>OX638147.1:36986846-38259092 GCA_951805005.1 Othius punctulatus | reverse complement strand
GTATATAAGTCTATAAGTCTACGTTGAAAAAGCAGATAACAGAACAGCAAATCAAGTTCGTGAAAACTGCCGAAAAGAAAAAACTAAATCCAACCATCATAAATTACAAAGCTTGCAAATCAAATAATAATAACAATTTGTAATGGTCATGTACCAATTATAAATACACTATTATTAAGGCGAATTAGGAACAATTAAAAATAAAAACTTTACATTATTTTATAGTTATTGTCTTTCCAATCATTCTGGAATAGACAAATAACATCCACAAAATTTAAGGTTGGTAATTTGTTTGTAATTTAAGTTGGTACATTTAATTTAAGGTAGGTAATTATTTAGTACCTACTGGTAAAAAAATATTTTTATTTTATAATTTATTTATTTTATTTCGCCGAGTATTTTCGGTTTTTAAAAAAAACATCATCAGAGGCATGATGTTTTTTTTAAAAACCGAAAATAATCATCAGAGGCATGATTTATACGAAGAAAACAATTATTAGGTTAAATATAAATTGGAGTTAAGTTTGTTATAAAAATGTTTAAATGTAAATTATAATAATATTTGTGATGTGTTTATTATTATAGTATGTATAAATTATTTAGTATTTATGTAATTTGTTGGTGTTGAGATGAATTAAAATGTGTGAAACTATTTTTTGGGGGTATTAATTTTGGTAATAGAAAGTAAAATTAATTCTTAAATAAGTAAAACTAACTCCAGCCATCATAAATTACAAATTCCCCTCTTATATTAACAAACGATTTCAAGAAAAAATAAAACAAAATAAACTAAAGAATGAAACACTAACATAAACACAACGCAAACTTAACAAAAATAAAAACAAAAATTGAATTATTAATCAATATTTTGAATAGCATAACAGACATCATAAATCTACAATCAATCAAGGATAATATAAATCTACAACTTAAAGATCTTCAGAAGAAAAAGCAATTAATCAAAAATAAGTGCAATATCAATAATGATATCTAATTCTATTGTAAGAAGAGGAAAATTGATATATTTTGGGGTTAATGCATATTTGTGTCCTTTGTTTAATAGTTTTAATTCTTCTTTGTTAAAGGATATATTTGAAAGCTTAATTATTTTTTGTTGTGGTAGTGTATAATTGTTTGTATTGTTAATATAAATATTATTATTTATTAGTTTTTTGTTGTAAAATTCTTCTTGATTTTGTTTCTTCTTTCTTAATTTTGTAACCTTGTTATTTTTGTATAATTCTTTTTTCTTCAGAAAATCTTTAAGTTAAGTAGATTTATATTATCCATGATTGATTGTAGATTTATGATGTCTGTTCTGCTATTGATTAATACTTCAAGTTTAGTTTTTTTTTTTTTTTTTTTAGGTTTGCGTAGTGTTTTGTATTTTATTCTTTTGTTACTTTTGATTTATTTGTTCTTTGAATCGTTTGTTAATATAAGAGGGGAATTTTTAATTTATGAAGGTTACAGTTAGTTTTTCTTTTCTGCATGTTTTCACGAACTAAATGTGCTGTTTACTGTTTTTTGTTTACTGTTGCTGTTTTAAATTACAAATACGGCTATTTGTAATTTATTAAGGCTGGAGTTAGTTAGAAAAAGACGTTTTAATGTTATAATGTTTAAGTGTTCGGTTAATTTTGTTGCTTATGTTTCCTTGAAATGTGAATGATTTATAATATGTTGCATTTCTATCGTTTTATGTTTGAGTTTCTGATATTATTGTATTATTATTTATATTGTTTTTTTTTAATAATTGTGTGTTGATTTTTTTATTATTTTGTTTATTGTGTTTATATTGAAACCATTATTTAAGACGATCTGTGTTATTAAATTTATTTCATTTAATTTATTATGTCCATTAAGAGGTGTCCTTATTGTTGTAATATGTCTGTAGTATTGTAATAAAATTGTAGTATTGATAACAAATACTATTATAGCGCCATTAATATTAGTATGGACATAGTATGGTAAGCTCTAAACCTCTTAACATAAAAAATATACGCATTTACTTTAAAATATGACACTTTTACTTTTTATTATGCTCGTTTAAATTGCTAACAAAATTCGATTTTAAAATTCTTGGCCTGAAAATCATTGCATGGCAAACTTCCATTAAAAGTGTCACGTTCTTCACTACTTCGATTAACCGTACATCGAGTCACTAAAAACTCGATTAGGTTCGAAGGCTTAAACATGTATTTATTCCACATTTCAGAATATTACAACAGAGCAGTTGGTGATGTCGATATTTTCTTTCGGAGTCAACGACTGAGTGTGGCCTGTGCGAAAAATGATATTTTGGTAATAATAACAGTGATAAAAACGTCACTGCCATATTTATTATTTGTTTTTTATATCGCATCATTTTTATTATAGACTCATTCCAGAGGAATATTTTATGCCGAACAAAATATTTATTAAGCATTTTGTAGTAACTTTTTATTTATGAACTGTTTTATAGCAACGAAATTAACATATATATTTATTGATAACAGTCTTTTAAATAATACACATTATAGATGTAACTTATAGATCTAACTGTAAAAAAATATTATGCTTGTTAATAAACTGGTGAGTTCTTTTATTACATTGTTGCAACAATGTAATAAATATTATATTTATTATATTATATTCATATGTTAAAATATATATAAGAATATATATTATATTAATATATGTTCTTATATATATAAGAATATATATTATATTATATTATTATATTAATATATGTTCTTATATTCATCAGAGATTCATGGAAATTGATGCAATTATAACAAACTGAAACTATTTATTATTGCTCCTGTACTATAAAAAACAATAGAACCATAAGTCCAACATAATTATCCACATCTATAAATCAATGTGCTTAAGTTACGAATTCTCCTAATATAATCTACACCTTGATCGTAAGGTGGATATTATATATTTTTTATTTTACCCTTGGTTCGAGACCAACACAATAAGAAAAAGAACGTGTTTATTGTAATACGGAGCATCCTTGACGCTATTGACCTAGGTCTGGAAAACATGTTGGCATTGAAACAATATGCTGAAGAATGTAACATCTTTAAATTCAGAAAAAATGCAATCATGCAGGTTTCTTAAAAAAACCCTATAAAGAGACACTGATGGGAATTCTCAGTAAACACATATATTAGGTAGAAATTGGTTGCAATACAAAGAATGACATTTAATTAATGCACTAATGCATAAATAACATTGATTGGAAAATTAGGTAGGTACTCAAATTTTCACCACATCAAAATTTTGCTATATCATTGTAAAGCTTGCACATCTAATGATAATAACAATTCGTAATGGTCATCTACTAATGAAAAATACACAATTATTAAGGCGAATTAGGCACAATTAGAAATAAAAACTTTACATTACTTTATAGTTATTGTCTTTCCAATCATCCTAGAATAGACAAATAGCATATTATTATTTGTTAAATTGTTAAAATAAAACTTCTAAGTTTGATAAAACTATAGTCACTAATTTTAATAAACAGTTTGATATAAACAAAGAAAAGTGTTTGTTTTATTTGTATTTATCATGTATCACGAAGTAGATGCCTCCAACATTGACCAATAAAACCCAATATGCAAAATCCTGATTAAAATTAGTTTTATTAAAATAAAATTCAATTATAATTAATATTTAAATATTATTAAATTATAATATTTAAATTACTGGCAAAATATGTTAAAACAATATAATGGCAAATTATGAATATTAAAACAGCAATTAACAACCGTTATTTGTCTTTCTTGGTGGACGTACGAAATAGGCAATAATTGCAAGGCACAACGTGAGGTGATTTATTTGTCTTCGAATGTTCACATGGGAAACGTTTTTTTTTTTCGAAAGTTCATCGACCAATGCTTTACAGCTTTATCTATAACTAACCATAGGTAATCTACGAGTCGATTGAGGTAACTGTAAATCGCATCGCTTCGTAGTTTAAATTATTGCCATGGTATTAGAGTTGTGGAAAAGCAGCACCAATACGTTTTTTTATCGACAAATTATACTCTAATTAATTTGACTTTTGCATTCGGTAATTAATTCAGTGCTTCTCCTAAAAGAAGCAAATTCTAGGCATAAAATTTCAATGGAATAGAAAGTATTATTTTACGTTGAACATCATATGTAATATATCTATGGTAATAAAATTATAATGTCATTAATGTGATTATAGAAAATGTGGCAGAAATATTATTTAAGGTTGTTATATTTAGTACTTACTGGTAATATTTTTTTTATTTTGTGATTTATTTCTTTCGCCTGACTAGTTTCACAATCGTTGCAGGTTATTGCGTAAATCCCATTTTTATCTAAACAGTTTGTTTTATCTTTAGCATTAAATAGTTGTTTGATTCCGTGTTTTTTTGAAAAAGACGTTTTAATGTTATAATGTTTAAGTGTTTGGTTAATTTTGTTGTTTATGTTTCCTTGAAATGTGAATGATTTATAATGTCGTATTTCTATGGTTTTCTGTTTGTGTTTTTGATATTATTGTATTATTGTTTAGTTTTTGAAATATTTGTTGATTTTTATAATTATTTTGTTTATTGTGTTTATATTGAAACCATTATTTATGGCGATTTATTTTATTAAATGTATTTCATTTAATTTATTATGTTCATTAAGAGGTGTTGTTAACATTCTGTGTATGTATGTGTGTATGGCAGCTCATTTGTGTATATTGTAGTGAAAAGAGTTTGCTGTGATAATGTCTGCAATTATAGGTATATATATATATATATATATATATATATATATATATATATATATATATATTGTTACGTTTTTGTTGCCTGCCCCACGTTGGGCTCCAAATGTTACGTTTTCGTTGCCTGCCCCACGTTGGCTGCCAAATGTTACGTTTTTGTATTGCCTCACGTTCGGGACTCCAAATGTTACGTTTGTATTGCTCCACTTTGGCTGCCAAATGTTACGTTTGTTTACTCTGCCTATTTTATTAGTGATTAATATTTAAGCATTTACTTGTTTTGTAACTTTTTGTTCTTTCTCTTATCTCAGGTTCGATAGTAGGTTCAATCATAACTAAATAGAGTTTTGTTCAAATACTTTAATAAATTGAAAATAACCAAAAATATTAATACGTCTAATATAAACTGAACTAAACAAACAAATCAAAAACAATAGAAAACAAAACTATTAAATAAATAATAAACTATGGCCAACATTAACAAACTAAATCCTATATACACAAGCCAACTTATGTGATAATATGACTCTTGCACTTTACGCAAACTTTCTACTCGCAGTTTTCTTCTTGTGGTTCCTTGATTAATTCGTCCTCTTGTCCCTGCGTTCTCCTTTTGATCCTTTGTTGATTCCCACAAAAGTAAACAGCTACTTTTGTGTGCGAAGTCTTGATTTTTGAATATCTCCGTCACGGCTCCTATCTTGTTGAACTCCTCTCCTGGTTGACTGTCTTCTTCCAGTCCTATGTCCAATCGTTGAAACCCCGTTAATATTTTGTAATGTATTCGTATTAGTATCGCAACATCTCCACCCGCGATCCACACGCGTCTCTCCCCTCGTCAAACTCGTTGTTGATTATTTTCGACTTTCCATTATTTAATTCCCCAAGCGTCTATGCACGAAGTCACCTGTCACCCGTGGTAACCGATCAACAACCTCCATCCGTGGATTGCTTTGTATATTTGTGCATACTTGTTCATATTCACATTTACAATATTTACAATAGTTTTTGTTAGCTTGTGCCCTAAAGATTATAATTCTATCTAATACCTATATAATAATAACAATAAATCTATTCTAATTAATCTAAATAAATAATACAAATACCATCACAATATATATATATATATATATATATAATATATATATATATATTGTAACGTTTTTGAGTTGCCCCACGTTCGGGAGCCAATTGTAATGTTTTTGCATTGTCCTACTTTCGGGACTACAAAATGTTACGTTTTTATTTATTTACTCTTATCTCAGGTTCAATAGTAGGATCAATCATAACTAAATAGAGTTTTGTTCAAATACTTTAATGAATTGAAAATAACCAATTATTAAAACATCTAATATAAACTGAACTAAACAAACAAATCAAAAACAATAGAAAACAAAATTATTAAATACATAATAAACTATGACCAACATTAACAAAATAAATCCTATATACACAAGCCAACTTATGTGATAATATGACTCTTGCACTTTACGCAAACTTTCTACTTGCAGTTATCTTCTTGTGGTTCCTTGATTACGTCGTCCTCTTGTCCCTGCTTTCCCGTCTGATCCGTTGTTGATTCCCACAAAAGTAAACATCTACTTTTGTGTGCGAAGTTGAGCGGCTTGAAGTCCTGATTTTTTGAATATCTCCGTCACGGCTCCTATCTCGTTGAATTCCTCTCCTGGTTGACTGTCTTCTTCCAGCAATATGTCCAATCGTTGAAACCCCGTTATTATTTTGTAATGTATTCGTATTCGAATCGCAACATCTCCACCCGCGATCCACACGCGTCTCTCCCCCTCGTCAATCTCTTTGTTTATTATTTTCGACTTTCCATTATTCAATTCCCCAAGCGTCTATGCACGAAGTCACCTGTCACACGTGGTAACCGATCAACAACCTCCATCCGTGGATTGCTTTGTATATTTGTGCATACTTGTTCATATTCACATTTACAATATTTACAATAATTTTTGTTAGCTTGTGCCCTAAAGATTATAATTCTATCTAATACCTATATAATAATAACAATAAATCTATTCTAATTAATCTAAATAAATAATACAAATACCATCACAATATATATATACAGGGTGTATCAGCCAAATGGAATAAATTCAATAATAAATAAATGGAGGCGTGTTCGAAAAAACGCTCGGACACGTCGATTGTTATTTTTAGTTGCGCATTTTTTTCAACAAAAACTTTTTATACAGGGTGTGTCATGTGACCGTGGCCAATACCAACTTTCTTATTTTAAATGTAACACCTGGTATATTATTCAATTTTTGGATTCTTCAGAAAATTCTAGACATATTTCATGTACAATGTCCTATACCTATCTTCAACTGTTTCGGAAAGCAAGATGGAGCACCGCCCCATTACCAAATCAATCTCCGGAACTACCTCAACCGAATATTTCCAAATCGGTGGATAGGGAGGCGAGGATCGATGGAATGGCCAGCACGATCCCCTGATCTGACGTCATTAGACTTCTTCTTATGGGTGGGGATATGTCAAAAGTATTGTATACAAAACTAAACCCCTCGACTTAGCTGACTTAAGAAGACGAATAATGCTTGCGATTAGATCGGTCACGCCTGAGATGTTGAGTAACGTTAGAATAAATTTCTATTTAAGATTAGGATGTTGCCAAGACGTTCACGACGAGCATTTTGAACATCTCCTCCATTGAAATTTATTGTTTTTTTTTTGTTTTTTTACATTATCAAGAAATAAACAGTATTACTTATTAGTTTTTGAGTGTGTTGTAACGAATTTCTGTAATCAAATAATTTTCTTTTTTTAATGTTAATTTTTGCAATAAATCTGAAAACACTTAATATTTCCGAAACAGTTGAAGATAGGTATACCAAACCTTACCTAACCTCGTTCTTACTTTCTCACTTATTTAATACTGAAACTCTGTCAAATTTTCATCAGAATTACCTTCAGATATACTGAACACAAATCTAATATTAAATATTAAAAAAATCTGCAACAGAGACCTAACCTCGCCTAGTTTAACCAAACCTTACCTAATCTCGTTCTTACTTTCTCACTTATTTAATACTGAAACTCTGTCAAATTTTCATCAGAATTACCTTCAGATATACTGAACACAAATCTAATATTAAATATTAAAAAAATCTGCAACAGAGACCTAACCTCGCCTAGTTTAACCAAACCTTACCTAACCTCGTTCTTACTTTCTCACTTATTTAATACTGAAACTCTGTCAAATTTTCATCAGAATTACCTTCAGATATACTGAACCCAAATCTAATATTAAATATTAAAAAAATCTGCAACAGAGACCTAACCTCGCCTAGTTTAACCAAACCTTACCTAACCTCGTTCTTACTTTCTCACTTATTTAATACTGAAACTCTGTCAAATTTTCTGGAGAATTACCTTCAGGTATACTGAACACAAATCTAATATTAAATATTAAAAAAATCTGCAACAGAGACCTAACCTCGCCTAGTTTAACCAAACCTTACCTAACCTCGTTCTTACTTTCTCACTTATTTAATACTGAAACTCTGTCAAATTTTCTGGAGAATTACCTTCGGGTATACTGAACACAAATCTAATATTAAATATTAAAAAAATCTGCAACAGAGACCTAACCTCGCCTAGTTTAACCAAACCTTACCTAACCTCGTTCTTACTTTCTCACTTATTTAATACTGAAACTCTGTCAAATTTTCTGGAGAATTACCTTCAGGTATACTGAACACAAATCTAATATTAAATATTAAAAAAATCTGCAACAGAGACCTAACCTCGCCTAGTTTAACCAAACCTTACCTAACCTCGTTCTTACTTTCTCACTTATTTAATACTGAAACTCTGTCAAATTTTCATCAGAATTACCTTCAGATATACTGAACACAAATCTAATATTAAATATTAAAAAAATCTGCAACAGAGACCTAACCTCGCCTAGTTTAACCAAACCTTACCTAACCTCGTTCTTACTTTCTCACTTATTTAATACTGAAACTCTGTCAAATTTTCTGGAGAATTACCTTCAGGTATACTGAACACAAATCTAATATTAAATATTAAAAAAATCTGCAACAGAGACCTAACCTCGCCTAGTTTAACCAAACCTTACCTAACCTCGTTCTTACTTTCTCACTTATTTAATACTGAAACTCTGTCAAATTTTCATCAGAATTACCTTCAGATATACTGAACACAAATCTAATATTAAATATTAAAAAAATCTGCAACAGAGACCTAACCTCGCCTAGTTTAACCAAACCTTACCTAACCTCGTTCTTACTTTCTCACTTATTTAATACTGAAACTCTGTCAAATTTTCTGGAGAATTACCTTCAGGTATACTGAACACAAATCTAATATTAAATATTAAAAAAATCTGCAACAGAGACCTAACCTCGCCTAGTTTAACCAAACCTTACCTAACCTCGTTCTTACTTTCTCACTTATTTAATACTGAAACTCTGTCAAATTTTCTGGAGAATTACCTTCGGGTATACTGAACACAAATCTAATATTAAATATTAAAAAAATCTGCAACAGAGACCTAACCTCGCCTAGTTTAACCAAACCTTACCTAACCTCGTTCTTACTTTCTCACTTATTTAATACTGAAACTCTGTCAAATTTTCTGGAGAATTACCTTCAGGTATACTGAACACAAATCTAATATTAAATATTAAAAAAATCTGCAACAGAGACCTAACCTCGCCTAGTTTAACCAAACCTTACCTAACCTCGTTCTTACTTTCTCACTTATTTAATACTGAAACTCTGTCAAATTTTCATCAGAATTACCTTCAGATATACTGAACACAAATCTAATATTAAATATTAAAAAAATCTGCAACAGAGACCTAACCTCGCCTAGTTTAACCAAACCTTACCTAACCTCGTTCTTACTTTCTCACTTATTTAATACTGAAACTCTGTCAAATTTTCTGGAGAATTACCTTCAGGTATACTGAACACAAATCTAATATTAAATATTAAAAAAATCTGCAACAGAGACCTAACCTCGCCTAGTTTAACCAAACCTTACCTAACCTCGTTCTTACTTTCTCACTTATTTAATACTGAAACTCTGTCAAATTTTCATCAGAATTACCTTCAGATATACCGAACACAAATCTAATATTAAATATTAAAAAAATCTGCAACAGAGACCTAACCTCGCCTAGTTTAACCAAACCTTACCTAACCTCGTTCTTACTTTCTCACTTATTTAATACTGAAACTCTGTCAAATTTTCATCAGAATTACCTTCAGATATACTGAACACAAATCTAATATTAAATATTAAAAAAATCTGCAACAGAGACCTAACCTCGCCTAGTTTAACCAAACCTTACCTAACCTCGTTCTTACTTTCTCACTTATTTAATACTGAAACTCTGTCAAATTTTCATCAGAATTACCTTCAGATATACTGAACACAAATCTAATATTAAATATTAAAAAAATCTGCAACAGAGACCTAACCTCGCCTAGTTTAACCAAACCTTACCTAACCTCGTTCTTACTTTCTCACTTATTTAATACTGAAACTCTGTCAAATTTTCTGGAGAATTACCTTCAGGTATACTGAACACAAATCTAATATTAAATATTAAAAAAATCTGCAACAGAGACCTAACCTCGCCTAGTTTAACCAAACCTTACCTAACCTCGTTCTTACTTTCTCACTTATTTAATACTGAAACTCTGTCAAATTTTCATCAGAATTACCTTCAGATATACCGAACACAAATCTAATATTAAATATTAAAAAAATCTGCAACAGAGACCTAACCTCGCCTAGTTTAACCAAACCTTACCTAACCTCGTTCTTACTTTCTCACTTATTTAATACTGAAACTCTGTCAAATTTTCATCAGAATTACCTTCAGATATACTGAACACAAATCTAATATTAAATATTAAAAAAATCTGCAACAGAGACCTAACCTCGCCTAGTTTAACCAAACCTTACCTAACCTCGTTCTTACTTTCTCACTTATTTAATACTGAAACTCTGTCAAATTTTCTGGAGAATTACCTTCAGGTATACTGAACACAAATCTAATATTAAATATTAAAAATATCTGCAACAGAGACCTAACCTCGCCTAGTTTAACCAAACCTTACCTAACCTCGTTCTTACTTTCTCACTTATTTAATACTGAAACTATGTCAAATTTTCATCAGAATTACCTTCAGATATACTGAACACAAATCTAATATTAAATATTAAAAAAATCTGCAACAGAGACCTAACCTCGCCTAGTTTAACCAAACCTTACCTAACCTCGTTCTTACTTTCTCACTTATTTAATACTGAAACTATGTCAAATTTTCATCAGAATTACCTTCAGATATACTGAACACAAATCTAATATTAAATATTAAAAAAATCTGCAACAGAGACCTAACCTCGCCTAGTTTAACCAAACCTTACCTAACCTCGTTCTTACTTTCTCACTTATTTAATACTGAAACTCTGTCAAATTTTCTGGAGAATTACCTTCAGGTATACTGAACACAAATCTAATATTAAATATTAAAAAAATCTGCAACAGAGACCTAACCTCGCCTAGTTTAACCAAACCTTACCTAACCTCGTTCTTACTTTCTCACTTATTTAATACTGAAACTATGTCAAATTTTCATCAGAATTACCTTCAGATATACTGAACACAAATCTAATATTAAATATTAAAAATATCTGCAACAGAGACCTAACCTCGCCTAGTTTAACCAAACCTTACCTAACCTCGTTCTTACTTTCTCACTTATTTAATACTGAAACTCTGTCAAATTTTCTGGAGAATTACCTTCAGGTATACTGAACACAAATCTAATATTAAATATTAAAAAAATCTGCAACAGAGACCTAACCTCGCCTAGTTTAACCAAACCTTACCTAACCTCGTTCTTACTTTCTCACTTATTTAATACTGAAACTATGTCAAATTTTCATCAGAATTACCTTCAGATATACTGAACACAAATCTAATATTAAATATTAAAAAAATCTGCAACAGAGACCTAACCTCGCCTAGTTTAACCAAACCTTACCTAACCTCGTTCTTACTTTCTCACTTATTTAATACTGAAACTCTGTCAAATTTTCATCAGAATTACCTTCAGATATACTGAACACAAATCTAATATTAAATATTAAAAAAATCTGCAACAGAGACCTAACCTCGCCTAGTTTAACCAAACCTTACCTAACCTCGTTCTTACTTTCTCACTTATTTAATACTGAAACTCTGTCAAATTTTCATCAGAATTACCTTCAGATATACTGAACACAAATCTAATATTAAATATTAAAAAAATCTGCAACAGAGACCTAACCTCGTCTAGTTTAACCAAACCTTACCTAACCTCGTTCTTACTTTCTCACTTATTTAATACTGAAACTCTGTCAAATTTTCTGGAGAATTACCTTCAGGTATACTGAACACAAATCTAATATTAAATATTAAAAAAATCTGCAACAGAGACCTAACCTCGCCTAGTTTAACCAAACCTTACCTAACCTCGTTCTTAATTTCTCACTTATTTAATACTGAAACTCTGTCAAATTTTCATCAGAGTTACCTTCAGATATACTGAACACAAATCTAATATTAAATATTAAAAAAATCTGCAACAGAGACCTAACCTCGCCTAGTTTAACCAAACCTTACCTTACCTCGTTCTTACTTTCTCACTGATTTAACACTGAAACTCTGTCAAATTTTCATCAGAATTACCTTCAGATATACTGAACACAAATCTAATATTAAATATTAAAAAAATCTGCAACAGAGACCTAACCTCGCCTAGTTTAACCAAACCTTACCTAACCTCGTTCTTACTTTCTCACTTATTTAATACTGAAACTCTGTCAAATTTTCTGGAGAATTACCTTCAGGTATACTGAACACAAATCTAATATTAAATATTAAAAAAATCTGCAACAGAGACCTAACCTCGCCTAGTTTAACCAAACCTTACCTAACCTCGTTCTTACTTTCTCACTTATTTAATACTGAAACTCTGTCAAATTTTCTGGAGAATTACCTTCAGGTATACTGAACACAAATCTAATATTAAATATTAAAAAAATCTGCAACAGAGACCTAACCTCGCCTAGTTTAACCAAACCTTACCTAACCTCGTTCTTACTTTCTCACTTATTTAATACTGAAACTCTGTCAAATTTTCATCAGAATTACCTTCAGATATACTGAACACAAATCTAATATTAAATATTAAAAAAATCTGCAACAGAGACCTAACCTCGCCTAGTTTAACCAAACCTTACCTAACCTCGTTCTTACTTTCTCACTTATTTAATACTGAAACTCTGTCAAATTTTCTGGAGAATTACCTTCAGGTATACTGAACACAAATCTAATATTAAATATTAAAAATATCTGCAACAGAGACCTAACCTCGCCTAGTTTAACCAAACCTTACCTAACCTCGTTCTTACTTTCTCACTTATTTAATACTGAAACTCTGTCAAATTTTCATCAGAATTACCTTCAGATATACTGAACACAAATCTAATATTAAATATTAAAAAAATCTGCAACAGAGACCTAACCTCGCCTAGTTTAACCAAACCTTACCTAACCTCGTTCTTACTTTCTCACTTATTTAATACTGAAACTCTGTCAAATTTTCATCAGAATTACCTTCAGATATACTGAACACAAATCTAATATTAAATATTAAAAAAATCTGCAACAGAGACCTAACCTCGCCTAGTTTAACCAAACCTTACCTAACCTCGTTCTTACTTTCTCACTTATTTAATACTGAAACTCTGTCAAATTTTCTGGAGAATTACCTTCAGGTATACTGAACACAAATCTAATATTAAATATTAAAAAAATCTGCAACAGAGACCTAACCTCGCCTAGTTTAACCAAACCTTACCTAACCTCGTTCTTACTTTCTCACTTATTTAATACTGAAACTCTGTCAAATTTTCATCAGAATTACCTTCAGATATACTGAACACAAATCTAATATTAAATATTAAAAAAATCTGCAACAGAGACCTAACCTCGCCTAGTTTAACCAAACCTTACCTAACCTCGTTCTTACTTTCTCACTTATTTAATACTGAAACTCTGTCAAATTTTCATCAGAATTACCTTCAGATATACTGAACACAAATCTAATATTAAATATTAAAAAAATCTGCAACAGAGACCTAACCTCGCCTAGTTTAACCAAACCTTACCTAACCTCGTTCTTACTTTCTCACTTATTTAATACTGAAACTCTGTCAAATTTTCATCAGAATTACCTTCAGATATACTGAACACAAATCTAATATTAAATATTAAAAAAATCTGCAACAGAGACCTAACCTCGCCTAGTTTAACCAAACCTTACCTAACCTCGTTCTTACTTTCTCACTTATTTAATACTGAAACTCTGTCAAATTTTCATCAGAATTACCTTCAGATATACTGAACACAAATCTAATATTAAATATTAAAAAAATCTGCAACAGAGACCTAACCTCGCCTAGTTTAACCAAACCTTACCTAACCTCGTTCTTACTTTCTCACTTATTTAATACTGAAACTCTGTCAAATTTTCTGGAGAATTACCTTCAGGTATACTGAACACAAATCTAATATTAAATATTAAAAATATCTGCAACAGAGACCTAACCTCGCCTAGTTTAACCAAACCTTACCTAACCTCGTTCTTACTTTCTCACTTATTTAATACTGAAACTCTGTCAAATTTTCATCAGAATTACCTTCAGATATACTGAACACAAATCTAATATTAAATATTAAAAAAATCTGCAACAGAGACCTAACCTCGCCTAGTTTAACCAAACCTTACCTAACCTCGTTCTTACTTTCTCACTTATTTAATACTGAAACTCTGTCAAATTTTCATCAGAATTACCTTCAGATATACTGAACACAAATCTAATATTAAATATTAAAAAAATCTGCAACAGAGACCTAACCTCGCCTAGTTTAACCAAACCTTA
Source organism: Othius punctulatus (assembly GCA_951805005.1). Taxonomy (NCBI): domain Eukaryota; kingdom Metazoa; phylum Arthropoda; class Insecta; order Coleoptera; family Staphylinidae; genus Othius; species Othius punctulatus. Next base: position 38,244,336 of record OX638147.1, on the reverse strand, counting down.
CCTAACCTCGTTCTTACTTTCTCACTTATTTAATACTGAAACTCTGTCAAATTTTCTGGAGAATTACCTTCAGGTATACTGAACACAAATCTAATATTAAATATTAAAAAAATCTGCAACAGAGACCTAACCTCGCCTAGTTTAACCAAACCTTACCTAACCTCGTTCTTACTTTCTCACTTATTTAATACTGAAACTCTGTCAAATTTTCATCAGAATTACCTTCAGATATACTGAACACAAATCTAATATTAAATATTAAAAAAATCTGCAACAGAGACCTAACCTCGCCTAGTTTAACCAAACCTTACCTAACCTCGTTCTTACTTTCTCACTTATTTAATACTGAAACTCTGTCAAATTTTCATCAGAATTACCTTCAGATATACTGAACACAAATCTAATATTAAATATTAAAAAAATCTGCAACAGAGACCTAACCTCGCCTAGTTTAACCAAACCTTACCTAACCTCGTTCTTACTTTCTCACTTATTTAATACTGAAACTCTGTCAAATTTTCATCAGAATTACCTTCAGATATACTGAACACAAATCTAATATTAAATATTAAAAAAATCTGCAACAGAGACCTAACCTCGCCTAGTTTAACCAAACCTTACCTAACCTCGTTCTTACTTTCTCACTTATTTAATACTGAAACTCTGTCAAATTTTCATCAGAATTACCTTCAGATATACTGAACACAAATCTAATATTAAATATTAAAAAAATCTGCAACAGAGACCTAACCTCGCCTAGTTTAAACCAAACCTTACCTAACCTCGTTCTTACTTTCTCACTTATTTAATACTGAAACTCTGTCAAATTTTCATCAGAATTACCTTCAGATATACTGAACACAAATCTAATATTAAATATTAAAAAAATCTGCAACAGAGACCTAACCTCGCCTAGTTTAACCAAACCTTACCTAACCTCGTTCTTACTTTCTCACTTATTTAATACTGAAACTCTGTCAAATTTTCATCAGAATTACCTTCAGATATACTGAACACAAATCTAATATTAAATATTAAAAAAATCTGCAACAGAGACCTAACCTCGCCTAGTTTAACCAAACCTTACCTAACCTCGTTCTTACTTTCTCACTTATTTAATACTGAAACTCTGTCAAATTTTCATCAGAATTACCTTCAGATATACTGAACACAAATCTAATATTAGATATTAAAAAAATCTGCAACAGAGACCCTAACCTCGCCTAGTTTAACCAAACCTTACCTAACCTCGTTCTTACTTTCTCACTTATTTAATACTGAAACTCTGTCAAATTTTCATCAGAATTACCTTCAGATATACTGAACACAAATCTAATATTAAATATTAAAAAAATCTGCAACAGAGACCTAACCTCGCCTAGTTTAACCAAACCTTACCTAACCTCGTTCTTACTTTCTCACTTATTTAATACTGAAACTATGTCAAATTTTCATCAGAATTACCTTCAGATATACTGAACACAAATCTAATATTAAATATTAAAAAAAATCTGCAACAGAGACCTAACCTCGCCTAGTTTAACCAAACCTTACCTAACCTCGTTCTTACTTTCTCACTTATTTAATACTGAAACTCTGTCAAATTTTCTGGAGAATTACCTTCAGGTATACTGAACACAAATCTAATATTAAATATTAAAAAAATCTGCAACAGAGACCTAACCTCGCCTAGTTTAACCAAACCTTACCTAACCTCGTTCTTACTTTCTCACTTATTTAATACTGAAACTATGTCAAATTTTCATCAGAATTACCTTCAGATATACTGAACACAAATCTAATATTAAATATTAAAAAAATCTGCAACAGAGACCTAACCTCGCCTAGTTTAACCAAACCTTACCTAACCTCGTTCTTACTTTCTCACTTATTTAATACTGAAACTATGTCAAATTTTCATCAGAATTACCTTCAGATATACTGAACACAAATCTAATATTAAATATTAAAAAAATCTGCAACAGAGACCTAACCTCGCCTAGTTTAACCAAACCTTACCTAACCTCGTTCTTACTTTCTCACTTATTTAATACTGAAACTCTGTCAAATTTTCTGGAGAATTACCTTCAGGTATACTGAACACAAATCTAATATTAAATATTAAAAAAATCTGCAACAGAGACCTAACCTCGCCTAGTTTAACCAAACCTTACCTAACCTCGTTCTTACTTTCTCACTTATTTAATACTGAAACTATGTCAAATTTTCATCAGAATTACCTTCAGATATACTGAACACAAATCTAATATTAAATATTAAAAATATCTGCAACAGAGACCTAACCTCGCCTAGTTTAACCAAACCTTACCTAACCTCGTTCTTACTTTCTCACTTATTTAATACTGAAACTCTGTCAAATTTTCTGGAGAATTACCTTCAGGTATACTGAACACAAATCTAATATTAAATATTAAAAAAATCTGCAACAGAGACCTAACCTCGCCTAGTTTAACCAAACCTTACCTAACCTCGTTCTTACTTTCTCACTTATTTAATACTGAAACTATGTCAAATTTTCATCAGAATTACCTTCAGATATACTGAACACAAATCTAATATTAAATATTAAAAAAATCTGCAACAGAGACCTAACCTCGCCTAGTTTAACCAAACCTTACCTAACCTCGTTCTTACTTTCTCACTTATTTAATACTGAAACTCTGTCAAATTTTCATCAGAATTACCTTCAGATATACTGAACACAAATCTAATATTAAATATTAAAAAAATCTGCAACAGAGACCTAACCTCGCCTAGTTTAACCAAACCTTACCCTAACCTCGTTCTTACTTTCTCACTTATTTAATACTGAAACTCTGTCAAATTTTCATCAGAATTACCTTCAGATATACTGAACACAAATCTAATATTAAATATTAAAAAAATCTGCAACAGAGACCTAACCTCGTCTAGTTTAACCAAACCTTACCTAACCTCGTTCTTACTTTCTCACTTATTTAATACTGAAACTCTGTCAAATTTTCTGGAGAATTACCTTCAGGTATACTGAACACAAATCTAATATTAAATATTAAAAAAATCTGCAACAGAGACCTAACCTCGCCTAGTTTAACCAAACCTTACCTAACCTCGTTCTTAATTTCTCACTTATTTAATACTGAAACTCTGTCAAATTTTCATCAGAGTTACCTTCAGATATACTGAACACAAATCTAATATTAAATATTAAAAAAATCTGCAACAGAGACCTAACCTCGCCTAGTTTAACCAAACCTTACCTTACCTCGTTCTTACTTTCTCACTGATTTAACACTGAAACTCTGTCAAATTTTCATCAGAATTACCTTCAGATATACTGAACACAAATCTAATATTAAATATTAAAAAAATCTGCAACAGAGACCTAACCTCGCCTAGTTTAAACCAAACCTTACCTAACCTCGTTCTTACTTTCTCACTTATTTAATACTGAAACTCTGTCAAATTTTCTGGAGAATTACCTTCAGGTATACTGAACACAAATCTAATATTAAATATTAAAAAAATCTGCAACAGAGAACCTAACCTCGCCTAGTTTAACCAAACCTTACCTAACCTCGTTCTTACTTTCTCACTTATTTAATACTGAAACTCTGTCAAATTTTCTGGAGAATTACCTTCAGGTATACTGAACACAAATCTAATATTAAATATTAAAAAAATCTGCAACAGAGACCTAACCTCGCCTAGTTTAACCAAACCTTACCTAACCTCGTTCTTACTTTCTCACTTATTTAATACTGAAACTCTGTCAAATTTTCATCAGAATTACCTTCAGATATACTGAACACAAATCTAATATTAAATATTAAAAAAATCTGCAACAGAGACCTAACCTCGCCTAGTTTAACCAAACCTTACCTAACCTCGTTCTTACTTTCTCACTTATTTAATACTGAAACTCTGTCAAATTTTCTGGAGAATTACCTTCAGGTATACTGAACACAAATCTAATATTAAATATTAAAAAATATCTGCAACAGAGACCTAACCTCGCCTAGTTTAACCAAACCTTACCTAACCTCGTTCTTACTTTCTCACTTATTTAATACTGAAACTCTGTCAAATTTTCATCAGAATTACCTTCAGATATACTGAACACAAATCTAATATTAAATATTAAAAAAATCTGCAACAGAGACCTAACCTCGCCTAGTTTAACCAAACCTTACCTAACCTCGTTCTTACTTTCTCACTTATTTAATACTGAAACTCTGTCAAATTTTCTGGAGAATTACCTTCAGGTATACTGAACACAAATCTAATATTAAATATTAAAAAAATCTGCAACAGAGACCTAACCTCGCCTAGTTTAACCAAACCTTACCTAACCTCGTTCTTACTTTCTCACTTATTTAATACTGAAACTCTGTCAAATTTTCATCAGAATTACCTTCAGATATACTGAACACAAATCTAATATTAAATATTAAAAAAATCTGCAACAGAGACCTAACCTCGCCTAGTTTAACCAAACCTTACCTAACCTCGTTCTTACTTTCTCACTTATTTAATACTGAAACTCTGTCAAATTTTCATCAGAATTACCTTCAGATATACTGAACACAAATCTAATATTAAATATTAAAAAAATCTGCAACAGAGACCTAACCTCGCCTAGTTTAACCAAACCTTACCTAACCTCGTTCTTACTTTCTCACTTATTTAATACTGAAACTCTGTCAAATTTTCATCAGAATTACCTTCAGATATACTGAACACAAATCTAATATTAAATATTAAAAAAATCTGCAACAGAGACCTAACCTCGCCTAGTTTAACCAAACCTTACCTAACCTCGTTCTTACTTTCTCACTTATTTAATCTCTGTCAAATTTTCAGCAGAATTACCTTCAGGTATACTGAACACAAATCTAATATTAAATATTTAAAAAATCTGCAACAGAGACCTATTATAAGTTATATTAGTTCTATATTAGTTATAAGTTTATTATACTTTTAATTGTTCACCTATTGGAAGCACAAACAGTGCAAAAACAATGATTAATTGAAAAAAAAAACATCAATTTTAATTAGTTAATAAGTTAATTACTCGAGTTTCTCACTTATTTGAGACATGCTGTTGGTCAGATTTCTAGAAGATTTATCTTCAGGTATACTGTATACAAATCTGGCATTAAATTTTCAAAATATCCAACAGATAAATTTTCAGAAATTTCAGTGGCTGATAACTTGCACTGGCCAACTGGGAAAGTTAATAACTCGATTTTCTCACTTATTTGAGACATGCTGTTGGTCAGATTTCTAGAAGATTTATCTTCAGGTATACTGTATACAAATCTGGCATTAAATTTTCAAAATATCCAACAGATAAATTTTCAGAAATTTCAGTGGCTGATAACTTGCACTGGCCAACTGGGAAAGTTAATAACTCGATTTTCTCACTTATTTGAGACATGCTTGTGGTCAAATTTTTAAAGGATTTATGTACAGGCATACTGTATGCAAATCTGGTATAAAATTTTCAAAATATCCGTTGGATAAATTTTCAGGAATTTCAGTTACCGATTCTTACTAATTTGGAAAGTTAATAACTTCATTTTCTCACTTATTTAAGACATGCTGTTGGTCAAATTTTTAGAAGATTTATCTTCAGGCATACTGTATATAAATCTGGCATTAAATTTTCAAAATATCCACCAGATTTTCGGAAATTTCAGTGGCTGATAAGTTATTCTGGCCAACTGGGAAAGTTAATAATTCGGACTAAAATTTCTATTGGATATTTTATAAGTGAATCTTTGGTGTTGTGTACCGATAAAATCTGTAGAATATTTAGTCTTTACGAGCCATATATACAATGTAGGAAGTTCCTGGGAAGTTGTAAACCGTAAAATAAAGGCAATTGGCTGTATAAGTTCATAAATCGAATATTATCGTTTAAAATAGATTTGCAGTGCAGTTTTATAACAAAGTAATGGTCACTGGGAAACAATGATATCGGTCAGTCGTTGGTTCGGAGCGTCCATCGAGGCAGGCGAGGCCGGTTTATTGTTAAAATTAATATAGCCGCAGATGAAATGGGCCGATTATGGTCGCGTGCTATTAAAAATCGTGAAGCTTTCGAGTTAAAGCCAAAATTATCTTGTCTATAAACAGATTTACGCCGGCTTTGTCAGAATGTAAGTGGTTTGTACAGTAAAGATATAAGATATACTCGCAAAAAAAAGCAGTAAGGAAGACAGAGCCGGGAGATTGTTATGCAAATGAGGTGGATATAGTTGAGGTGTTTGAAGACAGGCTGAATGAAGCATACTCTAATTCGACACTTGTTTTCGCGTCAGGCAGTGTTTCGAAGCGTAAGTGATCAAATCGGTAGAGCAAGTTTTAATACCGCTACGTGGATCAAACGCGACAGGCGACACATTGAACAACTTACCAACAATTTTTATACACCATAACGAACGCAATATCATATGTCACCGTGGGCTGTGCTGGTAACATGCATATCTGGTGGACCAACTGGTGTGTCCAAGGGGACCGAAATATGCAGGATGAGCAACGCGACAGTGCATTATCAGGGCTTATCGCGACGTTTATTACGTTTTTCAGCACTATCCGCTGTACTCGTGTAACAAAGTAGTAATTTAATTACAGCATCCATGTTGTAAATCGAACTTTTATTAAATGCGCGATGCGCGCGTCAATCATTGTCCGTCATAATTAAAATGTGTATTAACCGTTCGTTTAACGACTGATGCCCTGAAAAATATATTGCGAATTCCGATGGACTGAAATGCATTCATGCAAGTTAATAAAAATGCTACTGCATTGATTGTCCATTCTTTCCAGTCTGGGCCCTCCATTTCTCGCGTTTTTCTTCTTTGTGTGTCGCTGGCCATAGACGTTATGTCACGTTAACACCTTGTGTGTGAAAAAAGCATTTCCTTTCTAACCATCCCTTACAGCAGTGCAGTTCTAACACAAAGGGATCAAGTTTTAATGCAGATAAAATGTTTATACGCCCGTGGAACGGATGTTTTTCAAGGGAGGCGTGCGTTTTAATGTGCTTCTAATAAGAACTGATTTCTAAAGTTCAGACGCTATAGAATTTCGTCGGCCGTTTGTCACTTCTCATTGCTATTAACATTTACAACATGTTGGCCACGTCTCCGTCTCTCTCGTTCCCTCCCTCTCAGATTCTCGCGTACGTACGTGCACACACACACGCGCGCACAAAATCATGTTCTACCAGCGCTACCTGTTATTTTAGCCGCTTTTAGCTTTATTTTTTACTGCTTAATCAAACCAAACAAACACATTTCAACTCATCCACGAACCCGACGCTAATTACCTAGGAGACAGCTCGAAAATGTTATCGGAAACTCATTGCCATGCCCCTCGGCGAGTTGCCACTCAACTCCCTTCAGGACGAAGAAAACACATTCTTTAAACAAAATAATTCAAACGTTCATATGCAACGAACGACTTGTTTCGGTTGCACAAATTAATTACCTTGAATTAATTAACTTAGCTTTTACAGGATGTTACAAAATAATCCGAAACATTATTGTGGGTGATTCGTCATTCAATTTTATAAAGATTCAGGTAACAGGTTTCGGTAACTTATGAGAACTCTAAAAATACTCTACTAAAACCTACTCTAAAACACTAATTGTCTACGTTTCCCATATATAGTGTAATCATACGAAGCATTAGTAGAAAGTAACACTGTTAGATTTAAGGTATCATTCTGTAATTACTGGTATTGTTATTTTTTATTTTATTTTATTATTTATTTATTTTTATTTTGCCTGACTAGTTTCAGTTTGTTTAACAAACCATCATCAGAATCGACAAATGTGTAATTTTGCTGTGTATTTATCTTGATTTTGAAAATTTGGTTAATCCAGGTCTGATCAAAATATGAACATAATATTCAGGCACCTTAAATGCAAAATAAAGAAAATTTGATATATGGCAAAAAAATCCGACATATGTTCAAATGTACTGCAATATCCAAATATCAGGCAACTTATTCAGGTCTGATCAAAATGTAATAATAATATTCAGGCACCTGCAAATGATGCCCAACTGCAAATATTTAAAGAAAAAATTACAGATTTAAAAGAATTAAAACATTTAAAAACATAGAAAATTATTCAATTAAACAGATATGATAAACATAAGATAAAGATAAGAAAGATAAAACAATAAATTAAAAGATTTGAAGCAATTAATAATTAAAGAAAACATAGTTTTTGAGTAGAGTTGATATGCCTAATTAAAATATAACCAAGCACCTACAAGTAGTCATATTTACAAGATAAACTGAAAACTTGCTAGAAACCTCTAACAAGTTTCATATGATCATACCATATGAAAATGTTTTATTACAAATATGAAACGAAATTTTCTTTGGTTTTGCCAAATTTTCAATGGAAATTGCAAAATTTTGATTGTAGATTTGAAATTTTCGGTAGAAATTATGAAAATTTCGTTGGAAACAATGAAGTTTTATTTGCATTTATCTTGGTTTTATTTCTTAATGGATTATGAATTTTGAAAGATGTCTCATCTCTCTAGTAAGACATTTCAAAATGACATTGCAAATTAAGGAAAACCAAAGAAAATTTCGTACTTTCTAATTATTAATAGCACAATTTCTTTATTTTCAATGCAAGCACATTTCAATTTTCAATTCAATTATTCAAATTAAACAGAAATAATTAAATAAATAAAGATAAGAAAGATAAGAAAGACAAAACAATAAATTAAAAGATTTGAAAGAATTAATAATTAAAGAAAAAATAGTTTTTGAATAGAGTATGCATGTCTGAATAAAATATAACCAAGCACCTACAAGTAGTCATTTTTACAAGATAAACTGAAAACTTGCTAGAAACCTCTAACAAGTTTCATATGATCATACCATATGAACATGTTTTATTACAAATTTGAAACGAAATTTTCTTTGGGTTTGCCAAATTTTCAATGGAAATTGCAAAATTATGATTGTACATTTGAAATTTTCGGTAGAAATTATGAAATTTTCGTTGGAAACCATAAAGTTTTATTTGTGTTTATCTTGATTTTATTTCTTAATGGATTATGAATTTTTAAAGATGTCTCATCTCTCTATTAAGACATTTTTCAAAACTTCATTGCAAATTAAGGAAAACCAAAGAAAATTTCGTACTTTCCAATTAATAATAGCACAATTTCTTTATTTTCAATCCAAGCACATTTCAATTTTCAATTCAATGGCTTTTCAAAAACCAAATGTATGTTGTATTGTATGTATATTTTATATTTGTGTATGCTTACTTGATATTGAACCCCAAATTATTATGTAGTGTTTCCTGACGTGTGTAAACTTTGTAAATAAGTACTGGCATTAATAAATTATTATATTATAATAATTAAACATTTTTAAAACGTCGAAAATTACCCACGAAACTTCATTGTTTACAAAGAAAATTTCACAATTTCTACCGAAATTTTCAAATCTACAATCAAAATATTGCAATTTCCATTGAAAATTTGGCAAACCCAAAGAAAATTGAGCTGTTTGAGCTATATTTAGCTTAAACTATTTAATATCCAATGGCTGGTTGTTGAGTTATTTGCATTTTAGTGTAATCATGTGTTTCTGGATGATATTCCCAAACACTATTTATAGTTTTTTTAGCTATATCTTATAAACTGGCGCATAAAATTTAATAAAATTAGGCACCGATATTCAGTGATATGTTGGTATATCACTCAACAAAATTAGTTAATGTCCAGTGGGTGGATTCTCAAATACTATTTATAGTTGTTTTAGCTATATCTTATAAACTAGCGCATAAAATTTAATAAAATTAGGCACCGATATTCAGTGATATGTTATTATATCACTCAACTGAATTACTTAATGTCCAGTAGGTTGCTTTTGATATATTGGCATTTTAATGTTTTTGGATGATATTCTCAAATACTACTAGCAGTTTTTAAGTGATATCTTAAAAACTGGCGTATCAATTTTGGTCAAAGTTGACACCTCTATTGTGTGATATATTGGAATATCACACATGCCAATAACTTAATTTCCAATGTCTTATTGTTGAGATATTTGCACCTTAGGGTAATCATATGTTTATAAATGATATTCTCAAGTACTTTTTGGGCGATATTTCAAAAATTAGCGTATGAATTTTAGTCAAATTTGGTACTGATATTGGCTGATATATTGGTACATGTCGAGCTTAAACAATTTAATGTGCAATAACTGGTTATTGAGATATTTGCATTTTAGTGTAATCATGTGTTCTTGGACGATATTTTCGAATACTATTTATAGTTTTTTTTAGCTTCATCTTATAAACTGGAACATAAAATTACAAAACTTGTAAGGGAAAATACAAACTTTAGATTATAAATGAAAAGCCTCATTAGAAATTATGAAATTCTTGCTGCAAACTTTACATGCAGGCACATTCATAAAGTTGTTAAAAACAATCAAACAATACGATTTGATTGGTTCATGTATATTGAATGCATTGATAAAACATAATTAACGTGCGTATTAATTAATAGGGGACGAACCTTGTTGAATATCTGCGAATGAAGTCCACCTCCTCCACGCTAACATGTGTAATGCATCAGCCTAACCTCAAAATCCATTATCACTGATATTTTCGCCCAGCGGCCCAAATGACTCGAAATTTATGCACGGATTCACTATAGATTACGTTTTTCGCCCACTACGGCTTCGCACGGTCGTTTTTAGCACAAAATTTGAACATTTTCGGGAGTGATTTGCGAACGACGCCATCACTTTTGACAAGAGAATGGCTGTAGTGTCGCTAGCTTCATTACCGACTAATGTAGATATATTAACCTAACCTCATCTATGATAAAACGTAATTAGCGACCGCAATAATTAATAGGGGACGAACCTTGTCGATTGTCTCCGTATGAAGTCCACCTCCTCCACGCTAACCATGGGATTGCATCAGCCAAACATCGAAATCCATTTTCACTGATATTTTCGCCCAGCGGCCCAAATGTCTCGATATTTATGCACGGATTCACTATAGATTACGTTTTTCGCCCACTAAGTCTGCGCGCGGTCGTTTTTAGCACAAAATTTGAACATTTTCGGGAGCGATTTGCGAACACGTCATCACTTTTGACAAGAGAATGGCTGTACTGTCACTCACTTCATTACCGACTTATGTAGTTATACAACTCTATATGCACCAAATTCGATTGCTATTATGTTATTATTATTATCTGTTGTTAAATAACAACATATATCGTATATCGTATATCATGCATATGATATACATGGGGGGCATCAATCATATGCCCCCACCCCCCCAATCATATGCCCTTACAAAATACTTAAATATTTATTAGAAATTTGCAAGAAAATATGAAGGGACGGAAGGGCGCCATGGGCGAACTGTAGTTCAAAATATATGCCACGAGTCGAAACAGTTTGGGAACCACTGATAAAGATACAGTATACTTCAGAATAAACAGAACTGAAGATTAGGTTGCACCCTGTATACATCACTGTGTGCATACTTGGTTGCCTAACCTTCTAATGTAACAATCTAATTATCTAATTATACGAATTTATAGATTATAGATTTATAAATTAGTTATAGATTTAGATAACTAATAATCGAATTATAATATTTATAATTATAATTGAAGCGGTAGAAAGCAAACAGGTGTAAGTGTATATAACAATGAAATTGTTATATACAGGGTGTCTCTAAATTATGTGGACATGAATTAACCACAGATTACTGGAATCAAAAGAAGGCGATTTAACAAAACTATTATATATAAATTATAAATCTATATACAAATACGTAATTCAAACGCTTAACTTTCTGCATTGATTGGTATTGGTTAGTATTACTGAAATTTCTTAAAATTTATTACAAATTTGACATTAGATTCGTGTACAGTACACCTGAAACTAATTCTCCTGAAAATTTGACAAAGTTTCAGTATTAAATAAGGGAGAAAATCAAACGCTTAACTTTCTGCATTGACAAGTATGGGTTAGTTATTACTGAAATTTCTGAAAATTTATTATTTGGAAATTTGATATTAGATTCGTGTACAGTACACCTAAAACTAATTCTCCTGAAAATTTGACAAAGTTTCAATATTAAATAAGAGCGAAAATCAATCACTTAACTTTCTGGATGGACAAGTATGGGTTACCTATTACTGAAATTTCTGAAAATTTATTATTTACAAATTTGATATTAGATTCGTGTACAGTACACCTGAAACTAATTCTCCTGAAAATTTTACAAAGTTTCAGTAGTAAATAAGGGCGAAAATCAAACACTTAACTTTCTGCATTGACAAGTATGGGTTAGCTATTACTGAAATTTCTGAAAATTTATTATTTGCATATTTGATATAAGATTCCCGTACAGTACACCTGAAACTAATTCTCCTCGAAATTTGACAAAGCTTCGATATTAAATAATGGAGAAAATTAAACACTTAACTTTCTGCATTGACAAGTATGGGTTAGCTATTACTGAAATTTCTGAAAATTTATTAATTGCAAATTTGATATTAGATTCGTGTACAGTACACCTGAAACTAATTCTCCTGAAAATTTGACAAAGTTTCAGTATTAAATAAGGGAGAAAATCAAACGCTTAACTTTCTGCATTGATTGGTATGGGTTAGTATTTCTGAAAATTCATTATTTGCAAATTTGATATTACATTCGTATACAGTACACCTGCAACTAATTCTCCTGAAAATTTGACAAAGTTTCAGTATTAAATAAGAGCGAAAATCAAACACTTAACTTTCTGGATTGACAAGTATGGGTTAGCTATTACTGAAATTTCTGAAAATTTATTATTTACAAATTTGATATTAGATTTGTGTACAGTACACCTGAAACTTATTCTCCTGAAAATTTGATAAAGTTTCAGTATTAAATAAGGGAGAAAATCAAATGCTTAACTTTCTTCATTGATTGGTATTTGTTAGTATTACTGAAATTTCCGAAAATTTATTATTTGCAAATTTAATACTAGATTCGTGTACAGTACACCTGAAACTAATTCCCCTGAAAATTTGACAAAGTTTCAGTATTAAATAAGAGGAAAAATCAAACATTTAACTTTCTGGATGGACAAGTATGGGTTAGCTATTACTGAAATTTCTGAAAATTTATTATTTACAAATTTGATATTAGATTTGTGTACAGTACACCTGAAACTAATTCTCCTGAAAATTTTACAAAGTTTTAGTATTAAATAAGAGCGAAAATCAAACACTTGACTTTCTGGATTGACAAGTAAGGGTTAGCTATTACTGAAATTTCTGAAAATTTATTATTTGTAAATTTCATATGAGAATAGTGTACACTACACCTGAAATTAATTCTGCTGAAAATTTGACAAAGTTTCAGTATTAAATAAGGGCGAAAATCAAACACTTAACTTTCTGGATTGACAAGTATGGGTTAGCTATTACTGAAATTTATGAAAATTTATTAGTTGCAAATTTGATATTCGTGTACAGTACTCCTGAAACTAATTCTCCTGAAAATTTGACAAAGTTTCAGTATTAAATAAGAGCAAAAATCAAACACTTAACTTTCTGCATTGACAAGTATGGGTTAGCTATTACTGAAATTTCTGAAAATTTATTAGTTGCAAATTTGATATTAGATTCGTATACAGTACACCTGAAACTAATTCTCCTGAAAATTTTACAAAGTTTCAGTATTAAATAAGAGCGAAAATCAAACACTTTAATTTCTGGATTGACAAGTATGGGTTAGCTATTACTGAAATTTCTGAAAATTTATTATTTGCAAATTTGATATTAAATTAGAGACACCCTGTATATATATGTTATATAATTAGATAATTAATGTTGCATTAGAAATTTAGGCAACCAAGTATGCACACAGTGATGTATACAGGGTACAGCCTAATCTTCAGTTCTATTTATTCTGACGTATACTGTATCTTTATCAGTGGTTCCCAAACTTTTTCGACTCGTGGGGTATATTTTGAACTACAATTCGTCCATGGCACCTTTCCCTTCCCTTACATTAGAAGTTTAGGCAATCAAGTATGCACACAGTGATGTATACAGGGTGCAACCTAATCTTCAGTTCTGTTTATTCTGACGTATACTGTATCTTTATCAGTGGTTAACAAACTTTTTCGACTCATGGGGTATATTTTGAACTACAGTTCGCCCTTGGCGCCCTTCCCTTTATAGTTTTTGCAAATTTCTATTAAATATCTAATAGTTTTGTAAGGGCATATGATTGGGGGGTGGGGGGCATAATATATACCGCCCATGTATATCATATGCATGATATACGATATACGATATATGTTGTTATTTAACAACAGATAATAATAATAACATAATAGCAATCGAATTTGGTGCATATAGAGTTGTATAACTACATAAGTCGGTAATGAAGTGAGCGACAGTACAGCCATTCTCTTGTCAAAAGTGATGACGTGTTCGCAAATCGCTCCCGAAAATGTTCAAATTTTGTGCTAAAAACGACCGCGCGAAGACTTAGTGGGTGAAAAACGTAATCTATAGTGAATCCGTGCATTAATTTCGAGACATTTGGGCCGCTGGGCGAAAATATCAGTGAAAATGGATTTCGATGTTTGGCTGATGCAATAGACATGTTGGCGTGGGAGGTGGACTTCATTCGCAGATAATCGACAAGGTTCGTCCCCTATTAATTAATACGGTCGCTAATTATGTTTTATTAATGCATGAACCGGTTAAATTGTATTGTCACAAAGCTATTTTGTTAGGTTAGGTAACCCCCATGGGGCTATACTTGCCCCCCCATGTATAGTGGTTATTTTATTATTGTATTAAATGTTAAACAATATAGGAAATCAATTGATTCGTTTCTGGGCCTCCCTGAGGTTGGTGGCCCTGAGCAAATGCCCAATTTGCCCATCTATAATTTTTTTTTATTATATTAAATAATAAACAATATAGGAAATCAATTGATTCGTTTCTGGGCCCCATTGAGGTTGATTGCCCTGGGCAAATGCCCAATTTGCCCATCTATAACTTTTATTATTGCATTAAATAATAAACAATATAGGAAATCAATTGATTCGTTTTTTGGCCCCACTGAGGTTGGTTGCCCTGGGCAAATGCCCAATTTGCCCATCTATAACTTTTTTTAATGCATTAAATAATAAACAATATAGGAAATCAATTGATTCGTTTCTGGGGCCCACTGAGGTTGGTTGCCCTGGGCAAATGCCCAATTTGCCCATCTATAATTTGTGTTTATTGCATTAAATAATTAACAATATAGGAAATCAATTGGCCCTGGGCAAATGCCCAATTTGCCCATCTATAACTTTTGTATTGCATTAAATAATAAACAATATAGGAAATCAATAGATTCATTTCTGGGCCCCACTGAGGTTGGTTGCCCTGGGCAAATGCCCAATTTGACCATATCTAATGCGTCACTGATCGTAAATTAAATAAAACAGCAAACAAAATGACCTGACATTTTTAACAACTATATATATATACAGTATGTTCCCGAATTGAGTTTACAAGAGGGATTTAAAAAAAAATACGTTTAAGTAAAAATGTTATAGGAATTAAAATTCCTGCTTGCTCTGAAACTACCATTTCAGTAATTCAAACATTGATTTATTTATACAGGGTGTTGGCTAAATTTAAAAAAAATCTAATTTTTACACTTTATGTCAAATAATTATGAAAAATAACATCGTTTAAACAATCCCCCACCACTTTCTTCACACAGTTCAAGCCTAGTATGGAACTCCTGAAGACTGTTTTGTCTTGTCTTCTATAGTTTTTGATGCAAATGCCTCTCGTAGGCGAATTTTTAAATTTTCAGTATCATTCAGTAAATAAATGTCAGATTAAGATTTTAAAAAATTGATTTTACCAACACCCTGTATGAATAAATCAAAGTTTCAATAACTGAACTGGTAGTTTTAGACTCAGCAGGAATTATAATTCCTATAATATTTTTACTTAAAAGTAAAAATTAAAAAAATATCCCTCTTGTAAATTTAATCTGGGGACATACTGTATATATGTAAACAATCTTTATTGAGCTATCGTTTTTATCGTAACAACAATTTTTATAATTTTATAATTATTGAAATTTTATAATATTAAAGAAGCATGTTTTCACAAAAAACGACAAAGTTATATATCGAATTATAAATTCCAATTTACCTACGGAGTTTATAAGAGCCTTCATTATTAATTGTTGTTAAGCAAAGTTTGTTTAACGCAAAATAATATGTCCTTTATACTTATAAATATTTATGTTTCGTGATTGTATGTAAATTAAATGTAGATGCCTTTTTATTGGTTTTATTATTAACTCGATTTTGATTGAGCTGCTTTAATCAAAGTGGTTTAAATATTTAATTTTACCTTAATTAAATTAGCTCGAATATTTATTGCAGTTAGGTAACAAATATTATGCTAATATTTGTATCTATAATATTATTACTATCTATAGTAAT
Organism: Othius punctulatus; assembly: GCA_951805005.1. Classification (NCBI taxonomy): domain Eukaryota; kingdom Metazoa; phylum Arthropoda; class Insecta; order Coleoptera; family Staphylinidae; genus Othius; species Othius punctulatus. The sequence continues at coordinate 38,227,795 of OX638147.1, read as the reverse complement.
ATTATACACAATATCTATATCTCTATTGTTACTATAACTATATATATATTACTATACAGGGTGTCCCTTAATGACGTGCTAATATTTAAGGGTGTAAATCCTCAGGTCATTTTATGAAAAAAAAATCATATGAACATATATTCGAAACGGCTTAAAATTTTTGCTACAGGGTGTTGAAATATTTTTTTAAATCGTAATTTTTTCCGTAATGACGTGCTAATATTTAAGGGTGTAAATCCTCAGGTCATTTTATGAAGAAAAATTCATATGAACATATATTCGAAACGGCTTAAATTTTTTGCTACACTGTGTTGAAATATTTTTTTCAATATGAATAGAGATTTTAAAACAATAACGATTTAAAAAATATTTCAACGCCCTGTAGCAAAAAATTTAAGCAGTTGCGGATATATGTTCATATGAAATTTTCTTCATGAAATGACCTGAGGAATTACACCCTTTACGTCATTAAGGAACACCCTGTATATATCTATATATTATTTGGTAGTAAGTAAATGTTATTTCAATAATAAAATGAAATTGTTGTTTGTAAAGGATATTACAAATAAATAAATGTGAATGTAGAAAAACGTGCTTACAGTAAATGTACTTTTAATACATGAAATGTATTACTGTTTGCACATTAATAATAAGTAGTGTACGTACAGATATACATTAGCGATAATAATACGTTGAAGTAATCGAATACTGCGGGAGGCATTAAGAAGATAAATTAACGTTCACTTCTCTTGCATGTCTGTGTTAATGTCATATTAGTGACTTTATTGATTGTAATGGCTTCGCACGTGTTTCACATGTGCCGAGGAATGCGCACTGAAATTGGCATTTGCGTAAACTTGTTTTGTGGGCGATTTTTGGTGAAATTCGTAGAGGAAGAAAAGCCGAAATGGCGCTCGTGTTGCCAATTAGCGCGGACATAACTTGTTTGTGTCGCTATTCTCTCGGAGTAATTAGCTTGCGTATACTAATAATAATGTATGTGGGAGTGCGTGGCAGAGATGTATAGCGTTGAAACCCACAATTAATACTGTTTTGATTGGTACGTGGGAGGATGAAGGGTGGGCGGGTGGGATGGAGGATGAAGGGAAGGGGGAGGGAGGATGAAGGGAAGGGGGGGGGGGAGGATGATGGGTGGGAGGATGAAGGGAAGGGGGGACGATGAAGGTATCGAGGATGAACGGCAGGGGGAGGGAGGATGAAGGGAGGTTGGGAGGGAAGATGAAGAGAGGGAGGGAGGCTTGATGAAGGGGGGAGGGAGGATGACGGGAGGGTGGGAGGGAAGGACGTTGGCTGGTTGAGGGGGGGAGTGGGAGGGATGATGAAAGGAAGGGGGAGAGGGAGGGATGATGAAAGGAGGGAGGATGAAGGGGGAGGAGTCAGCCTCCCACCCTCCCTCCCTTCATCCTCCATATATAGGGGGGGTGGGGGAGGGAGACTCTCCCCCCTTCATCCTCCCTCCCTCCCTCCCAATATATTTATATGTCAAGTTAAAATCACACATTTTAAAATTCAGATTGGCTGCAGTTATAAGATTTTGTTCTTTTTTTTTAATATGTTATGATAGGATGTAATAGGAGATGTATCCACACTGTATATTGAAAATATTATTATATCGAGTTCAGTGTTGTGTGTTAGTTGTCGATATTCTCTTTTAAAAAAATATATGCTGGTCAGATTGGATTCAAGGGAAAATAGTAAATGGTAGCTAATCAACGAGGAAGCAAGATAGGATAGCTGCGTATTGAACCTCGATGGCCAAGCTAAATGCGATGTGGCCATCAGAGTGAAAACGCGCTCGATAGCGTTGACAGCGAGTGAAAACGGAAATATATATCAAGACTTCCACAGTCACATTATGCGTCGGCCCCCTTATCTTCATTAAGATCTAACGAAATACCCCATTTATTTAGCGCAACATATTTAAAATTTAAATACCTTTACACATTCCGTTTGGGCCTGTCTACCGACGGCTGCAGCGATCGCAACCGCGTCATCTGACAATCGAATTAATAATCCTCACTATGTTAATTGGTATTATAACTAATAAAACAAGTTGTTATTTGTATGATCGGTATCTCTTGGTATGCATTCGGGGCCGTGTTTATAATTTGGCTTTCGTTGAAATGCTGCAGGGGATTACTTTCGGGCTCTTGACGACGCATTAATTACTATTAATTGATGCAAAGTATATAATCTGGCCGGTGCGCTTTTTTGTCAGGTCCCCCATAGTAATCACTATAAACCAACACTTACATCAAGATCTACAGCAACCGGAATCACCTGTGTAACGCACTCATTTAAATACGACTCTAATACGCAGTTGTAATCAGTCTCATCATAATACTCAATTTACATATAATTTCCTTCATAAAATTATTAACATCATAATTATAACTCGCATGTACTGTGTAATTACTAATTAGTGCAATCTATTTGTACGAAAGAACAACACAAATCTCCAAACCGGACATAAAACTCAAAAACACATCTTATTAAAAAACTTCCAAAGTACTTACCGAAACCCAAATATAAACATCCCCTTTATCCCCCCTCCTAATCCAAGTATCAACCGACTTAATAATACCGGCTATTCTACAATCCGGCAATATTCGGCTTATTATCGCAAAAAACTATATCATCGTACATTTTATGATCTATTAAAATAATACTGGGCTTTGTTTTTAAAGAAACTTACGAGTTATACAGAGAAACGTACAATAGGACTGAAAAGAGCTAAGGCGAATGTACCCATAAAAAAACTGAAAGGGAAGCAGTAAAAAAATATTAATTTTCCAGCCTCTCGTAGTTGCCATAAATTTACCCAAAATTTGTTTAAATCTTACCTAAAAAACGAAAATTTACTATTTCTTAACCTCAAACAATTCGCACATACATTTACGAACTATCCGAACTTCATTTACCAGCTTCTTGTAGTTGCAATAAATTTACACAAATATGCCCACAATCCTAAAATTGGTTTTAAATCTTACCTACAAAACAGAGAATTTGCTATTTCTACAACTCGTACATACATTTACGTACTAATTCTTAATTGTATATTACATTCAATGAAACATATGGTGATTAATTTATGTATACCTGGAACAGGGATATTTTCCCATAGAATTTAAAATTTTTGAAGGTAGTCCCAATTCATAAGGCTAGAAAACATCTGTAGATGCCATCTGTTAAACGAGCAAACCGATGTAATCTGCATACCGGTTTTCATTAGTTTACCATTAGTCAGTACTATCAAAATTATTACTGTGCTTAAATAAAGCAAACACTTTTCTTTGTTTATATCACACTGTTTGTTAAAATTAGTGACCTAAATTCACCCAAATTGCACTATGACATCAAAATTTTGTTATCTGCGGTCATTAATACTTCCAAATTTCATCACAATATAAAAATTTCCAGATATTTCCAGAAATTTCCAGAAATTTATCAATAATTTCCAGAAATTTTCAGAAATTTATCAATAATTTTCGGAAATTTTTAGAAATTTATCACTAATTTCTAGAAATTTCCAAAAATTTATCAATAATTTCCAAAAATAATCAATAATTTTCGAGTATTAAATCTTAAAATCGAAATCTTATTGTATACCAACAAAGAAAAGTGTTTGTTTTATTTAGTTTTTAAATAAAACACTTTTCTTTAACGTTATACCACACTGTTCATTAAAATTAGTGATTGTAGTTTCGATCATGTTCGGATCAGTATATATTTTTGGAAATTTCTGGAAATTAGTGATAAATTTCTGGAAATTTGTGGAAATTATTTATAAATTTCTGGAAATATCTGGAAATTATTGATAAATTTCTGGAAATTTTTGGAAATTATTATATTTTGATGATATTAGGAAGTATTAATGGCCGAAGCTTACAACATTTTGATGTCATGGTGCAATTTTGGTAAATTTAGGCAGCAAATAGTAGAAAGTTAATAGAATACATATTCTTGTTGTCATGGTAATAAGCAAGGAAGCTAGAATTATAAGACAATTCCGTTAATATTAAAAAACTTAAAAATTTTGGAAATTTCTGGAAATAAGTGATAAATTTCTGGAAATTTCAGAAAATTATTGATAAATTTCAGGAATTTTCTGAAAATTATAATATTGTGATGTTATTAGGAAGTATTAATGACCGAAGATAACAAAATTTTGATGTCATAGTGCAATTTGGGTGAATTTAGGCAGCAAATAGTAGAAAGTTAGTAGAATACATATTCTTGTTGTCATGGTAATACGCAGATATCGATATCGTCTGGAACTACTATTTGATACTACTATACTATTTTATACTATTAGGTACTACTATACTGTTTTATACTATTTGGTACTACTATACAATTTTTACTATTTGGTGCTACTATACTATTTTATATGATTTGGTACTACTATACTACTATAATCACGAAAACATTTTACTGCAAGTTGTCGATTACAGTTTTTTTGGAGGCGCTATTCTTTTCCGCACATAAACTGCAGTACCAAGGCGCCACGATTTGCTGAAGCTCGAAATTATAGTGAACTTATTCACTTATTTATGTCACTTTAAGTGAACTTATTCACTTATTTATGATTTATGTCACTTTAAGTGAACTTATTCACTTATTTATGATTTATGTCACTTTAAGTGAACTTATTCACTTATTTATGTCACTTTAAGTGCACTTATTCACTTATTTATGTCACTTTAAGTGAACATATTTACTTATTTATGTCACTTTAAGTGCACTTATTCACTTATTTATGATTTATGTCACTTTAAGTGAACTTATTCACTTATTTATGATTTATGTCACTTTAAGTGAACTTATTCACTTATTTATGTCACTTTAAGTGAACTTATTTACTTATTTATGTCACTTTAAGTGCACTTATTCACTTATTTATGTTACTTTAAGTGAACTTATTCACTTATTTATGTCACTTTAAGTGAACTTATTCACTTATTTATCTCACTTTAAGTGAACTTATTCACTTATTTATGTCACTTAATTTCGAACAAAATAATCTACTGAACGGAAATATTCCGAATACTCCGCGGGCATATCAGCACTACTGATGGTGGCTTGACAATAGCCAAAACGTCAGCTTGAGGAATCTACTGAATCGGACACTTATTTTTGAACGGAAATATTTATGGGTCGGATCCAGTCCGCGGGCATATCAGCACTACTGATGATGGTTTGACAATAGCCGAAATTAGGCTTGACGATACCCGAAATTAGGCTTGACGATAGCCGAAATGAGGCTTGATGATAGCTGAAACGATGGCTTGATGAATCTAGTGAATCGGATACTTATTTTCAAACGGAAATATTTACAGGCCGCATCCAGTCCGCAGGCATATCAGCACTACTGATGATGGCTTGATGATAACCGAAATGATAGCCTGACGATAGTCAAAATAAGACTTGGCGATAGCCGAAACGTTAGCTTGACGAATCTACTGAATCGAATACTTATTTTCGAACGGAAATATTTACAGGCCGGATCCAGTTCGCAGGCATATCAGCACTACTGATAACGGTTTGACGATAGCCGAAATTAGGCTTGACCACAGCCGAAGCAATGGCTTGACGAATCTACTGAATCGGACACTTATTTTCGAACGAAAATATGTATGGATCGGAACCAGTCCGGGGGCATATCAGCACTACTGATGATGGCTTGACGATAACCGAAACGATAGCTTGACGATAGTCGAAATTAGGCTTGATGGTAGCCGAAACGATGGCTTGACGAATCTACTGAATCGGACACTTATTTTCGAACGGAAATATTTACAGGCCGCATCCAGTCCGCAGGCATATCAGCACTACTGATGATGGTTTGACGATAGCCGAAACGGCTTCACGATAGCCGAAACGAGGCTTGACGATAGCCGAAGCAATGGTTTGACAAATCTACTGAATCGGACACTTATTTTCGAACGGAAATATTTACAGGCCGAAACCAGTCTGCAAGCATATCAGCACTACTGATGACGGTTTAACGATAGCCGAAATTAGGTTTGATGATAGCCGAAATTAGGCTTGACGATAGCCGAACCAATGGTTTGACGAATCTACTGAATCGGACACTTATTTTCGCACGGAAATATGTATGGGTCGGATCCAGTTCGGGGGAATATCAGCACTACTGATGATGGTTTGATGATAACCGAAACGATAGCTTGGCGATTGCCGAAATGAGGCTTGACGATAGCCGAAGCAATGGCTTGACGAATCTACTGAATCGGACACTTATTTTCGAACAGAAGTATTTACGGGCCGAAACCACTCTGCAGGTATATCAGCACTACTGATGACGGTTTAACGGTAGCCGAAATTAGGCTTGACGATAGCCGAATTTAGGCTTGACGATAGCCGAAGCAATGCCTTGAAAAATCTACTGAATCGGACACTTAATTTCGAACGGAAATATGCGGCATCCAGTCCGCAGGCATATCAGCACTACTGATGATGGTTTGACGATAGCCGAAACGGTTTCACGATAGCCGAAACGAGGCTTAACGATAGCCGAAGCAATGGTTTGACCAATCTACTCTACTGAATCGGACACTTATTATCGAACAGAAATATGTATGGGTCTGATTCAGTTCGCGGGCATATCAGCACTACTAATGATGGCTTGACGATACTCGAAATTAGGCTTGACGATAGCCGAAACGAGGCTTGACGATAGCCGAAGCAATGGCTTGACGAATCTACTGAATCGGACACTTATTTTCGAACAGAAATATGTATGGGTCGAAACCAGTTCGCAGGCATATCAGCACTACTGATGACGGTATGACGATAGCCGAAATTAGGCTTGACGATAGCCGAAATTAGGCTTAACGATAGCCGAAGCAATGGTTTGACCAATCTACTCTACTGAATCGGACACTTATTATCGAACAGAAATATGTATGGGTCGGATTCAGTCCGCGGGCATATCAGCACTACTGATGATGGTTTGACAATAGCCGAAATTAGGCTTGACGATACCCGAAATTAGGCTTGACGATAGCCGAAATGAGGCTTGATGATAGCTGAAACGATGGCTTGATGAATCTAGTGAATCGGATACTTATTTTCAAACGGAAATATTTACAGGCCGCATCCAGTCCGCAGGCATATCAGCACTACTGATGATGGCTTGATGATAACCGAAATGATAGCCTGACGATAGTCAAAATAAGACTTGGCGATAGCCGAAACGTTAGCTTGACGAATCTACTGAATCGAATACTTATTTTCGAACGGAAATATTTACAGGCCGGATCCAGTTCGCAGGCATATCAGCACTACTGATAACGGTTTGACGATAGCCGAAATTAGGCTTGACCACAGCCGAAGCAATGGCTTGACGAATCTACTGAATCGGACACTTATTTTCGAACGAAAATATGTATGGATCGGAACCAGTCCGGGGGCATATCAGCACTACTGATGATGGCTTGACGATAACCGAAACGATAGCTTGACGATAGTCGAAATTAGGCTTGATGGTAGCCGAAACGATGGCTTGACGAATCTACTGAATCGGACACTTATTTTCGAACGGAAATATTTACAGGCCGCATCCAGTCCGCAGGCATATCAGCACTACTGATGATGGTTTGACGATAGCCGAAACGGCTTCACGATAGCCGAAACGAGGCTTGACGATAGCCGAAGCAATGGTTTGACAAATCTACTGAATCGGACACTTATTTTCGAACGGAAATATTTACAGGCCGAAACCAGTCTGCAAGCATATCAGCACTACTGATGACGGTTTAACGATAGCCGAAATTAGGTTTGATGATAGCCGAAATTAGGCTTGACGATAGCCGAACCAATGGTTTGACGAATCTACTGAATCGGACACTTATTTTCGCACGGAAATATGTATGGGTCGGATCCAGTTCGGGGGAATATCAGCACTACTGATGATGGTTTGATGATAACCGAAACGATAGCTTGGCGATTGCCGAAATGAGGCTTGACGATAGCCGAAGCAATGGCTTGACGAATCTACTGAATCGGACACTTATTTTCGAACAGAAGTATTTACGGGCCGAAACCACTCTGCAGGTATATCAGCACTACTGATGACGGTTTAACGGTAGCCGAAATTAGGCTTGACGATAGCCGAATTTAGGCTTGACGATAGCCGAAGCAATGCCTTGAAAAATCTACTGAATCGGACACTTAATTTCGAACGGAAATATGCGGCATCCAGTCCGCAGGCATATCAGCACTACTGATGATGGTTTGACGATAGCCGAAACGGTTTCACGATAGCCGAAACGAGGCTTAACGATAGCCGAAGCAATGGTTTGACCAATCTACTCTACTGAATCGGACACTTATTATCGAACAGAAATATGTATGGGTCTGATTCAGTTCGCGGGCATATCAGCACTACTAATGATGGCTTGACGATACTCGAAATTAGGCTTGACGATAGCCGAAACGAGGCTTGACGATAGCCGAAGCAATGGCTTGACGAATCTACTGAATCGGACACTTATTTTCGAACAGAAATATGTATGGGTCGAAACCAGTTCGCAGGCATATCAGCACTACTGATGACGGTATGACGATAGCCGAAATTAGGCTTGACGATAGCCGAAATTAGGCTTAACGATAGCCGAAGCAATGGTTTGACCAATCTACTCTACTGAATCGGACACTTATTATCGAACAGAAATATGTATGGGTCGGATTCAGTCCGCAGGCATATCAGCACTACTAATGATGGCTTGACGATAGCCATAACAAGGCTTGACGATAGCCGAAACGAGGCTTGACGATAGCCGAAGCAATGGCTTGACGAATCTACTGAATCGGACACTTATTTTCGAACAGAAATATGTATGGGTCGGATCCTGTTCGCAGGCATATCAGCACTACTGATGATGGCTTGATGATAACCGAAATGATAGCTTGACGATAGTCGAAATGAGGCTTGACGATAGCGGAAACGTTAGCGTGACGAATCTACTGAATCGGACACTTATTTTCGAACGGAAGTATTTACGAGCCGAAACCAGTCCGCAGGCATATCAGCACTACTGATGACGGTTTGACGATAGCCGAAATTAGGCTTGACGATAGCCGAAATTAGGCTTGGCAATAGCCGAAACAATGGTTTGACGAATCTACTGAATAGGACACTTATTTCGAACGGAAATATTTATAGGCCGCATCCAGTCCGCAGGCATATCAGCACTACTGATGGCGGTTTGACTATAGCCGAAATTAGGCTTGACGATAGCCGAAATTAGGCTTGACAATAGCCGAAGCAATGGCCTGAGGAATCTACTGAATCGGACACTTATTTTCGAATGGATATATTTATGGGTCGGCTCCAGTCTGCGGGCATATCAGCACTACTGATGATGGCTTGACGATAGCCGAAACAAGGCTTGATGATAGCAAAAACGAGGCTTGACGATACTAAATCCAATCTACTGAATTGGACACTTATTTTCGAACGGAAATATGTATGGGCCGGATCCAGTTCGCGGGTATATCAACACTACTGATGATGGCTTGACGATAACCGAAATGATAGCTTGACGATATCCGAAATGAGGCTTGACGATAGCCGAAGCAATGTTTCGGGTAGGAACATTTGATGAATCTACTGAATCGGACACTTATTTTAGAACGGAAATATGTATGGGTCGGATCCAGTTCGGGGGTATATCAGCACTACTGATGATGGCTTGACGATAACCGTAACGATATCTTGACGATAGCCAAAATGAGGTTTGAGGATAGCCGAAGCAATGGTTTGACGAATCTACTGAATCGGGCATTTTAGATTGTGGGCCCAACCGCAGATATAACACGGGAAGGGCCCCTTATACTTTTGCTATTAAACATGTCTACACGTCTAAACATGTCAATTGCAAATCTATTGGCCGATGGACCCCTAATCATCACACTGCGCGGCCGTGATGCCACTGGTCATCGGGGCGACTTAGGTATGTTGGTCACGGGGTAGCTTGTTGCCGCTTAAATAAATAGAAATCTTCATTCTGAGCCCCCCCCCCCCCCCCCCAATTTTCGAGCCACCCTGCTAGCGCCTATTCATAAGTACTGAATCTAAGTTCATAGGTACTGAACCTACTGTTCATAGGTCTAAAGTTCATAGGTACTGAACCTACTGTTCATAGGTCTAAAGTTCATAGGTACTGAACCTACTGAACCTACTGTTCATAGGTCTAAAGTTCATAGGTACTGAACCTACTGAACCTACTGTTCATAGGTCTAAAGTTCATAGGTACTGAACCTACTGTTCATAGGTCTAAAGTTCATAGGTACTGAACCTACTGTTCATAGGTCTAAAGTTCATAGGTACTGAACCTACTGAACCTACTGTTCATAGGTCTAAAGTTCATAGGTACTGAACCTACTGAACCTACTGTTCATAGGTCTAAAGTTCATAGGCACTGAACTAAGTTCTATTGGTGGTGATTAATTTTGTTGGATTTGCGATTCGGAGCTGTGAACTGTGAGGAGTGGTCCGCTCCTGCAGGATGAGTTGGTGATGGAGCTGAGGGACTGGAAAGTTGTAAAGGTTGCTTCCTTTGTTCGGCGAGTCGGCGTATCTGCGGGAAACTCGTGGGGCCTGTGCTGTCCGGATCTCGGATCCTCTGGCTGATAGCAGGTTGGTGCTTGCATGTGTACGCGTTTTAAGTATGTGGAAGGCCATGTACGGTTACGGGGTTGATGTGTGTACCGGTGCAAGAATACGAATCCGCCCCCAGTAAGATAGATGGCCTGGCGCGATGTGAGGCTGCGAGTCGGCCCTTGTCGATTCTGGATATGCTCTGGGGCTAATTAATGGTGGTTATTATCGAGATATTTGGCATAAGCTATACCGTCCTCCATAAACCAGTACGCATTCTGATCGGGCGAGCGATTGCAGTCGCAGACATGATCGTATGTTTTATTGGAGAAATCCGAATGGAAGTGCACTCGCATACCACACTGGAGGTATAGCGAGGAGGCTCAAGCCGGTCCTAACGCGAGGATGCGGCATAAGTCTCCCGGTGCAGTCGAGGGCACCTCTTCGGCCGCATTCTACGTCTACCATTTCTACCTGCAGGCTCACACATCACCTGCTTGAATCTCCGAGGCCCAACCGAAAGAGAACGAACCGGCGCACTGGAGGAGCGGTGAAACTCGCGTTTAAGCTTGGCGCACCACACGGGGTTCGCCAGATCGCTGTCGACCGTTACGATCGCTGGTTGTGGCCCACCCGACGCACTCGCCGCGTAATCCCACTCGCCGAATGTCAACAATGACACGTAAACCCGACATGTGCACCACTTGTGACGAGCGCAGGATCACGACTTTCGGACACCAGTAATCGCAATCACCAGATTACTGTGCCCGTCCAACCCTGTGCCTCCTTCGATTCCCCACGTCCATTGACTCGAGCCATCTGTGTGTTCAACAATTGTTCTCGTGAAAGCCTCGCCGACTGCAAGGAAAGCCCATCCCGCCACAGACCAGCGAGGTCCATCGAGGTGCTGCGCTTGTGACCCCTCTTCGCGGAGCTTTCGTCGTGATGGTGTCCGAACAAGTTCAATAGTGACCCGTGAGTGTTGTGCTTGTGGTCTTTGAAATGGCCGTGGTAGTTAAGAAGTGCGGGCTCGTTTTACCCGGATTCAAAGTGACCTCGTGCCTGACTGTGGTCCTACTCATCTGCCTCGAAACTGTACTCCTCTGCACCGAGTCCGCGTGCTCCAAGTCCTTCCACGTTCACTGGAATACAACTAACAGCATGTAAGTGTTCCGTGCAGTTCGAACGCCGCGCGAAAGCTCATCTTTAAAACTTTGGTAATCCCAAAGCGCGCTCCGATCGTTATGCACAACTGCTTCACAAAACGCACTCCTATCACCGATGCAGCCTAGCGAGCTGAAAATTACAGGCAAACTATTCCGACAGCCGACTTTCAAGCGAATAGCTCCGCGTTTGCCTGACAGCTTTTTTACTATTACGTTAATTAACATTTATGCACCTCGCCGAGGAAACCTCACCTTTGCGCTCAAGAACCATCTCTCAATATATACTCCTCGTATCCTGCCTTTGCCTCACTTAAAACAATCTTCATTGCGCCTCCACCTACCAACGGAAATACAAGAAACTACAACGTGTTTCTTACACGTATCTTAACATCCACACAATATTTAATCCATTTATATAAACCTACAACCAATTACCAGATGCAATTAATTTTTCTAATAAACATCGCACAAACTCTAAATCTAACAACTGATTTACTACTAGGAATTGTTGCATGCCAATTAATCAGTTCTTACCTAATTAATTGTCAAGTTACTGCAAACATGGAAAAATTAAGTTTCTTTTGATAATCAATTATAAGTACGTATGAATATACGTATATTTCGATAATTTTTATTGCAAGTCAATGTCATGAAAACAAACTATCATTGCGCGAAGTATACAGTAATTTGTATATGCTTGATGGCACATATAATATTTTGTACTAATAGTAAATATGGATAAAAAATTAAAGTTCCTGTATAATGCACTTGGATGAATATATACAAATCTTATTTCTGCATAAATATATTTTAAACTTTATATTGGCTCCATTAATACCGATAATAATACTTGCAAAATCTCTTCTCACAGAACAAATGTAAAAAGTCCAACCAAGTCAAATCTCTTCTCACAAAACGAATGTAAAAAGTCCACGCAAGTCAATCAAAAATAACAATTAAGAATTGATCCAATAATTGCATAATAATGCATGCCAATGAATCAGTTCTTACCTAATTAATTGGCAAGTTACTGCAAACATGGAAACATTAAGTTTCTTTTGATAATCAATTGTAAAATAATAAAATAATCGCAAAAAATCGTAAAGAATCAATTGTAAGTACGTACGCATAGATACAGTAATTTGTATATGCTTGATGGCATATACAATATTTTGTACTAATAGTAAATATGGATAAAACATGAAAGTTCCTCTATCATGCACTTGGATGAATATATAAAAATCTTATTTCTGCATAAATATCTTTTAAAATTTATATTGGCTCCATTAATACCGATAATAATACTTGCAAATCTCTTCTCACAAAACAAATGTAAAAGGTCCACACATAAATAACAATTAAAAAAAATATGTGAAAATTATACCAAGTGTTTTTTTTTAAATCTCATCAATTATTTGCACTAAGGAGATTTAAAGAAAAACACTTGGTATAAGTTTCACTTTTTTTTTTAAGAAATAACAATTACAAAAAATGTGAAACTTATACAAAGTGTTTTTTTTAAATCTCCACAATTAGTTGATGAACTAAGGAGATTTAAAAAAAAACACTTGGTATAAGTTTCACATTTTTTTTAAAATAGAAATATCTCTACAATTAAAAAAAAGTGAAACTAAGTTCCCATATCCATAGCAGTTATAATATATAAGTCGTAACTTTCTAATTAATGACCTTAAGTTTTGATGCTTCACGCAAACTTATTATATATTTAAATCTCCCCAATTAGTTGAACTAAGGTGATTAAAAAAAAAAAACACTTAGTATAAGTATCACATTTTTTTTAAAGATATAGTGAAATAGAAATAGAAAATACTTTTAATTGAAGTTATTTCTATTAAAAAAAATGTGAAACTTATAATAAGTGTTTTTTTTTAAATCTCCTCAATTAGTTGAACTAAGGAGATTTATTTAAAAAAAACACTTGGTATTAGTTTTACATTTTTTTAATTGTAGAGATTATTATTTGTAGATTGTTATTTGTAGAGACTATTAAAAAAATGTTAAACTTATACCAAGTATTGTTTTTAAATCTCCCCAACTAGTTGAACTAAGTTTCTGAGTTTCACTTTTTTTTAAGAGAAATAACTACGAAATAACAATTAAAAAAAAAGACGTGAAACTTATACCAAGTGTTTTTTTTAAATCTCCCCAATTAGTTGAACTAAAGAGATAAAAAAAAAAACTTGGTGTAAGTTTCACATTTTTTTAATAGATATAACTGCGATTAAAAAAACAAGCGAAACTTATACTTTTAATTGTAGTTATTTCTATTAAAACAACGTGGAACTAAACTAAAAAACAATTTATGGATTTATTGATTTTTTTTATCGTTATTACGAAATCAGTAGAGATCTCAAAAGTAATTGAGAAATCAGGAAGATGATCTCGAAATTTGAAAATATTTAGAAATTATCAACAAATTTTGAGAGAAAAAATATGAGTAAAATTTACGATCTCAAAATTATCACTCAAAATCTTGTCTCTTGTCAAAATCTCTCAAAAAATTATTTAAGTATGTGTAGAAATTTAGAAAATTATAGGGACATTTTGGGGATTGTTAAAAAATGTCTGGAATTATTGATATTTATTAGGAATTCTGTGTAAATCTCGAAAACAATTGAGAAATCTTGAGAATTAAAAAGTGAAACTTATACTTTTAATTGTAGTTAGTCCTATTAGAAAAATGTGAAAGTTATACCAAAAGTTTTTTTTTTAAATCTCCCCAATTATTTGAACTAAGGAGATTTAAAATAAACACTTGGTATAAGTTTCACATTTTTTTAAATAATTGCAGTTAAAAAAAAGTGAGACTTATACTTTTAATTGTAGTTAGTTCTATGTAAAAAAATGTGAAACTTATACCAAGTGTTTTTTTTAAATGTCCCCAATTAGTTTAAATAAAGAGATTTAAAAAAAAAACTTGGTATAAGTTTCACATTTTTTTGATAGATATAATTGCAATTAAAAAAAAGAAGTAAAACTTATACTTTCAATTGTAGTTATTTCTATTAAAAAATGTGAAACTTATACCAAGTGTTTTTTTTTATCTCCCCAATTAGTTGAACTAAGGAGATTTAAAAAAAAATTCTTGGTATAAGTTTCAATTTTTTTTAATCGTAGTTTAATCGTAGTGAAACTTATACCAAGTGTTTTTTAAATCTCCTTAATCAATATGTTTCACCAAGTGATAAGCACACACACATTAAATTTAATTAATTGAACTACTCACTCATCAATACCAAAAAATTATTAAATCGCAGTAGCATGTCGATGAATGTTTATAATAACCAGCGAAATTTCGCAATATAACAAAGTGCAAGTGGTTGTTCATCTCATCAGATCTCAATAATTGTCATACTCGAGATCATCAACCTAACCTAACCTAACATCATCTCATCAGATCTCAATAGTTGTCATACTCGAGATTATCAACCTAACCTAACCTAACATCATCTCATCAGATCTCAATAATTGTCATACTCGAGATCATCAACCTTAACCTAACCTAACATCATCTTCGTAAATTCGCAATATAACAAAGTACAAGCGGTTGTTTATCTCATCAGATCTCAATAATTGTCATACTCGAGATCATCAACCTAAGCTAACCTAACCTAACATCATCTCATCAGATCTCAATAATTGTCATACTCGAGATCATCAACCTTAACCTGAACCAACATCATCTTCGCAAATTAGCAATATAACAAAGTACAAGCGGTTGTTTATCTCATCAGATCTCAATAATTGTCATACTCGAGATCATCAACCTTAACCTAACCTAACATCATCTCATCAGATCTCAACAATTGTCATACTCGAGATCATCAACCTTAACCTAACCCAACATCATCTTCGCAAATTCGCAATATAACAAAGTACAAGCGGTTGTTTATCTCATCAGATCTCAATAATTGTCATACTCGAGATCATCAACCTTAACCTAACCTAACATCATCTTCGCAAATTCGCAATATAACAAAGTACAAGCGGTTGTTTATCTCATCAGATCTCAATAATTGTCATACTCGAGATCATCAACCTTAACCTAACATCATCTCATCAGATCTAAATAATTGTCATACTCGAGATCATCAACCTAACCTAACCTAACGCAACCTAACATCATCTCATCAGATCTCAATAATTGTCATAGTCGAGATCATCAACCTTAACCTAACCTAACATCATCTCATCAGATCTCAATAATTGTCATACTCGAGATCATCAACCTAACCTAACCTAACCATATCCATATCCATACACACCTCGTTGCCTGGTCAAAAAGTCTGTACAAACAAGTCATCGTGTCAAAGCATGTAGTACTGAACGCCCCCAAAAAGTTAGGTAGTTGTAATTTTTTTAGCTGTTGTAAGTTTGTGCAAACAAGTCCATATCGTGTCAAAGCTTGGGACGCTCCCAAAAAGTAAGGTGGTTGTAATTTTTTACCTGTTGTATTGTTATTAAATAGTATTTAATATGAGTAGAACGTAGCTAAAAACCGCTCACGGGTCAATAATGTTTGATTATTTAGGCCTTAAATGCAATTACCGTAATTGGCGAAAGAGTTGTGGGAGACAGTTTTGAGGTAGGACGTAATTACGTTACGCAAATTATGCGCCTCGCTCCTGGAATTTAATAGAATTTGCGTTACTTTTTTCATAAATACATTGGCGTTAAGCATAAAGCGCAAACATTGAATATGCATGTAATTGTTACAACGTATATAATTTCGCATCTTTTATTAACTTTACTTGGAAATATTGGGATTACAATAACCCTAGTTTTATTAAACTTTCTTCTGAAATCTGTAGAAAACTCAAAAACAAATTTATGGATTTGTTGATTTTTTTATCGTTATTACGAAATCAGTAGAGATCTCAAAAGTAATTGAGAAATCAAGGAGATGATCTCTTGAAGATCTCAAAAGTAATTGAGAAATCAAGGAGATGATCTCTCGAAGATCTCAAAAGTAATTGAGAAATCAAGGAGATGATTTCTCGAAATTTGACAATATTTAGAAATTATCGACAAATTTTAAGAAAGAAAAAAATCATTTTCGATTTTTACCATCTCGAAATTATAACACAAAATCTTAAAAATTATTTAAATATGTGTAGAAATCTCGAAAATTATAGGGAAATTTTGGGGATTGTTAAAAAAATTCTGTCGATTTTACCATGTCGAAATTATAACTCTATAACGAAATTACTGTGCTGCGAGTTTTGTATTATTTCTTGGGGTACCTGTTCCTATTCTTGAACAAGCATATCACATCATCAAAGGTTACTGGTGCTGCGTTTTTTCAAGTTTCGTATTCTTTCTTGGGGTATCTGTTCCTATTTTTGAAGCATGTAAGAGAGCTGATGAAGAGTTAATGGTGGCCTTAGTGCGTTTTCATTTTTTTGGCCCAATTGATCCCAGAGATGCTCAATAGGTTTGAGGTGAGGGCTTTTGGAAGGACACTCCAAACATTGGATATTTGCATCTCTCAACACAGTTGTGATAATGAATAAGGTGTTTCGTATTCTTTCTTGGGGTATCTGTTCCCTTCTTGAACAAACATGTTAGAGACCTCATCAAGGCTGACTGGCGGTCTTGGTGTATTGTTTTGTGTTTCGTATTCTTTCTTGAGGTACCTGTTTCCGTTCTTGAACAAGCATGTCATCTCATTAAGTGTTACTGGTGGTGCGTTTGCTTGTCCAAGAATGGGAACAGGTACCCCAAGAAAGAACACGAAACTTAAAAAAACGCACCACCAGTAACCCTTGAAGAGGTGACATGCTTGTTCACGAACGGAAACGGGTACCCCAAGAAATAATACGTAACTTAAAAAAATGTCACCTCATCAAGGGTTTCTGGTGGTGCGTTTTTTTAAGTTTCGTATTCTTTCTTGGGATATCTGTTCGTATTCTTGATCAAGCATGTTAGAGACCTCATCAAGGGTTACTGGCGCTCTTGGTGTATTTTTTTAAGTTTCGTATTCTTTTTTGGGGGTTCCTGTTCCTATTCTTGAACAAGCATGTCACCTCATCAAGGGTTACTGGTGGTGCGTTTTTTAAGTTTCGTAATCTTTCTTGGGGTACCTGTTTCCGTTCTTGAACAAGCATGTCACCTCATCAAGGGTTACTGGTGGTGCGTTTTTTCAAGTTTCGTATTCTTTCTTGGGGTACTCTTGGACAAGCATGTCACCTCATCAAGAGTTACTGGTGGTGCGTTTTTTCAAGTTTCGTATTCTTTCTTGGGGTACCTGTTCCTAGTCTTAAAGAAGCATGGTACCTCATCAAGGGTTACTGGTGGTGCGTTTTTTTAAGTTTCGTATTCTTTCATGGGGTATCTGTTCCTATTCTTGAAGCATGCAAGGGTTATTGACAGTTTTGGCGCGTTTTTAAGTTTTGTTCCCAATTGATCCCAGAGATGCTGAATAGCATTGAGGTCAGAGCTCATCAAGGGTTACTGGTGGTGTTGGTGCGTTTTAAAGGTTTTGACCCAATTGATCCCAGAGATGCTGAATAGGATTCAGGTCAGAGTTCATGAAGGGTTGCTGGTGGTCTTGGTGCGTTTTTAAGGTTTTGGCCCAATTGATCTCAAATATGCTCAATGGGTTTGAGGTGAGGGCTTTTGGAAGGAAACTCCAAACATTGAATATTTGAATATTTGCATCTCACAGCACAGTTGTGACAATGGCTGAATGAGGTGTTTCGTATTCTTTCTTAGGGTATCTGTTCCTATTCTTTGTCAAGCATGTTAGAGACCTCATCAAGGGTTACTGGCGGTCTTGGTGTATCTTGTCAAGTTTCGTATTCTTTCTTGAGGTTTCCGTCCAGATATGCTGAATAGGATTTAGGTCAGGACTTTAGGAAGGACGCTCCAAACATTGGGTATTTGCATCTCTTAACACAGTTGTGATAATGTTTGCTGTATGGGGTTAGGCATTGTCGAAGTTTTGGGCAAATTGATGAATATGGGGTACAATAATCTCGTTTCTAGATCTTGTT
Source organism: Othius punctulatus (assembly GCA_951805005.1). Lineage (NCBI taxonomy): Eukaryota > Metazoa > Arthropoda > Insecta > Coleoptera > Staphylinidae > Othius > Othius punctulatus. Next base: position 38,208,968 of record OX638147.1, on the reverse strand, counting down.
GGTGTTAGCGACCCATTTCCTATCAAAGCCAATTTTGATGTGTCCTACCCAGCTGTATAGGGTTAGGCATTCTCGAAATCTTCGGCAATTAGTTGAACATGGGGTACAATAATCTCGTCTCTAGATCTTCTTGCTGTTAGCGACCTATTTCCTATCAAAGCCAATTTTGAGGTGTCCCACCCAGCTCTATGGGGTTAGGCATTCTCGAAATTTGCAAATTGTTGAACATGGGGTACAATAATCTCGTCTCTAGATCTTCTTGCTGTTAGCGACCTATTTCCTATCAAAACCAATTTTGAGGTGTCCCACCCAGCTGTATAGGGTTAGGAATTCTCGAAATTTTCGGCAAATTGTTGAACACGGGATACAATAATCTCGTCTCTAGATCTTCTTGCTGTTAGCGACCTATTTCCTATCAAAACCAATTTAGAGCTGTCCCAACCAGTTGTGTGGGGTTAGGAATTCTCGAAATTTTCGGCAAATTGTTGAACATGGGATACAATAATCTCGTCTCTAGATCTTCTTGGTGTTAGCGACCTATTTCCTATCAAAGCCAATTTTGAGGTGTCCCACCCAGCTGTATGGGGTTAAGCATTCTCAAAATTTTCGGCAAATTGTTGAACATGGGATACAATAATCTCGTCTCTAGATCTTCTTGCTGTTAGCGACCTATTTCCTATCAAAGCCAATTTTGAGGTGTTCTACCCAGCTGTATGGGGTTAGGCATTCTCGAAATTTGCAAATTGTTGAACATGGGGTACAATAATCTCGTCTCTAGATCTTCTTGCTGTTAGCGACCTATTTCCTATCAAAACCAATTTAGAGGTGTCCCAACCAGTTGTATGGGGTTAGGAATTCTCGAAATTTTCGGCAAATTGTTGAACATGGGGTACAATAATCTCGTCTCTAGATCTTCTTGGTGTTAGCGACCCATTTCGTATCAAAACTAATTTTGAGGTGTCCCACCTCAAAGTGTTAACTTGGAGATATTGGTATCTAATTCTGATTGGTGCGAGAGGGTGTGATGGGCGTTAATAAGCCGCCTGAAAAACTGGCCTTGTCTGAAACGCGCGGTTGGGAATGTCATAATACTTGACGCCGTCGAACATCTTCGCGGAATTCAGGTTTTCGGCAGCTATGAGGGCAAAAAGCGGTTGTCCTGTTTTTTGCTCGACGACCGGTCGGAATTAAAAGCGCAGAAAATGCTTGTTTTATTCCCCAATCGGACGGCGTTGATCCCGGACATAATTTTCTCGCGGGGAAGAAAAAGGAGGCGAGTTAGAGAAGGATGCTGAGACCGCGGGTATTATGAATGGTTGGCTATATATTATTTATTCTCCCGTGCCTTGAAATGACAATTAAGCGTACACCCACATAGGTATGCTAAGTATTTACAATTACAGCTTATATATCATGCATCCATTAGGCTAATGCAATTTAAAAATCAGTAAATTAACACCGCCGCTGTCGCAGCGCAATCTTATAAATAAAGTTTTATTTATCGCACACCTTTCCGATCCATAAACATAAAGCGATATTTATTTAGATTTTACGACAGCCATTCGGCGATTTTTGCGAAGCTGCTTGCGCTATGTAGGACATTTGAATATTTTCCAATTGCCCGTTAGTTATGCCGTGGCTGTGCAATTTTGATTTTTAAGCGCCGCCTTCCGAGTACAGCTGAAAGCGAAACCGCATATTGTTTATTAGTTATGAGTTGTCGGGCGTTTGCTATAAATTACCTCGCGATTCCATGCTAATTCAATTTGAAACTATCCCTGCCTACCTGTCGATCGGCGAAAAAGGTCTGGCAAATTAATAGGCGACGCCGGAAATTCGATTTATTAGATTTTCATATGTGGCGCCCGTCGGGGTATGGGATTGTACTGTGGGGAGCGCTTTTGGAATTTAAATATTTGCCTCGGAATCCTTCCGCCACATCTCTTTCGCCGAATTTTATATTCTAATACCCGCACGTTGCTATTAATTTAATATCGGCTGCGAGTTGCGAATCAAAATTTGACATTTAATAATAATAACCCGCCAATTTGCATAATAACGGTTTTGGGCGAATGTATCATTTTTACAAATTATACCCGCCTCGTCTAAAATTCTAATCTGCAGCGTTTCAATAAACAGATACATTATCATCGCCTCGGGACATCTCGTAATAACACGTGAGAAACGATCTTGCCAAGATTCCAGCGCAACCGAAAATCCCTTGTTTCGTGCCCACGTAATTATCGCACTTTTAATTCGTCTGAACCATACATCTCTATCACCGGTAATTTATGCACTTGCGAGTTCGATAACTAATAACGCGAGAAAACCGTTGCCCGGGTTTATGTCCCGTCGTAAACACGGCGTAATCTTTATTCGCAGTGCAAATAAAGATTGTCCGTCGTAATTTTTGCCCGATCGGCAACGGCGAGCAAAAAAATGAAGATGCCAGGAGTGGTCGCATAAAATAACCATTAATGACAATATAAAACGGCCAAATTATCTCAAATTGCTAACTTCGCACACACGCAAATGCATTTCTCGTCCTCGCGCTTGTGCAGCATCCGACAGAGTTTCTAAATTCGTCATGCGATACTCATACATCTAAAAGCGGCAATAAAATAATAGCTTACATTTTTATCGCAGTTTCTACGCACGGATTACACCCATGAATATTTCATGGCCCCGCCAAATTATTCAGTTATAGATTACACAAAAACAAACTACGTTTAACGCTTATAAAGTTCACCGGAATTTATAAACGCCCCGGGCCGTTTCCGATACCAAATGTGGACGATTTGTATTCAAAATGGCTAAAACTAATACGACAACTCAGTCGAAAGCATCTATTTTCTCTACATTCCAGATACTATAAATAATCTACTTAAAGCAACATTCCTACTGGAAATACGACTTATTTTGTCACATTATTTATTCACGCCCAGATAACACAATAATCCAATATTAGTACGTACACACAAAATCATACGTTACATACACATTAATTAATTACGAATATCAATACCTCTACAATATCGGATCCTAAAATATCACTGCCGTACACAATATTGCGATACCTGCGTTACAAACGTTGCACACTATTGCACAATCATAATTTATTTAATTGCTCGCTCCAATGTATCGGAACGTTGAAATAAATATCTAATTATAATATATCAATTTGAGCTTCTTGTTAGCGCTAACATTATATAGTATTTTGATTTTAACAGATACATTTTTTTGGTATCTAGATACATATACTTTAGAAAAAATGTATGTACAGAGAGAGATAGCGATCTTTATTAGGCTATTGGCCGTCGGCCTTTCCGCCTTTATTAATGTATGTACATTTAATAATAAATATCAATTAATCCTGCACCCACTTATGGCGTTTAAAGCCAACTCAGGCATGATTTTAATAAGGGAAATAACTAGAGGCGCAAAACACGATCTGTGTCATTTTAAGAATTCATCTCATTAAAATATAACTACGATAGATTTTTTCAAATATACCAGTAATAATAGCATAGACCAACATAATCGTGGTGACCCTTGGCGCGAAGCAGCGAACGAGATAAAAATTACGTGGAGTCTTTTCACCCACCCCACTCTACGCCACCGAGAGCCCGGCCCTCATAGTTGCTTCAAAGGGAATAATCCACTCGCTCCACGGTATATGTGTCGATAGGCTCTTCAGGCACGTCACAGATTGTTCAGGTTAACACTCATCAAATTTATAAGTACAAATGTAAGCGACTATAACATCGTTATCAACAGATACATGTTTTTGGTATCTAGATAGAGATACAGATACTTTAGAAAAAGTATATCTAGATACGTATCTTCCATTGACTAGAAAAACTTATGGTAGGCGCCCGTTTTTATACTTTTGGTTACGAGATCTGTTTTTTTTTTTTAAGAAAATTAGTAATAACTATCGACAGGTCATATGCTAAAACATGAGAAGGAATAAGGGAAAAATATTTTTTTATGGAAACTGCCGCTGTAATTTCAGAAGTATCGAAATTTGTTAATGGAATTGAAGCGCAAGTAATACTGATTAATGCACAGGCGCTTAGTACATATATGGCAAAAACTAATCTTAGACTTGTTAATTAGAACACAAAACGTTATAACTCTCTTCACGATTACAAATCCTTTCCTTAACTTCTAATATAGCTAATTTGAAATTTCTTTATTAAAATATTTTTAATATATAAAAATCCTGCAAACTTTGGCGAAAAAATTTGCCTAATGCATAACAAAATGTACAAAACGTACGAATCTACAAAATAATTGGCAATCATTTCATATTTTATTGTATTCCTTAAAGTTAAAATTCATACTTAAATTTAAGCACTGTATATTAAAATTATGGCAAGAATTAATCTTAGACTTGTTAATTAGTAACTCTCTTCACATTTGTAAAGCTTGGGGAGGTCTGCCGAATACTGTCGATGTGAGATTCGCAATATAGAAATAATTGGCAATAATTTTATATTTTATTGTATTCCTTCACGTTAAAATTCATATTTGGATTTAAGCACTGTATATTAAAATAATTTTATGACAATAAGTATTTGCATTTTTAAGTTTTGTTATGCAAAGCAGTGGAAATCGCCTGGTCATAATGTGTCTTTACTTATATTTATTATTATTTGTTGTTTGTTACTACCGTTATTTTAAATTGGCAATAAACGCTCGTACAACTATAAACCTGCTATAAATGATTTATTTATTTTCTAAGCTCGCAGACTTTGTTGCCGCATAATACTCTACCCACAATTACTCGGTTTTATGTGCGTCCGATTTCTACTAAATTTCACTGAAAGTTACGTTCGAAATACATTTGCAATACAGTAAGTTGCGGTTTTAATTGATTTTCCATTTTTGTCAAACTATGTTTGATTTTCTCCCTTATTTAATAATTAAACTTTGTCAAATTTTCAACAGAATTACTTTCAGGTGTACTGTACACTAATCTAATATTAAATTTGCAAATAATAAATTTTCAGAAATTTCAGTAATAGCTAACTCATACTGTCAATGCAGAAAGTTAAGTGTTTGATTTTCGCCCTTATTTAATACTGAAACTTTGTCAAATTTTCAGCAGAATTAGTTTCAGGTGTACTGTACACTAATCTAATATCAAATTTGCAAATAATAAATTTTCAGAAATTTTAGTAATAGCTAACCCATACTTGTCAATGCAGAAACATAAGTGTTTGATTTTCGCCCTTATTTAATACTGAAGCTTTGTCAAATTTTCAGCAGAATTACTTTCAGGTGTACTGTACACTAATCTAATATAAAATTTGCAAATAATAAATTTTCAGAAATTTCAGTAATAGCTAACCCATACTTGTCAATGTAGAAAGTTAAGTGTTTGATTTTCGCCCTTATTTAATACTGAAACTTTGTCAAATTTTCAGCAGAATTAGTTTCAGGTGTACTGTACACTAATCTAATATCAAATTTGCAAATAATAAATTTTCAGAAATTTCAGTAATAGCTAACCCATACTTGTCAATGCAGAAAGTTAAGTATTTGATTTTCGCCATTATTTAATACTGAAACTTTGTCAAATTTTCAGCAGAATTAGTTTCAGGTGTACTGTACAATAATCTAATTTGAAATTTGCAAATAATAAATTTTCAGAAATTTCAGTGATAGCTAACCCATACTTGTCAATGCAGAAAGTTAAGTGTTTGATTTTCCCCTTATTTAATACTGAAACTTTGTCAAATTTTCAGCAGAATTAGTTTCAGGTGTACTGTACACTAATCTAATATCAAATTTGCAAAGAATAAATTTTCAGAAATTTCAGTAATACCTAACCCATACTTGTCAATGCAGAAAGTTAAGTGTTTGATTTTCGCCCTTATTTAATACTGAAACTTTGTCAAATTTTCAGCAGAATTAGTTTCAGGTGTACTGTACACTAATCTAAAATCAAATTTGCAAATAATAAATTTTCAAAAATTTCAGTAATAGCTAACCCATACTTGTCAATGCAGAAAGTTAAGTATTTGATTTTCGCCATTATTTAATACTGAAACTTTGTCAAATTTTCAGCAGAATTAGTTTCAGGTGTACTGTACACTAATCTAATATCAAATTTGAAAATAATAAATTTTCAGAAATTTCAGCAATAGCTAACCCATACTTGTCAATGCAGAACGTTAAGTGTTTGATTTTCGCCCTTATTTAATACTGAAACTTTGTCAAATTTTCAGCAGAATTACTTTCAGGTGTACCGTAGACTAATCTAATATCAAATTTGCAAGTAATAAAATTTCAGAAATTTCAGTAATAGCTAACTCATACTTGTAATGCAGAAAGTTAAGTATTTGATTTTCGGCCTTATTTAATACTGAAACTTTGTCAAATTTTCAGCATAATTACTTTCAGGTGTACTGTACACTAATCTAATATCAAATTTGCAAAGAATAAATTTTCAGAAATTTCAGTAATAGCTAACCCATACTTGTCAATGCAGAAAGTTAAAAGTTTGATTTTTTCACTTATTAATTACTGAAACTTTGTCAAATTTTCAGGAGAATTAGTTTCAGGTGTATTGTATACGAATCTAATATCAAATTTGCAAATAATAATTTTTGAGAAATTTCAGCAATAGCTAACACATACTTGTCAATGCAGAAAGTTAAGTGATTGATTTTTGCCCTTATTTAATACTGAAACTTTGTCAAATTTTCAGCAGAATTACTTTCAGGTGTACTGTACACTAATCTAATATCAAATTTGCAAATAATAAATTTTCAGGAATTTCAGTAATAGCTAACCCATACTTGTCAATGCAGAAAGTTAAGTATTTGAGTTTCGGGCTTATTTAATACTGAAACTTTGGCAAATTTTCAGCAGAATTAGTTTCAGGTGTACTGTACACTAATCTAATATCAAATTTGAAAATAATAAATTTTCGCCCTAGAAATTTCAGCAATAGCTAACCCATACTAGTCAATGCATATATATATATATATATATATATATATATATATATATATATATATATATATATATATATATATATATATGTATTAGATTAAATTATGAATTTCTTTGAATGTTTTGTATTCGAAGCAAATTTTAGTCATGCCTCGAAAATTGGATCCGCGTATATTAATTAGTTGCAGCCTTAACTCTTTGTACTTGTACTCCTGCGTAAAGTAATAATCAAACTAGATTTCGTACTTCTAACCACGCGCCAAGTTACAATCGCCTGTCACTTGTGAATTAGTGAGCTCCTAATTACGTTGTAAACGATGACTAACTCAAAGTTTGGCCCTCGATATGTTCGTTCTACTTTACACATTGTTTCCCGAGAATATACAAATCGCTAAAAACTGGATAATTAATTTCATATTTATTACTTCTATATTTTGTTAATTCAAGTTTTTAATACTTATTATAAATGAAGATAAAATAGTAAATGTGAAATGTTAACACTTAAAGAAAAATAACAAATTATCCTTTTTCACAACATTTATTTCGCTAAATGTACATTTCAATCACTACGTGGTCATCTTCAGTAGACATTTGTACAGTACAAATGTCTTCTGAAGATGACGAAGAACGAAGAGGGCCGGACTCTCGATGTCGGAGAGTGGGAGGGTGGGGGGTTAAAAAAGGAAATCTTGGGTCGTCTTGAAATTGGACAGACTATAGTATGTTACTAAAGTTTAGTTTTTGAACACCATTAGAGGCCAAAGCCATAACGGTTATGTTCCCCAGTCATTAGACGGAATCGTTTAAAGTGGATTCTATTAGCTTCTGACGTGCCTGATGGCCCTTCAACGCGTTCGGCCGCGGAGCAAGTTAAGGTTCCCTTTGAAGTAACGAAGAGGGCCGAGCTCTCGATGTCGGAGAGTGGGGTGGGTGAAATAAGGGCTCCACGTAATTTTTACCTCGTTCGCTGCCTCGTCTTGAAATTGGACTATAGTATGTTTCTAAAATTTAGTTTTTGAACACCATTGTACGCCACACCATTTCAAAACGGGTTTCGTAGGAATTAATCACGATTTCTCACGGACGTCATACAGTTTCCACAAACTTATCATGCGCGACGTCTCCTGTTTACATTCTTATCGTGGTTTCCTGGGCCTCTTAAAACAATCACTGTATCCGGCTCTACCGATCGACCAGAAATTTGTGTCAGCCTTATCTCGTATTAAAATTAAGGCTGTCAGCGGCTTAATTATGTGCAGCAGGAGAGGAAAACTGTCCATTCATATTTCCCCCCAGGAAAGTAGGAAATATTCATTCCGTTATGCATACACGTTTGAATATGAAGTGTCAGCTATTACTCCCAGCCGGATACCGAAATCGGATTGGAATTTTCGAGAAAAAAAATTAATCCCTCCTTCCCCAAGACAAAATATGTTGGAGTAGAAAAATGACATGCCAAACAACTCCTTGTTAGTTTCCGTGAGTAATCTAAGAGTAATCAATCAACGATTGTGCCAACATAAAAAAACGCAGTCACACATAAATTACGTTGAGAGCACAATAAAAAAAAACACAATTTTTATATGCTTGATATATATTTGTGAGATAATTAATTAACAGTTTACGTTTTTGATAATTGCAATGGACATTTTCGATTAAATTTTTTTTTTTCGCAAAACTAATTTAATTAACCGAGCTTTAAACGTGCAATACGTAAAAACGCGCCCATTTGAGTCAACATTTGCTCGTTGTATGTACTGCATACAGTAGATTAAATAACGTTTGTGTAGCTTTATGCTTAACTGTTTCAGAGTATTTCAGAACAAATGCATTTCCTAATATAGTATTTATTCAGCGAACCAAAAGCGTTGCTAATATTACAACAAATTAATTAAGTCTGCCAAATACTGATAAATGCTGAGATTTATAAATAGAGGCGGATTTTGTGTTAATGTAATTAAGGAGAAATGCCCGCAAATCAAGGAGTGTTTAAATTATAAATATTTACCAGTAAACAAGTTTATTTGCCGAGCCGAATTATCTGTGAGTTTAATATAAATGTTATCTTTTATAGTCTGCGCTTAAGCTGCGGGTAGAATTTTTTTGGGTGTGTAAATTATCGCGAGGCATGCAAATTTAATAGTGGAGATCTCTTCGTCGCGATAAAAATAATAAAAACGTTCATTTTCACGACCCGTGTACCATGATAACAACGGCGATGGCCGATTTGTGTTCGTTTGCAGTGCCCTCGCGTTGTTTACCCAGCAAGAGATGCAATAACTAAACAGAAAAAAACAAAAAAAAAATCGCCACGCCAAATACCAGTACATTGAAATAGCAGAAAATATTGTTTCGCAATAACAATGGCACAACAAAGCGCGGTTGCCGTCTCAATTCCGTCATAATGTAAAAAGTTCCATCGATCACGTATGCCTGGGCCCCTGTTGTGTTCGTGCAGCGTAATCCACGCCAACAACCGCTACATACATAGTTGTGTAATAATTATACATGATGTTTGCTAAAGTCACGATTAATTAGCAAAAATGTTTGGCCAGAAGCAGGCCGACGAAATTCTTTCATCTAACATTCAAATTTTGCTGCTTCAATAATTGCTCAAAATCTAAAATTATTGTTATTAATTACCTATTTATTGATGGGCGATTTATGCTGCTATGACTAATTGGGGAGCCATACCAGGGGCATATCCAGGGCTGTGATTCTGTTAAGTTTTAGATTATATCCAGTGCGGTAGACAAAACCGCCTAAAAGTGGCAAAAAGTGGCAAAAACTGCCCAATACGTACAAAACCAAATACGCTAGGAAAAAACGCATTATTTATGCATTGTCAGTTACCTGAAATACCCTAAGAGTGCGCAAAGCTGCACTTTATATTCAGTATTTACTGAAACATTATTAAAAATAGATTATACGAAATAGTGCGCTCTACAAAACCGCCTAAATGTGGCCAAAACTGCCCAATACGTACAAAACCAAATACGCTAGGAAAAAACGCATTATTTATGCATTGTCAGTTACCTGAAACAGCTTAAAAGTGAATAAAGCACTTTGCACTTGCAAATTCCCGAATAGATGTTCTTGGATTTTGCATTTCTTCTGCTAATTCGAAGGAAAATGCATCACCTACTTCTTCTGCCGATAAATATGTTAAACCAAAAGAATAATGCAGCCATTTCCCAAGCAGTGAAGTTTTGTCCTGGTTTCCCTTGTCAATCCAACTTGTTGTATTTTCCGGTACCTATTTCAAAAATAATACAAATGAATATAAATGATAACTTTATATTTTTGTTCTTACCATGATTGTGCTAGATGCAATCTACATCCCACAATTGTGGCACCGATGGATACTTTCTTCAAAGTCAACCACTATGACTTCAGATTGTAGAGAAAAAACAAGTTAATAATAATAATAATAATTTATTTAACGGGAACTTCCTTTATTTTTATATACAAAATACACAAATTTCACATGTAGGCATATACAAAACAACATGAAATTATAAATCGCAATAGGGTTAATCAAAAAAATCGATGAACTTTATTACATTAAGACGTTTGGTAAATATCCTGTAGTTTTATTATTTTTATTTATTTATTTATTAAATGTATACATACATATTATTTATATAAACAATCAACAAACAAGTTAAGGGCTTAAGCTTACTAATTGAATTAAAAACAGTTTACAATACACAAGTAAGACGAATTAACAGTTTTAACAGAAGGAAACTCAGAAATAGGAACAATACTTTCATAATAAATATGGGCATACAAATAACTCTACAGTATCTTGCAAATTCTTGCTGACTCTATCATGTAAAGGCATTTCCACGGGAAAACCTCTTACATTTTTTGTATCATTAACGAAGTTCCAAAATGATTTACTATTTCGGCTAATACTATTTTGTACCTTATCTAGATGGTTTTTGTACAGGGTATCATTCAATTCTTTACATTTGGGACCTTAAAATGTACTGAACTTACTGTTTTATGCCATTAATATGTATGTACCGACGAAGGTCTTGTATAAGAATGAGTATCCAAAATGGTTTATTAAAGAATTAGTAAACATGGCTTGAAATTCTAAATAATTTTTTTTTTTTTATTTCCTATACAAGTTTTTCTTTATTTTAATTAAGTTTATTAATTCTTTAGTAAACCATTTTGGATACTCATTGACCTTCGTCGGTACAAACATATTAATGGCATAAAACAGTAAGTTCAGTACATTTTGAAATTATAGTTAGAAATAACTTTTTGTACGTAGATTTTTGTTTGTTTTTAACAAGCTGAACACCACTGGAACGTACATATCATTTATATATACATGAATTGTGAAGAGCTGCATAAAATACTTTGGACAGTACTGAAATGTGCCATCCATGCAAAAAACTTTTTGCTGACACACAAATTCTAAATTGCTTGTCCATGAAAAAATTACAATTTCTTCGTTAATATCGTTGTTTAACAAACATTTTTCGCTCTTCGTCGTGTTATTTTCCTTTGAATTTAAACACTTCTGAACTTCGGCGGAACTCTTGGGCAACTTAGAAAACTCTTTTCGTGTTTGTTTCCACATATTATTTATTATATTGTATTTGGACGATTTTAATCCAACATGCGTATATGTCCTATTTATATAGTAACATATATATTTATACTTTAATATTTTGTGGGGATTAGGTAGGTCAGGTGAGTTTAAAATAATTTCCTGGTTAAGTTTAATGTTTAATTTACACAACCCTTTTGAGAATAAGTTTTGTAAAAAAACAGTAGTCATTCTTTTATCATAGCTCCACTGGTTTGTGGATAATGGTAAACGAGTACTACGAAATTAATATATATATACAGGGTCCTGCAACAGTGCGTCGAGCTTTCCAATCGTCTTTCCCGTGAGAGATAGAAAACAATGTTTCGTACAAAAAGTTTTTGGTTTAAAAATCTTTATGCCGTAAAATTATTTTAAAACATAATTTACAGGGGACACCCTGTATTTATTCAAGTTTTCTGATGGCATTTTTCAACCTCTACATTGCTGTCCATTTAGTTTTGGATTGTGTTATAGTGTTACCAATTTACAATTGTTTTCTCCAAATATCATGCATCAGCAAGCTCAACTTAAAAAAATCGCAGCAACCTCATTTTTTGAAAGTAAGAATAAGTTTTGGCAATAATCTCAATGTGGTTAATAAGCAATATTTTTGTAATGAGACATTTGAATTTAGTAATACAGAAAAAAATGCCACACTTTGCAAATTTCAAAGCGGTATAACCCTTTTTTTTAAACGGAACGCCCCCCATTTTATGTTATTATTTGATAGATCTTTTTCTTCTCTTCAATTTGATGGGGCATATCTTATGTCTGAACCCCATAGTTGTTGAGATGTTCAATATTTTTCACAAAAGTAGCCATTTAATTACCATTTCTATGCACTGAAGTAGGTCATGCTGAGACAAAACAACTGTCAAAATGTAAGTAAGAATCAATGTGAGATGAACAAAAACATTTTAAAAATTATTGTAGTATCGTTTCTCTTTTGTATTAATAATTTTGTTATCTCTAATGGTTTTGGAATAAAATAATTAATCGTATTACAGAAGTACTATTTTACTATTTTCGTTCATCTCACATTGATTCTTACTTACATTTTGACAGTTGTTTTGTCTCAGCATGACCTATTTCAGTGCATAGAAATGTAATTAAATGGTTACTTTTGTGAAAAATATTGAATATCTCAACAACTATGGGGTTCAGACTGAAGATATGCGCCATGAAATTGAAGAGAAGAAAAAGACCTATCGAATAATGACATAATATAGAGGGCATTCCATTAAAAAAAAATGGGTTATGCCGCTTTGAAATTTGTAATGTTTGGCATTTTTTTCTAAACACCCTGTATTACTAAATTCAAATTGCTCATTACTAACATGTTGCTTATTAACCACACTGAGAATATTGCTAAAACTTATTCTTACCTTCAAAAAACGAGGTCGTTACGATTTTTTAAAGTTGAGCTTGCTTATGCATGATATTTGGACTAAAAAAATTGTAAATTGGCAACGCTCTAACATAATACAAAGCTAAATAGACATCAATGTACAGGTTGAAAAATGTCATCAGAAAACTTGAATAAATACAGGGTGTTCCATTTAAAAAAATGTTTGTTTTTGTTATTCCGCAAAATTGGGACACCCTGTATGTTTGAAAATAATTGTACGGCATACAGATTTTTAAACCAATAACTTTTTGTACGCAAGATTTTTTTCTATCTCTCACGGGAAACGTGCTAGGAAAGCCCAACGCACTGTTGCAGGAGCCTCTATATATATTTAACATATACGCATGCAATACATACAGGCTGTATTATAATAATTTGAGTAATAAATATTATTAATTTGAATGTCAATCAATTAAAATTATTAGGAAAGTTTGCTGGTTTGATATCGATTAGAATTAATACAGACACAGCAATAGTTATTATATTATTTTAGCTAAGTTATAAAATTCAATCGGCACATTTAATTATATCATTTTATTTAATTTACAAATAAGTATTTGTAAAATTTATATTTGTATAGGCACAAATCTGCATCCATTTCTTGTTTAAAACATTTAATAAATGCCTTATATAATAAAAGTGGACGAGCCGGATTAAATAACTGAGCGAATAAGTACGTCACTAACCTTTAAGCGCGACTTAAATCGCGCGCATAACGAAGCCGGAGTCCCTACAGCCTGCCGGAGGTTTCGAACCTGGTCCAATCGCCCAATATTTGACTCGCAATTGCTGAAGATCCCGTAAGCTACCTGGCCCACTTGAGTCTGCGCAAATCCCTCGCCTTGCCGTCACCATCTCACCTCGCCATCTTGTCGAATTCGCCCGTCAATTGTAGAACACCAACCCGCACTGAATTTCCCACAAAATACGCGAGTGACTGACGCTATAACACGTATCCTGGAGCAGGTTCGCCCCGGGAACCTGCCCGCAGGATTTTTCCCCAATCGAATCACTATACCCGGTGAAATTCTGGGAGCAAACGATATACGGGTTCACGCCGTAAAAAGTCCCGAACCTCTGACCTACTTAGGGCACCAGCGGGTTGTGCGGGTCATGGCGGGGTTAAGAAAATCTAAAAATAGACTGCGCACGCACGATTTCGAATGACCTCGGCCACAAACATGTACAGACTTGGTTAATTTGCAAAGATTTACAACAATGGGGAAATGAAAATATCAATTTATGACAACTTGCACTATTGATTGTGGGATTATTAATTACCAGAATGATGCCAAATATTACATTTAGATGCAAAATTGCATGGCAAAAAATACTGTGGCGTTAGATTTTATGTAACTACCCCCGGTTACGGTTACAACCCCCCAAACGTTTTATTTTTTTATGGTGTTATTTAATAACATTATGCTCTGCAAATTTGCACTCAGATAGTTTGATACGTACGTAATATTATAGTTATTTTTCTGGTTCACGTAACAACCCCTGAAATCCCCACCATCCCTTGGAACTCAACCATATGTTTTATTCATTTAGGAGATAAATTGTGGTTGTACAGACTCCAAATTTGATCCAGCCCTACCTGATAATACGCCTTATTGATTTATAATGTCCTCTAGTTTCGTATGCACCCCCAAATGGCGTACATCCTTTAAGAACTTATAAAACAAGTTTTATTTATTTCAAACGTTATTTATGGCCCATATCACTTCAAATTTCGTACAAGTATAGCAGATGATATAAGTTATGATATTCTATGCCCACAATTAATCAAATTCATCCCCAAACTACCTTAGAACCACCCCAATTTTCGTTAATTTATTTCTACCCTTATATGTGCACGTACAAACCCAAATTTTTGGCTATTGTACCCAAGTTGATATAGATTACATGTTCCATAAGCATATATGTTCCCTATAAACGTTTGCGCCCTATAGAGTCATTAACATGAATACATGGTGTCTTACGCTCGTCGTTAGTTAAAAGTTAGCTAAGGTAGTTTGGGGATGAATTTGATTAATTGTGGATATAGAATATCATAACTTGTATCATCTACTATGCTTGTACGAAATTTGAAGTGATATGGACCATAAATAACGTTTGAAATAAATAAAACGTGTTTATAGGTTCTTAAAGGATGTACGCCATTTGGGGGTGCATACGAAATTAGATGACATTAGAAATCAATAAAGCGTATTATCAGGTAGGGCTGGATCAAATTTGGAGTCTGTACAACCACAATTTATCTCGTAAATGAATAAAACATATTGTTGAGTTCTAAGGGATGGTGGGGATTTCAGGGGTGGTTACGTGAACCAGAAAAATAACTATAATATTACGTACGTATCAAACTATCTGAGTGCAAATTTGCAGAGCATAATGTTATTAAATAACACCTTAAAAAAATAAAACGTTTGGGGGGGTTGTAAACGTAACCGGGGGTTGTTGCATAAAATCTGACACCACAGTATTTTTTGTCATGCAATTTTGCACCTCAATGTAATATTTGGCATCATTCTGATAATTAATAATCCCACAATCAATAGTGCAAGTTGTCATAAATTGATATTTTCATTTCCCCATTGTTGTAAATCTTTGCAAATTAACCAAGTCTGTACATGTTTGTGGCCGAGGTCATTCGAAATCGTGCGTGCGCAGTCTATTTTTAGATTTTCTTCACCCCGCCATCACCCGCACAACCCGCTGGTGCCCAAAATAGGTCAGAGGTTCGGGACTTTTTACGGCGTGAACCCGTATATCGTTTGCTCCCAGAATTTCACCGGGTATAGTGATTCGATTGGGGAAAAATCCTGTGGGCAGGTTCCCGGGACGAACCTGCTCCAGGATACGTGTTATAGCGTCAGTCACTCGCGTATTTTGTGGGAAATTCAGTGCGGGTTGGTTTCCTACAATTGAAGGGCGAATTCGAAAAGATGGCCAGGTGAGATGCTGACGGCGAGGCGAGGTGACTTGCGCAGACGCAAGTGGGCCAGATAGTTTACGGGATCTTCAGCAATTGCGAGTCAAATATTGGGCGATTGGACCAGGTTCGAAACCTGTGGCAGGCTGTAGGGACTCCGGCTTCGTTATGCGCGCGATTTAAGTCGCGCTTAAAGGTTAGTGACGTACTTATTCGCTCAGTTATTTAATACGGCTCGTTCACTTTTATTACATAAGGCATTTATTAAATGTTTTAAACAATAAATGGATGCAGATTTGTGCGCATACAAATATAAATTTTACAGATACTTATTTGTAAATTAATTAAAATAATGTAATTAAATATGCCGATTGAATTTTATAACTTAGCTAATATAATATAATAACTATTGCTGTGTCTGTATTAATTTTAATCGATATCAAACTAGCAGACTTTGCTAATAATTTTAATTGATTGACATTGAAATTAATATTATTTATTACTAAAATTATTATAATACAGCCTGTATGTATTGCATGAGTATATGTTATAAATATATACAGGGTCCTGCAACAGTGCGTTGGGCTTTCCTAGCGCGTTTCCCGTAAGAGATAGCAAAAAATATTTCGTACAAAACGTTATTGGTTCAAAAATCTGTATGCCGTACAATTATTTTCAAACATACAGGGTATCCCAACTTTGCGGAATATCAAAATCAAACATTTTTTTAAATGGAACACCCTGGATTTATTCAAGTTTTCTGATAACATTTTTCAACCTCTATATTCATGTCTATTTAGTTTTGGATTATGTTACAACGTTGCCAATTTACAATTTTTTTCTCCAAATATCATGCATAAGCAAGCTCAACTTTAAAAAATCGTAACGACCTCGTTTTTTGAAGGTAAGAATAAGTTTTGGCAATATTCTCAGTGTGGTTAATAAGCAACATGTTGGTAATGAGCAATTTGAATTTAGTAATACAGAGTGTTTAAAAAAAGCCAAACTTTACAAATTTCAAAGCGGTATAACCCTTTTTTTGCCCTCTATTTTATGTCATTATTCGATAGGTATTTTTCTTCTCTTCAATTTGATGGCGCATATCTTAAGTCTGGACCCCATAGTTGTTGAGATATTCAATATTTTTCACAAAAGTAACCATTTAATTACATTTCTATGCACTGAAATATGTCATGCTGAGGCAAAACAACTGTCAAAATGTAAGTAAGAATCAATGTGAGACGAACGAAAATAGTAAAATAGTACTTCTGTAATACGATTAATTATGCTATTTCAAAACCTTTAGAGATAACAAAATTATTAATACAAAAGAGAAACGATACTACAGTAATGTTTAAAATGTTTTTGTTCATCTCACATTGATTCTTACTTACATTTTGGCAGTTGTTTTGTCTCAGCATGACCTACTTCAGTGCATAGAAATGGTAATTAAATGGTTACTTTTGTGAAAAATATTGAACATCTCAACAACTATGGGGTTCAGACATAAGATATGCCCCATCAAATTGAAGAGAAGAAAAAGATCTATCGAATAATAACATAAAATGGGGGGCTTTCCGTTTAAAAAACGGGTTATACCGCTTTGAAATTTGCAAAGTTTGGCATTTTTTTCTGTATTACTAAATTCAAATTTCTCATTACAAAAATATTGCTTATTAACCACATTGAGATTATTGCCAAAACTTATTCTTACTTTCAAAAAATGAGGTTGCTACGATTTTTTTTAAGTTGAGCTTCCTGATGCATGATATATGGAGAAAAAAAAAATGTAAATTGGTAACACTATAACACAATCCAAAACTAAATGGACAGCAATGTAGAGGTTGAAAAATGCCATCAGAAAACTTGAATAAATACAGGGTGTCCCCTGTAAATTATGTTTTAAAATAATTTTACGGCATAAAGATTTTTAAACCAAAAACTTTTTGTACGAAACATTGTTTTCTATCTCTCGCGGGATAGACGATTAGAAAGCTCGACGCACTGTTGCAGGACCCTGTATATATATATATATATTAATTTCGTAGTACTCGTTTACCATTATCCACAAACCAGTTTCAAAGCTATGATAAAAGAATGACTACTGTTTTTATACGAAAATTATTCTCAAAAGGGTTGTGTAAATTAAACATTAAACTTAACCAGGAAATTATTTTAAACTCACCTGACCTACCTAATCCCCACAAAATATTAAAGTATAAATATATATGTTACTATACAAATAGGACATATATGCATGTCGGATTAAAATCGTCCAAATACAATATAAGAAATAATATGGGGAAACAAACACGAAAAGAGTTTTCTCAGTTACCCAAGAGTTCCGCCGAAGTTCAGGAGTGTTTAATTTCAATGGAAATTAACACGGCGAAGAGCGAGAAATTTTTGTTAAACAACGATATTAACGAAGAAATTGTCATTTTTTCATGCACAAGCAATTTAGAATTTATGGGTCAGCAAAAAGTTTTTTACATGGATGGCACATTTCAGTACTGTCCAAAGTATTTTATGCAGCTCTTCACAATTCATGTATATATAAACGATATGTACGTTCCAGTGGTGTTCAGCTTGTTAAAAAAAACAACAAAAATCTACGTACAAAAAGTTATTTCTAACTATAATTTCAAAATGTACTGAACTTACTGTTTTATGTCATTAATATGTTTGTACCGACGAAGGTCAATGAGTATCCAAAATGGTTTACTAAAGAATTAATAAACTTAATTAAAATAAAGAAAAACTTGTATAGGGAATCAAACAATTTTAGTAATTATTTAGAATTTCAAGCCATGTTTACTAATTCTTTAATAAACCATTTTGGATACTCATTCTTGTACAAGACCTTCGTCGGTACAAACATATTAATGGCATAAAACAGTAAGCTCAGTACATTTTGAGGTCCCAATGTAAATAATTGAATGATAGCCTGTACAAAAAGTATCTAGATAAGGTACAAAATAGTATTAGGCGAAATAGTAAATCATTTTGGAACTTCGTTAACGATTCAAAAAATGTAAGAGGTTTTCCCGTGGAAATGTTTTTACATGATAGAGTCAGCAAGAAATTGCAAGATACTGTAGAGTTATTTGTATGCCGATATTTATTATGAAAGTATTGTTCCTATTTCTGAGTTTACTTCTGTTAAAACTGTTGATTCGTCTTACTTGTGTATTGTAAACTGTATTTATGTTTTTAATATAATTAGTAAGCTTAAGGCCACAACTTGTTTGTTGATTGTTTATGTAAATAATATGTATGTATACATTTAATAAATAAAAAATAAAACTACAGGACATTTACCAAACGTCTTAATGTAATAAACTTCATCGACGTTTTTGATTAACCCTATTGCGATTTTTAATTTCGTGTTGTTTTGTATATGCCTACATGTGAAATTTGTGTATTTTGTATATTTAAATTAAAGGGAAGTTACCGTTAAATAAAGTATTATTATTATTATTAACTTGTTTTCTCTCTACAATCTGAAATCATAGTGGTTGATTTTGAAGAAGGTATCCATCGGTGCCACAATTGTAGGATGTAGATTTCATCTAGCACAATCATGGTAAGAACAAAAATATAAAGTTATCATTTATATTCATTTGTATTATTTTTGAAATAGGTACCGGAAAATACAACAAGTTGGATTGACAAGGGAAACCAGGGCAAAACTTCACTGCTTGGGAAATGGTTGCATTATTCTTTTGGTTTAACATATTTATCGGCAGAAGAAGTAGGTGATGCATTTTCCTTCGAATTAGCAGAAGAAATGCAAAATCCAAGAACATCTATTCGGGAATTTGCATGTGCAAAGTGCTTTACGCACTCTTAAACTTGGAAATTCCAGATAGAGGAATTACCCAAGGATTGTAAGAGCCAAGTGTGACAACATGGTTTACCAAAACGAAATGCCGCACCAATCAGGGAACATCTTCAAGCCACCCCTAGCGGTGCATAATTCAAATTGCGCCCCACCCCAGTAACTCAAAAATTACTTGTAAGAAGCAGAGTAGACAAGACTTCAATTCGTAACCTTCACCGGTATACATCGTTGTGTATTTATTATTGTTACATATTAATTATAGTCCATGTTATTTCCAATCCTACGAATTTTAATTACCTTTTCATTTACATTGGCGATACAACTCGCCTGGTCCTTTGATTACGTAACAACAGGAAAGCACCAATAATGGCGTAGCATCCTCAGGTGTTCAAATATCGGCCGGCCCTTTGTCACTAGCAACTCTTTGGTGCAACATTCAAGCCAAAGCCAGGACTGGATACCTGGACTTATTATACTTAACTTGAAGTGGTTTAATAATCCCACCCTTATAATTTTTATTGCAAGTCAATGTCTTAAAAACAAACTGTCGTTGCGCGATGTATAGCTTCTTGGGCAAATAGTAGAACTGGTGTTTTTAAGAATGTTGGAAATTGGAACAAATTATTTACACCGCTGTAGAACGAAGAGAGATGAGGTGTTTCGTGGAACGGCCGACGTGAAAAATTGGGACACCTTTTTTTGTGCGCCGGAGAAGAGCGGTTGCTTAATCCGCTTGGTATTGTAAGATGTAACAGATAGTGTTATTTAGAGAGATTTCGCAAAGGTAGAAATGATTGCTGGCGCTGGCAACGCCATTGCCCGTTCGTTATGGCCAGTTATACGAATTAGAAGTGCGCTCGTGATCCCAACTTTCTCTTGTATCTGGTCCGATTAGCTTAAGGTTTATTCATGCAATAACCCTTTGAGAACGAGGTGCTCGACGGGTATATTTATACAAAAATTCATAAAATGCCGGCGACAAGACATGCGCCGCATTTTTAATTCGCTGCTGCAAGTCGGGAGCTGTCCGTGAAAAAGAGGAAGGAATTTATGGTGTACGGCGGCAATAAATAGTAATTGATTATTGTGCGCCGTGTTTTAATTGTTAATTATTGCAAATAAAATAATGGTCATCAATAGTTTCATTCAAGGTGGTTTTCTTGCGCCCAGTCAAGGTAAAAGCGCTAAATTAATCCGTAGGCGACATTCTTGTCTACTGCTTCGACCCAAGTGTCAACAGGCCCTGGGCGCGCGGTTCCGCGCCAAATTCACGCATTACCATATTTATTGTACATTATTATTGTCAATGTCTAAGATGGGTTAGTTTTAAGGTCATATATCAAAGAAATCAAAAACAAAGAAAATCTCATGTCTGAGATTGGTCGAGGTGTATAGAAGTAATTAATCGAGACTTGCGACTTCCCAGTCGAGTCAGCATCCAGACATAATACGATATGTGTCCCGGTCAAAATATAGGTGTGGGAACGGGACCTCGCCATTTTCACGTCTATTAAGCACGTGCACGTGTCATTGGTTCACATTCGTGGTGCGTTTAAAATATCAAAACTTCAACGGCGATTTATTAGTCGTTTCTAGATGAGCGTGCTTTTTTTGTTTCGCAACATTATGCAAGGGTGTGGGCTTAACGAAAAGCTCGGTCAAGAAATGGCTGCGTGTTGGCGGCTCTATTGTATCACACCACGGGTACTTTCAAAGTAATATGGGTATACTAAAACTTTTGCCGGACATAAATTTATGGACATCGGCTGAAGATATTTTATGCGCTAGAGCCGCTAGACATTCTCATTTGCGCGCATGTGAGTGTGCGGATGATTTAAAAGACATTTATTTTTCAACGTACGAGAACACAATGAGATTCCTGAAAGCGCTGCCCAGCATTTTTTGAGCCGTTATTGGCGCGTTAATTATCGTGTAATATTCGATAATATATACTCCTGCTCGGGTTTTAAAGAAAGCGCGGACGGGATGTGTATTGTTCTGGGGCGATTTATTAACTACGCCCGTCCATTGAAAGAAACCTTTTAGGTAGTTTGTGCCAATTGCAACTCTGCTGAATCGCCTCCAATTATTCAATTTTATACCTGCTTCCCATTGTTGGGCGCCGATATTCAAAGAACTGCTGCTCCTCACGGGTGTTGGGGTTTTGCTAACTGACCGCTGAATATTAAAAACGAAATGGTAAATCAACCCCGAATATTTTAATCAATCATAAAAAGAGTGCATTATACTGCCGCCCAATGAAATTAGTTAGTCTTGACGGGTCGGTCATGTATAGTTGGCGCAACGACAGTTTGTTTTTACGACATTGATTTGCAATAACAATTATAAGGGTGGGATTGTCAAACCACTTCAAGTTAGGTATTCTTAATAATCCGATTTTAACCCTCCAACAAGTTGAAAAGTTCCGCTTTGAAAACATATAGCCTCGTAAAGCTATAGACCTAAAAATTGATGTTAACCTTATAACACTAAGCCGACGAAATACAGACTCACAAATTGATTAATTCGTTTCTTATATACACCATAAATCTGTAATTGATAGTGATTTCAACCAAGCTGCGGCGGTAATTATTTCTTTGTACAACCCGAGGCCTTTGCTCACAATCAACCTGATTTATATCATTGGTCAACGCCCAGAGTTTCCAAATTTCTTAACTAGTTATGCCCATCATAAATACCACCTTCCCCTAATGAAATCTAATTTAAAAAAAATAATTTATTACCTTTTATTTACACAAGATATTATTACCGGCGCCGTACTCATTTCAGATATCATTTTTTACAACCAATTTTTACGGCTCGCCCCTATATAAATAAACTGTTTCCTCCTTTAATTATAAACCCCGTCAATTCACCGAACCTTGTTTCTGGAACTAACCTGGGCTGCGAATTTAGCACCACCCCAACGTCAAAACCGGAATACTTCATTAAAATATGTATACTTCGCGCAACGATAGTTTGTTTTTATGACATCAGAGCAGAAGAATAGTAATGGATACGTTCTGGGCGCGTTTTTAGGCCTATGTTTTGTGGCTGGTGTCTGATGATGCTAATGTTTAATTTAAAGTGCATTAACTAGATGTACGAGCGATGGCATCGATAGACAAGTATTTTTCGAGATTTTTGAATTCAGTACCGTCACTGAGGACTAACTGGGCGCAACAAACTGATAAGAAGGGGAGGCACAATGGGCCCAAAAACCGGGCGGCCGAAGTGCCAATGCAGTACACCCTTCACCACAAGACCCTTCTCTTTCCATCTTAGATATGAATGAATTGCCAGAAAGCCTTTATTCTATGAGAAAACTACGACTTTTGAAGAAGACTACCTATCTAACACCCTGTATAGCAATACAGGGTTTTTGGATTTGCATATATATTTATATATAAAATGCTGATTTCACAAAATTGTGCCTAAATACTAATTGTTTATACTTCCACGTAATGCGTATCATCTTTTCGGTTAAACTTTGAACCTATCATTTGTATTCGCTTGAAATTGTTTTGCAGAAAATATCTTGCAAGGTTTCCGCTCGAAATCTATTACCGAATTCGTGGAATATCTTAAACCGGATATGCCGATAATTATGCTAATCCCTTCGCCGGTGTGTAGTTTAAGGGTCGGATTAAAATGGGCTTAGTTAGTTTCCAATGTACGCCCATAAACAGCAACAAATATTTTTTATTACCGAGTCAATTACCGGAAAGATTACCTGAGCGGTATTTCGGTTCGTCCGAATAACTTAATTCACTCGGTTAGTTCAATTACTTTTATTGCTCTTCTAATGAAAGATTGTATCTGAAATTCGTTTCGAAAATGTATACTAACGGGGATTCAATGGGCCGGCCGATATGAAAACTCATAGTTCATGAATTTAACAAGAACGTATGTTGTAATAGTTACAAGCCGTTGAAACAACGCACGCAAGTTTTGTTCAATCCATCACTAACATATCCCTGTTACATGACGCAGCTTTATATTGACCCTCTTATTTCCATAACTACGAAAAGCAATTGTATAAAGCAATATCCCAGTTTGTTTATTAATACCAACATAATGAATACGACTTCTGTGAGGTTATGTTGCGTTATGTGAGGTTATACCTGTGAGGTAATAAAATCTTTAACTGCTCTTAATTATTTTATGTTACCTTGTAACTTACCTGCAATTACAAAACTTGATTTGATAGACTTATCATTCATGAATAGTTTTGTCACGTTTTTGTAAGCGCACCATTAAAAATTAAAAAGTCTAGATGGCGCTGCACAAACGGGCGCATATTAAGCGCAATCCCATTCGGCCATTACTTGCAATTCCTTTGCATTATCCGCCGCTTTATGTTTTAATTATTTTGTAAACTAAAACGAACGCACTGGTGCACCGACTTTTATGAAGCCGGGCTTACGGAAAATCGTGCTAAATAATGGAATTAAATATTTAACGGCGTCAGATTTTCCGCCGGGCGGAATGGGACTGTTTTTACGCCCTTGCCTGTCGTTCAGGAGCGCTGCTGACGTGACACTGCAGGCACAAAAAAACGAAAGGATGAAGCAAAAATTGATGTTTATGATAAAAGAATTGATGAAATTTCGTTCAAAACCTAACCTAACCTAATTAAATTACTTCACGAAAGTATCGGAGTAGATACGCTATTTTGCTTCGGGGTCATTTTCTCAAGGATTTACATAGGGGTCTAAATTTACTTTGTTCCGGTCGTGCGACAAGTGTCCCACATGTGTCTCACATGTGCCTCACATGTGTTACACAGCTGTCTCACACATGTCTCACACCCCTATATATATTCAATGCAAAACTGTCTCACAGGTGTCTCACACCTGTCTCACAGGTGTCTCACACCTGTCTCACAGGTGTCTCACAGGTGTCTCACATCTGTCTCACAGATATCTCACATGTGCCTTAAAGCTGTCTCACATGTGTCTCACAGGTGCCTTACACATGTCTCACACCCCTGTATATATTCAATGCAAAACTGTCTCACAGGTGTCTCACACCTGTGTCACAGATGTCTCACATGCGCCTCATACCCATGCCACAAATGCCTCATACCTGTTGCACGACCGGAAAATATGAAATTTAAACCCTTATGTAAATCCTTATGAGAAAATGACCCCGAAGCAACATAGCCTATCTACTTATCACCTGATTGCATTATTTCTTATACCCACATATGGTGTATTTGGTCAATGACACATAACTTAGTTTTAATTATTACTGATTTATTAATTTTCACTACGTACTGCTCAAATTAACAGATTCCAAATAGTTGTGTATAAATAATCAATATGCTCCCAAGGAGCCATACGTATCAATATAGGGCTTGATAAGCTAAACCAACATATGGATATTAACGTTGTTATTGCAATGGTCATACCCCTCGTAAATGATAACGAAATAATAAAAAGAACGGCAATACTACATACAATGCGCTTATTGTTTATTGTAAGTCTACAGTTGTAGACTAAAGTTTGCTTCAGTAATATCTGTTATGTCTTCATAATATTACATAATCACAAATTAATTGTAACAATAAACTAACCATTAAATTATAAATTGATTATAAGTTGATAAATTAGTACCATATTCTGTAGAAAGTCAAAATTAGCCAAAAAGAACTTTTACTCTTAAAATCGTAAACCATAACTTCAAAGTGCCAAAAATGGAAACATTGAAATTTTGACTGTCTATGTGGCAAGCCTAATAATATTCTCAACGTTCCTAAAAATTTGCAAAGCTTTGTTGCAATAACCAGAATAGCCAAAAGCCACTTTTACTTTCAAAATCGAAAACCATAACTTCAAAGTGCCAAACATGGAAACATTTTTAAACATTGTTAAAATTAGTCAAAATTTTCAAATGCATGTGTCAAAATCCATTATTTGTTCAGCTCCACCTATTAAATTTTGTCAAATTTTCAACTCCAACTATCCAACTGTCAAAATCTGTAAAATTTTCAGGTCCAACTGTTGGAAACTGACAAATTTTCAGTAGAAATCGAAAATATGTTACATTTCCAATTGAAATTGTTAAAATTTGTCAAATTTTTCAAATGCATCTGTCAAAATTCATTAATTTTCAGCTGCACCTATTACATATTGTCAAATTTGCAACTCCAACTGTCGAAATCTGTAAAACTTTCAGCTCCAACTGTTGTAATCTTACATATTTTCAGTAGAAATCTGAAAATACGTTACATTTCCAATTGAAATTGTTAAAATTTGTCAAAATTCATTAATTTTCAGCTGCACCTATTGAATATTGTTAAATTTGCAACTTCAACTGTCGAAATCCGCAAATCTCACATTTCCAATTGAAATTGTTAAAGTTTGTCAAAATTTTCAAATGCGTTTGTCAAAATTTATTAATTTTCAGCTGCACTTATCAAATTTTGTCAAATTTGCAACTCCAACTGTCGAAATCTGTAAAATTTTCAGCTCCAACTGTTGGAATCTGACATATTTTCAGTAGAAATCTGCAAATATGTTTCATTTGCAAAATTTTCAAATGCATGTGTCAAAATTCGTTAATATTTCAGCTGCACCTATTAGATATTGTCAAATTTGCAACTTCAACTGTCGAAATCTGTAAAATTTTCAGCTCCAAAAAAATTGTTTGATAAATTTTAACAATTTCAATTGGAAATGAAATATATTTGCAGATTTCTATTGAAAATATGTTAGATTCCAACAGTACCTATTAAATATTGCCAAATTTGCAACTCCAACTGTCGAAATCTGTAAAATTTTCAGCTCCAACTGTTGGAATCTGACATATTTTCAGTAGAAATCCGCAAACATGTTTCATTTGCAAAATTTTCCAATGCATGTGTCAAAATTCGTTAATTTTTCAGCTGCACCTATTAGATATTGTCAAATTTGCAACTCCCAACTATCCAACTGTCGAAATCTGTAAAATTTTCAGGTCCAACTGTTGGAAACTGACATATTTTCAGTACAAATCTGCAAATATGTTTCATTTGTAAAATTTTCAAATGCATGTGTCAAAATTCGTTAATTTTTCAGCTGCATCTATTAGATATTGTCAAATTTGCAACTTCAACTGTCAAAATCTGTAAAATTTTAAGCTCAAAAAAAAATATTGGGCAAATTTTAACAATTTCAATTGGAAATTAAACATATTTGCAGACTTCTACTGAAAATATGTCAGATTCCAACAGTACCTATTAAATATTGTCAAATTTGCAACTAAAACTGTCGAAATCTGTAAAATTTTCAGCTCCAACTATTGGAAACTGACATATTTTCAGTAGAAATCTGCAAAAATGTTTCATTTGCAAAATTTTCAAATGCATGTGTGAAAATTCGTTAATTTTTCAGCTGCACCTATTAGATATTGTCAAATTTGCAACTCCAACTGTCGAAATCTGTAAAATTTTCAGCTCCAACTATTGGAAACTGACATATTTTCACTAGAAATCTGCAAATATGTTTCATTTGCAAAATTTTCAAATGCATGTGTCAAAATTCGTTAATTTTTCAGCTGCACCTATTAGATATTGTCAAATTTGCAACTTCAACTGTCGAAATCTGTAAAATTTTCAGCTTCATAAAATGTTTTAGGTAAATTTTAACAATTTCAATAAGAAATGAAACATATTTGCAGATTTCTACTGAAAATATGTCAGATTCCAACAGTACCTATTAAATATTGTCAAATTTGTAACTCCAACTGTCGAAATCTGTAAAATTTTCAGCTCCAATGTTGGAAACTGACATATTTTCAGGAGAAATCTGCAAATATGTTTCATTTGCAAAATTTTCAAATGCATGTTTCAAAATTCGTTAATTTTTCAGCTGCACCTATTAGATATTGTCAAATTTGCAACTCCAACTGTCAAAATCTGTAAAATTTTCAGCTTTAACTGTTGGAAACTGACATATTTTCAATAGAAATCTGCATATATGTTTCATTTGCAAAATTTTCAAATGCATGTGTCAAAATCCATTAATTTTTCAGCTGCACCTATTAAATATTGTCAAATTTGCAACTCCAACTGTCAAAATCTGTAAAATTTTCAGCTACTACAAAAATTATAAATTTTAACAATTTCAATTTCAAATGAAACATATTTGCAGATTTCTACTGAAAATATGTCAGATTCCAACAGTTTGAGCTGAACATTTTACAGATTTCGACAGATGGATAGTTGGAGTTGCAAATTTGACAAAGGTGGAGCCTCAGGTGGAGCTGAACAAATAATGAATGTTGACAGATGCATTTGAACATTTTTACACATTTTAACAATTTCAATTGGAAATGTAACACATTTCCAGATTTCTACTGAAAATATGTCAGTTTTCAACATTTGGAGCTGAAAATTTTATAGATTTCGACAGTTGGATAGTTGGAGTTGCAAATTTGACAAAATTTATTAAGTGAGGCTGAAGAAATAATGGATTTTAACACATGCATTTCAAAGTTTGATGAATTTTAATACATTGGGACATAACATATTTCACATTTCAGAAGTTGTTCAGAATTTTCAGTAGCGCCGTTTATAACAATAATAACCAAAAATAACAAAAATAATTTGTTAATTTATAACAAAAATATGTCACGGTCAGTGCAAAACCCACATTTCGTATTTATTAAAAAAAAAAACATGCTTGAAACGAACATCTTTTGCGTGCCTTTCATAAAAATGCCTCTGTTTTAAATTAAATTTCCGAACGGTTTCTTTGTGCACACACGACTTCAGTTAATTAAACCTTGATTCATTTAACCCCTTAATTATCGTCTTTCTCGACCAGCCTGTGTATACGTCCAGGAGCAATTACTGCCTATGCAAATGCTATTGCTTTCATGTGTAGCTTTGGCCGCGCTTTTGATTTGGTAATAATTTGATATATAGATTTAATTAAATATTAATTAACCCCACCTACTGGCTAGTGCACCAATTAACCCGCGCATTCGAATATGCCCTAATATTGTAATTCGGACAGGTAATTCGTATTTGATTCCGTGCTGTTTTGTGTTATTTTCTTGGAGATTTTAACGATGGGTCAGTTTTGGAAAATTTAGTCTGTTGCCAATTACGTTAATGAATGGCCTATTTGTACGTATACATTTGCTTTACTGAAATGTTGAATACAGTCAAACTGCGGAACTGAAAGTTTGTAAAACATCATTTGCACATACGGTTTTATGAAAACGAGGCGATGCATAAATTCCGAGGAAATCGTTGTGAAATTGTTCGCCGTGAAATATTAATATTTTTTGCCGCGCAGAATGTGAAATGTCAAGAGTTGGAAACAGGTGATAGTTCTAAAGCAGACCCAACGAATCCTGCTAGCAGATTCATCGAATGCCTGTAACAAAAGCGGGCATCAAAATCTCGTTTTAATTGCCGCATTAATCTCGTGATGGATAACTTAATTCTGAGCTGCATAAAATTAGTTTTAATTTGATGTGCGAGAACCTGTATTTACCGCGCTAAACTGCAATTAGAACCAGAGCGAAAAAAACCACGGCTCGCGTGGTTGTAAAGTCTTAACAATTAATTGTCTCGGGACGGTTTTGGTGTGGTCGCACTTTAAGGGTAACTTTTTCCCTTACAGTGCGACCACACCAAAACCGTCACGAGCGCAAAGTCCGTCTATTTGTACAGCCGAAAATTGCAGCGGTTATTATTTGTGGTTGTCAAATTGGTTTATTAGTTATTACGTTAATTCAATTTGAGATTGTGCGCCGGCTAATTTGCGTGATTTTACTGCGAACTCCTGGGGGTACAAAAATGTGGCGGAGTACAAAATTCCTGTCGTAATTTAAGAGTTCCAAACATTAATTACGAAATTATTTATAATAATAGCCGCTTAGATTTGGATGTTTCGGGGATGCATTTTAATAGAGGCACGCTAGCTTCTGGAACTACGTGCACCTTTCTATTATATTTTTAGAGTGAGGTTATAATCATTTAATAGCCGGGCATTTTGGCCGTTTTTGCACCAGACGCTTTCGAAAGCGCATGCTATATTTATAATATTAATCCTGCCGGCGGCTTCTATTGTTTTATTTATGCTTGTTGGTGAGTGATTGTGGCTTGGTTTTTATTGTTTCCCGAGGTATTAAAGGTAGACTACGACGGCCGTGCGTAGTATTGATGCACATCGAAGTTATTGATATATTAGGGCAGCTCATAAGCGGCTGCTATCTTAAGATTTGTGGCGATTGGTGCACGATTTCTGAACCAGTGAACGCATAACGATCGGCTCATCATATTATCTGAGCGCCAGCAAATTGGTATTAATTGCTAATTCGAACGGTATTCCAGTCGGCGGATTTTATTAATTAATCCCTGTTCCGATTGTTACGGTCTTTAAGACCTGGCCTATCTGTGTATAAAGTATCTGAGGACAACAGATGGCATTAATGCATGCAACCTTTGCGAGCGTGTGAAGTGTAACCCCCTCGACACCCGACTCCGAGCGCGCTGACCATTGGGTCCAGTTGACCTTTACATGTTGCGAAAAAGTCAATCGGACAATAAAACATGTCCGTGCCGCTGCCATTCCCGAAATATCAAGTGACGTGCTTTATAATTTAATTGGTGCATTAAAATATAGCGATTCGAAACGTCTTCCGACTTTCGTTTCACGACACGACCCAATTGCGCTCACAAGATAACCGACCATCGATCTGATCAACGTTTCATTGTGAATATAATCTATCCCTAGCAGTTGCGGTTCCGCAATTGAACTTCAATGAAAGTGTTATAACCGATGCCCTGTACACTTTTAATACTAGATTTGTGTTCAGTATACCTGAAGCTAATTCTCCTGAATATTTGACAAAATTTCAGTATTAAATAAGTAAGTTACATAAAATCGTCAGCATTGACAAGTATGGGTTAGCTATTACTGAAATTCCTGAAAATTTATTATTTGCAAATTTGGTATTAAATTCGTGTACAGTACACCTGTAACTAATTTTACTGAAAATTTGAGAAAGTTTCAGTATTAAATAAGTGAGAAAATCAAACACTTAACTTTCTGCATTGACAAGTATGGGTTAGCTATTACTGAAATTTCTGAAAAATGTATTATTTGCAAATTTGATATTAGATTCGTGTACAGTACACCTGTAACTAATTCTACTGAAAATTTGACAAAGTTTCAGTATTAAATAAGGGAGAAAATCAACACTTAATTTTCAGCATTGACAAGTATGGGTTAGCTATTACTGAAATTTCTGAAAAATGTATTATTTGCTAATTTGATATTAGATTCGTGTACAGTACACCTGTAACTAATTCAACTGAAAATTTGACAAAGTTTCAGTATTAAATAAGGGAGAAAATCAACACTTAATTTTCAGCATTGACAAGTATGGGTTAGCTATTACTGAAATTTCTGAAAAATGTATTATTTGCAAATTTGATATTAGATTCGTGTACAGTACACCTGTAACTAATTCTACTGAAAATTTGACAAAGTTTCAGTATTAAATAAGGGAGAAAATCAACACTTAATTTTCAGCATTGACAAGTATGGGTTAGCTATTACTGAAATTTCTGAAAATGTATTAATTGCAAATTTGATATTAGATTCGTGTACAGTACACCTGTAACTAGTTCTCCTGAAAATTTGACAAACTTTCAGTATTAAATACGGTAAAAAATCAAACATTTTATTTTCTGCATTGACAAGTATGGGTACTGAAATTTCTGAAAATTTATTATTTGCAATTTTAATATTAGATTCGTGTACAGTACACCAGTAACTTATTCTCCTGAAAATTTGACAAAGTTTCAGTATTAAATAAGGGAGAAAATCACACATATAACTTCCTGCATTGACAAGTATGGGAGCTATTACTGAAATTTCTGAAAAAAAATTATTTGATAATTTCATATTAGATTCGTGTACAGTACACCTGTAACTAATTCTGCTGAAAATTTGACAAAGTTTCAGTATTAAATAACGGTGAAAATCAAAGATATAACTTTCTGCATTGACAAGTATGGGTTAGCTATTACTGAAATTCCTGAAAATTTATTATTTGCAAATTTGATATTAGATTCGTGTACAGTACACCTGTAACTAATTCTCCTGAAAATTTGACAAACTTTCAGTATTAAATACGGTAAAAAATCAAACATTTTATTTTCTGCATTGACAAGTATGGGTACTGAAATTTCTGAAAATTTATTATTTGCAATTTTAATATTAGATTCGTGTACAGTACACCAGTAACTTATTCTCCTGAAAATTTGACAAAGTTTCAGTATTAAATAAGGGAGAAAATCACACATATAACTTCCTGCATTGACAAGTATGGGTTAGCTATTACTGAAATTTCTGAAAAAAAATTATTTGATAATTTCATATTAGATTCGTGTACAGTACACCTGTAACTAATTCTGCTGAAAATTTGACAAAGTTTCAGTATTAAATAACGGTGAAAATCAAAGATATAACTTTCTGCATTGACAAGTATGGGTTAGCTATTACTGAAATTCCTGAAAATTTATTATTTGCAAATTTGATATTAGATTCGTGTACAGTACACCTGTAACTAATTTTACTAAAAATTTGACAAAGTTTCAGTACTAAATAAGGGAGAAATCAAACACTTAACTTTCTGCATTGACAAGTATGGGTTAGCTATTACTGAAATTCCTGAAACTTTATTAATTGCAAATTTAATATTAGATACGTGTACAGTACACCTGTAACTAAATCTACTGAAAATTTAACAAAGTTTCAGTATTAAATAAGGGAGAAAATCAAACACTTACCTTTCTGCATTGATAAGTTTGGGGTAGGTATTACTGAAATTCTTGAAAATTTGTTATTTGCAAATTTACTATTAGATTCGTGTACAGTACACCTGTAACTACTTCTCCTGAAAATTTGACAAAGTTTCAGTATTAATTAAGGCAGACAATCAAACACTTAACTTTCTGTATTGGCAAGTATGGGTTAGCTATTACTGAAATTTCTGAAAAATTATTATTTGCAAATTTGATATTAGATTCATGTAAAGTACACCTGAAACTAATGTTCCTGAAAATTTGACAAAGTTTCAGTAATAAATAAGGGAAAAAATCAAACATTTTATTTTCTGCATTGACAAGTATGGGTACTGAAATTTCTGAAAATTTATTATTTGCAAATTTAATATTAGATTCGTGTACAGTACACCTGTAACTATTTCTACTGAAAATTTGACAAAGTTTCAGTATTAAATAAGGGAGAAAATCAACACTTAATTTTCAGCATTGACAAGTTAGCTATTACTGAAATTTCTGAAAAACTTATTATTTGCAAATTTGATATTAGATTCGTATACAGTACACTTGTAACTAATTCTACTGAAAATTTGACAAAGTTTCAGTATTAAATAAGGGAGAAAATCAAATCTTAATTTTCAGCATTGACAAGTATGGGTTAGCTATTACTGAAATTTCTGAAAAATGTATTATTTGCAAATTTGATATTAGATTCGTGTACAGTACACCTGTAACTAATTCTACTGAAAATTTGACAAAGTTTCAGTATTAAATAAGGGAGAAAATCAACACTTAATTTTCAGCATTGACAAGTATGGGTTAGCTATTACTGAAATTCCTGAAAATTTATTATTTGCAAATTTAATATTAAATTCGTATACAGTACACCTGTAACTAATTCTCCTGAAAATTTGACAAAGTTTCAATATTAAATAAGCGTGAAAATCAAAGTTATAACTTTCTGCATTAACAAGTAAGGGTTAGCTGTTACTGAAATTTCTGAAAATTTATTAATTGCAAATTTCATATTAGATTAGTGTACAGTACACCTGAAACTATTTCTGCTGAAAATTTGACAAAGTTTCAGTGTTAAATAAGGGCGAAAATCAAACACTTAACTTTCTGCATTGACAATGGGTTAGCAATAGACAATAGGACAATAGGTTATGGGTTAGCAATTACTGAAATTTCTGAAAATTTATTATTTGCAAATTTGATATTAGATTAGTGTACAGTACACCTGAAACTAATTCTCCTGAAAATTTGACAAAGTTTCAGTATTATATAAGGGCGAAAATCAAACACTTAACTTTCTGCATTGACAAGTATGGGTTAGCTATTACTGAAATTCCTGAAAATTTATTATTTGCAAATTTACTATTAGATTCACGTGCAGTACACCTGAAACTAATTCTACTGAAAATTTGACAAAGTTTCAGTATTAAATAAGGGAAAAAATCAAACATTTTATTTTCTGCATTGACAAGTATGGGTACTGAAATTTCTGAATATTTAATATTTGCAAATTTAATATTAAATTCGTGTACAGTACACCTAAAACTAATTCTCCTGAAAATTTGACAAACTTTCAGTAATTAATAAGTGAGAAAATCAAACATATAACTTCCTGCATTAACAAGTATGGGTTAGCTATTACTGAAATTCCTGAAAATTTATTATTTGCAAATTTGATATTAGATTCGTGTGTAGTACACATGTAACTAATTCTGCTGAAAATTTGACAAAGTTTTAGTATTATATAAGGGAAAAAATCAAACACTTAACTTTCTGCATTGACAAGTATAGGTTAGCTATTACTGAAATTTCTGAAAATTTATTATTTAGAAATTTTATATTTGATTCATGTACAGTACACCTCAAACTAATTCTGCTGAAAATTTGACAAAGTTTCAGTATTAAATAAGGGAGAAAATCAAAAATAACTTTCTGCATTGGCAAGTATGGGTTAGCTATTACTGAAATTTCTGAAAATTTATTATGTTCAAATTTGATATTAGATTCGTGTACAGTACACCTGAAACTAATTCTACTGAAAATTTGACAAAGTTTCAGTATTAAATAAGGGAGAAAATTAAACACTTAACGTTCTGCATTGACAAGTATGGGTTAGCTATTACTGAAATTCCTGAAAATGTATTAATTGCAAATTTGATATTATATTCGTGTTAAGGATACTTAAAACTAATTCTCCTAAAAATTTGACAAAGTTTCAGTATTAAATAAGGGAGAAAATCAAACATATAACTTTCTGCATTGACAAGAATGGGTTAGCTATTACTGAAATTTTTGAAAATTTATTACTTGCAAAATTAATATTAGATTCGTGTACAGTACACATGTAACTAATTCTACTGAAAATTTGACAAAGTTTCAGTATTAAATAAGGGAGAAAATCGAAAGTATAACTTTGAGAATAGGATAATTGTTGAAGCTGTCAAAGTTTAGTTGATCATGTATAATGGGAGATTTATGCTGGAATAGGAAAGCTCATCTGGCGGATTTGTAAATTCGATTGCTGACAACTCTGGTCGTGATATTTGTAACGTGCATGTGCGAACCGATGCCACTTACCAACTCGTCAGACACGGATGAATGTAGAATCGCTGTTTTGTAATTGCACGTCGTGGAATTGTAGCGTCATTTGCGAATTGTCTTTGTTTTTAAATATCCGATAGCGGTTTTGCACCAAATAAGGCGCTGCATGGATTAGTTGCACCATAAAATATGTTATTTTGAAATGGTTATAATGCGTATAAACCGTATATTGGCACACCGACATAAATCCCGCTTATTAAATTTAAAGGCGAGTTTAAAGGTGCGCGACTGCATACGTTTTATTGCCGGCAACATAAAGCAGTCCTCGAATATTTTCGCGCAGTTATATTTGAACTCCCACTTGGAATCTCAATCTCGTCTATCGTAAACTATAACGGGCACTTTTAAACCTCGCCTTGTAATGTTGATTACCATCGGAACTAACCTAAGCCCACCTAATTCCAGCCGTTTGGTAGCGAATAGTCACCACTGCGGCTGACGAAGTCACGTCCGTCGCGTGTTCTTATCAGGATAAGAAGATTTAATTTCTCGTTACACTGGTCGAACAGTCTCGGTGAACCGTAGCCGAAGCATTTGATGCCCAGATCAGATTCCGCTCGCAGAAACGCATGGATCGGCTAAGTAAATAATAAGGCCTGTTTTGAATTGGTGTGGGAAAGCCGCGGAATCTCGTCTACTTCGCGCTCCACTCCGGCAAATGCTATTTACTTTTAACATTTATACACCATTGCTGGCGAATTTAGAGGCAGGGGATAACTATATTTTCCCTCAGTTCAGCCCAGACACTTAGACAATGAGTCAAGCTAACCGATTTCGGCGAGCAAACACTTCACCCACAGCCCCCTTCCCCACTTCACCGATCCCCAGCCCCACTGCCTACACGAATAACAACGTCACTTTCAAGCGATGCTCTTGTTTATCATTACTACGAACTCATTTATCTCCTCTCATGATAACCAAATTTACGTAATTGTTTACAATATACTTATGTGGCCATACATCAACATTCAAGCTAAAGCTTGGACTGGATACCTGGACTTTTATGATACCTAACTTGAAGTGGTTTAATAATTTTTAATTCAAGTCAATGTCATAACAACAAACTATCGTTGCGCCAACCATACACTTAAAGTTACCTATTTGTCTACAAGAAGCTGGTCCAAGTGGGATAAATTCTGCGGAAGCCTAAAATGTATAAATTCATCACGTCGCGCCCGACTAGGTCCTGCCCCTCACCCCCCCTACCCCACAAAACGGCGCACGTGTACATTCCGCTGCAGAGCTCGCCTTGCAATGGGATTAGAGACATACATCATCCTACGCGTGAAAACGAGTTAAAATCATATGGTGCAATGGGGAATGTGCAACGGGATACGTTCAGGTTAATATTTTTGTGAATAGCCAAGTATGGATTGCCTGGAGCGTGGCGCAATGATCTCTCGGCATTCTGTGCTAAACATCGCTGGGATATATGGGTTCGATTCCGGCAACAGATGAACACCGTTCACACATGGCGCGCCGTTTCCCGTCCATTGTTTACTTCCCCACGTTGCGGCCTGCAGTGTAAGTTGCCAACCCCACAGGCGAGCGCGACCATCATCGGCACCATCACTGAGGACTAACTGGGCGCAACAATCTAATAAGAAGGGGAGGCACAATGGGCCCAAAAACCGGGCGGCCGAAGTGCCAATGCAGTACACCCTTCACCACAAGACCCTTCTCTTTCCATCTTAGGTATGAATTAATTTCCAGAAAGCCTTTATTCTATGAAAAAACTACGACTTTTAAAGAAGACTCTACCTATCTAACACCTTGTATAATAATACCCGTTAAAATACACCCCTGGGGTCATTTATGGAGCGCGATCACTGATATCCATATCCAAGGACAATAAAAAAATCTTAAATTGGAGTTTGGAATTCTAATGATATATGGCAGGACACTATTATATAGTTGATAGATTTTCTATACACTTCTATATAGTTGATAGATTTTCTATAAATACCCGAAAATAGTTTATAGCAAAATAACGTATTTGAAACGTCCACAAAACTAGGTTGGTTCGAACTGTTTAAGTATTACGTAACTACAAATGCATTTTGTGTACGTCTTACTCTAACAAATCTATAAACGTATAAAAACCTACACAAACAGAATAACTAACAAATGCGCATTGAACGATTCAGTGAAAGTTATTGATATTTCTATCATTCGAAGCCTGTGATGAATATTTCATGGTTCGGATGACTGGCAGGTCTTGGCTCCGGTTTTCTCGGTACTTGTAATAATTGATGCATTAAATTAAGATCGATTAGAAATATGTACTCATACGTAGAATAATGCCGAATGCTCTATATATGCCCGTGGGCTGATTAAATATTAATTCAATTTATTGTGTCACGCGTCACGTTGATTTTTTTATTATGCATGCATATTTCGGCCTAACGGCAAATGCTTTTAAATAGTTCTGTATAATGTCTGGATATAATTATTCATTTTATTTATAATACGGCTTATGCACATTGATGCAGCGGTTATGAATTATAAAGTGGCACATATGGAAATATTTACAGGGTGGCTCAATTTGAACCACTTTTAAGGTCCAGCAATCTTAAGCAATTAAACTTGTACATTTCGAGTTTAGATGAATTACAAAATTATAACTACCTGAACAAATATATTTGTGATGGTACTAACAAGGGAAAATAAAAAAAAACCTATAGTGCTATTCATAAAAATTTAAGCCGTGGTTTAACACTAGTTTATTCTTAGTAACCTTGGTAACCCTTTATAAAACACCGCTATACCATGGTTTAAATTTTTATAAATAACGCTGCTACGGTTTTATCTTTTTTTTTATATATATATTATATATTAATTATATTATCTTACCCAACTGGAAATGTTGCCAGTTCGGCTAAACAATAAATTTAATTGGATTCTATATTTTAACGTCTGTTGTATGTATATATGCTGAATAATTAACGAATGAAAAGAATGAGGTATTTGCAATGGCATAAATACATATTTTAATTATCATAGAGTTACTTAAGGCGCATCATCAGCGTAATAGTGAAATTGGATTTTAAGATGCAGTTAAATCTTCACGCCTCCATAATGCAGTGGTGTGCATCTAACTAGTTCTATAATCCACGGCGTAAGCTTTATGTAATCTAAATGTTTTATCAGTGTAATTGTGTCCATTTTGATTTACAGCGCAGTGATTGCATAAACCTCCGACATTACACAATTTATCGTGTAAGCTTTGCGTAAGCCAAATACTTTGAAAGTGTACCGATGTCAATTTAATTAACATAACTTAAAGCTGCGGCAATACAATTTTAATGACCACTGAAACTGAACGTTGAATGTAATGCATCATTTGCTCTAACAATTTTTTGCATATTTTTCTATAGAATAATAAACGACTAACAAACAAAGAATTAATAATTTTAATATTTAATTATTTATAACAAAAAAAAAATGGGTTTTTATATTTAGTACTTACTGGTAAGTAATATTTGTTGACTAGTTTCGGTTATGAAAAAAACCATCATCACAGAAAATTACATGTCAAATAAATTCAGGATATATAAACATTAAATACATATGCCTTTGATGATGGCTTTTTCATAACCGAAACTAGTCAGGCGAAACAAATAAAACATAAAATAAAATAAAAATAAATATTACTCAGTAAGTACTAAATATAACAACATTAATTTTTTTTAATTAATAATTAAATATTAAAATTATTAATTCTTTGTTTGTTAGTCGTTTACTATTCTACAAAAATATGCAAAAAATTGTTACAACAAAATTGTTAACAAGCAACTAAAAAAAATATATTATGTATTTTAGTTTACCTCAATTTGTAGGTAAATTTATTTGATTAGATTATATTTTGCGTTTATTATATACGCTGAAAAGTTATTTGTGAGAGTTGAGACGTGAATAAGTGTTACTTTCTCACGCATTAACTTTAAAAGATGTGGAAGTATTATAATAAAACTTGTGCTCACAATTTATTTACAATATGCACTATTACATATTTGAAGATATAACGATGTAAAATTTATAACTCCTAAACTATTCTATTAGTTATTTTATTAGTTCAAACTAAACTAATTCAGGAGGTCCACAATAACGTTGAGCAGCTGAAAATGCTGAAAATGAAAATATCAAATTTTCCAAGTAAAAAATTAAGTCTTCGAAAAAGTAGCCAAGTTTTCTGAAAATTTTATCAATAAATTATCTAAGTTTTCACGATTTTCTATCACGGTTCAGATTCTCTGTTCCCTTTCTTACTTATTAGGGCAAATTACAAAATAACTGCAGAAAATTCGAGAAAGTAGTCGAGAAATATTCAGAAAATCAATGAATACTCAATCAAATGCACCAAAATATCCTTGAAATGTTCAAATGAAAAATTTCCATTGATTACAACACAAATTTTCATAATTATTTAAAAAAAAAATCGTGAAATATACAGAAAAAATAAGAAACCCCATTAACGTTCTGCAAATGTTCCACGAAATTCTTGAATAAATCCGAAAATGTCTAATGAAATATATCGTTTATTAGAAAAGATTACAAATTACCTGTAGAAGAGTTGATGAAATGGTATAATTTGCATGGCGATGTTAGTTATTGATCTACCATTTATACCTTCTGCGATGTAGAAAATTCAACAAAAATTCTTTAATAATCTCCACAACTTCTTAAAATTTGCTGAACATTTATAAGACATATTAACATTTATATTTATAACATTTTATATATCTATTTAAATTTATAAATATATCTGACAATTTTAATGAAGACTCCCAATAGTTTAAAAATTTACTTAAATGTATTACGATACGTATGTTTTTACATACTGATATTTCCAGAAAATCCAAAAACATACTGAGGAAAAAAAATTAAGTACTCGAAAATTACGAATGAAAGAATTATTAATTACAATGTAGCAAAATATCTATTTCAATTTTCAAAAAAAAAATGTGATTTTGATCAATTTTTAATTAATAATTTAAAAATTTACTTAATTATATTACTTATTCTAAGACACTTAATACTGATATTCTGGAAAACCTCAAAACAAACTAAGGAAAAATATATAAAATATTTTACATTTTCCAAAAATAAAGGATATAATCGAAATTTCGAATGAACTAGTAAAGCATTAATTACAATATGATAAATGAATTATAGGACTTATAAATAACACACATAACTTTGTTAATATCACGTACAATTATTTATTGATTTGTGCCTAGTTTCGACTAATTAAGTAATCATTATCAGACAGTGTGACAAACTAATAAAGTAATGTGTTTTATTTATAATTAATAAAATTTATCACGAAGTAAACGCCACCACCATTCAAAAGAATTATAGGACATTTAAAAAATACTTTCTAATTTACAAAAATCTTTAAAGTAAGTATTTTCAAATACTATTATATACTATTTACAAAAATCGATGAGACCCACTTAATTATTGAATTGTTTCTAAAAAAATTCAAAATTTGCCAAACTCTGAAGAAAGCACTTAAATATTTTAGAATCCAGATATTTTCGAAATAATCGAAGCAACTTTCAAGCAATTATGAAAATTACTTGAGAGCCGTTCTAAATTATTTCAGTATTTTATTAAGTATTCATCGTTTTTTTTTATAAAATTCCGGGTTTCTTAAAATTGCAAAATTTGCCAAACTTTGAAGAAAGCACTTAAATATTTTAGAATCCAGATATTTTCGAAATAATCGAAGCAACTTTCAAGCAATTATGAAAATTATTTGAGAACTTTTCTGAATTATTCTAGTATTTTATTAAGTATTCATAGTTTTTTTTTATAAAATCTGGGTTTCTTAAAATTGCAAAATTTGCCAAACTTTTAAGAAAGCACTTAAATATTTTAGAATCCAGATATTTTCGAAAAAATCGAAGCAACTTTCAAGCAATTATGAAAATTATTTGAGAACTTTTCTGAATTATTCTAGTATTTTATTAAGTATTCATAGTTTTTTTTTATAAACTCTGGGTTTCTTAAAATTGCAAAATTTGCCAAACTTTTAAGAAAGCACTTAAATATTTTAGAATCCAGATATTTTCGAAAAAATCGAAGCAACATTTAAGCAATTATGAAAATTACTTGAGAGCCGTTCTAAATTATTTTAGTATTTTATTAAGTATTCATCGTTTTTTTAATAAAATTCCGGGTTTCTTAAAATTGCAAAATTTGCCAAACTTTGAAGAAAGCACTTAAATATTTTAGAATCCAGATATTTTCGAAATAATCGAAGCAACTTTCAAGCAATTATGAAAATTATTTGAGAACTTTTCTGAATTATTCTAGTATTTTATTAAGTATTCATAGTTTTTTTTTATAAAATCTGGGTTTCTTAAAATTGCAAAATTTGCCAAACTTTGAAGAA
Source organism: Othius punctulatus (assembly GCA_951805005.1). Lineage (NCBI taxonomy): Eukaryota > Metazoa > Arthropoda > Insecta > Coleoptera > Staphylinidae > Othius > Othius punctulatus. The sequence goes on along the minus strand of OX638147.1, from coordinate 38,167,400 downwards.
AGCACTTAAATATTTTAGAATCCAGATATTTTCGAAATAATCGAATCAACTTTCAAGCAATTATGAAAATTATTTGAGAACTTTTCTGAATTATTCTAGTATTTTATTAAGTATTCATAGTTTTTTTTTATAAAATCTGGGTTTCTTAAAATTGCAAAATTTGCCAAACTTTTAAGAAAGCACTTAAATATTTTAGAATCCAGATATTTTGGAAAAAATCACAGCAACTTTGAAGCAATTGTGAAAATTACTTAAGAACTTTTCTGAATTATTCTAGTACTTTGTTAAGTATTCATCGATTTTTTTTTTGTAAAATTCTGGGTTTCTTAAAATAATAATAGTAATAATAATTTATTATCAAAAATACTTACAAAGTAACATTTTCTGTACCAAAAACTTAAAATCTAGAATCCAGATTAAAATCTAAAAAATATATAATATTCAAAAATACAAGAATACAAAATTACAATTTGTTTGACTTTCATTGAATATTATCTATTATTTTATTTTATTTTATCATTTCCCTTTCTACCATTGTTGGTGTAGGGTTTAACAGTTTATTGTTTCTTCATGTAGGTTTCTCTCCATTTTCTTCTATCTTGAGTGAGTTGTTTGATTCTTTCCCATGTTAATCCTCTTTTCTCTGCCTGCTTATCATTTCATTTACTAGTTCTTCTTTTCCTTTGATGCTTCTTATATTTGTGACGTACCTGAAGGGCAGTCGGCGCGTTAGGCCGTGGAGCGAGTGGAGGGTCCCTTCGAAGTAGTGACGAGGGCCAGGCTCTCGGTGTCAGAGAGTGGGGGGGGGTTAAAAAAAGGCTCCACGTAATTTTACCTCGTTGCTACTTCGTCGCAAAGGGTGGCTCCACCCTACCTGCGTGGGTGGACGACAGACAGTCAGCGAAGTTCAGAAATCACGAACTGTCACAACGCTGACCGTTTGGCGCCAACACCACCAGATTTAAATCTCGCAGTGAGAATAGAAAACTGTAACTGAACTGAATGAGAAAACGCGGGGGGAACAAAAAATAACAGGTGTGAGTTTGTAGTGTAATATCGGCGTTTATTCACACACACAAACGACGGACACCGTGTCTGCGCTCCTGAAAACAAATACCTCCGAACGCCACCCTTTCGCGCAGGGTTTACTCTATTCGGCCGAATATAATAAGCTCCTAATCGCGCGATTGAAAGGGCCGACGGAGCGACCTCTTCTCTTACACAAGCGCAAGCACGTACGACACGAAACACGTAAACGCAACTCTTACACAAAAGAATAAACGATCTGGCTCAATTGAGCACACAAAAAAATTATATCAATATATTGGGATCTGGCCTGTGTTTCCTGGTGGTCTCGCTGGCGACTCGCTACGGCTCCGGGAGGGCGACGGCTTGCGTCGTAGACGCCTGGTGCTCGAATCGCGGCCTCCAGCCAAGAATGTTCTGGTCGAGCTGCTTAGCCCGTAGCTAAACGCCTACAAAGCACATGGCCTTAGTCAAAATGGCCGGACACGTGGCTTCAAGAAACGGAAAAGAAATAACTACTTACTCAGGTGTTATGAGCGTTTTAGTTCTCTGCCCCGTACTCGGTGCCTCAATCCCCTCAAGGGTGGTTAGCTGAGAACCGTTGATTATTCCCGTAAACCGGATGGTGATACCCTTATCTTCAACGGTCCTTCTGGCACGGTCTGTACTGGACACGAGTCAATTGAGTTCTGCTCATGGCGGCGTCTCGCCGGCGAATTTAAAAATCGCTCACAGGGGAAACGCGTCACCACAACAAAAAAAATGCGAGCACGGTTGTCTACCGTGCAGGTCTATACGCCAATTAATTATTAAAGTGCAGTTTCTGCCAACGCTATTTCTGGACCGTTACATATTCCATGTGCCTGTTCTGATTTTTCTCTGTTTTTCCTTGGTTTTGTTGTACATTCCTTGTAGTTCTACCGATTGTTTTGTTATCATTGTTTGGTTTTTTGTTTGTGCTTAAGCTACGGCGCCGGCTAGCTGCAATGGAGACGGAAGTGTCTTCTGTCGCTGGTCAGTGATATGAGTAGTTTTTCTTTTCTGTTAACTGTTGCTCTTTTCGACCCTTAAGCCACGGCGCCGGCTAGCTACAATGGAGACGGTTGGTGAAAGGGCTCCACACCGTTATCCGGTTTTTGTGTGCCGATCATGAATCCCCCATCGAAATTCAATAAACGACCAGTACATTTTTATAGACCAGGACTTTTGCTCGTTCAACTTGTATAGACAAGGACTTCCCAAAGTAAGATCCTTGGGCCACGGTTGGGTTTAAAAGTTTTGTTCCGAAAAAAGAAGATAATTAAAGTTTGATGTGTGCGAAGGCAGAGGCGTCGGGGATTGTTTAAAGCAGTGCACGTCGGAGAGGTGTCTGGTCGATTGATCAGCTAAGTGCGGGTCATCCCGCATCAGTTGCCCGATCCGTATCAAGTTGGCGCATGGATCAGAGATCATCGTAAAAATGAGATGGTCGAGGTGTCGTGACCCCGGCCAGGCGATGGCTAACCACGTTAATGTGCTCGCACTCTGGAAGTGAACTTAACAAACCGCTTCCTCTGGCGGCGTTTCGGGGGGGCACGGCCCCCCGACCGCAGAGTGCACCGCTCAATTGCAAGTGAACGGCGAATACGTCTTCAGGTATCGGTGGGCGCACGAAGGGCAGCGAAACAGCGCGGTTCCTGCGTTTATGTCATTTACAGGATAAAGAGTGTATAATTAAATAGGACGGTGTAAGCCACGGTGAGGAGATACAAACAAAGACATTAGACACCAGCGCCGGAGCCATGGGAATGAAATTAGACGTTCCGTAAGCCGATGCGCAAGTAATTCTCGGAACGGATTGTTTTAAAAATCAAGACAATTACCTAAACGAGCTACTATTATACTGAATTGTAGGTGAAGCTAGAAAATTGCTAGAGGTGAACCGTCTTATACACTGCATATTCATTCCCTATTAGCATGGAACAAACGTATTATTTAAATCCGAACCTGAGCAATTAATATTCGTAAAAAACTAAATTAAATTATAGAAACTGGTTTGGAGCAACGCATTGAAACTTCCGTTGTTGGGTTTCTTTTCCCGAAACGTAAGCACTGTACATTGCGGCGCGGCAATAAAGTATGAACTCGAATCGATAAGCTGAAAATGAAAATAAAAATTACTAACCGGAACCGGACACCAACATGGCGAGGCCAATATGGCGTTCGCGGAGATACAAGGGTTAACGAAACCGCCACGGGATAAGCACGGAGTTATTTACGAGGTATATGGCAAGAACTGTCTTATACGTTATTTATTTACATCGGCGCAGTCTCTTTATCTCTCTCTCTATTGAGTGCCTTCAAAAAGTGAACAAATTTACCACCCGAACCATCCATGGGGCAACCATCTTCGATTTGAACCGTTATTAAATTACAGGGGGGGCGTAAATCCCGTGATAAATACATCAGCCATTGACAAGTATTATTGTATAAAAATAAGATTTCAGCGCGGGCTCATCATCAGCCAGCGCCCATCACTGTCCCCCATGATTACCAGAATACTAATCCGGTTGATATATGGGCATTGGGCAAGCCCTAAATACTTGTTATTGCTCGCAGCTCTAACCCGGCCATATTCTGGCCGCCACGTCTCGGACCGTGGAGAGAGAGGTGTACTTTATGCATCCAAAACCAGAGACCACATATCAGCGAACAATACTACCTCCTAACTTACGTGGGCAGATGAAATGGCCCATTGCAGATTACCGGCGACGGATCCGCCGTCGGGATAAAAACCGGCGACTCGCTATTAAGAGTAATTATTCAAATAATATCAGCCCACGACGGTATTAAAGCGCCATTAAAAAAGCTCACGTAATAAATTTGTCCGCTGAAAATTTCGATGATTTACATCCTCGCTGCTTTCTATAATCACAAATCATATGATACTTGTATGGAGTGTACATGCATACACGGAAATGCAAACTCTCAGGGCACTGGATTTAATGAAATTACATATAATAGCCTGCACTACGCTACTGCATAAAATGAACCGTATGCGCACATCAGAAAATATATTTTAGTTTCCTAGTATGGGTTTTGATTAGAACCAGAGAGCCAGCCAGTTTAATTACGGGACGACATTTCTGTGCGGTGTATACAACAGGGAAAAGGGAGGCACGTAGCAGATTAGCGAGCGTAACTAATTCCGATGACATTTGTCGTTTATTAAGACATCGATGAACCCCGGCCACTTTATTTACAGACGCACCGGACTTCTCACTGCCATTTGCGCTTCGAAAATAGTTCTCGCAAACGCGCACACTTTGCGCAAAGTCTCAAGTTAATTACCACGGCAAACATGCGAGCACTTCTCAGCCTCGCCTCAATTTTGCACATCCGTGACGCAGTTTATTCCAAGTTTACACAATCATCAAAATTTTCATTCTTAGTAGATAAGCTAAGTTGCTTCTGCCGCAAATTCCCATTGTTAGTAGATACATTTTCATTGTTAGTAGATAAGCTATGTTGCTTCTGACACAAACTACGGCTAAGGATTTACATAGAGGTCTAAATATACAATTTTCCGGTCGTGCCACATGTGTGAGATAGACGGGTACGAGGCACATGTGAGACATCTGTGAGACAGGTGTGAGATACCTGTGAGACAGCTTTGCATTCAATATATATAGGGGTGTGAGACACCTGTGGGACACATGTGATGCACCTGTGAGACACATGTGACGCACCTATGAGACACGTGTGAGATATCTGTGAGACAGTTTTGTTGTGACATAGGTGCCTCACCTGTGAGACACATGTGAGGCACCTGTGAGACATGTAGGGCACCTTTGACACACATGTGAGGCACTTTCAAGGCACATGCGAGACATCTGTGAGACAGTTGTAAAATACCTATGTCATAACACAACTGTCTCACAGATATCTCACATGTGTATCATAAGTGCGTCACATGTGTCTCACAGGTGCCTCACATGTGTGTCACAGGTGCCTCAACATGTGTCCCGTAGGTGTCTCACACATGTCTTACACCCCTGTATATATTCAATGCAAAACTGTCTCACAGGTGTTTAACACCTGTCTCTCAGATGTCTCACATGTCCCTCATACCCGTCCGAGATACATGTGAGACATCTGTGAGACAGTTGTGAAACACCTATGTAAGAACACATAACTATCTCACATGTGTTTCATAGCTGCGTCACATGTGTCCCACAGGTGCCTCACATGTGTCCCACAGGTGCCTCACATGTGTCCCACAGGTGCCTCACATGTGTGTGACAGGTGCCTCAACATGTGACCCATAGGTATCTCACACATGTCTCATACCCCTGTATATATTCAATGCAAAACTGTCTCGCAGGTGCCTCACACCTGTCTAACAGATGTGTCACATGTGCCTCATATTCGTCTGAGACACATGTGAGACATCTGTGAGACAATTGTGAAACACCTATGTCACAACAGAACTATTTCATAGATATCTAACATGTGTCTCATAGGTACGTCATATGTGCCTCACAGATGCCTCACATGTGTGTCACAGGTGCCTCAACATATGTCCCACAGGTGTCTCATACATGTCTCACACCCCTGTATATATTCAATGCAAAACTGTCTCACAGGTGTCTAACACCTGTCTCTCAGATGTCTCACATGTGCTTCATACCCGTCTGACACACATGTCAGACATCTGTAAGACAGTTGTGAAACACCTATGTCACAACACATAACTGTCTCACAGATATCTCACATGTGTCTCATAGCTGCGTCACATGTGATTCACAGGTACCTCTCATGTGTATCACAGGTGCCTCACATGTGTTTCACAGGTGTCTCGCACATGTCTCACACCCCTGTATATATTCAATGCAAAACTGTCTCACAGGTGTCTCACACCTGTCTCACAGATGTCTCACGGCATGCCTCATACCGGTCCCACAGATATCTCACAATGTCGCACGACCGGAAAAAAGCAAATTTAGACCCCTATGTATTTAGACCCCTTTAGCTCCCACTGTGGGAGCTTATCTACTATTAATCACAATTTTTATTTTTAGTAAAGTGACATATTTCATGAAGTGGTGACATACATTGAGCAGTTTTGCTTGCACGTAGAATTGAGCAATGTGTGAAGTCCTTGCCGGTAATACATCTTTTATCCAAAACTAACTAATACTTTTTGAGTCAATAAAGAAAGTCATTAAATTCAAAGTTGATGTTTAATTGTTGTTGCAAAATCCTTTAGAGTGAATAAATTGCACTTAATCCATAAAATTGGGTCTTTATTTTATTAATATTATTGTTACTAACTCACACATTACCTCTAAAAGAAGTTGGAGTTGTCACGACAATGATTAAATATCAAACACAATATAAAGAAGTACTGCCATTATATGATCACACAAACTAAACATAAAATAGATAGACATAAATAGATATAAATTATAAGAATTTATGATTACAAGTAAAATATATCTAATTATTAAATATTGGGGAAACTGCAGTCTCACACCCCTATATAAATTCTTGCGGAAATTTACGGTAGAAGCAACATAGCTTATCTACTAGGGAGATCACGTCACTATCAGTGTTAATAGCTCTGTCAGTGGTTAACAAACGCTTATCTCGAAATTATCAATGCAAGTACGCATGTACTAATTATCTATGGATCACATGAAATGAAAAGCACTGTATAGGTCGCACATCGTTGTGTAAACTAAATCCATTATAGATATGAATTGTCAAAGTGCCATCCGGTTGGCATTATTGATAAAGTTACTAGGAACGCCAATGGGTATTTTAACTATTTAATTTTGGCGGCAATATTAAAATGATTATTTCAAATTTTGAGAAGTACTTTGTATTAAAAACTAATAGTTTTCATAACCTCAAAGCGCTTATTGACGTCAATGACATATTTGTTACTAGTTTTTTTACAAGTACCTACTGTCAAAATTATTATACAGTGTGACATTTTGGCCGACCTTGAAGTAGACACTTCATATCTATAATGGATGATCTCGGGATTAGTACCATGGTAGGATAGTACCATTATTGCAAATTTTAACATCTGGGCCTGGAGCTGGATTACATTTGTTATTAGTTCAATACGAAATCAATTGTAGGTCGCCTTTAATGCGACGAACGCCAATATGTAATCCCAATCGATGGGATTACATAACATCTACTGACTTTGAGGCTATGACAAAATAGTGACCTAATACAACAGCGTTGCATAAGAAATGAATCTATTTGTGACATATGACTCCGATAACGTGTTAAGCATTGATTAGACGCCAACTTTCTGTCTCACACCTGCTCACAGATGTGTCACATGTGCCTCATACCCATGTCTGAGACACATGCGAGACATTTGTAAGATAGTTGTGAAACACCTATGTCACAACATAACTGTCTCATAGGTGCGTCACATGTGTCTCACAGGTGCCTAACATGTGTCTCACAGGTGCCTCACATGTGTCACAGATGCCCCACATGTGTTTCACAGGTGTCTCATACATGTCTCACACCCCTGTATATATTCAATGCAAAACTGTCTCACAGGTGTCTCACACCTGTCTCACAGATGTGTCACATGTGCCTCATACCCGTGTCTGAGACACATGTGAGACATCTGTGAGACAGTTGTGAAACACCTATGTCACAACATATAACTATCTCACAGATCTCACATGTGTTTCATAGCTGCGTCACATGTGATTCACAGGTACCTCTCATGTATATCATAGGTGCCTCACATGTGTTTCACAGGTGTCTCACACATATCTCACACCCCGGTATATATTCAATGCAAAACTGTCTCACAGGTATCTCACACCTGTCTCACCTGTCTCACACCTGTCTCACACCTGTCTCACAGGTGTCTCACAGATGTCTCACGACGTGCCTCATACCCGTCCCACAGATATCTCACTTGCGACGTGCGATTAATTTGGGTATGCTAGCCGATGTGATAAATTTGGTTAAAAAAATGCGTTATACTTGGTGACATCCCTTTTAATTCCCGTTGCAAAAATTGCGCGTGCAAGTGCGAAAATCCCCGCCGGTGGCGGTTTTATGTGTCGCGGTCCGCTGGCCCGGCAAACATTTATTTTTGCGTTGCCAGCGTGCGCATTATCCGCAATGACAAATAAGATAAACAATGCCCTCGCATGCGGCCCGTAATTTTCCCATAACGGCCGCAATCAAAACCAATCATTATTACGGCCGCTTATCGTCGGAGTCACTCCCGAAGACGAGCCGCGGCCGTCGGTTTGGGACCGCGGCCCCCATTTACATAAACTCGGCATAAACGGTTCTTTCAATTACCCGTCGTCCTTGTGCGATACTAATCGCCCCAGTTAGGCCCTTAGCCGTTCCGTTGGGATTGCGAATGACTCGCGAAGAAATACAAACAGCCCCGAATGTGTATGAGTTATCGGCAGCAGTGATTTATTAGTCTAGTTTTGGACTACACATTGCCAACCATTTTGGGCACAATGCTCGCCTTTCAAGGGCTCCATTCATCGGGCCGTGCTCAATTCAAATAAAATTACCAATATATTAAGGTATATTTCGCGCAACGATAGTTTGTTTTTATGACATTGACTTGCAATAAGGGGGTTGTTAAACCACTTCACGTTAGGTATCATAAAAGTCCAGGTATACAGTCCAGGCTTTAGCTTGAATGTTGATGCACCAAAGAGTTGCCATTGACAAAGGATGACAAAGGCTGACAAAGTTGCCACAATTTTTATTGTAAGTCAATCTCATAAAAACAAACTGTCGTTGCGCGATGTATAGGCTAGCACATTCTCGAATACCCTCAAATTCCCCTCAACAAGAAGAGGATAAAAAATCAGCTAGTATGTATATTATCACCTTATATTTAAGCGACATTTAATGCTAATTACAACAGTTGACGGGTACGTGCTCTTCTCTGCTAAGAATGCGTGCAGGGGAGACGCATAAGTCGCTCTCTCCCGTTTCCCCGACAGCGTGTCACGCGCCTCGAAAAATGCAATAAATTTATTCATAACTTTCGCATCGGCCACACACAGAATCCACCCCGACAAGTTTGATGATCGGCTGCACGGTGCATCCGAACATCGTTGTACATCATAAAGTTCCGCACAAAGAAACTGGTCAGGGAATTCCTAACGCAGGCATATATATCATGTAAACAATACTGTGCCAACTGCTACAGAAATAAAAGCTCCTTAGCTCGGCTCTTTAAAAAACGATACATTTCCTTAATCAGAAAATAAGCCAAAGGAGCTTGTAAAAAAGATGGGATTTTTAACGAACTGGAACCGCACAACCCAATGTAATTACAAAGTACGTAATTACCCCAATTATAAATTCAAAGCTGTCAAAAGACGATTACCTATCACAAAATATAAACAGTACGCAGTAATTAACCTGGTAATTAAATGTACAACCCTTTCGACGCTAACTATTTATTTATAATTATATTATACATGTTCATACTCATGAACATCTATACCATGTACTCATTCTCATGAACATGTATAACATGTACTCATTCTCATAAACATGTATGTATAACATACTCATTGCAGTATTACTATTAATAAGGCTGCATTTATTTTACAAGCAACTACTGGATAAGCCTACTACATATTACGACTAATTTCCTTTAAACGTAACGCGCGACAAATGCAAACGTATACTTCGCGCAACGATAGTTTGTTTTTATGACATTGACTTTCAATAAAAATTATAAGGGTGGGATTGTTCAACCACTTCAAGTTAAGCATCATAAAAGTCTGGCCAGCAACTCTGGCAGGATGATCGCTGCCCCTAGCCAAGACCTGGCTGCTGAGCTACTTAGCCCTTACCCCGAAAAAACGCTCGGATGTTATGAGCGTATGGCTAGTACCTTGCCTTGTACCTGGTGCCTCAATCCCCTCAAGGGTGGTTAACTGAGTCCCCGTTTATTATCCCGGAAACCGGATGGTGGTACACCAATTAAAACGGTTCCTCTGGCACGTCCGTACGACACGCAAGGCAACTGATTTCTGTCTCTATGGCGGTGTCTCGCCGGCGATTTTAAAAATCACACACATATGGGAAACACGTCACCACAACAAAAAAAGGTGCGAGTACGGTCGTCTACAGTGCAGGTCTGTGCGCCAATTAATTATTAAAATGCAGTTTCTGCCGAAGACGTTTCCGGACCGTTACACAGGTATCCGGGAAGTGTGGTTTGAAGTGGTTTAACAATCACACCCTTATAATTTTGATTGCAAGTCAATGTCATAAAAACAACTTATCGTTGCGCGAAGTATACATGCAAATATACACTTAAGTTTGGGGGTGGGGCGCAATTTGAATCCTGAAGGTTGTGGTGATGATTGGTGGGTTCCTCTCTTGCACCTGTTTCGGTTTTCTGCAAGCCTCGCTTTCTGCTATTCCCAATCTATAGGTATTTCTAACTACTCTTGATGCCCTCCAATAAATTGTTTCGGAATTTCCGACGGTACCCAATTGTAAACTCCGAACCGACAATCTGCTCCATAAACCGCTGGAGGTGCTTTGATGCTGTTGCAACCCTTAATGATGTCCTGTAAAGCGATTCCCGCCGAGACATCCACAATGGCACCACAAACCTTCAATAACTCGTGTTTACAATCTTAATCCTGCAACTATTATAAACCCGAATCCTGCGAATATGCATTCAAAAACGATTCGGGTTACGACGCTACGCATTAGCGCCGTAACAATACGTTTACATATAACGATGCGGTGGAGCTTGTGAAAGTTTTGTAGAAAATAAAATACGGAACACAAAACATTTATTTACTAAATGCACATTTCGGCCGCAATGCAGCCATCTTCAGTAGCAATACAGTACAATTGGAAAAACAGTAGTGACTATATTTAAAACGTAACCGTACGTAAATTAAACGATACCGGTGAAATGTTGATCTTAGACTATATCGACAATTACAATATTACTACTAACTGAAGTATTGCTACTGAAGATGGTCAAATGCACATTTCGGCCGTCAGAATTTTGGAAACTTTGTCCTGTTTCATCTCAAAATTTATTTGCATGTCACCAAGAAACAGTTTATATTCGAATGAAGACTCGCTTTGGAAATCTTCAATCTCTCAAATTCTTCGCAATGATTACTATACTAACAAATAATTAGATGTGCGGGTTTGATAACATTATGTGCTCATTGACTTAAAAAATAGCTTCGGAATTTTATTACGTACCCTGTCACAATTTAAGGATTTTCTTATCTATGTTTAGTACGTAATTAGCATTTTTAATGAGGCGGGAAGCACGCGATCTTAAACTGGGCCTCGTGTGGATGTTTGGTAATTTGCTACGTGCAGACTTCGAAACTGGAGTCCGCACCTGGAAACTGTTTGGGGAGAAACTGTTCGGTAGATCGCGTCTGCCGTATAAGTTTCTGCAATCACGAGATTGAATAAAATAACATAAGAAACGGTGGTAGTGTTAGGCGGTCACGCATGTGTTTGTGCTGGGCATGTGCGTGATGGGGTTCGCGGCCCAAGTATCAACTGACGGGATGTTTAAACCCCATAATCCAACTGAAGCCCTGCTAGTACAAACATAAAACCCCTCTTTAAACCTCAGCTCCTACGTGAAATGCATCCTTCCTCATCTGGCACGTTAATTGGCCGGTACTTGCGCCTTGCGCCCAGGGGTTGGTTAGTATTATTGCAATGTTTGTTGGCCGGTATCGGTTGATCGATTTATTAGCGCGTTATCTCTCGTTTATTACGCACAGGAAACGTAAAGTGTGCGCGGCTGTTATATTTAGTTTTCACCGGTAGGGTTTAATTAGGAATGAGAGCGCATAAACTACTAAGGGTTGAAAAAAAAACTGGAACAAAGCGGAAGGCGTGCTGCAGCCCCGTTTTTTCAGCTCACTTTTTGGCTCACATGTTACGGAACCGTTTCGTACAATTCCGCTATTTATTTATTATAAAAATTCATATTTATAAACAACACTTTTTTTTTCAAGTTTTTGGTTGCGTGCACGTAATCTTAACTTCCATGTCTAACAACGTTGCTTGATAAAAAAATATATATAAGTTCGTGCCAACCTTGCGCATTATAATAATTATGCTAAGCAATCTAATTTAATTTAATTTATTTCTGGCTATTGTTTCCCATGCTGGCGAAAATGGAATTTTAATACGAGTTGATATATTTGACACGCCGAATATTTATGTTTCGCTTGATTCCTTTCACCGGGCCGCCCCCGTTTTGCATCTTCTAATCATCAGCATCTAACGAGCCTTTAATAACCACCTAAGCGACGCGTAATTTACATATCGAGGCCCGGTGCATTCACTCGCACGGATGTTTTCAAATTCAGAGGGTGATATTGTATTTTTTTGTAGAGGTTTGACGACCACGCCGTTGTATCGTGAATTACCTGATCGTAACTCATGTTAATCTCAAATTTATGAATCGTTGTGAGCTCACGAATACTCGACTCTGCTTAGGACTACACGACTCTTTAGATTATGTATTTAAATTTTGTACATCTTTTCTTTGATTATAGCTATTTATGACTCTCCACATTTATATCTCAGCCGCGGCCATCAAAAATAATAGGAAAAAAATAAATAAATAAATAAAGTGCCCGTCGAACGAAAAACGGAATGCGAGCCGATAAAATGGCATTTTTCGGATGCTTCATTGCGGCGGGTAAAGCTGATTGTTTCTTCGGTTTACGATTATGGACACACATCCCCGAGGACCCAATTGTCAAACACTTTATGCCCCCGAGTCAAACAATAAAACCATAAAGTAAAATTTCGCCTCATTCAGGGCGCCGATAAAAGCGGAACGACCACCAATTGCGATTCACTTTGACCGCTGAAATATCATCGTTGTCGACGCTTTATAAAAAAAAGAAACTCCACCTCGTCACCACACAACATCAATTTTTACAACATCCTTCATTGCGGCTACTCACTTGCTTTTATTATCTAATAATGTTTACCTCATTCACCCAGCAGGTGCAACCCATCTCTATACAGCAATGCTGCAATTAATCGCCCGAAATTACACTCCCAAGAAACTAAAATTAGCACCTATAAAACAGCACTTCAGTTTCATTTCGCGCATAGAATCCCACGATCTCCATAAAAACACTTCACCTTGCCAACCCATGTTTGCTTTGAATCCCACAGAGAAAACATGTCTTCAGTATACTTGAAACTAATTCTCCTGAAAATTTGACAAAGTTTCAGTATTAAATAAGCGATAAAGTCAAGCATATAACTTTCTGCATTGACAAGTATGGGTTAGCTATTACTGAAATTTCTGAAAATTTATTATTTGCAAATTTAATACTAGATTTGTGTTCAGTATACCTGAAACTAATTCTCCTGAAAATTTGACAAAGTTTCAGTATTAAATAACGGAAAAAGTAAAACATATAACGTTCTTCATTGACAAGTATGGGTTAGCTATTACTGAAATTTCTGAAATTTTTTTAGTTGCAAATTTGATATTAGATTCGTGTACAGTACACCTGAAACTAATTCTGCTGAAAATTTGACAAAGTTTCAGTATTAAATAAGGGCGAAATCAAACACTTAACTTTCTGCATTGACAAGTATGGGTTAGCTATTACTGAAATTTCTGAAAATTTATTATTTCCAAATTTGATATTAGATTCGTGTACAGTACACCTGAAACTAATTCTCCTAAAAATTTGACAAAGTTTCAGGACTAAATAAGTGAGAAAATCAAACATATAACTTTCTGCATTGACAAGTATGGGTTAGCTATTACTGAAATTTCTGAAAATTTATTATTTCCAAATTTGATATTAGATTCGTATACAGTACACCTTAAACTAAATTTCCTGAAAATTTGACAAAGTTTTAGTATTAAATAAAGGAGAATATCAAACATATAACTTTCTGCATAGCGTATGGGTTAGCTATTACTGAAATTCCTGAAAATTTATTATTTGCAAATTTCATGATAAATTCGTATACAGTACACCTGAAACTAATTCTCCTGAAAATTTGACAAACTTTCAGTATTAAATAACGGAGGAAATCAAACACTTAACTTTCTACATTGACAAGTATGGGTTAGCTATTACTGAAACTTCTGAAAATTTATTATTTGCAAATTTGATGATAAATTCGTATACAGTACATCTGAAACTAATTCTCCTGAAAATTTGACAAAGTTTCAGTATTAAATAAGTAAGTAAATAAAAAGTATGACTTTCAGCATTGACAAGCATGGGTTACCTATTACTGAAATTTCTGAAAATTTATTATTTGCAAATTTGATATTAGATTCGTGTACAGGACACCTGAAACTAATTTTACTGAAAATTTGACAAAGTTTCAGTATTAAATAAGGGAGAAAATCAAACATATAACTTTCTGCATTGACAAGTATGGGTTATCTATTACTGAAATTTCTGAAAATTTATTATTTGCAAATTTGATATTAGATTCGCATACAGTACACCTGAAACTATTTCTCCTGAAAATTCGACATAGTTGCAGTATGAAATAAGGGAGAAAATCAAACATATAACTTTCTGCATTGACAAGTATGGGTTAGCTGTTACTAAAATTTCTGAAAATTTATTATTTGCAAATTTGATGATACATTTGTATACAGTACACCTGCAACTAATTATCCTGAAAATTTGACAAAGTTTCAGTATTAAATAAGGGCGAAAATTAAACACTTAACTTTCTGCATTGACAAGTATGGGTTGGCTATTACTGAAATTTCTGAAAATTTATTATTTCCAAATTTGATATTAGATTCGTGTACAGTATACCTGATACTAATTCTCCTGAAAATTTGACAAAGTTTCAGTATTAAATAAGGGAGAAAATCAAACATATAACTTTCTGCATTGACAAGTATGAGTTGGTCTATTACTGAAATTTCTGAAAATTTATTATTTCCAAATTTGATAGTAGATTCGTGTACAGTACACCTGAAACTAATTCTCCTGAAAATTTGACAACGTTTCAGCATTAAGTAAGGGAGAAAATCAAACATATAACTTTCTGCATTGACATATATGGGTTCGTTGGTGCTGAAATTTCTGAAAATTTATTATTTGCAAATTTGATATTAGATTCGTGTACAGGACACCTGAAACTAATTCTCCTGAAAATTTGACAACGTTTCAGTATTAAGTAAGGGAGAAAATCAAACATATAACTTTCTGCATTGACATGTATGGGTTCGTTGGTGCTGAAATTTCTGAAAACTGTAATGTTTGCAAATTTCATATTAGATTCGTGTACAGTACACCTGAAACTAATTCTCCTGAAAATTTTTCAAAGTTTCAGTATTAAATAACGGCGAAAATCAAACATATAACTTTCTGCATTGACAAGTATGGGTTAGCTATTACTGAAATTTCTGAAAATTTATTATTTGCAAATTTCATAATAGATTAGTGTACAGTACACCTGAAACTAATTCTGCTGAAAATTTGACAAAGTTTTAGTATTAAATAAGGGCGAAAATCAAACACTTAACTTTCTGCATTGACAAGTATGGGTTAGCTATTACTGAAATTTCTGAAAATTTATTATTTGCAAATTTCATAATAGATTAGTGTACAGTACACCTGAAACTAATTCTGCTGAAAATTTGACAAAGTTTCAGTATTAAATAAGGGCGAAATCAAACACTTAACTTTCTGCATTGACAAGTATGGGTTAGCTATTACTGAAATTTCAGAAAATTTATTATTTGCAAATTTCATAATAGATTAGTGTACAGTACATCTGAAACTAATTCTGCTGAAAATTTGACAAAGTTTCAGTATTAAATAAGGGCGAAAATCAAACACTTAACTTTCTGCATTGACAAGTATGGGTTAGCTATTACTGAAATTTCTGAAAATTTATTATTTGCAAATTTGATACTAGATTAGTGTACAGTACACCCGAAACTAATTCTGCTGAAAATTTGACAAAGTTTCAGTATTAAATAAGGGCGAAAATCAAACACTTAACTTTCTGCATTGACAAGTATGGGTTAACTATTACTGAAATTTCTGAAAATTTATTATTTGCATATTTACTACTAGATTAGTGTTCAGTATACTTGAAACTAATTCTCCTGAAAATTTGACAAAGTTTCAGTATTAAATGCGGGCGAAAATCAAACACTTAACTTTCTGCATTGACAAGTATGGGTTAGCTATTACTGAAATTTCTGAAAATTTATTATTTCCAAATTTGATATTAGATTCGTGTACAGTACACCTGAAACTAATTCTCCTGAAAATTTGACAATGTTTCAGTATTAAATAAGGGAGAAAATCAAACATATAACTTTCTGCATTGACAAGTATGGGTTAGCTATTACTGAAATTTCTGAAAATTTATTATTTGCAAATTTGATATTAGATTCCTGCACAGTACACCTGAAACTAATTCTCCTGAAAATTTGACAAAGTTTCAGTATTAAATAAGGGAGAAAATCAAACATATAACTTTCTGCATTGACAAGTATGGGTTAGCTATTACTAAAATTTCTGAAAATTTATTATTTGCAAATTTGATATTAGATTCGTGTACAGTGCACCTGAAACTAATTCTCTTGAAAATTTGACAAAGTTTCAGAACTAAATGAGTGAGAAAATCAAAAATATAACTTTCTGCATTGACATGTATGGGTTAGCCATTACTGAAATTTCTGAAAATTTATTATTTGCAAATTTGATATTATATTCGTGTACAGTACACCTGAAACTAATTCTCCTGAAAATTTGACAAAGTTTCAGTATTAAATAAGGGTGAAAATCAAAGACATAACTTTGTGCATTAACAAGTCTGGGTTAGTTATTACTGAAATTTCTGAAAATTTATTATTGGCAAATTTGATATTAGATTCGTGTACAGTACACCTGAAACCAATTCTCCTGAAAATTTGGCAAAGTTTCAGTACGAAATAAGGGAGAAAATAAAACACTTAACTTTCTGCATTACAACGTATGGGTTGGCTGTTACTGAAATTTCTGAAAATTTAGTATTTGCAAATTTGATACTAGATTAGTGTACAGTACACCCGAAACTAATTCTGCTGAAAATTTGACAAAGTTTCAGTATTAAATAAGGGCGAAAATCAAACACTTAACTTTCTGCATTGACAAGTATGGGTTAACTATTACTGAAATTTCTGAAAATTTATTATTTGCATATTTACTACTAGATTAGTGTTCAGTATACTTGAAACTAATTCTCCTGAAAATTTGACAAAGTTTCAGTATTAAATGCGGGCGAAAATCAAACACTTAACTTTCTGCATTGACAAGTATGGGTTAGCTATTACTGAAATTTCTGAAAATTTATTATTTCCAAATTTGATATTAGATTCGTGTACAGTACACCTGAAACTAATTCTCCTGAAAATTTGACAATGTTTCAGTATTAAATAAGGGAGAAAATCAAACATATAACTTTCTGCATTGACAAGTATGGGTTAGCTATTACTGAATTTTCTGAAAATTTATTATTTGCAAATTTGATATTAGATTCCTGCACAGTACACCTGAAACTAATTCTCCTGAAAATTTGACAAAGTTTCAGTATTAAATAAGGGAGAAAATCAAACATATAACTTTCTGCATTGACAAGTATGGGTTAGCTATTACTGAATTTTCTGAAAATTTATTATTTGCAAATTTGATATTAGATTCGTGTACAGTGCACCTGAAACTAATTCTCTTGAAAATTTGACAAAGTTTCAGAACTAAATGAGTGAGAAAATCAAAAATATAACTTTCTGCATTGACATGTATGGGTTAGCCATTACTGAAATTTCTGAAAATTTATTATTTGCAAATTTGATATTATATTCGTGTACAGTACACCTGAAACTAATTCTCCTGAAAATTTGACAAAGTTTCAGTATTAAATAAGGGTGAAAATCAAAGACATAACTTTGTGCATTAACAAGTCTGGGTTAGTTATTACTGAAATTTCTGAAAATTTGTTATTGGCAAATTTGATATTAGATTCGTGTACAGTACACCTGAAACCAATTCTCCTGAAAATTTGGCAAAGTTTCAGTACGAAATAAGGGAGAAAATCAAACACTTAACTTTCTGCATTACAACGTATGGGTTGGCTGTTACTGAAATTTCTGAAAATTTAGTATTTGCAAATTTGATATTAGATTCTTGTACAGTACACCTGAAACTAATTCTCCTGAAAATTTGACAAAGTTTCAGCATTAAATAAGTGAGTAAATCGAAAGTATGACTTTCTGCATTGACAAGTATGGGACTGAAATTCCTGAAAATTTATTATTTGCATATTTAATACTAGATTTGTGTTCAGTATACCTAAAGCTAATTCTTCTAAAAAAATTTCAAAGTTTCAGTATTAAGTAACGGAAAAAATCACACATATAACGTTATGCATTGACAAGTATGGGTTAGCTATTACTGAAATTTCTGAAAATTTATTATTTGCAAATTTGATATTAGATTCGTATACAGTACACCTGAAACTAATTCTCCTGAAAATTTGACAAAGTTTCAGTATTAAATAAGGGTGAAAATCAAACACTTAACTTTCTGCATTGTCAAGTATGGGTTGGCTATTACTGAAATTTCTCAAAATTTATTATTGGCAAATTTGATATTACATACGTGTACAGTACACCTGAAACTAATTCTCCTGAAAATTTGACAAAGTTTCAGTATTATATAATGGAGAAAATCAAACATATAACTTTCTGCATTTGTCTTCACTTATCGAAGAGAATTTTGATAATTGCATAAAGTTATTAATAAAACGGGCACTGCAACGGTTGGATGGGTATCTCCGGCGAAAATGCAGGAGATACACCATAAAGATACGCTTTTTAAAGGTCTGAGAACACATAAAAAATAATCAATGCAAATTGAATGGTAAATTCGGGCGGGAGTCGTAAAACTTTTTATGCGTCCCAGGCGTGATTTAATTATTACATATTAATTGTGGCCGCTTATTCGGCGGATTAATTATTTTATTTTTACGCGGCGTAATTGAGGTTTACACGAAAGTCGGTCGCAAAGTACATTAAGGGGACATAGATTGCGCACATTCTGTTTATCTGGTTGCATATTTCAATGTCCGTCGTTCGAATTATCATCTTGTCCGCTGCGAAAGTGGCTTTTTAATTGGTATGAAGATGCGCGTGAAAATCAGCAAAGCTCCTATGGACATCGACGCATCGCTAATTTGTCTGTTTTTACGGCTGTGTAATAAATTCCGCGCGCAATCTAAAACTCGTTTTGATACAGGTCTAATTTGTATATATATAAAAAAATAGATATCAGGTGACGTTGATAAATATTTTGACTGCTCACATTCGAATTCTGCGTTTTTTGTAGGTAGGCTTTGATGGCTACATACACACTGCTGTCGTAGTTATTGCAGAAGCGTTATTAATTGATTATATTTTCCAATATTGGTAGCGATTTGTCATTTCCTTCTGAAAGTACTAATACGTACGATACATTTTATAGGCGGCCGTAAAGCGGGTTGATGCGCAATTAGTTTACCTGCTCTTGTCCAGGTAAAGGCACCATGGTATGGGTACAGTACCAACAATCCGAACGGTAATGCACCATTGGGATATCCACGAAGCGGTGGACATTAATTATTACATCGACCGTAAACAAACTTAATATTGTGTTTACGTTCGCCGTTACAAATAGGGATATTGAAATTCTTCGCGGTGTGCCATTCCTATATACAATATCAAATGCATCCATGCGCCATTAGTTAGTTATTGTGCGATGCAATAACATGACTTAATTGATTTCACGGCTACATATCATTTCTTGACTCTCCCTCCTTATTTGTTCATGTATCCTATGCTCTCGCCATCATATTATATATGCAATGCAACTTTTTCTAAACTTATTTTCACTTACAATATTTGTGTATGTTAGAACTTACTAAAATTTGTGTTTTTACTGGCGTTTCAAGTAAAAGAATCTTATAAATCTATCTTATTGTTATATACACCTACCCTAGTGCCTTATTTTTTTATGACTGCACCCCTGCCTCTGGTGAATAATACATTTATATTGTAAAACTTTTATGTGGCATACATAAGCCGTTCTTTTCCGTATTAATAATAAGTAAAGTTAGAAAACATAGCAACCTTCACGGGTTTATTCACTTGTAAAGATGATATCTAATAACCAGTTTTCCGGTTATGGTATTAAGCTTCATAATTGATCATTTTGAAGCGAAAACGTCTTTGCGAAAGCGAGACCCTTATCATACAACATTGACACGGATCGCGAAAGTTTACATTCGCGCGAAACAATCGCAACATCCGCGATTTACGCGCGGATTAATTCAATTCAATTGCGATTCTTCGTGCCCTCGCCGCTTATTAATATTAAATTATGAACTATTACTAAATTATTCAGGCGGTCGATGATTAAAACCGCGGTCAAGGATTTCAATTAAATCCGAGTGATATAAATCATCAGCCGGCGGATTAGTATACGCAGATTTTTATCTTAATTTGCCGGACACTAATAATAGTTTTAGAATTTCGGCCGAAGTTTTAAAGGTATGCGTGGAAATTGCTAAACGCCAAGTATTAATGTCACGATCGTTGGTGGGAGAGTTTTAGGCGTAAATTAGAAGCATGCTCCGATCGCAAATTGATAAGCTGTAATTAAACCAGCGTTTTTGCTGTTAGCATGTAATTTTATTTATGCGGAATTAAAAGTTTAACAGTATCTTAATGAGATTATGTTTTCCTAAATTTCGTACATAACATCTACGTTTAGTACACCTGAAGCTAATTCTCCTGAAAATTTGACAAACTTGCAGAATTAAATATGTGAGAAAATCTTCAATATTGACAAGTATGGGTTACCTATTACTGAAATTCCTGAAAATTCATTAATTGCATATTTAATACCAGATTTGTATTCAGTATACCTGAAGCTGATTTTCCTGAAAATTAGACAAAGTTTCAGCATTAAATAAGTGAGTAAATCGAAAGTCTGATTTTCTGCATTGACAAGTATGGTACTGAAATTCCTGAAAATTTATTACTTGCATATTTAATATTAGATTTGTGTTCAGTATACCTAAAGCTGATTTTCCTGAAAATTTGACAAAGTTTCAGCATTAAATAAGTGAATAAATCGAAAGTATGACTTTCTGCATTGAGAAGTATACGTTAGCTGTTACTGAAATTCCTGAAAATTTATTAATTGCATATTTAATACTAGATTTATATTCAGTATACCTGAAACTAATTCTCCTGAAAATTTGAGTTTCAGTACGTGAGTAAATCGAAAGTATAACTTTCTGCATTAACAAGTATTGGTTAGCTATTACTGAAATTCCTGAAAATTTATTAATTACATATGTAATACTAGATTTTTATTCAGTATACCTGAAGCTAATTCTACTGAAAATTTGACATAGTTTCAGTATTAAATAAGAAAGAAAATCTAACACTTAACTTTCTGCATTGACAAGTATGGGTTAGCTACTACTGAAATTCCTGAAAATTTATTATTTGAAAATATGATATTAGATTGGTGTACAGTATACCTGAAGCTAATTCTCCTGAAAATTTGACAACGTTTTGGTATTAAATAAGCTACAAAATTGAAAGTATAACTTTCTGCATTGACATTTATGGTTTAGCTATTACTGAAATTCCTGAAAATTTATTAATTGCATATTTACTACTAGATTTGTGTTCAGTATACCTGAAACTAATTCTCCTGAAAATTTGATACACTTTCAGTATTAATTAAGTGAGAAAATCAAACATATAACATTTTGCATTTGACAAGTATGGGTAAGCTATTAGTGAAATTTCTGAAAAATTATTATTTGCAAATTTAATATTAGATTTGTGTACAGTACACTTGTAACTAATTCTCTGGAAAATTTGACAAAGTTTCAGTACTAAATAAATGAGTAAATCGAAAGTAAAAATTTCTGCATTGAGGAGTATGGGTTAGCTATTACTGAAATTTCTGAAAATTTATGAACTGCATATTTAATAGTAGATTTGTGTTTAGTACACTTGTAACTAATTCTACTGAAAATTTGACAAAGTTTCAGTATTAAATAAGGGAGAAAATCAAACACTTAACTGCCTGCATTGACAAGTATGGGTTAGCTATTACTGAAATTCCTGAAAATTTATTAATTGCATATTTAATACCATATTTGTGTTTAGTATACTTAAAGCTAATTCTCCTGAAAATTTGACAAAGTTTCAGTATTAAATAAGTTTGAAAATCGAAAGTATAACTTTTTGTACTGACAAGTATGCGTTAGCTAATACTGAAATTCCTGAAAATTTATTAATTGTATGTTTACTACTAGATTTGTGTTCAGTATACTTGCAGCTAATTCACCTGAAAATTTGACAAAGTTTCAGTATTAAATAAGTGAGAAAATCAAACATATAACTTTCTGCATTGACAAGTATGTGTAAGCTATTACTGAAACTCCTGAAAATTTATTAACTGCATATTTAATAGTAGATTTGTGTTTAGTACACTTGTAACTAATTCTACTGAGAATTTGACAAACTTTGAGTATTAAATAATGGAGAAAATCAAACACTTAACTTTCTGCATTGACAAGTATGGGTTAGCTATTACTGAAATTTCTGAAAATTTATTATTTGCATATTTGATTATAGATTCGTATACAGTACACCTGAAGCTAATTCTCCTGAAAATTTGACAAAGTTTCAGTGTTAAATAAGGAATAAAATCAAACACATAACTTACTGCATTGACAAGTATGGGTTAGCTATTACTGAAATTTCTGAAAATTTATTATTTGCAAATTTAATATTAGATTTCTGTACAGTACACTTGTAACTAATTCTACTGAAAATTTGACAAAGTTTCAGTACTAAGTAAGGCAGAAAATCAAACACTTAACTTTCTGCATTGACAAGTATAGGTTAGCTATTACTGAAATTCCTGAAAATTTATTAATTGCATATTTACCACTAGTTTTGTGTTCAGTATAGCTGAAGCTAATTCTCCTGAAAATTTAACAAAGTTTCAGTACTAAATAAATGAGTAAATCGAAAGTAAATATTTCTGCATTGATAAGTATGGGTGAGCTATTAATGAAATTTCTGAAAAGTTATTATTTGAAAATTTTATATTTGATATGCGTTCAGTATACCTGAAACTAATTCTCTTAAAAATTTGACAAAGTTTCGGCATTAAATAAGTGTGAAAATCGCAAGTATAACTTTCTGCACTGACAAGTATGCGTTAGCTATTACTGAAATTCCTGAAAATTTATTAATTGCATATTTAATACTAGATTTGTCTTCAGTATAGCTGAAGTTATTTCTCCTGAAAATTTGACAAAGTTTCAGTATTAAATGAGGGAGAAAATCAAACACTTAAGTTTCTGCATTGACAAGTATGGGTTAGCTTTTACTGAAATTTTTGAAAATTTATTATTTGTAAATTTAATATTAGATTTCTGTACAGTACACTTGTAACTAATTTTACTGAAAATTTGACAAAGTTTCAGTACTAAATAAGGGAGAAAATCAAACACTTAACTTTCTGCATTGACAAGTATGGGTTGGCTATTGCTGAAATTTCTGAAAATTTATTATTTGGAAATTTGATATTATCGTGTACAGTACACTTGTAACTAATTCTACTGAACATTTGACAAAGTTTCAGTATTAAATAAAGAAAAAAAATCAAACATATAACTTTCTGCATTGACAAGTATGGTATTACTGAAATTCCTGAAAATTTATTAATTGCATATTTAATACTAGATTAGTGTTCTATCTAACTATATCGCAACCCACGATGGGCATTTCGTCACTCTGATTGCCGCTAATCTGCGCAAATTTAACATTTAATCTCTGTGGATGATTCATCCCCGTATAAATTACAATCCCGTTTTTCGTGGTAGTTTATCATTACAATTAACTGATTATGACACATAATTATGACGATGTTTGTGAATTGCTTGAACTTCTCGTTTCTTGTTTATAAATTTAATTCAGTTCATTATTATTATGTACTGACTGTATTTATTCCGAAGAATAAACAGGCGTAGTTATTGAATTACTAATACGAAATTATGACGATGTTTGTGTGTTACTTGAACTTCTCGTTTCTTATTTATAAATTTAATTATATACTTGAGAGATTCATACCGAGATTAATTTCGTAATGAAAAATGGTAATCTGGCTTGATTAAATATTTGCAGATATTGATATGTATTCGATTGGGTGCGTCAGTGCGTTAGTTGTGGTGATCGGAATTGGCATGTGAATAATTTATCAATTACTTATCACTGATTTGCATCTGTATAATTAGAACTGAATTACGAGCACTTGGGTATAATAAAGAAGAGAATTAAATTGGTTTGTATTTTTAGTTTGTTAATTAGGTAGATAAATCAAAATTAACTGTTTGTAAATGATGCGGTATTATATCGCATGTTCGCGTTTGCATTAATTGTAATTGATATTAATGAAAAGAGTCACGTAGGTGTGCGAAAGAATTGTGTGCGAAATGGTTTAAAAATTCAAGGATGCGAATGATCCTGGCGTGCGATTTCAGAGCGGCCGGTGAGATATTTACTCAAGGATGTTGTGTTGTTGAGGTAATGTCGATAATTTGATTTACATACAGAGTGCCTGCATATTTTATAATTGGGTGGGAAGGAAAGTATGGGATGGTAAACGCCGCAATTAGCGGATTGATTCGGCGCAACAATTGTTTGGGGCACGTAAATCCATGAATAGGCAAGTGTGTCCGGCGACAGCGACAAGGTCTAGCAGGTTTCATTTTCGGAAACCACTGTAGGAATGTTGTCGAACGTATAGGCCTTACAAGAATATTTCTTTCTTTGGCCCGTCCGAAATAAATCTCCGAATCACACACAATAAGAGATAAAGATAGGTTATGAACCTGCGATCGCGGTCGAACAATGACGATCTCTTGTAAACCGGTCTTGGCACGTTGTATGGGAACGAAAGTCGATTCGTTTCTAGTTCTTAAAAGTTCTTTATTCCCTTCTTTTTCCAATTGCTACCTCCGTCAACCTGTCCTACTCTATGTCACTTCTTTTTTATATTATTACCGATGCTTCCTTTAAGTTCCCCACGGCGCGCTTCGCTCTGATTTTCGCTCTGTTTCACCGTAAATATCCCGTTAGCGCGCAATACCTGATGGCCGTTCCATTAACTAAACACCCAACAAACCGGCGGAATTCGCGGCCATTTATCAGAATAGGGCACTGGCGTTTTAATGAGACGACAACTTTTAACTGCCCGAAAAGTTCGTGTTTAATTTGTTGACAAGCGCCTCTAGATTCCGTAAGTCCGTCCGGCAATGAAATCTTCGGGGGAACAACATACTTCACCTATAACAAGAGCGGCTCTCGAAAAATAAGAAGAAAGAGACGTCCCTTTCGTCCCATTATAAAAATAATGAATTTATGTAGCGAGCCGGCGCAAGAAACCCGTGTGAGAAGGCACATTATCAATCAATCATTTCGGTTTATTGGCCGGGAGTGCATGAAAGAGCACGGCTTGGCTATTATATGATCAGTAGTAGGCGACTATGAAAATCGCAATCAATTCCAACATTTGCGTGACGAACATTTTCGTGTCAATGTTTGTAGGTTGAAAGTAATAGTAAGATATTTTTTACGTTCAAAGTAAACATGCAGGAAAAAAGGCCGTTCTAGTTACTGCGGGAAAAGTGTACCGCGTATTGGATTTTCTGGTTCGTTTATAATTATTGTAAAAACTATCGCCAGGTATACAAGGCGAATTATGTTAATATTTCAGATGGGATCTCCGAGATTGTCATAAAAACAACAACATCTCCGGACATTCCAAGACTACAATGAGGTTTTTTACACACATTAAAAGTTTTATCTCATCATTTATCATCGGTGAAAACACGTTAGGTGCTTCAACCCTTCCGTTTAATGGTATTTGTGTTATTCGGACCAGTCTGGCACAAGAAACTGTCATTTACAGCGCAGTAATAACTGCATTATACCGACGGCAGGCTGTAATTTCAGGTGTTTTATAATACTACGGCCGCTTCATTGATCGGCAGGTCTGATTTAATAAGTGCCTTGCTGATTAAGTAAAAAAAGCGCTGACGAGTCACCTCTGATTTGCAGTAAAAAGATTTGGCCCTCTTGAGGCCTGGGCGGCTTCGGGGCTATCAGTTCTACCTGTCGTGTCGTGTTGTCAGGTTTCTAACCCAACCTTTGATTAAGGGCCACGGCACCACGTCCGCGTCCATTGTTTCATTTATACACCCATCACAAGGGGCACACTATAATTTTAAAACTGCTGGGCGTAGATTTTTTATGGGGGCAAATGCATTTCTCGTGATGACTTTTTCGGGGGCCCCCTTCAACCGCGCCGCCTGCTTGTAGAAACACGCTCGTCTTTTATTTATGAGATATTCAAAATAATTCGTATTATAATAATATACACAATTTGATGCGAATCGCCGTCGCCCCATTGTATGGAAATGACCGCGACTTCAGCAAACTCGGAAACGAGGTTCGATCTCACGTCGTCATGTTACGTTAAAGGTTCAAGCGGAATAAATATTACACCAGCCGAATTCATTCCAAGACCAGAGATACACTTTTTAGTCACGCAAAAATTCCTTTCTCTGGCGGAAATGACCCATTGAACGCTTCTATCGATTATTAATCAATCGTCCTGACAGCGCTAGCGGGAGGCGCACTACATGCAGGACTAATAAGGAGCTGCACCGGTTCATATCTCATTACTGTTTTGTTTCCGATACCATCTTATTGCCTCCTTTTGCACTAGACTATTGCTTTCAACTGCGAGCGCATAACAATGCCAAATTGCACATGTTTTCTCGAGTAACTATTCATTCATGAGGCATATCACATTTTTGTAACTAATGGAATTCACAGCTCCGCTACAAGACATTTTTCTAATTTTCTAATTACGACCACACAGTCTACACATACAATCATTTAACTAACGACCACACCTAATGACCAAAACAACCACAAAACATACGATCGACGAACGACATTTAGTCAATTATCACCCCAACAAAATCAATTTGTATCACTTCAAAATCAGCGCAAACCTTTTTTCAACGGCGAATTTTTAATAGAAGCTTTTCCTTATCAGATAATTAAAGATAAACATAAAATTCAGACAAAGATATGCAATTGTCTCGAAATTCTATAATGCCAAAATTGTTAATATGAATAGTAATATTGTTTTTTCTTGCAAATGGACGATTCAACAATAATTAATTATACAGCTCGATTGTCAAATATTCATGAAGATTAGTGTTTAGTATACCTAAAGCTAATTCTCCTGAAAATTTGACGAAGTTTCAGAAATAAATAAGTGAGAAAATCGCAAGTATAACTTTCTGCATTGACAAGTATAGGTTACCTATTTCTGAAATTCCTGTTTTTTTAAATTACATATTTAATACTATATTTGTGTTCAGTATACTTAAAACTAATTCTCCTGAAAATTTCACCAAGTTTCAGTATTAAATAATTGAGAAAATCGCAAGTATAACTTTCTGCATTAACAAGTATGGGTTAGCTGTTGCTGAAATTCCTGAAAATTTATTAATTGCATGTTTACTACTATATTTGTGTATAGTATACCTGAAGCTAATTCTCCTAAAAATTTGACAAAGTTTCAGTATTAATTATGTGAGAAAATCGAATATATAACTTTCTGCATTGATAAGTATGGGTTAACTATTACTGAAATTCCTGAAAATTTATTATTTGCAAATTTGGTATTAGATTAGCGTACAGTACACCTGAAACTAATTCTGCTGAAAATTTGACAAAGTTTCAGAATTAAATAAGGGCGAAAATCAAACACTTAACTTTCTGCATTGACAAGTATGGGTTAGCTATTACTGAAATTTCTGAAAATTGATTATTGGCAAATTTGATAATAGATCCGTATACAGTACACCTGTAACTAATTCTACTGAAAATTTGACAACGTTTCAGTATTAAATAAGGGCGAAATCTAACACTTCACTTTCTGCATTGACAAGTAAGGGTTAGCTATTACTGAAATTTCTGAAAATTTATTACTTGCAAATTTAATATTATATTCGTGTACAGTACACCTGAAACTAATTCTGCTGAAAATTTGACAAACTTTCTATATTAATTAAGTCAGAAAATCGAATATATAACTTTCTGCATTCATAAGTATGGATTACCTATTACTGAAATTCCTGAAAATTTATTATTTGCAAATTTGATATTAGATTAGAGTACAGTACACCTGAAACTAATTCTACTGAAAATTTGACATAGTTTCAGTATTAAATAAGGGAGACAATCAAACACTTAACTTTCTGCATTGACAAGTATGGGGTAGCTATTACTGAAATTTCTGAAAAATTATTATTTGCAAATTTGATATTGGATTAGTGTACAGTACACCTGAAACTAATTCTGCTGAAAATTTGACAAAGTTTCAGTATTAAATAAGGGCGAAAATCAAACACTTAACTTTCTGCATTGACAAGTATGGGTTAGGTATTACTGAAATTCCTGAAAATTTATTAATTGCAGATTTACTACTAGATTTGTGTTCAGTATACCTGAAGCTAATTCTCCTGAAAATTTAACAAAGTGTCAGTATTAAATAAGTGAGAAAATCAAATATATAACTTTCTGCATTGATAAGTATGGGTTACCTCTTACTGAAATTCCTGAAAGTTTATGAATTGCATATTTAATATTAGATTAGTGTTCACTATAACTGAAGCTAAATCTCCTGAAAATTTGACAAAGTTTCAGTATTAATTACGTGAGAAAATCGAATATATAACTTTCTGCATTGATAAGTATGGGTTAGCTATTACTGAAATTTCTGAAAATTTATTATTTGCAAATTTTATATTAGATTAGTGTACAGTACACCTGAAACTAATTGTGCTGAATATTTGACAAAGTTTCAATATTAAATAAGGGCGAAAATCAAACACTTAACTTTCTGCATTGACAAGCATGAGTTAGCTATTACTGAAATTCCTGAAAATTTATTATTTACAAATTTGATATTAGATTAGTATACAGTACACCTGAAACTAATTCTGCTGAAAATTTGACAAACTTTCTATATTAATTAAGTCAGAAAATCGAATATATAACTTTCTGCATTCATAAGTATGGATTACCTATTACTGAAATTCCTGAAAATTTATTATTTGCAAATTTGATATTAGATTAGTGTACAGTACACCTGAAACTAATTCTACTGAAAATTTGACATAGTTTCAGTATTAAATAAGGGAGACAATCAAACACTTAACTTTCTGCATTGACAAGTATGGGGTAGCTATTACTGAAATTTCTGAAAAATTATTATTTGCAAATTTGATATTGGATTAGTGTACAGTACACCTGAAACTAATTCTGCTGAAAATTTGACAAAGTTTCAGTATTAAATAAGGGCGAAAATCAAACACTTAACTTTCTGCATTGACAAGTATGGGTTAGGTATTACTGAAATTCCTGAAAATTTATTAATTGCAGATTTACTACTAGATTTGTGTTCAGTATACCTGAAGCTAATTCTCCTGAAAATTTGACAAAGTTTCAGCAATAAATAAGTAAATAAATCGAAAGTATAACTTTCTGCATTGACAAGTCTGGGTTAACTATTACTGAAATTCCTGAAAATTTATTATTTGCAAATTTGTTAATAGTTCCGTGTACAGTATACCTGAAACTAATTTTTCGGATAATTTGACAAACTTTCAGTATTAATTAAGTCAGAAAATCAAACATATAACTTTCTGCATTGATAAGTATGGGTTAGCTATTACTGAAACTCCTGAAAGTTTATTAATTGCATATTTAATACTGGATTTGTGTTCAGTATACTTGAAACCAATTTTCCTGAAAATTTGACAAACTTTCAGTATTAATTAGGTGAGAAAATCAAATATATAACTTTCTGCATTGATAAGTATGGGTTAGCTATTACTGAAATTTCTGAAAATTTATTATTTGCAAATTTGATACTAGAATAGTATACAGTACACCTGAAAGTAATTCTGCTGAAAATTTGAAAAAGTTTCAGCATTAAATAATGGCGAAAATCTAACACTTAACTTTCTACATTGACAAGTATGGGTTAGCTATTACTGAAATATCTGAAAATTTATTATTTGCAAGTTTTATATTAGATTAGTATACATACATTACACCTGAAAGTAATTCTGCTGAAAATTTGACAAAGTTTCAGCATTAAATAATGGCGAAAATCTAACACTTAACTTTCTACATTGACAAGTATGGGTTAGCTATTACTGAAATATCTGAAAATTTATTATTTGCAAGTTTTATATTAGATTAGTATACAGTACACCTGAAAGTAATTCTGCTGAAAATTTGACAAAGTTTCAGCATTAAATATTTGCGAAAATCTAACACTTAACTTTCTACATTGACAAGTATGGGTTAGCTATTACTGAAATTTCTGAAAATTTATTAATTACATATTTACTACTATATTTGTATAATATAGCTGTGAAACAAAGTTTCTGTATTGTTATTATTAAAAATACAATTAATAAATTTTCAGGAATTTCAGTAATAAATAATTATATCGTGTTATATAGTTAGCAGGACTTAGTGCCACCGTAGACAATATATGGCGGGGCTTGAGTAAAGCCTGTGCTTAACACATTGTATAACATGCCGTACGTTATGATGTAGAGCATATTTGCAGCTCTTAAATTATTACAATGTATGTAAATGATTGCTTATTATTACGCCCGACGCGTTCAAAAAAGGTGCTTCTAACTTGTAGAAACGTACCGATGCTATCAGCGATTCGGTTTTGATCCGTTTTTTGACCGTACATCATCTATTGAGTCTCACGTGTACATAAATAGTAAATAATTGACATTGATTGATGCTAGCTAGCAACAACACTCGAGCCAACACCAACGAATGCGCATCGTTATTGCACATCCTGCTGAAGAGCGCCGGGATTTTACGAATATGCTGGCTGGATGCTGGTGATACTGCTACATACCTCAGAGTTCATCTTGTGCCGACAAGCCTAGCGTTTCGTGTTACCAACAACTCAATGAAATTAGCTGTACAACAGGGCACAAACATCAACAGCCGATCGTAGCACTACATCCAATCCGATTCCACATACAACGCGCATAAGTTAAAGATGTTTGTAATAATCGGTATGCTAATTAGCGATATCCACATGAATCTATCGGGTACCAATGGAAGTAGCCGGTTGGGATTTAGCATTATTAATAACTGGTACGTGTTTGGAACAATGCCTAAATTGCACCGCAAAATAATCACAGCCTAAATTTTTGGTAATCGTTTGTTAGTAATTGTGTTAGTAATATAATAGCACCACACTGACTATTTTTTCTAAATAGTTGCCAATTGTTATACAATGAATACTGTCCTGAAATTATAATCAATCAAGCTTTATTAGCATTAACATTATTAATAACTCGTACGTGGTTTGCACAATGCCCAAATTACAGCGCAAAATAATCACAGCTTATTTTTTTGGTAATCGTAGGTTAATAATTGTATGTTAGTAATATCAATAGCACCACAGTGACTAATTTTTCTGAAAAGCTGCCATTTGTTATACAATGAATACTTTCCTGAAATTATAATCCCAGCCTACATTTTTGGTAATCGTATGTTTATAGTAATTGTATGTTAGTAATATCAATAGCACCACACTGACTAAATTTTATTTTTAAATTTTCGTACAAATTATCGCCGTATTTGAGGTGAACCGCGCACAAGCATATGTAATTATATTTTACTAATACACGCACGGCAAGTTCAAAATAGCCGTACTAATTGTGATAAATGGCCTTGATGTGTGTGTGTTGTTCTTTTTTTTTGTTAACGTAGTATTAATGCGGTGTGCGGCGTGCAGAGCGTGCAATGGAGCCACCATCGCTGGCTGGGGCCATTATCGACGCTCCTTATTAATACCAAATATATCTACCATTATTATTGCTCGCATTCTTCGGGCAATTATCAAAATTCCTGGCCGACGTAACGCGGTTGGGATATGCGAAAACCTGTTTTGCGTCCGCGCAAGGCCGCTGGGCCCTCGGAATCCGAAATGGTCCCTCCGGAAAAAAGCCGGGGCCAACAGATTAAGATGTAGCAGTTGTTTCATAACACGCTGCATCCTCTCGCAGAGATCGATACCCGTTAAATAGTAAGAGCCGAGGAGGCATTTCCGTCAATAAATCAATTTGTGATCAATTAAAGATTTGTAACGAGATAAAGGCGCGCGGCGCAGGCCTACCTAGCCCCCCCCCCCCCCCCCCCCCCCGTACGCTCCCTTTCTCGGACTCTTTTGTTTGCGTTTTAATTAAGTTTTATATTAATTATTTTTACAGCGTTTTATTAAGAGCGCGTATCCCACAAAGGGCCGTTTTCGTCTGAAACTCTTTAATAAGGTACTATTGTGGTATGGGGAAATAATTAAAAATATCACCTGTTTCTGATGGTCAACGCACAGCACCCGGCACACGTTCTGGTATACACCGCCACTTAACGAAAAGCTAATGCTATCATCACGGCTCGCGCCTTTTTATCTACCACTTTGAGCTCCCACAAATTAATGCGGGCAGCTATGCTTGATCACCATCATAGAAAACAATAAATAAATTACGCTAACAAACTATGGCGGATACAATTCCTAACGAATTAGCGCTCACAATCACAATATAAAACACCACGAACAACGAACAAGATTAACACATAACACCCAATTGAAGTGATTAGAATTGGTACACATTATAGAAGACAAGTTATAGAAGTCTTCTTCTATAACTTGTCTACTTTTATGTGTCTGCTTATCCCGGCAGACATTCGGTCGACAGAGCCTCGTTAGTTCCTTAGCAGGGTGTACTACGTGCAAGTGAGGTTGTCATTTGGGTTGGCTTTTATTGCCATCACCCCTTACACCCCATCTTTATTATTATATATTAACTCTTCAACATACAAAATTGCAAAATGGCTTGTTAAGGAATTTAATAAATTTAAAAATGATATCTCCATTCTAAATTCCGTTGATTTAATTTCTAAGTTCAAAGATAGTGAACTAAATTCAGGTGACAAATTTATTACTTTTCATGTAACTGCTTTATTTCCAAACGTTAATATACATTTTTAGATATTTTAGAATTTTAGATCAGTATAAAGAATTAAATTATATTCGGCATGTAGTAAAAATTAACGTCTGCACTCTTCCAGCTTCTTCGCAGCTCAATTCACAATTGAGAGCCTTTAACCGTAACAAACCCTCTTCGTAGAAACAATTTCAATTTGCGATATTTTATAACTAACTAATTGGTGGTATTATTAAGCCATACAAACTTTAAATTAAGAAAAACTTATGGATTGCAGTTTAGCTGTAAAAGTGTATTGTGAAGTAGGAAGTTGGTTTCCAATGTCATATCCCTGTGCAATTATACACCCAGTTTATATTATATTACTATTGTACTCGCGATGTAATCAACAATTAAAAACGTAAATGGAAAACATAACAAATTTCATCGCCATTCATTAAATTAATTACATTTAATGGAGTAATATAACGCGGATTCAATTGAGTCAAAAATTACGTTAATCAAAACACAGTAAACAAACATTAATTAATAAATTAGCCGTAATTACTCAAAACAATACAAACCAGCATGCATTGTGAAAATAAATGAATAGTAATTACCAAGTAAGTTTGCAGAGGTCTGGGTTTCGTGGCTGTTTTATGGACGTAATAATTACGACAATTAATCATAAGCGCGCGAGGAAAAACACACTCGAAACGAAATTGTAATAATTTAAGCGCGCCCAGATCTTATATTTTTATTATTTATATTTTTATAAATATTATTTATTTAAATAATTTATTGATCTTAAATATTTTTATTTATTTATACTTTTATAAATGGCCATTTATATGATGGCCAGACAACAATAACCATGCCCAATAACAACAACAACAATATGAAGTACCACCTACGTGTACGCAACCCTCGAAGCACGGCCCAAGCCCTAAGGGCCTCTTTGAAAGCAGAAAACGCCCTCACATTAATTTCCGCATCAGCCAGAATGATGCAACAATAACCCAAACCACACACAATAATACCAACAACAACAGTGTGGAGTACCACCTACGTGTACGCAACCCTCGACGGACGGCCCAAGTATATGGACACATGCGCATTCTTGACCTTTGCAGGTGCAAATGAAAACCGCGCATACTACTCACCAGTGTTGACCCATCGATCTTAATACTTTCCCAACGACAGCACTGTATATACCTGACTCACTCGTAGTAGCAGACTACCTCCTTTTCAAAGAGGTTTTACGATCTGCCAGAGTCGGTACTTAACCCCTCCGCAAGAAGCCCTGGCGCGCTGCCGCCCGGGAAAGTGTTAAAGACCTAAAGGGCCTCTTTGAAAGCAGAAAACGCACCTCGCATTAGTTCCCGCATCAGCAAGAATGATGCAACAATAACCCAAACCACACACAATAATACCAACAACAACAGTGTGGAGTACCACCTACGAGTACGCAACCCTCGACGGACGGCCCAAGTATATGGACACATGCGCATTCTTGACCTTTGCAGGTGCAAATGAAAACCGCGCATACTACTCACCAGTGTTGACCCATCGATCTTAATACTTTCCCAACGACAGCACTGTATATACCTGACTCACTCGTAGTAGCAGACTACCTCCTTTTCAAAGAGGTTTTACGATCTGCCAGAGTCGGTACTTAACCCCTCCGCAAGAAGCCCTGGCGCGCTGCCGCCCGGGAAAGTGTTAAATACCTAAAGGGCCTCTTTGAAAGCAGAAAACGCACCTCGCATTAGTTCCCGCATCAGCAAGAATGATGCAACAATAACCCAAACCACACACAATAATACCAACAACAACAGTGTGGAGTACCACCTACGAGTACGCAACCCTCGACGGACGGCCCAAGTATATGGACACATGCGCATTCTTGACCTTTGCAGGTGCAAATGAAAACCGCGCATACTACTCACCAGTGTTGACCCATCGATCTTAATACTTTCCCAACGACAGCACTGTATATACCTGACTCACTCGTAGTAGCAGACTACCTCCTTTTCAAAGAGGTTTTACGATCTGCCAGAGTCGGTACTTAACCCCTCCGCAAGAAGCCCTGGCGCGCTGCCGCCCGGGAAAGTGTTAAAGACCCAAAGGGCCTCTTTGAAAGCAGAAAACGCACCTCGCATTTGTTCCCACATCAGACAGAATGATGCAACATTAACCGTACACCACATACAATAATACCAACAACAACAGTATGGAGTACCATGTACGTGTACGCAACCCTCGATGGACGGCCCAAGTATATGGACACATGCGCATTCTTGACCTTTGCAGGTGCAAATGAAAACCGCGCATACTACTCACCAGTGTTGACCCATCGATCTTAATACTTTCCCAACGACAGCACTGTATATACCTGACTCACTCGTAGTAGCAGACTACCTCCTTTTCAAAGAGGTTTTACGATCTGCCAGAGTCGGTACTTAACCCCTCCGCAAGAAGCCCTGGCGCGCTGCCGCCCGGGAAAGTGTTAAAGACCTAAAGGGCCTCTTTGAAAGCAGAAAACGCACCTCGCATTAGTTCCCGCATCAGCAAGAATGATGCAACAATAACCCAAACCACACACAATAATACCAACAACAACAGTGTGGAGTACCACCTACGAGTACGCAACCCTCGACGGACGGCCCAAGTATATGGACACATGCGCATTCTTGACCTTTGCAGGTGCAAATGAAAACCGCGCATACTACTCACCAGTGTTGACCCATCGATCTTAATACTTTCCCAACGACAGCACTGTATATACCTGACTCACTCGTAGTAGCAGACTACCTCCTTTTCAAAGAGGTTTTACGATCTGCCAGAGTCGGTACTTAACCCCTCCGCAAGAAGCCCTGGCGCGCTGCCGCCCGGGAAAGTGTTAAAGACCTAAAGGGCCTCTTTGAAAGCAGAAAACGCACCTCGCATTAGTTCCCGCATCAGCAAGAATGATGCAACAATAACCCAAACCACACACAATAATACCAACAACAACAGTGTGGAGTACCACCTACGTGTACGCAACCCTCGACGGACGGCCCAAGTATATGGACACATGCGCATTCTTGACCTTTGCAGGTGCAAATGAAAACCGCGCATACTACTCACCAGTGTTGACCCATCGATCTTAATACTTTCCCAACGACAGCACTGTATATACCTGACTCACTCGTAGTAGCAGACTACCTCCTTTTCAAAGAGGTTTTACGATCTGCCAGAGTCGGTACTTAACCCCTCCGCAAGAAGCCCTGGCGCGCTGCCGCCCGGGAAAGTGTTAAAGACCCAAAGGGCCTCTTTGAAAGCAGAAAACGCACCTCGCATTAGTACCCGCATCAGCAAGAATGATGCAATATTTACCGAACACCACACACAATAATACCTACAACAACAGTATGGAGTACCACCTACGTGTACGCAACCCTCGACGGACGACCCAAGTATATGGACACATGCGCATTCTTGACCTTTGCAGGTGCAAATGAAAACCGCGCATACTACTCACCAGTGTTGACCCATCGATCTTAATACTTTCCCAACGACAGCACTGTATATACCTGACTCACTCGTAGTAGCAGACTACCTCCTTTTCAAAGAGGTTTTACGATCTGCCAGAGTCGGTACTTAACCCCTCCGCAAGAAGCCCTGGCGCGCTGCCGCCCGGGAAAGTGTTAAAGACCTAAAGGGCCTCTTTGAAAGCAGAAAACGCACCTCGCATTAGTTCCCGCATCAGCAAGAATGATGCAACAATAACCCAAACCACACACAATAATACCAACAACAACAGTGTGGAGTACCACCTACGAGTACGCAACCCTCGACGGACGGCCCAAGTATATGGACACATGCGCATTCTTGACCTTTGCAGGTGCAAATGAAAACCGCGCATACTACTCACCAGTGTTGACCCATCGATCTTAATACTTTCCCAACGACAGCACTGTATATACCTGACTCACTCGTAGTAGCAGACTACCTCCTTTTCAAAGAGGTTTTACGATCTGCCAGAGTCGGTACTTAACCCCTCCGCAAGAAGCCCTGGCGCGCTGCCGCCCGGGAAAGTGTTAAAGACCTAAAGGGCCTCTTTGAAAGCAGAAAACGCACCTCGCATTAGTTCCCGCATCAGCAAGAATGATGCAACAATAACCCAAACCACACACAATAATACCAACAACAACAGTGTGGAGTACCACCTACGTGTACGCAACCCTCGACGGACGGCCCAAGTATATGGACACATGCGCATTCTTGACCTTTGCAGGTGCAAATGAAAACCGCGCATACTACTCACCAGTGTTGACCCATCGATCTTAATACTTTCCCAACGACAGCACTGTATATACCTGACTCACTCGTAGTAGCAGACTACCTCCTTTTCAAAGAGGTTTTACGATCTGCCAGAGTCGGTACTTAACCCCTCCGCAAGAAGCCCTGGCGCGCTGCCGCCCGGGAAAGTGTTAAAGACCTAAAGGGCCTCTTTGAAAGCAGAAAACGCACCTCGCATTAGTTCCCGCATCAGCAAGAATGATGCAACAATAACCCAAACCACACACAATAATACCAACAACAACAGTGTGGAGTACCACCTACGTGT
The DNA here is from genome assembly GCA_951805005.1 of Othius punctulatus. Taxonomy (NCBI): domain Eukaryota; kingdom Metazoa; phylum Arthropoda; class Insecta; order Coleoptera; family Staphylinidae; genus Othius; species Othius punctulatus. The sequence continues at coordinate 38,129,557 of OX638147.1, read as the reverse complement.
ACGCAACCCTCGACGGACGGCCCAAGTATATGGACACATGCGCATTCTTGACCTTTGCAGGTGCAAATGAAAACCGCGCATACTACTCACCAGTGTTGACCCATCGATCTTAATACTTTCCCAACGACAGCACTGTATATACCTGACTCACTCGTAGTAGCAGACTACCTCCTTTTCAAAGAGGTTTTACGATCTGCCAGAGTCGGTACTTAACCCCTCCGCAAGAAGCCCTGGCGCGCTGCCGCCCGGGAAAGTGTTAAAGACCTAAAGGGCCTCTTTGAAAGCAGAAAACGCACCTCGCATTAGTTCCCGCATCAGCAAGAATGATGCAACAATAACCCAAACCACACACAATAATACCAACAACAACAGTGTGGAGTACCACCTACGTGTACGCAACCCTCGACGGACGGCCCAAGTATATGGACACATGCGCATTCTTGACCTTTGCAGGTGCAAATGAAAACCGCGCATACTACTCACCAGTGTTGACCCATCGATCTTAATACTTTCCCAACGACAGCACTGTATATACCTGACTCACTCGTAGTAGCAGACTACCTCCTTTTCAAAGAGGTTTTACGATCTGCCAGAGTCGGTACTTAACCCCTCCGCAAGAAGCCCTGGCGCGCTGCCGCCCGGGAAAGTGTTAAAGACCTAAAGGGCCTCTTTGAAAGCAGAAAACGCACCTCGCATTAGTTCCCGCATCAGCAAGAATGATGCAACAATAACCCAAACCACACACAATAATACCAACAACAACAGTGTGGAGTACCACCTACGTGTACGCAACCCTCGACGGACGGCCCAAGTATATGGACACATGCGCATTCTTGACCTTTGCAGGTGCAAATGAAAACCGCGCATACTACTCACCAGTGTTGACCCATCGATCTTAATACTTTCCCAACGACAGCACTGTATATACCTGACTCACTCGTAGTAGCAGACTACCTCCTTTTCAAAGAGGTTTTACGATCTGCCAGAGTCGGTACTTAACCCCTCCGCAAGAAGCCCTGGCGCGCTGCCGCCCGGGAAAGTGTTAAAGACCTAAAGGGCCTCTTTGAAAGCAGAAAACGCACCTCGCATTAGTTCCCGCATCAGCAAGAATGATGCAACAATAACCCAAACCACACACAATAATACCAACAACAACAGTGTGGAGTACCACCTACGAGTACGCAACCCTCGACGGACGGCCCAAGTATATGGACACATGCGCATTCTTGACCTTTGCAGGTGCAAATGAAAACCGCGCATACTACTCACCAGTGTTGACCCATCGATCTTAATACTTTCCCAACGACAGCACTGTATATACCTGACTCACTCGTAGTAGCAGACTACCTCCTTTTCAAAGAGGTTTTACGATCTGCCAGAGTCGGTACTTAACCCCTCCGCAAGAAGCCCTGGCGCGCTGCCGCCCGGGAAAGTGTTAAAGACCCAAAGGGCCTCTTTGAAAGCAGAAAACGCACCTCGCATTTGTTCCCACATCAGACAGAATGATGCAACATTAACCGTACACCACATACAATAATACCAACAACAACAGTATGGAGTACCATGTACGTGTACGCAACCCTCGATGGACGGCCCAAGTATATGGACACATGCGCATTCTTGACCTTTGCAGGTGCAAATGAAAACCGCGCATACTACTCACCAGTGTTGACCCATCGATCTTAATACTTTCCCAACGACAGCACTGTATATACCTGACTCACTCGTAGTAGCAGACTACCTCCTTTTCAAAGAGGTTTTACGATCTGCCAGAGTCGGTACTTAACCCCTCCGCAAGAAGCCCTGGCGCGCTGCCGCCCGGGAAAGTGTTAAAGACCTAAAGGGCCTCTTTGAAAGCAGAAAACGCACCTCGCATTAGTTCCCGCATCAGCAAGAATGATGCAACAATAACCCAAACCACACACAATAATACCAACAACAACAGTGTGGAGTACCACCTACGAGTACGCAACCCTCGACGGACGGCCCAAGTATATGGACACATGCGCATTCTTGACCTTTGCAGGTGCAAATGAAAACCGCGCATACTACTCACCAGTGTTGACCCATCGATCTTAATACTTTCCCAACGACAGCACTGTATATACCTGACTCACTCGTAGTAGCAGACTACCTCCTTTTCAAAGAGGTTTTACGATCTGCCAGAGTCGGTACTTAACCCCTCCGCAAGAAGCCCTGGCGCGCTGCCGCCCGGGAAAGTGTTAAAGACCTAAAGGGCCTCTTTGAAAGCAGAAAACGCACCTCGCATTAGTTCCCGCATCAGCAAGAATGATGCAACAATAACCCAAACCACACACAATAATACCAACAACAACAGTGTGGAGTACCACCTACGTGTACGCAACCCTCGACGGACGGCCCAAGTATATGGACACATGCGCATTCTTGACCTTTGCAGGTGCAAATGAAAACCGCGCATACTACTCACCAGTGTTGACCCATCGATCTTAATACTTTCCCAACGACAGCACTGTATATACCTGACTCACTCGTAGTAGCAGACTACCTCCTTTTCAAAGAGGTTTTACGATCTGCCAGAGTCGGTACTTAACCCCTCCGCAAGAAGCCCTGGCGCGCTGCCGCCCGGGAAAGTGTTAAAGACCCAAAGGGCCTCTTTGAAAGCAGAAAACGCACCTCGCATTAGTACCCGCATCAGCAAGAATGATGCAATATTTACCGAACACCACACACAATAATACCTACAACAACAGTATGGAGTACCACCTACGTGTACGCAACCCTCGACGGACGACCCAAGTATATGGACACATGCGCATTCTTGACCTTTGCAGGTGCAAATGAAAACCGCGCATACTACTCACCAGTGTTGACCCATCGATCTTAATACTTTCCCAACGACAGCACTGTATATACCTGACTCACTCGTAGTAGCAGACTACCTCCTTTTCAAAGAGGTTTTACGATCTGCCAGAGTCGGTACTTAACCCCTCCGCAAGAAGCCCTGGCGCGCTGCCGCCCGGGAAAGTGTTAAAGACCTAAAGGGCCTCTTTGAAAGCAGAAAACGCACCTCGCATTAGTTCCCGCATCAGCAAGAATGATGCAACAATAACCCAAACCACACACAATAATACCAACAACAACAGTGTGGAGTACCACCTACGAGTACGCAACCCTCGACGGACGGCCCAAGTATATGGACACATGCGCATTCTTGACCTTTGCAGGTGCAAATGAAAACCGCGCATACTACTCACCAGTGTTGACCCATCGATCTTAATACTTTCCCAACGACAGCACTGTATATACCTGACTCACTCGTAGTAGCAGACTACCTCCTTTTCAAAGAGGTTTTACGATCTGCCAGAGTCGGTACTTAACCCCTCCGCAAGAAGCCCTGGCGCGCTGCCGCCCGGGAAAGTGTTAAAGACCTAAAGGGCCTCTTTGAAAGCAGAAAACGCACCTCGCATTAGTTCCCGCATCAGCAAGAATGATGCAACAATAACCCAAACCACACACAATAATACCAACAACAACAGTGTGGAGTACCACCTACGTGTACGCAACCCTCGACGGACGGCCCAAGTATATGGACACATGCGCATTCTTGACCTTTGCAGGTGCAAATGAAAACCGCGCATACTACTCACCAGTGTTGACCCATCGATCTTAATACTTTCCCAACGACAGCACTGTATATACCTGACTCACTCGTAGTAGCAGACTACCTCCTTTTCAAAGAGGTTTTACGATCTGCCAGAGTCGGTACTTAACCCCTCCGCAAGAAGCCCTGGCGCGCTGCCGCCCGGGAAAGTGTTAAAGACCTAAAGGGCCTCTTTGAAAGCAGAAAACGCACCTCGCATTAGTTCCCGCATCAGCAAGAATGATGCAACAATAACCCAAACCACACACAATAATACCAACAACAACAGTGTGGAGTACCACCTACGAGTACGCAACCCTCGACGGACGGCCCAAGTATATGGACACATGCGCATTCTTGACCTTTGCAGGTGCAAATGAAAACCGCGCATACTACTCACCAGTGTTGACCCATCGATCTTAATACTTTCCCAACGACAGCACTGTATATACCTGACTCACTCGTAGTAGCAGACTACCTCCTTTTCAAAGAGGTTTTACGATCTGCCAGAGTCGGTACTTAACCCCTCCGCAAGAAGCCCTGGCGCGCTGCCGCCCGGGAAAGTGTTAAAGACCTAAAGGGCCTCTTTGAAAGCAGAAAACGCACCTCGCATTAGTTCCCGCATCAGCAAGAATGATGCAACAATAACCCAAACCACACACAATAATACCAACAACAACAGTGTGGAGTACCACCTACGTGTACGCAACCCTCGACGGACGGCCCAAGTATATGGACACATGCGCATTCTTGACCTTTGCAGGTGCAAATGAAAACCGCGCATACTACTCACCAGTGTTGACCCATCGATCTTAATACTTTCCCAACGACAGCACTGTATATACCTGACTCACTCGTAGTAGCAGACTACCTCCTTTTCAAAGAGGTTTTACGATCTGCCAGAGTCGGTACTTAACCCCTCCGCAAGAAGCCCTGGCGCGCTGCCGCCCGGGAAAGTGTTAAAGACCTAAAGGGCCTCTTTGAAAGCAGAAAACGCACCTCGCATTAGTTCCCGCATCAGCAAGAATGATGCAACAATAACCCAAACCACACACAATAATACCAACAACAACAGTGTGGAGTACCACCTACGTGTACGCAACCCTCGACGGACGGCCCAAGTATATGGACACATGCACATTCTTGACCTTTGCAGGTGCAAATGAAAACCGCGCATACTACTCACCAGTGTTGACCCATCGATCTTAATACTTTCCCAACGACAGCACTGTATATACCTGACTCACTCGTAGTAGCAGACTACCTCCTTTTCAAAGAGGTTTTACGATCTGCCAGAGTCGGTACTTAACCCCTCCGCAAGAAGCCCTGGCGCGCTGCCGCCCGGGAAAGTGTTAAAGACCTAAAGGGCCTCTTTGAAAGCAGAAAACGCACCTCGCATTAGTTCCCGCATCAGCAAGAATGATGCAACAATAACCCAAACCACACACAATAATACCAACAACAACAGTGTGGAGTACCACCTACGAGTACGCAACCCTCGACGGACGGCCCAAGTATATGGACACATGCGCATTCTTGACCTTTGCAGGTGCAAATGAAAACCGCGCATACTACTCACCAGTGTTGACCCATCGATCTTAATACTTTCCCAACGACAGCACTGTATATACCTGACTCACTCGTAGTAGCAGACTACCTCCTTTTCAAAGAGGTTTTACGATCTGCCAGAGTCGGTACTTAACCCCTCCGCAAGAAGCCCTGGCGCGCTGCCGCCCGGGAAAGTGTTAAAGACCTAAAGGGCCTCTTTGAAAGCAGAAAACGCACCTCGCATTAGTTCCCGCATCAGCAAGAATGATGCAACAATAACCCAAACCACACACAATAATACCAACAACAACAGTGTGGAGTACCACCTACGTGTACGCAACCCTCGACGGACGGCCCAAGTATATGGACACATGCGCATTCTTGACCTTTGCAGGTGCAAATGAAAACCGCGCATACTACTCACCAGTGTTGACCCATCGATCTTAATACTTTCCCAACGACAGCACTGTATATACCTGACTCACTCGTAGTAGCAGACTACCTCCTTTTCAAAGAGGTTTTACGATCTGCCAGAGTCGGTACTTAACCCCTCCGCAAGAAGCCCTGGCGCGCTGCCGCCCGGGAAAGTGTTAAAGACCTAAAGGGCCTCTTTGAAAGCAGAAAACGCACCTCGCATTAGTTCCCGCATCAGCAAGAATGATGCAACAATAACCCAAACCACACACAATAATACCAACAACAACAGTGTGGAGTACCACCTACGAGTACGCAACCCTCGACGGACGGCCCAAGTATATGGACACATGCGCATTCTTGACCTTTGCAGGTGCAAATGAAAACCGCGCATACTACTCACCAGTGTTGACCCATCGATCTTAATACTTTCCCAACGACAGCACTGTATATACCTGACTCACTCGTAGTAGCAGACTACCTCCTTTTCAAAGAGGTTTTACGATCTGCCAGAGTCGGTACTTAACCCCTCCGCAAGAAGCCCTGGCGCGCTGCCGCCCGGGAAAGTGTTAAAGACCTAAAGGGCCTCTTTGAAAGCAGAAAACGCACCTCGCATTAGTTCCCGCATCAGCAAGAATGATGCAACAATAACCCAAACCACACACAATAATACCAACAACAACAGTGTGGAGTACCACCTACGTGTACGCAACCCTCGACGGACGGCCCAAGTATATGGACACATGCGCATTCTTGACCTTTGCAGGTGCAAATGAAAACCGCGCATACTACTCACCAGTGTTGACCCATCGATCTTAATACTTTCCCAACGACAGCACTGTATATACCTGACTCACTCGTAGTAGCAGACTACCTCCTTTTCAAAGAGGTTTTACGATCTGCCAGAGTCGGTACTTAACCCCTCCGCAAGAAGCCCTGGCGCGCTGCCGCCCGGGAAAGTGTTAAAGACCCAAAGGGCCTCTTTGAAAGCAGAAAACGCACCTCGCATTAGTACCCGCATCAGCAAGAATGATGCAATATTTACCGAACACCACACACAATAATACCTACAACAACAGTATGGAGTACCACCTACGTGTACGCAACCCTCGACGGACGACCCAAGTATATGGACACATGCGCATTCTTGACCTTTGCAGGTGCAAATGAAAACCGCGCATACTACTCACCAGAGTTGACCCATCGATCCTAATACTTTCCCAACGACAGCACTGTATATACATGACTCACTCGTAGTAGTAGACTACCTCCTTTTCAGAGAGGTTTTACGATCTGCCAGAGTCGGTACTTAACCCCTCCGCAAGAAGCCCTGGCGCGCTGCCGCCCGGGAAAGTGTTAAAGACCCAAAGGGCCTCTTTGAAAGCAGAAAACGCACCTCGCATTAGTTCCCGCATCAGCCAGAATGATGCACCAATAACCGAACACCACACACAATAATACCAACAACAACAGTATGGAGTACCACCTACATGTACGCAACTTTTGACGGACGGCCCAGGTATATGGACACAGGCTTCAATGAGCCTCGCATTAGTTCCGGCATCAAACAGAATGATGCATCAATAACCGAACACCACACACAATAATACCAACAACAACAGTATGGAGTACCACCTACGTGTACGCAACCCTCGAAAAACGGCCCAGGTATATGGACACATGTGCATTCTTGACCTTGAGCAGATAACTCACCTCGCATTAGTTCATGAATCAGACAGAATGATGCATCAATAATCGATCACCACACACAATAATACTAACAACAACAGTATGGAGTACCACCTACGTGTACGCAACCCTCGAAAAACGGCCCAGGTATATGGACACATGTGCATTCTTGACCTTGAGCAGATAACTCACCTCGCATTAGTTCATGAATCAGACAGAATGATGCATCAATAATCGATCACCACACACAATAATACTAACAACAACAGTATGGAGTACCACCTACGTGTACGCAACCCTCGAAAAACGGCCCAGGTATATGGACACATGTGCATTCTTGACCTTGAGCAGATAACTCACCTCGCATTAGTTCATGAATCAGACAGAATGATGCATCAATAATCGATCACCACACACAATAATACTAACAACAACAGTATGGAGTACCACCTACGTGTACGCAACCCTCGAAAAACGGCCCAGGTATATGGACAAATGTGCATTCTTGACCTTGAGCAGATAACTCGCCTCGCATTAGTTCATGAATCAGACAGAATGATGCATCAATAATCGATCACCACACACAATAATACTAACAACAACAGTATGGAGTACCGCCTACGTGTACGCAACCCTCGAAAAACGGCCCAGGTATATGGACAAATGTGCATTCTTGACCTTGAGCAGATAACTCACCTCGCATTAGTTCATGAATCAGACAGAATGATGCATCAATAATCGATCACCACACACAATAATACTAACAACAACAGTATGGAGTACCACCTACGTGTACGCAACCCTCGAAAAACGGCCCAGGTATATGGACACATGTGCATTCTTGACCTTGAGCAGATAACTCACCTCGCATTAGTTCATGAATCAGACAGAATGATGCATCAATAATCGATCACCACACACAATAATACTAACAACAACAGTATGGAGTACCACCTACGTGTACGCAACCCTCGAAAGACGGCCCAGGTATATGGACAAATGTGCATTCTTGACCTTGAGCAGATAACTCACCTCGCATTAGTTCATGAATCAGACAGAATGATGCATCAATAATCGATCACCACACACAATAATACTAACAACAACAGTATGGAGTACCACCTACGTGTACGCAACCCTCGAAAAACGGCCCAGGTATATGGACACATGTGCATTCTTGACCTTGAGCAGATAACTCACTTCGCATTAGTTCATGAATCAGACAGAATGATGCACCAATAATCGATCACCACACACAATAATACTAACAACAACACTATGGAGTACCACCTACGTGTACGCAACCCTCGAAAAACGGCCCAGGTATATGGACACATGTGCATTCTTGACCTTGAGCAGATAACTCACTTCGCATTAGTTCATGAATCAGACAGAATGATGCATCAATAATCGGTCACCACACACAATAATACTAACAACAACAGTATGGAGTACCACCTACGTGTACGCAACCCTCGAAAGACGGCCCAGGTATATGGACAAATGTGCATTCTTGACCTTGAGCAGATAACTCACCTCGCATTAGTTCATGAATCAGACAGAATGATGCATCAATAATCGATCACCACACACAATAATACTAACAACAACAGTATGGAGTACCACCTACGTGTACGCAACCCTCGAAAAACGGCCCAGGTATATGGACACATGTGCATTCTTGACCTTGAGCAGATAACTCACCTCGCATTAGTTCATGAATCAGACAGAATGATGCATCAATAATCGGTCACCACACACAATAATACTAACAACAACAGTATGGAGTACCACCTACGTGTACGCAACCCTCGAAAGACGGCCCAGGTATATGGACAAATGTGCATTCTTGACCTTGAGCAGATAACTCACCTCGCATTAGTTCATGAATCAGACAGAATGATGCATCAATAAACGATCACCACACACTATAATACTAACAACAACAGTATGGAGTACCACCTACGTGTACGCAACCCTCGAAAAACGGCCCAGGTATAAGGACAAATGTGCATTCTTGACCTTGAGCGGATAACTCACCTCGCATTAGTTCATGAATCAGACAGAATGATGCATCAATAATCGGTCACCACACACAATAATACTAACAACAACAGTATGGAGTACCACCTACGTGTACGCAACCCTCGAAAAACGGCCCAGGTATATGGACACATGTGCATTCTTGACCTTGAGCAGATAACTCACTTCGCATTAGTTCATGAATCAGACAGAATGATGCACCAATAATCGATCACCACACACAATAATACTAACAACAACAGTATGGAGTACCACCTACGTGTACGCAACCCTCGAAAAACGGCCCAGGTATATGGACACATGTGCATTCTTGACCTTGAGCAGATAACTCACCTCGCATTAGTTCATGAATCAGACAGAATGATGCATCAATAATCGATCACCACACACAATAATACTAACAACAACAGTATGGAGTACCACCTACGTGTACGCAACCCTCGAAAAACGGCCCAGGTATATGGACACATGTGCATTCTTGACCTTGAGCAGATAACTCACTTCGCATTAGTTCATGAATCAGACAGAATGATGCACCAATAATCGATCACCACACACAATAATACTAACAACAACACTATGGAGTACCACCTACGTGTACGCAACCCTCGAAAAACGGCCCAGGTATATGGACACATGTGCATTCTTGACCTTGAGCAGATAACTCACCTCGCATTAGTTCATGAATCAGACAGAATGATGCATCAATAATCGGTCACCACACACAATAATACTAACAACAACAGTATGGAGTACCACCTACGTGTACGCAACCCTCGAAAGACGGCCCAGGTATATGGACAAATGTGCATTCTTGACCTTGAGCAGATAACTCACCTCGCATTAGTTCATGAATCAGACAGAATGATGCATCAATAAACGATCACCACACACTATAATACTAACAACAACAGTATGGAGTACCACCTACGTGTACGCAACCCTCGAAAAACGGCCCAGGTATATGGACAAGTGTGCATTCTTGACCTTGAGCAGATAACTCACCTCGCATTAGTTCCGGCTTCAAACAGAATGATGCATCAATAACCGAACACCACACACGATAATACCAACAACAAAAGTATGAAGTACCACCTACCCTTAACCAATGTTTAGTAAACACCCTGTATATTATTGTCCTGTGATAGGCAATTGTGTAACACAATTGACTCCTTCTCCTCGATCCTTCACCCTTCGTGGAGGATATCTAGAACTTTTCGTGACGGTTTGGTGACGTCATCGATATGCTCATCCTATTTCTGCCGCTCATGTGTCCCTATATTGAGCAGCCCGGGCAGCCTCATGCACACTATGGGCCTATAATGAGCTTTTAATGGTCTCTAATTGAGTCCATAGTGCAGTAAAAACTGTAATGTGAGTAATGTAGTAATGATAATCGTATCCCTGTGACTCAAGGGGTTTACAGGGTTTACTTATTTCGCTTTCACAGCATATTCTACTAAATTACCGTAATTAATTAGTTTTTTAGTAATCTGGTGTCTTCGATACTTTCGGTAATTTAAAGTAATTCGGTGTTAATACACATGAGTTGGAGGGATGATAAGTTGACTTTTGTGATGATTTCGTTTTTGAACGCAGAAAACGCACCTCGCATTAGTACCCGCATCAGCTAGAATGATGCAACAATAACCCAACACCACACACAATAATACCAACAACAACAATATGGAGTACCACCTACGTGTACGCAACCCACGACGGACGGCCCAGGTATATGGACACAGGTGCAAACGAGCCTCGCATTAGTTCCCACATCAACAAGAATGATACAATAATAACCCAACACCACACACAATAATACTAACAACAACAGTAACAACAGCAGTAGGTGCTTAAGCACCTATGCTTAAGCAACCCTGCATTACCTATTATCATTCTCAAATTATTACTGAAAGAATCAAGTGTTGTCATAAACGTATTGATATTTTTACACACGTGTTGACGCCACGTGTGCAAGTTGTATTAACTTGGACACGCGAGTCACTTGCAATATTTACGTGTCATGTGTCATCGCTGCTCTAGAATCTTGGATTAGATATTCATTGTATAGAACGAACATATTTCGATCACATGTACTGTTATTGGGCAAAATTTGTTGATTTTTTTTTTACCTAGGGTGATTACTGATGTTATCATGGTCTTGGAATATGCTGGTCATATTGGCGGAAAAAATGTGCACTGCGTTAGGCGAGAATCGACTCTTTAACTTTGTGTAAGCGATTAGTAGCAACTGTACCTTAATTGGGTTGAAATGAGCATTATCATGATAAAATATAGCATAGCGTAATATCAATATTTAATTATCCAATTAAGAATAATTAAAATTGTTAATTAGGTTTGCATTGCTTGTACGTGGTTTGTAAAATCTTAGTGATCAAAGGTGTAGATACGGTATGTTATTTATGTATGAAGAGAATAGTAAAAAAACTGGGACGTAATAGATTAAGGACTATAAGGAGCATATGTGCGTTAAAGTGTATGTTTTATTGTCCATTCTGATACGTATTAAATGTTGATGTAAATTTGCGAATTAATGTTTGGTAGTCGGAGGTTGTTTAAATTAATTAACGTATTTGCTGTATTTAGCAGCCATATTATCGGGATTTGCGTCAAGAGTGAAAAATATGTAAAACTTATGCTAAATTGGTACAGTAATTGGAGACCAGCGGTTGCCATAACTGCGCTCGGAGTCATAAACATGCGCGAATTCGCTATTATTTACTCATTACACAACGAGAACTTTTGAAATGTTTAATCATTCGAGGGGGGCCTGAATTCAATTTCGATACGGTTTCGATTACGAGTGGATCGAAAGTCGTATGAGTGATGCGATTACGCGGGAGATTTAAATTTAATTCCCGGTTAACTGAGGCGCGTTTGATGAATGAAATGAAATACACGGTTTTTGGGAGAATGCTGTTCGGATGCAAGCAAGGCGGTTAAATGTAAATGGGGCCAATTCTCGAAAATGGTTATTTGAGGAGTGCAAAAACTGGTTAATAAGGAGAAAAAGCGACGCGAAAATAAGCTGGGCGATCATACGAGGGAATCATTTTTAACAACGGGCTTGCTGTCAATAAATATACAATACAGATGTTACTTAAACAAGCCGTACCCAAAATTCAAGAAAAGGGGTCATAAATATTAATTTCGGTTGGGAATCTTTTGATCTTGCATAAATGCAAAATAAGCGGTATTATGTAGCCCAGTGTATGTACAGACGGACATCGATGCCAATTATAGGCATGTACGTTTGTAATTTATTCAAGGAGGAGCAAAGTCCGTCGAATGATATGCCAACATTTATATCAACCCGCGCATATCTTGAGAGATTTTGAAACAGTAGCCGTCTTGCGACCAGCATTCCTTGGTCATAGATGAAAACGTTGACATTACCTCCAGCACCACACGCCCATCACCACTTTATTAACTAAAACGGTTAATTTATGCGCCGCGTTAATCACACTGCACGCATGTTCCCATGTGGAAATATATTCCAAGAAGAATCCATAGATCATAGCACGGAAAACATAATAGTTTACGTGCAGGCTGTAGGAGAGGTCACCACCACACCACGGCATATTCACATAGTCGCCAAAGGCATTAGCTAATCACAAACAAACATGTCTTAGGTGAGAATTGCTTGTAACGGAGATATCCAACGCAACCCATTATTATTCCACAAATTTTTCATTATTGGTGAAACGTCGCTTTAGCATCTTCATATCGCTATAGTATCGTGTTAACGCCCTCCTAACGTCACACGGGTCACCAAGAACCCAGTGTTTTCGCAATTAATTGCAACATGTGTATAAATCCAAACTAGTTTTGACAATGCGGTAATTAATAGCCGCTCATTATCGCGCGTTTAAGTGAAATGCGAAATATAAATAAATTAATTCGCCCGTATACAACGGCAAGTATCAACAAATTATCGATAAACAGTCGCTGGACTGGTCTCGCCAAGGATTAACATATAACACGAACGATTTAAATAATAATTTATCCCCGCGTCGGATCGCTTAAGTGCATAAATAACCCAATGATTCCATAAAATTGCGAATAATAATAATAACTTGAACCGACTAGTCTCACATTATGCCTCTAAGTATACGCTAGGACTAGGAAGAATGCAGTTCTCCTTACGCATTTTTACGCCGACCAAACCTGTTACAAAACCTTAAAAAACAACATTTCACTAATATCAGCACTTCACGCCGGGAAAAACTACTTGCCATCGTGGGCACCACACTATTCTGCCCATTATTACGTCCGTTGCACCTTTTTTCGTAATTCGGCTCCGCCTAACGTAACCTTACACGCCGAAACATTCCGTGACCGAAAATATCGGATTACTTATTGCTATATAGATTACTCCTCAGCTTCCATATTTTCGAACTGGACCCGTGAAACAAAATTCAAACGCTCCAGGGGGCGCCACGGGACCCGAAAACTCGCCGAATAAACATCGCTTTTTAACAAAGCCCCTTAACGGCCGCCCAAAAACGACCAAAATCCCCGCAATCATCATCAATTCAAGACGACATAAATTTATTAATAAAGTTTTGATGCCGCAACTTCACCGCACGCATTCTTAACAACAACGTTTTTTTAATGTCCTTGACAATTTGCTATAGTTAATTAAAAGATTTAGCACAAACATGGACAATAACATCTGTTATACTTCGCGCAACGATAGTTTGTTGTTATGACATTGAGTCATAACAACAAGTCATATCAAGTCCAATGTCATAAAAACAAACTACCGTTGCGCGATGTATAAGTGTTTTCTTTATTAACCTAAAGAAACTTGCATTTGCCCAACCCTATATGCTCAATACAATCTATTTTTGGATACCTGTACTTTTATGATAGCTAGCTTATCATAAAAGTACAGGTATCCAGTTCAGGCTTTGGCTTGAATGTTGATGCACCAAAGAGTTGCCAGTGACAAAGGGCCGGCCGATACCTAGACTTTTATGATACCTAACTTAAAGTGGTTTAACAATCCCACCCTTATAATTTTTGTTGCAAGTCAATGTCAAAAAAACAAACTATCGTTGCGCAAAGTATACATAAGTTTTGGCTTGAATGTTGATGCACCAAAGAGTTGCTAGTAACAAAGGGCTGGCCGATACCTGGACTTTTATGATACCTAACTTGAAGTGGTTTAACAACCCCACCCTTATAATTTTTATTACAAGTCAATGTTATAAAAACAAACTATCGTTGCGCGAAGTATACATACGTTTTTCGAATTTTTTTGAATGCATAGTAAAACTATTACATCTGGTCAACTATGGAGAAATAGGCTGACATCTGTCTACAGACAGATGTCAGATATGTTGATCAATTTGTTTGACATCTCACACTTTCGTCTGACCTTTGCAAAATGGCGTTTTAAGTAGATATTCGAAAGTCCATCTACAGCTTATGTCCGATTGCACCGTATGCGTTAAGGATACTTAAAATTTTAAGGTTCCTTAACGGACGAAAAACCATTGCACCGCCACACAGTGGCTAATTTTTAAACACTAGCGCGCCATAAGTCCAAATTTAGAAACAATATTTTTGATATTTTTTTTTACATTTGTAACGGTTCGTACCCAGGTGTTGTACAAATTCTCATAATTTGTAATATTTATTATTCATTGCATTTATTTAACTGCAATTCATCCTTAAATGCAATTGGATGCATTTGATTTCTTTAACTGCATATTACATGAATTCTTATAATTCAAGTAATTTATTTGGCTCGTGATTTACAAATTCTCGTAATTTGTAATATTGATTTGGCTCGTGATTTAGTGGTAGTACTCTACGTTGTGTTTGATTTTTAAATCAAAATCGTGATAACTCAGTTTGTTCGTTTTATGGGTAATGTATCTGTTAGTAATTTTTGTTAGCAAGTAAAACACAGATACATGGATTTCATATGATTTATTCATTTTAAAAGGTTATGCAAGCGACAGGTAAATAAAAGACAATTTTGTTACTCTAATTGGACGTTATTTATTTAGTTATATTTATTTAAATTTTGGAATAGATTTGTTTAATAATTATTGAAAACTTATTATATTCTTTGAATTTGAATGATTTATTTTATTTTGAAAACAGAGTAACTTATTAACACTACGGTTGGAATTACAAAGTGTTACTTAGCGACTTCATGCACCACAATCTTCAAATTGTGCCGAGAAGGATATCTGATACATGTCATCACTGCATAGAAATTCATTAGCACGGTGCCTACCAATGTATTTCAACGCCACCTTGTGGATAGGAACGAATCACATAACTTCACATTAAAGTACTTTAAGCGATTCCAGTGCTTCAAGCACCCAATGTGTCCTCATTCGGAGATATTGCTAGTATTCGCGTTTACAAACACTATCAGCCATGTGATCGTAAAAACTTTAATAGGTATTGTTATTCAAAATTGATTATAGATTAGTATGATAAAGCTCTATTCTACTTCTACTTTTCTATCTACTTAAGCACATACAAACATTCGTTTCAGTCATTCATAATTCTGAGATTTCTTGAATATCGGAGCGCTGAGCAAGTTTAATTATACGATTTAATTACAAATATCATTGAATTATTTATATCGAAATTATTAAGTTATGTTCCCCTGACGCAACTTTTTATTTAACTACCGATTGATTAATGAGGCCACACTGTTTATCAAATGTTTGCGACGACGGAAAGGAAGGCATGTTACAATATTCTCCTGTCAGTACGAAAATATTGTCAGGACAAGGTATAAAATGCAGTTAGGTTCAACTCCGCAGTGGCGTGAGGCTCCCTACATTTCATACCCTTATTAAACTTCGTTCATTACCAGCGACAAGGCGCGGTAATATCACTAGATAGGTTACATTATTAGTATGGAATTGACTTTGGAATTGTTAGTGTGAATTACATTTGATAAACTTGTGTTATATATTCACCTGAGGAATTAATGTTTAAAGTATATGAGTCGTCGTCGGACAGCGTGACGTTCTGTCTCGATCGGTACATCTAACTGGCTCCGTTTAAGTTCCGCACTTCTATTTATACTGGTATACTGGTCCCCCACTTTTTACTCTTCTTCCCCCGTCCTATGATAATTTTGCTTACCGCTGCAAATTGACGCCTTCTCATACGTGTCACCGAATTACGCAATCGCCGTTTCGAGTTCCCGTCGTATTCCCACGACCTATTTCTCTGTGTCATCATTTTGATCGTGTGCTTATTTACATTTGCCCAAAACTACGAAGTTAGCAAAATGAATGTACTCGCTTGGGAAACGCGTCGTCGGCCGCGGCCTGCTATGATATTTACGCAGTTTTGTTCCGACTCGTAAAATTATGGATTTTAATATTATTAGGTTCTTACACATTCTGGTAATTTCTGATGTCTGAAGTATGGACAGGAGTGTCAACAACATTCACACTCTTCGTTGCCGAAACGAGATATAGTGAACACTTTTTGTGGACCAAATATTTCGAAAAACTCTATATATCGGACAATTGGGGAATGTGAAGTGCGAATTCCATGTGTACACCTATCTAAAACAGGCCGTCTACGGAAGTTAACAGAACGTCGGTAAATTTTCTAGCCGTGCAATCCAAAATCACCATTGTTATGTCCACATGTAAACTTGCCCGTCGGTTCCATCTTTGGATTGCTATCTTGATATATAGCAAGAACAGACCAAAAATATAGAAAACGGAAGAAATGTCGAAAATATACAGCCGCACAATTATCTAGAATTTCTGGCTGTTGCTGAAGCTGGGCTTCAAGACGTCGACATATGATGTTTTTGGATTGCACGGTTAGTCTATTGACTCAAAGTTCTAATAATTTCCGAGGATGGCATACACATATACATGGCAGAAGTATAAATCCGTCACTGGGCAGGTGTTGATGGGCGAGGAGAGGTCCTGAAAACAAAGCGAGCCGATTTGATTCGGGTTTGGTATCGGCGTATCCAATCTGAGTTTTCTCGATATTTCAGGGCTGCTCCATATTTATTATGTTCTTATTTTAAATGCATATGCGGTGTGTACACGGTCGTCCCGAGATGGAAACGGCATCAGCATGCGATGAAATCTGTTATAAAGGTGCTATTTACGATTGATTATAAAGCACGGCTTGTATAAACACGCTATAAACAAACAATAATGGTTAGAAACAAACACGTTACGGCGAATAAATAAAGTAAAACTACTGAATACCTGATATAGGTGTACATAATCTCGCTCTTTAGCATTTCATATGCGTCCGCACTCTGCGGCGCTACTATTAGTGTCATCAGTAATATGTTTGCATACTTTATATCTTGGCCGTAATTAATTACCAATATTTTACAAATGTACATGCCCGAGCGTTACTTATTATACATTTACATTTGATATACGGCAGCCTTAAAATTGCGGATCAGATAACAGTTTCATGGAAGAGGACTGTTCACCACCATCCCACGTATTCTTCACTTCCATCTCATCCACCTGACAGCACCAATCATTCAAATTACCTGCCAATTCGTAAATAACTCCCTCCTGTCACCTATTTTTATCGCGTAAAAAATGGCCGTGCGAATGCGAATTAAGGTCAGGCAATAATACGCTAACAGCAATTGATTCCCGGTGGCAAATACAGGAACACTTCCACCACCGTAACTATACGGCCTGCTGTTTTCTTATCGGGAAAGCGGTTATTAAATTTGATTCTAATCGGGGACTTAATGGGAAACCAGACAATGATTTGTGGGGAAGCATTAATTGTTACCGTTATGAGGCGAGATGCGACTGTACAGAATGTATTTTAATTGTACATTTCCTGTCTTGCAGAAAGTGCATTACTGAGGCACGCCAGCCATCCTGTTTTATATATTAGTTCTAAGCTCGTATTCGATTAGATAATTTAAATGAGTAATAGTGTTCGAAGCATGGCAGCTTCACATGAGCCAAACCGCGTAATCATCAGTAAGCCATTTATTTTTAAATGTTCCTAGCGTCAAACGGAAAGCGCCACGTTGTTTTACTCTAATTATGGTCTTATTTAGATTGTAATTAGCCGCCTTGTCGCGACCGACCTTGTCCCCGGCCATTTACTACTCCACAAAAATACAACTCGATCCGTATTTATATTTAAACGGAACACAATGTCTCGCTTAATCTGCGCCACCACCACAATGCGACCACCCTATAAATAACAATCATTATATGACAGCCGTATTAACAGCATCATATCTTAATTATATCGAAAAAAACGCACGCCTGGCTCTTCAAAGAGGTGCAGCGCAGCGTCAAATAAATGAGATCACAGAGCCACTTTTTTCATCCTCCACTAAAGACAACAAACGAGCCACTATAAACATTCGCAGCAAATTATCGCAACTGCACAAATACAAGATAATCCATCTATCGGCAATTACTGCTCACGACGAGGCACGGATTTGGAGGAGGAACAAAGAAAGCGTGCCAAAATGTGTAATCGTGAGAAAATATTATTAGAATTTATGAATAGGGAAATTACAGTGCCCTGCAGCTTACTCCAGCGGAAGATGCCGAGGAGAACATACGAGCGTTTCTGTGCCAAAATCATTAAACATACGACCTCTTATTATTTAACGGAATCATCGGCCAAAACAATAATTGAATATAATTTCATACGTGGAAACATACGGAAAACGTTTTGGGTTTGCCTTGCAGTTATTGACACCACATGACCTATCATATCACCTTCAGATTACGTCTCCAAACCACAAACCAATCATTGTTTGCTTCGTCCTCATCCAAGATAACCACCACGTGTATCTATCTAAATAACAAAACTGATGACACATACGTGCCTATGCGCAACAACAATAATGCGTAATAACAATAACTTGTTACAGAATTTGACTTAGTATTATCAAGAATTGTTAAGAAATCTGCTGAAATCTCCAAAATTATTGAGAAATTTGGGCAATTACTGATATTTGTTTAGAAATCGTTATTGAAAAATCTATCAAGATTTGTTGAGAAACCTGCAGAAATCTCCAAAATTATTAAGAAATTTGGGTAATTACTGATATTTGTTTAGAAATCGTTATTGAAAAATCTATCAAGATTTGTTGAGAAACCTGCAGAAATCTCCAAAATTATTAAGAAATTTGGGTAATTACTGATATTTGTTTAGAAATCGTTATTGAAAAATCTATCAAGATTTGTTGAGAAACCTGCAGAAATCTCCAAAATTATTAAGAAATTTGGGCAATTACTGATATTTGTTTAGAAATCGTTATTGAAAAATCTATCAAGATTTGTTGAGAAACCTGCAGAAATCTCCAAAATTATTAAGAAATTTGGGCAATTACTGATATTTGTTTAGAAATCGTTATTGAAAAATCTATCAAGATTTGTTGAGAAACCTGCAGAAATTTCCAAAATTATTAAGAAATTTGGGCAATTACTGATATTTGTTTAGAAATCGTTATTGAAAATGTCATAATAACAAACTATCGTTGCGCGAAGTATACATATTTTAGTGAGCGATCCGTTCCGGTTTTGACGTAGGGGTGATGGCAATTTCGCAGCCCAGGTTAGTTCCAGAAACAGGGTTCGGCGAATGGACGGGGTTTATATTTGTTGTGGCGTTTGTGTAAATTGCGTACAGTGGTAGTAGTGACTAGATTCTACAAAAAAAAAGTTTGTTGCGCCGACGCGTTACAACTATTTGCGACCGGCGCACCGGGAAATTTCCCGGCTTCCCGCTGGCCCCATCCGCCTCTGTACATAAATCTCGAAAAATACTTGTCTATCAATGCCATCGCTCGTATCTATTTAATGCACTTTTAATTAAACATTAGCATCATCAGACACCAGCCACAAAACATAGGCCAAAAAACGTATCCATTACTTCTCTTAAGTAAAAGTATGTGACCAAACAACCGCTCGCGCATATGAATGCACTTATATTACAATTACGCGCGGAAAAAGCTCGGCGCAATTATATCGCTTTTTGTGTATCCTGTGGCTTCGATCGCGTCCCAAATCCGTGCGGATAACGAGAACGCCTCAATCATCCGTCTCACGTGACCCACCAATCCTTTAATAGCGGGTTATGGCCCTAACGTGTAATTAAAAACGTATTTAAAGTATTCCTTAATTAGTTTCGAAAATATTGATGACTGTAATGAGCGCGGCCTATTCTTCCATCAATTAGGCATCAAATGTTTTCCTGAAACTGAAATTCCCCGCCGTTATTAACGCGTTTAAAAGTTCGAACATCACGACTCACGTTGTTTTGTTAACGAATTACTGGTAATTGTCAGAGGGGCTACACCGTAATGTTACTTCTCACAACAATTAACAAATTAGTACCACGACAGCTACGGAAATCTACCTGAACACAACATAATTACTCAATAAATTATAACAACTTTTTACGCTCTAATTACATATTTTTTAATTACTCATGTAACACGAGTGCTTATAATTAGAGCAGGGATTATATGCAATATGCATATCCTATAATATGCATATATATTTGATTTTGTGGTAAAAACATAGCAAGTTGTTTCTCTGTTTTTTTTTTAATCTATAAATTGTTTGCATTTTGTTATATAATAAAAAAGAATATTTATTAGCAAAAAACGCTACATAATATACAAAATTTCTTGAAAAAGCGAACGTATTTTTCAAACAAAGAACATTGTAACGTTAATTTCTTTCAAAACATCGCCTGCCCAACGAGTCCGGTGGCATGTATTATAGTTTCATCGTTTTCTTTTGTATTGCCTAATTTTTAACCTGGTGTGCCTCTGCCCTACGTCACGTTAAAAATTGTGTGGAGCCCTTTTACGAACTGACCAGCGACAGAAGAACCCGCATCCGTCTCCATTGTGGTTAGCCTGCGCCGTGGCGTAAAGGGCTGAAAAGTAGAGGCCGAGTAGATACGCGTAATGCGTAATTCCCCCAATTAAGTGATCGTTATTTTGTGGTACATTTTGAAGTGATATCAAGACACGTCGCCGCGAACAATGTGATGTTTTAATTTAATTTGGCCTCGGTCCTTGTATCTAAATGTGCGCGCCCTGATTTATCATGGCGAGGTGATTTTAAAAAGTAAAAGCAATTATTAAAGGTTCCGCGAATGCTGGCTGATTTATGGCCGGCGCGCAAATATTGCATGAATATGAAGGTGCAAAACGAATGGGCACGTGGATTTTTCCCGTCGCCGAATCGTTGAACTAGTGCATAACGAACGCGGGCATTTTCCGCATCGAGCACTTTCAAATATAAATCTATTTGCAGCGGATTTGTTTTGATTATACATGCAATTTCAACATGCGATAAAGAGCTTTGTTTCCACATACAACTTATAATTTATAAGGGATTAAACATTAAATGTGGCGACGATTTGCATGCGGGCTTTAAAAAGGCATGCCCGATGAAAAGCGGATGATGTATCTTGCTTAATTAGTAGTTGTTTCGCTCATTGCATGCATATTGATGTTGATATTCATGGGGCACAGCTAGGTGTAGGTTTAAGGATAGGTTTTTGTGCGCGTGGTCGAGATAATTGAGTCATTTCAGATATTGGACATACCCAGTGCAGTAAAGTGATAGCATGTATTATAAATCCTCGAGATGATGCTATAATAGAGCTGAACGATACATTTAGGTTAGAAGAAGGTGCGGAACTGGCCAACACGCAAACCATATAATTAAAACCACAAGAAACGATTCCTTATATTACAAATGATAACGATAAGGGCTCAATATTATGAGTCAAGTTATGTCTGGCGGATATGGGGTACTAAATATTGCAGGGAGAATTACACAGAGTACTTAGTAGAAATACTGAA
This sequence comes from Othius punctulatus, assembly GCA_951805005.1. Lineage (NCBI taxonomy): Eukaryota > Metazoa > Arthropoda > Insecta > Coleoptera > Staphylinidae > Othius > Othius punctulatus. The sequence goes on along the minus strand of OX638147.1, from coordinate 38,107,379 downwards.
GGAGCCCCCCTCGCTAGTTGTTTGAATAGCGCACAAAGAACTCCCGCATACATAGTAAACAAGTGGTTTACTGCTGAGGAAGGCTTCCTCGAACCCATCCACCTCTTTCTAGGACATCCATTTACCAGCAATTTTAATTTCGATTATTATTTATTTATGCAAATTACAACAAACAGCCGACACTATTTAAAATCCCACCACCAAAACTCAAACATCATTAAACTCAAGCAATTTACGGCCGAGCATTATTTATAACCATATTTTATAGCGTTCAACATAAATCTGGCCCTTGCCACCTCTTCTGCTCGCTGAAATTACTAAAATGTTCATTACGCCACCACTGAAAATCATCGCCCACGCACCAAGCAGGGAATTTATTTTTTTATCCTCCAAAAATATAAACATTTTCCAGTGTCAATGCTAATTGATTTATTTACACGCTGCATTCATAACGCTCCTAAACGGAATAATATTTAACTCTTAATAATCATTCGCAACGCTAATCAAATAACCGAATACCAATTTAATTTTCCCATGAGCACACAGACGCCTCTACTTATAACCAAATCATAAAGTCAATATAGACGACAATGATGTATTAGTTCCGAACAAAAGCAATATTGTACATTTAATTAAAATATCTTATTTCCATTTTATTTTTATAACTGGTGCAAACTTACATTCAAAACAGAAAAATCGATCATACACCAGAATTAGTAAAGTACGGAACTAAACGTGAGAAGTACAAACGTGAGAATTAGTAAAGTACGGAACTAAACGTGAGAAGTATAAGCCAATAAGTATAAAGCTGTGTATTGACTAGAGCAAAGTTACGCGCAATAATCGTTTGCGCGCAAAGAAATTTGCGTTGCTTGTATATCTATATACAGATCATCCATTATAGATATGAATTGTCAAATTCAAGATCACATTGTAAAATAATTTTGACAGTGTACTTGTAAAAAACCAGTAACAAATATGTCATTGATGTCAACATGTGTGTTGAGGTTATGAGAACTCAATGAATAATCATATTAATTTGGCCCAATGGCACTTTGACGATTCATATCTATAATGTATGATCTGTAAATCATTATTCAATTGTTCAATTTTCAACAATTCCAGTGTTTCATTTTCCAACAGTAAATTTTTTGTAGGAAAATTTCCGCCAATTTGAATTGAGTGAAAAACATATACAGAGCATCCATTATAGATATGAATTTTCAAATTCTAGGTCGTCCAAAATGTCTCGTTGTATAATAATTTTGACCGTGTAAAAAGGATAATTTGGTATTTTTCTTTAAGTGTTAAATTTCACAAGCTCCAACCGATTATTTTAAAGTTAAAGATAATTGAAAACTGCGTACTTTTTGCCTAAAATTAAATATCTGATCCTATTGGTTAGTAGTTATACTAGGACAGTTCCAACTCACCTCTTGCAAAAACATTGCGAAAAATGGGCGCTTTTAATACGCGAATTTAATCAATCACTGCAAGCAGTCACAATGGGTTGATTGCAGGATTGCAGGATAACAATGGAATATTTGCAGGTGCATTACTGCAATTACAGGTACTTTAATTACAGGCTAATTGGCGATCTGCGATTTTAATTGGCAGTCTAATCACCGCGGATCAACCCATTGTTACTGCTCGCGGTGATTGATTAAATTCGCGTATTAAAAGCGCCAATTTTTCGCAATGTTTTTGCGAGAGGTGAGTTGGAACTGTCCTAGTATAACTACTTTGGTTAGTCACTGAAATCGTTAGTCATGTTTCTAGATCCTTGTTTTACGAAGACGCGATTTTTGCTCATTGGCTATAAATAAAACATAAACTTACTAAGATTATCTACGTACTTACAAAGTGTACACTACAATCTCATGAAAGTTAAAGATAATTGGCGATGATTTGACCACAAAATAAAGGTCTCAACCATCTTAATGATAAAATTAGAAGAATCCTATTGAGATTTTTTTTATTTGAGTACAAAATAAAACAGTTTTCTACAATTTGGAAAATTTTGTCGTACACAAAAAAAATCCCATGTTCCATTAATGCTGTGAAAACACTCTTTCCCCAATTCAATTACAATGTTACAAAATTTGCAAAATTTCAGACATCCATAAAACTAGCTCAATTATTACAATAAGTAAGAACATGTATTTCGTTTAAAACGTTTTATAACGAAAATGTCAATTTCACTTATGTCACTTTGACAGATGTCAGATTGACCCACGTCAGTTTGATATTACAAACCATCTTAATGATAAAATTAAGATACAATAAGTAAGAAAATGTATTTCGTTTAAAACGTTTTATAACGAATATGTCAATTTCACTTACGTCAGTTTCACAGATGTCAATTTGACACATGTCAGATTGACACACGTCAGTTTGATATTACAAACCACCTTAATGAGGAAATTAAGATAAAATAAGTAAGAAAATGTATTTCGTTTCAAACGTTTTATAACGAATATGTCAATTTCACTTACGTCAATTTGACAGATGTCAGATTGACACACTTCAGTTTGATATTACAAACCATCTTAATGATAAAATTTGAAGAATTCTATAGAGGACAAAAATTTAATTTGATTACAAAATAAAACAGTTTTCTACAATTTGGAAAATTTTGTCGTACACAAAAAAAAATCTTATGTTCCATTAATGCTGTGAAAACACTGTTTCCCCAATTCAATTACAATGTTACAAAACTTGCAACATTTCAGACACCCATAAAACTCGCTCAACATTACAATAAGTAAGAACATGTATTTCGTTTAAAACGTTTTATAACGAATATGTCAATTTCACTTACGTCAGTTTGACAGATGTCAATTTGACAGATGTCAATGTGACAGATGTCAGATTGACACACGTCAGTTTGATATTACAAACGTACAGCATCCTTATCCTTCAGCAGGACTCAAACCTTGGATCATTAGCTAGCTTGTAACTTAAACAACGTAATGTATCTGTAAATGCCCAATTTGGGTTCGTCGCTTGACCTAGCAAGGTGGCATAGAGTCTCCAGCGCCATGTTACGCAAATGCATACAACTTTTTTTGCTTGCATTTTTTTTAAATCTGATTTCGGATCTTGAAAGCCACATTATTAATTGTTATACCATTAAAAAATTGTCATCCCAAATTATGTAATTACCTATTTATTATCGTGCCAATTCGAAATTTTTAAATTTATGCGATACTCACAAAGTAGTTTGTTATAACTTTGTTATACTTAGCTTGTTATATTTATAAGTGATAAAATGTATCACAAGTAAACGCCAAAATTAAATTTGTATAGCGGGCAGTATATATTCCACCTTTAAATAGACCTTACAATGTAATGTAAATAAAAATATAGGACATCCATTCACAATACTCTCAGACCCTCAAAACTCTATGTATACCGGACACCTTATTATCAATGAGGTTAGTACATGGGGAGAAATTTCACTATTTACTTTCGATCGCAGTTGTGTATGAATTCACCCACGTCGCTGTCAGTAAGCGCAAGCTGATAAGGCTGGCCTAGGCAAACAGATTGCCGGATAGACATGTATTATGTTTAGTTATTGCGTTGCATGAAAACTTGTTCACAATACTATTAAAATATAGTTTCAACTATACGTTGCGATATACATTTCGTAGCAAGAAAATATTTAGATTTTATAGACAATATAACAAAATCGTTCAAGTTTCTTTTCTCAACTCAACTCTTCAAGTCTATCGATTATTGCTGTGCAATGGCATATTTTTACAAAAATTACAATGATAAGGACAATGATTATTGCGGTGGATGCCTTTATTATCGTTGGTGGAATATGCAATAATAAATATAGATTAAGTTTAGAAACTGCAACAGTAGTTAAGTTCCACTTCACCCCCAGCAGAGATTTCGATTAAATTAATTGGCGGTTTTTATTCGCGGTTTTAATCGACATTCTAATCACCGCGGGCAATTACAATGGGATGATTGCGGAAATTGCGAGTAATTTAATCGAAATCTCTGTGGGGGTGAAGTGGATTTTTTGTTGCTTAACTACTTACCTCTAATCAATGAAGCGAATGAAGATCAATCATTCATCAGGACAATGATTACTGCAGTGGGTGTCTTTATTATCGTTAGTGGAATATGCAATAATGATTATAGGTTAAGTTTACAAACTATTTCAGTAGTTAAGCAACAAGAGTTCCACTTCACCCCCAGCAGAGATTTTGAGTAAATTAATTGGCGGTTTTTATTCGCGGTTTTAATCGACATTCTAATCACCGCGAGCAATTGCAATGGGATGATTGCGGAAATTGCGAGTAATTTAATCGAAATCTCTGTGGGGGTGAAGTGGAATTTTTGTTGCTTAACTACTTACCTCTAATCAATGAAGCGAATGAAGATTAATCATTCATCAGGACAATGATTTCTGCAGTGGGTGTCTTTATTATCGTTAATGGAATATGCAATAATGAATGTTGATTAAGTTTAGAAACTATTTCAGTAGTTAAGCAACAAGAGTTCCACTTCACCCTCCGCAGAGATTTTGAGTAAATTAATTGGCGGTTTTTATTCGCGGTTTTAATCGACACTCAAATCACCGCGAGCAATTGCAATGGGATGATTGCGGAAATTGCGAGTAATTTAATCGAAATCTCTGCGGGGGTGATGTGGAACTCTTGTTGCTTGACTACTTACCTCTAATCAATGAAGCTCATGAAGATCAATCATTCACCAGGACAATGGGTACTGCAGTGGGTGTCTTTATTATCGTTAGTGGAATATGCAATAATGAATATAGGTTAAGTTTAGAAACTATTTCAGTAGTTAAACAACAAGAGTGCCACTTCACCCCCAGCAGAGATTTTGAGTAAATTAATTGGCGGTTTTTATTCGCGGTTTTAATCGACATTCCAATCACCTATTATCGTTTGTGGAATATGCAATAATGAATATAGATTAAGTTTAGAATCTACCTCAGTAGTTAAGCAACAAAAGTTCCACCTCACCCTCAGCAGAGATTTTGAGTAAATTAATTGGCGGTTTTTGTTCGCGGTTTTAATCGACATTCTAATCACAGCGGGCAATTACAGTGGGATGATTGCGGAAATTGCGAGTAATATAATCGATATCTCTGCGGGGGTGAAGTGGAACTCTTGTTGCTTAACTACTTACCTCTAACCAATGAAGCTCATGAAGATCAATCATTTACCAGGACAATGGGTACTGCAGTGGGTGTCTTTATTATCGTTAGTGGAATATGCAATAATGAATATAGGTTAAGTTTAGAAACTATTTCAGTAGTTAAACAACAAGAGTGCCACTTCACCCCCAGCAGAGATTTTGAGTAAATTAATTGGCGGTTTTTATTCGCGGTTTTAATCGACATTCCAATCACCTATTATCGTTTGTGGAATATGCAATAATGAATATAGATTAAGTTTAGAATCTACCTCAGTAGTTAAGCAACAAAAGTTCCACCTCACCCTCAGCAGAGATTTTGAGTAAATTAATTGGCGGTTTTTGTTCGGGGTTTTAATCGACATTCTAATCACAGCGGGCAATTACAGTGGGATGATTGCGGAAATTGCGAGTAATATAATCGATATCTCTGCGGGGGTGATGTGGAACTCTTGTTGCTTAACTACTTACCTCTAATCAATGAAGCTCATGAAGATGAGCTCATGAAGATCAATTTGCATCAAATATTTATATTTGCGCCTTTCAAGTGAGATTCGTGATGGCGTTTTAATTGGTTTGGTGATATAATTCCTGGGATAGGTTGTTAAAAAAAGTGTATAGTTGGAAGTAAGGCTACTTAACTACCTCAGTAGTTAAGCAACAAGAGTTCCACTTCACCCCCAGCAGAGATTTCGATTAAATAATTGGCGGTTTTTATTCGCGGTTTTAATCGACATTCTAATCACCGCGAGCAATTGCAATGGGATGATTGCGGAAATTGCGAGTAATTTAATTGATATCTCTGCGGGGGTGATGTGGAACTCTTGTTGCTAAACTACTTACCTCTAATCAATGAAGCTCATGAAGATCAATGTGTATCAAATATTTATATTTACGCCTTGCAAGTTAATGACGTTTTAATTGGTTGTATGGTATAATTCATGGGATGGGTTGTTAAAAAAAAGTGTATAGTTGGAATTAAGGCAGGATTGTAAATTAGAGTGAGAATTGAAAAAAACGAGGTCTTTCCGGCTGATTGCGGAAAATAATCAACTTCAATTTCTATCTGGTTCCCTTAAACCCCGTCACTTTTCAACGCCGCGCCGCTCTATTACTTGCGAGAAAAAGGAGCGAAGCCGAAGCGAGTCCGCCGGGTAAAAACGTCCCTAGCCGTCCAGGACGTCAATTATACAAATCCTTTGCTGGCCGTAAAAAGCCCGATACAATGCCTCCATTGATGGCTAAAACGGCAAGTGAAACACTCAATCGGCGGTAATTACGTACAGTTAAGCCTTTACATACCTCGGCGATACAAAAATAATCAGGATATTGATTCCTGCTTAGATTGCGGTCACTGGCGCGTTCGTTTCTGATTCCAATTTGTGTTTATTGGCCCTTAATGCGCCGGCAATTTTCGCTTAGAGCCGAAACCCTCAGTAATTAAACGGATAGGCGCAGAAAAATAATAAGCGCAAGAAAACCGAGAAGCACAAAGGGCTCGCTAGCATAACTGCACGGAATATGTATTTTATTTGGGCTTTTGATTGAGAACACAAAACAAATCAATCTCATTAGCTTGATTATACAGTTCTATTGTTATCCCTGAGCGGGGCATTGAAAATGTGCATTCTGTTTTTAATATGTGCGCTTAATTAGCACTCATTATTAGAAATAATGAGTACTCCAGGCCTGTTGTAAGCAGATTTATATTGATTTAGTAGCAACATAAATGAAATTAATAACTTTATAAATTGATTAAATTGTACATTGTGTAGCGCACTTTATTAAACGAGTTAGCTAACTGCAATCCTGTTAACTTCAATACACTTCAGCATATGACTACTGCTGCAGAGCATTTGCAAAAAAATAGGACACTTGTTTGAATTGCTTTTATGTTTATGTACCTAAGTATGTTGAAATGCGTTTCAATATTAGGAAAAATTTTACATATTAGTGCGCCATTGTGATTAGGCTGAATTGAATACCACTGACCGTGATGAACATTGTTAGCACATAACAGGCAAAAAAACAACTGGCCGGTTGATAATTACACAGATTATACGCTGATAATTAGAATAGGTGGTTATGGCATTAATATCTGTTTGTATGATCGCGGTCGCGTTTTGTAATCGGCAACGCGTAGGCGGATAATATTGGGTGCCCCTAATAGCCGCATTCTTAGTGGTTTATTTGAACTAATACCCAGGGCAGCCTTCCAATTATTCCATTGTCTAAACTGGCACACTCAATACAACAATACGGCTGATTTTCATTAAAACGCTTTCATAATAACGCCGAGCCGATGCACACGCATCCTTTTTCCAGTACAAAACGCCTATTTAAATTTTTTTTTTTTTTAAACCGGCGGAGGACTTTCGAACGGCCCCGACTTAATAATCACGCGCGATGTGAATTCGTGTGGCGTGCGGTTATTGTGGTCGGCGGACGTTAAAAATGCGACATCTTTGGCGGGGCGATTTAATTATGAGTATTTATCGCTCCATCTGTTGGCACGGTTCGCTGGCTCCGGCCGTAGCGTAGGTGAAAGCTCGCTCGCGAAAAAATTACCACCGCCGGTTGGAAACCCGCGGGTGGTTGCGTAACACCAGCCCCGATGGCTTCGCATACGCGAAAACGTAATTAAATACATGCCAGCGTGCAAATCGATATTTCAAGAGCTTGCACAATGCTCAGAACAAAATTGATTAACCAATAGACTAATCTTTAAGATTAGTTTGCATCAATTGCATTGTTGCAGCTTAATATTTGTGACCATAGTTCATAACCAAACTCAGACTAATCGTTGTACATTTCATTAACACACGAAGCAGTTGCACATTATTAACCGAATTAACATAAGTTCTCGACCTTGCAGTGCACAAAAGTCTGCGCGCAGAACGTGACCTACACACTGTATGCATTGTTAGAGTTTACGATTGGATCAGCCCTACTTATTCCAATACCGACTCCCACAGTTCTGCCCATAACGAATATTTTAATGGTTAGTTTAATGTAATTGCACTTCTGCCAAGGAACCTGCGCAGTTTTGAGCTCGCAAATGTGCACATGCATCCCCGCTTAATAGGCACAGTTTATACGCGAACAGTAATTACCAAGTACACAGTTTGCTACGGGCACACAAAACCCTTTATTACTGGATAACTGCAAATGTCAATTGAAGGAATGAATCAAATGCTGGATAATACGATCACTGCTACTTGAATTCACACAATGTTATTTATAGTCTTCCTATGTAAGTAAATTAGATGGGAGCAAATGAGAGTGGCTACAGCACACCAGCAGAGCCAGTGAAATTCAGTAACCGCCGAATAGTTATCTAAAGGTTTAACACCACACAAAGAACTCATTGGATATGTTTGATACAGGCTGAACTTTCGGAAATGATCTGTGGGGATCTGTGCTGAAAACATATGTCCCCTCTGGATGCCTAGTGGTATCCAGTTGGCTCCCGTATTGAGTGCCTCACCTTGACACCACGTCAACGGCTGAACTTTCGGAACTGATCTGTGTGGATCTGTGTCGAAAACATATTCCCCTCTGAATGCTTAGTGGTATCCAGTTGACTCCCGTATTGAGTGCCTCACCTTGACGTGGTGTCAAGGTATTGAGTGCCTCGCCTTGACGTGGTGTCAAGGTGAGGCACTCAATAGGGGACTCATATGTCCCCCCTGGATGCCTAGTGGTATCCAGTTGACTCCCGTATTGAAGGCCTCACCTTGACGTGGTGTCAAGATGAGGCACTCAATGACGTGGTGTCAAAGTGAGGCACTCAATAGGGGACTCATATGTCCCCTCTGGATGCCTAGTGGTATCCAGTTGACTCCCGTATTCAAAGCCTCACCTTGACGTGGTGTTAAGATGAGGCACTCAATGACGTGGTGTCAAGGTGAGGCACTCAATAGGGGACTCATGTCCCCTCTGGATGCCTAGTGGTATCCAGTTGACTCCCGTATTGAGTGCCTCACCTTGACGTGGTGTCAAGATGAGGCACTCAATGACGTGGTGTCAAGGTGAGGCACTCAATAGGGGACTCATATGTCCCCTCTGGATGCCTAGTGGTATCCAGTTGACTCCCGTATTGAGTGCCTCACCTTGACGTGATGTCAAGGTGAGGCACTCAATAGGGGACTCATATGTCCCCTCTGGATGCCTAGTGGTATCCAGTTGACTCCCGTATTCAAAGCCTCACCTTGACGTGGTGTTAAGATGAGGCACTCAATGACGTGGGGTCAAGGTGAGGCACTCAATAGGGGACTCATGTCCCCTCTGGATGCCTAGTGGTATCCAGTTAACTCCCGTATTGGGTGCCTCACCTTGACGTGGTGTCAAGGTATTGAGTGCCTCACCTTGACGTGGTGTCAAGGTTGATAACATATGTAATCAAAACATTAAGAGTAACGTTCGAAATGTTAACAAAAATATTAAATATATCAGAATGTCCAAAAATTGTGAACATTATATCATCTAACTACGAAAATGTGATTGATATGATGAGAGATGTGATGATTTCAAAAAGTCTCAGAAATCTCTATGGCAATAGTTTTAGAATATTCTTCAAATTTTCCAAAAAAAAGCTGGAAACGCTGTCAATTTAGAATATTAAAGATATTAGGTAAAATCTAATGCACAATTTATGCGTGAAATGTGATCTCCTCTCCTCAAATATGTACCTTAGCAAAACAAAGATCAGGACCCTTCAGAAACCTAATCTAAAGATATACCTTAGCAAAACAAATATTAGGGCCTTTGAGAAACCTAATCTAAAGATGTACCTTGGCAAAAAAAAAAGATCAGGACCCTTGAGAAACCTAATCTAAAGATGTACCTTGGCAAAAAAAAGATCAGGACCCTTGAGAAACCTAATCTAAAGATGTACCTTGGCAAAAAAAGATCAGGACCCTTGAGAAACCTAATCTAAAGATGTACTCTGGCAAAAAAAATATCAGGACCCTTGAGAAACCTAATCTAAAGATGTACCTTGGCAAAAAAAAGATCAGGACCCTTGAGAAACCTAATCTAAAGATGTACCCTGGCAAAAAAAATATCAGGACCCTTGAAAAACCTAATCTAAAGATGTACCTTGGCAAAACAAAGATCAGGACCCTTGAGAAACCTAATCTAAAGATGTGCCTTGGCAATGCAAAGATCAGGACCCTTCAGAAACCTAATCTAAAGATGTACCTTAGCTAAACAAATATTAGGGCCCTTGAGAAACCGAATCTGAAGATGTACCTTGGCAAAAAAAGATCAGGACCCTTGAGAAACCTAATCTAAAGATGTACCTTGGCAAAAAAAAGATCAGGACCCTTGAGAAACCTAATCTAAAGATGTATCCTGGCAAAAAAAATATCAGGACCCTTGAAAAACCTAATCTAAAGATGTACCTTGGCAAAAAAAAAGATCAGGACCGTTGAGAAACCTAATCTAAAGATGTACCTTGGCAAAAAAAAATCAGGACCCTTGAGAAACCTAATCTAAAGATGTACCTTGGCAAAACAAAGATCAGGACCCTTGAGAAACCTAATCTAAAGATGTGCCTTGGCAATGCAAAGATCAGGACCCTTCAGAAACCTAATCTAAAGATGTACCTTAGCTAAACAAATATTAGGGCCCTTGAGAAACCGAATCTGAAGATGTACCTTGGCAAAAATAAGATCAGGACCCTTCAGAAACCTAATCTAAAGATATACCTTAGCAATGCAAAGATCAGGACCCTTCAGAAACCTAATCTAAAGATGTACCTTAGCTAAACAAATATTAGGGCCCTTGAGAAGCCGAATCTAAAGATGTACCTTGGCAAAAAAAAGATCAGGACCCTTGAGAAACCTAATCTAAAGATGTACCTTGGCAAAACAAAGATCAGGACCCTTGAGAAACCTAACATATTGGTTATTAAAGATACAAAAAAATATATACCAAAAAACTTGTGTTACGCAGCTTGGTATACAAAATGGCGTTATAGAAAAATTTGCCTTTTTTTAAACGGAACACCCTGTATATATTTACATAATTAGATTCTAAATCAAATTCTTTTGACAATGATAATGCAATGTAATGTAATTATTACTTTATTTATTATTTGTGTATTCATTAATAATTTTTCTTAATTAGGCAGGGACAATTACACTACTTAAGACATATTTCAATCCGTTTTGTCCTGTATATAATAAAACTCTTAAAGTACTCAAATGAGTACGTTTATTTGAGCCATTTGAGTGCTTTAATAGCCTAGTAAAATTTACTTTTCCAAAGTTGGTAGCTTTGATAGCCGTTGGTAACGTCAAATACCACCAAATACTTATGACTTATTTCAATCCGTTTTGTCATGTATATAATAAAACTATTAAAGTACTCAAATGTGTGCGTTTATTTGAGCCATTTGAGTGCTTTAATTGCCTGGTAAAATTTACTTTTCCAATGTTGGTAGCCGTTTTAACGGCTTAACGTCAAATACCAAACCACGTAGACACTTTTCAGGTTTTCAGAGAAATTTTTCAATTCATTTCAGTGTTAACCGGCGCAAAAATCGGTACATTTTGAAACTGCGTTCTTTTTATTTGAAAATAACACAAAAGGCGAAGAAAAACGAAAAACAAACAGCCTGTTGTCGCAGTTGTACCTTATTTTCCAATTGCAGCGTTATTCATAAAAATTTAAACCGTGGTTTAGCGGTGTTTTACAAAAGGTTACCAAGGTTACTAAGCTTAAACCACCGTTAAACTGCTGCTTAAATATTTTATAAATAACACTGTTGGTTTTTAATGTATTATGAATTAAATTTGAAACTTGATGGAAACAGCAGTAGAAACAATAGTAATAAATGCATTTAATAATGATGAATACTCACAATATTATTAATGTTGGTATAATTGTGTGTTTAATGGCAATAGGGAATTGACATTCCTGTACTAAGCGAGATCAGAACTGTAAAATGTTTTTTTTTCTCTCGGGTATTTGATTGTCTTGTAAGGAATAATACGAGCTATCATAAAACTGGAAAAATCTCAAGTGCCTACGATGAATACGAAATGAGTTACCATATTGAATACATAAAGGACTATTAATTCCACGTGTAATCGCAGTATTTTGGATGATTACTTTTAAATCCTGATTTATACTGCTGATGGACGTCCGAAAGTTTTATTTCGATTATACAGTTACTTCTTGTACTAAAATCAAACGTTGACCCCAGCTTATATGTAAATACGGCCATATGCATAACCAGGCCCAAAATCGGCACCGTTGAAAAGGACCACTTTACATAATAACAAATACAATAGCTATGATTGCCTTCAATGCGGCGATGTTCCAGTAATTGCGTGTCCTTATTTCAATTATAATTGCAATAAGCGGTGCGCTTTTTTTTAGCGTTTCTTTCACCTGTCGCCGTGACTGTTGCAGAATGCACACATCCCATTCTTTCATGCATGATAGCGCCATAGGATGCACGACATCTATTTGCTTGTCAAATGGACGGCACTTAACCGCCCGAGAGAACAATAATTTCATTATTCCAATGGCTGGCGGATTTCTCACAATTACAAGCGCTGCACTCTCTTATCGTGTTATCCTTTTAAAACAATTCATGAACAAAGGAAAATTGCACGAAAATTAATTCTCGAGTGCAAATAACATTTGGATTGGAATATGTTGTTTGACAGCATATTTATCACGCCTTTTACTGTCTTTAAAACAAATGTTATGTGGATGATTGGACTTTTTTCTTTTCCTTTTTTTTTTCAAACCATAAGGTGACTTTTCTCTCATACGATTTTTCCAAATTCGAACTTTGGGAAGTTCTGTAGCATTAATGGTGTATTCTACCTGAGATACATGTAGCCACGAATAATTAGCATACAAATAAGAAATATGTAAATTTTAGAATTTTTTTCAGAAATGAAAAAGTTCAAAGGGGGGAGTATTGTGACTTTTTCATCTCTCATACGATTATTCCAAATTCGAACTTTGGGAAGTACTGTAGTGTTGGTGTATTTTACCTGAAAAAACACCGAAAAACTCTGGTTCGCATCATAAAACCAAACATTATTAACCCGAGACCACTTTCAATCGCCACGTTATTTATGGCTGTGCTTTATACGTCTATAAATCACTAATTTGAGCCTCACCACCTTCTCGCAGCCCATCGCTGGCATCGTGTAATTATAGTGGGCGCGAAGACCGTCACTAAAGTTATAAATGTAATTCGGCTCGAATTGCAATTGCCGTTAACAGGCAGGGTTTGAAGAAACATATGGAAGTTACACCTGAGTTTCGTCGACGGTCATTATAAGTGCGGGAGTTGCCTAGCTCAAGTGTCTGTCTTTACAAATATAGCGATAGCTTTGTATTAAAATATATGTGTACGAATGATATTGGCAAATCTGTCGTCATAATTTCACGTGTTAGTCAGTGTGTTAAAATAAACGACCCAATGCATCAAATAAATACTAAATCTCAGAATCAATAACAATTATCTTTTACTGCATAAGAACGTGTACCAAGAACTGACAATGCGTTGACGGCTTCCTCGAGGTTATAGAAAAAAGTAATGAACCGCGTTAATGTTAATCTGAGGAACTTCTTTAAAGAAAAAATATTTTGTTCATGAAAATATTTTAAGCTATATACACTTCTGGACAAAATTAAGGGACCACCATACTGGAAGTGGTTTAACAATGTGTGACGTACCTGAAGGGCAATCAGCGCGTTAGGCCGTGGAGCGAGTGGAGGGTCCCTTCGAAGCAGTGACGAGGGCCAGGCTCTCGGTGTCAGAGAGTGGGGGGGGTTAAAAAAGGCTCCACGTAATTTTAACCTCGTCGCTACTTCGTCGCAAAGGGTGGCTCCACCCTACCTGCGTGGGTGGACGGCAGACAGTCAGCGAAGTTCAGAAATCACGAACTGTCACAACGCTGACCATTTGGCGCCAACACCACCAGATTTAAATCTCGAGTGAGAATAAAAACTGAAACTGAAATAAATGCCCGATCGAGAAAACGTGGGGGGAACAAAAAATAACAGGTGTGAATTTTGTAGTGTAAAATATCGGCGTTTATTCACACAAACGACGGACACCGTGTCTACGCTCCTGAAATAAATACCTCCGTACGCAACCCTTTCACGCAGGGTTCACCCTATTCGGCCGAATATTGCGAGCTCCTGATCGCGCGATTCAAAGGGCCGACGGAGCGACCTTTCTCTTACACAAGCGCAAAACACGTACGGCACGAAACACGTAACGCAAATTTTACACAAAAGAAATAAACGATATGTCAATATGGAATTAAATTCAATTGAGACCAACAATCAAACATAAAGGTCTGGCTCAATTGAGAACACAAAAAAATAGGTATCAATATCTATATCTGTATCTGGCCTGTGTTCCTGGTATGTCTTCGCTGGCGGCTGGGTTCAGCTCCTGAATGGCGGCGGTTTGCGTCGTGGACGCCGATCACTCGATTCCGGCCTCAGAGCAGGATGATCGCGGCCTCCAGCCAAGAACGGGTTGGCTGAGCTACTTAGCCCTTACCCCGTAAAAAAACGCCTGCAAAGCACATGGCCTTAGTAACAATGGCCGGACACGTGGCTTCACGAAAAGGAAAAAAATATCGGGCTTAATTACTTACTCAGATGTTATGAGCGTATGGATAGTTCCTTGCCCTGTACCTGGTGCCTCAATCCCCTCAAGGGTGGTTAACTGAGTCCCCGTTGATTATCCCGGAAACCGGATGGTGGTACACCTATTACAACGGTTCTTCTGGCACTTCCGTACTGTACGCAAGGTAGCTGAATTCTGCCTCTATGGCGGCGTCTCGCCGGCGAATTTAAAAATCGCACACATGGGAAACGCGTCACCACAACAAAAAAAGGTGCGAGTACGGTCGTCTACAGTGCAGGTCTATGCGCCAATTAATTATTAAAATGCAGTTTCTGCCAAAGACGTTTCTGGACCGTTACAAATGCTACCCTTATAATTTTTATTGCAAGTCAGTGTCATAAACAAACTATCGTTGCGCGAAGTATACCTATCATTTCTGTAATATAATCTCCTCGCTGCATTAAATATGTTACCTGACACATCAATCTTGATGATCGACTGTATAAATAAGAGTATTAAAAATGTGTGCGGCGACGATTTTTGGCACAATATTTAACACATACATAAAAACTTTGTTGATTGCGCCATCCAATTAGGACGCAATTAGTAATAAGTGGAAAGGACTTATTTGGATTAATTTGTAGGTATTCATGGCACAATTGAACCTGCATGCGTGATTGCCGGGCGCATTGGCGAGCTCAGGGATTTTCCACGGTGAAAACCGTGATTTGTGAAATTGACCGATGGCTTATTAATTCCATTGACATCCAATTAAAATTTTCTGTATCACTAAACTCCGTGCACACGTGTCGCGATACTTCCATCCATCATGCGCCGCCCGAAACCGTTCGGGCCGTCACAAAAACAATAATCATTAGCATCATCTACGAGTCCCATCTTATGCGTCTGCAGTCACTAATTTGGCTCTCGTCGCTTATTTACACACCGAATTTGGGCAAATGTAATTATAGAGTGCGTGAAAACCATCACTAATGTTGTAAATTTAACTGGGCTGCTGTGCGTAATGACTGCTTTTTTTTGACCAATTCTAAAGTTATCAAAGTGCATAGATATGAAAAACGTGGCCTTCTAATTAGTAATACTAATTTCCGGAAAGAAAGTCCACAATCCAAACACCACAGTCATCATAAACCAGCGGCTGTTACTAACTAGTTCCACACATTTTTCATCTTTATACTTATTTATCGTTTGCAGCTGCAATTTGCGTATACCTAAGAAGCGTAAAAAACTTTATATGTATGAACTTTTATGACCCATACTATTCGTGAATAAGCGCAAATCCAGTATTATCCGTTAAGGAATGTGAAAATCAGCCTTGCATTTGTCAAAACGTATGGAGTCAATTATAATAATAATCGCCGAGTCGTCGAACTTCGCCTTGAAGTCCGCGGGGGAGACAGCTGTTTATGTGCAATATTCTCGATCGCAACGTATTTAGCTCATGTAATCCATTTGCAATGATTGATTCCGAGATAGATGTGGCCGTGATCTATTATTCATTGTGCGCGTTTAAATTACTTAAATATTCGTAGAAAGAATATGACTAATGTGAACCTCTGCTTTAACACGTGAGCAAATTCTTCACCCGTCAGCTAAACCGCAAAGCGAAACGTGAATGACAAATTTGAAGGACATGAAATTCACACCGAATGAGTGGCTGATTTTAAAACTTAGGCTAATGGATTTAGCGTTAAATTATTATCGCGCATTTTTATATTCAACTCTTGAAGTCACTTCAGGAGTTCATCAATTGCTTCAGACTGAAAAGTTTGATTCATCTAAAGCTTCTCTTGGTATTAAAACTTTAATTGTAACCTTTAAAACTCTAGGGGAAAATGAACAACACTTATAATTGAACACTTCACTTCATGAGTTCATCAATTGCTTCAGACTGAAAAGTTTGATTCATCTAAAGCTTCTCTCGGCATAAACTGTAAACATTTAGATTTTTAATGCATGCTGTCAACATACGTTAAATTTTCACGAAAAACCGTCGAAATCTGTAAAAACTTCAATTGCAATTATCAAAATTTGTCAAATTCTAAGCTTCAGCTCTGAAAATCTTTCAATTTTTCAATAGATATCGCCAAAATTTGTCTGGTTTTGATACAGCTTTAGCTTCAGCTGTGAAAAGCTGTCAATTTTTTAATAGATACTGGCCGAATTTGTTAAAATTTGTCGAGTTTTGAATTTTGATATCCCAGTGTTTGATATCCCATATCGACTGTCCACATACGTCAAATTTTCACTTAAAACCGTCGAAATCTGTAAAAAAATTAATTGCAATTTTCAAAATTTGACAAATACTAAGCTTAAGCTGTGAAAATCTGTCAATTTCTTAATAGATACTTGCCGAAATTGTTCAAATTTGTCAAGTTTTTATATCCCAGTGTTAAAATGTTAACATCTATCAGATTTTTAGTGCGACTGTCCACATACGTCAAATCTTCACTTCAAAACCGTCGAAATCTGTAAAATTTTCAATTGCAATTGTCAACATTTGTCAAATTCTAAGCTTAATCTGTGAAAATCTGTCAATTTTTTAATAGATACTTGCCGAAATTGTTAAAATTTGTCAAGTTTTTGATAGTCAGTGTTAAAATTTAAAATGTATCACATGTTCAAGTGCAATTATGTATATACAGGCTCTTGAAGTCACTTCAGGAGTTCATCAATTGCTTCAGACTGAAAAGTTTGACTTCTCTTGGTATTAAGACTTTAATTGTAACCTTTAAAACTCTGGGAGAAAATACAACACTTATAATTGAACAAACTCTTGAAGGAGTTCATCAATTGCTTCAGACTGAAAAGTTTGATTCATCTAAAGCTTCTCTTGGTATTAAAACTTTAATTGTAACCGTTAAAACTCTGGGGCAAAATGAACAACACTCATAATTGAATAAAGCTTGAGGTTTTTTTCATTTCGTGATATTTTTTAATTTTGAGTTTAGGTAACTTATATTATCTTAGGTTATAATAAATCGCCGAAATTTGCTATATTCTTGGACATAATTAACTAAATTCATTGATAATTTCCTAATTTGATCCTTGGATTTACTGCTGTTAAAACTTATCTGAGGTACGCCCAGAAAATAGGCCTAATTTTGAAGCCTAAACTTGAAGCAGCTGTAGTTATTTTAGTTTTAGCAATAATTAACTATTTTCGAAGGCAGTAAACATTAAAAATTTTCTAAGTGGGTAAAATTTCCCCAGATACATTCAAAATATATAAAAATCTAAGCTTCAGGTGTGAAAATCTGTCATTTTTGCAATAGATACTGCCAAAATATGTTAAAATTTGTAATTTTTTGATATCCCAGTATTAAAATGTAAACATCTATGACATTTTTAAGTTAAACTGTTGACATACGTCAAATTTTCAATGAAAACCCAGATACATTCAAAATATATAAAAATCTAAGCTTCAGCTGTGAAAATCTCTCAAATTTTGAATTACAACTGTCAAATTTGTCAAATTCCAAGCTTCAGCTGTGAAAACCTGTAAAATTTTTCAATAGATGCTGAAAAAAACTGCAAAAATTTGCCAATTTTTCATATCCCAGTATTAATATGTAAAAATCTACGAAACGTTGAAGTGCTATTATCCATATACAGGGTGATTCATAAGGTATGGTGCAAACTTAAGGGTGGGATGCTATATGAAGCAAAAAGTGTTAATAAAATCTTATTTCCAATTATTATCTAGTTGCAGATGATTTATTTGTTTTTATCATTGTTACGATAAATCAAATCATAATAGGAAATAAGTCAAAAAATGCCATTTTTTATGACAGTATTGGCATAACTTTTTTAATATCACAAACTACACTTTAAGTTTGGGCATTTGAATCACCCTGCATATCAAATTTAACTAAAAATTGTCGATATCTGATAAATTTTCGATTGCTCTATCAAAATCTGTTAAATCTTCTAAGTGGGTAAAATTGTCGACTAACATTCAAAATCTATAAAATTCTAAGCTTCAGACTACCCGAATATATCAAAATTTGTCAATTTTTGATATTCCAGTTATAAAATGTGAATACCTTTCAAGTGCAAATGTCCACGTATGTCAAATTTTCAATTAAAACCGTTGAAATTTATCAAAATTTGTCAAATTCTCTATCAAAATCTGTTAAATCTTCTAAGTGGGTAAAATTGTCGACTAAGCATTTAAAATCTATAAAATTCTAAGCTTCAGCTGTGAAAATCTATCAATTTTTCAATAGATACTACCCGAGTATGTTAAAATTTGTCAATTTTTGATATCCCTGTGGTAAATGTTAACACATTTTAAGTGCAAATGTACACGTACGTTAAATTTTCATTTAAAACCGTTGAAATTTGGCAAATTTTAAGCTGCAGTTGTGAAAATCTGTAAATTTTTCAATAGCTACTACCCGAATATGTAAAAATTTGTCAATTTTTGATATTCCAGTTATAAAATGTGAATACCTTTCAAGTGCAAATGTCCACGTATGTCAAATTTTCAATTAAAACCGTTGAAATTTATCAAAATTTGTCAAATTCTCTATCAAAATCTGTTAAATCTTCTAAGTGGGTAAAATTGTCGACTAAGCATTTAGAATCTATAAAATTCTAAGCTTCAGCTGTGAAAATCTATCAATTTTTCAATAGATACTACCCGAGTATGTTAAAATTTGTCAATTTTTGATATCCCTGTGGTAAATGTTAACACATTTTAAGTGCAAATGTCCACGTACGTTAAATTTTCATTTAAAACCGTTGAAATTTGGCAAATTTTAAGCTGCAGTTGTAAAAATCTGTAAATTTTTCAATAGCTACTACCCGAATATGTCAAAATTTGTCAATTTTTGATATTCCAGTTATAAAATGTGAATACCTTTTAAGTGCAAATGACGTATGTCAAATTTTCAATTAAAACCGTGTCAAATTTATCAAAATTTGTCAAATTCTCTATCAAAATCTGTTAAATCTTCTAAGTGGGTAATATTGTCGACTAAGCATTCAAAATCTATAAAATTCTAAGCTTCAGCTGTGAAAATCTGTCAATTTTTGATATCCCTGTGGTAAATGTGAACACATTTTAAGTGCAAATGTCCACGTGCGTTAAATTTTCAATCAAAACCGTTGAAATGTGGCAAATTTTAAGCTGCAGATGTGAAAATCTGTAAAATTTTCAATAGATACTACCCGAATATGTCAAAATTTGTCAATTTTTGATATTCCAGTTATAAAATGTGAATACCTTTTAAGTGCAAATGTCCACGTACGTCACATTTTCAATTAAAACTGTTGAAATTTGTCAAAATTTGTCAAATTCTAAACTGCAGCTGTAAAAACCTGTGAAAATCTGTCAAATTTTCAATAGATACTGACCAAATTTCTTAAAATTTGTCAAATAAAGTTTTGATATCCCAGCGTTAAACTGTAAACATTTAGATTTTTAATGCATGCTGTCAACATACGTTAAATTTTCACGAAAACCGTCGAAATCTGTAAAAATTTCAATTGCAATTGTCAAAATTTGTCAAATTCTAAGCTTCAGCTGTGAAAATCTTTCAATTTTTCAATAGATATTGCCAAAATTTGTCTGGTTTTAATACAGCTTTAGCTTCAGCTGTGAAAACCTGTCAATTTTTTAATAGATACTGGCCGAATTTGTTAAAATTTATCAAGTTTTGATATCCCAGTGTTAAAATGTAAACATCTATCAGATTTTTAGTGCGACTGTCCTCATACGTCAAATTTCCACTTCAAACCATGGAAATCTGTAAAATTTTCAATTGCAATTGTCAAAATTTGTCAAATTCAAAGCTTAGGCTGTGAAAACCTATCAATTTTTCAATAGATACTGCCAAAATATGCCAAAACTTTGTCTGTTTTTGATACTCAGTGTTAAAATGTAAAAATTTTGTTCTCATACATTGTATACTGATACGGTTGATAGGTCGATCTCAGATTATTGTAGCTTATTACTTTATACGTTAAATCGAGATAACGTATCTCAGCATGAAATTGACAGAACAGTCGTGTCTAATCTTTGAAGTTGAAAAGGTTGGTTAAGTGCTTCACTTCTTGTATTTGCCTTTTTTCGTTCGTTATTTATTTATTTGTGACTTGTGACTTTTGTGATTTTGGTATTTTTCCAAAAAATGGCCGCCCCTGGATTTTGCCGCCCTGGACTATAGCCCACCCCCCCCCCTAAATCGGTGGTGGGGTATGTGTGACTGTTCGTTGTTCGAGTAAGTTTGGTTAAAATTGGATCATTTTGTTGAATGGTCGTGATTTGGATCCCTAATTGAGATAGAGTATAAATCCGTTATGACTAATAGATTAGGATTGTTGCTGGTTGGAAACAAAAGGGGAGGCTTTCTTAAGGCAGTTGTATCGGCAGTTGTATCGTGCATTATCTCTATTATGGGGATTGCGCTGGGAATGCGTCGGAAGTTAAGCTGTAATCGCCGCTGCTATTACTACCGATGTCGTTAGTGCGATCGGCATCTGTGCGTTGGTGTGACCAAATATTCGTGGCCCTTGCACAAAATGGATCATCGATCGCCACCCCGTTTGTCTAATTGCCGTCGACGGGGGCTCGACTTTATCACTTCCAGCGTCGAATAAATTCGTGGCTCACGCGTTGGCGCGGAATTTACGAGCGGCCTCCTCGGCCCACGGCGTTTTTACACTTTTTTACGCGCCCGGAATTGCACCCCGTAAGGCAGTAAACGTAATCCTCGCGAGGCGCACTGAGACGCGCCCCGCCATAATAATATGCAAATGTGGATTTATTTCCACGTCGGCATAAATTTTATAATTTCTATTGTGATAATGCCGGGAGTTCTAATTGCCCCTGAAGCGCTCTGCCCTTTCGCTTATTACTCAGCCGCTTCTCGGGAACCCGTTTCGAAAATGACAGAGCCGCCTGCGTAATGGCCCAACTATTTCCCACTCGGTGATATCATGGAGCGGACGTATTTTTCTGCACGGTTAAACTGCTCATTAATGTTTTATGCAGTAGTCCGGTGGATGGATTATACAATAAATCAATAGCGCCGATGACATCTTCTATTAAATATGCACAGCCCCATCACATTAATGGGTGGGACAGACTATTGATTATACAAACTCTGCAACCCCTTATTTTTCAATAATTACTCCAATCTCTCGATAAAAACTCCCGCCCATTAAGTATTTTAATTGTTCTATTACGATCGGCTAATTACTATTTTAATCATTTTCCGACCACTTATACCGCTCTAATTACACCACCATTGTTAATAACTAAACGTGAAACCCAGTTCTTGCTATTGTTATTACTCTAAGTTGCCATTCCACTGGCGCACGGTTGACAATTATACAAGTTTTAATGCTTGAATTTAAAACACACACCAGTGCGACATAACAATTTAAAACGCGCGCTTTTGTTTATAATTTAATATAATTTAAACCGACTAAATACAATATAATTTAATTCCTCCGCACTGTATTAAATCTCCTACTCAACAGTCATTTCCACCAGCTTATTACTTTACATGCTTGATACGCGAATAATTAACCCCAGCGATTGATATTTGGGAGCCTCCAAATCGCCGATTTATGATCCCCCCATAAATACCGCTCGCATATCAATACGCGCATTGATCCCGGTGCAGATATAATTAGGCGATTATAATTGATTTGCTTATTAAGCAATTGGACCGGTCGAAGCACTCTTTTGAAGTTCACCTTTATTAACGCCAATTATCGATGCAATCATTCTTCATCAAACTGCACAGCGACGTGTGACACTTAATTCAAAATCCACAAAACATGGTAATCACAAATTCCTCCCGTTTAATTACGACTATTATGAACAATAAAATAACATTAAAATTAAAATTATATATACAGGGTGTTAATACTAAGTTGTAACACCCGCAAATGGCAGTTAGAACTCATTGAAACAAACAACTTTTCTTAGTTAAAATTTTTGAATTGGAGCCCAAGTTCATAGTTATTGGCGTTCTTTTGTTTTTCGAAAAATCCTCACTACTCCCTTATTTTAAGGAATATTTAAAATATTCAAAAACGATCAACATGCGTTTTCGGTTCTCTAAAACATTTGTATTTACAATTATTTTCTATTTTATCAAATAACAAAATGGCGACCGATCAAAAATTTCTAAGCAAGATATTTTGAAAACCAATCGATCGATTTTTGAAAATAAAACATTTATAAAATCCTTGAACTATCTTATAACATTTGTCTGTTTGGATAATTATGCATTTTTATACACAAATTATGCAAAATACGCACACAAATGATAAACGTGACAGAAACTTTTCAAGATGAAGCAGAAATTTCTGAAGAACAAGATCAAAAAGTATTCAAATTTGAACGTACAAACTAGAAAACACGTGCCTCAACTTGTTTAATGGCCTAACTTAAGGTTAGCCTACTTTGTTTTAAATGATAGTTGCAGTTTGTTAAAATTTATCTTGTAATTCAATTTGAATACGAACTTTTTTGGACACATCGAAAAAAATGTTTCAGACAAATGTTATAATATAGTTTAAGGATTTCATAAATGTTTTATTTTCAAAAATCAATCGAGTGATTTTCAAAATATCTTATTTCGAAATTTTTCTTCGGTCGCCATTTTGTTATTTGATAAAATAGAAAATAATTGTAAATACAAATGTTTTAGAGAACCGATAGCGCATGCTGAACGTTTTTGTATTTTTTAAATATTTCGTAAAATAAGGGAGTAATGACGATTTTTCAAAAAACAAAAGAACGCTAATAACAACGAACTTGGGCTCCAATTCAAAAATTTGTACTAAGAAAAGTTGTTTGTTTCAATGAGTTCTAACTGCCATTTTCGGGTGTTACAACTTAGTATTAACACCCAGTATATACAGGGTGTTTCAGGAGGAAGTGCAAATATTTTGGGAAGTTGTAGTATAGATGATTTCTAAGTAAAAAATACCATGTGAGCATGTGTCCCATCGTTAATAGATACTGAGATATGGTCATTATAAGATTTATCAAAGTACGAGAAATAACATTGTTGATTTTTAATAATATCAATTTAAATTAAACAAATTTACTTTGTTGGTTTAAAAATTCCACCGAAAAGCTCAATACATTTAGTAATTCTATTGTTCAGCGCTCATAAAGGAACGCCAAGATGCTATTAGAAGAGCAACGAGCAGCATTAATAATAGAATTACTAAATGTATTGAGGTTGACGGTGGAATTTTGAACCAACAAAGTAAATTTGTTTAATTTAAATTGATATTATTAAAAATCAACAATGTTTTTTTCTCTTACTTTGATAAATCTTATAATGATCCTTTCATGTTGCGATATAAACATTTATTTAATAAAATCGCATTAAACTCTGCCACTGTCAATTTAATTCCTCAATGAAATTAGCTTCTGGAGACTCTCGGTCCAAAATTGTTAAATTTCGGAAAAAATATATAAATCGTCTGAAATATTTGAAGGAAATATGAAGTCTGAAAATAAACGGCAATAAAAATTTCATCAAATGTTATACAGGGTCTTTTTTTAAATATGGAGCCAAAGCACTCCTGCCGAGATAACTCAAAAAAATTAAATAATTCTCGAACTTTCCACAGATTTCCACAGATTGCCCAATAAATATCAATAATTCCAGCGATTTTCAAATAACTACCAAGATTTCCCAACAATTGTCGATATTCGTGGAGATTTTTCAATAATTTCTATATCATGAAACGCGAGTTAGTTGACATTTCCCAAGATTTCTCAATAATTTTGGAAATTTACACATATTGCCAAATAAATATCAATAATTCCAGCAATTTTTCAATTACTACTAAGATTTCCCAATAATTATCGATATTTCTGGAGATTTTTCAATAATTTGTATATCATGTAATGCAAATTGATTGACACTTTTCAATAATTCCCAAAATTTCTCAATAATTTTGGAAATTTCCATAGATTGCCGAATAAATATCTATAATTCCAGCGATTTTTGAATAACTACCAAGATTTCCAAATTATTATCGATATTCGTGGAGATTTTTCAATAATTTGTATATCATGAAATGCAAATTGATTAACATTTTTCAATAATTTCAAAGATTTGTCAATATTTTTGCAGATTTCCACAGATTGCCAAATAAATATCAATAATTCCAGCGATTTTTGAATAACTACCAAGATTTCCCAATAATTATCGATATTCTTGGAGATTTTTCAATAATTTGTGCATCATGAAACGAAAATTGGTTGACATTTCCCAAGATTTCTCAATAATTTTGGAAATTTTTACAGATTGCCCAATAAATATCAATAATTCCAGCTATTTTTGAATAACTACCTAGATTTCCCAATAATTATCAATATTCGTGGACATTTTTCAATAATTAGTATGTCATGAAATGCAAATAGATTGACATTTTTCACTAATGTTGGAAATTTCCACGGATTGCCAAATAAATATCAATAATTCCAGTGATTTCTGAATAACTATCAAGATTTCCCAATAATTATCGATATTCGTGGAGATTTTTCATTAATTTCTATATCATGAAAACCAAATTGATTGACTTTTTTCAATAATTTACAAGAATTCTCAATAATTTTGGAAATTTGCACAGATTGACAAATAAATATCAATAATCTCAGCGAGTTTAGCATAACTACCAAGATTTCCCAATAATTATCGATATTCGTGGAAATTTTTCAATAATTTCTATATCATGTAATGCAAATTGATTGACATTTTGCAATAATTCACAAGATTTCGCAATAATTTTGGAAATTTCCACAGATTGCCAAATAAATATCAATAATTCCAGCGATTTTTGAATAACTACCAAGATTTCCTAATAAGCATCGATATTCGTGGAGATTTTTCAATAATTTGTATATCATGAAACGCAAATAGGTTAACATTTCCCAAGATTTCCCAATAATTTTGGAAATTTCCACAGTTTGCCGCATAAATATCAATAATTCCAGCGATTTTTGAATAACTCCCAAGATTTCCCAATAATTATCAATATTTCTGCAGATTTTTCAATAATTTCTATATCATGAAATGCAAATTGATTGACATTTTTCATTAATTCCCAAGATTTCTCAATAATTTTGGAGATTTCCACAGATTGCCCAATAAATATCAATAATTCCAGCAATAATACCAAGATTTTCCAATAATTATCGATATTCGTGGAGATTTTTCAATAATTTCTATATCATGAGATGTATATTTATCGACATTTTTCAATAATTCCCAAGATTTCTCAATAATTTTGGAGATTTCCACAGATTGCCAAATAAATATCAATAAATCCAGCGATTTTTGAATAAATACAAAGATTTCCGAATAATTATCGATGTTCGTGGAGATTTTTAAATAATTTCTATATCATGTAATGCTGTGATTGACATTTTTCAATAATTCCCAAGATTTCTCAATAATTTTGGAAATTTCCTTAGATTGCCAAATAAATATCAATAATTCCAGCGATTTTTGAATAATTATAAAGATTTCCCAATAATTTTCGATGTTCGTGTAGATTTTTCAATAATTTCTATATCATGAAATGCACATTGATTGACATTTTTCAATAATTCTGGAGATTTCCACAGATTGCCCAATAAATATCAATAATTCCAGCGATTTTTGAATAACTCCCAAGATTTCCCAATAATTATCGATATTCGTGGAGATTTTTCATTAGTTTCTGTATCATGAAATGCAAATTAATTGACATTTTTCAATAATTCCCAAGATTTCTCAATAATTTTGGAGATTTCCACAGATTGCCCAATAAATATCAATAATTCCAGCAATAATACCAAGATTTCCCAATAATTATCAATATTTCTGGAGATTTTTCATTAATTTCTATATCATGAAATGCAAGTTGGTTAACATTTTTCAATAATTCCCAAGATTTCTCAATAATTTTGGATATTTCCACGTATTGCCCAATAAATATTCATAATTCCAGGAAATTTTTGAATAATTCTTAAGATCTATCAATAATCATGGAGATTTCTAGATTTCTCAATGATTCTTAAGATTTTGAGAGGATACTCAATAATTTAGAAATCATACAAATTAGAAACGATTGACATGATTATTACTTACGTTTTTTCATTCTCCAAATTTGTAGATAATTTCTAAAAATATTGTTAAATTTCGGGAGATCATTTCCCTGATTTCTCAATTATTTTTGAACTCTCTACTGATTGCGCAATAACGATAAAAAAACAATAAATCTAAAGATTTTCCAATAAAAAAATTCTGTTAAAAATCCACTTTTGAAAGAAAATATTTTTGCATACAAATAAAATTGACTGTAAAGAGAATTAAGAACTCTACTATGTTCTCTATGTTTTATAATCTAAAATAATATTTCAATGCCTTTTTTACGTGTTATACTGACACTATGACTATGACTATGACTTATACTATACTAACTAACTATAAGTTATAACTAACTATACTATACTAACTCATCATAGATGAGATACGAGTGAGTTAGGGCATCTAAATCATCATCATTAAAAAAAATTTATCTAATTTTGACCCACTATTGAAAAAATTTATCAACTTGAGGACTATTACCCTAAATAATTTTGATTTCTTGAGCAAATTTCGGTTCAATAATAATAACTTTTATCAACTTGCTGACTCTTACTCTCTTACTCAAATTAATCTTGTAAATAACCAAAACAATAATCAGCAATAGCAATAACAATAGCTAATAATTAATAGCAGATAAAACTTTGTACGATATTATATTGCTGCCTTAAATATTTCTTTTAATCATGGCTCTACAAATCTTTGCGGGGGGCATCGTAATTTTTTAATTTTTGAATGCCCTTTGTACCTGCTTTTAATGCACGTTTTGTAGTGAACCTACATTTATAACAATCGATTATGTCATTCTGTACTTATGCTATGTATTTCATGTTCAGTAAATTTTCACATATTCCTTTAATGTCAATGCCAATCCGCCAGAATGATACGATCTCTCGCTAATGCATTATGTGCGAATGGATTATGACTACTAGGAAGTTTAAAACTGAATGGAACATAGCACGTAAAGGTATTATGTATTAATCATTATATTAATGGATGGCAATAACAGTAAAGGATATTGTACATTAATTTGTCCAATAAAGATAGAATTGTTATTAATTATTAATAATATGCGTAATGTGATTGAAGTAGATATAAATTGGTTGTTTTCAATGTTGGTATTTGTTGCGTATTAAATGGCGTAAGTTATGCCTGCGATAATGGCATTCATGTGCAATGAATCTAGTTTTAAGGTTATTTAATGTATTATTATTAAATAAATGGACATTAGTGTGAATGATTGATGCCTATATTCGTGGAAATGGTTCATGGTAAAACGTGCAGTTGCAATTAACACAATGTCTATTTGTTATATTATATTTATAGTGTCTGCGATAAATATAATATCGGATTCCTGTAAGATTATTCTGTACTTGTCATATGCAGTGCATTAAGCTTTTTTGCCTGCTTGTAATCGTAAATAGGGTACAGCATATAAATTTTACGTAACGACGAGTAACAATAGGGTCAACCTAATCTCATCCCCAATCCAATTGCAGCCTTGAACCCAACCCCAGTCTGACTTCCCAATAATCCTCCTCGTTAACACCACCCATTATATAAATTCCGGGAGCAAACAACGGTTTTTTCCCTCTCATTACTTGCATCGATAATCCAAACAGTAATTTGTAAGCGACACCCCCGGCACAGTATTGCTTAGTTTAATCTTGTGTTCGGCGGTTTTCCGGGGGTAGTTTCAATAACAGACGCGGCATTACGGTTTAATCAACGGCGGACGTTTTTAGAGAGGGGTGCAGTGCAAGTTGGGAGATTGCAGTGGCGCGGAATCCTATTTGCAACGCGGCGATATTAAACTTGTTGAATTACAATTATGCTGGATAAACCCAGCGTCATTTCATCATATCAACTATGAAAACGAGACGGTCATGGAGGAGCATATGAAAATTTGTTAAATTGAATTGCCTGAGTCGACTTTTTATAGTAGCAAAGTGTTTATTTGCTGAAAATGCTAACGAAATTAATGATTTGTCGAAATGCTTCCACCAATTTGCGACGTCACATCCTTTGGAAACAACGACAGGTAGAAACCTCGATGTTTTCTACTAGGATTGATCCTCAAATACTGCGTCTTCCCTACTAGTTAGAACAACTAGTTAGGACTTGCACCATGGCCCATCTTGAACCGTGACAAATTTGTATCTACCATACGGCTGAATATTTAATTTAATATCGGTTATGACATTCATTCAATTTCTACAAGCTTTTCTGTGTCGTTGGTCTGCACCTTGCAAACGCTGATAAGTGAATGAATATTCTAGACGAGAGGCGAACAAGGGGTCGTGGCGACGACCGTTAATTGTAGGGAAACATCTGCATTTCTTGGAGCCTCGTAGGGGTTTTACCGAAACATGCGGATTACGCCGTAATGGAATAGGTCCACGGAAAGCCCGCCGAAGACACAATACATTTTAATCCGTCCAATATACAAATGATGCCGCCACTTAATGACAGACACAGCAATTATCAATTGTTTATTATCATTGAATTCATATAACATGTACTAATTTGTATTATTATCAATTGTTTATTATCATTGAATTCATATAACATGTACTAATTTATACTTTTTTCTTCCAGGTGAGTTATCAGCTTCAAAGTATCCTTGTAATTCCTACGTTTCGATGGAGTACATACCTACAGTTTTGTAAGTAATCGTATTAGTACTACAGTTTTTCTAAGTTTGTTAACGTAGATCTGCTTTTAAACCTGAAAATTGCGGCACAATTTCGAACTACATTAATACCTTTTTAGATAAATAATCTAATAAGAAGCTATTTGCATGTTTTATGTAAATGCTTTTCTGGTTGATTATGGGTGTGTAAAATGCTGTTCCTAGTATACACGGAAAATCGCCATGATTTTATTCAGCTGCTTTAAAATAAAATTGTTTTATTCTTGAGTTGCTAAGATTAAAAGCAAATATTAGTAAGAATTGGATAAATAAGGTTACGTATTATCTCAATTAGTTTTACGATTATAGTAGTAGTAGTACAATTTCGATTAGGCTATCGACCTAAACTATTTTTTTACATATTTTAGATTTGTAGTTTACTTACTATCAATTTCCGAATTTGAGACTTAGTAGTAGTAGTAGTTGATTATAATATGTGAGGTTGCTTACTTCATCCTGGATCGTGTTCATAAAAAATGTTTAAGATTATTGTAGTACTATACCTTTTCAAGTTCAAATTGAGACCAATCAATTTCAAATTGAGGCCAGTCAAGTTCAAATTGATACCATTCAATTCCAAATTGACACCAATCAATTTCAAATTGAGACAAAATATTGTTTAGTGTCAACTTGATTTTGTTTAGTCTCAATTTGAAATTGATTTGCATTATGGTTTGAGTTTTTTTTTTATATCTCTCTTAATATCGATGAATAAATTTTGAACACTAATCTAGTTACTATGAAACAAATGAAGTTTTTACAAATATCATTCAAAACAATAATTGCTGACATAAAGTAAGTTGTAGGTGTTGTTCGATTTTTAGTGTTTCACTGAATTTACTTTATCGTTTCGCTGTTTTTATTCGAATATCGAATAACGATTTAAAAAAATATTCAACACCCTGTAGCAAAAAATTTAAGCCTTTGCGGATATATGTTGATGTGAAATTTTCTTCATAAAATGACCTGAGGAATTACGCCCTTAAATATTAGCACGTCATTAAGGAACAGTCTGTATATGGAGAAAATAAAAGTTTAATTTACAACACAATAGTCTGCCTAATAAAGCTGTTGTTGAGTGTTCATAAACAGCGAAGATGGGCTTGAAAATACTTACTTGCGATTGTAATTAAAAACAACAACGTATATATAGAAACTAATTATGATGATAGTCATCAAATAATCTTCGTGTTTAGTATTCACGAAGAGCGAACAATAAACATGAAAACGGTTATTTCTGGCGTTGATTAACATCCACATTGGTTGAAATGGACGCAGGTGACCTAAAATCTCATACTATCCATCTCATACCTAAATCTCATACCTAAAATAAATACAATACAATCGCCCTATTGTTGTACATTCCATGCTGGAGAGCGAACAATAAACATGAAAGCGGTGGCGTTATTTCTGTTCGTAGTCAATCTTGGGCCTGCAGATTGATTTGTAAATTTTTGTTGCGGTTGCTAATGGATATCCCTCTTCCTCCGATTGATTGTCCTTGTGTCTTACTTTGGTGAGCAGTCTTAGGCCCATATTTATAGTCCGTACTTGAGCATGAGTCCGACTGAAGTTGTATATTTGGTTGTTTTGGTACATAAATGTTTATAGAGAATACGCAACCAAATATACGACTTGAATGGGACTCAAGCTCAAGTACAGACTATAGATACTAGCCTTAATGTCTTCCGTTCAGTTACGTCCGTAATTCGTTTGCAGGTGTTTCTTATGTTTTTCAGTATTATCTGGTCCTAGTCAATCTTGGGCCTGCAGATTGATTTGTAAATTTTTGTTGCGGTACTAATGGATATTCATCTTCCTCCGTATGTCAGACATCTAAAATGTTTGTTTTTGTATTTCCATCTTTGTGTTCCGTAAATGTTTGTCGAATAATAAGGAACAATATGCGTGGAAAACGGTTAGCTTCCAGGAACAATTGCATGCAGTTGTAATTCCTGGCAATAATAAGTACATCATTGCGCCATTATCTGTTTCGAAAGCTTCAAATTATGTTATTCAGTTGCCGTCGGAATGGATCAAAATAGTTTAACGAGCAGGCAGTTTGAAAGCCGGGAATTTCCACTTTGCTCAAACACTAAAATCAGGTTTAATGTGCGAACGCATGATTATGCTTTAAGAGTTGTAATATTTTCATCGCGATGATTTCAGCAAAAAACAATCGCCACATAAAGTTTCAGTATACGGTTTTATATACGGCATTCCGCTGCTAATTACAATATGATGTAAAAGTTTCATGGGTTTTAATACAGCAATAACACTAAAGGTGGGTAGCGAGTTAAATTAGTTAACGCAAGTTAACTAACATGGGATTAAAATTTAACGTTGTTGCATCAACGCTTTTTTAACATGTGTTAGTTAAAATGATTGCCCAGAATCTACGGTCACCGTAAAATCTCTTTGAGGTTAAGTAAGTGATATTGCTTCGGGTGCAAAATTCCAAAATTTGATTTTTAATGCTTTGTATATAAATAGGTAATAATTAAAGGAAATAACTTAATGTTGCCTCTAATGATGCCCCTGTGGAGGCATCGGATATTGTAAAGATTATATACGCTTGAGTATGCTTTTTACGATCGCATACAACCAATTCAATTGTGTTTGGGCCTAAAACGTTTTCCGTCATGAAAATTTAATGAATTTTCGTTGACATTAAAATTCAACACCAAAATATGCATTCAACCCGGAGGATTTTATTAAAAATCCGGAGCCCGGATCGTCTTCGGGTGAATATGCCTGCGTTGGTGGACTTGAACCTGCGCAGATCTAAATTTTTCGTCCGAGGCTGCCGTCCAGCTGCAGCTGGATTTCCATCGTTTTCTCCCAGGCGCCGTTCGCCTTTTAATTGTAGCACATTAAAATGAATTTAGCATAGCTTATGATTTTTTAATTAGCCTGCGGGAGGTGCTCCCGCAAGCTTCGGCTCTTCACACACGCCCCGGCTTTTCCGAATCGGCCGTGGGAGAACATTTAAATCTGCATTACGCACGTTAATTAATTCGTCGCAATTAACATTTAGACGGCGCCGTTTCGGTAATCCGCCGAGTTTTCGTTGTTTTTGCCGCGCCAAGGCGGAAGCGGCCCAAACTCGCGCGCCAAATTTCTGCGCGCAACTTAAATATTCATCTCCCCCATCGATTTCTCCCGTAATTGTGGGAACATTTACCTGCTGACCGACCATCTCCGCTCTGCAAACTCAATTTTAATTTCTGTAATGAATAATGGTTAATTATTGCTCAATTGTCTCGAAAGTCACCAAAGCAATTGACTCTTACTGCTGCAATTAAGCAAGAACTTTGAACGAGTTATTGAATAATACATAGCTGCATTTGATTTGTCTGGAATATAAACGTAGCAGTTTCCGTACTAAACTTAAGATTATTAATTTTTTATAAGCATGCTGTCCAAGTTAAAGTGTTCCCTCAAACTTTTTGTTCACGATTATTGTTCACGATTATCTCATAATATTCTCATTATTTCCTCAATTATATTCATATACATTATTCACTACCACCCAAGTAGCACAACAATATTGGTCAAATATATGTTTGCAATAATGTGTAATGTTTGCCTATATGTAAATGTTAAAATCTCGCCAATATTGGGCCAATATTGGCTACAGTATATTTAGCAAATATATAACAAGAAATTTCATTCATATACATTATTCACTACTACCCAAATAGCACAACAATATTGGTAAAATATATGTTTGCAATAATGTGTAATGTTTGCCTATATGTAAATGTTCATATCTCGCCAATATTGGGCCAACATTGGCTACAGTATATGTAGCCAATATATAACCAAGATTTGGCCAACACTTACCCATTATAGGTATTTGGAATAACAATGATTATATAATATTTTAAAATATTACAATTGCTGCAGCAGTAAATAATGTTGTATTGTATTTAATAATGGCAAAAATTTGTGCAGTGCATATATTGTGCCATTACACTGTTTTATAGATTGATCAAATATAACATATTCACAATTTTTGTAAATAATAATTTCAATTTGTTCCAATCTTTTTAAAGCAATGACTATTGTATAAATAATACTAATACTACAAAGATTAAATAAAAATAGCAGTAAATAGTAGCAGTAAATAAAAATAGCAGTAAAAAATATAGCAGTAAATAAAAATAAATACTACAAGATTATTTTCTGCCATTTTCCACTAATTTCCACTATTTCTCAATATTTTTTGAGATTTATACTGATTTCCCAATAATCATCATGATTTCTGGAGATTTTTCAATAATTTCCAGATAAAAAATGCAAATTGGTAGACATTTTTAATAATTCCTAAAATTTCTCTCTTATTTTGGAAATTTCTACAAATAAATATCAATAATTCCAAAGATTTGTGACTAATTACCAAGTTTTCCCAATAATTTTAGAGATTTCTAGAGATATTTCAATAATTTTTAAGATTTTGAGAGCTAGTATAGTATTTAGTATAGTATTTATTGGTGTTCAGTAACTGTACAGTTTTACACAAGTCAAAAAGAAGAATATGCAATTAGAGTCAGAGCAGCACTTAATACAAACATAAAAACAACAATAATAATAATAATAATAATAATAGTTTATTAATGCGTTTATTAATATTATTATAATTAATAATAATGCGGGGAATAATACGTAAAGTACATATATAGGTGACTAATACGTAAGTAGATAGATAATATGATAATAGAGATAATAGACAAATGACTGACAAATGACAGATAATGACAAATAATTTCGAGATAATAAAAATCAGAAATGGTGAATATGATTATTACTCTTTAAAATATTATAAAATTTCGAAAAAAAATTCAATCATCTATGTGATCTCTCAATTATACTTTGATATCTTTACAAATTTCGCAGTAATTATCAAGATATTTCAACACAATTATTACATACATTTTTTTATTCTGCAATTTTTTCGATAGTTCTTAAAATGTCTAAACATTTGTAAATTTTGCAAAATTCCGAGAGATTTGCCATTAATTTTCACGGTTTCTCAATATTTTTTCCAAATTTCTTCAGATTTCTCAATAATTATCAATATTTCTCGACATTTTTCAATAATTTATAGATCATGAAATGCAAAGTGGTTGACATTTTGCAATAATTCCCAAGATTTCTCAATAATTTTGGAGCTTTCTACAGATTGCCTAATAAATATCAATAATTCCAGTTTTTTTTTAATAATTCGTAAGATTTATCAATAATTATCAATATTTCTGGAGATTTTTCGATAAGTTCTATATCATGAAATGCAATTTGGTTGATATTTTTCAAATATCCTCAAGATTTCTCAATAATTTTGAAGATTTCCAAAGATTGCCCAATAAATATCAATAATTGCTGAAATTTTTAAATAATTACCCAGATTTCCAATAATTATCAATATTTCTGGAGATTTTTAAATAATTTCTTTATCATGAAATATAAATTGGGTGACATTTTTCAATAATTTCCAAGATTTCTCAATAATTTTGGAGATTTTCAACAGATTTCCCAATAAATATCAATTACACCAGAAAGTTTTTGAAAAATTCCCTTAATTTACCAGTAATTATCGAGATTTCTAGATATATCTCAATAATTCTTAAGATTTTGAGAGATAATAGAAATAATTAATATCAGTTTCGAGATCATAAAAATCAGAAATGGTTGACATGATTATTACTCTTTTAAGTTTCTAAATTTAATCAAAATTCTGTGAGATTTGGCATTAATTTTCACATTTTCTCAACATTTTCCCATTTTTTTTCAGATTTCCTAATAATTAGCAAGATTTTTGGAGATTTTTCAATAATTTCTATATCATGAAATGCAAATTTTTAGATATTTTTCAATAATACAAAAGATTTCTCAATAATTTTCGAGATTTCTAGATATATCTCAATAATTCTTAAGATTTTGAGAGATAATATAAATAATGACTATCAGTTTCCAGATCATAATAATCAGAAATGATTGACATGATTATTACTCTTTTAAGTTTCTAAATTTTATCAAAATTCCGAGAGATTTGCCATTCATTTCCAAGGTTTCTCAATAGTTTTCCAAATTTCTTCAGATTTCCAATAATTATCAAGATTTCTAGAGATTTCTCAATAATTGGTTGATATTTTTCAATAATCCTCAAGATTTTTCAATAATTTTGAAGATTTCCACAGATTGCCCAAGAAATCTCAATAATTGCTGAAATTTTTGAATAATTACCAAGAGTTCCCAATACTTGTCAATATTTCTGGATTGGTTGACATTTTTCAGAAATTCCCAATATTTCTCAATAATTTTAGGAGATTAATTAGTCAATATTTCTGGAGATTTTTCAATAATTTTTATATCATGAAATGCAAATTGGTTAACATTTTTCAATAATTCCCATCACCATTAATATTCAATATTCGTGGCTGTAATATTGGCAATATATTGGCAATGTATTGGCAATTGCTTTAAAGTACCAATCAATTGTAATACATGCTATTAAAAAAAATCAAATTCGGAGTAACTCAAAATATTTTAGTGTTGCCCTGGGCGAGGGCAAGAATCTAACATCTGACTATAGATTAAAAGTCAGAGCCTTAACCCACTACTTTAGGGCCAATGTATTGGCAATTGTAATATATGCTATAAAAAAAAAACAAATTCGGAATAACTCGAAATATTTTAGTGTTGCCCTGGGCGAGGGCAAGAATCTAACATCCGACTATAGATTAAAAGTCAGAGCCTTAACGCACTACTTAGGCATTTAGTATTTCAGCGATCTTTGTTGTAATTATTCACAACGATAATACCATTATATGCACGTTGAAAAATATACTATATTATGTATCTGATTTTTGTGAACAGCTTTGAAATTATTACATTACTATTACTGCACTATAATATCTGTAATGAGAACGATACAATTTATTTTTGTGAACAGCTTTACAATTGGAGTAAACTACTACACTATAATAGCTGTAATGAGAACGATAAAATTTATTTTTGTGAATAGTTTTAGAATTGGAGTAAACTACTCCACTATAATATCTGTAACGAGATAATATAATTTGAATTAATTAAATTATACTGCGACTGACGTTAGAAATTTAGTACTGCCGACAGTAATGTAAATCTTGCGGGACTTAACTTTCCTACGATGTCACTTTTAAGAGGTTAAACTAAACAGTACATTGTGGAGCTTTTACTGTGTGTCCACCTGTTTTCGCCGTTCTAAGTTTAGCAACATCGTCTGCTTATAACGAATGTGAAACGCAAGTTATAATCCAAAAATGGGATAAAATGCCTAAAACACGTTTGTTATTATTGTTTACGGAAATTTTGTTTTGCACACATTAATTAGTTATGCGGAATAACATGATATTTAAAAGTGAAATTATCATTCCATTACCGAAACTGGATAAAGTGCATAAGACGCATGTTAATGTCATAATTTTAACTAATTACGGAAATGATTTTTTTAGTGATGCACACATTAATTAGTTATACGGAATAACGTGATTTAAAAGTGATTTCATTACCGAGTTGGTATTTGTATAAAATGATCGATTTCTGTATAAGTATGAGACGGCATTGAACAGCCTTCAGCATTAATTCCATGTGCGACATCTATATTTAGGTATGGTAATGATGGAATTCACGAGGAAATAATGAACATTCCGCTTGGTCAGAAAAATAGTTCCGTATGAGTTTCCGCTTAATTAAAACTGCCAATCTGTAGGATTTTGGGAAAGCTTAGAGCAGAAAGCGAGGTTTCTTTGGTGCAAGTAAATTAGCGCCAATTTGGCGTATATTTAACTTTATGCTTATGTAAATCTGTACTAAGCTAGTTCAAAATCTAATCTGCATAAATTTGTACGGCATTACTTACACCGATGTATAAATAGAATTACAGCCGCAGACTTCTGGAGGATGCGAGGCTTTCTAATGCCCGAATATCGGATGGCTAAGTTGTTTTTTTGCGTGCGCTTTGTTGGGGATTTGATAGAGGTTGTGCTAGTTGTGGGTGAGGTTAATAATAAATATATAAACATTGGCGTTCATTCTTAGCGTTAATAAATTATAGGTTTCATGTAAGAAATCATAGCAATGTACAAATTGTTGACCTTACTTTCACGAGACAGGCATGGAAATATAATTTGTGTATCTTGCTCATAATAAATTCCAGAAATGTGGTTTCCGAGCAGCTGAATAGATACTTATTTATAATCTAGAGGCGGCAATTTGAATAATTTATCGGAATAAAACTTGCCTCGGTCCTTAATAGAGCCGGTAAGCCGTATGTCCTGTACGTCCTGTTTATCCCTCTGTTTATTTTACACGGACAGTGTCAGCCACCACCAAATTGACATTGACGACTCTCATTATCAATTCATAACTCTAGCCACTTCCAAATGAAGCCACTTTACACTTAAATTACCATACCGAATTATCATTAATGTTATTATAGCGATCAACACTTCACATCGATTAGGCTTTAAACCCAATCATCCCCTATTTCGGTGTTTTCCTGCAGTGCAATCAAATCACGCGAATCCAAACGTACGCATTTTTCTATTCCACTTTGCCCACTTTATTCAATCAACACGCTCGGAATCAATTTTAACGGCGTATTAATGGGCGCAACCATTAATTCATATCATTACACTATCCGCTGATTGAGAAACCGGCATCCATGACTACACATACACACCCTCACCTGACTTGGCACGGCACGGAATTCCTTCCGCACAAACAAATTACAATTAGGCAGATAAACAACGGACAATTATCGTTTAATTGTAGTGCAATTTTGTAGAGAAAATTGTTCAGGATTTTCTTTTAATTAAGCGGGACGCAATAAAAAAAGTTCAACGTCCAAATGGGCCGACGTATTTTCATTATTTCCTGAGAGCGAGCTTTATTATTATGCGACGAATCGAGGAGGCTTGAGGATTCACTTTTCAAATAGCGCACATGTCGCGGCTGAAATTAATTGCGGCGACTTTAATCGACTGAAAATCCGCAACCATTCGGCGGCGGAATGCGTGCTCAGTGCCTTATTGATTTGTCTCCTTCATTAGGTGAAAATTCGCAAGAAAGCATCAGATCAAGTAGCAATTTATGGCAAGGTCTATTAAATTTAATCAATGGCTTCGCCCGATGAAAAATCAATCTCCGATGTTTCCATCGGCGGCCGTTTCGTTTATCATTTTCTTTTATAATCTCCGAAAGCGGGCAACAGCTGCCCTCGAACCGTTCATAGTTCAAAACTCGCTCATTCATTACACCACCCGGGTAATTAATAGCATGTGGCTTACACGGTTGTGGTCATAAAACAGGATGAAAGGACGTTTTTTTAGCGCGCATATTTTAACACCTCCAATCTCTTGTGTAGTATTTATTCCGTAACAAAATAGCCATTGTTAGCGGATTTAACAACCATAGTTATCCTTCATGCCAGAATTTAACATCGCATAAACCAACGTAAATGACTGCATATTGAACATTTAAGTGGAAATATACCAAACCCAATCGTCAACAATGAAATCATTTTAAACGCATGACAACTCACATGAAGCGCTACAAAGTTAGTTTATAGTTCAATTTTGCCCGATGCAACAACTCTTAAACTCAAACACAATTTTAATAACAATAAAAAAACGCGTTTATTTACCAAAAATAACTTAGCGCTTAAAACGCTTCTTCTCTCTCAGAAGCTGTCCCAAAGGAGTCATCCCTTGAAATGACCATTTTTCCATATTTGGCATTTTTTTTAGATATTTTCATCAATCAGCTATTTTCAAATACAGAGCGTCGACTTACGTCGACATTTGTACTTAAAAAACCTGATAGGTGTACACATTTTACCACTGGGATATCACAGCTGAAGTTTAGAATTTGAGAAATTTTCACAAATTTCAACGGTTTTAATTGAAAATTTGATATACGTGACATTTTCACTTTAAGGTGTTCACATTTACCACAGGGATATAAAAAATGGACAAATTTTAACATATTCGGGTAGTATCTATTGAAAAATTGACAGATTTTCACAGCTGAAGCTTACAATTTGGGAAATTTTGACAAATTTCAACGGTTTTAATTGAAAATTTGATGTACGTGGACATTTGCACTTAAAAACCTGATGGGTGTACACATTTTACCACTGGGATGTTAAAAATCAACAAATTTCAACAGATTCGGCTAGTTTCTATAAAAAAATTAACAAATTTTCACAGCTGAAGCTTATAATTTGACAAATTTTGACAAATTTCAACGGTTTTAATTGAAAATCTAATGTACGTTTACATTTGCACTTAAAAATTTGATAAGTGTACACATTTTACCACTGGGATATCAAAAATGGACAAATATTAACATATTCGGGTAGTATCTATTCAAAACTTGACATAATTTCACAGCTAAAGCTTACAATTTGGCAAATTTTGACAAATTTCAACGTTTTTAATTGAAAATTTGACGTACGTCGACATTTGCACTTAAAAATCTGATAGGTGTTCACATTTTACTACTGGGATATCAAAAATGTACAAATTTTAAAAGATTCTGATAGTATCTATTGAAAAATTGACAGATTTTCACAGCTGAATCTTAGAATTTTATAAACTTTGAATATCTTATTCGGAAATTTCACCCATTTAGAAGGTTGTAACAGATTTTGACAGTAGCAATCGAAAATTTAACAGATATCGACAGTTTTTAATAAACTTTGATATGCAGGGTGATTCAAAAAGTGATGTCCAAGCTCAATTTGATATGCAGGATGATTCAAAAGATGATGTCCAAGTTTAATTTAATATGCAGGGTAATTCAAGTGTCCAAACTTAAAGTGTAATCGGTGAAATTAAAAAAAATAATGCCAATACTGTCATAACAAAATGGCATTTGTTTGACTTATTTCCTATTATGACTTGATAAATCATAACAATGATAGCTATTTTCAACTACAGAGCGTTCTATAAATTGGTGAAAATTTGATATACATGGACATTTGTACTCAAAAATTTGGTGTTCACATTTTACCACCGGAATATCAAAAATTTACAAATTTTATATATTTATATCATAATGATAAACACAAAGAAATCCTCTGCAACTAGATAACAGTTGAAAATAAGACATAGGTTTTATTAACATGTTTTGCTTCATATAGCATCCCACCCTGAAGTTCAGACCATACCTTTTGAATCACCCTGTATGTGGATAATTGCACTTCAACGTTTCATAATTTTTTACATATTAATACTGGGATATGAAAAATAGACAAATTTGTGGCAGATTTGGCTAGTATCTATTGAAAAA
The DNA here is from genome assembly GCA_951805005.1 of Othius punctulatus. Classification (NCBI taxonomy): domain Eukaryota; kingdom Metazoa; phylum Arthropoda; class Insecta; order Coleoptera; family Staphylinidae; genus Othius; species Othius punctulatus. The sequence goes on along the minus strand of OX638147.1, from coordinate 38,066,419 downwards.
TTGACAGGTTTTCACAGCTGAAGCCTGGAATTTGACAAATTTTACAGTTGTAATTGAAAATTTTACAGATTTCGAGGGTTTTAATTGAAAATTTTGACAGATTTCGAGGGTTTTAATTGAAAATTTTAATAGATTTCGAGGGTTATCATTGAAAATTTGATGTATGTCGATAGTTGTACTTAAAATTCTGATAGATGTTTACATTTTAACACTCTGATATAAAAAAATTACAAATTTTAAGAGATAGTGACATTATCTATTGCAAAATTGACAGATTTTCACAGCTGAAGCTTAGAATTTTACATATTTTGATTGAATTGAATTTTACATATGTCTCTGTGGAAATTTTACCCATTTAGAAAGTTGTTGTAAGTTTAACAGATTTTGACAGCCGAAAATTTAGCAGATTTTCAGTTTTTTATAAAAAAAAATGTATGTATGCATGCATGTCTGTATGTAGGTGTGTGTGTATGTATATAGGTTTGTATGTATGTGGTGCATGTATCTATGTATGTATGAACGTATGTATGGCTGTCTGTGTGTGTGTATGTATGATGTATGTATGTATGTATGTATGTGTGTATGTATGTATGTATGCATGTATGTGTGCATGTTAGAAAAATGTATGTATTCAAAAGGTGTGGTCCAAACTAAAGGTGTAATTGGTGATGTATCTATGTTATGTATCACATTTTGTGTTTTAATTTGTATGACGTGTAAACTTGATGTTTACATTTTAACACTGGGATATCAAAGAATGACATTTTAACAGATTCGAGCAGATTTTGACAGTTTTTTTAATAAAATTTGTCAGATTTTGAGTTTTTTTAATAAAATTTGGATGATTTTGGCAGTTTTTTATAAAAGAGATGCTTCTGTTGTCGGACTTCCTATAGGAGAAAGGAGGGAGTTCGGTTTTATGCGAAATGTGACACATTATCTGGCATACACTATATCAACATTATTTTTAGGCTCTGCTAAAACAGATAACTTTCCCATATCAACAAAACAATGCTAAAAGATTCGATTTTTTAATGTGAAAACGTGGATTCAAAATTTTCCCTGTATAAAACTTCGATCAATTCTTAATCTGTAATATTTGCCTCTCAGAGAATTACTTGTATGTTGCATTTTAAAAAAGACGTTTTGCTACGACAGTTGTACTTAAAATCTAATTGATGTTTACATTTTAACACTGGAATATCAAAGAATGACAAAATTTAACAGATTCGAGCAGTATGTATTGCAAAATTTGCAGATTTTCGCAGCTGAAGCTTAGAATTTTACATACTTTGAATGCCTCTGTGGAAATTTTATCCATTTAGAAAGTTGCTGTGAATTTAGCAGATTGTGACAGTTACAATTGAAAATTTGGCAAATTTTGACAGTCTTTTAAATAAAATTTGGCAGTTTTTTTTTTACAAAAATTTGGATGATTTTGACAGTTTTTCGTGACAGCACGATAAAAAAAACTCTCTGTATAATATTGTATATACTGTACTGTATATTTAGCTGTATATAAAATTAAAAAAAGTTTCTGCAGATTGTGTAGCAAAACGGCAACTTTCTACTTGGATCATTTTCATCTTTATTCTTTATCAATATAGTTACGAATAATTATAATATGGTGATATGATGATAATATAATAACCCACTTTTGTGTTGTGTTTTTTTTTGTCAACTTTTTTTAACCCGTGGCGCATTTCAATACACTCAACACCAAAGAATTATGACTATATTAACTATTAACAAAATAATATTATAATTCAAATCGCCTATTTCTTCTTATCCTATTATATCTATCCTATTCATTATATCTCTCTATGGCTATTCCTATGTCTCTTTTCACCATCTAACGAAAAATTTCGAAGGTAGATGGCGACTCATTGTTAACCTATAGAGTTGATCTTAATGACAAACAAGTTGAATGACTTTTCTATAAAATGGGATTTTTTCGAAGGTAGATTTCGAAGGTAGATCGCTACTCATTGTTGACCTATAGAGTTGATATTAATGACAATCAAGTTAAATGACTTTTTTATAAGATGGGATGTTTTTGAAGGTATATTTCGAAGATAGATCGTGACTCATTGTTGATCTTAATGACAAACAAGTTGAATGACTTTTTTATAAGAAGGGATTTTTTCGACTTTCAGGTAAATAAATCATCTTTAGAAGGTTTCAGTTGTTAGATGTTTGGGAAGAAATTGATCTCCACACGTTCCAAAGTTGAATGAGAAATAAGTTGATCATCCCTGGTATAGAGGTATAAAAAATTGTATGTGGCAAGTTTGGGGTTGGTTAAATTTAATATGTTGGCGGTTGTATTAAATTAGGTAGAAAGGGTGCTTACCTAAACGTGCATTCCGGCATTATAGTTTTAATATACACGTAAAATTAAATTTGATACGATTTAAGCTAACTTCATCATCCTATTAGCTATCATTATAATTATATACAGCATAATGCGCGTGATAATATAATCCCGTATATTAAGTTATTCACAATGGTAAGATGATGAGCGTGTACACAAGTTACCCCAGTCCATCGCCCCATGCATAATTCATGAGCCAGATTGAATAAAAACACTTTTGATGTTTATATTCGATATAAATACGGCATATGTGTGCATGATAATAGAACTATGCGTCCGACTTTTTTCGCTTTATAAATCAGTAATCGGGCGAGAATTTGTGGGGGATGGAAGCTTGGGGTAAGGTTGACGGCACAGTTATTCCTGCACTTGGAAATTTTGAATAATTAATAAACGAAGTACGGACGGAGGTGATTATATTAAGGAATTGTATAAAATCAATTCCAGCCGTCTGTTGGGGTGGGCCCAAAAGTGAGTTGGGGGTGGCGATATTGTCACCAGCAATTTTAATATCGCACGTAACTCACGCGTGTCTTAATAATATTAATTGCTCGCGCTCACGTTCAATAAATTTTTATCGCCATTATTAAACTTTAATCCTCAATAAACCACTTACTTGAGCCGGTTAATGTTTATTAACGTGCCGGGATAAATTACGACGGGATGAAAGATAATTGCCGGTTATCACCGCGGTTTTAAACGCGGAATTACAAGTATTACAAACCGCGGCTCACGTTCACCGGGGGCAGTGCCGTTCAAAACACTCGCGCTTATCAAATTTCATCAATAATTACACATTTCTCCCATACAACGCAAGCGGGCTTTACTGTAAGCCGACATGACACGTTACAATTGTTATCAGCACTATGTCAGCCCCCCGAAAATAGCACCCATCGAAAATTGCTGAATTGATGGGGAATTCCACAGAAACCACTTGGCCCACAAAAACTATTTTATTTATGCTAAGTAAATGGCGAAGTTTCGTAATGCCTCTTATTCCCACGGATTACTTATTAACTAAAAGTAGCAGGCATTTTTACTTCAATTACTATAAATCCTTATATAAAGTGGGATACGTCTCCAAACTATTACCACATCCCATTTTAGGGCTCATCTAACTTCTGTGTTACGAAATCCATACATAACCATAAAAATTGGATTGAATTGAAAATTTAAAATACATTGCTCCTGCAGTAAGTGGCGTTGGAATATCCTGAAACAAATATTATTAGTAATGGTAATTTATTGAAATGGAAAATTCGTCGCTTGCTTATACAAGATGTACCTAAATGATTGTTGTTATGTAATCACTACAATTCAATTGTGCCGCCTTTCAAATTTGTACACCGTACTATTTGAGAACTGTCACTGTCAACCATACCTTCCAACTGTCAGAAATTTGTCTCTTGCAAATGCATCTCTCACACTTTTCCAAATTTATTAAATTTTTAAATGAAACTGTCGTATTTTTTGAAATTTTCATATATTCAACTGTCAACATTGCAATTTTCAAAAATTGCTATAGGTGCATTTTCCAAATTTCCCAAATTTACAAATGAAAGTTTTTGAAAATTTCACATTTAACTATCAAAATGTTTAGCTCTAACTGTAAAATTATATCAAATTATAACCGATGGTATCTGCCATATTTTCCAAACTAAACTCTCCAAATTTGTTATATTTCCAATCAGAATCGTCCAAATTTCAACAGGTGGAGCAAAAAAATTAACAGATGCATTTGAATATTTGATGAATAATAACCAATTTGTTAAATTTTCAATCAAAAACGCCCAAATCTGGTGCAGCTAAAACATTAACAGATTTTGACACGTGCATTTAAGAAGTAGATACATATTAATAACTGCAATAGAAATTTTAACATATTGCAACTGTTAAAATCTGTAAGATTTTCATATACGGCCCTCAGAATCCATTGAAACAATCCATAAAAAAAAAATTAACAGTTGCTTTTGAAAATTATTAATTAAGGTTATGCAAATAATGTACATTTAAACTCGTGGGCCCTGAACTAATTCTTCATTGTAGTCTTTTCGTGTGCTTGGAAGCCACAAATATTATTGAAACTAGTAATAATTTAGTATTTGAGCAGTTAAATATCAAGGTGACGCAATTGAAATGCATGAAGATAGCTTTTATTGCCATCTTCATGTCTAATGTGTAAATGAAGTAGTCTATATCAAAAATAGAACTATTTTTACTGGAGCGGAACAAAAATATTTTACATGGTGATGTAATTACAAGCATTTAGATACACCTTGTAAGGATGACGCTTTCTCATCCGATCAGTTTTGCGAATCGCGCAGCTTTCTAACCGCGAAAATGATTTGCAACTAATGGAACACCGTGCAGAGGCGACGGAATTGAACGAGGAGAGGAAAAAAAACATGTTCGCGAGGTACTTTGTGGCCTACGATGCGAAAAAAGCGCGCTGCCTTACGTGGCACTGTCGTTCATTAATGATACTAATTACTGAACCAGACCCGCTCGCACTCATGATATAATCGCGCCGCCAACCTTAAAAATCAATTGTTAACCGGCTAAATGTAGGCGCGTTTTTTTCGCAGCCCCGAGCTCGCATTGCAGTGCTAATGTATTGCCGCAGATAAGTGTGGTAAGAGTAAGGTATGTTCCGTTATCGACGTGCAATCGGTATAGATAGTGCACACATTTAATGATGCATATTAGCTCGCCCATTGTATCTGCTTGTACGGCATTAACGAAATAAATTACATACACCATTCGCATCGATGCCGTTTAGTTAATTAATTTTCCGTTGATCCAATCGCGCCCTGCACGAATTAATAATCCGTCTTCGGCTACAAATTTCAACCAAAGAATCTTACGTACAACTGCACGCCATTACTCTATTAATAAATCACACACATAATCTACCACGTTATTAACACATTAATTCGATAGCAAACAACAAACAGTACTAATTAATACCTCCAGAGACATAATAATAATTATTACTGCCTTTCAACACTTCAATTTCACAGACTCAATTTGACAGATCTCAGATTCATATTACAAACGTCAAGTTCACAGACGTCAGTTTGACAGATGTCAGATTGACACACATCACTTTGATATAACAAACGTCAATTTCACAAACGTAAATTTGACAGATGTCAGATTCATATGACAAACGTCAATTTCACAGACGTCAGTTTGAGAGATGTCAGATTGACACACATCAGTTTGATATAACAAACGTCAATTTCACAAACATCAATTTGACAGATGTCAGATTCATATGACAAACGTCAATTTCACAGACGTCAGTTTGACAGATATCAGATTGACACACGTCAGTTTGATATGACAAACGTCAATTTCACAGACGTCAATTTGACATAAGTCAGATTCATATGACACGTCAATTTCACAGACGTCAGTTTGACAGATGTCAGATTGACACACATCAGTTTGATATAACAAACGTCAATTTCACAAACGTCAATTTTACAGATGTCAGATTCATATGACAAACGTCAATTTCACAGACGTCAGTTTGACAGATGTCAGATTGACACACTCTGTTTGATATAACAAACGTCAATTTTACATACGTCAATTTGACAGATGTCAGATTCTTATGGCAAACGTCAATTTCACAGACGTCAGTTTGACAGATGTCAGATTGACACACTGTGTTTGATACAAACGTCAATTTTGCAGACTTCAATTTGACAGATGTCAGATTCATATGAAAAACAAAACGTCAGTTTGACAGATGTCAGGTTGACATACGTCTGTTTGATATGACAAACGTCAATTTCACAGACGTCAGTTTGACAGATGTCAGATTGACACACGTCAGTTGATATGACAAACGTCAATTTGACAGACCTATGCCTTGCATTTATTTATACTTATGTCAACATCAAAACGTACATTTTAATTTTTTACATCCACGATATTTAGAACTGCATATTTATACCTATATCAACATATTTTAATTTTTGCAGACGAATAACATTTAGAACTGCAATACCTCTATATATTCTCTAACTCGGTAGAATTATAAATTACCAAGCTACGATTTATCCTGCCATTACGGTCATTACGTATCCGTTGGCTAGTCAGGCAATCCAGCGTTAATACTTGTACTTAGTTAACTGTCCTATGAAAACGATATAACGTTATAGAGACCGGAAAATAAGCTTTTTCAATGCGCAAAAATACACTAAACTAAAAAAATCATGTCATGGATATTTTATGCCAGATTTGTATACGGTATGCCTGAAGATATATTATCTGAAAATTTGATTAAGGTTATGAAGTAAATAAGTGAGAGAATCGAACATATAACTTTCCCAGTTGACAGGTATCGCTATATCTGTCACTGAAATTTGTCTAATGGATATTTTGAAAAATTTATGCCAGATTTAGATACAATATGCCTGAATATATATCCTCTGAAAATTTGACGAAGGTTATGAAGTAAATAAGTAAGAAAATCGAACATAAAACTTTCTAAGTTGACAGGTATTGCTATATCTGTCACTGAAATTTGTCTAATGGTTATTTTGAAAATTGTATGCCAGATTTGGATACAATATGCCTGAATATATATCCTATGAAAATTTGATTAAGGTTATGAAGCCCTCATAAGACACGACCATCATTTTTATTACCTCTTGTATGCGTATGTGCTATCGTTTTAAGACTGTTTTACATCCATCATCCAATGATGTCCTGTTATGAAGACTAATTGCAGATGTTATTAAATGACTGTTTACGAAAATGTGGTTTGTGAGAAAAATAAAGCGAGCGGGTTTACACAAAGCGCTCAAAAATAAACATCGCTTATTGATGTGTTTGCCGAGACGCGTAATGACAGATAAATGTTATGAATTAATTAAAACGCTTAGATTACAGTTATTGTTAAGGGCGTGTATTTCACAACAGGGTGTATAATTAGACCAGATGTTTATAAATGCTTTCCGGCAACGACACGGATATCAATTTTGAGACCCAATTACTTTTCCGAAGCACGAATATTGATTTATGCTAGTACCTAAAGAACTATTTGCCTAATAAAATAGTGGGCACGTCTATGAATAACGAATAAACTTTATTTTGCCATATTATTATACAACTTCCCATTTTTAACAATATTACAAAAATCATCAGATATCCACAAAACTCGCTCAATCATTTCAGTAAGTAAGAAAATGTATTTCGTATTAAATGTTTTATAACGAATACAATATCCTTATCCTTCAGCAGGATTCGAATCCTGGATCATGAGCTTACGTGTTACTTGAACATCCTTATCCTTCAGCAGGACTCGAGTCATGGACCATGCGTGTTACTAACAACGCAATATTTATACGCAATATGACCTATATATTAATACAAAATTGTTTTGCCCTAATGTACCATAAAATGTTATCGTTAAATTATCCAAGTGTCCTAATATAGTTCTTGTCTCGGATTTAATTAAATTCATCGGGTTAAATACTTTCTCATAACCGACGCTCGATCCTGGAATGTTCCACAAATATCCATCTAATTGCCATTTCCATATTTTTCAAGCTGAATCCAACTGAATCAATAACACGTTTAATTTCGCCGGTATTAGCCATTATGCAATAACAAATGCAAATCCACAATATTTTATTTGCTTCATCTTCGTTGCAATTGTAAGCGAGGAATAATTGATTACATTAATCATTCGTAAATTCTAAATAACGAATATATTGACAATTATATCTTGCGCAAGTCTCTTTATGCTTGTTTGTGTTTGCTGGAAAATTAATTCTACGAGGTGCAAAAGTTTAATTCATTATAGTGTGACGTACCTGAAGGGCAATCAGCGCGTTAGGCCGTGGAGCGAGTGGAGGGTCCCTTCGAAGCAGTGACGAGGGCCAGGCTCTCGGTGTCAGAGAGTGGGGGGGTTAAAAAAGGCTCCACGTAATTTTAGGTTTATACCTAACCTATAATTAATTATAGGTTAGGTTAGGTAAGGCGAAGAACCAAAGCTAGATTTTAGGTTAAGTAAAATAAATTAGCCCTATTATGTAAATATTATAACATTATTGATAATATAAAGTTCTTATTATTAAAGTTATGGATTGATGTGGGCGACTCTTAGTTTAAAAAAGTTTAAAGATTCTCCGCCTTGTATTGTAACGTAATCGGATACTTGAAAAGTCGGACAATTTGTATCCGTTTATATAAGTGCCGCAGTAATTTAGTATTCAGGCGTTTGTGAATGCGAAAAATTGGTACAATCGAACGTGAAACTGGAGTCCCAATTAATTTGGTGGGGCTCAGATTTGTACATCGGCGAGTTTCTCACATGCACACGGCGAAGAGAGAGTCGAGCCAATCTATAACTATCGGCGAAATAATACAAACAATAGGCCTTTTTTGTGTGCGCCATAGACATCGGATTGTTCGTGTAAAATTTTGATTTACGACGTACAAAAAAAATGTTCTACGCATGACCTGACCGACCTCAAAAACAGTTACAAATTACATTCATTATGCCCAACTATATGCATCGATATTTAAGCGGAGTGAAATGAAATAAAATAAATATTGCTAGCGCCTCGCGTTCAGTCACGTTGGCTTTCGCGCTTTGAGGCGTACTTTGATTAATTGAAACGTCACGAAAATTGCATAAGTAAATCAAACGGCATCGGCGACGTGTGCATTAATCTGATTAATTTATGAAATGAATACTTTCCAGGCAAACCAGCATTTGAGGCAAGCAATAAAAACGATTTCAAAACCAATAACACGATCAATGTTCACAATATAAAGATAAAGGTTAAAAATCATTTTCATCAAACGTTTGCAAATGTCAACGTTTTATCTTCTGCACAAATATTCGCAAACAACAGTAGATTGTATGTTTGAATACGAACAGACAGAGAAGAGTTCCCAGCTTTACGTTTGCAAATGCATCCACCCGAATGCGGAAGAACAACAGCAAACACGAGCAAATATTCGTTGGTATTTGCCGAGTGCGCACAAGTTCATCCACTCCGTTCAAACATTTTGTTCACGAACGTATGCAAACGTTTGGAAATGCGCGCTTGGTGTTGACGAGCCTTAAGTGAATCACGAACATTTGTAACAGTTTGCAAATATTTTCCAGTGCTTTGACAGCAACCGGTACCTACATGAGTGGACATTCTTGTTTGTGAGCATTCGTTGCTTTGCTAGTGGTTCGTGCAAAAGCAACTGAGTGGCCTTTTAGATATATGTTAAGCCAGACGATGACAAATGTTTGCTTGAGTGGGGAATAACGGCAAATACGAACAAATGTTTGTTCGTATTTGCCGAGTGCGCGCGAGTTCATCCACGCCGTTCGAACATTTTGTTCACGAACGTATGCAAACGTTTGGGAATGCTTTGCGTGCTTGGTGTGGACGGGCCTTTAGTGAATCACGAACATTTGCAACCATTTGCAAATATTTTCCAGTGTTTTGACAGCAACCGGTACCTCTATCAGTGTTTTGACAGCAAACGGTACCTACATCAGTGGACATTCTTGTTTGTGAGCATTCGTTGCTTTGCTAGTGGTTCGTGCAAAACTAATTGAGTGGCCTTTTAGATTCGTGGTATGTTAAGTCAGATGATGACAAATGTTTGCTTGAGTGGGGAAAAACTCCACACCAAGCACTCAAAGAATTCCCAAACGTTTGCATACGTTCGTGAACAAAATGTTCGAACGGCGTGGATGAACTTGCGCGCACTCGGCAAATACGAACGAACATTTGTTCGTATTTGCCGTTGTTCCCCACTCAAGCAAACATTTGTCATCGTCTGACTTAACATACCATGAATCTAAAAGGCCACTCAATTACTTTTACACGAACCATTAGCAAAGCAACGAATGCTCACAAACAAGAATGTCCACTGATATAGGTACCGGTTGCTGTCAAAACACTGGAAAATATTTGCAAATGGTTGCAAATATTCGTAATTCACTAAAGGCTCGTCCACACCAAGCATGCAAAGCATTCCCAAACGTTTGCATACGTTCGTAAACAAAATATTTGAACGGTATGGATGAACTCGCGCGCACTCGGCAAATACGAACGAACATTTCTTCGTATTTGCCGTCGTTCCCCACGCAAGCAAACATTTGTCATCGTCTGACTTAACACACCATGAATCTAAAAGGCCACTCACTCAATTGGTTTTGCACGAACCACTAGCAAAGCAACGAATGCTCACAAACAAGAATGTCCACTGATGTAGGTACCGGTTGCTGTCAAAACACTGATGTAGGTACTGGTTGCTGTCAAACCAGTGGAACATATTTGCAAACGGTTACAAATGTTTGTGATTCGCTAAAGGCCCGTCCACACCAAGCAATTAAAGCTTTCCCAAACGTTTGCATACGTTCGTGAACAACACTCGCTCGCACTCGGCAAATACGAACGAACATTTGCTCGTGTTTGCCGTTGTTCCCCAATCAAGTCTGGCGTTCTTCCACATTCGGGTGGATGCATTTGCAGACGTAAAGACATTCAATAATGCTGGGAAGTCTTCTCTGTGCTAGAATGAAACCCACGACTCTTGTTTAGTTAGAACATTGACGCACAAACGTCTTGCTATCGCTAATATTATTTATTTATGGCGATTTATGATGTGTAAGAACATATAATTATTATTAACGTCTAAGAACATAACTAATAATTCAATACTTGTTAGAGTTTTCTCTATTTCTACTCGAAAAACGTATCAAGAATAAATGAAAAGTGTTGTAATCGAATGATGGGAATAAGTGATATACGTGCGCCTCATTTGGGCATTGATTTGTTCTCATCGCGATTGGAGGTGTGTTAAATTGACGGGAATTTTTCTATATCCACTTTTGCCGCGCGAAAGGATTTCCGAGCGTTTTGCTTGTGCAAACACACAGGCCCTCGATACTTGACGTTATTCGGGGCCTCGGTTTGGCACTCGGAAAAAATCAATTGACGGAAAACATTCGCCTGATTGTGGGAATACACGGCGCGCAGTAACCAGTAAGCGCCGATGAAATTTCATTAACACGACTCAAAGCGACCCCCTACTCAATTTAATGAATAAACTTAGGATTTAATCATCACTTTTAATCACGTTGCATCTCCAAACCGATTTGCTGCAGCGTAAACTATGAACTTGAAGTTGTAAGGCGAATTATTAAAAGCGGCTAAGTTGAGTCTGGGAGCGGATTTGATTCGCCTTCCAGTAACAAATAGGCCGATTGCGTTGATTATCGGAGGGTTTTCGCCTCTACGAAGTTGGGAGTGTAGAGGCTCGATGATGTAAAACCCCCAATTTAACTGGGCTCGATGCTTTAGGGAGCCCCAAATAAAGAATGGCACCTTAATAGTACGTGAACGGTTGTGAAATGGACCAAAGTAAATTTATTTCATCTTCCATGCCCACGACTTAAAGTGAGGTTATACATACAACCTCGCAGGTAATTCCGCATTTTCTGCTGACTGTATTAATTAGCAGAGCTCTAATTATAAATGTAATTATACAATCGAATAATCTAATTGATGATTGCTAACGATCCTTGAAAACAATATTCCATGTATTGTTTCTTCTGCTCTTTCCAAATATGCAAACGGAAATTTCGGAAATTATTTTTTTCCTCAAAAACTACTAAAGATAAGTGCCCTATAGGTTTAATAAAATGTGTTCAGAATTGAACGAGCAATCTGTGGATGTAAAAATATACAGGGTGTTCCATTTAAAATAACAAAGTTGATGGCCACTTCCGGTAGAAGGGGAAGTGATAGAAACATGCACGTATTTTATTTTACGAGATCACGACGAATGATGTTTGTGTGAATTTTTTCAAATTTTTATTCCATCAGGAACCCCATAAACTTTTAAGCAACGACCTGCGTAAGACACCCTGTATACATTTTAATGACTCTATAGGGCGGAAACGTTTATAACGAACATATGTGCTTATGGAACATGTAATCTATATCAACTTGGTTACTTGGCCGAAAATTTGGGTTTGTACGTGCACATATAAGGGTAGAAATAAATTAACGAAAGTTGGGGTGGTTCTAAGGTAGCTTGGGGATGAATTTGATTAATTGTGGGCATAGAATATCATAACTTGTATCATCTGCTATGCTTGTACGAAATTTCAAGTGATATGGACCATAAATAACGTTTGAAATAAATAAAACGTGTTTTATAGGTTCTTAATGGATGTACGCCATTTGGGGGTGCATACGAAATTAGATGACATTAGAAATCAATAAAGCGTATTATCAGGTAGGGCTGGATCAAATTTGGAGTCTGTACAACCACAATGTATCTCCTAAATGAATAAAACATATTGTTGAGTTCTAAGGGATGCTGGGGATTTCAGGGGTTGTTACGTGAACCAGAAAAATAACTATAATATTACGTACGTATCAAACTATCTGAGTGCAAATTTGCAGAGCATAATGTTATTAAATAACACCATAAAAAAATAAAACGTTTGGGGGGGTTGTAAACGTAACCGGGGGTAGTTACATAAAATCTGACGCCACAGTATTTTTTGCCATGCAATTTTGCATCTAAATGTAATATTTGGCATCATTCTGGTAATTAATAATCCCACAATCAATAGTGCAAGTTGTCATAAATTGATATTTTCATTTCCCCATTGTTGTAAATCATTGCAAATTAACCAAGTCTGTACAGGTTTGTGGCCGAGGTCACTCGAAATCGTGCGTGCGCAGTCTATTTTTAGATTTTCTTAACCCCGCCATGACCCGCACAACCCGCAGGTGCCCGAAAGTAGGTCAGAGGTTCGGGACTTCTTACGGCGTGAACCCGTATAGCGTTTGCTCCCCGAATTTCACCGGGTATAGTGATTCGATTGGGGAAAAATCCTGCGGGCAGGTTCCCGGGGCGAACCTGCTCCAGGATACGTGTTATAGCGTCAGTCACTCGCGTATTTTGTGGGAAATTCAGTGCGGGTTGGTTTCCTACAATTGAAGGGCGAATTCGACAAGATGGCCAGGTGAGATGCTGACGGCGAGGCGAGGTGACTTGCGCAGACGCAAGTGGGCCAGATAGTTTACGGGATCTTCAGCAATTGCGAGTCAAATATTGGGCGATTGGACCATGTTCGAAACCTGCGGCAGGCTGTAGGGACTCCGGCTTCGTTATGCGCGCGATTTAAGTCGCTCTTAAAGGTTAGTGACGTACTTATTCGCTCAGTTATTTAATCCGGCTCGTCCACTTTTATTATATAAGGCATTTATTAAATGTTTTAAACAATAAATGGATGCAGATTTGTGCGCATACAAATATAAATTTTACAGATACTTATTTGTAAATTAATTAAAATAATATAATTAAATATGCCGATTGAATTTTATAACTTAGCTAAAATAATATAATAACTATTGCTGTGTCTGTATTAATTTTAATCGATATCAAACTAGCAAACTTTCCTAATAATTTTAATTGATTGACATTGAAATTAATATAATTTATTACTCAAATTATTATAATACAGCCTGTATGTATTGCATGAGTATATGTTATATACATATACAGGATCCTGCAACAGTGCGTTGGGTTTTCCTAGCGCGTTTCCCGTGAGAGAGCAAAAAATATTTCGTACAAAACGTTATTGGTTCAAAAATCTGTATGCCGTACAATTATTTTCAAACATACGGGGTGTCCCAATTTTGCGGAATAACAAAAACAAACATTTTTTTTAATGGAGCACCCTGTATTTATTCAAGTTTTCTGATGACATGTTTCAACCTCTACATTGATGTCTATTTAGTTTCGGATTATGTTACAGCGTTGCCAATTTACAAATTTTTTCTCCAAATATCATGCATAAGCAAGCTCAACTTTAAAAAATCGTAACGACCTCGTTTTTTGAAGGCAAGAATAAGTTTTTGCAATATTCTCAGGGTGGTTAATAAGCAACATTGGTAATGAGCAATTTGAATTTAGTAATACAGGGTGCTTAGAAAAAAAAAGCTAAACTTTACAAATTTCAAAGCGGTACAACCCATTTTTTTAAATGCCCTCTATTTTATGTCATTATTCGATAGGTCTTTTTCTTCTCTTCAATTTGATGGCGCATATCTTAAGTCTGAACCCCATAGTTGTTGAGATATTCAATATTTTTCAAAAAAGTAACCATTTAATTACATTTCTATGCACTGAAATATGTCATGCTGAGACAAAACAACTGTCAAAATGTAAGTAAGAATCAATGTGAGATGAACGAAAATAGTAAAATAGTACTTCTGTAATACGATTAATTATTTTATTCCAAAACCATTAGAGATAACAAAATTATTAATACAAAAGAGAAACGATACTGCAGTAAAGTTTAAAATGTTTTTGTTCATCTCACATTGATTCTTACTTACATTTTGGCAGTTGTTTTGTCTCAGCATGACCTACTTCAGTGCATAGAAATGGTAATTAAATGGTTACTTTTGTGAAAAATATTGAACATCTCAACAACTATGGGATTCAGGCATAAGATATGCCCCATCAAATTGAAGAGAAGAAAAAGATCTATCGAATAATAACGTAAAATGGGGGGCTTTCCGTTTAAAAAAATGGGTTATACCGCTTTGAAAGTTGGCATTTTTTTTGTATTACTAAATTCAAATTTCTCATTACAAAAATATTGCTTATTAACCACACTGAGATTATTGCTAAAACTTATTCTTACTTTCAAAAAATGAGGTTGCTACGATTTTTTTAAGTTGAGCTTGCTGATGCATGATATTTGGAGAAAAAAATTGTAAATTGGTAACACTGTAACACAATCCAAAACTAAATGGTCAGCAATGTAGAGGTTGAAAAATGCCATCAGAAAACTTGAATAAATACAGGGTGTCCCCTGTAAATTATGTTTTAAAATAATTTTACGCCATAAAGATTTTTAAAACCAAAAACTTTTTGTACGAAACATTGTTTTCTATCTCTCACGGGAAATGCGATAGGAAAGCCCGAGGCACTATTGCAGGACCATGAGACATGATATTTGGAAAAAAAAAAAATGTAAATTGGTAACACTAACAGAATCCAAAACTAAATGGACAGCAATGTAGAGGTTGAACAATGCCGCTCGTTCACTTTTATTATACAAGGCATTTATTAAATATTTTAAATAATAAATGGATGCATATTTGTGCGTATACAAATATATGTTTTTCAGATACTTACTTGTAAATAAAATAAAATAATATAACCAAATATGCCGATTGAATTTTATAACTTAGCTAAAATAATATAATAACCATTGCTGTGTCTGCATTAATTTTAATCGATATGAAACTAGTAAACTTTCCTAATAATTTTAATTGATTGTTATTGAAATTAATAATATTTATTATTAAAATTATTATAATACAGGCTGTATTACTGTTGTTCATGCAATACATACAGGCTGTATGTATTGCATGAACATACAACCTCGCAGGTAATTCCACATTTTCTGCTGTATTAATTAGCAGAGCTCTAATTATAAATGTAATTATACAATCGAATAATCTAATTGATGATTGCTAACGATCCTTGAAAACCATACTGCATGCACGATAGTGTAGCATGATGGGTGATTAATGTTGGTGGAAAATCTTGCGCCGGAAAACTCAGGATGCAGCAATTTGTTTCATGCACAACGCCGACTAATTTTTAATCCCAGCGTTTGGATTTATTTTTATTAGCCGCGCGTTTTCCCGGCATTTACCCATTCGCATCGTACACACCTTGCATTCGTAACACTTTCACCATCAATTACACTCGGATTGCCGAAAAAAAAAACGCCAGCCATTAATCACCAGTCTGCGGATCTTTTTTATAAATGTCAATTCTCCTAGGAGCACTCAAAAGTTATTAATTAATTTCGAGTATTTTATGGGTCAATATTTCAATTTTTCATAAATATTTCTAAATATCAATACGATTTATCATTCCAACATTGAATATTGACAGTTCATAATTCATGTTATATTGCATCTCCGATTAAATATGCAAAATGTGTTATTTGGCCATTAATAACTCCCAAAGCGTATCATTAGTGTACCATAATTTGAATCTTAATGCCCGAAAATTTTCACGTACCAATTTAGAAAATTCGTCGTCTTTTAAACGTTTCCACACGCACATTTCAAATTATAAACACACCCGCAATTATTTTCACAACGCAGAAACAATTTATAGAAATTTAATTAACCCACGAACTACACATGTGCACCAAAACTGAAAATAATCGAGATCCTAGTCAAATTTCAAAGTATGCTAATGAATTCTACCTCACGAAATTGCGGTTCAGATCATAATTTAGATTATTTTCTATTAAACGACCATATCAATGCGATATTAAGTGAATTTATGCGTTAAGTGATATTTATCATTAATTACACTAATCTATTTGAATTTGGATTATAATAAGGATTGCCCATAAATTACATACGTATAAAATATGGAATATACTATAATATACAGCAGAAAATATAGCCTAACATATTTCAAATAAAGATTGTTTGGTTTTTATAACTCTAACATATAACAAAATTTAATAACTATTTATTGAAAAACCCATATGCAACGATTAATTAATCAACTTTTCAAAATATATCACATTTATATTAATATTAATTTTCTTACAATTTTTTGTTATGCAATCTTATGTTTTTTTTAAATATTCATGAAGAGAAAATATATCACATGTGTTACATACATTTTCTTAGAAATCTTGTTATGTAAACTCGTGATATTTTTATATATTTGTGAAGAGTACACAAATTTAAATTGCCAAAAATATCAATGAAGTCATGGAAATGAAATACCTAAGAAGAACGAAAGGGGAACAAAATTCAACAAGATCAGAAGCTCAGTAATAAGAAATGAACTAGAAATAGAATCGACCCTGGAATTTATTGAAAAGAGACAGTTAGGATGGTGGGGTCACATGCACAGGATGAAAGAAGATAGACAACCAAAACTTGGGAAAACCTGGAAAAAACGATTAAAGAGATATTAACAAATCGAGGACTAACAACGATACAGGCAAAGAACATGACAAACGGCCGAAAGATATGGAACAAACTTATAGAAAACTAATGGAAAGAAGAAAATGAGAAATTAAAGAAAAACACCTACACTAATTGGTAGAAGGTGTAATGATCAATATATATATATATATATATATATATCGATGAAGTCATTGTCAAAAAGCGTCACAAAAAGAAACTGAAGATTATCAAATTGTGGAAAACAATTAGCTCTATAACTTACTGTTTTTTTCTAAAAATATAATAAAGGCTTTAAGGAGGAGGTTCCTTATTTTTTACTCACCCTGTATATAAATACTGTTGTGCTACCCACATCATTCTTTATAATCGCATGCCTTAATAAAATTAAACCTATTATGGCTACACACCATAATTCCTTACTTTTTACTCACCCTGTATATAAATACTGTTATGTACAGAGTGAGTAAAAAGTAAAGAATGATGTGGGCAGTGTTGTAATGTATCTAGATACTATATCTAGATACATTACAACACTGCCCACATTATTCCTTACTTTTTACTCACTCTGTATATAAATACTGTTGTGCTACCCACATTATTCCTTACTTTTTTCTTACACTTTATATAAATACTGTTGTGCTACCCACATCGTTCATTATAATCGCATACCTTAATAAAATTAAACCTACCTAGATACCTACCTAGATATAGTATCTAGATACATTACAACACTGCCCACGTCATTCCTTACTTTTTACTCACCCTGTATATAAATACTGTTATATACAGAGTGAGTACAACGTAAGGAATGACGTGGGCAGTGTTGTAATGTATCTAGATACTATATCTACATTACAACTGCCTACATTATTCCTTACTTTTTACTCACTCTGTATATAAATACTGTTGTGCTACCCACATCATTCCTTACTTTTTACTCACCCTGTATATAAATACTGTTGTGTTACCCACATCATACATTATAATCGCATGCCTTAATAAAATTAAACCTATAGAGAGAGGCTACACACCATCATTCCTTACGTTTTACTCGCCCTGTATATAAATACTATTATATACAGAGTGAGTACAAAGTAAGGAATGACGTGGGCAGTGTTGTAATGTATGTAGATACTATATCTAGATACATTACAACACTGCCCACATTATTCCTTACTTTTTACTCACTCTGTATATAAATACTGTTGTGCTACCCACATCATTCCTTACTTTGTACTCACCCTGTATATAAATACTGTTGTGCTACCCACATCGTTTATTATAATCGCATGCCTTAATAAAATTAAACCTATAGAGAGAGGCTACACACCATCATTCCTTACTTTTTACTCACCCTGTATCTAAATACTGTTATATACAGAGTGAGTACAAAGTAAGGAATGATGTGGGTAGTGTTGTAATGTATCTAGATACTATATCTAGATACATTACAACACTGCCCACATCATTCCTTACTTTTTACTCACTCTGTATATAAATACTGTTGTTCTACCCACATCATTACCAACTTTTTACTCACCCTGTATATAAATACTGTTATATACAGAGTGAGTAAAAAGTATAGAATGATGTGGGCAGTGTTGTAATGTATCTAGATACTATATCTAGATACATTACAACACTGCCCACATTATTCCTTACTTTTTACTCACTCTGTATATAAATACTGTTGTGCTACCCACATCATTCCTTACTTTTTACTCACCCTGTATATAAATACTGTTGTACTACCCACATCATTCATTATAATCGTATGCCTTTAGACAGAGGCTACACACCATAATTCCTTACTTTTTACTCACCCTGTATATAAATACTGTTATATACAGAGTGAGTAAAAAGTAAGGAATGACATGGGCAGTGTTGTAATGTATCTAGATATATCTAGATACATTACAACACTGCCCACATTATTCCTTACTTTTTACTCACTCTGTATATAAATACTGTTGTGCTACCCACATCATTCCTTACTTTTTACTCACCCTGTATATAAATACTGTTGTTCTACCCACATCAGTTATTTGGAAATATTTTGTAAGATTATTTATGTATAAACAATTTAAAAAAAAGAGTATTTGTATTTGTATGTAATATGTAATTAAAGTTTATTGACTATATTGCCTCTTTTAATATCCTGACGACCACATCCACAATTTGTGCGGTGCAATGTAATTATCTTTGTATATATTATGTATGTATTGTATATTTTGTATATTGTGGCTAGGTGGAAATAAATGAATATGAATATAAATATGTATATTATTACAGATTAATGTTAATTTTCTTACAGATTTTTGTTATGCAATCTCATGGTATTTTTAACTATTCGTGTAGAGAAAATAAATGCTATCACATCATTCCTTACTTTTTACTCACTCTGTATATAAATACTGTAGTGCAACACCCATATCATTCCTTACTTTATACTCACCCTGTATATAAATACTGTTGTGCTACCCACATAATTCTTTACTTTTTACTCACCCTGTATATAAATACTGTTATATACAGAGTGAGTAAAAAGTAATGAATGATGTGGGCAGTGTTGTAATGTATCTAGATACATGTATCTAGATGGGTATCTAGATACTAGAAATGTTTCTAGATACATTACAACACTGCCCACGTCATTCCTTACTTTTAACTTTTGACTGACAATATCTTGGATCAATATCTGTGCCTTACTTTTTACTCACCCTGTATATAAATACTATTATATACAGCGTGAGTAAAAAGTAAGGAATGATGTGGCCAGTGTTGTAATGTATCTAGATACATGTATCTAGATGCGTATATAGATACTGTATCTAGATACATGTATCTAGATACATTACAACACTGCCCACATCATTCCTTACTTTTAACTTTTCATTGACAATATCTAGATACATTTCAAGAATCTAGATACGCATCTAGATACATGTATCTAGATACATTACAACACTGCCAACATCATTCCTTACTTTTAACTTTTCACCGACAATATCTAGATACATTTCAAGAATCTAGATACTGTATCTAGATACATGTATCTAGATACATTACAACACTGCCAACATTATTCCTTACTTTTAACTTCTCAGTGACAATATCTAGATACATTTCAAGTATCTAGATACGCATCTAGATACATGTATCTAGATACATTACAACACTGCCCACATCATTGCTTACTTTTTACTCACTCTGTATATAAATACTGTTGTTCTGCCCACACCATTCTTTACTTTTTCTCACCCTTATATACAGGGTTAAATAAATACTGTTATATACAGAGTGAGTAAAAAGTAAGGAATTATGTGGTCAGAACAACAGTATTTATATACAGAGTGAGTAAAAAGTAAGCAATGATGTGGGCAGTGTTGTAATGTATCTAGATGCGTATCTAGATACTTGAAACGTATCTAGATACATTATAACACTGCCCACATCATTCCTTACTTTTAACTTTTCACTGCCAATATCTAGATACATTTCAAGTATCTAGATACGCAGCTAGATACATGTATCTAGATACATTACAACACTGCCCACATCATTCCTTACTTTTTACTCACTCTGTATATAAATACTGTTGTTCTACCCACACCATTCTTTACTTTTTCTCACCCTGTATATAAAGACTGTTATATACAGAGTGAGTAAAAAGTAAGGAATGATGTGGGCAGTGTTGTAATGTATCTAGATACATGTATCTAGATGCGTATCTAGATGCTTGAAATGTATCTAGATACTGTATATACATGTATCTAGATACATTACAACACTGCCCACATCATTCTTTACTTTTTATTCACTCTGTATATAAATACTGTTGTTCTACCCACACTATTCTATACTTTTTACTCACCCTGTATATAAATACTGTTGTGCAGTACTGAATGCACTTTCTAGTTATTGTTCCTAGAAAGGCACATCATTGCTATTTTCTTACTGTTATATTTTCTGTTATTAAAAATGTTTCAAAATGATTTGACAAGTTTGCTAATGATGCTGATGATAATAATGATGCTAATGAAATAGGTTTTGCAACGTTGGTTAAATGTTTGCTAGGATAGCCATTATTTCTTTGAAACTAGTTGAAAAAGTTGACACCACATTCTTGAAGAAGGGTTTTTTACTGTAGATTACTATATGCTTTCTATAGATATGTCTTTTATGCATCATGGTATTTTTTGTACTGATGTAGTGTTATTTCAGTCGCCGATTCATTTGTATTTCAGTTACCACTTTCTTCAAGAAGGGTTTTTTAGATTTTGGACAGTATACGAATCACTGTAGATGCTTTCTATAGATGTGTTTTTTATGCATCATGGTATTTCCTGTACTGATGTAGTATTATTTCACTCACCGATTCATTTGTATTTCAGTTACCACTTTCTTCAAGAAACGTTTCTTAAATTAAACGAGTCACTGTAGATTACTATATGCTTTCTACAGATGTGTATTTTATGCATCATGGTATTTCTTGTACTGATGTAGTGTTATTTCACTCCCCGATTCATTTGTATTTCACTTACCACTTTCTTCAAGAAGGATTTTTTAGATTTTGGACAGTATACGAGTACCTGTAGATGGTTTCTTTCTATAGATGTGTCTTTTATGCATCATGATATTTCTTGTACTGATTTAGTGTTATTTTACTCCTCGATTCATTTGTATTTCAGTTACCACTTTCTTCAAGAAGGTTTTTTTAAAATTTCAGACAGTATACGAGTCAATGTAGATTACTATATGCCTTACTACATGTAGATTACTATATAGATGTGTCTTTTATGCATCACGGTATTTCCTGTACTGATGTAGTGTTATTTCACTCGCCGATTCATTTGTATTTCAGTTACCATTTTGTTCAAGCAGGGTTTTTTAGATTTTGGACAGTATACGAGTCACTGTAGATGCTTTCTATAGACGTGTATTTTATGCATCATGGTATTTCTTGTACTGATGTAATGTTATTTCACTCGCCGATTCATTGGGTTTTTTAGATTTTGGACAGTATACGAGTCACTGTCGATTACTATATGCTTTCTATAGATATGTCTTTTATGCATCATGGTATTTTTTGTACTGATGTAGTGTTATTTCACTCCCCGATTCATTTGTATTTCAGTTACCACTTTCTTCAGGAAGGTTTTTTTAGATTTTGGACAGTATACGAGTCACTGTATATGCTTTCTGAGGATGTGTCTTTTATGCATGATGATATTTCCTGTACTGATGTAGTGTTATTTCACTCGCCGATTCATTTGTATATCAGTGTTTGCTTTTAGCAACTAATTCTTTCTTCTTTTAGAAACTTCTTCTTTTAGTTTAGAACAAACTAGTTCTTTTAGCAACTAATCATCTCGAATTTTAGGTTAGATTAGGTTAGGTTAGGTTAGGTTAGACTATTTTCAATAATTAAAAAACGATCTTTGGGCTTAAACAAAATGCTTCTTTCGCCAATGTTAGTGATGAATAGTGCATTTGGGACGTATCGTGTTAAGGTTAAGGTTAATGATCACAGTGATCGACGTCACAAATAAAACAAGGTGTGAAGATGTGATGAAGTATAAACTTATAATTTTATAACGTTAAGTGTAATGCACTTTACTGTAATAGATAATATCAAAGATGTGATTTAAATATTACATGTATAAACACTATTTGTGATAATTATGACTAGGTAAAAACAGAGGGACTCGCAAATTGGCCGGTAATTGTTCGAAATGTCACGCTTGAAGTTGTTCGGGTTGTCTAATTATTTCATCCTCCGATTGCCGTTGTAGTGTGCAATTACGCATAATTGTATCTGTCCCCGATTCGCGTCTTCAATAAGGCGCTAAATGGCCGTATTAAGTAGTCGAATATTGAAGTGTGTAATTACATTTTCGTAGAGTCATCGTCGGATTTGTTTGGTAAAAGTGCGGCCTTCTGACTCCAGAATGGGCACGGAATCAACGTATTTTAGTGTGAAAAGCAGGTTAGAAGAAAGATTACGCATGTAATTGTTTTACGGCACCTGAATTATAACGCCTCGCCGAGATGATAAAGAGAATGATAATTATATATTACATCACAGGCTAGCGGTTCATAACAAAAATAAGATAATGGCAATAGGTGGTGTATTTAACATGCTGAGCCGATATAGGCGTGAGTTTGCATATGTGTGAGCATATTAAGAAGTAATTTATTAGCTTATTTATTTAGTATTTACCAACTCATAGGAATGAGTTGCATAAATAAGCTTGGATTGTACTGTTTGCCTTATTGTTCTTGGCGCACCACAATTGGAATTCATTAGCTAATCTTTTAGTAATCAACTACTATTCTTTGTGAGTTGAAACAGTCAATTTCAAGAATTCCCCTTTATGTTTCGCCGGCAATTTCCGCGTCGCATTTTTTAAACTATTTTCTGTAAAATTGCCGCGATGGAAAAGTCGCTCGCTGAAACTGAAAACATTCCTCTTCCACAGCCACACACGTAGCCACTGCAATGATAAATAAATCCGGACAATCCACAATTATTGCGTTATCCACTTTGCAGCTCCTTTACATTCTCGTGGCTTTTAAAGTTCTATTCTTTAACTACTAACAGGAATCCGAGCTGTTAACCGGCTAAACGGCCAGTATTACGCTAACATCTGGTCCAAATGCACTCACGTGTGTATCTATGCGTATTTTTTTCACCGGAGAAATTTCTCTTATAATTATAATTACCAGATTTTCTGTGCGTTCCATGTTCACTCGGACTGAAACGAGTCAAATTTATGACGAATTGAAACGGTTTCGTGTTGAAACGGCGGGCAACTTCGTGAGGCAAGCGTTACGCAACCGATTCACGATATTAGTTAACATATTTTAATTATGAACTGACAAATGCGGACTATTTTTTTACCCGTAGCGGAGTGCATTAAACTGTTAATACTTCCCCGACATAATGAACGCCATCTCGCCGAGGTCCGCCCTCAAATGACCAACACGAAACGCCAGTTAAACATTATTATTTATACATCGAAGTGTGGTTTTTAATTAAATTAATTAAACCCATATTTGCGCGGTGATTATTTTCAACTAAGAAAGATGCGCGTGAATTAACGCTCTCATTACCTACAGCTAGAATATCGCTTCTTCATGCTGTGGGCCAGCAATTGTGAAATTATTCTGAAAAACATTAACGTTACCCCATCATAATGATGTTTATTCGCGCGAACTATTCAATTTGGAAAACACCTTGGGGAAAAAAACGTCCTTACCCCCAGGCCGGGCATTAGAATTCAGTTACAAATTAAAACCTGTCTTAATAACATACCCTGCTTAATTGACGTTTAATTAATTCGGCCGTTCCTCTGCTGGCAATCATCGCGAATTATTGCAATTCTCAAATTTCACCGCCGCTAAGTAATTTTATACGTCTCGAGCAGTACTGCGTGCTGCATAGCATGCGAAGCTGCAGAACAGTTCAAATCATTAACAATTATTTCTATTTAGTACATAAAATGAATTTAAATAATCCAAATACCGTTTCATGACTGAATCTATACACCGATACTTCTCAAATCATTAAGTCAGGTCTGCGCGTACCGACTGCGCCAGTTTTTTTAACACCACTAATTTGATTAATGAAAATGGTTTTGATTAATGCCAAATTGATATTGATTAATGCCAACTTAACTGTGATTAGTGCCACGTTGATGTTGAAAATGATCATCAACAATTATTTCTATTTAGTACATATAATGAATTTAAATATTCCAAATACCGTTTGATAACTGAATCTATACACCGATACTTCTCAAGAAATAATTAAGTCAGTTTACCGACTGCGCCAGTTGATTAATGCCACTAATTTGATTAATGCCAGCTTAACTGTGATTAGTGCCAAGTTGATGTTGAAAATGATCATCAACAATTATTTCTATTTTGTACATATAATGAATTTAAATATTCCAAATAACGTTTCATGACTAAATCTATATACCGATACTTCTTAAGAAATCATTAAGTCAGTTCTGCGCGTACCGACTGCGCCAGTTTTTTTAACACCACTAATTTGATTAATGAAAATGGTTTTGATTAATGCCAAATTGATCAACTAATGCCAATTTAACTGTGATTAGTGCCAAGTTGATGTTGAAAATGATCATCAACAATTATTTCTATTTAGTACATATAATGAAGTTTTTTTTTTATAAATTCATTGGTATCCTGTACATAATAAGTGAGTATTTATTTCAAATTGGTGGCAATTTGTTGATTTACACTTTTGGTAGTTTGTGTACAAACAATGGTTTTCGTGTCTTCTTTGTGTGTTTTTGCTCGCCATAACGAGCCCCATCCTTCCACGTCCTCGCAGCAGTTTCGTTACCACGGCCTACCGCTGATAAACGTGTATGGTATTTACCTTCCATCAGATTGCTGCTAATTACTTCCTACTTGCTCATTAGATTTATCCGCTTCTCAGCAGCTCTAATTGTTATTTACGTTTTTATTAGCTCCGGCTATCTGATTCCCCCTAATTTTGCCACCTCCGCATTCTGACCGGCCACAAATGAACGTGACATCTGGTATCAGATCGTTTTTAAAGAAATTTACATGCTGCTCGGCGGATAGGTATTGTTAAAGCCCGCATCTTATCCCTTTAATTGGTCACATCCTCGTGATTTGCAGTCGCCGCCGCCTGCAATTTTTGCCCGATTCGCGCTCCTCACAATAATTGTTATTACCTCCCTCGATTTTATCTGACGTCCATTTTGTAATTAGTCGCATGTCAATTTCCGATTACCCACCTGTACTTGCAGCTAACATGTTAATTACTAATTAGATGCATTTCTGATTATTTCTGAGTACAGTGTTTTCACTTGAAATTGAAAATGTACCTGCAATGAGGGTTTATTACGGTCAAGGGTTCACGGCTCTGGACTCTGTTATCTTCCCATTACCCGTCATAAAATTCCGTTCGCACAATGGAGCGCAATAAACACCCTTTGTAGGTAGATTTTCAATTTCAAGTAAAAACACTATACCTAGATTTATTATTTTGATGTTTGCACTCAGTTCTACAGTAGTTATACTATGGGGTTTCTACTCCACCCCCCGCGAAGATTTCGATTAATTTAATCCGCGTTTTAATCGAACTTTTGATTCGCGTTAATCGGCTGAATTGCGGGGGGTGGAGTAGAAACCCCATAGTATAACTACTTTCTACTGAAACCTACATGAATATTCCTCGACTTATACTCCTACACAGTTTTTAATCCAAACACTCTTATTTCCACAACTTCAGGAAGTTCTACTGAAACCTACATTAATCTTCCTCGACTTATACCTCTACTTAGTTTTTAATCCAAACACTCTTAATTCTACAACTTTAATATTCAAGGATATACAGCAGTAATTAGTACAAACAAGAGAATTACTTACTCTGATGTTGTGAGCGTATGGAGTTGAGTCGTACAGTACCCTCCCTTGCCTTGTGCTTGGTGCCGTCAATCCCTCTCAGGGTGGTTAAATGAGGACACGTTTTGATCCCGGAAACCGGTTGGTGATATACCAAAGAAAAACTGTGACCTCGTGGCACGTCTGCACTATAGGGAAGGTGACCAGCTTCTCCCTCATGGTGGCGTCTCGCCGACGATTTTTAAAAATCACGCATAACGGAAACACGTCATGTTTAAAAAAAAAGTGTGCGTACGGTTGCCTACGGTGGCGACCCAGGCGCGAAATTAATACTAAAGACAGTTTCCGTCGGAGGCAATACCGGACCGTTACACATCTCTGAACTTTGCAGTCCAATTTTTTTTTGCCAAGTAATTGCCTCATAAATGAACTCAATTATCTGCACGGCCCAAAATACGCCTTTGTAATGCGTTTTGAAATGAGGGATTAGTCACGTGTGAGTTGCACGGTGCATCGTGCGCTTGGTTTCGGTTTGGCCTAAGCCGATTTCATGGTTGCAAAAGCGGCAAGTTAAACATCGTCCTACATTTCTGTTGAATAGCAGGTAGTAATAAGGCAATGACCTTATTAAAAAAAAAACATGAAAAAATCACGTAAATGGAAACGCGGGCATTGAGGTCTCATAAACTCAAAACACAAGTTGGCATCAATGACATATGTGTTACTAGATTTTTACAAGTACACTGTCAAAAATCACGTAAATGGAAACGCGGGCATTGAGGTCTCATAACCTCAAAATACAAGTTGGCATCAATGACATATGTGTTACTAGATTTTTACAAGTACACATAACCTCAAAATACAAGTTGGCATCCGTGACATATGTGTTACTAGTTTTTTACAAGTACACTGTCAAAATTATTATACAATGAGACATTTTGGCCAACTTAAAATTTGACAATTCATATCTATAATGGATGATTTGTAGATATTCTTTATTGATCTATGTATAGCCACCGCATCATCACCATTCAAGTTCAAACGCAGTTTATTTAATTCCTTCATTGCTAATATCAATTAATTACTGCTCAATTAATTTTCCTGCAATTTGGTCGTTATCATCGCCCTAATGGGGGGAGGTATGGGGGGTTTGTGGCGATGAGTAGCTTTCCAGTTGTCATATAAGTTATTTAGCCCCTTAATGGGCACTGTTGTAATTCTATCAGATATTCATATGCAGCGCTTTGCGTGTGCACGATGTATCATACCTAATGATGTAATTATTAGAATCGTGCATCGATTCGTAAGCTGTGATCAGGATAATTTGCGGGTCTTAAGCCTGATTTGAATTGATTGGGAAATAAAATGCTCCTCAGATATTTCGGCGCAGGGAAAATTACGTAGAAATATAATGAAGGGATTACTTGTATGTATGGAGTTTTGCAAATACTTATGCAAACAATGAGATTGCGAACACGCAAAGGGCAACGGAAAATACCCACTTCGATATTTCTTTAAAAACGTTTCCTCCCAAATCCTAATTATTATTTATTTGCATAATTAATTCCTTGCAGAAATACAAGTTCAAAGTTATAGGTAACATTTTACACGACGAATTGGTAGATTGACACGTACATTATTAGATTGACAGACGGTACTAACCCGATATCTATAGTCCGTACTTAAGCATGAGTTCGACTCAAGTCGTATTTGGCGTATATTTGGTTGCGTTTGGTTAGGTTAGGTTAGGTTAGGTGGTGAAGAAGACTAAGACCGATATCTATAGTTCGTACTTGAGGATGAGTTCGACTCAAGTCGTATTTTTGCGTATATTTGGTTGCATAAACGTTTATCGATAATGTGCAACCACGAGAATTCTCACGAGAATTAGTTTCAGGTGTACTGTACACGAATCTAATATCAAATTTGCAAATAATAAATTTTCAGAAATTTCAGTAATAGCTAACCCATACTTGCCAATGCAGAAAGTTAAGTGTTTGATTTTCGCCCTTATTTAATACTGAAACGTTATCAAATTTTCAGGAGAATTAGTTTCAGGTGTACTGTACACTAATCTAATATCGAATTTGCAAATAATAAATTTTCAGAAATTTCAGTAATAGCTAACACATACTTGTCAATGCAGAAAGTTAAGTGTTTGATTTTCGCCAGTATTTAATACTGAACTTTGTCAAATTTTCAGCAGAATTAGTTTCAGGTATACTGTACACTAATCTAATATCAAATTTGCAAATAATAAATTTTCAGAAATTTCAGTACTAGCTAACTCATACTTGTCAATGCAGAAAGTTAAGTGTTTGATTTTCGCCCTTATTTAATCCTGAAACTTTATCAAATTTTCAGTAGAATTAGTTTCAGGTGTACTGTACACTACTCTAATATCAAATTTGCAAATAATAAATTTTCAGATATTTCAGTAATAGCTAACCCATACTTGTCAATGCAGAAAGTTAAGTGTTTGATTTTCGCCCTTATTTAATACTGAAACTTTGTCAAATTTTCAGCAGAATTAGTTTCAGGTGTACTGTACACTGATCTAATATCAAATTTGCAAATAATAAATTTTCAAAAATTTCAGTAATAGCTAACCCATACTGCCAATGCAGAAAGTTAAGTGTTTCATTTTCGCCCTTATTTAATACTAAAACTTTATCAAATTTTCAGCAGAATTAGTTTCAGGTGTACTGTACACTAATCTAATATCAAATTTGCGAATAATAAATTTTCAGAAATTTCAGTAATAGCTAACGCATACTTGTCAATACAGAAAGTTAAGTGTTTGATTTTCGCCCTTATTTAATACTGAAACTTTGTTAAATTTTCAGCAGAATTAGTTTCAGGTGTACTGTACACTAATCTAATATCAAATTTGCAAATAATAAATTTTCAAAAATTTCAGTAATAGCTAACCCATACTGTCAATGCAGAAAGTTAAGTGTTTGATTTTTGCCTTATTTAGTACTGAAACTTTATCAAATTTTCAGCAGAATTAGTTTCAGGTGTACTGTACACTAATCTAATATCAAATTTGCGAATAATAAATTTTCAGAAATTTCAGTAATAGCTAACCCATACTTGTCAATGCAGAAAGTTAAGTGTTTGATTTTCGCCCTTATTTAATACTGAAAATTTGTCAAATTTTCAGCAGAATTAGTTTCAGGTGTGCTGTACACTAATCTAATATCAAATTTGCGAATAATAAATTTTCAGAAATTTCAGTAATAGCTAACCCATAGTTCACAATGCAGAAAGTTAAGTGTTTGATTTTCGCTCGTATTTAATACTGAAACTTTGTCAAATTTTCAGCAGAATTAGTTTCAGGTGTACTGTACACTAATCTAATATCAAATTTGCAAATAATAAATTTTCAGAAATTTCAGTAATAGCTAACGCATACTTGTCAATGCAGAAAGTTATGTGTTTGATTTTCGCCTTTATTTAATACTGAAACTTTGTCAAATTTTCAGCAGAATTAGTTTCAGGTGTACTGTACACTAATCTAATATCAAATTTGCGAATAATATATTTTCAGAAATTTCAGTAATAGCTAACCCATACTTGTCAATGCAGAAAGTTAAGTGTTTGATTTTCGCCATTATTTAATACTGAAACTTTGTCAAATTTTCAGCAGAATTAGTTTCAGGTGTATTGTACGGTAATCTAATTTCAAATTTGCAAATAATAAACTTTCAGAAATTTCAGTAGTAGCTAACCCATACTTGTCAATGCTGAAAGTTAAGTGTTTGATTTTCGCCCTTATTTAATACTGAAACCTTATCAAATTTTCAGCAGAATTAGTTTCAGGTGTACTGTACACTAATCTAGTATCAAATTTGCAAATAATAAATTTTCAGAATTTTCAGTAATAGCTAACTCATACTTGTCAATGCAGAAAGTTAAGTGTTTGATTTTCGCCCTTATTTAATACTGAAACTTTGTCAAATTTTCAGCAGAATTAGTTTCAGGTGTACTGTACACTAATCTAATATCAAATTTGCAAATAATAAATTTTCAGAAATTTCAGTAATAGCTAACCCATACTTGTCAATGCAGAAAGTTAAGTGTTTGATTTTCGCCCTTATTTAATACTGAAACTTTGTCAAATTTTCAGCAGAATTAGTTTCAGGTGTACTGTACACGAATCTAATATCAAATTTGCAAATAATAAATTTTCAGAAATTTCAGTAATAGCTAACCCATACTTGTCAATGCATGATGTTAAGTGTTTGATTTTCGCCCTTATTTAATACTGAAACTTTGTCAAATTTTCAGTAGAATTAGTTTGAGGTGTACTGTACACTAATCTAATATCAAATTTGCAAATAATAAATTTTCAGAAATTTCAGTAATACCTAACCCATACTTGCCAATGCAGAAAGTTAAGTGTTTGATTTTCGCCCTTATTTAGTACTGAAACTTTGTCAAATTCTTAGCAGAATTAGTTTCAGGTGTACTGTACACTAATCTAATATCAAATTTGCACATAATAAATTCTCAGAAATTTCAGTAATAGCTAACCCATACTTGCCAATGCAGAAAGTTAAGTGTTTGATGTTCGCCATTATTTAATACTGAAACTTTGTCAAATTTTCAGCAGAATTAGTTTCAGGTGTACTGTACACTAATCTAATATTAAATTTCGAAAATAATAAATTTTCTGAAATTTCATTAATAGCTAACCCATACTTATCAATGCAGAAAGTTAAGTGTTCGAATTTCGCCCTTATTTAATACTGAAACTTTGTCAAATTTTCAGCAGAATTAGTTTCAGGTGTACTGTACACTAATCTAATATCAAATTTGCAAATAACAAATTTTCAGAAATTTCAGTAATAGCTAACCCATTCTTGTCAATGCAGAAAGTTAAGTGTTTGAATTTCGCCCTTATTTAATACTGAAACTTTGTCAAATTTTCAGGATAATTAGTTTCAGGTGTACTGTATACGATTATAATATCAAATTTGCAAATAATAAATTTTCAGAAATTTCAGTAATAGCTAACCCATACTTGTCAATGCAGAAAGTTAAGTGCTTGATTTTCGCCGTTATTTAATACTGAAACTTTGTCAAATTTTCAGGAGAATTAGTTTCAGGTGTACTGTACACTAATCTAATATCAAATTTGCAAATAATACATTTCCAGAAATTTCAGTAATAGCTAACCTATACTTGTCAATGCAGAAAGTTAAGTGTTTGATTTTCGGACTTATTTAATACTGAAACTTTATCAAATTTTCAGCAGAATTAGTTTCAGGTGTACTGTACACTAATCTAATATCAAATTTGCAAATAATAAATTTTCAGAAATTTCAGTAATAGCTAACCCATACTTGTCAATGCAGAAAGTTAAGTGTTTGATTTTCGCCCTTATTTAATACTGAAACTTTGTCAAATTTTCAGGATAATTAGTTTCAGGTGTACTGTATACGATTATAATATCAAATTTGCAAATAATAAATTTTCAGAAATTTCAGTAATAGCTAACCCATACTTGTCAATGCAGAAAGTTAAGTGCTTGATTTTCGCCGTTATTTAATACTGAAACTTTGTCAAATTTTCAGGAGAATTAGTTTCAGGTGTACTGTACACTAATCTAATATCAAATTTGCAAATAATAATTTTTCAGAAATTTCAGTAATAGCTAACCCATACTTGTCAATGCAGAAAGTTAAGTGCTTGATTTTCGCCCTTATTTAATACTGAAACTTTGTCAAATTTTCAGTAGAATTAGTTTCAGGTGTACTGTACACTAATCTAATATCAAATTTGCAAATAATAAATTTTCAGAAATTTCAGTAATACCTAACCCATACTTGCCAATGCAGAAAGTTAAGTGTTTGATTTTCGCCATTATTTAATACTGAAAGTTTGTCAAATTTTCAGTAGAATTAGTTTCAGGTGTACTGTACACTAATCTAATATCAAATTTGCAAATAATATGTGCGGAATGTGCGAGAGATGTAAAGGGCTCGAAGAAGGAAGGAATTCCGTATGGAAAACGCTGTGCGCAATTAGAATCTTATTTTCAGTTTCATTTACATAGGTATAAATAGAGCAATTAAGTATTTTGCGCGTTTATAATTACACGGGCTGTGTTTTCCATGGGCGAGTAAGTTTCCGTATTTTTAATGGGGTAATTTCGTGAACCCCGTGGAAAGTTGAACAGTATCGGGTGTGCATGGTAATTTGCGTGCGGGTAAAAAAGAGTGCGCGTGGGTCTTGGGCCTGTAATTAATATTTGGAAATATCGAAGGTTCCTATTTCAGGGCTGATGAATACCTTCGTAATAACGCCGGCGGCTGCTATTAGGACCCTGCCTGTGAAGGGGTTTTGGGTTAGGTTAGGTTAATTCGCGGCGCCCCCCGGAATGGACCATTGTGTTCTGATATGTTTTATTTATTGACGAATGATGATGTATTTGGGTGTATGATTGCGCGATCTGTATATACATAGTGCGCGGGGGCGGAACGGGTTGATGGATGGATATTTTATTGCGTCCCGCATCTGTTTTTAGCAGATAATGCGCCCTTAAAAATATCCCTCTTTTGCTTACGAAATGAGAGGGTCTGGCCAGGACACGTTCCAAGATTTATTATGTCAATTTTTATACTCTTTTTTTCCCCCCCGATCCCGGTATCAATTAATTAAAATGGATTTATCTTTATTCCGAAGGCATCCTTTATTAACTCGTTGTCGCTATTTTAATAGGCGATTATTTAATGCGAGTGCGTCCGCAAGGACATTAATATTAGCTATAAGTGAACGATTCATTAATTTTTATGGGGGGATAGTCGTGGTTTTATAAAAAAAAATTAATTAACCGGCGAGAATGCGTAAATAAAACAACGGCTCTTCGTGAGCGGTTGCCCAAGGTTAACGCTCGTTTGTTTATGATAATAACAATAATAACAATTTTACTGAAACTCGTTTAGTCGGTAGCGCTATGAGAAACGGCCACTCAAAATACTCCGGTTCCAAACCGGATTCTAGCACGCCGCGTTGTTGGCAGCATTGTTTTTCCGGGGTCAAAACGGATCGTTTCCAGCCGCAGACACTCCTCTAAGTGTCCTTCCTTCCCCGAATCAAGCACCTACCTGCAAGGTTTCAATGGTAAATACCCATTTCTCATTTCGTCCCCACTGTCACCGCGCTGCTTCTTATTATATTTTTTTCTACATATATCACATTAAACGGGCTTTATTTAAAATATCACATTAAAGTTGCGAAAGGTGAAGACGGATCGCTTAACTTCGGGGCTTTGCAACGCCGAACAAAAAAGCGCCGTTCACATTGATGGACCCGAACTATGCTGCTGCAGCAGCGACACTATAAACCCCCCCTTAAATATCAGTGGTAATTATATTAGCGGTTAGAACGACAGCAGCGTTAACTAACAAAGACAAATCGCTACTGATTTCAGTAACCAGTGTTCATTAACTGATCAAAATAAATAGCCTGGAAGGACTCTGCGTGGATATTACAATTCTGTCAAACGCAGCTACGCGATTAATAGCATCTTTTAGCGATACAATTCGGCCCCATGGTCAACCAAGGGGGCGCCACACACTAATTTAATGATAGTTGCGTGACTGATCCCTATGAAATTACACTTTGATTCCGGCCGTTGAAATCCATTCAATTTACCTACAATTAAATCGCCGTATTAATTAAAATAACCCGCGTCCAAATCACAATAATTATCTGGCTCAATTAGCATCCGCCTGACTTGTAAAAATTACGCTCCAATTACATGCATTACGCATTTATATCCTAAACTGGGAACAAACTATTTGTAATTACGCCCATACATCAACTCACCACCGCACACAACAAAACAATTATAATTGCGCAAATCAAGTGTTACACTACCTCAAACTCATCATTCAATGTCTTACCTTGATCCATTGAAACTGTTACAGTTCTGCAACTCTTGATGATTAATTCTACCCGTATCTACATACATCTGTACATTTGCTATACATAAAATGTTGCATTCCACTCGAACTATTAAATTCTAAATTTAATAATAATAATAATAATAATAATAGTATTCTTTATTAAAAACTCAATTATTGCTTACACAGAAAGAGATTTGATAAGGTCAAAAATAACTTACAATTTATTAAACTTTAAATTGAAAGTGTCCAAACTAAATTTTTAAATACAACTGTCGAAATCTGCCAAATTTGTCAACGGTAACTGACCAAATCAATCAAAATCTGACAACTTTTAGGTATAAATGTGAAAATCTGAATGATTTCCAAATGCGCCTGTGTAAATTTTCAATTGAAATAACCCAAATTCGTTGAATTATAATTGCCAATGCACAAATTGCATGTTCTAAATTTGTCAAATGTTCAGTTGCAATTTTTCTAAACTTTTCAGTTTTCATGTGAGCAAACTTTTAATCGATACAGTCAAAAATATACAAAATTTTACCAGCAACTGTCAAAAATTAACAAATTTTTAATTGCAACTGTCAAAATACTCATATGTACAACTGGAGCTGTAAAAATCTAGGCAGCTTTTAGCCCTAGTTTCTACAATCTGCAAAATTCCACTATTAAAATCACTAAAATTTATCTCTAAATTTATTAAACTTTAAATTGAAAGTGCCCAAACTAAATTTTTAAATACAACTGTCGAAATCTGCCAAATTTGTCACCGGTAACTGACCAAATCAATCAAATTCTGACAACTTTTAGGTATAAATGTGAAAATCTGAATGATTTTCAAATGCGCCTGTGTAAATTTTCAATTGAAATAACCCAAATTCGTTGAATTATAATTGCCAATGCACAAATTGCATGTTCTAAATTTGTCAAATGTTCAGTTGCAATTTTTCTAAAGTTTTCAGTTTTCATGTGAGCAAGCTTTTAATCGATACAGTCAAAAATATACAAAATTTTACCAGCAACTGTCAAAAATAAACAAATTTTTAATTGCATCTGCCAAAATACTCATATTTACAAATGGAGCTGTAAAAATCGAGGCAGGTTTTAGAACTAGTTTCTACAATCTGCAAAATTCCACTATTAAAATCACTAAAATTTATCTCTAAATTTATTAAACTTTAAATTGAAAGTGCCCAAACTAAATTTTTAAATCCAACTGTCGAAATCTGCCAAATTTGTCAACGGTAACTGACCAAATCAATCAAAATCTGACAACTTTTAGGTATAAATATGAAAATCTGAATGATTTTCAAATGCGCCTGTGTAAATTTTCAATTGAAATATGAAATAACCCAAATTCGTTGAATTATAATTGCCAATGCACAAATTGCATGTTCTAAATTTCTCAAATGTTCAGTTGCAATTTTTCTAAACTTTTCAGTTTTCATGTGAGCAAAGTTTTAATCGATACAGTTGAAAATACACAAAATTTTACCAGCAACTGTCAAAAATAAACAAATTTTTAAT
This sequence comes from Othius punctulatus, assembly GCA_951805005.1. Taxonomy (NCBI): domain Eukaryota; kingdom Metazoa; phylum Arthropoda; class Insecta; order Coleoptera; family Staphylinidae; genus Othius; species Othius punctulatus. The sequence goes on along the minus strand of OX638147.1, from coordinate 38,030,183 downwards.
TGCAACTGTCAAAATACTCATATTTACAACTGCAGCTGTAAAAATCTAGGCAACTTTTAGCACTAGTTTCTACAATCTGCAAAATTCCACTATTAAAATTACTCAAATTTATCTCTAAATTTATTAAACTTTAAATTGAAAGTGCCCAAACTAAATTTTTAAATACAACTGTCGAAATCTGCCAAATTTTTCAACGGTAACTGACCAAATCAACAAAATCTGACAACTTTTAGGTATAAATGTGAAAATCTGAATGATTTTCAAATGCACCTGTGTAAATTTTCAATTAAAATAACCCAAATTCGTTGAATTATAATTGCCAATGCACAAATTGCATGTTCTAAATTTCTCAAATGTTCAGTTGCAATTTTTCTAAAGTTTTCAGTTTTCATGTGAGCACACTTTTAATCGATACAGTCAAAAATATTCAAAATTTTACCAGCAACTGCCAAAAATTAACAAATTTTTAATTGCAACTGTCAAAATACTCATATGTACAACTGGAGCTGTAAAAATCTAGGCAGCTTTTAGCCCTAGTTTCTACAATCTGCAAAATTCCACTATTAAAATCACTCAAATTTATCTCTAAATTTATTAAACTTTAAATTGAAAGTGCCCAAACTAAATTTTTAAATACAACTGTCGAAATCTGTCAAATTTTTCAACGGTAACTGACCAAATCAATAAAAATCTGACAACTTTTAGGTATAAATGTGAAAATCTGAATGATTTTCAAATGCACCTGTGTAAATTTTCAATTGACATAACCCAAATTCGTTGAATTATAATTGCCAATGCACAAATTGCATGTTCTAAATTTCTCAAATGTTCAGTTGCAATTTTTCTAAACTTTTCAGTTTTCATGTGAGCAAACTTTTAATCGATACAGTCAAAAATATACAAAATTTTACCAGCAACTGTCAAAAATAAACAAATTTTTAATTGCAACTGCCAAAACACTCATATTTACAACTGGAGCTGTAAAAATCTAGGCAGCTTTTAGCACTAGTTTTTACAATCTGCAAAATTCCACTATAAAAATCACTAAAATTTATCTCTAAATTTATTAAACTTTAAATTGAAAGTGCCCAAACTAAATTTTTAAATACAACTGTCGAAATCTGTCAAATTTTTCAACGGTAACTGACCAAATCAATCAAAATCTGACAACTTTTAGGTATAAATGTGAAAATCTGAATGATTTTCAAATTCACCTGTGTAAATTTTCAATTGAAATAACCTAAATTCGTTGAATTATAATTGCCAATGCACAAATTACATGTTCTAAATTAGGCAAATGTTCAGTTGCAATTTTTCTAAACTTTTCAGTTTTCATGTGAGCAAACTTTTAATCGATACAGTCAAAAATATACAAAATTTTACCAGCAACTGTCAAAAATAAACAAATTTTTATTTGCAACTGTCAAAATACTCATATTTACAACTGGAGCTGTAAAAATCTAGGCAGCTTTTAGCACCAGTTTCTACAATCTGCAAAATTCCACTATTAAAATCACAAAAATTTATCTCTAAATTTATTAAACTTTAAATTGAAAGTGTCCAAACTAAATTTTTAAATACAACTGTCGAAATCTGCCAAATTTTTCAACTGTAACTGACCAAATCAATCAAAATCTGACAACTTTTAGGTGTACATGTGAAAATCTGAATGATTTTCAAATGCACCTGTGTAAATTTTCAATTGAAATAACCCAAATTCGTTGAATTATAATTGCCATTGCACGAATTGCATGTTCTAAATTTCTCAAATGTTCAGTTGCAATTTTTCTAAAGTTTTCAGTTTTCATGTGCGCAAACTTTTAATCAATACAGTCAAAAATATGCAAAATTTTACCAGCAACTGTCATAAATAAACAAATTTTTAATTGCAACTGTCAAAATACTCATATTTACAACTGGAGCTGTAAAAATCTAGGCAGCTTTTAGCCCTAGTTTCTACAATCTGCAAAATTCCACTATTAAAATCACAAAAATTTTCAAATTAACTCTCTAAATTTATTAAACTTCTATTAATATTTTGATAATATTTATAGTTTAGTTATAATAACACGAAAATATAAAAGCCTAATTAGCTATAATAACGAGCCAATATTAATCTGAAATAGATCATCATTAATTTTATAGTTGCCATTATTTACGTGTATTAAATTTTCATCCAAATCCGTTTAGGTTTAAATATGACCTAACATTTGCTATTGCCCGATTTTCGAATTAGTTTATGTAATTATGCTGCAGGAGGAATTTCTGTTTCAAACGTAATTCGATGTGTTGCTAATTGAGTAATGTGAGGCGTGCTAGTCGATCCACTTGCACACTGACCACGGCGGTGAATTTGCCTAATTAATAAATGACAATCTGGACTGGAGTTGATGCATAATACCTCCCTCGAAACGAGCAGATCTGTCGAATCACCTTTAATTGTGCGCTGGTTAAGTCGTGTTAAGTGCAATATGGCCAAACAATTTTGTAGCAGTAGAATTGACTGACATTTTGGCAAAACATGTTATCTGTCATTTTTGTTATTTTACAGGAAAAGCAAATCGTAATTTTTAATGTTTGAATTAAATACTGAGAAAAATTAAAATCGCAATTTTTAATGCTTGAATTAAAGTGCATTTGGAGAAAATTGTTGTGTGAAGTAGTCCTGAGACATTATTGTTTGCATTGAAGTTATATTTGTAGCAATAAATCTGACATGTTCAAATTTAATTTAGATAACGTTTCATTTGGATTTAACGTTTTTATTTGTAACAACAAATTTGAGATGTATAAGTTTAATATAGATAACGTTTCATTTTGCTTTAACTTTTTTTTGTGTCGACACTGCATTACTAAATTGAAGTGGCAGGTGACAAGTGCCGATGACAAGTGCCAGTGGAGCCCATATTTTACAGGCGTTTGCCGTTTTTCAATTCGTACGTCTGCAATCGAGTCTCATTTTACTCCATTCTCTACGTATTGTAATGTTTTCATTGTGCACTCTTCGATTTTTCATATTATGACATCATCATATTTTTACATATATACATTACATATTATACATATATACATTACATGTTATACATATATATATTACATATTATATTACATGTACATATATATATATAGTTATCTAAGTCTATAACTAATTTATAAATTTATAATCTATAAATTAGTATAATTAGATAATTAGATTGTAACATTAGAAGTATAGGCAACCAAGTATGCACACAGTGATGTATACAGGGCGCAGACTAATCTTCAGTTCTGTTTATTCTGACGTATACTGTATCTTTATCAGTGGTTCTCAAACTTTTTCGATTCGTGGCGTATATTTTGAACTACAGTTCGCCCTTGGCGCCCTTCCCTTCATATTTTTTGCAAATTTCTATTAAATATTTAATAATTTTGTAAGGGCATATGATTGGGTGGTGGGGGCATATGATATATGCCTCCCATGTATATCATATGCATGATATACGATATACGATATATGTTGTTATTTAACAACAGATAACAATAATAGCATAATAACAACCGAATTTGGTGCAAATAGAGTTGCATAACTACATTAGTCGGTAATGTGGCGAGCATTACCGACCGGCGCGTCACTGAGTGTCAAGTGATGACGTCGCTCACATATCGCTCCTGAAAATGTTCAAATTTTGTGCTAGAAACGACCGCGCGAAGCCGTAGTGGGCGAAAAACGTAATCTATAGTGAGTCCGTACATAAATTTCGAGTCATTCGGGCCGCTGGGCGAAAATATCAGTGAAAATGGATTTCGATGTTTGGCTGATGCAATATTCAGGTTAGCGTGGAGGAGGTGGACTTCATTCGCAGATAATCGACAAGGTTCGTCCCCTATTAATTAATACGGTCGCTAATTAAGTTTTATCAATGCATGAACCAGGGAAATCGTATTGTCGCAAAACTTTTTTGCTAGGTTAGGTTAGACCCCCCCATGTACAGTGGTAATTTTTCTATTGCATTAAATAATAAACAATATAGGAAATCAATTGATTCGTTTCTGCCCCCCACCCCCTTGAAGTTGGTGGCCCTGAGCAAATTTGCCCAATTTGCCCATCTATATTTTTTTTTATTGCATTAAATAATAACAATATAGGAAATCAATTGATTCGATTCCGGGCCCCACTGAGGTTGGTTGCCCTGGGCAAATGCCCAATTTGCCCATCTATAATTTTTTTATTGCATTAAATAATAAACAATATAAGAAATCAATCGATTCGTTTCTGGGCCTCCCTGATGTTGGGGGCCCTGGGCAAATGCCCAATTTGCCCATCTATAGTTTTTTTCATTACATTAAATAATAAACAATATAGGAAAACAATATTTTTTATTGAACTTCCCCACAAATGATATGCCCTTATACAATGAATGATATTATTTATTATACTTTAAGAATTTTAAAAATAAAACTGCTACTAATTGTTTTATTTAAAATTCTTAAAGTATAATAAATAATAATATCATTTATTGTATCCAGATTCAAAAAGAATCTCACAGAATATATACGATATATGTTGTTATTTAACAACAGATAACAATATGAAATGGTTTTTAAATTGTTATTAGAGTATTACTGATTTTACTTCAATCAATTAACATTGAACTTGATTTTGCATCTCGAAATTGATACTTAACACGTTGACTGCCGCAATTTTGAATTTATTTTGTTTTTTTTTTGAGTTTTTGAGTTAATTGAGTCTTGGGCCACAGGTCACGTCATAAATACGACTCAGAAAACAGTAGAAAACATCTTTCTGCATTGATTTTCGATTTCACATGGAAACCAAGCAATAATTATGACTTAACCTGTTGCAAACTTGTACGAAATTGAACTTTGCCGTAAGAATTCTAATGCTATAAAGAAGTGAAAGCTCCATCGAGCATATGCACCTGACCAAGCATAAACGTAGTCATGCTTTGTAAAATGCAAATAAATGCCTAATACCATTCGGCCAGTTCTCTAGTCTGCGTTTTATTGTTTTAATTTTAGATACTCCGGAATGTTTATTGTGCAATAAAACGAGCTATTTTAACACATTGGTGTCGTATTCCATTCTGCTCGTGCGTTTTTAATTATGGAAATGTCATAACCGTCACGGGAATGACAAACAAGTTAATATTGTTTCAAATTACCTGAAGACAATGACAAAACAGACTGATGTAAACAGGCAGGTTTTCTCTTTTTAAACAGGCTGATATAAACAGAATATCTGAAAATTTATTATTTGCAAATTTGATATTAGATTACTGTACAGTACACCTGAAACTAATTCTGCTGAAAATTTTACAAAGTTTCAGCATTAAATAAGGGCAAAAATCAAACACTTAACTTTCTGCATTGACAAGTATGGGTTAGCTATTACTGAAATTTCTGAAAATTTATTATTTGAAAATTTGCTATTAGATTAGTATATAGTACACCTGAAACTAGTTCTGCTGAAAATTTGACAAAGTTTCAGTATTAAATAAGGGCGAAAATTAAACACTTAACTTTTTGTATTGACAAGTATGGGTTGGCTATTACTGAAATTTCTGAAAAATTATTATTTGCAAATTTGCTATTAGATTAGTGAATAGTACACCTGAAACTAGTTCTGCTGAAAATTTGACAAAGTTTCAACATTAAATAAGGGCGAAAATCAAGCACTTAACTTTCTGCATTGACAAGTATGGGTTAGCTATTACTGAAATTTCTGAAAATTTATTATTTGCAAATTTGCTATTAGATTAGTATATAGTACACCTGAAACTAGTTCTGCTGAAAATTTGACAAAGTTTCAGTATTAAATAAGGGCGAAAATCAAACACTTAACTTTCTGCATTGATAAGTATGGGTTAGCTATTACTGAAATTTCTGAAAATGTATTATTAGCAAATTTGATATTAGATTAGTGTACAGTACACCTGAAACTAATTCTGCTGAAAATTTGACAACGTTTCAGTATTAAATAAGGGCGAAAATCAGGTACATAACTTTCTGCATTGATAAGTATGGGTTAGCTATTACTGAAGCTTCTGAAAATTTATTATTTGCAAATTTGATATTAGATTAGTGTACAGTACACCTGAAACTAATTCTGCTGAAAATTTGACAAAGTTTCAGTATTAAATAAGGGCGAAAATCAAGCACTTAACTTTCTGCATTGACAAGTATGGGTTAGCTATTACTGAAATTTCTGAAAATTTATTATTTGCAAATTTGATATTAGATTACTGTACAGTACACCTGAAACTAATTCTGCTGAAAATTTTACAAAGTTTCAGTATTAAATAAGGGCAAAAATCAAACACTTAACTTTCTGCATTGACAAGTATGGGTTAGCTATTACTGAAATTTCTGAAAATTTATTATTTGAAAATTTGCTATTAGATTAGTATATAGTACACCTGAAACTAGTTCTGCTGAAAATTTGACAAAGTTTCAGTATTAAATAAGGGCGAAAATTAAACACTTAACTTTTTGCATTGACAAGTATGGGTTGGCTATTACTGAAATTTCTGAAAATTTATTATTTGCAAATTTGCTATTAGATTAGTGAATAGTACACCTGAAACTAGTTCTGCTGAAAATTTGACAAAGTTTCAACATTAAATAAGGGCGAAAATCAAGCACTTAACTTTCTGCATTGACAAGTATGGGTTAGCTATTACTGAAATTTCTGAAAATTTATTATTTGCAAATTTGCTATTAGATTAGTATATAGTACACCTGAAACTAGTTCTGCTGAAAATTTGACAAAGTTTCAGTATTAAATAAGGGCGAAAATTAAACACTTAACTTTTTGCATTGACAAGTATGGGTTAGCTATTACTGAAATTTCTGAAAATTTATTATTTGCAAATTTGCTATTAGATTAGTATATAGTACACCTGAAACTAGTTCTGCTGAAAATTTGACAAAGTTTCAGTATTAAATAAGGGCGAAAATTAAACACTTAACTTTTTGCATTGACAAGTATGGGTTGGCTATTACTGAAATTTCTGAAAATTTATTATTTGCAAATTTGCTATTAGATTAGTGAATAGTACACCTGAAACTAGTTCTGCTGAAAATTTGACAAAGTTTCAACATTAAATAAGGGCGAAAATCAAGCACTTAACTTTCTGCATTGACAAGTATGGGTTAGCTATTTCTGAAATTTCTAAAAATTTATTATTTGCAAATTTGATAGTAGATTAGTGCACAGTACACCTGAAACTAATTCTGCTGAAAATTTGACAAAGTTTCAGTATTAAATAAGGGCGAAAATCAAACACTTCACTTTCTGCATTGACAAGTATGGGTTATTATACTGAAATTTCTGAAAATTTCTTATTTGCAAATTTGATATTAGATTAGTGTACACTACACCTGAAACTAATTCTGCTGAAAATTTGACAAAGTTTTAGTATTAAATAAGGGCGAATTTCAAACACTTAACTTTCTGCATTGACAAGTATGGGTTAGCTATTACTGAAATTTCTGAAAATTTCTTATTTGCAAATTTGATATTAGATTAGTCTACACTACACCAGAAACTAATTCTGCTGAAAATTTGACAAAGTTTCAGTATTAAATAAGGGCGAATTTCAAACACTTAACTTTCTGCATTGACAAGTATGGGTTAGCTATTACTGAAATTTCTGAAAATTTCTTATTTGCAAATTTGATATTAGATTAGTCTACACTACACCAGAAACTAATTCTGCTGAAAATTTGACAAAGTTTTAGTATTAAATAAGGGCGAATTTCAAACACTTAACTTTCTGCATTGGCAAGTATGGGTTAGCTATTACTGAAATTTCTGAAAATTTATTATTTGCAAATTTGATAGTAGATTAGTGTACAGTACACCTGAAAGTAATTCTGCTCAACAGTTTGCCTACCCCTGGTCTAGAACGTTCGCTTCATTGGTTGTTTTGGATGGTTTTATGTGTAATTTCAGCAACATGAGGAATAAATTAGAATGGTTTTCTACTGGGTACGCGAGTTTCTAAACGGGTCCTGTTATCGGCATGGTGTGCGGCCCCGTCCATTCAGTAATAACAGTCAAAGGAGTAGTATCGTGATGTATTATAATGCGTTAGAAAATGGTACATCCAGAATCCAGTGAGGCGTTTAGTGCTTTTAGTTGTATACACGTCTTGATTCATCGGTTGGAGTACACATCAGCAAAACAATGCGTGCCTTTGGCGGTGGTTTTTCGGTCGGAGGCTTGTGTTTTTGCGCATCAATAATTAAACCCGACAAGTGTGACAACGAAGCGGAAGCGAAATTTGAATTGAAACAGTGGGAGATAAAATAACCGGCTGGCGAGTGGAGGGAAAAGACGGCGGCTTTAATGGCGCTTCGTGGAATTAACGGCGCCCATTTTCGCGTACTTTTTCCGCAGATTGATTTTCCCCGCCGCGACGCATCAATGGTGCCATATATCACCGGTTGACGGGCGCTATCCTGCAGATAAACATTTTTCTTGTCGCACGAAATGTGGGTCCGAAACGTCGGCGTGGCAATTTAAAAAATAGTCCAGTGGTGGTTGGAATGTGCATCCTCAGACGAAGCCTGCGTTCCGAGCATCAAAAAATTTGCATAAATGAAGCCCAGGTTGTTTGAGCTGCGTAGGGAATAACGTTTCACTTTGTAATCTTAACTCTGCTGATCGCACTGTTTTTAATTAGTTATTATTACTACATCTTGCTCGTGCAGCTTCTAGTTTTGCCGGGAAATTGCGCGCCAGGATTGTTTCCATCCGTATGCAAACACGGCTTTAAAAGCGTCAGGAGGAATATATTTAACATGAATTTATATATGCACGCCATATGGTTGTGCACACGCACAAAAAACAGACGGGATTAATCTGTTGTTATTACGATTTAAAAATCTGCCAAAAGTCAGCCGCGATACAGCGCGCTATGAAAAAGGGACTATCAGTTTACAGTACATTAAACAATTTCATGGCGCCGGACCCTTTTCTTTACGCATGCTCGCCATTACTAAAAGCTATTGCTTGCATGTTTCATTACTACATATCCAGAGGACGGGCAAAAACGCACACTATAAACATCCCGGCCGTTCCGCAACTACAGCGCACTCCCAGCGCTGGCAGATCATCAAAACGCCATCAAGGAAATCCACCGCAAATACTCCGCCTATTAGCAAACAAAACCCAAATTTCCCCAAAGGAAAACTGGCCGAGGTAATTGTCGCCACGAAAGAATCGTCCAAAATACCCGCTATAAACTTTTACTACCACTAAAAACTACCACCTGGGTCACCTTCAAAGTGCCGAACCTTGGTATCAGATTCCGGATGACGACTTCGAGTATGCCGAATATTGTGTAGGAGAAAAGATTGCACAAAGACGAGAACTTACTCTTAATTAAACATTACAGTAAACAAGTGAACAAGCAGCAATTGTCGCTGCTGATTTCTACGTTTGTAATATACATGACAACATTGAAAATAAAACTGCATTCCGACTGAAACAATGCCTTCGTATCTATCATACATAAACCGCTAAAAAACAACTATATAGTAGTCCAGACTAAAGCTGACAACGACTTGGAAACTAAGAATCTATGAAGAAAATTTGAACTTAGAATCGAAATATTTATAGTCCATGTCAAATGTGTTGTCACTTTTGCAGTAAAATTGTGCCCAGCCTTCTCTTTAGTGAACTTCGTAGCGTTCAGTCCTACGAAAGCAAACAAGAAAACACACTTTAAACAATAATGTGTTTCAAAGCGAGGAGTGGTAAAGCCTCAAATCGATGTCTATTACAATTTAATGGAAATGGGGATGAAAGTACCTTAATAGCGCCTTCATTGCTCATGCCATAAAGCTCATAATACTTCAAAGACCCTCCTTGCCTGAATTTTAAAAAGGGTCGGTTCGCATTTTACTGTAAAACTGACAACACATTTAACAGTAGTGCGGCACTACAGCCGTGAGGGATTAATCTGGGGTAGCCAAAAATAAGCGGCCTCGCACTTAGTTACCTCTTAATTCACCAAATCGATACCCCCGGTAGGTAATTACCACTTTTAATTACTTCGGAATTAATTTGTAAATAATTATTCAGTTCTTCTGATTTCATATCGATTTTCACCAAGGGCGGTTATATCACGGCACCGATATAAGCAGCGACATGTAATGTTTCCATTCGAGACAATATACGAAGCTGCAAATATTCCTGTCGCGATAAACTACTGTTTGCCGTTTAATTAGAAGCTTTGAAAACTAAACTCATTTTCACCTTTAGCAAATTCGGCTGCATACATAATATAACCGCATAGTCCATCCTATGACACGTGGGTCACACACTTCATGACAAGGATAATTTGACAATTATCAATTTGACAATTGAATTAATTTCATGACAAAGGATAGGAACTTCATCAAGGAGATTTGAAAAAACACTTATACTTTTATGTTTTATACAAACTTATACCAAGTGATTACGACACACACACACATTCAATTTAAAAATTGATATTTCCATTAATGATTTGAGAATTAAAATAGGTAATGCAAAACTTGCCATGCTTACAAAAACACTGTGTTCCTACAGTTTTACGTGGAATGAATCATGTAGATGAATCATGTAGTACAATAGCCTACTTTCTGGCCAAAGTAACATCGTATAGGTGTTCCTACAGTTTTACATGGAATGAATCATGTGTACAATAGCCTATTTTCTGCCTACAGTAACATGGTATAGGGCCTACAGTTTTACACGGATTCAGAGCCACTGGAGATGATTACATCATCTCCGGACCGGAGAAGGTTATTAGCCAATACGCCGAAGAATCATGTATCGGATCTAATTCCCAATTATCACGAGGAAGAGTGCAGCGCTGCAACTCGAATTGAGAGGGATTCGAGGCGTGATTGCTACCCGAATCCGAGCGTAAGAGATTATTTTCCGGGTTGCCTTAGGTCGCTGGAATAATCGGAATTCAGACACAAACAGGATGGAACGCGTCTACGATTTTAACATTATTTGCACAAGGCCCAGGCACAGACATGCAGGCATACATAGATACCTACAGACGGACATGTAGAAGCACTTCGACATTTTTTGGATTCCCTAATTTATGACGATTTTATGGCAGATTCCTCCCATGGGATGGCGCGACTCGCGGAATTGACCGGCGTCCAAGTGCGGGCCATTATCTATTTTTGCTGTTTCGCGAACGCACGTGATTTATGACCGGACATCATCGCCAGTTACTGCATTTATGTATGTACCAGTTGCTGCCCCGGATTGGGGTGTGATTTTGTGTTTACATAACACCGTAAAAATTCACGGACATAATGAACGCCACTGGGTTAACCCTCGGCGCCAATGATTGAAATTAATAGGTTGACAGGTACAGGCGTGCCACAATATTAATTTTAACTAATCTCGCGTTGCGTAATAAATTGTTTCGTTGGCAAACTCCTTTCTTTCGGTACCCGAATTCGATATTCGATATTAATAGTCGTATATCAACTGTCAAAGTGGTAATGTGTATAAGTCTGAAGCTTTTATTATGTAAATAATTTTTGTGGCAACGCAAGTATTAAAATATAATTTCCCGACAATGTATAGCTTGTGTACTGGTAACTAATGCTGTAATCCACACTGAAAGCATTCACATAAGTAGATAGGCAACAAGAGTTCGGGGTCAATTTACCGTAAGGATTTACATAGGGGTCTAAATTTTCAGAAATTTCAGTAATAGCTAACCCATACTTGTCAATGCAGAAAGTTAAGTGTTTGATTTTCGCCCTTATTTAATACTGAAACTTTGTCAAATTTTCAGCAGAATTAGTTTCAGGTGTACTGTACACTAATCTAAATCAAATTTGCAAATAATAAATTTTCAGAAATTTCAGTAAAAGCTAACCCATACTTATCAAAGCAGAAAGTTAAGTGCTTGATTTTCGCCCTTATTTAATACTGAAACTTTGTCAAATTTTCAGCAGAATTAGTTTTAGGTGTACTGTACACTAATCTAATATCAAATTTGCAAATAATAAATTTTCAGAAATTTCAGTAATAGCTAACCCATACTTATCAATGCAGAAAGTTATGTACCTGATTTTCGCCCTTATTTAATACTGAAACTTTGTCAAATTTTCAGCAGAATTAGTTTCAGGTGTACTGTACACTAATCTAATATCAAATTTGCAAATACTAAATTTTCAGAAATTTTAGTAATAGCTAACCCATACTTCTCAATGCAGAAAGTTAAGTGTTTGATTTTCGCCCTTATTTAATACTGAAACTTTGTCAAATTTTCAGCAGAATTAGTTTCAGGTGTACTGTACACTAATCTAATATCAAATTTGCAAATAATAAATTTTCAGAAATTTCTGTAATAGCTAACCCATACTTGTCAATGCAGCAAGTTAAGTGTTTGATTTCGCCCTTATTTAATACTGAAACTTTGTCAAATTTTCAGCAGAATTAGTTTCAGGTGTACTGTACACTAATCTAATATCAAATTTGCAAATACTAAATTTTCAGAAATTTTAGTAATAGCTAACCCATACTTCTCAATGCAGAAAGTTAAGTGTTTGATTTTCGCCCTTATTTAATACTGAAACTTTGTCAAATTTTCAGCAGAATTAGTTTCAGGTGTACTGTACACTAATCTAATATCAAATTTGCAAATAATAAATTTTCAGAAATTTCTGTAATAGCTAACCCATACTTGTCAATGCAGCAAGTTAAGTGTTTGATTTCGCCCTTATTTAATACTGAAACTTTGTCAAATTTTCAGCAGAATTAGTTTCAGGTGTACTGTACACTAATCTAGTATCAAATTTGCAAATACTAAATTTTCAGAAATTTTAGTAATAGCTAACCCATACTTCTCAATGCAGAAAGTTAAGTGTTTGATTTTCACCTTTATTTAATACTGAAACTTTGTCAAAATTTCAGCAGAATTAGTTTCAGGTGTACTGTACACTAATCTAATATCAAATTTGCAAATAATAAATTGTCAGAAATATCAGTAATTGCTAACCCATACTTGTCAATGCAGAAAGTCAAGTGTTTGATTTTCGCCCTTATTTAATACTAAAACCCTGTCAAATTTTCAGCAGAATTAGTTTCAGGTGTACTGTACACTAATCTAATATCAAATTTGCAAATAAGAAATTTTCAGAAATTTCAGTAATAGCTAACCCATATTTGTCAATGCAGAAAGTTAAGTGTTTGATTTTCGCCCTTATTTAATACTGAAACTTTGTCAAATTTTCAGCAGAATTAGTTTCAGGTGTACTGTACACTAATCTAATATCAAATTTGCAAATAAGAAATTTTCAGAAATTTCAGTAATAGCTAACCCATATTTGTCAATGCAGAAAGTTAAGTGTTTGATTTTCGCCCTTATTTAATACTGAAACTTTGTCAAATTTTCAGCAGAATTAGTTTCAGGTGTACTGTACACTAATCTAATATCAAATTTGCAAATAATAAATTTTCAGAAATTTCAGTAATAGCTAACCCATACTTGTCAATGCAGCAAGTTACGTGTTTGATTTCGCCCTTATTTAATACTGAAACTTTGTCAAATTTTCAGCAGAATTAGTTTCAGGTGTACTGTACACTAATCTAATATCAAATTTGCAAATAATAAGTTTTCAGAAATTTCAGTAATAGCTAACCCATATTTGTCAATGCAGAAAGTTAAGTGTTTGATTTTCGCCCGTATTTAATACTGAAACTTTGTCAAATTTTCAGCAGAATTAGTTTCAGGTGTACTGTACACAAATCTAATATCAAATTTGCAAATAATAAGTTTTCAGAAATTTCAGTAATAGCTAACCCATACTTGTCAATGCAGAAAGTTAAGTGATTGATATCGCCCTTATTTAATACTGAAACTTTGTCAAATTTTCAGCAGAATTAGTTTTAGGTGTATTGTACACTAGTCTAATATCAAATTTGCAAATAATAAATTTTCAGAAATTTCAGTCATAGCTAACCCATACTTGTCAATGCAGAAAGTTAAGTGTTTTAAATTCGCCCTTATTTAATACTGAAACTTTGTAAAATTTTCAGCAAAATTAGTTTCAGGTGTACTGTACACTAATCTAATATCAAATTGGCAAATAATAAATTTTCAGAAATTTTAGTAATAGCTAACCCATACTTGTCAATGCAGAAAGTTAATGTTTGATTTTCACCTTTTTTAATACTGAAACTTTGTCAAATTTTCAGCAGAATTAGTTTCAGGTGTACTGAATACAAATGCATCATCAAATTTGCAAATAATAAATTTTCAGAAATTTCAGTAATAGCTAACCCATACTTGTCAATGCAGAAAGTTAAGCGTTTGATTTTCGCCCTTATTAATTACTGAAACTTTGTCAAATTTTCAGCAGAATTACTTTCAGGTGTACTGTACACTAATCTAATATCAAATTTGCAAATAATAAATTTTCAGAAATTTCAGTAATAGCCAACCCATACTTGTCAATGAAGAAAGTTAAGTGTTTGATTTTCGCCTTTATTTAATACTGAAACTTTGTCAAATTTTCAGCAGTATTAGTTTCAGGTGTACTGTACACTAATCTAATATCAAATTTGCAAATAATAAATTTTCAGAAATTTCAGTAATAGCTTACCCATACTTGTCAATGCAGAAAGTTAAGTGTTTGATTTTCGCCCTTATTTAATACTGAAACTTTGTCAAATTTTCAGCAGAATTAGTTTCAGGTGTACAAATTGACAAATTTGACAAATCTCCGGTGATTGCAATGAGCGGATGCGATTACACAGATGATCGTGGTGTTAAGAAAAACAGTAGCAGCAGACCAACTATTTTTTCGCATTACATATTATGGATCATTAATAATGATGTTGTATTACAACATGGTTGAACCGGTATATAAAATGACAGTGATTAATAGTTGCGTCTGCATCGTGGGTAATGTGAAAATACTACGGCTAAACGGGCCAAATACTCGACGCTTGGATTTTTGACGCACAAAATCGTAAACAAAATTGTGCATTGTGTATTCAATGCCCTGATATTATTAATTACTTCGCCACACCCAGACATGATGAATGGAGCTTCGGCAATATTTTAATTTATTATTATATTTTTTTAATTGATGGACAACGTTCCACGTCAAACCGAATTATACGTGCACCTATGTTTCTATTATCGGCTTACTCTAATGGAGCGGGACGAGACTGAAAGAGAGACACACAATTGATCTAAATTTAAGCTACAGAAATATAATGATACACAATCTTATTCCATATCACTACGAATTCGTATCGTTTTTGTGACACAGAATCATGCGAATTGTACTGAAACCGCTGAAATTTCGTCGTTTCGTATAGTATGCGTGTTTCTGATTCGTACTGGGATATTATTCGTATTGTACGAACATGTGGACCCACTCAAGCTTGGGCGATATGCATGTGCAGTCGTGTATGAAATGGAAATTACATACATGCTATTACTTATTTTATTCAGTGTACATACGTATAGCAAGAAATCGTACAACTTATAATAAAAAATATAATTTATGTACACGTTAAAATATATTTTACTATATCGAGTATACTGCTAGTATCATTTTGTATATTGAAATATAGTCGAATCGTTAAAAGATTCAATATTCCTCTGTAATTCTCATAATTCAATTACGTATGACATAATTCTACATATTTTAATATTTAAATTTAATTTCTCCTAATCCTAATCTAATTTAATCGTTTTAGAATTAATTCGATTAGTTACGGAATTAGTACCACCTTAAACATAGATCTGCATTTTAAATTTGAACCACACGCTGTAAATATACATTTATTCAACTGTTTATAACAATATTGTGAAGTGAAATTTAATCTTGTTGAAACTAGTTCGGTTTATTTTCCTTTGGCAACGATTTTTACTTGTACCACTGCTGCAGCAACAGGTGGTCTCTCCTGCAATACGCTGTAAATGTACATGTACGTAAAAAAGCTTGTGTACATAATTCACCTAACCTAACCTAACGTAACCTAAAAAAGTTTGGGTACATAATTATACCGATGATTAATAATGAAAACAATCAAAATCTATTGATATTAGGAGTAGTTTACTAAGCCGGTTGAAATTTGGATTATACTTCGTAGAATCCGTTAACATTTTCGCCACACTTTGCAAAATTGGTAAAAAAATTACTGAGAACTTTACTCGTGGTTAGTGAGAAATTGATTCTTGATTACTGAGAAATTTACTCGTGGTTAGTGAGAAATTTACTCTAGGTTACTGAGAAATTTACTCTGGGTTACTGAGAAATTTACTCTAGGTTACTGAGAAATTTACTCGTGGTTAGTAAGAAATTTACTCTTCGTTAGTGATAAATTTACTCTTGGTTACTGAGAAATGTACTCGTGGTTACTGAGAAATGTACTCGTGGTTACTGGGAAATTTACTCGTGGTTAGTGAGAAATTTACTCTTGGTTACTGAGAAATTTACTCTTGGTTAGTTATAAATTTACTCTTGCTTACTGAGAAATTTACTCGTGATTAGTGAGAAATTTACTCTTGATTACTGAGAAATTTATTCTTGATTACTGAGAAATCAACTCTTGGTTAGTGATAAATTTACTCTTGGTTACTGAGAAATGTACTCTTGGTTACTGAGAAATTTACTCTTGGTTACTGGGGAATTGCACAATTTGTTTACAAAATTCGTAGAAATTTAAAGTTTTTACAAAGCAGGGTTAAAATTTTGGATTATGATGTACACTGTACTGAATTACTTGAAATTTGTGTTTACACTTATATTTAGACTTATATATTTTTTTAGAACATTCAGAAGCTAGTGTTTTTTTGCATTTCGTGATATTTTTTAATCTTGAGTTTAGGTAACTTATATTATCTTAGGTGATAATAAATCGCCGAGTTTAGGTAACTTATATTATCTTAGGTGATAATAAATCGCCGAGTTTAGGTAACTTATATTATCTTAGGTGATAATAAATCGCCGAAATTTGCTACATTCTTGGACATAATTAACAAAATTCGTTGATAATTTCCTAATTTGATCCTTTGATTAACAGCAGTAAACTTATCTAAGATACGGCCAGAAAGTAAGCCTAATTTTGAAGCCTAAACTTGAAGCAGCTATAGTTGTTTTAATTCTAGCAATAGTTAACTATTTTCGAAAGCCGTAAACAGTAAAAATTTTCAACAATTTTCTTAATGGGTAAAATTTCCCCAGATACATTCAAAATATATAAAAATCTAAGGTTCAGCTGTGAGAATCTGTCAATTTTGCAATAGATACTGACAAAATCTGTCAATTTTGCAATATATACTGTCAAAATCTGTCAATTTTGCAATAGATACTGTCAAAATCTGTCAATTTTGCAATATATACTGTCAAAATCTGTCAATTTTGCAGTAGATACTGTCAAAATCTGTCAAGTTTGCAGTAGATACTGTCAAAATCTGTCAATGTTGCAATAGATACTGTCAAAATCTGTTAAAATTTGCCCTTTTTTATTCCTTAAATGTAAACATCTATCAGATTTTTATGTACAACTGTTGACATACGTCAAATTTTCAATTAAAACTTTCGAAATCTGTCAAATTTTGAATTACAACTGTAAAATTTGTCAAATTCTAAGCTTCAGCTGTGAAAACCTTTCAATTTTTCACTAGATACTACGAAAATCTGCCAAAATTTGTCTATTTTTCATATCCCAGTATTAATATGTAAACATCTACGAAACGTTGAAGTGCAATTATCCATATACAGGGTGATTCATAAGGTATGGTCCAAACTTAAAGGTGGGATGCCATATGAAGCAAAAAATGTTAATAAAATTTATGTCTTATTTTCAATTGTTATCTAGTTTGCAGAGGATTTCTGTGTTTTTATCATTGTTATGACATAAATATATAAAATTTGTCAATTTTTGATATCCTAGTGGTAAAATGTGAACACCTTTTTAGTGGTAATGTCCAACTACGTCAAGTTTTTAATTAAAACTGTTGAAATTTGTCAAAATTTGTCAAATTCTAAACTGCAGCTGTAAAAACCTGTGAAAATCTGTCAAAATTTTGAATTGATATTGACCGAATTTGTTATAGTTTGCCATGTTTTGATATCCTAGTGGTAAAATGTAAACATCTATTAGGTTTTTAGTGCGACTGTCCACATACGTCAAATTTTCACTAAAAACCGTCGAAATTTGTAAAAAATTTAATTGCAATTGTGAAAATTTGTCAAATTCTAAGCTTAAGCTGTGAAAATCTGTCAATTTTTCAATAGATATTGCAAAAATTTGCCAAAATTTGTCTGTTTTTGATACAGCTTTCGCTTCAGCTGTGAAAACCTGTCAATTTTTTAATAGATAATGGCCAACTTTGGTAACATTTGTCAAGTTTTTATGTCCCAGTGTTAAAATATAAACATCTATCAGATTTTTAGTGCGACTGTCCACATATGTCAAATTTTAACTTAGAACCGTCGAAATCTGGAAAATTTTCAATTGCAATTGTCAAAATGTGTCAAATTCTAAGCTTCAGCTGTAAAAATCTGTTAATTTTTCAATAGATACTGCCAAAATTTGCCAAAATTTGTCTGTTTTTGATACAGTTTTAGCTACAGCTGTGAAAACTTGTCAATTTTTTAATAGATACTGGCGGAATTCGTTAAAATTTGTCAAGTTTTGATATCCCACTGTTAAGATGTAAACATCTATCAGATTTTTAGTGCGACAGTGTACATACGTCAAATTTTCACTTAAAACCGTCGAAATGTGTAAAATTTTCAATTGCAATTGTCAAAATTTGTCAAATTCTAAGCTTCAGCTGTGAAAACCTGTCAATTTTTCAATAGATACTGCAAAAATCTGATAAAATGTGTCTGTTTTTGATTCTCAGTGTTTAAATGTAAAAATATATCACATGTTCAAGTGCAATTATGCATATACAGGGTGATTCAAAAGGTGCAGTCCAAACGTTAAGGTGTAATTAGTGATGTGAGAATAAGTAAAAAATGCCAATAAACTCACGTCCAATTCACAATGGTTTTTACACTGCAATAGTCACATACAACACGATTTTTGCATATTCTCATTCAGAAAAGGCTACATCATTTGTTGGTGTTACTTTTTTAACTTTATTAGAGCGTAAAGTTTTAGGATATATTCAAATTCATAAAGGTCCTAATAAGGTAAGATTTATAGGAATTCCTCAGCCTTTTAGTGATGCAATTAAGTTGTTTACTAAGAAAATAATTTATTCCATAATATGTTATTTTTCTTCTATGTACTTAGAAAACAACAATAATTCAAGTTTGAATCACCTTCTGTCATAACAAATTTACCATTTGTTTGACGTATTGGCAAGATAATGGTTGGAAATAATGCTTCGTATAGCATCCCACATCACACCCTTAAGTCTGGACCACATCTTATGAATCACCCTGTATATGCAAAAATATGTTACAAAACTCTAAGTTTATTGGCATTTTTTACTTATTCTCACATCACTAATTACACCGTAACGTCTGGACTACACCTTATGAATCACCCTGTATATGCAAAAATATATTACAAAACTCCAAGTTTATTGGCATTTTTTACTTATTCTCACATCACTAATTACACCGTAACGTCTGGACTACACCTTATGAATCACCCTGTATATGCAAAAATATGTTACAAAACTCCAAGTTTATTGGCATTTTTTACTTATTCTATATACTTATGTACTAATTACACCGTAACATTTGGACTACACCTTATGAATCACCCTGTATATGCAAAAATATGTTACAAAACTCTAAGTTTATTGGCATTTTTTACTTATTCTCACATCACTAATTACACCGTAACGTCTGGACTACACCTTATGAATCACCCTGTATATGCAAAAATATGTTACAAAACTCCAAGTTTATTGGCATTTTTTACTTATTCTATATACTTATGTACTAATTACACCGTAACATTTGGACTACACCTTATGAATCACCCTGTATATGCAAAAATATGTTACAAAACTCTAAGTTTATTGGCATTTTTTACTTATTCTCACATCACTAATTACACCGTAACGTCTGGACTACACCTTATAAATCACCCTGTATATGCAAAAATATGTTACAAAACTCCAAGTTTATTGGCATTTTTTACTTATTCTATTTACTTATGTACTAATTACACTGTAACATTTGGACTACACCTTATGAATCACCCTGTATATGCAAAAATATGTTACAAAACTCTAAGTGTACGTTCACACTGTTCGCTATGCGATGCGATGCTATGCTCATCTTAAATGAAATGTAGTTCCTTCAAACTTAAAAACTGATTTTTACATTGGATAATTTAGCGCTAGGGTACTGAAATATATGCATTTGCCGCCCTTGGATTCGCGAGGCGAATGGGCAAAGAAAGGAATTTGTTGATAGAAATAGGATTTTTTTTAATAAGAAACTATTGTTTCAGCATGACTAAGTGTAAGTATATGTGTAAAACTATTTCAACATAATATATAATGCATTAAGAGTGTCCGATGGTCGTGCAATATTGTAAATGGCAAGGCGAACGGCAAAGACCTTACATTATAATAAGTGTAAAGATTCATTTTGATTATTAAAACCAGTTATAATATTGTGCTCACACCCACCGGATTCTTTACAAGGAATAGAAGTAAAGGTAGACGCATGGCTGCCTCTATCTCGGCACTCAATGGTCCAAGAAATTCACTTAAAATGAAAAGCATCTTACATTAAGTATGTGTTTGTGCGGCGCATTGCTATCGCAATAGAGCAAGTCGAGATGCTCTCCATTAAAACTGTCCTATCTAGTAGATCGGTGACAGGATAACGACCGCACGCAACCCAACAATGACGGGGGCGCAGCAGAAAATATCCCGCCACTAAATACCGAATGCCTCTCCACCATTCAACCCCATTCACCTGTCCTTATCTGCGATAGCTACGAGTGCGCATATAGTGGCCCACTTCCTCATTCAAATCGTACCGAAACTCCAGTTCTCGGGAAAAATTGATGATTCATGATGATAGCGGCGTAATAAGAGTCATTACCGCGGCAAATTGTAAACATAAACAAATCGCGCCTCGCGCAATCCGAATTGTCGCATAATTAGTCACCGCAATTAAAGCACAAAAGGATCCGTCGTCTCCAGGCTATTAAAATCTCATTCCGAACGAAGTGCGCAGGCACAATAGCGGGGCGGAATATTTACACCTCGCCATTTTTACGAAATTACAAAACAGGAGTTTTACAGGACAGGGCGCTGTAAAGACGATTCCTAGGCCATACTAACCACGGAAAACCTAGGGCGGTTCTTTCGAGCACTTCAAACAGAACCAATGTAAAGATACAAATGCCCATTAAAAAAATTCTGCAATTTATCGGTCCAAATTTATCTAAAGGATATTTTGAAAATTGTATGCCTGATTTGTGCCTGAAGATAATTCCTCTGAAAATTTGAAGTCTTAAATAAGTGAGAAAATCAAATGTTTAACTTTCCGAGTTGATCGGATTTTTACAGATATTCAGGGTTTTAGCTTCGGACAAACATACTTTTTTTTAAACTTTGAAAAAACAAAATTTGCAACCACTAATCATAAAAATCGCAGTGCTTTTTTGGATATTTTGAAAATTGTATGCCTGATTTGTATACAGTGTGCCTAAAGATAATTCCTCTGAAAATTTGAAGTCTTAAATAAGTGAGAAAATCAAACGTTTAACTTTCCGAGTTGATCGGATTTTTATATATATTCAGGGTTTTAGCTTCGGACAAACATACTTTTTTTTTAACTTTGAAAAACCAAACTAATCATAAAAATCGGGGTGCTTTGGTACATGACATAATGATGTTTTTTTAACTAGTAGTGCAAAATGGTATATTCTGCTTAATATAAAGTCTTATTCCTATTTTACCCCAACCTAAAATAAAACTGGTAATCGGAACTCATTAAATTT
Source organism: Othius punctulatus (assembly GCA_951805005.1). NCBI lineage: Eukaryota > Metazoa > Arthropoda > Insecta > Coleoptera > Staphylinidae > Othius > Othius punctulatus. The sequence continues at coordinate 38,008,207 of OX638147.1, read as the reverse complement.
CTTAAACAAACAGGAAAGAACATAACATATTTATTAAACAAATAGCGTAAAAATCATATCACAATAACAAGTTAAATACTATGGTTTACTTAACTGCTATAAACCATATTTGGTACACAATTCGGCACCAAGTGAACAATAATAATACATCACAACATATTTAAAGTCCTTTCGGAATTTCATCTTAATTTAAAGTCTTATTCCGATTTTACCTCAGCCAAAAATAAAACTGGTAATCGGAACTCAATAAACTTATTAAACAAACAGGACAGAACATACCAATAGTAAACAAACAGGACGAACATAACAAATTTATTAAACAAATAGAGTAGAAATTATATCACAAGAACAAGTTAAATAGGATGGTTACTGAACCATCCTATTAAGGTCCACAAGAACCATCCTATACAGGTTATAATAATAAATCAGAACATATTGGATGGTTTTACAGGATGGTTACTGAACCAGCCTATTTAACTTGTTCTTGTTATTTTATTCCGAAAGGACTTTAAATATGTTCTGATTTATTGCTATTAGTCGCATCTTGCCAAATTTTGTACCAAATATATTTTTTAAACCAGTAAAACCAGTTACTGGTTAATACAGATAAATGCTACAAAAAATATATTGGTACAAAATTTGGCAACAATCGAACAATAACAAACATATTTAAAGTCCTTTCGGAATGTCTTAAGTTTAAATGCGCAAAGGCTTCTAGGAACAGCCGAATATGTCAACGTCTCTTGCGTGTCCTGAAAAGTAGAGATACTGGTATTAAAATTTATAATGTTTTGTGACGAATTTGGAACTCTTAAATTGTGTAATGTTTATCAACTTAAGAAATACGAATTCCATGCAAATTCTACAAAACCTTTGATAAATTATAATTCAATGTAAATTTTATAATAATTTTAGACTATTTATTTGTAAGTAAACCCTATACCCAAATGGGTAATTGGGGAACTGATTATATATACCGGGTGATTCAAGTTTTATTACCAGGCCAAAAATGGCGACTTCTAATTGAAATAAAAAATATAAAATTATATATATATATATATATATATATATATATATATATATATATATATATATATACCGGGTGATTCAAGTTTTATTACCAGGCAAAAAATGGCGACTTCTAATTGAAATAAAAAATCTAAAATAAGTAATAACAAAATAAAAGCATTCAAATTATGCATATTATTTGTTTTAAACCTTTCGCGGAGTAATATAATATTAATTACCAATTACATGAAATTAAAGTGCTGAAATATTGTATCACGCTGTAATAGAACATTATCGACGGGCTTTCGAGTGCAATTAATCTTATTGAAAATTAAAACATTCGACCTGAGAGCCTTGGTTTGATTAATTACATATATTTCAGTCTCTTTTCCCTCCATAATTCCGGGACATAATAAGGTTTTGTTGAATATTTTTTCCATGATTTTTGGTTAAATTTGATTAAAATGTGAATAACTTGCCAACGTTGCATCTGATCTTAAAAAATAAAAATGATTTGTGAAGCCCACATAAAGCAGATTTAAAAAATGAAATAAGTAGTTATACTATGGGGATTCCACTTCACCCCCCGCGAAGATTTCGATTAATTTAATTCGCGGTTTGATTCGCGTTAATCGGCTGAATTTAAGGTTGGTGAATTGGAATCCCCATAGTATAACTACTGAAACAATATCCGGGTGATTCAAGTTATATTACCAGGCCAAAAATGGCGACTTCTAATTGAAATAAATAATCCAAAATAAGTACACATGTTTAGATATTGATGAAGCCCAATCTGACTATTAAAAAAAAAAATTTTAACCATCCGGTGGTTTATACGTTATTTCACAAAGAATTCGTAATTTTATTTATATAGTTTTTGTCAGAACATTCTTTAATGCTATTCCAAACATTCCAGTGTAATCCAAGGCAAAAAATGCACCAATTATTGAATTAAATGAATTTTGATATTGCAACAGTAAGATTTATTACTAAATAGTAAAATATGACGGCTGCTTCCAGTAATAGTCCCTGTAATGGATTTTATGGGTTTTATGATAGGGCCGTACCCAATCCCTCAGTCTGCTGGGTGGATATCCACGGGCGACTGGCGGAATCATAAAAAGTCATAAAACGTTCCAACCGCACCGGCGCCGTCAATGCTTTGTAGGGCTCTTGACTTACAAAATCATAAATCATACCGAGGAAAGTTGGTCAGTAATGTAAAAAACGCTTTAATTTGAAATCTAATCATTTTCGTTAATTTTTGATTTCATAAATGGGTTCTATGAATAAAATAAAACAGTTTAGGGCAAAAATAACGATAGAGAATTTTGCCCGACAAGAGTTTTTTTTTAATTTTATAACCGTCTATATAATTATATCGAAAAAGTCAAACTACCTTTCCGTAGATTAATATCAGACCTATATAAATCCAAATTTTCATATTTTTTGGGCAACTGAAAATGCCTAAAAAACCCATGGTAATAAAACTTGAATCACCCGGTATATATTTCTAAGTATTTATAAATTGCAGAACAGCTAGCGAATGTCATACACACTTTCGGCTAATTCTGCACCTCATTGATAAATTTGAAAAAAAAAAAAACTGGGTGAAGTTAATTACTCACTAGTGACTTTCAGTGGTCTACTGAGAGTCGCTAGCGAGTAAATAACTTCTAGATTTTTTTTCAAATTTATCAATCATGTTCTTTTAATATACACACACAATTTAATAGTACACGGGACCACCAGGCCCATTGTATAATTTAAGATCCTCATTGCGTTACTTATTATTAATATAATTACCCAAGTACTTAACACTTTTGCAAAAACAAGTGTACAGATATAAGAATGCAAATTTTTGTAATAAATCACAGGAGCAAATTATTTATTTTGCTATTTTAACGAGCCTTTAAATAACTTACCAGGAGGCAACGCCACTGCCACATCTTCAGGCAGGTGGATCGCCCGTGGCAGGCTTTTTGGCTTCTAGTGGACCAGCAGGTCCATCAGAAGGCAAAATATTTATAACTAAAGTTGTTTTTTTTGGGTTGGCGGTAGTTTCATCCGTTATTATGTTGGCGGTAATTTCATCCGTTATTATGTTGGCGGTAGTTTCATCCGTTATTATGTTGGCGGTAGTTTCATCCGTTATTATGTTGGCAGTAGTTTCATCCGTTGTTATGTTGGCGGTCGTTCTTTTGGGATATTTCCTAAAAACTAGGAAGTCTTGCAAGTCTCTCTTGATCGCTGCCCTTGTTCTTATTTTCCGGTGAAGAGGTATTTCCGGTTTTGAACGAGCGCGGCGTTTTGAGGTCCGTTTTGATGGTGCTGCGTTTTTTGATGGTCCTGCTTTATCCATTTTACTAGTCTGAAATTATAATAACTGTTACCATTATTCACTTAATGATTGATTACAGCGTTATACACAACTAGAATTTACTCCATTTATAACGTGTCTTTTAGAATAGGTTTATTTTGACGTTCTTTAGTGTCTGAACTTGAAGAGTGAAATAGGTTAAATGAATCCACTTTGACATATCGAGGAATGAATTTGGTGTATAGACTCAGTAAATCATATATCTGCCACATTATTACAACATCAAATTGCACCATACTAGTGTATGGTACAATTTGAGTTTGTAGTAATATGGCAGATAGAACCACGTTAGTACGTGGTTAACGTTTAGAAATTTGTTTCGAACTGTTTCGGGATCTCAACCATCTGTTTTGGTTGGACATCCCGAAAACTAGAACTGCTTATATTATATGACCAAAGTTCTTTACTCCTATTTACAGATAGGTGATAGCTGCTTGAATGCTGCTTGAAGCTGCTTTTGAATGCTGCTTGAATGTTGCTTGAAGCTGCTTGAATTTCTGCAAAATCGGTTGAACCTTAATAATTTGTACATCATTTGAAGCAAAACTATAGTCATTTTAGCAGATGCATACACCGATAAACTCGCCGGAGATATTGCAGCAGTTAGTTTCAATGCAACAGAAGGCAATTTAACAAACAAATGCAGACCATTTTGTAACCAAAATGGATCCGCCCTGATATTTTAACATTAACGGTTTGTCTATGTCAGCTATATGAGGGAAAACAATCCGTGTATGTGTTCTAACCGTTTATTTACTGAGATTATTCGTTCATAAGGAGACATGTACTTCTAACAACATTCATCGTAGGAATCTAACAACATTCATTCATCGAAAATAGACGCATTCATTAGTCTGTAATACCTATTAAAATATTTACCTACTAAACACCGGAATGGGGATGAAGAACAGAATCAGGCAACTTGCAGAATCAAGGCTCACTTGCGACTGTAACCACGCACAATGAAAAATAACAAACGCAGTCGATCTTGCAGCGTCTACATACGATAGCTTATTGTTTAACGGTCGAATTTATCGAAGGTGGCTTGTAAACAGGGCTTGTATATTTCTAATAGCGATTATTTGTACCGATTACTTACATCTAAACTTGTTGCTACGAAGTGGCGTAATTAACGCAAATTTTGACGTAAATATTCGTTTGGAAGGATTACCTCTGCACTTACATAGTTGCGCATGAGGTGCATTCTAAAATAATTACGTCCAAAGTGTTGCAATGTATGCAACTTATCTTGCGAACACGCCGAGAGGTTAGCGCGCATGCCTATAACGCCAACGCACGCAAATTTGAACCTTAATGTTTTTCCTGGAATATGAACCTTAATGTTCGAAAACTTATCAAGGTACCAAAAACATACATGCACATTTACGTAAATATTCATTTGGAAGGATTTACCTGTAGACCTATATCGTTATGCCCAACGATATAGGTATACAGGTATATCCTTCCAAATGAATATTTACGTAATGTACATGCATGTCTTTGGTACCTTGATCTTGGAAAGTTTTCCAACATTAAGGTTCATATTCCAGGAAGAACATTAAGGCACACATTTGCGTGCGTTGGCGTGATAGGCATGCGCGCTAACCTCTCGGCATGTATGCAAGAGAAGTTGCATACACTGCAACACCTTGGACGTAATTATTTTAGAATGCCCCCCATGTGCAACTACGTAAGTGCAGAGGTAAATCCTTCCAAATGAATATTTACGTAAATATTCATTTTAAAGGATTTACCTGTATACCTATATCGTTGGGCGTGCATTGTTTGATCCAAAAACCGCCATTTTAAAATGATATATTTCAGTTGGACCTCTAAAGTGTTTATGCAACCCCTCATGCGTACATCGAGAGGTTAGCATGGATGCCTATCACGGCAGGGCACGCAAATTTGAACCATAATGTTATTCCTTGAAAAACTTTCCAACATCAAGGTGCCGTACCTTAAAAGGGAACTGAAGGAGGGCAACTGGTGTACGAAATTGTGCATGTACGTTAACGAACCGATGTAGAAAATGAAATGAAAAATGAAAATGTTGGAAAACTTTCCAACATCAAGGTTCCTGCATGCACATTTACGCACATCATTTGGAACGATTTACCTGTATACCTACATCGTCTCCCAGAAGATATTGGTTTCATAGTGTCAAAATAGTTAACCCAAGTGTCAATTTAGGTGTTAATTTGATTTTTACTGGCGAGATACCGTTTGAAGTTTGGTTAAACTTCTTCTTCTTTAAATGTGCATCACTATTTTAAGGAATTTGATAAAATCGTCCCAATCCAATGGTTGGTTCCTCATCATCATCATCTTTTTGCTCCCCTTTGTCCACTGCTGGACATGTAAGTGTATGTTTTTCCAATGGTTTTAATCTTGAGCCATTGCTACTCAACTTCCAAGCATAGCTGCACTACAATTTGAAGCAATATAATAAAATCGTCACAATTTAATGGTTGGTACCTCATCATCATCATCTTTCAGCTCTGTTTAGTCCACTACTGTAAGTTTTTCTAATGGTTTTAATGAGCCTATGCTACTCAACCTTCAAGCATAGCTGCACTACAATTTTAAGGAATTTAATAAAGCTTCACAATCCAATGGTTGGTTCCTCATCATCATCATCATCTTTCAGCTCTGTTTCGTCCACTGCGGTAAGTTTTTCTAATTTTACCTGTATACCTACATCGTCTCCTAGAAGATATGGGTTTCATAGTGTCAAAATAGTTAACCCAAGTGTCAATTTAGGTGTTAATTTGAGTTTTACTGGCGAGATACCGTTTGAAGTTTGGTTAAACTTCTTCTTCTTTAAATGTGCATCACTATTTTAAGGAATTTGATAAAATCGTCCCAATCCAATGGTTGGTTCCTCATCATCATCATCTTTTTGCTCCCCTTTGTCCACTGCTGGACATGTAAGTGTATGTTTTTCCAATGGTTTTAATCTTGAGCCATTGCTACTCAACTTCCAAGCATAGCTGCACTACAATTTGAAGCAATATAATAAAATCGTCACAATTTAATGGTTGGTACCTCATCATCATCATCTTTCAGCTCTGTTTAGTCCACTACTGTAAGTTTTTCTAATGGTTTTAATGAGCCTATGCTACTCAACTTTCAAGCATAGCTGCACTACAATTTTAAGGAATTTAATAAAGCTTCACAATCCAATGGTTGGTTCCTCATCATCATCATCATCTTTCAGCTCTGTTTCGTCCACTGCGGTAAGTTTTTCTAATTTTACCTGTATACCTACATCGTCTCCTAGAAGATATGGGTTTCATAGTGTCAAAATAGTTAACCCAAGTGTCAATTTAGGTGTTAATTTGAGTTTTACTGGCGAGATACCGTTTGAAGTTTGGTTAAACTTCTTCTTCTTTAAATGTGCATCACTATTTTAAGGAATTTGATAAAATCGTCCCAATCCAATGGTTGGTTCCTCATCATCATCATCTTTTTGCTCCCCTTTGTCCACTGCTGGACATGTAAGTGTATGTTTTTCCAATGGTTTTAATCTTGAGCCATTGCTACTCAACTTCCAAGCATAGCTGCACTATAATTTAAAGGAATTTAATAAAATCGTCACAATTAAATGGTTGATACCTCATCATCATCATCATCATCTTTCAGCTCTGTTTAGTCCACTACTGTAAGTTTTTCTAATGGTTTTAATGAGGCTATGCTACTCAACTTCCAAGCATAGTTGTACTACAATTTTAAGGAATTTAATAAAATCATCACAATTTAATGCTTGGTACTTTATGATCATCATCTTGCAGCTGTGTTTAGTCCACTGCTGGACATGTAAGTGTAAGTTTTTCCAATGGTGTTAATCTTGAGGCGTTGCTCAAAGCATCATCATTATGCATTATGTTGTCGTGCCATTTTGCAGGTGGTTTTCCGTAGCTCCTTTTTACCGTCATCATTGTACCATTTTCTTTGTCCACCTTCCGATTTTGGACTGCATTCTTCATTCCAGATCTCTCCAATGGTTAGTCTGGATGGAAAAAATATATGTTAAGTGTATTTTCATTACAATTGTGGTTTCTTAGTCATGCATAGTTTACATCAAACCTGAATTAGAGAAGTCATAACAGGAATGGTTACTATATAAGATCTACATTTTACATATAACTCATAGTCGAACAAGAAATATAATATAATCACATGATTCACATGACAAGGATTAGAATAGAAGATTTAGAAAGTACACAACAATGCTAGAGCAAGATTGTAGCAAGGATTAGAATAGAGGATTTCGAATGTACACAACAATGCCAGAGCAAGATTTTGGCAAGGATTAAAATAGAGAATTCCGAAAGTACACAACAATACTAGAGCAAGACTTTCTAAACAATGTGAGTAAATTGTTTAGAAGTCATGCTCTGGTATTGCTGTGTACTTTCGGAATCTTCTATTCTAATCCTTGCCAAAGTCTTGGTCTGGCATTGTTGTGTACTTTCGAAATCCTCTATTCTAATCCTTGCTAAAATCTTGCTCTGGCATTGTGGTGTACTTCCGGAATCTTCTATTCTAATCCTTGCTAAAATCTTGCTCTGGCATTGTTGTGTACTTCCGGAATCTTCTATTCTAATCCTTGCCAAAATCTTGCTCTGGCATTGTTGTGTACTTTCGAAATCCTCTATTGTAATCGTTGCCAAAATCTTGCTGTGGCAGTGTTTTGTGCTTTCGGAGTCCTCTATTCTAATTCTTGCCAAAGTCTTGCTCTGGCATTGTTGTGTACTTTTAGAATCCTCTATTCCCAGAGCAATATTTTGGCAAGGATTAGAATGGATTTCGAAAGTACACAACAATACCAGAGCAAGACTTTCTAAACAATTTACTCACACTTTAAATTGTAGTACAAACAAACATAGTAATAACATAGTTATTTATACACAAAAATTGTCAAGCATACCTTCCCGGATGATGATCTGATCTGGCATTGTTGTGTACGTCCTGAATCTTCTATTTTAATCCTTGCCAAAATCTTGCTCTGGCATTGTTGTGTACTTCCGGAATGTTCTATTCTAATCCTTGCCAAAATCTTGCTCTGGCATTGTTGTGTACTTTCGAAATCCTCTATTGTAATCGTTGCCAAAATCTTGCTGTGGCATTGTTGTGTACTTTCGAAATCGTTTACAAAATTTACAAAAAAAAAAATGCAATCATACCTTCCAGGATGGTGATCCTTCTACTTTCGACAATGTTTGTTTGTACTATAATTTAGAGTGTGAGTAAATTATTTAGAAGTATTGCTCTGGCATTGTTGTGTACTTTCGGAATCCTCTATTCTATTCGTTGCCATAGTCTTGCTCTGGCATTGTTGTGTACTTTCGAAATCCTCTATTCTAATCCTTGCCAAAATCTTGCTGTGTCAGTATTGTGTGCTGTCGGAGTCCTCTATTCTAATCCTTGCCAAAGTCTTGCCCTGGCATTGTTGTGTACTTTCGAAATCCTCTATTCTAATCCTTGCCAAAATCTTGCTGTGGCAGTATTGTGTGCTGTCGGAGTCCTTTATTCTAATCCTTGCCAAAGTCTTGCTCTGGCAGTATTGTGTGCTGTCGGAGTCCTCTATTCTAATCCTTGCCAAAGTCTTGCTCTGGCATTGTTGTGTACTTTCGGTATCTTCTATTCTAATCTTTGCTAAAATCTTGCTCTAGCATTGTTGTGTACTTTTGGAATCCTCTATTCTAATCGTTGCCAAAATCTTGCTCTGGCATTTTCTGTATTTTCGGAATCCTATATTCTAATCGTTGCCAAAATCTTGCTGTGGCAGTGTTGTGTGCTTTCGGGGTCCTCTATTTGAATCCTTACCAAAATCTTGCTGTGGCAGTGTTGTGTGCTTTCGGAGTCCTCTATTCTAATTTTTGCCAAAATCTTGCTTTGGCATTGTTATGTACTTTCGGAATCCTCTATTCCAATCCTTGCCAAATGGTGTGTTGGATAATATGAAAATGTTGCGTACATGTAATACTTCAACAAGCCTTTAATATATCCTTTTATAGATACTTATCCAAAGCCTGAAAAAACTGAAAACTGCAAACATAATAGTAGGTAGTGGGGCACTTGAGTGTGGGAACCAAATCGGGACCGTGGGAAAATCTGCGGGGGGTCCATCTCTTTGACATATGCCGCCGCCCCCCTTTAATCTATGCCGCCGGTGAGACGCTGTGAGACATATATCTCAACGCTGTGAGACATATGCGAGACGCTGTGAGACACAGATTTCTCATAGCTGTCTCACATGTATCTGACAGCGTCTCAAATATGTCTCACAGGTGTCTAACATGTGTCTCACGGTTGTCGCTGTGAGACATATATCTCAACGCTGTGAGACACAGATTTCTCACAGCTGTCTCACATGTATCTGACAGCGTCTCAAATATGTCTCACAGGTGTCTAACATGTGTCTCACGGTTGTCTCACAGCGTCTCGCATATGTCTCACAGCGTTGAGATATATGTCTCACAGCGTCTCACCGGTGGCGGCAGTGGCGGCATAGATCAAGGGGGGGGCGGCGGCATATGTCAAAGGGATGGACCCCCCGCAGATTTTCCCACGGTCCCGTTTTTTATTCCCACACTCAAGTGCCCCACTACCTACTCATAATTATTAATTAACAGCTGAAATCTAAATGTAGCGTAGTAGTTGCCAGTAGTTCCCACAAAACTGAAACAATTTTCGAAGGTCTGGGCGTTATCTGGTTAACCCATCTGCTCACCATCTCGGAATTCACATAAAGCTGTAGGTTCATCTGTACGATGTAGAGCCAATATCTGTAGGCAGAGAAGACCAGATTACCAGTTCTACCAGTTGGCAGATTAACACTAACATTAGCTTAGGTTAGGTTTTGAAGCTGGACAAAACTGGACCGTAGTAACACGTCGGTAGATCTACATTCTACATTCTACATCTACATTCGCAATTGATACAATTTGGTCCTCAGCAGTGACTTACTTTACATACCACATACCAAATACCATACCACATGGAACATACCATACCACAAAGCACATACTTCTACAGATCAAAAAAGGCTTCTGGTTAAGGCTAGTCATGTTTTTGGTGGTATTCTTTTAGTAAAAATAATAACAACCTTGTGATTAAGAGGTCTCGGGTTCGAATGGGTAACTTGTATTTTTGGTGATTTTGCGAGTAAATATGCATAGGTTAGGTTAGGTTAGGTTAGGTTATGGTCTAATACGGAATATATGATAATATGGTTATTTTTAACAGTACTTACCTAAAAGCAGGAATGACAGTAACCGAATACTGACAGCTCAATTTTGATCTCCTTATGTAGTATTGACTCACATGAGAATTAATTACCTACTGCAGTAAAGTAAATGTATAGTTCTGCATCGTTATTTAGACTATATTAGTCTCTATGTATTTTAATACCAGTTCTGCAATGGAACTTGCATGATGCCTGAAGCACAGCTCACACAAAACTAACTAATTTATCGATTGATTATGCTGCATTTATTAGCGGGGTCCATCGAGTAATCACACAATTAAATGAAATAATAAACTTGTTGATTAAGAATCTAGACGGTGCAAATCAGACCTATTGCAGCGTTGCGCTTATTTGCTATCTTGTTTACTGAAGTATACTAAACAATCATGGTTTCATGTTAAAGTTACAATCCGATTGTATCAAATATCTTTGAAGTTACAATCCGATTGTATCAAATATCTTGGATATAGTTATAAACACCTTAAAGAACCTCTAAAATAAATGATACGAAACTTGACTACAAGTGCTTTTATTTTATTAATATACAATTTTTAAACATATTTTTAATTACATCGGTATTCATTATAGTAGCCGTAGTTTAACCCGTATCTTTCCCGGGTAACCTCTGATTCTTCCGGTAAGTTCTGTTTGTTCCGGTAATATTTCTGGACTGGATGTTCTGCAATTGTAGGCAGGGGCATACGTCTCAATGTGAGACGTTGTCTGAAGTTATAATATTTTTTACGTTGGAATTGGTACCTTGCCCTAGCGACTCGTCTTTTGAACCTACGTATTTCGTTTTTTTTAAGTTCCCTATCAATTGACCTTCCACCTACAATATAAAACCAAGAACTTGCTAGTTGGCTTGCAATTCTTGCTAATAGGTCCCGTATATAACTTGTCCTGGGGGATGGCTCCATTGGAATTCTGTTTCTCAAGTTAGTCTTTCATCTAAAATGTTTACATATTTTAAATTCTACTATTTTGTTGAGAGCAAGGTTCAAGTTGTAATATGACGCCAATATTCAAAAATAAGTTTGTGTTAATAAATTTTTACATACCATAGGTTACCATTCACAATGATACACTTAATTGTGATGTTGGGTAAATCCGGGCACCATAAACTTAGGATATAAAAGTTGTAAATCTTGAAAAATCTTTCACACCTGATATGCGTTGAACAATATGGCTGTCAACTTATGAAGCCACCTTAAGAGGTGAAAATTACTAAATCGGCAATTGTCGGCTCAGTTCGTTTGTTATTGCACAATCCTGGCGGTCTTTTTAAAACTGACATTATAATTCGATACCGACACAGGATAAGAATAATTATAATGAATAACTTATTTTAAACTTTACTCACCTTTTCCATAAAGCAATTTATGTCCAAAATTATTCCAGTGCTGATTTTATATAACTTGATGGTGGAGGTATTTACATCAAATTTTTTTGTTTCTCTTTTTCGCCTGTTTATAAAAATATTACTTGAATATCATATAGTTATAAATAATATTTATATAAATACACTTTTCCTACACAGCAGTTGATGTCAAATGGTATTCAAATACTAATTTTTATTGTAATAAATACAAACTTCATCGTTGAGGTATTCATACAAGAGATCACGTATAAAATTTGTCTTTGACTTTGAAAGAATAACTTTCCTACGTATTTTTATCACTTTTATTCATTGCTAAACGACTCATAAAACAGATTGAGTTTCATGAGGCGCTTGATAATGAACGCCACCAGATACACATATACTTTAAAAAAATACATTAGATGATTTGCTTACACAGTAAAATTTAAAACCTGACACCTTCTTGTTTAATAAATAGAGTTAATGTATTCAAAAATGCAATGATCATATGTATATAAACTAAATCAATTACATATATAAATTCGCAAAGTGCCATTGGGTTGGCATTATTGATAAAGTTACTAGGAACGCCAATGGGTATTTTAACTATTTAATTTTGGCGGCAATATTAATATGATTATTCATTGGCGTATTAGCGAAATAATAATAAAATTATGTCGAAACTTAAAATCTAAAAATTTACATGAAAAAAAATTCAATGTTCAGATCAAATCTATTCTCGTGATGACAAACTTAAGTTTCATGAGTCGTTTGATAATGAATACCACCATATATACATATACTTTAAAAAAGACATTAGATGATTTGCCAACACAGTAAAATTTGAAACCTGACACCTTCTTGTTTAATAAATAAAAGTTAATGTATTCAAAAATGCAATGATCATATATACATAAACTAAATCCATTATAGATATGAATTGTGCCATTGGGTTGGCATTATTAATGAGGTAGGAACGCAAATGGGCATTTTAATTATTTAATTTTGGCGGCAATATTAAAATGATTATTTGAAATTTTGACAAAGCCTTTGTATTAAAAAACTAATAGATCTCATAACCTCAAAACACAAGTTAACATCAATGACATATTTGTTACTAGTTTTTTACAAGTACACTGTCAAAATTATTATACAATATGACATTTTGGCCGACCTTGAATTGAACAATTTATATCTATAATGGATGATCTGTACATGACTATGATATCTACAGAGCGTTCAAGAAAGTGGTGTCCAGTTTTCCAATTACTGCCAACAGATGGAACTCTTGACATAAAATATTTGCAACCATAGATTGGTGCAATATGCATAGTAATTAAAAACAATAATACGAAGTTATTATTATTCGGTAATAGTTCTCTGATATACCGGGTGATTCAAGTTTTATTACCAGGCCAAAAATGGCGACTTCTAATTGAAATAAAAAATATAAAATTATATATATATACCGGGTGATTCAAGTTTTATTACCAGGCCAAAAATGGCGACTTCTAATTGAAATAAAAAATCCAAAATAAGTACCCATGTTTAGATATTGATGAAGCCCAATCTGACGATAAAAAAATAATTTTAACCATCCGGTAGTTTATACGTTATTTCACAAAGAATTCGTAATTTTATGTATATAGTTTTTGTCAGAACATACTTTAATGCTATTCCAAACATTCCAGTGTAATCCAAGTCAAAAATATTGCACCAATTATTGAATTAAATGAATTTTGATATTGCAACAGTAAGATTTATTACTAAATAGTAAAATATGACGGCTGCTTCCAGTAATAGTCCCTGTAATGGGTTTTATGGGTTTTATGATAGGGCCGTACCCAATCCCTCAGTCTGCTGGGTGGATACCCACGGGCGACTGGCGGAATCATAAAAAGTCATAAAACGTTCCAACCGCACCGGCGCCGTCAATGCTTTGTAGGGCTCTTGACTTACAAAATCATAAATCATACCGAGGAAAGTTGGTCAGTAATGTAAAAAATACTTTAATTTGAAATCTAATCATTTTCGTTTTAATTTGTTATTTCATAAATGGGTTCTATGAATAAAATAAAACAGTTTAGGGCAAAAATAACGATAGAGAATTTTACCCGAAAAGAGTTTTTTTTTAAATTTTATAACCGTCTATATAATTATATCGAAAAATTCAAACTACCTTTCCGTAGATTAGTATCAGACCTATATAAATCCAAATTTTCATATTTTTTGGGCAACTCCAAATGCCTAAAAAACCCACGGTAATAAAACTTGAATCACTCGGTATACTAATGCTGGACATGATCTCCACCAGGTTTAATCTCCATAAATCTCCATAGATCTCCATAAACTACCATTTTATTTCTTGTGTCTTTGCAGAATCGCGTGTAAAAACTTTACAAAATTAAAGCGCGTGTTATGAAAACTTTTTGTCGTAGTTATTATTTTCTTTCTGCGTTAAGATTTTCACAACTGCGTTGCTTTTGTCGGCCATCTTCGTAAAAAGCGATTATTATATTTTGCTTGTTCATTTTGATAATGGATACTAGCTGAAAAGTGGCTTTACGATAATGCGGTAAACTTGTAATAATCGCCCCGTTGTTAAAACCGCGTTTTAATCGCCCCCGTTTTCTGTCGAAGAAGGCGATTCAGCTGAAGATGAGCGTAACGTTTCATCAGCGCTTCGCAGAATTGGCAGGAGAGTATCGACAGCAAGAATTTCTTGCCCGTTATTTTTGCCCACCACAACGTATTTTTTTGCCAACAATGCACCCATCTAAGCATGGTAGCTGAGGCTTTGTTGCTTCCTGGACGCCGTAGCGGCCTTTATTCTTTACGGACACCCAGGATGTTAACACGGTAATACACGGTAATACACGGTTTTTCAAGTTTGCCACGATATGTTGACATAATGGACATATACAATTTATTAAAAAAAAAAAATGGTAAAAATAAGAGTGTGGGAAAATGGATTGCCTGCAGGCACGCAAAAATACGGTTGAGTTTTTTTTTTTAATTTCAAAATAGGTATTTACCACCATGAAAAGAAGACATTTCACTAGTCCTCTCAAAAAATTTGGGAAATAACGGACACAGCAGGGTAATGCTTTGTTTGTGCTACTGTTTCAGGTCTCCTTAGGTTAGGTAAGGTTAGGTTAGGTTTCTTTTCTCTACTTCTCTGTGGTCTTATTTTGCAACCCATATTCTTTTGACTTGTCTACTCTCTGTCATTCTTGACATGTGGCCAAAGCATATTAGTTTGTTCTTTTCGATTACTTTTGATATTGGCGAGAAAATTAGTTGGCAATGCAATCTTCTAAAATAAGAAACCATGCGAAATAATGCAAAAATTGAATAAATGTGGCAACGATGTAATCAAAAGTTGTCATTGTAATACATTTCAGTACTGCCACAGTAATCAGGTGAAACACACTATGCACAACGATGTTAACAGTTGTCATTGTAATTTGACGTTACACATTTCAGTACTGCCACAGTAATCACGTGAAATATACTATGCACAACGTTGTCAACAGTTGCCACTGTAATTTGACGTTACACATTTCTGTACTGCCACAGTAATCACGTGAAATACACTAACACGTTTGGCGCAAAATTAGAATCGTCTTCAATCTTCTTGGATTACCCTGTAGTTGTACTGTTATATCTGACCACACGACAACTTCAGTGCTTATGTCAGAAATGCCTTCGGATAAGCACCAAGTAAAACTTGCGGATTTTAAGTTTCGCACGACTGGATTATGCTCCGGAAAAATGAACTGTATAATTAGAATTTTCTTGCAAATCTTCCTGCCAATTAGATTCCGCGTGCAATCCATTTTTAAGCGGTAGTAGATATAACAGCAAGAGTTCCACTTCACCCCCCGCGAAGATTTCGATTAATTTAATCCGCGGTTTGATTCGCGGTTTAATCAATTACCGCGGGCGGTAACAATGGGTTGATTGTTTAAATTGCGAGTAATTTAATCACAATTGCAGGATAACAATGGAATAATTGCAGGTGCATTACTGCAATTACAGGTACTTTAATTGCAGGTTAATTGACGATCCGCGAATTTAATTGGGAGGATATTCACCGCGAATCAAACCGCGGATTAAATTAATCGAAATGTTCGCGGGGGGTGAAGTGGAACTCTTGCTGTTTTATCTACTAGCGGTTTATTGTGTTTGCGAAGCCAACTTACTATTACTTAATAAAAACCGTAGCATTAACGTGCAATTTCTTGCACTCTATATCGCGTGTAAATTGAGCCAAATTTGGATGGATTTGTGGATGTGTGCAAAGGGAGGTGGCTTGTCGTTTAGGAAGTGCCCGTCAAAGATTGTCTGCGGAGGCAAAGTCCTTAATCGATCGCAGATTTCACGATACGTTAAGCAGGTGTATCGGGAAGAAATCGACAAATAATAAAGTTGTCACGGGTAGGAATTGCATCAGACCGAATGACAGCGGCGCGTGGTTACGTAATCCCCAAACTCCCGGTGGAAAGCCTGAGGGTTTTTCCCTTTTTTTTCTCTTGCGGCGCGCTCGCTTCGTCGCTTTTATGTTACATCCTTGAGTGCGTTACGCATCCTGCTCCTCAAAACCGATTACAAATCCTTCATGTAAGTGCCCGTGTTCCCTCCGTGCGACGGATGCAGCCCTCTGATGGCCGTGACGTCTCCCAAGATTCAACGAAACACTGCTGGAAACAATATCCCAACGAAATAGATTTCTGTACTTCGCGCAACGATAGTTTGTTGACTTGCAATAAAAATTATAAGGGTGGGATTGTTAAACCACTTCAAGCTAGGTATCATAAAAGTCCAGGTATCCAATAAAAAGTATAAGGGTGGGATTGTTAAACTACTTCAAGCTAGGTATCATAAAAGTCCAGGTATCCAGTTCAGGCTTTGGCTTGAATGTTGGTGCACCAAAGAGTGGCACCAAAGTGTAACGGTCCAGAAACGTCTTTGGCAGAAACTGCATTTTAATAATTAATTGGCGTATAGACCTGCACTGTAGACGACCGTACTCGCACCTTTTTTTTTGTTGTGGTGACGCGTTTCCCATATGTGTGCGATTTTTAAATTCGCCGGCGAGACGCCGCCATAGAGGCAGAATTCAGCTACCTTGCGTGCAGTACGGAAGTGCCAGAAGAACCGTTGTAATAGGTGTACCACCATCCGGTTTCCGGGATAATAAACGGGGACTCAGTTAACCACCCTTGAGGGGATTGAGGCACCAGGTACAGGGCAAGGAACTATCCATACGCTCATAACATCTGAGTAAGTAATTAAGCCCGATATTTTTTTCCTTTTCGTGAAGCCACGTGTCCGGCCATTGTTACTAAGGCCATGTGCTTTGCAGGCGTTTTTTTACGGGGTAAGGGCTAAGTAGCTCAGCCAACCCGTTCTTGGCTGGAGGCCGCGATCATCCTGCTCTGAGGCCGGAATCGAGTGATCGGCGTCCACGACGCAAACCGCCGCCATCCAGGAGCTGAACCCAGCCGCCAGCGAAGACATACTAGGAACACAGGCCAGATACAGATATAGATATTGATACCTATTTTTTTTTTGTGTTCTCAATTGAATTTAATTCCATTTTATACTTGAAGTGATTTAACAATCCCAACCTTATAATTTGTATTGCAAGTCAACAAACTATCGTTGCGCGATGTATACAATCGAATGGCAAAACGGGCGAAATTATTACATCTTCACAAATTGCTCGTAAAGAGCTCCATGCAGGAAGAAACGGCGCGTCGCATGCATGGGAATTAATAATGCGTTTCTTGGTACCAATTTGATTTTTATTTATTCCCCGGCGTGCTATAAAAGTGTGATACATTGTGTAAAATACGTACGGCTTCTTGTCTAGTCGCGCATACTGTAAAAGCACGATAACAATGCGGCCGTAAAAAGTATTGCTATAAATCCCAAATATCGCGATCACTTTTATACTTTCGCGCCGCTCTTTAATTCCGCGCTAATAAAAATAATTGTTCTCAGCGTTGTTCTTGTTCCCATACCTTAAGCTCTGTTGCGCAATTAAACGCACTGGTATTTATAGAGCATAATGCGAGACTTCACGCATCTTTACTCGGAAATCTATAACAGTTTCTCCACATAGAATTTCCATTTTGCGTCGGGTTACACACTTACGCGTTACGCGGAATTGCTTCTCTGCATGGGCCCTGTGGAAACTAGAAACTTATGGCACGCATACGTCGACTTTTATTTATTTTGTCCAACCCACGTATGTATTTCACGTGTCCAAGTATTAATGTTTGAAAACACGTTTATGACAAAACTTGATATTTTCAGTAATGATTTCAGAATGAAAATAGGTGCTCAAAACTTTCCATGCTTAAACGCTTACACGAACCGAAATATTTTGAAGATTTTGGAATTTGTGAATTCGTACTTTCCAACTAGTAAAAAAGGTTCGCCGTCGCTGTCCTAAACACAGTATGATTTGGTGTTATCTCAAGCTTGTGCGAGTTTAAATGAATCATTACAATATCATCGCTAAACGTTGATATCAGAAAATGTGCATCGCAGATTTATTTATCAGCTGCTAGGCATACTTGAAAATGAATACTATGAAAATAGGTGTTCCAAACTTTCCATGTTTACAAAAACGTTTACACGAAACGAAATATTTTGAAGATTTTTGAATTTGTACTTTCCAACTATTAAAAATAGTTCGTCATCGCTGTCCTAAACACAGTATGATTTGGTTATCTCAAGCTTGTGCCAGTTTAAAATAAATCATTACAATAATCATCGCTAAACGTTGATATCAGAAAATGTGCAGCACAGATTTATCAGCTGCTAGGCATACTTTTGCCCACTTACAGTTCACGCTCATTATTTAGCGCAGAAAATTGCTAAGCCCGCATACCTTTCGAAAACCGCTTTCTCGAAAAGGGAAAACAGGAATTGCCATAGTTATTGGGGTGTAAATAATCGAATGTTGCAGTTTAATTGACACACCGCCATTTCACACCTAAACCTGCCCTGAAATCAATACCCGTTGCATATTATTATTACTTTTTAAACATATAAATATTTAAAATTTATGCATATACAAATGGTCACACCTAAACCTGCCCTGGAATCAATTGTTGCATATTATTATTACTTTCTGAACATATAAATATATTTACATTTAATACATATACAAATGGTGAATGTTGAGTTTTAGCACAAGACCTTCCACATTTTATTCCATAACTGTGTTTGCATTGTGAGATATCCTTTGCACGATTATTGTAATTTCTGTCGCACGATTCTTGCGATATCTGTCAAATGTCAAGCGTGATTTTTGAAATACGTAAAATTCTCCTGTAAATCTCGCTAATTTTATATTTCCACAACGCCTCTTAAACCTTTCGCTGCGAAACCATCTTCCTGAAAACTAAAATTGTTCGCTTGTTAGTCTTAATTATAAACTGTTCAGATTTGCATCTGCAACAATCTATCATATTTGGAAATTTTTGCTTTATGGATTTTGTTCTAACAGATTTGATCTAACATTGTAATTTTTTTAAGATTCATGTACACTTTTACATCACACTTACATTAAAATGTACATTTTTACATTACACAAAATGTAAAATAGTACATAAAACGTAAAAAAAAGATAATGTTCTGATCAAATCTGTTTTCGACATATTAATACCTACTTATATCATCACGAGAACAGATTTGATCTGAACATTGTATTTTTTTTACATTTTATGCACATTTTTACATTTTAAGTTTCGACATAATTTTATTATTATTAGTTTGCTATATCTGCACCACATCAGAAAAAAATAAACACTTTTCAGTGTTTTGAATTTTGAACTTTTATGAATATTTTTTTTATTTACTAGCTAAATATCTTACTTGTATATCAATGCAGATTATTATTGCTTGTATCATGGCAAATAGCTTAAAATGTGCTCCACAAATTCGATTTGGGTTACACTAACATTAAAATGTAAAAATATACATGAAACGTAAAAAAATTGTGGTTTTCAGATCAAATCTGTTCTCGACATATTAATACAGATCATCCATTATAGATATGAATTGTCAAATTCAAGGTCGGCCAAAATGTCACATTGTATATAATTTTGACAGTGTACTTGTAAAAAATTAGTAACAAATATGTCATTGATGTCAACATGTGTTTTGAGGTTATGAGATCTATTAGTTTTAGATACAAGGACTTGTCAAAATGTCAAATAATCATTTTAATATTGCCGCCAAAATTAAATAATTAAAATACCCATTGGCGTTCCTAGTAACTTTATCAATAATGCCAACCCAATGGCACTTTGACAATTCATGTCTACAATGGATTTAGGTTATGTACTTATGTCATCACGAGAACAGATTTGATCTGAACATTGAAAATTTTTTCATGTATATTTTTACATTTTAAATTTCGACATAAGTTTATTATTATTTCGCTATATTTGCATCACATCAAAAAATAATAATCTGTTTTCAATAATGATTAATAAGAAATAAATATGGGAGAACTTTTCGTATTTGAATTACCATTCTAATTAGTTTGCAGTAAAGTCATCAGTCAGCTCATACCTAACCCGATAATTCAAAATGGCCTCCATTAACTACCTTCAACAGTAGCATAAATTGCCTAGGCAGTAAGGCTTTCTTGTTTTTGCTTGGCGAAATACGCATTTATTTCGTCTCCCATATTTCCTAGATCGTAAAAATCGCAATGACGTTCATCTGCACGACTCATGACACCGCCTATTTGTCAATTACACTTACACATTTATAATTCGCACTGCTTGTCTGCAACGCTCTTGAAAAGTGCCACGTTACGTTGAATTAATGTTCTATCACATTTATATTAATAAGTGCAACGGGGTACAGGTAATTGCGCCGGCCAAGTGTGACCGTGCTTAATTACACGGGTCACTTAACGCGAACTTAATTAATCCATCAAAAATGATAATTTCGTTAATTATTAGTTCCAAGCTGAGTAGTCTACACAGGCCAGTTACTTTAATTACCATGTAATTGCCCTATCATATCGTAGCATATATTAATTTTACTTTAAGTTACGTATTGGGTGTCTGGAAAAGACTGCACGCCAATTATGTTGGTATCTTCAATAGCAACATAATATACGCCAATTATGTTGGTATCTTGGATACCAACATAATACCAACAGTTTCAACTGTCGGATTTTATTTTTCTTCAGTTGGTACTGTACAGTGGCGTGCGGGGTAATTTCAGCTGGGTCGAATAACATAACCAACAAATATTGGGAAGTCTGTTTTTAAATTTACTTATCCAGAAAAAGTTGTTTTCGAACGCTGAAACCTCTAAAACTGATTAAGTAATATATCGAAGTGGGCCCATGGTAAAAAAAGGTTGAGAAACACTGCTTTATGCTAATTATCTAGTAATGTTACTACTTTCGTACGTCTGTTATGGTTTAAATGCCACTATCAAGACCATAGCAACAGGTGGCAGCAACTATTGAGAAACGTACATATATTGGATTCTAATGTTCTACGCCACTGTCATCATAATATTACAGGTAAAATATTACACAGTGATTACAAATTAACATAAAGTACTCTGTGTTTGAGGTGTACCATCATATTATGTTGTCTTTAACAGTTAATACTTGTTAATAAGTACGTGCCTGTCAATACATATTACTTGTTAGTGCAGCAGTATTGTGTTTGAAATTTGTAAGACTTGTGTGAAATACGTGTTTTAATTATAAAATGAATTTTTAAACCTAGTTTGGTAATGTAAATTCACATACAATTGTGTTAGTGGAACTGTACATGAATAATGTTATGACTGAATTAACTTATAGAAGTATGATAATTGATGGGGTAGATTTTTGATGTAGGCAGCTGATATTCGTTGGGGCAATATGTTTCTGATTGTTGCGGTGGAACGGGCAAATTAAAACATATTGTTCCGCTGGCATTTATCACTGTAAAACAAAACAAGTCAGGTATATTACAGCGGAATCTCACCAACTCACAACACTCTGCATAATTCATTTAGAGGCAAAGAATACCGTCTGGCCCGTGAAAGAATACGAGGAGGATATCCATCTGTCAGCCTTGACACTGCCATTGTCTATCGCACAGTTCATAGGGTCGGATTAGGCATTAGGCATTCCTCCAGCTCGTCAATGTGTTCCGCTGCCTGGTAACATTAGCGCTCCCATTTCCATGCCCAGGTCCGGTTTTAGAACCTTACGGTCTTAGGTACGGAGATATAAAAAGCGTGTAGTTATGTCTGCGGAGTGCACCTATCCATTTTCTATTATTCCCTCTAGCACCCACAATTATTAACGCCTTTTGTGCTCGCTACTTGTACAAATTTCTTACACGGATGCCATCCGCAAAAGCTTCAAATTCCATTCAATACTAAATGACAACAATATATTTACTGTAATGCACCAGCTGTATTCTGCAAGCGACCGTAAAAGCAAACATTTCCGAATAGACGCCGGTAATCGCTCGAGCACACTTTAATCTGAATAATACACAGAAAATACTGCAGCGCTAATATTTGGTTTTGTGCCTGCACGGCGGCAAGAGGGCGTTAATGAGAAAAATAAGCAAATTTATGTAGAGATCGCGTTTTCCGCTTATTCCTCTAAAAAGGCATTAGTGCGCGTATAATTAAGTGCAAGATCGCCGTCTTAATTTACTATTCGTGTGCGTCGGGCAAATGACTGGCTAATTTGCGCGGTTTTCTAAAATTAAATCAAACGAGAGGCCTCATCATTGTTGCGCTCTTCCTCCGATATATCTAAGCGCACTCAGCGTATCTTCCAATCAACTCGGTCAGCATAAAATTACACATAATGACTGAGACTCTCAAAACTATGTGTGTATTTTTATACCTGCCTTGCTTTACACGAACGATTACTTGGAACAATTTTTACTATTTTAGTTCTACTCCATTCCTGCATCTCTCGAGGGATGTCACCTTTTAAGTTTTACTAGCACACAGAGGCACATGCATTATTCAGAAATTCACCAAATTCCCAACGACTACCACCGACCGCAAACTGTACCAATTAATTATAAATCGTATATTGCACTAATTATTGAAATATCCATTACCTCGCTAATTGCAACTGGTACTCCAGTCCTATATGCACACATGTTTCTGGCTGACACGTTGCTATGTTGCACTACAATCTCGATAAACTCTGTTCAATGCATAATAGCCCTTGTTTAATTTTTTAACTTGCACATCTCATAGCCCCAATATAATCCATGCCAATTTACATTCATACATGTGCAACCGTTCGAACCCAGCTGTTATACAAAATCTCATAATTTGTTATATTTGTTGGGCTCGTGATTTAAAGGTATTAATGTTCGATTTTGAAATAATTATCGCGACAACTTAATTTCGTTCGTTTTATGCGTAATGTGTCTGTTAGTAACTTTTGTTAGTAAGTAAAACACAGATATATGTTGACGTTATTTCTTCATTTAAAGAAAAAATGCAATTCGTTTTATGGGTAATGTGTCTGTTAGTAATTTTTGTTAGTAAGTAAAACACAGATATATGGATTTGTGTTATTTATTCATTTTACAATTTTACAATAGTACAATTCGTAAATCGCAATATTTTGATTTCACAACTGCTAACTTTTGACATTTTTCATTTTTTACATAATATATGTCACGTTATAAGTTCATTATGTAAATACATGATTATTTATTGTTATTTAACTACAACTGTCACAATGTGTCATATATACAAATGTAACTGACAAAATTTATAATAATTTTGATGGCAATTATCAATATTTGTCAATTTTTTAACTGTAACCTACCAAGTTTGACATATTTTTAACTGTATGACAAAATTTATAATAATTTTAATTGTAATTATCAATATTTGTCAAATTTTTACTGTAACTAACCAAGTTTGACATATTTTAAACTGTAGCTGATGATATTTATGACATTTTCAACTGTAGCTGCCAAAATTGCTTATATTTTCAACTATAACTGCCAAAATTTGTAATCATTTCAATGGTAACTACCGAAATTTCATTAGAAACTGTCAAAATGTGTCACATTCTATGCTCGAGTTGTAAAATTAATAAAATTTACAATAGTACAGTTCGCAAATCGTAATATTTTGATTTCACAACTGCTAACTTTTGACATTTTTCATTTTTTTACATAATATATGTCACGTTATAAGTTTTTTATGTAAATACATGATTATTTATTATTATTTAACTACAACTGCCAAAATGTGTCATATATACAAATGTAACTGAAAAAATTTATAATAATTTTAATGGTAATTATCAATATTTGTCAAATTTTTAACTGTAACTAACCAAGTTTGACATATTTTCAACTGTAACTGATGATATTAATAGATACTTACCAAGTTTGACATATTTTCAACTGTAGCTGATGATATTTATGACATTTTCAACTGCAGCTGCCAATATTGCTTATATTTTCAACTATAACTGCCAAAATTTGTAATCATTTCAATGGTAACTACAAAAATTTCATTAGAAACTGTCAAAATGTGCCACATTCTATGCTCGAGTTATAAAAATAAATAACATTTACAATAGTACAGTTCGTAAATCGTAATATTTTGATATCACAACTGCCAACTTTTGACATTTTTCATTTTTTTACATAATATATGTCACGTTATAAGTTTATTAGGTAAATACATAATTATTTATTATTATTTAACTACAACTGTCACGTGTCATATATTCAAATGTAACTGACAAAATTTATAATAATTTTAATTGTAATTATCAATATTTGTCAATTTTTTAACTGTAACTAACCAAGTTTGACATATTTTCAACTGTATGACAAAAATTATAATAATTTTAATTGTAATTATCAATATTAGTCAATTTTTTACTGTAACTAACCAAGTTTGACATATTTTCAACTATAGCTGATGATATTTATGACATTTTCAACTGCAGCTGCCAATATTGCTTATACTTTTAACTATAACTGCCAAAAATTTTAATCATTTCAATGGTAACTACCAAAATTTCATTAGAAACTGTCAAAATGTGTCACATTCTATGCTCGAGTTGTAAATATTAATCAAATTTACAATAGTACAGATCGTAAATAGTAATATTTTGATTTCACAACTGCTAACTTTTGACATTTTTCATTTTTTACATAATATATGTCACGTTATAAGTTTATTATGTAAATACATGATTATTTATTATTATTTAACTGCAAATGTCACAATGTGTCATATATACAAATGTAACTGACAAAATTTATAATAATTTTAGTGGTAATTATCAATATTTGTCATTTTTAACTGTAACTAACCAAGTTTGACATATTTTCAACTGTAGCTGATGACATTTATGACATTTTCAACTGCAGCTGCCAATATTGCTTATATTTTCAACTATAACTGCCAAAATTTGTAATCATTTCAATGGTAACTACCAAAATTTCAATAGAAACTGTCAAAATGTGCAACATTCTATGCTCGAGTTGTAAAAATATATAAAATTTCTAATAGTACAGATCGTAAATCGTAATATTTTGTTTTCACAACTGCTAACTTTTGACATGTGTTTTGGGAGATATTAAAAAAAATAACGATTAAAAAAAATATTTCAACACCTTGTAGCAAAAAATTTAAGCCGTTGCGGCTATATGTTCATAAGAAATATTTTTCATAAAATGATCTGAGGAATTACACCCTTAAATATTAGCACGTCATTAAGGCACACCCTGTATAGTAAGTCGAGGAAATATTGCCATTTTCGCATATATGAGTGGAAAAATATATTTTTTAGGCCCTTTATATGAATGGTTTGGCACAAAATGCATACTATTTTCATCGCTCTTGTAGTTTACTGGCTTAAACGGGCATATATCGCTGTAGCAGTTACACCCATTTTTTTTTATACGAATTTGCGAATCGGAGTACGCACTTGAAATATCCATAGCATTGTTGAAGGACGCTCAACGTATTATTTAAGGACGATAAAAAAATATGTACGTCAATGCGGCACAAGTTTGCAATAATAAAAAAAGGATCGTTTTTTTTTAATATTTAGAGCCATTACTGTGCTTTTTTATACATATAAAATTTTGTATGTACAAATCCGTTGATCCAAGTGTTTTGCAGTAATTAGTAATACACATTTTTTGGTGTGCTATTTAGATGGGAATATAACTCATACGTAAAATAGTGACGTCAGAACAATGCGGTTCATATAGTTACGCACGAATAGTTATAGCACGAATAATTTCATTGCCATGGGTAATATAACAAATGGTGTTCTCAAAAATCGATGATTTTAAAAATACAACTTATTTCAACCCCAAGCTTTGGAAAATTTTATGAGGCTCAGAATATAAAAAATATTTTCCGCAAAGAAACCATTGATTTGGAAAAAAATAAATATTGTTTACACTTTCGTTTATCCGCTCTCATGACCATAGGATTCGATAATGATTAAAAATACAACTTATTTCAACCCCAACGACGAACATTTTTATCAAATTTTCCAAAGTTTGGGGTTGAAATAAGTTGTATTTTTAAAATCGTCATCGATTTTTGAGAACACCACTTGTTATATTATCCCTTGCAATTGGTGAAATTATTCGTGCTTTCCTACTTCAAACTTGTATAGTAATTCGCTCTTTGTATGTAACAAATCCGTTGATCCAAATGAAAAAGTTTTTTGCAGTAATTAGTAATACACATTTTTTGGTGTGTTATTTATTGGTGAAATTATACAATTCGAAACTTGTATAATAATTGTATAAAAAGTACATAAGTAATAAAGTTTGTTAGGTGAAGTAACGGTGAACAGTGCTCAATTTATTGATTCAAATTTGTGGTACGTGATGGCGTTATGAGTCCTCCCAAGTTCTCACCGTGCAGGCGTAAACATCCTGTAACCCTTCTTTATAATAGAAACAAAAACCGAGAGAATGTATAATTATTTTTTTATTAAATTATATAGGCGCATATCTGAAATTGTTAGTTGAATAATAACTTCTAAAATCATAGACATCCGAATGAATTAAAAGTTTCCGAGCATATGGTTTGGTCAAATTGCGGCTGGGATGTGTGGTTGGAAAATAAAGGATTGCATATTCGCGTACGGTTATTGTTTAACGCTGCTATTAGCGATTATGATCCAACGACATCAAGGTGGCCGTTAACTGTGTATTACAAGTTTTTACGTTATTTTTGGCGTGTAATGCACGTCGGCCATAAAATCGATCACTTAAAGTAATGTCCGACATGATAGCTTTATACAATGTTTCGCCCTGACGAACACATCAATCCGTGATAAAGCGTTATTATAATCGGTGAGTGTCTCATTTCGGTTTTTTTTTTTTTGTACGCGTAAGCTGATTTATATAATACAGATGTGTCTTGTTGTTTATAGTAAAGTGTATAAGTCTGTTCGAGATACAGGGAGATAGTGAGAGCGCGTCCTCTGAGGAATGCCTTGGAACGAGAGGTGCGGGGCTTTTGTCAATGAACTTGCCCCGCTCCGTCCGCTGCGTCCGATACGGCCGATACGGCCCGGCCGCATTGTACTCACAGATAATTACCCATATTTATCGAGGAACCATCGGATTTCACAACCACGGAATCGCCCCGGCCCCTCAGGACCGCTCCTCCCATCGAAATCCGAGCGCCTCGTCTTTTCAACACCTGCAAAAATCCGACCTCTCCGTTGTCGCTGCTCTAACAACCAATAATTAAGAAATCCAGCCGTTTTAATTTATTCCGCGGCATGCACGTACCGCATTGTGTCCCGGCTTTTTTCGCCAAACGGAGAAAAAATCGCCGCAGCAAATTACAGCCTCGGCCCGCCGGCCATCAAGTACTGTTGACTATAAATAAGTTTACATCTATTAGCTCAAGTACAAAGTATAACCAACTCATTTATTTATTGGATTTGCAAGCTCCGCTTATATTAGCATAAATATATCTTCGCTGCCTGGAAAAATAATCTACAGCTTTAAATAACTACTCGGCACTTCCT
This sequence comes from Othius punctulatus, assembly GCA_951805005.1. NCBI lineage: Eukaryota > Metazoa > Arthropoda > Insecta > Coleoptera > Staphylinidae > Othius > Othius punctulatus. Next base: position 37,980,144 of record OX638147.1, on the reverse strand, counting down.
GCATCCACACGTATGCAAACGCACACAGTTTCCTCTCTGTAATAACAAAATATCTACAATTTGCGGAACAATATTTTTGGGAGAACAAAACCTCCCTTAACGGACGCCTCTGAATAGCGGACGTCCCCCTTGATCAGACATTTATCCATTCCCCGAATACACTAATACCTTCATCTGGAACCTCCCTTAAGCGGTCACTTCATATTTTAGGGAGAATAAAACCTCCCTTAACGGACGCCACTGAATAGCGGACGTCCCCCTTGAACAGACATTTATTGATTCCCCGAATACACTAATGCCTTCATCTGGAACCTCCCTAAAGCGGACACCTCATATTTTAAGGAGAATTAAACCTCCCTTAACGGACGCCTCTGAATAGCGGACGTCCCCCTTGAACATACATCTATTGATTCCCCGAATACACTAATGCCTTTATCTGGAACCTCCCTAAAGCGGACACCTCTCTACAAGGGGCAGTTAATTTCGCACCGTCGCTGTCCGTTATGCAGAGGTTCTATACTTTGCGCAACGACAGTTTGTTTTTATGACTTGCAATAAAAATTATAAGGGTGGCATTGTTAAATCACTTCAAGTTAGGTATCATAAAGTCCAGGTATCAAGTCCAGGCTTTGGCTTGAATGTTGATGCACCAAAGAGTTGCCAGTGACAAAGGGCAGGCCGATACCTGGACTTTTGTGATACCTAACTTGAAGTGGTTTAACAACTTAGGTATCTTAAAAGTCCAGGTATCCAGTCCAGGCTTTGGCTTGAATGTTGATGCACCAAAGAGTTACCAGTGACAAAGGACCGGCCGATACCTGGACTTTTGTGATACCTAACTTGAAGTGGTTTAACAACTTAGGTATTATAAAAGTCCAGGTATCCAGTGCAGGCTTTGGCTTGAATGTTGACGCACCAAAGAGTTGCCAGTGACAAAGGGCCTGGACTTTTATTATACCTAACTTGAAGTGGTTTAACAATCCCACCCTAAATTTTGTATTGCAAGTCAATATCATAAAAACAAACTATTGTTGCGCGAAGTATACTGTAATTTGAATCTTGTGTTGCTAATTTTCAAGTATCTAGTAACAATAAATGGTAAGGTTCTTTTACGCCGTGCCGTTTGCTTGAGAACGGTACAGCTGCAGTTTTTCTAGAGGGGGCGTCGTTCATCGGCCACCTCTCATAATACACCGTGCGGTTTTATAAGGGCGGGATTGACATTCTCGAGAAACGAATTGGCGATCGCAGGAATTCGCAGCGAGCCTCGGCCCGGAATTAAGTCCGCCCCCGAAGCCCAGAAATTCTAGCCGTGGCCCATTTTCGCACGTTGGACGCAGGATGGAAAGCGTAATCAGATATGTTCCTCGAAAAATCCCGTCCGCCGTTCGCCAGTGCACTTCAGCGAATATTTTATACGCCCGATAGCATCAAGCGGAGTGGCGTTATAGACTGACCGAGACACAAACACGATAAAATAAGACCGTATTTATGATAGAGCGCACACATAAAACGAAATAGAATTATAAGAATAAGAGTACTTTTATAGTCGTAAAAATGCTCTCCGGGCCATTTTAATGCCTGCTTGAGTACTCTTATGTAAAACAATTTCTATAAATTACATTTTATGCTTACTAAGTAGCGAATACGCACTACTTCTTCTACTACATTGTAAACGCGGCAACTGACGACAATGTTTTTCCACAAAATATGTTTATCACATGGCATTGTTATAAATAAAATTGTTTCTATGATACATAAAAGAAAATGCCACGTGTAAAAAAATCCCTTTCCACGGAGTCGTCAAAACAAGAGGCTCAGAATATAAAAATATTTTCCGCAAAGAAACCATTGATTTGGAAAGAAATAAATATTGTTTACACTTTCGTTTATCCGCTCTCATGGCCATTGGATTCGATACATCAACCAACCACGATTTTCATATTTTCGACAGAATTGTAGCACAAATATAATTACTACTTACACAATTCACCAAATCCAAACCCCTAACAAACGCCTAAAAACCCCTAAACAAATTGACCTATTGGGTTAGCTTGCATCTATACTTTGTGTGTGGTAAAGTGTCACTTTATTGCACTAGTGCTTCAAAGTGTCACTTTATCGCACTAGTACTTCAAAGTGTCACTTTACCGCACTAGAGTGGTAAAGTGTCACTTTTCCACACTATTGCTTCACTTTAACACACTAGAGCTGTAAAGTGTCACTTTACCGCACTAATGCTTTAAAGTGTTACTTTACCGCACTAGTGCTTCAAAGTGTCACTTTACCGCATTAGTGCGGCAAAGTACGTCATTATAATCTTAAGGACTAGCAGTAACTCCAAATTTCACAATTCACCATACAATTCACCAAACCCAAACCCCTAACACACTAAAATTGACCTATTTGGTTAGCTTGCATCTATACTTTTTGTGCGAAAAAGTGTCACCTTTACCGCACTAGTGCTTCAAAGTGTCACTTTACCGCACTAGAGCTTCAAAGTATCACTTTACCGCACTATTGCTTCACTTTACCGCCCTAGTGCAGTAAAGTGTCACTTTACCGCACTATTGCTTCACTTTAACGCCCTAGTGCAATAAAGTGTCACTTTACCGCACTTCAAAGTGTCACTTTACCGCACTAGTGCTGCAAAGTGTTACTTTACCGCATTAGTGCCTCAAAGTACGTCATTATAATCTTAGTTACCAAATTTCTTCATGATTATAACCACGTATAATACGCAATACTAAATATAATTCATTAAAGTGCTTTGAAGGAATAAGAATATAAGTTTGTACTTATACTTATACTTATCAAAAACTAATTAACATTATCCGTCGTTATGTTATTACACACAACGAATACTTTTTCCATCGGCTTTAGATTTCTCATCACACGCCCAAGCGTGCTCGGCTGTGCCGGTGTGCGCTTGTTAATTGTTTTCACAGCAACAAATACTTTGCATGAAAGTCGTGCTGGTTTATACGCGGCTTTCGTGCGAAGTATGTACCGCTGTGATAATTGCAGACCTGAACAACACTGCTATTTGTGGTCGGCACGATAACAGGCTCGTGTCGCCCATCTAACACACACTAGATGGCGTTTACTCTCGTTCCCACTTACACAATTTGAATAATACATTTCCTCGACATGCTCGGCCCGCGATCGCCGCCTGTACGCACCGTTGTTGCGTTAATTAACGAAATTTGCAATGCTTAAGGTTGCGTGGGTGGGTATTATTGACGCCTTGAATGTTGCACAAATTGTGTCGGAAGTTTAAGACCGACGAAGAAGAAATTGCTGCAACGGAGCAATAAGTCAATGTCATAAAAACAAACTATCGTTGCGCGAAGTATACAATGCCACTTCACCACAGCTCCAAGTGTATTGATGTTCGGGGAGTATATGTTGGAAAATTAAATAAAAATAATGCCCCAACTCGTGCCCCATTCCCATCAAATGAAAGTGGGCATATTAGTGATAGGTACAGGAAAGGTCAGATCTGTAATAAAAAATATGATTGAGGTTTTCAAGAGTCATTATCTCACAATAAACACAAAGATTAATATTTTCTAGTCTTTGTGCTTGTGTTAGCTGCCGTTAGAATTTTGGATTTTGTGTGCTGTTAGGTGTTCTATTTTGTGATATGGAATCATGGATCTTAATAGAGGCCACGAGTAAAAAGTTAGAAGCTTTTGAAATTTGGCTTCACCACAGTATATTGAGAGTCTTACGAACCACCAATGAAGAGATTTTCCAATGAATAGGAAGAGGAAAATAGGTGTTGGCCACGATAAAAACATGCAGATTCGAATACCATTTGACATAGCTAGTGCATACAGTGCGGAACGAGAACAGATCAAAGTTCCTGCGAATCGATCTTCCAAGGATTTGGAAAATCAGGCAGGAGAAAAATATCCTTGCCCAAGAATCTTAGGAACTGGTACTCCATGACTTCCACCCAATTATTCAGATTAGCGGATCCTGTTGACCGCTACCTCTGAATAATTGGGTGGAAGTCATGGAGTACCAGTTCCTAAGATAGGAACATCCAGAACAGATGGAAACCACAAGAATGGGAAAAATAAGTGTTGACCACGATAAAAACATGCAAATTCGGATACCATTGGACATAGCTAGTGCTTACCATGCGGAACGAGAACAGATACCAGCTCCTACTAATCGTTATTTCAAGGATTTGGAAAAAGAGACATGGGCAAAATATCAGCAAAACATCCTCGCCCAAGAATCTTAGAAACTGGTACTCCACGACTTCCACCCAGTTATTCAGAGTAGCGGTCAACAGGCTTACCAACATCCAGAACATATGGAAACCACAAGAAAAAGAGTATTTTAAATCTTGAACAGTTGGTATATCATGCGAAACGAGAACAGATACCAGCTACTGCAACCGTTATTCGAAAGATTTGGAAAATCAGATGTAGGCAGGAGAAAAATATCCTTGCCCAAAATCTTAGTAACTGATACTACATGACTTCCACCCAATTTTCAGGGGGTCAACAGGCTTACCAACTTCCAGAACATATGGAAACCACAAGAAAAAGAGTATTTTAAATCTTGAACAGTTGGTATATCATGTGAAACGAGAACAGATACCAGCTAGTGCAATCGTTTTCCAAAGATTTGGGAAATCAGACGTAGGCAGGAGGAAAATATCCTTGCCTAAGGAACTGATACTCCACTACTCTTACTAATCCTACTAATCTCAGGAACTGATACTCCATGGATTCCTCTCAGTTATTCAGAGCAGTGGTCAACAAGATTGTCAACATCCAAAACGGATGGAAACCACAAGAAGATGAGTATTTTAAATCTTGAACAGTTGGTATATCATGCGAAACGGGAACAGATACCAGCTACTGTACTTGGTATTCCAATGATTTGGAAAACCAGACGTTGGCAGGAGGAAAATATCTTTGCCCAAGAATTTTAGGGGTACTCTACGACTTCCACCCAGCTATTCAGAGCAGCAGACATCAGGATTATCAACATCCAAAACAGTTGGATGTTTTCCTACAAGAAAAACACTATTTTACATCTTGAACAGTTAGCATATCATGCGGAACGAGGACAGATTTTTTTTTCTTCTGGGTAGGTACCCTAAAGCCCCTCAGCACTTTGGCCTCTGAAGTCCTCTTGTGCTTTCCCTTGTGGACTCAGCTTTCATCCATGAGTCCTGTTCCTTTAAAAATAGTCCAGATTCACTTTGGGTGTAAACCTGCTGACTGTATTTGGTACCACGAAAGGGTTCCCAAAGTACCTCTACCTCAACCTCAGTACCTCAGGGCGCTTAGCGCCGGGCTGCTTTAAGTTTACCTTAGAAAACGAGGACAGATACCAGCTACTGTACTCGATATACCAAGGATTTGGAAAAACAGACGTAGGAAGGAGCAAAATATCCTTGTCCATCCTTAGGAACTGGAACACCATGACTTGCACCCGGATATTCAGAGCAGCGGCGACCAAGATTATCAACATCCAAAACGGAAGGAAACCAGAAGAAGATTATTTCAAATCTTGAACAGTTAGCAGTTGAATTTTTCGACCCTGAGCAACATGGCTGAAACACCATGACTTGCACCCGGATATTCAGAGCAGCTGCCACCAAGTTATCAACATCCAAAACGGAAGGAAACCAGAAGAAGAGGATTATTTCAAATCTTGAACAGTTAGCAGTTGAATTTTTCGACCCTGAGCACGATTTAGCATTGCATTCAACTTGTTTCTCCTGAAACCAACTTGAAAACCATCGATTTGATCAAAAGTAACATCAACAACATAGTGTTGAATGCAATATCGAAATATTTTTTTATAACAGCAGTATCAAACCTGTAAATTGTATTGTACGGACTAACCTAACCTAACCTAACCTAACCTAATTTTCGAAAAATACCACATGAAGTGTTTTAGACTTGAATACTTTTGATCCTCTACCTTCGATTTGATCGAGAGTTACATCAACAACATAGTGTTGAATGTAATGGTAAACCAAGCAATATCTAAATTATATTTTATAACAGCAAAATCAAACCTGTAAATTGTATTGTACGGACTAACCTAACCTAACGTAACCTAACCTAACCTAACCTGACCTAACCTAATTTAATTTTCGAAAAATACCATATAATTAGCTTTAGACTTGAATACTTTTGATCCTCTACCTTCGATTTGATCGAGAGCAACATCAACAATATAGTGTTGAATGCTATGGTAAACCGAGCAATATCGAAATATTGTTTTATAACAGCAGTACCAAACCTGTAAATTGTATTGTACGGACTAACCTAACCTAATCTAACCTAACCTAATCTGACCTAATCTAACCTGACCTGACCTGACCTAACCCAACCTGACCTAACTTAACCTAATTTAATTTTCGAAAAATTCTGTACAATGTGGTTTAGACTTGTATACTTTTGATCCTCCTACATTTTTTTTCGAATACCTCGGTACAAGTCTTGAAGATATTTGATTAATACTGATTATTTTTGTGTACAATGCGATTTGGTCTGGAGAACTGTTTGCCTAGAGGGGATAACTGGAATAGTGTAGAGGTTGCACGGTTCAAAATTCATTTGCCGCTACCGGTGCACACTTTTTTTACTATTCGAGGAAATCCAAATAGACCTATTCCAGATAGAATGGCATTCTTAGTTGACATGATCGCCGCTCTTATCCGCCACTCCAAAGCAATTTAATTACGCCTTAAAATAATTTGTCCCGTTTGAGGGTGCCAGACGCCGATGGCTGCAGACGTATCGCGCCCAGGTTTTAGGGTTCACGTATATTGTGATGTATAACTGGTTTGGAAGGTGTAAAAGTGAGTGCGTCACTTCCGAGGAGGGTTAAACGAGAGGGCATTTGGAAATGTAAAACTTATGTTCCTCCTTAATTTAGGCGCTTTTTTATCTCTCCCTTTATCTTCTAAATTTAGCCAGAGAGAGAGAGGGCGTGGGTTTAAAAGATTAGAGTCGAAGTTACTCGGCGCAATGTATTGCCGTAAATAACAACTGTGACCTTGGTGGAAAATGCTGTGTAAGACATAAGTACGTATTACACTAACAAAATCGAATCTCGAGATGAATATCTATTGCTGTTCGAATTGTTTCTAGTTGTTTTACATAAATATAAAAATAATGGTCATAAATTAGGATGAAACTATGAAATAAAACGTTAAGAATCTACGGTAGGAGCCGAAAGTTATGATAAATTCCTACCTGGGGTTTATTGCTTTTTGGATGTTCGTGTTAATTAAGAATGATTCTGTTTGGATAGATAAATGATGTGAACAAAGGCTTGGGAGCGTACAATTTTTACTGTGCGCTATAAAACTAACGTTCATTATATAATGTGTTTAACCCCCCGAGAAGTTGGGCGAAGTCGCTATTAGTTCGGCAACTCTTATAAGATTTAAGGGTTATATAACATACTTCATTGTATGTGCAGTAAAATGCCTAAAAGCTCTAAATATATAACCGCCTGAGGGCGTTCCTATCTTTCAAGCTCGCTCGGCTATATCTGCGCCCGTAATTTTTGCCATCTATATATACCTACACCCGTTATTTTCTTTTATTTAAAATCATTAAGATAGTTTTAGAGCATTCAATTTCCTAACTTTATGTGCTCTTGGGAAATACTGCTCGCTCCCAAGGGAGTTCGTTAAGCTCACGTTAAGATTTTTAACTCGCTCTATTTTCTTCACTTCCTTAACTCCATCGCGAGCGTAATACCCAGTTTTGTTATTTTAATGTAATTATCTACTAATATTTGTTTTTCTTCTTTTCCAGGTAAGTGTTTCCTCCACCGGCCGATGTACACGTCAGCTGGAAAGAATCCAGTACGAGGTAATTGCCCAAATGTATTTAACAATGACTTATTTTAACTCGCAAGGCCCTCCGCCTCGAGGATTCCATTAAATCAATTATATAAAATATATAGCGAAGTGTAAACAACAAAATACCGCCCACAAATGTTACTTTCACGGGCGCACCGAAAAAATTGTTTCGGATCCTTATTTTAATGCCACGGATATTTCCACGACACGACCCAACTATCCTTGACCCAATAAAATACACCAACGCACAATTGTCTGCCACTTACTTTAGTTTTCGGCAACAATCTCACAGATATCCAAATTATTGCCACCGCAATTATGCGGGTGGAATCATTCACTTCTAAAAGCTGGATCGTGGAATCTCCTAAGAGCTGGTGCAATTATTCATGGCGAAAAACTTATAATTAAAATATCTATGCAAGAATTTTGCGCGCTAATTGTTGACAACTTCAAGCATTTTGCCGCCAGAAATGAACATTTCTCGTTTTACAGCCGCAATAACTCTATACGTGAACACTGTGTTATGGCACCAGTGGCCACGCGAAATTAAAGCTGGACTAGAAAATATTTCTGGCGCAGCAAATTAAATATTCCCTGCAATATATTGAAGCTGAAGTCGGCATATTATTGCCTTGGCTTCCATTACCTAAATATATTATTTTCAAGTCTGCTATCCTAGACGACTAACAAGATTTTATCGACGATATAGTCGCCCCGACAAAATCTGACAATAACTATTAATAATTATAACTGTACTAACAATAACTGTTTTTTCGAACAAAAAATCGCATTTTCATGCTCGCTCGCATGCTTAAGGTAAACGTAATAGAATGAAATGGAATCAGAAACATGTCGAATTCAGACAAATTAGCGCACTGCGTTAAGCGGCTAGTAAACACACGACAGGAAGTACGGATCAAACCCGGCAGACCGTAATTTTTGATTGATTAATTAATATATGGCGGCTCAATTCAAAATGCCAAGATGAGGCCTTGGATGACGTCATTCCCCCCCCCCCCCCCACCCCCTCCCCGCCCCACTCTCCGCTCATTAATTAATAATTCATATAATTCAAAACTCGCGCCATAATTCCAATAGGACGGCTCAATTCAAAATGGCAAGATGGGGACGTGTATGACGTCATTCCCCCTCTTCCCCACCTCTCACCCCTCATTATTTATAATTCATATAATTCAAAACTCGCGCCATAATTCCAATATAGGGGCTCAATTCAAAATGGCAAGATGGGGCCTTGGATGACGTCATCAGCCCCCACCCCCCACCACTCACCCCTCATTTATTAATAATTCATATAATTCAAAACTCCCCCTCTCCCCATATCTCTCTCCCCTCATTAATTAATAATTCATATAATTAAAAACTCGCGCCATAATTATAATATGGCGGCTCAACTCAAAATGGCAAGATGGGGCCTTGGATGACGTCATTCACCCTCTCCCCCCACCACTCTTCCCTCTCTCTCACGGTCTCTATCGCTCTCTAGCTCGACCGGAAGTAAAGTAAATTTAGACCTTTATGTAAAGCCTTATGAAAATTTGAGCCAGAACTCTCGCTGCTATACTACTATGGAGGGATAGTGTAATAATAAAATAATAAATCTTTACTGGTGTTTACACAATTTTTTTTTCACACAAGTCAGACAGTTCAGTAGAAAAATGCAATAGCAAGTCTAAAATTATATGAAATAAATACTAAATAAAATGGATGCACAAATAAACAATGTTTAAAAAGACGGAAATACAAAATAAAATAGAACGAAATTACATTGACAAAACAACGTCTAGCTCGACCGGAAGTAAAGTAAATTTAGACCCTTATGTAAAGCCTTATGGGAATTTGAGCCAGAACTCTTGCTGCTATACTACTCTGGAGGGATGAGTCATTGTCATGAGTCATCCGGAAGTAAAGTAAATTTAGACCCCTATGTAAATCCGTATGGGAATTTGCGCCTGAACTCTTGCTGCTATACCACTATGGAGGGATGAGTCATTGTCATTGTCATGAGTCATTGTCGGTCCCTGTATTTATTACCTCATTCTTCTTCTTACGCCCTCTCCTTCCGAAGGTTGGCGACCTCATTACCTCATTACCTCATTTCCTCATTAATGACCTTTTAATGGCGCTTGGGCTCGTGCCTCGTCACCGCGTCACATTCGACACGTTCGTCCCCAGAGTGTTTACACACTTGCCAAGTGTTCAACCGAGTTCGCCTCATTGGTACAACCCTTTTGTACAATCATTGTTGGTGTTTACACAAAAATTTGTTCACACAAGTCAGCCAGTTCAGTACAAAAATGCAATAGCAAGTCTAAAATTATATAAAATAAATGCTAAATAAAATGGACAGCAGTGGATGCACAAATAAACAATGTTTAAAAAGACGGAAATTCAAAATAAAATAGAACGAAATTACATTGACAAAACACGTCTAGCTCGACCGGAAGTAAAGTAAATTTAGACCCTTATGTAAGGCCTTATGGGAATTTGAGCCAGAACTCTTGCTGCTATACTACTCTGGAGGGATGAGTCATTGTCATGAGTCATCCGGAAGTAAAGTAAATTTAGACCCCTATGTAAATCGTTATGGGAATTTGCGCCAGAACTCTTGCTGCTATACTACTATGGAGGGATGAGTCATTGTCATGAGTCATTGTCGGTCCCTGTATTTATTACCTCATTCTTCTTCTTCTTACGCCCTCTCCTTTCGAAGGTTGGCGACCTCATTACCTCATTACCTCATTAATGACCCTTCAATGGCGCGTCTACACATTCGCGCTCGTGCCTCTTCACCTCGTCACAGTCGGCACGTTCGTCCCCAGAGTGTTCAGACCCTCGCCAAGTGTTCAACCGAGTTCACCTCATTGCTAGAAGCCTTTGACTCATCTCCAAAAACTGGAGGCGAGGTGAACGACGAGTGAACCGATTACACATTCGTCTCGCCAGTCGCCTCGTTTAATGAGGCATTGTCTGTATCTGTATTTATTAATGACCCTTTACACATTGGCCTCGCCAGTCGCCTCACTTTATGATTCATTGTCTGTTCCTGTATTTATTAATGACCCTTTACACATTCGCGCTCGTGCCTCGTCACCTCGTCACATTCGGCACGTTCGTCCCCAGAGTGTTCACACACTCGCCAAGTGTTCAACCGAGTTCGCACCATTGCTACAAGCGTTTGACCCCAAAAACTGGGTGTTCAACCGAGTTCGCCTCATTGCTACAAGCCATTAACTTGTCTTCAAAAACTGGAGGCGAGGTGGCCGACGAGTGAACCGATTACACATTCGCATCGCCAGTCGCCTCGCTTCATGAGTCATTGTCTGTTCCTGTATTTATGAATGACCCTTTAATGGCGCTTCTACACATTCGCGCACATGCCTCCTTACCTCGTCACATTCAGCACGTTCGTCCCCAGAGTGTTCACACACTCGCCAAGAGTTCAACCGAGTTCACCTCATTGGTACAAGTCTTTGATTCGTCTCCAAAAACTGGAGGCTTCATGAGTCCTCAGCTTGTTTCCACACTCGCCATGTGTTCAACCGAGTTCGGCTCATTGCTACAAGTCTTTGATTCGTCTCCAAAAACTGGAGGCGAGGTGACCGACGAGTGAACCGATTACACATTCGCCTCGCCAGTCGCCTCGGTTCATGAGTCATTGTCTGTTCCTGTATTTATTAATGGCTCCTTTAATGGCGCTTCTACACATTCGCGCACATGCCTCCTTACCTCGTCACATTCAGCACGTTCGTCCCCAGAGTGTTTGCACACTCGCCAAGTGTTCAACCGAGTTCGTCTCATTGCTACAAGTCTTTGATTGTCTCCAAAAACTGGAGGCGAGGTGACCGACGAGTAAACCGATTACACATTCACATCGCCAGTCGCCTCGCTTCATGAGTCATTGTCTGTTCCTGTATTTATGAATGACCCTTTAATGGCGCTTCTACACATTCGCGCACATGCCTCCTTACCTCGTCACATTCAGCACGTTCGTCCCCAGAGTGTTCACACACTCGCCAAGAGTTCAACCGAGTTCACCTCATTGGTACAAGTCTTTGATTCGTCTCCAAAAACTGGAGGCTTCATGAGTCCTCAGCTTGTTTCCACACTCGCCATGTGTTCAACCGAGTTCGGCTCATTGCTACAAGTCTTTGATTCGTCTCCAAAAACTGGAGGCGAGGTGACCGACGAGTGAACCGATTACACATTCGCATCGCCAGTCGCCTCGCTTCATGAGTCATTGTCTGTTCCTGTATTTATTAATGGCCCTTTAATGGCGCTTCTACACATTCGCGCACATGCCTCCTTACCTCGTCACATTCAGTACGTTCGTCCCCAGAGTGTTTGCACACTCGCCAAGTGTTCAACCTAGTTCGCCTCATTGCTACAAGCCTTTGACTCGTCTCCAAAAACTGTCATTGTCCAAAAACTTGTCACCTCGTCACATTCAGCAAGTTCGCCCCCAGAGTGTTCAGACCCTCGCCAAGTGTTCAACCTAGTTCGTCTCATTGCTACAAGCGTTTGACTCCAAAGACTGGAGGCGAGGTGAACGACAAGTGAACCGATTACACATTCGCCTCGCCAGTCGCCTCGCTTTTAGTGCTAACGTGTAGATGCCATAAGCTGTCTCCCGATTACATCCACATAACAGTAAATAACTAAAATTGAGAAAAGAGAAGATTTGAGATTGAGAAGAGAGAAGAGAAAATTGTGGAGCTTGCAGACTCTCACCGACTCACGCTGACGCTACGCACTCACGGAGCTGACGGTCGTTGACCACGTTCCAGGACGGATTCGTGCTGCATATCTGGTGGTATTGCATAAAGATCACCGGACTTTATTGCGTCCTGTGGCCAGGTCCTTAATGGCCCGGAATTGGAGCGCCCATCCGCCGTCGCGGGCGCCTTCCATTCTGAATGCAACTCGTGCTTCATGACCATAATCGAAATGGAAGTAACACGCGAGTCGGAGGAAGCTGACGAAGATCCGAGTGTCTGCCTGTAAACACCGGGCCGTAAAATACATTATCTGTGATGCCGTGGAATTCGATTTGAATAATTATTTCGCCGCTGCGAGTGAGGCGGTTAATTAGAGAAATTTTGTATTATGCAGGTGTCAGAGAATCGGTCATTTTTTTGTATAGTGCTTGAACTAGACAACGATTCTTAATACTTTTGTGTGGCTACGCTTTCTTTTTAATATGGTTTATATTAATTTCTCGAGTGTTTGTAGCAGAACTCGTTGTCGGTGGTTCATTATGCTTATAACTAGTAGTTCTATAGTTCGCGCAACGATAGTTTGTTGTTATGACATTGACTTGCAATGAAAATTATAAGGGAGGGATTGTTAAACCACATCAAGATAGGTATCATAAAAGTCCAGGTATCGGCAGGCCCTTTGTCACTAGCAACTCTTTGGTGCATCAATATTCAATCCAAAGCCTGGACTAGATACCTCGACTTTTATGATACCTAACTTGAAGTGGTTTAACAATCCTACCGTTATAATTTTTATTGCAAGTCAATATCATAAAAACCAACTATCGTTGCGCGAAGTATAAAACCTCTGCATAACGGACATTAGGCCCTTTGTCACTGGCAACTCTTTGGTGCATCAACATTCAAGCCAAAGCCTGGACTGGATACCTCGACTTTTATGAGCTGAACAAACTGTCGTTGCGCGAAGTATAGAAATGTTTCATTGGCTATCGACGTTATTGGCTAATTTATGAATAATTTTATACGCGCTACGCGTATAAGATCAGTGCTGCGGAAATTCAAGGAGTGAAATATTGGATATGAATAGCATATTTGAGAGGCAATCAATCCATTGAACATGTATATGAGTGGCCTGGGCACATGGAAAAGTTCGAAAATTGTCGCTTTAAAATTCATTTAATATCCGTGGCATTTAATCTGTTCGGATAAACGTCTAGAAATGACGGATTACACGTATACAAATAAAGGAATTACTAATATTATATTTCACACCCAGGCTGGCATCAATCATCGCGCAATCATTTTAAGATTTTTTCCGGCCACATTCCCCACACGATTTTTATCGGCGGAAAAAGGAGGAAGCAATAAAGAAATTGCATTTTTGGCCGGGGTTTAATACGTACACTCGAGTCATCGTGCCTTTTTTCCCTGTCGCTGCCCGGATCCTACTAATTTCTATGGATCTCTTGGATGTCATTTGAGTATAGTATATCATTCAATCGCGGCGGTTAGCCTCAAAAACAGGGGGGCTGATGGCAAAGTAATCAATCACCATCACCCCCTTGTGGCTTTTCCGATCTCTTATTCTTCTTGCCTCACGACCGTCGTCTCCGTCTTGCGATGCGAAAACAATCTCTAGTACCTTTACAGCCTCTTCATTCCATTTCAATTATTATCTGCCGGACATAATTCATTTTAGCCTTCATTTTTATCAAATCCGATACCATTTACCACATGTTTAAATGGGGTCTTATGTTTAAATAACCTTGTAAAAAATACATTTTTTTGCCGACACTTCAAAAATTGAGTCCTTGCATCAGTTTTTCTGAATATTACATCGAAATTCTAAAAAAATACATATGAAGGTTGTAAAAAATGGTATGTAAACGTACAGCTTGTGTTCGTATATTCCATCCCCAATAAGATATTGGTGCAAGGAGAAAAATTGCAAAGCTAAATTGTACAATTATTCAAAAAAGAAAAAAACTTGCGGTTTGCATGCTAAAATACATTTCGCAGGAGAGGTGATTTATGTCGGCGGAGCTCGGTGACATTTTGTTATCTACGCGGTTCTGATACAAAAGCAAAAAGGAGTGTCAATAACAAAATATGCAGCAGCGGAGTTAATATTGCAGGGGAACAACATTTCATAATTTGCGACATCCTCGTGTGACACTTGTCCAAACATGTGATTACCAGTTATAAGTTACTAGAATTTCCACATGTTCGCTGACTGTTATGATCCATACACGCTGTGTTTGTTTTATTGCATCTTGCGAGTTGCATATAAAATAAGCGCAGTGGCGATTGACAGCGTTTCTAACTGAAAAAAAACGGCGTGCACGTTCGATCCGGTGCAGATTGCTTGGATGCATTTGCATTTCAGTATGCTTTTACGTCCGTGGGCACGTCAAATGGCAGCTATAGACGTGCAAAGTGTATTAGCGAAATTAGATAACGTTAGTTTTAATTCCCCACCTGCACGTAATTCATAATTGTTCAGCTTTTGCTGCGGGGCTGTTTTCGATTTATTAAATATCAGCGTTTTTAACGAGATTTAAACCACAGTCTTCATGCGGGGAACCGTCAAAAATAAAAGTAATTGTGAAATTAGATTGTGTCGGTTTTAATTGTCCGCATGCATGTTGTTAATATTTCATGGGTCATGCAATGTATACCTACATACATACACTGGTCTAGTATTATTCGCTTTGTCCTGCCAGCACGGCTCACGTGCAATTACAGACGTGTTAAGTGGGAAATTCACGAAACGTATTGTTAATTTTTTGGAAATTATTTAGTTTTTATACTACAAATGTCTGCGAATTCAAGAATTGGCTCATATCCTTTTCGAAATTCGAGGCAAGTAGTAGATAAAATGTTAGCAAGGGGTGTGGGTTAAATGCATTACACTATTACAAACACGTGTTCTGGTGCATAAGTGTTTCTGCAGCAGTCAATAAATTAAGCGTCATCTACGCTAATGAGATTCGAAGTAAGGACATCGATGGAGGTGGGCTCTCGATTTTGCTACCGGGAGCGGATGTGATTACAGTGGCGCGCGAAAACACGCTACAAGTTTGAAGATAATTCACTTACGCGAGTGTCGAATGAAATGTAAAATTAATCGATGCCGCCTGAACGTGCGATATTAACTTCAAATTTACCGGCTACGGAACCTTAACGTCCGCATTAAATTCATTAACATATTTTTTAAATAAAACCGCTAATTAGCATAAATTATTATTTAGAAATTGAAATCGCGAGTGAGCGTTCAGATCACCACAACTGCGTGCAATGATTTGAAATTAGTATAACTGGTACGGACGCGACCACTTATCGGTTATACATGTAATGCGAAATTAATAATTAAACGCCTCTTCAAATATAGCCGCAATATTATTAAATCAATGTTTATACCATTTCAATTAGTTTTGAAAACGCGTAACGCCGCATTTATTATAATTGTTTATTAATTATCAAGTAACTTACTATTGCGCCTATAATTACGCGCCTCCATTACACCAGCGAATATCAACCAATTAAATCTGCATTTACTGTTAATTCCCGGGGCATGTATTTTTACTTAATTGAGACGCCAGCGTTTGGTTCCCGCTTTGCATATTTTCAGTCGCCCAATCCCTCAGTAGTACCTGTAAAATGCATCACGCATTTCTTGGCTCTCGGACGCCAGGAACGCCTAAAGCAGACGGATATTTTTTCAGAAAAATCCTCGGAATGTTCTGTTATATAATTCTAGGAGAACGCGGAGCTCCTTGTGTAGATCCTAATCTGGGACTGGATTTATGAAGTGTTGCATATTAATTTATTGGGATATTCGGAATGCGGCGGCGATTTTTGGAACGCGGACAATAATTAATAGATCGCAGTGGAAAACAGAGGAGAATATGTGCGGACGTATAAATAAGCGGTGGAAATTGGAAGTGTGGCATTTGGAAATCGTCCTCCCAGCTTGCAGCGGATAGTTACGAGACACTTCAACGCTCATTTGCATGCAGAAGCGATAAATACTAAACGCGGCCGATTTTTTTCGTTAATTTATACGTCGCGATCTATGCTTAGAGCGTGCTAAAACTAAACTTCGCCAACGAACAACACCAGGCCACCAAACAATCCGGGGCTTGTATTCGCCCCAAATATTTCAAATTCATCACCAACCTAAACCCAAGCTAGCGACCATATTACCACGTACGCTGGTAATATGGTAAGCTAACACCTAACCTAACCTGACCTAACCTAAACCCTACATTGGTTAGGTTACCTGACCTAACCTAAACCCAAGATAGCGATCATATCACGTACGCTAACGCCTAACCTAACCAGACCTGACCTAAACCCAAGATAGCGACCATATTACCACGTACGCTAACATAACAAAATAGAGATTGGTCTTGTTTATACCACAGAAAATCGCGCAAAAATGTACATAGAAGAACTAGTGATCTGTTCCATAAATTTCTAAAACCATATGAAAACAAAGAAATGAGGCCCAATGTATTGCAAAATTGGAATTATATTTGCCATAGGTTCAGTATCGTTTTTGGGACCATCAAAGAAGGTTTTAATACCTTTAGTCAGAAGGATCTCGACGAATTGCTTGTGGATAATGTCTTTACTGATGATTATTGGAATCATAAAGAAGAAGGTTTTGATATCTTTTGTCAGAAGGATGTCGACGAACTGCTAGTGGATAAAGTCTTGACTGATGATTATTGATGATTACATTACAGTAATGTTTCTTCTACATTCTTACATCATTTTCATCTGGCATATGGTTCTATCGTTTCCATAATAAGTTATAACTTTTTTGAGGTTTACAAAGGTCTAAAAAAATTTGAACCACCGTCGGATACTATGCCGACAAAATTTTACTTCGACACACCTTTTCACGTTTCTTCATTGCAGTAATGTTTCTACTGAAGATAATCGCCTAATGATTGAAATATACATTTAGATTGAGTAAATGTGTTTTGTGGAAAAGGTGTTTCGTTTTTCTTATTTCTAATCTAACCTAATCTAGAGAGTCGGTTGAGCAAAGTTGCAGTCAGTGTCCTAACCTAACGTAACCTAACCTAACCTAACCTAATCTAATTTAATCTAATCCAGAGAGTCCGGATGTGTTTTGTGACAGAGGTGTTTTCTTTTTCTTATTTCTACGAACCTTTTACAAGCTCCAAGATACTACTTAGATTAGATTCGGTTAGACGGGGTCATGATGGCTACATCAAGCCTTTCAGCACTACAACGTAGTTAGATTTTTTGTACTAATGCTAATAACTTCCCACAAAGTCCACTTGATTATCGATAGTCGCCAAAATAGTGTGAAATCAATTACGGAATTAAAGGAATACCTTTTGATCTGGTATATGGATGCACCCCAAACAGACAAAGTGCCATATACGGGCCTAAACATAAGGAATCAATACCCCCACCCCTTTGGCTTAAAACAATAACCATAGAAAGTGATGAGGAGAGGTGAGGAAGAGAGGTGAGGAAGAGAGGTGAGGAAGAGAGGTGAGGAAGAGATGTGAGGAAGAGTGGAGAGGAAGAGAGGTGATAAGGAGAGGTGATGAGGAGAGATGATGAGAGGTGAGGAAGAGAGGTAAGGAAGAGAGGTGAGGAAGAGATGTGAGGAAGAGTTGAAGAAGAGAGGTGAGGAAGAGAGGTGAGGAAGAGAGGTAAGGAAGAGAGGTGAGGAAGAGATGTGAGGAAGAGATGTGAGGAAGAGAGGTGAGGAAGACAGGTGAGAAAGAGAGGCGAGTGAAGAAAGACAGGTACCCGATGTGATAAAAAATAGGCTACAATGGTTTGATAATGATCAAAACGTGATCGAAACTATAGTCACTAATTTTAATAAACACTGTGATATAAACAAAGAAAAGTGTTTGTTTTATTTCATTTATTCTGAGCTTGTTTTCGTTGGCCAGTTGGTTAAGAGCTTGTTTGTAATTCCGAGTAGTCTTGGTAGGCTTTGACGTTTTTTTGAAAAGCTTTGCTGTCATGTATCACGTAGCTGGGTTCACCAATGTAGCCTATTTTTGATCACATCTGGCACCTGTCTTTCTTCACTCACCTCTCTTTCTCATATGTCTTCCTCACCTCTCTTCCTCGCCTATCTTCCTCACCTATCTTCCTCACCTATCTTCCTCACCTCTCTTCATCACCTCTCTTCCTCACCTCTCTTCCTCACCTCTCTTCCTCACCTCTCCTCATGACTTTTTATGGATATTGTTTTAAGCCAAAGGGGTGATGGTATAGATTCCTTATGTTTAGGCCCGTATATGGCACCTTGTCTGTTTGGGGTACATCCATATACCAGATCAAAAGGTATTCCTTTAATTCCGTAATTGATTTTTTTAACACACCTGGCACCTGTCTTTCTTCACTCACCTATCTTCCTCACCTCTCTTCCTCACCTCTCATCCTCACCTGTCTTCCTCACCTCTATTCCTTACCTCTCGTCCTCACTTCTCTTCCTCACATCTCTTCCTCACCTCTCTTCCTCACCCCTCTTCCTCACCTCTCTTCCTCTCCCCTCTTCCTCACCTCTCTTCTTCACCTCTCTTCCTCACCCTCTCTTCCTTACCTCTCTTCCTCACCTACCTCCCTCACTTGTCTTCCTCACCACGCTTCCTCACATCTCTTCCCCACCTCTCTTCTCCACCTCTCTTCCTCGCCTCTCCTCATCACTTTCTATGGTTATGGTTTTAGGCCAAAGGGGTGGGGGTATAGATTCCTTATATTTAGGCCCGTATATGGGACGTTGTCTGTTTGGGGTGCATCCATATACCGGATCAAAAGGTATTCCTTCAATTCCATAATTGATTTCACACTATTTTGGCGACTATCGATAATCATCCATAACAATCGATCATCGATTGGCCTGGTATCTGACGGTGTTTGGGTATTCTCTAGGTGATCACCAGATCCAAAATTTTTAGACCTGTATTAGGGCCCTCTATACAAGTGTGGTGTGATGTGGTCTGGTGTGGTGTGATATGGTGTGGTGTGGTGTGGTGTGGTGTGGTGATAACTTATTATGGAAACGATAGAATCACACACCAGATGACATGGTATTCCTATAGTTCCGTAGTGTGAAATCTATTTTGGCAACTATCGATAATCACTTCTAAAGGTGCTTCAAAGTAAAAATTTTGTTGGCATAGATAGTATCTGACGGTGTTTGGGCAATCAATAGGTGATCACCAGATCCAAACCTGTATTAGAGCCCTCTATAAGTGTGGTGTGATGTGGTCTGGTGTGGTGTGGTGTGGTGTGGTGTAGTGTGGTGTGGTGTGGTTTGGTGTGGTTTGGTTTGGTTTGGTTTGATTTGGTTTGGTATAGGTGATCACCAGATCCAAAATTTTTAGACCTGTATCAGGGTCCTCTATACAAGTGTGGTGTGGTGTGGTGTGGGGTTGTTTTGTTTTGGTTTTGTTTGGTTTGGTATGGTTTAGTTTGGTTTGGTTTGGTTTGTTTTGGTTTGGTGTGGCGAATTTATCACCAATAATAACGAAAACTGTCATTATTTGTGCTTAATACGTAAATATACATAATCGGGTTAATGTATCCATTATTATTTTACTTAAATTCATTGTTAATTCCTTAGAGATGTGTTAGAATCCACACTCATAGCTAGTCTACATTCCACATGAATTATTTAAATACACGTCGTTCGGTGTTAAGTTATTTTCAATTGTTTGCTAGGTAATTTATATATTAGGTCTGCAACGGTTTTGTGAGCTATAAAAATTGATAAACAAAAATCATACCTCTGAGTGCAAGGTGAAATCCCGCAGGCCGTTATTTCCCCATAAAATGAATAAAAAAGGGAACCGTAGGCCCATAAAAGTGAGTTGTGGAGATCCGAAAGGGTAGTTTTCACGTGCCCCTCAAAATTTAGGCAGCGCCTTAATTGCCCTAAACTCCTGCGACGCTAAGCTCCGGGCTAAGGAGGCGAAAATTATGATTTCCTGTCGCTCTGCAATCGAGTGCGTAAGTGCGTAAAAATAGTGCACGTGGAAATCCGATAAATAACAAACCCACGGCGGCGTGTATATATTTTGCCTCTATTAAGCAAGTTGGGTATTCGTTTATATTTAGAACGCTCTCGGCAATTCAGTTTTTCTTTTAGTTAAAAACAACTTTACACACAGCGCACTTAAGTTGACAGCGCTTGGAATTAACAGATTTTTATTACGCGTTAAATTCCTTATTCTATTTCATATTTGTAATAAAACCACCAAAATTATGTTCATATAGTGCTCGTATAGTGAATATAGTTCATTGCGTGCCTCAATACCATAGTAAAATGTACTATCATAGTTGGTAGCTATTGGTAACATTTTTGGCTCATTCAAATTTATGATGGTATTTATATCCCATTGATGTACTCAAAATAATATTATCTGTGTTAAATGTCGTAGAAAATTTGTACCGAAAACTGGATATGTGTTAATTTGAAGGTGTGTACAATAACGAAAATAAAATGTGAAAGTATCTGCCATTACTTATGTTAAAAATGGAAGCAAACAGGGCATATCCGGAGGCAAGTCCTAAAATAGTATTCGCCACCCGTAATTCAGCCCCTCTTGGCAATAAACGAAGAAACACCGTAAACATTACACATTATTGTCAACCAACGTTTAGATATATTAGAAAAAAAAAACCTTCGTGTTTACACTATTAACAGCAGCCACGTTCTGCGGTTTGTTTTGACAGGACGCGCTCAACGCGGAAGCCCGACTGTTTTATTTCGGTCGCCTCGTACGAAAAAAAAAAACTGAAGATGATTTAGGTTTTAAAACGTCGAAAAAAGCGAGATTTATTCGTGCAGACAAGCTGCTTACCAGCGCCTGAAAAGAGGCCCGCGGCTGCGAAGACCCCGTCTGGGTATTTTTGTCGGCCGCGTAAACACCGGAATGGTAAAATTAAACGGCGGTTTTAAAACGTCAACGTCAAAACTAGGAACGTCCATTCACCCGACTCGATTCATCAATCCATCCCCTATCCATTTCCTACGATCCGAGATGTATTTCTTTGAACCGTATTTATAGCGAAGAATACATGTTTCTTTCTCACAGACATGTATAATATATAGACCAAGTGTAATGCTGACACTCTGACCTTGTCGAACCTTAATGCGTTCCACACAAACTTAGAGATAACATAAGAATATCATAATTAACTAACATGAAAACGTTGTAACGTTATGTTTTGGTTTACCTTACAATTAGAGACAATATCCTGAATTGTGAAATTTCAAAATATTTTAAATTTAATAGAACTTAAGACATAAGAATATCATAATTAAAACGTTGTAACGTTATGTTTCAGTTTACCTTACAATTAGAGATAATAACCTGAAATGTGAAATTTCAAATTATTTTAAATTTAATAGAACATAAGACATAAGAATATCATAATTAAAACGTTGTAACGTTATGTTTCAGTTTACCTTAGCTCCACAGTGATAGCATTGTCACAGCGTAGCTTTGCGTCGCGTAAGAAATCTACGAATCAGCCTTCAGTTGTGACGCGGATTCTTAACCGCAGCGCTGGCAGCTGCCAAACACTAAAACATCTATTTCAGAAACTTTTGTTTCAGAAATGTTTCAGGAATTTATCTATAATTGATAGACAACAATACAATCATAATTTCATTTTCATTCGCCCAAAGCACTTATTATCAATCAATCGTTTATGTGTGCGCCTCAGATCCGAAGCAGATGAATACAGTATAAAAAAAATAGAATTTTTAACACACAAATTTCTACAATGTTATAATTACGTACCAAAGCACTTATTAAACATGCACTGCTGAAAACGAATTATTTCTCCGTTTAAATAAAGTTTTCATTGATTGCAATTTGCATTAAAAACATCTCGCTTAATATTTTTTTTTAGATATAACGAGCAGAATATTTCCCAGATAATAACATCTCCAGAACAATTTCTTATCCGGTCAGCCTTACGAGCTTCCTGTTATTAACTGCAACATCAAATAAAGTAAACGTAGCCTTCGAAGTTCATAAATCGCAGCTGAATTTTAGCGAGGGAAGCCTTTTAAATACTCGTAACAAGAACTGAAATGGATGTTTCAGGTTAACTTTATCCAGCTTTGATTGCCCTTGACTAGAACTCAATTATACCTATTTATAGACATAAAGTTAATCTGGCAATAATGAAAGTTCTGGAAGTGCATTTAAGTTCTTCAAAGGGAGCAATAAAATACGCACAATGCCCTGCAACGGAACTGAATGCATCAACTGTAAACCCGATAAAGCCAATTAGTGAATTTAAAGAAGTACAGAAAAATGCATTGCCAAATCATTTTCCTACAGCAAATGTTTACAAACGGAAAATCTTTATTTTTATTTAGTCCGTTGAGTAGATTATTACATTTCTTATTATGTACTGTGGCAACATAAATTTAGTATTTCATTTTGAAAGTTGCGACTCAAGAAATTCTCCATATAACAATATGCACGCACTTATACAGATGCAGAACTTTACGGGGCATTTAATAATGACATGAATTATAGATCACGCTTAATATGATTTTAAATTGGATTAGTTTAAATACAGATCATCCATTATAGATATGAATTGTCAAAGTGCCATTGGGCCAAATTAATATGATTATTCATTGAGTTCTCATAACCTCAACATACATGTTGGCAGCAATGACATATTTGTTACTAGTTTTTTACAAGTACACTGTCAAAATTATTATACAATATGACATTTTGGCCGACCTTAAATTTAACAATTCATATCTATAACGGATGATCTGTATGTGCTTATCCCGGCGCCTCCACCATTTGCTAAATAATTCACGAGAGCATTAAAAGTATGATTCCAAGCGTCACTCTTCGCTGCCACTTCCGCAATGTGTCAGAGTGTAATGGGTATTCAATACGAAGAACGAAACGAGGCCTGATGTTTATGTTTCACGCCGTGTATGTTTTGACTACGAAACTACCGCGTGTAACACGAGGCTTGTCAACGCGCTGTTAACATTTCATTAAAAAGCCGGAGGCAAACAAGAGGAACTAAATGGGACGATTTAAAAACATATAGCATAAATTCCTCGAAACGGAACTAGTTGGATTGTAGGTGCAGCTTTAATGCTGAATTATTCGTAAAAAAATTATGGACTTGCAATACTGAAACACCTTATGATACAATTTTGATCAAAATATTAGAACGAAAACGTAAAAAAAGCATTTTTTTATGTGGAGTATTTTTTTCTATTGTTTCTCAAAATTGTCCAGGAAATGTTGTTGGTCCAGGAAATATTGGCTTTGGATCTACCTGAAGGTTATAAAACGCCACTGATGGCAAAATCTGCCATCAAAATCACTGTACCAATGGGCAAATCGCATAACTCGTGGGGATGCGGCTTTGCCAATCCCTTTGTTGCTCAGTTTAAGTAATTTTATTGGGAGGTAAGAAATATCGATGTATGCAAATTCCAACTGTCCCGAGCAGATGTGTAGTCGTTTTGCAAATAAACTCGCTGATGTTGCTGTTTGAACAGAGTATCCGGCACTCTCAAATACATGCGTGCCCACCTGCTTTCCTGGAATCTTTCAGTCGAACGGTGATCAATCTCGAAGTATCTGTCAGTTCGATGTTTAGACTCTTAATACGTACAAATAGGGAAATCAGATGAATAATCTAATTTCTTGCTCTGATGTATTATTTGTCTCGATGGCAGTTTCTGCTGTGTGCTTGTTTGCACGCCCATATGGTGATAAGCTATTACTTTAATTAGTCATACAATCAACGCAATGTGCCATGCCACGCCACGCCTCGCCACACCACATCATACGACTAAAAATAAAATCCGAAAAATCTCGATTTTTAGAGTTGCTCCAAATGACCTTAGAAGCACATGCCTAGACCAATTGGACCCTCCTGTTTCCAATGAGCATACTTTCAGCCCCCCAGCTCCAGCCGTTCTCGAGATATCCGCCCTCAAAGTTGGGAAATTAAAAAAAATAGCAATAAAGGGCTAATAAAATCAAACTTCTGAACGGATGGTCCAATCTCGATGCCGATGGTCTCATTCGATTCAGGAGACTCCAACGGTCCATACCAGACCACACTTGATATACTTCAGAAGACGTTTTAATTTTCGAAATATTCGAAAATGACGCGTTTTTTGCAATCTCGATGAAATTCCATTTTGAGAACGCCTCAACCGATTCGGACGAATTTTATAGGGGTCATAGAGGGCCCAAATACAAGCACAATGAGCAATAGTGGGGCCCCGTAGGTGTTCGCGTTTGTGCAGGGGGGCCTTGAGAAGAGAGAAATATTTTGAGAAAAAACGTACTTTTTTCATGAAAAACGCTATAACTCGGGGAGTTGTGGGAATACAAGAATCAACGAGTGCTCAAAATATGCGCCCTAGATGGGGCTATGTCCCCATAAAATTATTTGAAAATGTTGCGCTTGGTTGAGCACCCAGTTGGCAAAACGTAAAATCGATGATTTTCCGATCAAATCGACTAAAAATAAAATCCGAAAAATCACGATTTTTCGAGTTGCTCCAAATGACCTTAGAGGCACATGCCTAGATCAATTGGACCCTCCTGATTCCAATGAGCATACTTTCAGCCCCCCAGCTCCAGCCGTTCTCGAGATATCCGCCCTCAAAGTTGGGAAATTAAAAAAATAGCAATAAAGGGCTAATAAAATCAAACTTCTGAACGGATGGTCCAATCTCGATGCCGATGGTCTCATTCGATTCAGGAGACTCCAACGGTCCATACCAGACCACACTTGATATACTTCAGAAGACGTTTTAATTTTCGAAATATTCGAAAATGACGCGTTTTTTGCAATCTCGATGAAATTCCATTTTGAGAACGCCTCAACCGATTCGGACGAAATTTATAGGGGTCATAGAGGGCCCAAATACAAGCACAATGAGCAATAGTGGGGCCCCGTAGGTGTTCGCGTTGGTGCAGGGGGGCCTTGAGAAGAGAGAAATATTTTGAAAAAAAACGTACTTTTTTCATGAAAAACGCTATAACTCGGGGAGTTGTGGGAATACAAGAATCAACGAGTGCTCAAAATATGCGCCCTAGATGGGGCTATGTCCCCATAAAATTATTTGAAAATGTTGCGCTTGGTTGAGCACCCAGTTGGCAAAACGTAAAATCGATGATTTTCCGATCAAATCGACTAAAAATAAAATCCGAAAAATCACGATTTTTCGAGTTGCTCCAAATGACCTTAGAGGCACATGCCTAGATCAATTGGAGCCTCCTGATTCCAATGAGCATACTTTCAGCCCCCCAGCTCCAGCCGTTCTCGAGATATCCGCCCTCAAAGTTGGGAAATTAAAAAAAATAGCAATAAAGGGCTAATAAAATCAAACTTCTGAACGGATGGTCCAATCTCGATGCCGATGGTCTCATTCGATTCAGGAGACTCCAACGGTCCATACCAGACCACACTTGATATACTTCAGAAGACGTTTTAATTTTCGAAATATTCGAAAATGACGCGTTTTTTGCAATCTCGATGAAATTCCATTTTGAGAACGCCTCGACCGATTCGGACGAATTTTATAGGGGTCATAGAGGCCCCAAATACAAGCACAATGAGCAATAGTGGGGCCCCGTAGGTGTTCGCGTTTGTGCAGGGGGGCCTTGAGAAGAGAGAAATATTTTGAAAAAAAACGTACTTTTTTCATGAAAAACGCTATAACTCGGGGAGTTGTGGGAATACAAGAATCAACGAGTGCTCAAAATATGCGCCGTAGATGGGGCTATGTCCCCATAAAATTATTTGAAAATGTTGCGCTTGGTTGAGCACCCAGTTGGCAAAACGTAAAATCGATGATTTTCCGATCAAATCGACTAAAAATAAAATCCGAAAAATCACGATTTTTCGAGTTGCTCCAAATGACCTTAGAGGCACATGCCTAGATCAATTGGACCCTCCTGATTCCAATGAGCATACTTTCAGCCCCCCAGCTCCAGCCGTTCTCGAGATATCCGCCCTCAAAGTTGGGAAATTAAAAAAAATAGCAATAAAGGGCTAATAAAATCAAACTTCTGAACGGATGGTCCAATCTCGATGCCGATGGTCTCATTCGATTCAGGAGACTCCAACGGTCCATACCAGACCACACTTGATATACTTCAGAAGACGTTTTAATTTTCGAAATATTCGAAAATGACGCGTTTTTTGCAATCTCGATGAAATTCCATTTTGAGAACGCCTCGACCGATTCGGACGAATTTTATAGGGGTCATAGAGGCCCCAAATACAAGCACAATGAGCAATAGTGGGGCCCCGTAGGTGTTCGCGTTTGTGCAGGGGGGCCTTGAGAAGAGAGAAATATTTTGAAAAAAAACGTACTTTTTTCATGAAAAACGCTATAACTCGGGGAGTTGTGGGAATACAAGAATCAACGAGTGCTCAAAATATGCGCCGTAGATGGGGCTATGTCCCCATAAAATTATTTGAAAATGTTGCGCTTGGTTGAGCACCCAGTTGGCAAAACGTAAAATCGATGATTTTCCGATCAAATCGACTAAAAATAAAATCCGAAAAATCACGATTTTTCGAGTTGCTCCAAATGACCTTAGAGGCACATGCCTAGATCAATTGGACCCTCCTGATTCCAATGAGCATACTTTCAGCCCCCCAGCTCCAGCCGTTCTCGAGATATCCGCCCTCAAAGTTGGGAAATTAAAAAAAATAGCAATAAAGGGCTAATAAAATCAAACTTCTGAACGGATGGTCCAATCTCGATGCCGATGGTCTCATTCGATTCAGGAGACTCCAACGGTCCATACCAGACCACACTTGATATACTTCAGAAGACGTTTTAATTTTCGAAATATTCGAAAATGACGCGTTTTTTGCAATCTCGATGAAATTCCATTTTGAGAACGCCTCGACCGATTCGGACGAATTTTATAGGGGTCATAGAGGCCCCAAATACAAGCACAATGAGCAATAGTGGGGCCCCGTAGGTGTTCGCGTTTGTGCAGGGGGGCCTTGAGAAGAGAGAAATATTTTGAAAAAAAACGTACTTTTTTCATGAAAAACGCTATAACTCGGGGAGTTGTGGGAATACAAGAATCAACGAGTGCTCAAAATATGCGCCGTAGATGGGGCTATGTCCCCATAAAATTATTTGAAAATGTTGCGCTTGGTTGAGCACCCAGTTGGCAAAACGTAAAATCGATGATTTTCCGATCAAATCGACTAAAAATAAAATCCGAAAAATCACGATTTTTCGAGTTGCTCCAAATGACCTTAGAGGCACATGCCTAGATCAATTGGACCCTCCTGATTCCAATGAGCATACTTTCAGCCCCCCAGCTCCAGCCGTTCTCGAGATATCCGCCCTCAAAGTTGGGAAATTAAAAAAAATAGCAATAAAGGGCTAATAAAATCAAACTTCTGAACGGATGGTCCAATCTCGATGCCGATGGTCTCATTCGATTCAGGAGACTCCAACGGTCCATACCAGACCACACTTGATATACTTCAGAAGACGTTTTAATTTTCGAAATATTCGAAAATGACGCGTTTTTTGCAATCTCGATGAAATTCCATTTTGAGAACGCCTCAACCGATTCGGACGAAATTTATAGGGGTCATAGAGGGCCCAAATACAAGCACAATGAGCAATAGTGGGGCCCGTAGGTGTTCGCGTTTGTGCAGGGGGGCCTTGAGAAGAGAGAAATATTTTGAAAAAAAACGTACTTTTTTCATGAAAAACGCTATAACTCGGGGAGTTGTGGGAATACAAGAATCAACGAGTGCTCAAAATATGCGCCCTAGATGGGGCTATGTCCCCATAAAATTATTTGAAAATGTTGCGCTTGGTTGAGCACCCAGTTGGCAAAACGTAAAATCGATGATTTTCCGATCAAATCGACTAAAAATAAAATCCGAAAAATCACGATTTTTCGAGTTGCTCCAAATGACCTTAGAGGCACATGCCTAGACCAATTGGACCCTCCTGATTCCAATGAGCATACTTTCAGCCCCCCAGCTCCAGCCGTTCTCGAGATATCTGCCCTCAAAGTTGGGAAATTAAAAAAAATAGCAATAAAGGGCTAATAAAATCAAACTTCTGAACGGATGGTCCAATCTCGATGCCGATGGTCTCATTCGATTCAGGAGACTCCAACGGTCCATACCAGACCACACTTGATATACTTCAGAAGACGTTTTAATTTTCGAAATATTCGAAAATGACGCGTTTTTTGCAATCTCGATGAAATTCCATTTTGAGAACGCCTCAACCGATTCGGACGAAATTTATAGGGGTCATAGAGGGCCCAAATACAAGCACAATGAGCAATAGTGGAGCCCCGTAGGTGATCGCGTTTGTGCAGGGGGGCCTTGAGAAGAGAGAAATATTTTGAAAAAAAACGTACTTTTTTCATGAAAAACGCTATAACTCGGGGAGTTGTGGGAATACAAGAATCAACGAGTGCTCAAAATATGCGCCGTAGATGGGGCTATGTCCCCATAAAATTATTTGAAAATGTTGCGCTTGGTTGAGCACCCAGTTGGCAAAACGTAAAATCGATGATTTTCCGATCAAATCGACTAAAAATAAAATCCGAAAAATCACGATTTTTCGAGTTGCTCCAAATGACCTTAGAGGCACATGCCTAGACCAATTGGACCCTCCTGATTCCAATGAGCATACTTTCAGCCCCCCAGCTCCAGCCGTTCTCGAGATATCCGCCCTCAAAGTTGGGAAATTAAAAAAAAATAGCAATAAAGGGCTAATAAAATCAAACTTCTGAACGGATGGTCCAATCTCGATGCCGATGGTCTCATTCGATTCAGGAGACTCCAACGGTCCATACCAGACCACACTTGATATACTTCAGAAGACGTTTTAATTTTCGAAATATTCGAAAATGACGCGTTTTTTGCAATCTCGATGAAATTCCATTTTGAGAACGCCTCAACCGATTCGGACGATATTTACAGGGGTCATAGAGGGCCCAAATACAAGCACAATGAGCAATAGTGGAGCCCCGTAGGTGATCGCGTTTGTGCAGGGGGGCCTTGAGAAGAGAGAAATATTTTGAAAAAAACGTACTTTTTTCATGAAAAACGCTATAACTCGGGGAGTTGTGGGAATACAAGAATCAACGAGTGCTCAAAATATGCGCCCTAGATGGGGCTATGTCCCCATAAAATTATTTGAAAATGTTGCGCTTGGTTGAGCACCCAGTTGGCAAAACGTAAAATCGATGATTTTCCGATCAAATCGACTAAAAATAAAATCCGAAAAATCACGATTTTTCGAGTTGCTCCAAATGACCTTAGAGGCACATGTCTAGACCAATTGGACCCTCCTGATTCCAATGAGCATACTTTCAGCCCCCCAGCTCCAGCCGTTCTCGAGATATCCGCCCTCAAAGTTGGGAAATTAAAAAAAATAGCAATAAAGGGCTAATAAAATCAAACTTCTGAACGGATGGTCCAATCTCGATGCCGATGGTCTCATTCGATTCAGGAGACTCCAACGGTCCATACCAGACCACACTTGATATACTTCAGAAGACGTTTTAATTTTCGAAATATTCGAAAATGACGCGTTTTTTGCAATCTCGATGAAATTCCATTTTGAGAACGCCTCAACCGATTCGGACGAAATTTATAGGGGTCATAGAGGGCCCAAATACAAGCACAATGAGCAATAGTGGAGCCCCGTAGGTGATCGCGTTTGTGCAGGGGGGCCTTGAGAAGAGAGAAATATTTTGAAAAAAACGTACTTTTTTCATGAAAAACGCTATAACTCGGGGAGTTGTGGGAATACAAGAATCAACGAGTGCTCAAAATATGCGCCCTAGATGGGGCTATGTCCCCATAAAATTATTTGAAAATGTTGCGCTTGGTTGAGCACCCAGTTGGCAAAACGTAAAATCGATGATTTTCCGATCAAATCGACTAAAAATAAAATCCGAAAAATCACGATTTTTCGAGTTGCTCCAAATGACCTTAGAGGCACATGCCTAGACCAATTGGACCCTCCTGATTCCAATGAGCATACTTTCAGCCCCCCAGCTCCAGCCGTTCTCGAGATATCCGCCCTCAAAGTTGGGAAATTAAAAAAAAATAGCAATAAAGGGCTAATAAAATCAAACTTCTGAACGGATGGTCCAATCTCGATGCCGATGGTCTCATTCGATTCAGGAGACTCCAACGGTCCATACCAGACCACACTTGATATACTTCAGAAGACGTTTTAATTTTCGAAATATTCGAAAATGACGCGTTTTTTTGCAATCTCGATGAAATTCCATTTTGAGAACGCCTCAACCGATTCGGACGAAATTTACAGGGGTCATAGAGGGCCCAAATACAAGCACAATGAGCAATAGTGGAGCCCCGTAGGTGATCGCGTTTGTGCAGGGGGGCCTTGAGAAGAGAGAAATATTTTGAAAAAAACGTACTTTTTTCATGAAAAACGCTATAACTCGGGGAGTTGTGGGAATACAAGAATCAACGAGTGCTCAAAATATGCGCCCTAGATGGGGCTATGTCCCCATAAAATTATTTGAAAATGTTGCGCTTGGTTGAGCACCCAGTTGGCAAAACGTAAAATCGATGATTTTCCGATCAAATCGACTAAAAATAAAATCCGAAAAATCACGATTTTTCGAGTTGCTCCAAATGACCTTAGAGGCACATGTCTAGACCAATTGGACCCTCCTGATTCCAATGAGCATACTTTCAGCCCCCCAGCTCCAGCCGTTCTCGAGATATCCGCCCTCAAAGTTGGGAAATTAAAAAAATAGCAATAAAGGGCTAATAAAATCAAACTTCTGAACGGATGGTCCAATCTCGATGCCGATGGTCTCATTCGATTCAGGAGACTCCAACGGTCCATACCAGACCACACTTGATATACTTCAGAAGACGTTTTAATTTTCGAAATATTCGAAAATGACGCGTTTTTTGCAATCTCGATGAAATTCCATTTTGAGAACGCCTCAACCGATTCGGACGAAATTTATAGGGGTCATAGAGGGCCCAAATACAAGCACAATGAGCAATAGTGGAGCCCCGTAGGTGATCGCGTTTGTGCAGGGGGGCCTTGAGAAGAGAGAAATATTTTGAAAAAAAACGTACTTTTTTCATGAAAAACGCTATACCTCGGGGAGTTGTGGGAATACAAGAATCAACGAGTGCTCAAAATATGCGCCCTAGATGGGGCTATGTCCCCATAAAATTATTTGAAAATGTTGCGCTTGGTTGAGCACCCAGTTGGCAAAACGTAAAATCGATGATTTTCCGATCAAATCGACTAAAAATAAAATCCGAAAAATCACGATTTTTCGAGTTGCTCCAAATGACCTTAGAGGCACATGCCTAGACCAATTGGACCCTCCTGATTCCAATGAGCATACTTTCAGCCCCCCAGCTCCAGCCGTTCTCGAGATATCCGCCCTCAAAGTTGGGAAATTAAAAAAAATAGCAATAAAGGGCTAATAAAATCAAACTTCTGAACGGATGGTCCAATCTCGATGCCGATGGTCTCATTCGATTCAGGAGACTCCAACGGTCCATACCAGACCACACTTGATATACTTCAGAAGACGTTTTAATTTTCGAAATATTCGAAAATGACGCGTTTTTTGCAATCTCGATGAAATTCCATTTTGAGAACGCCTCAACCGATTCGGACGAAATTTATAGGGGTCATAGAGGGCCCAAATACAAGCACAATGAGCAATAGTGGAGCCCCGTAGGTGATCGCGTTTGTGCAGGGGGGCCTTGAGAAGAGAGAAATATTTTGAAAAAAAACGTACTTTTTTCATGAAAAACGCTATAACTCGGGGAGTTGTGGGAATACAAGAATCAACGAGTGCTCAAAATATGCGCCGTAGATGGGGCTATGTCCCCATAAAATTATTTGAAAATGTTGCGCTTGGTTGAGCACCCAGTTGGCAAAACGTAAAATCGATGATTTTCCGATCAAATCGACTAAAAATAAAATCCGAAAAATCACGATTTTTCGAGTTGCTCCAAATGACCTTAGAGGCACATGCCTAGACCAATTGGACCCTCCTGATTCCAATGAGCATACTTTCAGCCCCCCAGCTCCAGCCGTTCTCGAGATATCCGCCCTCAAAGTTGGGAAATTAAAAAAAAATAGCAATAAAGGGCTAATAAAATCAAACTTCTGAACGGATGGTCCAATCTCGATGCCGATGGTCTCATTCGATTCAGGAGACTCCAACGGTCCATACCAGACCACACTTGATATACTTCAGAAGACGTTTTAATTTTCGAAATATTCGAAAATGACGCGTTTTTTGCAATCTCGATGAAATTCCATTTTGAGAACGCCTCAACCGATTCGGACGATATTTACAGGGGTCATAGAGGGCCCAAATACAAGCACAATGAGCAATAGTGGAGCCCCGTAGGTGATCGCGTTTGTGCAGGGGGGCCTTGAGAAGAGAGAAATATTTTGAAAAAAACGTACTTTTTTCATGAAAAACGCTATAACTCGGGGAGTTGTGGGAATACAAGAATCAACGAGTGCTCAAAATATGCGCCCTAGATGGGGCTATGTCCCCATAAAATTATTTGAAAATGTTGCGCTTGGTTGAGCACCCAGTTGGCAAAACGTAAAATCGATGATTTTCCGATCAAATCGACTAAAAATAAAATCCGAAAAATCACGATTTTTCGAGTTGCTCCAAATGACCTTAGAGGCACATGTCTAGACCAATTGGACCCTCCTGATTCCAATGAGCATACTGTCAGCCCCCCAGCTCCAGCCGTTCTCGAGATATCCGCCCTCAAAGTTGGGAAATTAAAAAAAATAGCAATAAAGGGCTAATAAAATCAAACTTCTGAACGGATGGTCCAATCTCGATGCCGATGGTCTCATTCGATTCAGGAGACTCCAACGGTCCATACCAGACCACACTTGATATACTTCAGAAGACGTTTTAATTTTCGAAATATTCGAAAATGACGCGTTTTTTGCAATCTCGATGAAATTCCATTTTGAGAACGCCTCAACCGATTCGGACGAAATTTATAGGGGTCATAGAGGGCCCAAATACAAGCACAATGAGCAATAGTGGAGCCCCGTAGGTGATCGCGTTTGTGCAGGGGGGCCTTGAGAAGAGAGAAATATTTTGAAAAAAACGTACTTTTTTCATGAAAAACGCTATAACTCGGGGAGTTGTGGGAATACAAGAATCAACGAGTGCTCAAAATATGCGCCCTAGATGGGGCTATGTCCCCATAAAATTATTTGAAAATGTTGCGCTTGGTTGAGCACCCAGTTGGCAAAACGTAAAATCGATGATTTTCCGATCAAATCGACTAAAAATAAAATCCGAAAAATCACGATTTTTCGAGTTGCTCCAAATGACCTTAGAGGCACATGCCTAGACCAATTGGACCCTCCTGATTCCAATGAGCATACTTTCAGCCCCCCAGCTCCAGCCGTTCTCGAGATATCCGCCCTCAAAGTTGGGAAATTAAAAAAAAATAGCAATAAAGGGCTAATAAAATCAAACTTCTGAACGGATGGTCCAATCTCGATGCCGATGGTCTCATTCGATTCAGGAGACTCCAACGGTCCATACCAGACCACACTTGATATACTTCAGAAGACGTTTTAATTTTCGAAATATTCGAAAATGACGCGTTTTTTGCAATCTCGATGAAATTCCATTTTGAGAACGCCTCAACCGATTCGGACGAAATTTACAGGGGTCATAGAGGGCCCAAATACAAGCACAATGAGCAATAGTGGAGCCCCGTAGGTGATCGCGTTTGTGCAGGGGGGCCTTGAGAAGAGAGAAATATTTTGAAAAAAACGTACTTTTTTCATGAAAAACGCTATAACTCGGGGAGTTGTGGGAATACAAGAATCAACGAGTGCTCAAAATATGCGCCCTAGATGGGGCTATGTCCCCATAAAATTATTTGAAAATGTTGCGCTTGGTTGAGCACCCAGTTGGCAAAACGTAAAATCGATGATTTTCCGATCAAATCGACTAAAAATAAAATCCGAAAAATCACGATTTTTCGAGTTGCTCCAAATGACCTTAGAGGCACATGTCTAGACCAATTGGACCCTCCTGATTCCAATGAGCATACTTTCAGCCCCCCAGCTCCAGCCGTTCTCGAGATATCCGCCCTCAAAGTTGGGAAATTAAAAAAAATAGCAATAAAGGGCTAATAAAATCAAACTTCTGAACGGATGGTCCAATCTCGATGCCGATGGTCTCATTCGATTCAGGAGACTCCAACGGTCCATACCAGACCACACTTGATATACTTCAGAAGACGTTTTAATTTTCGAAATATTCGAAAATGACGCGTTTTTTGCAATCTCGATGAAATTCCATTTTGAGAACGCCTCAACCGATTCGGACGAAATTTATAGGGGTCATAGAGGGCCCAAATACAAGCACAATGAGCAATAGTGGAGCCCCGTAGGTGATCGCGTTTGTGCAGGGGGGCCTTGAGAAGAGAGAAATATTTTGAAAAAAAACGTACTTTTTTCATGAAAAACGCTATACCTCGGGGAGTTGTGGGAATACAAGAATCAACGAGTGCTCAAAATATGCGCCCTAGATGGGGCTATGTCCCCATAAAATTATTTGAAAATGTTGCGCTTGGTTGAGCACCCAGTTGGCAAAACGTAAAATCGATGATTTTCCGATCAAATCGACTAAAAATAAAATCCGAAAAATCACGATTTTTCGAGTTGCTCCAAATGACCTTAGAGGCACATGCCTAGACCAATTGGACCCTCCTGATTCCAATGAGCATACTTTCAGCCCCCCAGCTCCAGCCGTTCTCGAGATATCCGCCCTCAAAGTTGGGAAATTAAAAAAAATAGCAATAAAGGGCTAATAAAATCAAACTTCTGAACGGATGGTCCAATCTCGATGCCGATGGTCTCATTCGATTCAGGAGACTCCAACGGTCCATACCAGACCACACTTGATATACTTCAGAAGACGTTTTAATTTTCGAAATATTCGAAAATGACGCGTTTTTTGCAATCTCGATGAAATTCCATTTTGAGAACGCCTCAACCGATTCGGACGAAATTTATAGGGGTCATAGAGGGCCCAAATACAAGCACAATGAGCAATAGTGGAGCCCCGTAGGTGATCGCGTTTGTGCAGGGGGGCCTTGAGAAGAGAGAAATATTTTGAAAAAAAACGTACTTTTTTCATGAAAAACGCTATACCTCGGGGAGTTGTGGGAATACAAGAATCAACGAGTGCTCAAAATATGCGCCCTAGATGGGGCTATGTCCCCATAAAATTATTTGAAAATGTTGCGCTTGGTTGAGCACCCAGTTGGCAAAACGTAAAATCGATGATTTTCCGATCAAATCGA
Source organism: Othius punctulatus (assembly GCA_951805005.1). Lineage (NCBI taxonomy): Eukaryota > Metazoa > Arthropoda > Insecta > Coleoptera > Staphylinidae > Othius > Othius punctulatus. The sequence continues at coordinate 37,944,138 of OX638147.1, read as the reverse complement.
CTAAAAATAAAATCCGAAAAATCACGATTTTTCGAGTTGCTCCAAATGACCTTAGAGGCACATGCCTAGACCAATTGGACCCTCCTGATTCCAATGAGCATACTTTCAGCCCCCCAGCTCCAGCCGTTCTCGAGATATCCGCCCTCAAAGTTGGGAAATTAAAAAAAATAGCAATAAAGGGCTAATAAAATCAAACTTCTGAACGGATGGTCCAATCTCGATGCCGATGGTCTCATTCGATTCAGGAGACTCCAACGGTCCATACCAGACCACACTTGATATACTTCAGAAGACGTTTTAATTTTCGAAATATTCGAAAATGACGCGTTTTTTGCAATCTCGATGAAATTCCATTTTGAGAACGCCTCAACCGATTCGGACGAAATTTATAGGGGTCATAGAGGGCCCAAATACAAGCACAATGAGCAATAGTGGAGCCCCGTAGGTGATCGCGTTTGTGCAGGGGGGCCTTGAGAAGAGAGAAATATTTTGAAAAAAACGTACTTTTTTCATGAAAAACGCTATAACTCGGGGAGTTGTGGGAATACAAGAATCAACGAGTGCTCAAAATATGCGCCCTAGATGGGGCTATGTCCCCATAAAATTATTTGAAAATGTTGCGCTTGGTTGAGCACCCAGTTGGCAAAACGTAAAATCGATGATTTTCCGATCAAATCGACTAAAAATAAAATCCGAAAAATCACGATTTTTCGAGTTGCTCCAAATGACCTTAGAGGCACATGCCTAGACCAATTGGACCCTCCTGATTCCAATGAGCATACTTTCAGCCCCCCAGCTCCAGCCGTTCTCGAGATATCCGCCCTCAAAGTTGGGAAATTAAAAAAAATAGCAATAAAGGGCTAATAAAATCAAACTTCTGAACGGATGGTCCAATCTCGATGCCGATGGTCTCATTCGATTCAGGAGACTCCAACGGTCCATACCAGACCACACTTGATATACTTCAGAAGACGTTTTAATTTTCGAAATATTCGAAAATGACGCGTTTTTTGCAATCTCGATGAAATTCCATTTTGAGAACGCCTCAACCGATTCGGACGAAATTTATAGGGGTCTTAGAGGGCCCAAATACAAGCACAATGAGCAATAGTGGAGCCCCGTAGGTGATCGCGTTTGTGCAGGGGGGCCTTGAGAAGAGAGAAATATTTTGAAAAAAAACGTACTTTTTTCATGAAAAACGCTATAACTCGGGGAGTTGTGGGAATACAAGAATCAACGAGTGCTCAAAATATGCGCCCTAGATGGGGCTATGTCCCCATAAAATTATTTGAAAATGTTGCGCTTGGTTGAGCACCCAGTTGGCAAAACGTAAAATCGATGATTTTCCGATCAAATCGACTAAAAATAAAATCCGAAAAATCACGATTTTTCGAGTTGCTCCAAATGACCTTAGAGGCACATGCCTAGACCAATTGGACCCTCCTGATTCCAATGAGCATACTTTCAGCCCCCCAGCTCCAGCCGTTCTCGAGATATCCGCCCTCAAAGTTGGGAAATTAAAAAAAATAGCAATAAAGGGCTAATAAAATCAAACTTCTGAACGGATAGTCCAATCTCGATGCCGATGGTCTCATTCGATTCAGGAGACTCCAACGGTCCATACCAGACCACACTTGATATACTTCAGAAGACGTTTTAATTTTCGAAATATTCGAAAATGACGCGTTTTTTGCAATCTCGATGAAATTCCATTTTGAGAACGCCTCAACCGATTCGGACGAAATTTATAGGGGTCATAGAGGGCCCAAATACAAGCACAATGAGCAATAGTGGAGCCCCGTAGGTGATCGCGTTTGTGCAGGGGGGCCTTGAGAAGATAGAAATATTTTGAAAAAAAACGTACTTTTTTCATGAAACACGCTATAACTCGGGGAGTTGTGGGAATACAAGAATCAACGAGTGCTCAAAATATGCGCCCTAGATGGGGCTATGTCCCCATAAAATTATTTGAAAATGTTGCGCTTGGTTGAGCACCCAGTTGGCAAAACGTAAAATCGATGATTTTCCGATCAAATCGACTAAAAATAAAATCCGAAAAATCACGATTTTTCGAGTTGCTCCAAATGACCTTAGAGGCACATGCCTAGACCAATTGGACCCTCCTGATTCCAATGAGCATACTTTCAGCCCCCCAGCTCCAGCCGTTCTCGAGATATCCGCCCTCAAAGTTGGGAAATTAAAAAAAATAGCAATAAAGGGCTAATAAAATCAAACTTCTGAACGGATGGTCCAATCTCGATGCCGATGGTCTCATTCGATTCAGGAGACTCCAACGGTCTATACCAGACCACACTTGATATACTTCAGAAGACGTTTTAATTTTCGAAATATTCGAAAATGACGCGTTTTTTGCAATCTCGATGAAATTCCATTTTGAGAACGCCTCAACCGATTCGGACGAAATTTATAGGGGTCATAGAGGGCCCAAATACAAGCACAATGAGCAATAGTGGAGCCCCGTAGGTGATCGCGTTTGTGCAGGGGGGCCTTGAGAAGAGAGAAATATTTTGAAAAAAAACGTACTTTTTTCATGAAAAACGCTATAACTCGGGGAGTTGTGGGAATACAAGAATCAACGAGTGCTCAAAATATGCGCCCTAGATGGGGCTATGTCCCCATAAAATTATTTGAAAATGTTGCGCTTGGTTGAGCACCCAGTTGGCAAAACGTAAAATCGATGATTTTCCGATCAAATCGACTAAAAATAAAATCCGAAAAATCACGATTTTTCGAGTTGCTCCAAATGACCTTAGAGGCACATGCCTAGACCAATTGGACCCTCCTGATTCCAATGAGCATACTTTCAGCCCCCCAGCTCCAGCCGTTCTCGAGATATCCGCCCTCAAAGTTGGGAAATTAAAAAAAATAGCAATAAAGGGCTAATAAAATCAAACTTCTGAACGGATGGTCCAATCTCGATGCCGATGGTCTCATTCGATTCAGGAGACTCCAACGGTCCATACCAGACCACACTTGATATACTTCAGAAGACGTTTTAATTTTCGAAATATTCGAAAATGACGCGTTTTTTGCAATCTCGATGAAATTCCATTTTGAGAACGCCTCAACCGATTCGGACGAAATTTATAGGGGTCTTAGAGGGCCCAAATACAAGCACAATGAGCAATAGTGGAGCCCCGTAGGTGATCGCGTTTGTGCAGGGGGGCCTTGAGAAGATAGAAATATTTTGAAAAAAAACGTACTTTTTTCATGAAAAACGCTATAACTCGGGGAGTTGTGGGAATACAAGAATCAACGAGTGCTCAAAATATGCGCCCTAGATGGGGCTATGTCCCCATAAAATTATTTGAAAATGTTGCGCTTGGTTGAGCACCCAGTTGGCAAAACGTAAAATCGATGATTTTCCGATCAAATCGACTAAAAATAAAATCCGAAAAATCACGATTTTTCGAGTTGCTCCAAATGACCTTAGAGGCACATGCCTAGACCAATTGGACCCTCCTGATTCCAATGAGCATACTTTCAGCCCCCCAGCTCCAGCCGTTCTCGAGATATCCGCCCTCAAAGTTGGGAAATTAAAAAAAATAGCAATAAAGGGCTAATAAAATCAAACTTCTGAACGGATAGTCCAATCTCGATGCCGATGGTCTCATTCGATTCAGGAGACTCCAACGGTCCATACCAGACCACACTTGATATACTTCAGAAGACGTTTTAATTTTCGAAATATTCGAAAATGACGCGTTTTTTGCAATCTCGATGAAATTCCATTTTGAGAACGCCTCAACCGATTCGGACGAAATTTATAGGGGTCATAGAGGGCCCAAATACAAGCACAATGAGCAATAGTGGAGCCCCGTAGGTGATCGCGTTTGTGCAGGGGGGCCTTGAGAAGATAGAAATATTTTGAAAAAAAACGTACTTTTTTCATGAAAAACGCTATAACTCGGGGAGTTGTGGGAATACAAGAATCAACGAGTGCTCAAAATATGCGCCCTAGATGGGGCTATGTCCCCATAAAATTATTTGAAAATGTTGCGCTTGGTTGAGCACCCAGTTGGCAAAACGTAAAATCGATGATTTTCCGATCAAATCGACTAAAAATAAAATCCGAAAAATCACGATTTTTCGAGTTGCTCCAAATGACCTTAGAGGCACATGCCTAGACCAATTGGACCCTCCTGATTCCAATGAGCATACTTTCAGCCCCCCAGCTCCAGCCGTTCTCGAGATATCCGCCCTCAAAGTTGGGAAATTAAAAAAAATAGCAATAAAGGGCTAATAAAATCAAACTTCTGAACGGATGGTCCAATCTCGATGCCGATGGTCTCATTCGATTCAGGAGACTCCAACGGTCTATACCAGACCACACTTGATATACTTCAGAAGACGTTTTAATTTTCGAAATATTCGAAAATGACGCGTTTTTTGCAATCTCGATGAAATTCCATTTTGAGAACGCCTCAACCGATTCGGACGAAATTTATAGGGGTCATAGAGGGCCCAAATACAAGCACAATGAGCAATAGTGGAGCCCCGTAGGTGATCGCGTTTGTGCAGGGGGGCCTTGAGAAGAGAGAAATATTTTGAAAAAAAACGTACTTTTTTCATGAAAAACGCTATAACTCGGGGAGTTGTGGGAATACAAGAATCAACGAGTGCTCAAAATATGCGCCCTAGATGGGGCTATGTCCCCATAAAATTATTTGAAAATGTTGCGCTTGGTTGAGCACCCAGTTGGCAAAACGTAAAATCGATGATTTTCCGATCAAATCGACTAAAAATAAAATCCGAAAAATCACGATTTTTCGAGTTGCTCCAAATGACCTTAGAGGCACATGCCTAGACCAATTGGACCCTCCTGATTCCAATGAGCATACTTTCAGCCCCCCAGCTCCAGCCGTTCTCGAGATATCCGCCCTCAAAGTTGGGAAATTAAAAAAAATAGCAATAAAGGGCTAATAAAATCAAACTTCTGAACGGATGGTCCAATCTCGATGCCGATGGTCTCATTCGATTCAGGAGACTCCAACGGTCCATACCAGACCACACTTGATATACTTCAGAAGACGTTTTAATTTTCGAAATATTCGAAAATGACGCGTTTTTTGCAATCTCGATGAAATTCCATTTTGAGAACGCCTCAACCGATTCGGACGAAATTTATAGGGGTCTTAGAGGGCCCAAATACAAGCACAATGAGCAATAGTGGAGCCCCGTAGGTGATCGCGTTTGTGCAGGGGGGCCTTGAGAAGATAGAAATATTTTGAAAAAAAACGTACTTTTTTCATGAAAAACGCTATAACTCGGGGAGTTGTGGGAATACAAGAATCAACGAGTGCTCAAAATATGCGCCCTAGATGGGGCTATGTCCCCATAAAATTATTTGAAAATGTTGCGCTTGGTTGAGCACCCAGTTGGCAAAACGTAAAATCGATGATTTTCCGATCAAATCGACTAAAAATAAAATCCGAAAAATCACGATTTTTCGAGTTGCTCCAAATGACCTTAGAGGCACATGCCTAGACCAATTGGACCCTCCTGATTCCAATGAGCATACTTTCAGCCCCCCAGCTCCAGCCGTTCTCGAGATATCCGCCCTCAAAGTTGGGAAATTAAAAAAAATAGCAATAAAGGGCTAATAAAATCAAACTTCTGAACGGATGGTCCAATCTCGATGCCGATGGTCTCATTCGATTCAGGAGACTCCAACGGTCCATACCAGACCACACTTGATATACTTCAGAAGACGTTTTAATTTTCGAAATATTCGAAAATGACGCGTTTTTTGCAATCTCGATGAAATTCCATTTTGAGAACGCCTCAACCGATTCGGACGAAATTTATAGGGGTCTTAGAGGGCCCAAATACAAGCACAATGAGCAATAGTGGAGCCCCGTAGGTGATCGCGTTTGTGCAGGGGGGCCTTGAGAAGAGAGAAATATTTTGAAAAAAAACGTACTTTTTTCATGAAAAACGCTATAACTCGGGGAGTTGTGGGAATACAAGAATCAACGAGTGCTCAAAATATGCGCCCTAGATGGGGCTATGTCCCCATAAAATTATTTGAAAATGTTGCGCTTGGTTGAGCACCCAGTTGGCAAAACGTAAAATCGATGATTTTCCGATCAAATCGACTAAAAATAAAATCCGAAAAATCACGATTTTTCGAGTTGCTCCAAATGACCTTAGAGGCACATGCCTAGACCAATTGGACCCTCCTGATTCCAATGAGCATACTTTCAGCCCCCCAGCTCCAGCCGTTCTCGAGATATCCGCCCTCAAAGTTGGGAAATTAAAAAAAATAGCAATAAAGGGCTAATAAAATCAAACTTCTGAACGGATGGTCCAATCTCGATGCCGATGGTCTCATTCGATTCAGGAGACTCCAACGGTCCATACCAGACCACACTTGATATACTTCAGAAGACGTTTTAATTTTCGAAATATTCGAAAATGACGCGTTTTTTGCAATCTCGATGAAATTCCATTTTGAGAACGCCTCAACCGATTCGGACGAAATTTATAGGGGTCATAGAGGGCCCAAATACAAGCACAATGAGCAATAGTGGAGCCCCGTAGGTGTTCGCGTTTGTGCAGGGGGGCCTTGAGAAGAGAGAAATATTTTGAAAAAAAACGTACTTTTTTCATGAAAAACGCTATAACTCGGGGAGTTGTGGGAATACAAGAATCAACGAGTGCTCAAAATATGCGCCCTAGATGGGGCTATGTCCCCATAAAATTATTTGAAAATGTTGCGCTTGGTTGAGCACCCAGTTGGCAAAACGTAAAATCGATGATTTTCCGATCAAATCGACTAAAAATAAAATCCGAAAAATCACGATTTTTCGAGTTGCTCCAAATGACCTTAGAGGCACATGCCTAGACCAATTGGACCCTCCTGATTCCAATGAGCATACTTTCAGCCCCCCAGCTCCAGCCGTTCTCGAGATATCCGCCCTCAAAGTTGGGAAATTAAAAAAAATAGCAATAAAGGGCTAATAAAATCAAACTTCTGAACGGATGGTCCAATCTCGATGCCGATGGTCTCATTCGATTCAGGAGACTCCAACGGTCTATACCAGACCACACTTGATATACTTCAGAAGACGTTTTAATTTTCGAAATATTCGAAAATGACGCGTTTTTTGCAATCTCGATGAAATTCCATTTTGAGAACGCCTCAACCGATTCGGACGAAATTTATAGGGGTCATAGAGGGCCCAAATACAAGCACAATGAGCAATAGTGGAGCCCCGTAGGTGATCGCGTTTGTGCAGGGGGGCCTTGAGAAGAGAGAAATATTTTGAAAAAAAACGTACTTTTTTCATGAAAAACGCTATACCTCGGGGAGTTGTGGGAATACAAGAATCAACGAGTGCTCAAAATATGCGCCCTAGATGGGGCTATGTCCCCATAAAATTATTTGAAAATGTTGCGCTTGGTTGAGCACCCAGTTGGCAAAACGTAAAATCGATGATTTTCCGATCAAATCGACTAAAAATAAAATCCGAAAAATCACGATTTTTCGAGTTGCTCCAAATGACCTTAGAGGCACATGCCTAGACCAATTGGACCCTCCTGATTCCAATGAGCATACTTTCAGCCCCCCAGCTCCAGCCGTTCTCGAGATATCCGCCCTCAAAGTTGGGAAATTAAAAAAAATAGCAATAAAGGGCTAATAAAATCAAACTTCTGAACGGATGGTCCAATCTCGATGCCGATGGTCTCATTCGATTCAGGAGACTCCAACGGTCTATACCAGACCACACTTGATATACTTCAGAAGACGTTTTAATTTTCGAAATATTCGAAAATGACGCGTTTTTTGCAATCTCGATGAAATTCCATTTTGAGAACGCCTCAACCGATTCGGACGAAATTTATAGGGGTCATAGAGGGCCCAAATACAAGCACAATGAGCAATAGTGGAGCCCCGTAGGTGATCGCGTTTGTGCAGGGGGGCCTTGAGAAGAGAGAAATATTTTGAAAAAAAACGTACTTTTTTCATGAAAAACGCTATACCTCGGGGAGTTGTGGGAATACAAGAATCAACGAGTGCTCAAAATATGCGCCCTAGATGGGGCTATGTCCCCATAAAATTATTTGAAAATGTTGCGCTTGGTTGAGCACCCAGTTGGCAAAACGTAAAATCGATGATTTTCCGATCAAATCGACTAAAAATAAAATCCGAAAAATCACGATTTTTCGAGTTGCTCCAAATGACCTTAGAGGCACATGCCTAGACCAATTGGACCCTCCTGATTCCAATGAGCATACTTTCAGCCCCCCAGCTCCAGCCGTTCTCGAGATATCCGCCCTCAAAGTTGGGAAATTAAAAAAAATAGCAATAAAGGGCTAATAAAATCAAACTTCTGAACGGATGGTCCAATCTCGATGCCGATGGTCTCATTCGATTCAGGAGACTCCAACGGTCCATACCAGACCACACTTGATATACTTCAGAAGACGTTTTAATTTTCGAAATATTCGAAAATGACGCGTTTTTTGCAATCTCGATGAAATTCCATTTTGAGAACGCCTCAACCGATTCGGACGAAATTTATAGGGGTCTTAGAGGGCCCAAATACAAGCACAATGAGCAATAGTGGAGCCCCGTAGGTGATCGCGTTTGTGCAGGGGGGCCTTGAGAAGAGAGAAATATTTTGAAAAAAAACGTACTTTTTTCATGAAAAACGCTATAACTCGGGGAGTTGTGGGAATACAAGAATCAACGAGTGCTCAAAATATGCGCCCTAGATGGGGCTATGTCCCCATAAAATTATTTGAAAATGTTGCGCTTGGTTGAGCACCCAGTTGGCAAAACGTAAAATCGATGATTTTCCGATCAAATCGACTAAAAATAAAATCCGAAAAATCACGATTTTTCGAGTTGCTCCAAATGACCTTAGAGGCACATGCCTAGACCAATTGGACCCTCCTGATTCCAATGAGCATACTTTCAGCCCCCCAGCTCCAGCCGTTCTCGAGATATCCGCCCTCAAAGTTGGGAAATTAAAAAAAATAGCAATAAAGGGCTAATAAAATCAAACTTCTGAACGGATGGTCCAATCTCGATGCCGATGGTCTCATTCGATTCAGGAGACTCCAACGGTCCATACCAGACCACACTTGATATACTTCAGAAGACGTTTTAATTTTCGAAATATTCGAAAATGACGCGTTTTTTGCAATCTCGATGAAATTCCATTTTGAGAACGCCTCAACCGATTCGGACGAAATTTATAGGGGTCTTAGAGGGCCCAAATACAAGCACAATGAGCAATAGTGGAGCCCCGTAGGTGATCGCGTTTGTGCAGGGGGGCCTTGAGAAGAGAGAAATATTTTGAAAAAAAACGTACTTTTTTCATGAAAAACGCTATAACTCGGGGAGTTGTGGGAATACAAGAATCAACGAGTGCTCAAAATATGCGCCCTAGATGGGGCTATGTCCCCATAAAATTATTTGAAAATGTTGCGCTTGGTTGAGCACCCAGTTGGCAAAACGTAAAATCGATGATTTTCCGATCAAATCGACTAAAAATAAAATCCGAAAAATCACGATTTTTCGAGTTGCTCCAAATGACCTTAGAGGCACATGCCTAGACCAATTGGACCCTCCTGATTCCAATGAGCATACTTTCAGCCCCCCAGCTCCAGCCGTTCTCGAGATATCCGCCCTCAAAGTTGGGAAATTAAAAAAAATAGCAATAAAGGGCTAATAAAATCAAACTTCTGAACGGATGGTCCAATCTCGATGCCGATGGTCTCATTCGATTCAGGAGACTCCAACGGTCCATACCAGACCACACTTGATATACTTCAGAAGACGTTTTAATTTTCGAAATATTCGAAAATGACGCGTTTTTTGCAATCTCGATGAAATTCCATTTTGAGAACGCCTCAACCGATTCGGACGAAATTTATAGGGGTCTTAGAGGGCCCAAATACAAGCACAATGAGCAATAGTGGAGCCCCGTAGGTGATCGCGTTTGTGCAGGGGGGCCTTGAGAAGAGAGAAATATTTTGAAAAAAAACGTACTTTTTTCATGAAAAACGCTATAACTCGGGGAGTTGTGGGAATACAAGAATCAACGAGTGCTCAAAATATGCGCCCTAGATGGGGCTATGTCCCCATAAAATTATTTGAAAATGTTGCGCTTGGTTGAGCACCCAGTTGGCAAAACGTAAAATCGATGATTTTCCGATCAAATCGACTAAAAATAAAATCCGAAAAATCACGATTTTTCGAGTTGCTCCAAATGACCTTAGAGGCACATGCCTAGACCAATTGGACCCTCCTGATTCCAATGAGCATACTTTCAGCCCCCCAGCTCCAGCCGTTCTCGAGATATCCGCCCTCAAAGTTGGGAAATTAAAAAAAATAGCAATAAAGGGCTAATAAAATCAAACTTCTGAACGGATGGTCCAATCTCGATGCCGATGGTCTCATTCGATTCAGGAGACTCCAACGGTCCATACCAGACCACACTTGATATACTTCAGAAGACGTTTTAATTTTCGAAATATTCGAAAATGACGCGTTTTTTGCAATCTCGATGAAATTCCATTTTGAGAACGCCTCAACCGATTCGGACGAAATTTATAGGGGTCATAGAGGGCCCAAATACAAGCACAATGAGCAATAGTGGAGCCCCGTAGGTGATCGCGTTTGTGCAGGGGGGCCTTGAGAAGATAGAAATATTTTGAAAAAAAACGTACTTTTTTCATGAAAAACGCTATAACTCGGGGAGTTGTGGGAATACAAGAATCAACGAGTGCTCAAAATATGCGCCCTAGATGGGGCTATGTCCCCATAAAATTATTTGAAAATGTTGCGCTTGGTTGAGCACCCAGTTGGCAAAACGTAAAATCGATGATTTTCCGATCAAATCGACTAAAAATAAAATCCGAAAAATCACGATTTTTCGAGTTGCTCCAAATGACCTTAGAGGCACATGCCTAGACCAATTGGACCCTCCTGATTCCAATGAGCATACTTTCAGCCCCCCAGCTCCAGCCGTTCTCGAGATATCCGCCCTCAAAGTTGGGAAATTAAAAAAAATAGCAATAAAGGGCTAATAAAATCAAACTTCTGAACGGATGGTCCAATCTCGATGCCGATGGTCTCATTCGATTCAGGAGACTCCAACGGTCCATACCAGACCACACTTGATATACTTCAGAAGACGTTTTAATTTTCGAAATATTCGAAAATGACGCGTTTTTTGCAATCTCGATGAAATTCCATTTTGAGAACGCCTCAACCGATTCGGACGAAATTTATAGGGGTCATAGAGGGCCCAAATACAAGCACAATGAGCAATAGTGGGGCCCCGTAGGTGTTCGCGTTTGTGCAGGGGGGGCTTGAGAAGAGAGAAATATTTTGAAAAAAAACGTACTTTTTTCATGAAAAACGCTATAACTCGGGGAGTTGTGGGAATACAAGAATCAACGAGTGCTCAAAATATGCGCCCTAGATGGGGCTATGTCCCCATAAAATTATTTGAAAATGTTGCGCTTGGTTGAGCACCCAGTTGGCAAAACGTAAAATCGATGATTTTCCGATCAAATCGGCTAAAAATAAAATCAGAAAAATCACGATTTTTCGAGTTGCTCCAAATGACCTTAGAGGCACATGCCTAAACCAATTGGACCCTCCTGATTCCAATGAGCATACTTTCAGCCCCCCAGCCCCATCCGTTCTCGAGATATCCGCCCTCAAAGTTGGGAAATTAAAAAAAATAGCAATAAAGGGCTAATAAAATCAAACTTCTGAACGGATGGTCCAATGTCGATGCCGATGGTCTCATTCGATTCAGGAGACTCCAACGATCCATACCAGACCTCACTTGATATACTTCAGAAGACGTTTTAATTTTCGAAATATTCGAAAATGACGCGTTTTTTGCAATCTCGATGAAATTCCATTTTGAGAACGCCTCAACCGATTCGGACGAAATTTATAGGGGTCATAGAGGGCCCAAATACAAGCACAATGAGCAATAGTGGGGCCCCGTAGGTGTTCGCGTTTGTGCAGGGGGGCCTTGAGAAGAGAGAAATATTTTGAAAAAAAACGTACTTTTTTCATGAAAAACGCTATAACTCGGGGAGTTGTGGGAATACAAGAATCAACGAGTGCTCAAAATATGCGCCCTAGATGGGGCTATGTCCCCATAAAATTATTTGAAAATGTTGCGCTTGGTTGAGCACCCAGTTGGCAAAACGTAAAATCGATGATTTTCCGATCAAATCGACTAAAAATAAAATCCGAAAAATCACGATTTTTCGAGTTGCTCCAAATGACCTTAGAGGCACATGCCTAGACCAATTGGACCCTCCTGATTCCAATGAGCATACTTTCAGCCCCCCAGCTCCAGCCGTTCTCGAGATATCCGCCCTCAAAGTTGGGAAATTAAAAAAAATAGCAATAAAGGGCTAATAAAATCAAACTTCTGAACGGATGGTCCAATCTCGATGCCGATGGTCTCATTCGATTCAGGAGACTCCAACGGTCCATACCAGACCACACTTGATATACTTCAGAAGACGTTTTAATTTTCGAAATATTCGAAAATGACGCGTTTTTTGCAATCTCGATGAAATTCCATTTTGAGAACGCCTCAACCGATTCGGACGAAATTTATAGGGGTCATAGAGGGCCCAAATACAAGCACAATGAGCAATAGTGGGGCCCCGTAGGTGTTCGCGTTTGTGCAGGGGGGCCTTGAGAAGAGAGAAATATTATGAAAAAAAACGTACTTTTTTCATGAAAAACGCTATAACTCGGGGAGTTGTGGGAATACAAGAATCAACGAGTGCTCAAAATATGCGCCCTAGATGGGGCTATGTCCCCATAAAATTATTTGAAAATGTTGCGCTTGGTTGAGCACCCAGTTGGCAAAACGTAAAATCGATGATTTTCCGATCAAATCGACTAAAAATAAAATCCGAAAAATCACGATTTTTCGAGTTGCTCCAAATGACCTTAGAGGCACATGCCTAGACCAATTGGACCCTCCTGATTCCAATGAGCATACTTTCAGCCCCCCAGCTCCAGCCGTTCTCGAGATATCCGCCCTCAAAGTTGGGAAATTAAAAAAAATAGCAATAAAGGGCTAATAAAATCAAACTTCTGAACGGATGGTCCAATCTCGATGCCGATGGTCTCATTCGATTCAGGAGACTCCAACGGTCCATACCAGACCACACTTGATATACTTCAGAAGACGTTTTAATTTTAGAAATATTCGAAAATGACGCGTTTTTTGCAATCTCGATGAAATTCCATTACGAGAACGCCTTAACCGATTCGGACGAAATTTATGGGGGTCATAGAGGGCCCAAATACAAGCACAATGAGCAATCGCGTTTGTGCAGGGGGGTCTTTTATTTTTAATTATTTAATTTGTCGACATGTGAGTTTGTGGCGATGTTTCTCTGTACGTTCGAATGCTACTGATTTTATCATTGTTGCAACTGGCTGTTACTTCAGACACCATGTGAATTGATGAAAGGCCGCTTAAATTATTCACCATCATCAATCTTGGAATGGTGTGTGTGTTGAATAGTTAGAAACTAATTAATGCAAAAAGTTGATTAGCTATTATATTGTGCTTAATTCCGGCGTTTGCTACACTCGCTTGCGCTGCCGTAAGCAACGCGTTCTATCGGACAATCGGAAAGAAACCAAAGCGGCGGTTTTTGAATGTAGTTGCCATAAAATCTATTGTTTGGTAGTAAATTATTGCATTGGTATGTGTTTAGAGCCGACTCTTGCGTTCACGCATCGTATGCGCAGCATTAATGTCGATTGTAATTATTTTGATTATAATAAATACGCTCGATTATCCCAGCAACTGGTTTGACAGCTGTGCCGACTTTCTTTTGTCAATTTGTCCTCGAATTAACTCATTTGTGTATCAATATTCAATTTATTTGTGATTACCATCCACAATACCCCATTATTATTCTCTCACCTGTTGGCAGCGTTACCCAGAAGTATCGCATAATTCAGGATGATTCAATTAACGATAGTGGGACAAAAAACGTCGATTTTCGAGTGGGCAGCATGCTAATTACCGTTTTGTAAGAATCAATCCGGATGACAGGCGGTCGCGTTTCCGGTATTTACATACCGGTGGCGGTTAGATGAAAGTACTGACAGTAAACGGCATTAATCTCGTTACAGAGCGTAGGTGTAGACAATTCTAAAATCGGTTAGAGACATTTCATTTGCATAGATGGTGCGTTTCGTTAAGCCTACATTGTGTTCACTGGGAGTAATTTGTACGAAAAAAAAAGCGCAGTAAGTACGAACAATGAGTTGGCTATTTGTCTTGGATTGTTGAGGCTGACATTTAGCGGGTGGAAGTTTAAAAATGCCCAATAAGATGTGCACCTGTCAGGCAATGAGTGCGGGGAGAACTCGGACTCATTGTCTGGCCTGCACCGGACGAGCCACGAAATTAAACCGGACGGCTGCATGACTTGTGGAGCTTTTTTCCTCGTTGGTGATTTATCTCCTAACATGATTGTTAAATTGAGATGTCTGGTTATGAATAATTCCTCCGTTTCCAAATCGAATATACCTGAAACGGTTCTAACACCGCCGAGATTTATTTAAACTGTACTGTGCCATAAATTATGCCACAATTGGTCGCTTCAAAATAGGCTGAACTTTTACGCGTAGGCGAGACGTAAGTAATATGTGAGAATGGCGAAACATTTTAGTCCGGGCATTAATCATTCTCGGAACTTAGAAAAGAGAGCAAAACGACTCCGACGGCTAAACAATTGTTTATTTACTTAAACCGAGCTTACATTATTTTGCGACTTTTTGCCACGGCCGTGATTTATATGTGCAGGCTGCATTTGCATGAAATTCAACGTCACGCCTATGCATTTTCCGACCGACCAACTCCGTCAATAACTACTACTATTAACCCCCAGGACCCACAGGATAGCACAATACAACAATTAACACAAATTTACTCAACACACATGTGCTATTTGTATCAATAATTATTGGCACACAATTTACTTATATTACAATTTATTTAAAAACGACCTAAATTCAACAATAATTTATCAAATAATTTATTAGCAAACACATATATTCAATTAATTAACGAAGGCCAGTTTGCAACGTCATATAATTTCAGATTACCCGTCGCCATTTTAATACCTACATAGTCAAGTTTGTATACTTCGCGCAACGACAGTTTGTTTTTATGGCATTGACTTGCAATAAAAATTATAAGGGTGGGATTGTTAAACCACTTCAAGTTAGGTAAAGTCCAGGTATCCAGTCCTGGCTTTGGCTTGAATGTTAGTAGTTATACTATGGGGATTCTGGATCGCCCCCCGCGAAGATTTCGATTAATTTAATTCGCGGTTTGATTCGCGTTAATCGGCGGAATTTGCGGGTAATTACATCATTAAAGTTCGCGTTTTAATGGGATAATCGCGACAATTATACGCTGTACTTACACCACAATTACTCAAATTGCGCCGATTAACGCGAATCAAACGGCGAATTAAATTAATCGAAATCTTCGCGGGGGGCGATCCAGAATCCCCATAGTATAACTACTAATGTTGATGCACCAAAGAGTTGCCAGTGATAAAGGGCCGGCCGATACCTGGACTTTTATGATATCTAACTTGAAGTGGTTTAACAATCCCACCCTTGTAATTTTTATTGCAAGTCAATGTCATAAAAACAAACTATCGTTGCGCGAAGTATACCAAGTAACTTGTAGATAACAATTCCATGCAGAAGTGCGCGCGATAGTCCATGATGTAGAGTTGTTTGGTGCCTTAAAGTAAGCAAAAGATATAGTTTGGCAGATAGAAGCAGCAATCATTTACCGATGGCACTGGACGCGATTGAGATTAAAAGAATTGTTGGCATAGCTGAGGAACGTTCTCCGGTTCTCACATGTGTCCAGTAGCAGCGGTATTATCTCTAGCCGGATAACTGTCGCGATCATATCGTTCAGATTTCCGTCGGGAAGCCATTACAGCCGCTTCCTCCTTATGCAAAGCTAATAAAGCTGGTCTTGCCTTATATTGGGCGTAATATAAGTTTGATTCTTGAAAATTTTCGTGCTTCCGATTTCAATCATATTTCCGCTGATTTGTTATGAAAATAACCTCCGCCTGAATACCGGATCGCATCTACGCGCTGGCAAATGTAATTTTGCTCGAAATGCAAGAATCTTGCGCATGCATGAATATTGATTGACGAGCGCTGCTCTTGTCAAAAGGGGGATGGATGAAAAAATAGTAATAATTTGCGAACAGATGTGCGAGAGGCAAGCGTGGCGTTGGCACTCGGCTGGTTTCGGGGCTCGATTATAACTCGTATAAACATTTGACGTCCGCGCGTTACAAATACAAGGGACATTAATCTTCCGGAAAGTGACGAGTCTCGGGGCCCAAATGGCTGTGCGCGCCATCAAAACATTTGCCAATTATGTATTCGAAGAAATTCCGATTGTTTTACTCAACTATTGTTCCTGTTAAAAAGTCAACATTCGTAATTGGCGTGTTTCCTTTATAAGAAAGGAAATGCCTCGCCAAATGTCCCCGTAGACGCAACTTCGCTGTATAAATATTTGAAGTACTCACGACTGCAAGAGCGATTCAGAACTGAACCAGGTGCAGCGATCGGAAACCGATGTATAGTCACCGCATTGTTACCACCTGAAAATCGTCTCAATAGATAGTGCTTCAAAACTTTACGAAATTTGACAAAAATAACTTAATATTTAATTATCAAATTTCGTATAGTGTTTTCACTTGATATTGAAAATGTACCTGCAATGAGGGTTTATTACGGTCAAGGGTTCTCCATTGTATGGCGTGCTGCGAAGAGGCTCTGGACTCCGCAATAAACACCCTTCGTAGGTAGATTTTCAATTTCAAGTAAAAAAACTATACAAACATGGCAAATATGTAACTATAATCATTCTCAGGATTTTTTGTTAATTTGTTATGAATTATGGTAGTTGTTTTCCTTTTTATTTCTATAAAATTTTCCACCATATTTCTTTTTTATAACATTCTGGATTCCACCATGGTGTAACTTTTCGTCGTTTTTGGTCGTTAAAATATGTAAATCTAGCTAATCTAGCTTGATAATTAGATGGGCAGATGCAGTTAGAAGTGCTAGAAAAATGTAAAAGCAGGGACGTGCTTGTATACGGGGTGCGCATAAAAGAACTACCCCGGACGATATTTAGTTATTAAATAATAATGGGATTAACCGTATACATTACACGGTCCCTGAAATCAAGTCGCTTCAGTAAACACTGTTAGTAAGATTAACATACGTAGGGTTAGTTGTCATAATGGTGATATGGATCCGAACCCAACCGTCCCACTTGGGGTATGCGGAATAAATCGAGCGGGAGCCTTTCACGTTGAGGGGCTCAGCCAGTCTATAAAACATGTCTCTATTCCGTTCCATTTGAACGATATCGTGTAACAAATATGTCCCAACATGCTGCTATATCATCGTGCGGATTAGTTTTGATAGACCTGGGCCAGGGCGATAATCAACCCGCCACGTTCCGAGCCCGCCAGTCGGGGATAATCGGACACTCCAAACAAATTACCCAACACCCAAATCATATAAAATATAAATTAATTATGGTAATCCACTTTGCGCCCTCCACATACGCCACACATGACAAATTAAAGAGGCATTATGTGTTTCTGCGAATTAATCAGCGAGCCGTGTTCGCAACGTGCATATCTTATTACGTCTAATTATTACGCTTCCTGTTTTTACCGCAGTACACGGCCTTTCAACTCGAATAAAAATCACCCCTTCACATGTAATTCTCCGTCACTACCGTCCACTTGGTATCCGGAACGCGCATCGCTGCTCATTCCGAATGATACATCTGCATACGTGTCGTCCAGAAAAGTCATCAAGTTTGCTATAAAAGCACACCACCGACTGCTGCATTGGCTAATTATATTTCCGGATAACGATCAATTGAGAAGCAACCTTTTTGTTGAGTGCCCTTTTTCTAACCAGCAAAAATGTCGACGTCAAAACGACACACGCTTAACTGATCACTCGAAAATACAGTGGCGGTGCAAGACTTAATGGACCCTTCGGATAAAATTTTCGTCTTAAGGGCAGACGCGAAGTATAAATGACCACAAGTTTGTAATGTATTTTAAGGCTTTAATTGTTTGTAACTTTTTTAACATTTTAGCTGTAACAATTTAAAGTAGTTGAACATGCGCGGTTTGAATGCATTGTTTGTTGCTCAAAATAACACCGAAGTTAGAATTTAAAACAGCATTTTCAACCTATGATAAAAGCAGTTGAAATATGCTGAAATTCATATTTGTAAAAATGTGTAATTTCCATTCTTCAAATCTTCTAAAAATTTGACGACGAGAGTAGTAGGAGCAAGCCGATTCAAGAACATCCTCACGACCTTGAAGGTCGGTGAGGAGGTTCTAGAATCTCATGTCTCAAATAAGTGAGAAAATCGAGTTATTAACTTTCGCAATTGGCCAAATTCATTTGCCTATTATTAGGGAAAAAAAACATCCTGGAACTAATGTCCGTACAAGGAGCATACAAAATATATGCTAAATATATGTCAAAACAACAAAATCCGTCACTACATGCCGTTTAACAAGGTTTACATTAGCTCAGATCGATATTCTCGCTGGAAAACATGTGTCGCCCATTAAGCCTCCATCCTTCCTCGTATAACAAAGCCTGTCCAATTTATTTTTATCAATTAAGTAAACAATAACAAAAAAACGCCCGTATGCATTAGCAACGGACATTACAACGTTTTTATTGCTTCATTAATGGACGTGCGCTTATTAATCTATGTGTTTTGCTCCTTGCAACAATTAGAAATAATTATAATTGGTGGAAAACTAAATTAGTTTCAATATTTTAATTTACTGTTTACTGATATTATTGTACTGATGTACTATAATTTAAGCTTTTCAGACATTTTATACAGTGCAGTAGATAAATTATTACAATCAAATCTTTCATCAGGTATGGAAGAAAATTGAAAAAAAAAACTTATGTTGACGAAATGCTCATAATACGAGTATCAATGATTGCATACTAATGTTACGAAAATTTTGTTTGAAGAATAGGAAATTTAAGTTAAGGCCAGTGTTCATTTTGCTATGGTAGATGGCGTACCATGCAATGCTCTCAAGGTTCACCAAGGCGTCTATTTGTATAAAAAATGTGTCATCAAGGTAACACGTAAAGCATTTGGTAATAAATATATTGGGTCTAAAATTGTCGTAGGTAGTAGTCCAGCAAAGGGTGTGTAACATAGGTATAATCATACGAGCTGGGATTGTTTTTAATGCTCCCATTTTGATATGTAAATGTGGCAGATTTAAGTGTCATTGTTGTAAAACAGATGGCTGCCGGATTATTATGTAGTGCGCTGAATTAGGTGTGGGCTGTATTGGAGCTGGCCCGTAATGGCGCCCGAGCAGGGGCATTCTTATCTATGAAACGCGGGTTGATGGATTCGAATCGATGGCCGCCGCACCCTTGGCGGCGGCGAGTGGGATGTGTATATTTGTAAGAAAAGGCGGCGAAGTTTTCCTCGGACGGGCGGCAATTTCCTGAGTGGTCCCGGGCCTAGTTTCCGGCGGCAGCGAAGTCGCATGCGAGCGCGGACGGTTGGCCGCGGTTTCGGCCGGCCGGCCGTTTCGGAAACGGCGCGATGGCCGGGGCCGAGGTGGTAATTAAACGGCGCCCAATACGGATGCAATTACATTTTTGCTGCAAACGTCGAAGCGCGTTTAGAAAGTCGTACATCAGCAGAGCCCGACAGCTCAGGTATAATTATACTAATTGCCCATTAAACCGGCCACTTACAGGCGTTTGCATCGATGATGAACGGATGGGCGGCGGTTCTTTTAGCAACGTGACGAGACGATGCACCGATGGAAATTGCATTTGACGATGTCACATCGCTTTCCAGAAGCAACTATGAAAGTTCACAATTTTTAGATAGCCGTTTTAGCAAAACCAAAGAAATCTAGAAGAACAAAGACCAAAGACAGGAGATCATTCTTAGGAGGTCTTTCAAGATCCAGACCAAATTCGTCATCTGTCCCCTATTCATCCAGAAAAATGTAATAAATCTAAACGAAGTGAAGACCCAGGTGCAGTTACAGTAAACCAAAGAAATCCAGAAGAACAACGAAACCACACTTTTAGCCGTTAGATGATAGTTAGATCATTCTTGAAAGACCTCCTGTTTGGTATCATCAAACTTTAGATGATGACGCCGGAAATTTTAGTTTTGTTTAAGATTTCATGACATTTCACAAAGCAACTTTTACTGCAACCCACTAATAGTGGGTCCTTCCCTGCATATTTTGGTAGCAAAATCACGGAAACTTGGTTGTTATTTACAATCCAGATCTAATTCGTCATCTGTCACCATCCAGAAATCTATATCCAGAATCTACATCTACATCCAGAATATTCATCCAGAAAAATGTAACAAATCTAAACGAAGTGAAGACCCAATTGTAGAAATTCTGGAAAAATTAGAGATAAAGAACAATCAGATTTTTAAGTTTTCAAATTGTTACAAGTATCTCTAATGAGTAGGCATATAACATTGTAAAATCTTTACTGTAAGCAACTACAAATCCAAAGGTGTTACAATATCCAAAAACTTGTAAATTGTTAATTCGGGGTACATTGAATTTAACAGGTATTCTTATAATGATTTTATAAAGTTTAAACTCTGTTAAGCTATTCAAAAATGATTTAATTACATGCGAAAAACCGTCCTCTAACTATAACTGGGCAGAAATTCTGATAAAATTAGAGATAGAGTGCAATCAGATTTTTGAATTTTCTAATAGTTACAAGTATCTCTAATGAGTAGGTATATAAAATTGTAACATCTTAAATGTAAGCAAATTAGAGATAGAGTACAACTATAACTAGGCAGAAATTCTGGCAAAATCAGAGATTGAGTACAACTATAACTAGGCAGAAATTCTGAAAAAATTACAGATTGAGTACAACTATAACTAGGCAGAAATTCTGAAAAAATTGCGATAGAAACACATTTTTGAGTTTTCAAATTGTTACAAGTATCTCTAATGAATAGGTATATAAAATTGTAACATCTTAAATGCAAGCAAATTGGAGATAGAGTACAACTATAACTAGGCACAAATTCTGGCAAAATTAGAGATAGAGCACAATTATAACTAGGCAGAAATTCTGGAAAAATTAGAGATAAAGAACAATCAGATTTTTTAGTTTTCAAATTGTTACAAGTATTTCTAATGAGTAGGTATATAAAATTGTAAGATCTTCACAGTAAGCAACTGCAAATCCAAAGGTATTACAATATACAAAAACTTGTAAATTCGGGGTACATTGGCAGAAACTCTGGCAGAAATACTGGAAAAATTAGAGATAGAGTACAACTATATCTAGACAGAAATTCTGGAAAAATAAGAGATAGAGTGCAATCAGATTTTTGAATTTTCTAATAGTTACAAGTATCTCTAATGAGTAGGTATATAAAATTGTAACATCTTAAATGTAAGCAAATTAGAGATAGAGTACAACTATAACTAGGCAAAAATTCTGGAAAAATTCGAGATAGGGAACAATCAGATTTTTTAATTTTCTAATAGGTACAAGTATCTCTAATGTGTAGGTATATAAAATTGTAACATCTTAAATGAAGGCAAATTAGGGATAGAGTACGACTTTAACTAGGCAAAAATTCTGGAAAAATCAGAGATAGAGTACAACTATAACTAGGCAGAAATTCTGGAAAAATCAGAGATAGAGTACAACTATAACTAGGCAGTAATTCGGGAAAAATTAGAGATAAAGATCAATCAGATTTTTGAATTTTCAAGCTGTTACAAGTATCTCTAATGAGTAGGTATATAAAATTGTAACATCTTCAATGTAAGCAACTACAAATCCAAAGGTGATAATATCCAAAAACGGGGTACATTGAAATTAAATTGTCTAAATTGATATGATAATTATCGAAAAAAACGATTCGGTTAGTCGGAACTTTTTGGAATTAATATAAGTGGACAGACAAGCTGGACAGCTGGATAGGGTTTTCCATTTGTAATAAACTTTTTGAAAAATTCTGTGGCGTTTTTGGAATTTACTTTTGGATGTTCAGACTTTTTGATAATCATTTTTATAATCATATTGTTATAAGCTCAATGGAGCTGACAAGCTGGACAGCTGGATAGGGTTTTCCATTTGAAATAAACTTTTTCAAAAATTCTGTGGCGTTTTTGGAATTTACTTTTGGATGTTCAGACTTTTTGATAATCATTTATATAATCATATTGTTGCAAGCTCAATGGAGCTGACAAGCTGGACAGTTGGATAGGGTTTTCCATTTGTAATAAACTTTTTGAAAAATTCTGTGGCGTTTTTGGAATTTACTTTTGGATGTTCAGACGTTTTGATAATCATTTTTATAATCATATTGTTGCAAGCTCAATGGAGCTGACAAGCTGGACGGCTGGATAGGGTTTTCCATTTGAAATAATTTTTTTGAAAAAATCTGTGGCGTTTTTGGAATTTACTTTCGGATGTTCAGACTTTTTGATAATCATTTTTATAATCATATTGTTGTAAGCTCAATGGAGCTGACAAGCTGGACAGCTGGATAGGGTTTTCCATTTGTAATAAACTTTTTGAAAAATTCTGTGGCGTTTTTGGAATTTACTTTTGGATGTTCCGACTTTTTGATAATCATATTTTTATAATTTAATTGTTGTAAGCTCAATTTTGCCAAAACATTTAAAATGTGCCTAATAGCGTTTTAATTCTAAACAGTTCAGTTTATTTTTTTAAATTTTGGGTGTCAATTTGAAAAGTTGTCGTAGACTTTTTTCATAGAACACATGTTTATTTTTAATACCATTCTTGCGTAATTCTTGTACTGTATAGTGATGGAAGATTCGTGATTAGAAATAAGTTGTATCATTCTCAAGACACTCTAGACAGACAGATCAAGACATCTAGTCGACTACATAAAAAAAGTTGAATGCTTGATAGTTTGGAGACAATTGTTATATTATACACGCGTTACGATTTCGTTTATAAAGCATTTTTTGTAACCAATGAGGTTGCCTTGTGGGTGCATTTTACGAGCAAAAATTGCAGCGGCGCATTCGCACACATAAATAATCCCCCGGTATATACTCTGCATTTTATAAAGGACCGTCATCAGTCATAAAAACTATTTTGTAAATATATACGTCAGACATATTAATGTCGGCGTTAGAAGTTACGCAAATCTGTCTGTTATAGGTCATTTAATCCAGGCAACTGACAATGAGATCGTGAAATATATCTGGATTATACCGGGCTATTTGTTTTATTAATTCAAATGATATGGCGATAGATATTTTATGCACCCCCAGACTACTCTTTTCACAGCCATTTGCCTTGTTTATAATTCGACTTGCCCGGGCACAGGCCGTCCTTATTATTCAAATGATGTTATATTAATCGGGGCCGATCGTCCTGCTCCTAATTCAGGACTGGATTTCGAAATCCGCCCAGTCGAATGGAAAAAATCGGCCGCCTTTCAATATTTAATAGAGTGTGCGACCCAAATGGAGCGCTATTATCAATGTGGTGCGACATTAAAAATTTATGACAAATGCGATAGAAGGGATTTGTTTGCACTACCGTTTCAATTAAAATAATGGCTAATATTTGTGACCATCCTACTTTCGATCCCATCGATTTTAACCTGAATTATTGATAGTGCAAAATGAATAAATGGGCGTTATTTTTTTGTTTAAGTAGACATTTAAAACACTGATGATGGCTAATAATTGCTACGGAGGTCAAACAATGCCCGTATTCACCGCTTCGGTATTTACTCTAATACATTGACTGTGAATGCAACATCTAAATTTGTGCCGGCCGTATCAATGAATCTTCATGAAATCAATAATTTCATCTGGCCTTCAACGTAAACAGTAGAGACGCACAATTTAATCAAACAACAAAATGTGATCGGATTAACATCGAAATTAAATATGCCGATGATTGATGAGGATGGAAACTCAGCGGACCATTTTAATTCTGCATCAACTAAAACGTTCAACGTGAATTATTTTAGTTGTTCATCATTAACGTTACATTTCAAATCACCTTTATTGGACAATATCAACGCAGTTATAAAACACATCATAATTAAACACTTTTTTAAGCGACGGCCGCTATTTCACCAGAATCAATCCCACTATTACTGATTGCGTATCTTACAACTTGCTGGTTTTAATAGATGATCGAATAGAAGAATTCAATTGATCTTATATACGCTACCAATGTGTTGCCTATCTTATAACCACAATTTTAAACAAATCATAAAAATATCAGCAGCTACTGTAGAGATTAATTACGTATTCAAATATTTTCATTACGAATTCTTGCCAATTTTAGTTGTTATTATAACTCATATACAAATAATTATAAATATAAAAATATTCAATAGCATCTTATTCGAGACAAAACTGTTAATGTACTCTATTTTTTTCTAAACTGTCGTTCACGTCATCAGACAGCTGTGTGATGACGTTTTTTCGTACCAACGTGATTGTTTTCGAAAATATGCATAACAACAGTTTAAGAATCGAAATTTATCTGAGGATCATTTGTTACATAACAGTGATCACCGGTGGTTATAAATAGGTAATCGGTGACACAATTTTCGCCTGCCAATCATATAATAAATCATGTTATGTTGGCGGCCGTGATATTTTTTCGGCGACGATGCCAAATCTTTTTCACTAACGCATGCTCATACATGTGTGTATAACCAAACTTCTTTGACGTTTAACTTGTTACATTTGATTGATTATTACAACCATATTTTGCCATTGTAGATGTTAAACCGTAACAACAAGATTGATATCTGTACGAAAAACAGCAGAGAAGTCGACGAATTTGATACGACCCGCGCACAAGATTGCAGCCATTTTTAAATACCCAGGACAGCTGGCAACCTTGTAAAATTGTGTCATTATTATTATGATTATTATTTTGATGACGTGAACGCCAGAAAAATTAGAGTATACACATTAAATTTCTATTCCGTCCGCTGTTTGTGATCGTTTACTATGCGTGTAATAAATAGCACCCCATGGGCGCCTGCGCATTCCGTTTGTGTATCACAATGCATTACACCAACGCGAGCATTTAAATGTTCTGTTGTTTGAGAGCAGAACAAAACACAATTCCGGCCCCACAGTCCCAGCACCTTTCATTTAGTCACTATTTCGGTTATTCAGCGATAGTCTGCGTTAAATTGTATATTTACTTATCCATGATAATGCAATGAAAGCGCGCCATAAGGCTTGGTGTTACGCAAAGATATGAATTATAGGCAGAATCATGAGAGGTGTCTCATGATTCATTCATACGCCCACTAATTTGCGTCCACATGTCAGAGATCCGATTCAGGAAGTTTAACGCGGCAATTTCATTATAAATACTGTTTAGGTTACCTGTTTCGATTCCTAATTACATATTTTTAACGCTTGATGCAATATATGCATGTGGTTTACCCACGTGTGTATAATTTTGTTTGTATTATCGCAGTAAATCGCTTGAAATTCGTTTATTAGTAATGTGTACGTTAGTAACAATAAAATAAAACACTGTTTTCGCTTCACATTCGGTCATTAGTAATGTGTATGTTAGTAACAATAAAATAAAACATTGTTTTCGTTTTACATTCGTTTATTAGTAATGTGTATGTTAGTAACAACATATTTTTAACGCTTGATGCAATATATGCATGTGGTTTACCCACGTGTGTATAATTTTTTTGTATTATCGCAGTGAATCGCTTCAAATTCGTTTATTAGTAATGTGTATGTTAGTAACAATAAAATAAAACACTGCTTTCGCTTCAAATTCGTTTATTAGTAATGTGTATGTTAGTAACAATAAAATAAAATACTTTAGGCCCGTATCCCGTATTTATAGTCCGTACTTGAGGTTGAGTTCAACTCAAGTCGTATGTGTGGTTGCGTTTAGTGCATAAATGCTTATAGAAAATACGCAACCAAATATACGACTTAAGTCGCACTCAAGCTCAAGTGCCGACTATTGATACGGGCCTTAATGTCTTCCGTTCAGTTACCGCCGTAATTCGTTTGCTGGTGTTTCTTATATTTTTCAGTATGATCAGGCCGTAGTCAATCTTGGGCCTGCAGATGGATTTGTAAATTTTTGTTGCGGCAGTCAAATATGAATGAAGAATTTCTCTTCTCGTGATTCTCGTCAAATTTAGAGTCGGTTATCAATTTTGTTTTTGTGATTTATTATATATCTTTGTAATTCCGAAGAGGGTGGTGTTGATTAACGTGCCTTAACTACAACCCACTTAGTCGAATGCGTCTTAAATTTTAGGCGAGTTAGCGCTAATTAATGGGACATTTTTGGTGATTAACTCGTCGACGATTAATTGCCATAAACGCTGCACCTTTGCCAGATTTTATATTCCTTGATGTGGCGTATTTTCGTCTCGGGAATTTCAAAGATCCGCCGCCAATTACTCAAATATATTTAGTCACCTAATTAGCCAGCTTCCCCTTTTACTAGGCGTCTCAGATAAATTGCACGGTGATGTTTCTGTCGTCCACTAATCAACCACAAAGAACAATGCGCGGAGGTTTTCCAATTTTGAGACGGCCGGTGCCGTTAATTAGGACAGCGCGGCGGGCTCATTAATCCACACACGTTTGGCAATTAAAAAGGGACTTAATTACCGTAAGTTTGCCCGGCGAATTATCGTGTTTAATGCCCCTGAGAGTTGTTGACCGTCGACCGGAACGCTTCATTTTTAATATTTGCTAACAAACAATCGAATAATCGCAGTCTGGGTTTATCGATTATTGATTGTTGAGGCTGCTTAAAATTAATATTGTATGTAAAATAATTTTGATATTCAGTCGCTCGACAGGTCTTGATTTTAACATAACATCCAACGGCCTAAAATAGTGTCACGTTGCAAATTACCCGTAAGATATATTTGATAAAAGTTTCTATACTTCGCGCAACGACAGTTTGTTGACTTGCAATAAAAATTATAAGGGTGGGATTGCTAAACCACTTCAAGTTAGGTATCATAAAAGGTGTATAAAGGTTAGGTTCAATGGTAATTTCGGATATAATTGGATGAAGTAAAATAAAATATTTGCATTCACAGAGATACATCACAATTGGTTAAGATGGCTAAATTCGTTGCATGACTGCAGGGCAGGCGGTAGCTGTCGTCGGCGAGTTCAAAAGCTCGGGTGAAAAATTAAATAGTCCCGGCTTTAATGTGCATTTCACTTGTCAGGCCGTTGTTTTCGGCGGCCGTAAATCAAAATAATATTAAACATTTCGCACGATTTCCACGGCTGGAACAATTGGGGCCGCACCGCCACTCAGGGCCCCAATTAAATCAGCCCAACTGGCGCGGTCTTAAAATAACTCGCGAATTATTTCGGAGACGGGCAAATAAAACCGGCGAATAAAGTAGGTAAACAAACTTAGGGCCCAAATGCAAAAGTGATGTCATTATAGCTCCACTTTGGTGGAACTCCTTTAAACATATTATATATGCACGTCTGCTTGGAGAGTAAATTAAACAACAATATAGTCTCGGCGTCCCCCACTTTTTTTTTATAAAGCACACTTTCGTCCCCCGGAAGTGCGCTCTATCTTTAAAGCAATAAAAGTGGATTCGCCGCGCCGAAACTGTTTGACTTGTGCCGCCCTCAGCCCCACAGCCCCACAGCCCCAACATACAATATTTAATTTAATTCGACTTAAGTAGCACTTATTTTTTGTTTGCCCGTATGTTTCATTAATCTTTTTTTTCTTAATTAAAGAAAGCCTCTTAATATTCCGCAGCCAGGCGGCTATTTGCTGCAATGATTTGCCAAAATTAAGATTGCGCACAGGGCTACATGTTAATCCCTTTAAAATGCGTAAACCACTGCATTTTTTTAAAATTAATTCAATTACTTACAACTCCGCTCGTTTCCCTACCGTATTTAACCCCACCTGCATACGAAAAGAATAACCAACAGCACACTCAACACTTAATTATTAGCGCAAATACATTGCAACAATTATAATATAAAAACAACAAGGTAAAATAGTAAACAAGGGCAAATGGACGGTCGAGTGATAACTGCTAAAATTTTAGTTGTCTGTCAAAATTTTAAATTCCTGATAACTTATTAATGATTACTCTCAAATTTTTATTGATAACTGTCATATTTTCAATTATTTCTTCACAAAATCATATAATTTCATAAAAAATATCAATTATTCTGTCAGCATGTTAATGATTTCTCCCAAAATTTTAATGATAACTGTCAAATCCTCATCTATTTCTGCACAAATAAAAAAATACCAAAATTTCAGTTATTCTACATTTCTAAAATTTCAGCTGTCCGTCAAATTTTTAAATTCCTGATAACTTATTAATGATTACTGTCAAAATTTAATTGATAACTGTCAAATTTTCAATTATTTCTTCACAAAATCATATAATTTCATAAATTATTCTGTCAGCATATTAATGATTTCTGCCAGAATTTCAATAATAACTGTCAAATCCTCATTTAATTCTGCACAAATAAAAAAATACCAAAGTTTCAGTTATTCTGTAAAAAGTTCAACTTTATGTGAACCTATTAATGATTACTGTCACAATATGAATGACAACTGCAAAAATTTCAGTTATTACGTCAAAATTTCAATTATGCTGTCAATATATTAATGATTACAGTCAAATTTTCAATTATTTCTGCATAATATCAGATAATTTTATCAACATTTCAATTATCCTGTCAACATATTATTAATAACTGTCAGATTTTAATGATGACCATCTAATCTTCAATCATTCCGTCAAAATATCAAATATTCTGTCAACATATTAATTCTTACAGCCCAAATTTCAATTATATCTGCTAAAATTTCAGCTGTCCGTCAAATTTTTAAATTCCTGATAACTTATTAATGATTACTGTCAAGTTTTAATTGATAACTGTCAAATTTTCAATTATTTCTTCACAAAATCATATAATTTCATAAAAAAACAATTATTCTGTCAGCATATTAATAATTTCTGCCAAAACGTCAATGATAACTGTCAAATCTTCATTTATTTATATACATAATGCAGCTGTCCGTCAAATTTATAAATTCCTGATAACTTATTAATGATTACTGTCAAATTTTCAATTATTTCTGCACAAAATCATATAATTTTATCAATATTTTAATTATTTGTCGGCATATTAATTATTTCTACCAAAATTCCAATGATAACTGTCAGGTCTTCATTTATTTCTGCACAAATAAAAAAAATGCCAAAATTTCAGATTATTTTTTTTCAGATTGTCAGTTATTTTAAGCAAATTTCAATTATTCTGTCGATTTTTATAATCCTATATATCTATTCAGTAATCACAGTAATCAGTGGACAGTGGACAGTAATCTATTAATGATTACTGTCCAATTTTCAGTGGTAACTATCATATTTTCAATTATTTCTGCATAATTTCAATTATTCTATTAAAATTTCAATGATAGCTGATGAATTTTCGATTATAGCTCTCAAATTTTAGTTATATTTAACAAAATTAGTATTATTAAATAAATTTAATTTATTGCTATCGACATTTCAACTACAGTTACCAAAATTTAGACTATTACGTCAAAGTTGTAATGTAATGTAATGTAATGTAATTTTATTGGTGCTAATACACTATAGTATATTAGCCATATAGTGTATAGTTTCAATGATTACTATCAATTTTTCAATTAGATATGTCTAAAGTTCAATTGTTTCTATAAACATTTCAAGTGTTCTGTCAAAATTTCAATTTTCTGCTGGAATTTCAATGAAAATTGTCAGGTTTACAATAATTTTTGTCAGATTGTCGGCCATTTTAACAAAATTTCAATTATTCCGTCAAAATTTCATTAATTACTATCAAAATTTCAGTTATTCCGTCAAAATTTTGTCAAAATAAATAAATGTATCAATGGTCACGTAGCCCACACCGAAAGGTAAAGGACCTATTGATAATATATTGATAATATATTAATGGTCAAATTGTCAAATCGTCAAATTTTCAATTGTAACTATCTCATGTTCGATTATTCGTGCATAATATCAAATAATTGTACCAAATTTCAAAATATTCTATTACACTGTCAATGCTAGCTGGCGAATTTTGGATTATTGCTTTGAAATTTTTGTGATATTTAAGAAAATTATCATTGTTTATCCAAAATTCTGTAATTGCTGTCAAAATTACAGTTACAAAATCACCAAAAAATTGCTAAAACTGAATATCATACCATTGAAAATACTTAAAGTTTAAGAGATGATTCTAAATTTGGAACATGGACGTAAATCTGGAAAAACTAGAGTGCTGTCAAACTAACGAAATCAACAAAATTAGTACAGCAGAAAATTTTATAATAAATATTTCTGTTGTATGTACTATGTATGCAGTTGTAAATTTGTTACAATTTCAAAGCATGAGATGAAAATTTGACAATTTTTTTACAGTTTCAATTGAATAGTTTATTTGTTAAATATGGCAGATTTCGACGATTGAAGTTAAAAATCTTCATAAACTTTCACTCTCAGTGCCAAAAACATTTCGACGATCGGGCTTGAAAAATTTATAAACTTTCACTGTCATTGCCAAATGATATCACGAATTTAGACAAGATACAAAAAAAAATACAGATACTGATAGATGCATTTGAAAATATGACAAATTTTTACAGTTTCAATTGAATATTTAACAAATTTAAAGAGTTTAATGGTCAAATATGGCAGATTTCGACATTTGGAAAACTCTATAAGGTTCCACTGTCAATGCCAAAAAACATCACAAATTTTGACAGAAACGAAAAAATGCCTGATACTGACTTCGAATTTCGAATCGATTTCGAATCGATTGGAATCCAGATGCATTCGAAAGTATGACAAATTTTGACAGTTTTCATTGAAAACGTAGCAAATTTTGAGAGTGTAATTGTTAAATATGGCAGATTTCGACGATTGGAGTTAAAAATCTTCATAAACTTTCACTCTCAGTGCCAAAAACATTTCGACGATCGAACTTGAAAAATTTATAAACTGTCACTGTCATTACCAAATGATATCACGAATTTAGACAAGATACAGAAAATATTACAGATACTGATAGTTGCATTTGAAAATATGCCAAATTTTTATAGTTACATGGCGAATTTTGACAACTAATTAGTTGAAAAGATTATAATTTTGACACTTACAGTTGGAAATGTAACTATTTTGACAGATGCAGTTTTGTGGTAAAAACATAGCAAGTTGTTTCTCTGTTTTTTATTAAAGTAATCATTTTATTAAACTAATATGTAATATATGTCATTATAGCAATTTAGTCTGATATTTAATACGTGCATTTTATTACTAATGAATGCTAACTATCAGACAGAGCGAAACAATCTGTTTATGCATTTACAATTAGACGGTTTAATGGACTATAAACCATACTATACTTAAAATATATATGTTAATGTATGTATTTACAATATAATGGCAAGGTTGTGAAAGGCATTAAATTGCTAAGTGATAATTTGCAGTACTGTGGAATTTCTAACGTTGAAACGACAAGTTTTAGTTGTAATTAGTAAATAATATTCTGTTACTCATCTATTAGTAACCAGCTTACCAATGAGATTTGGTAACGACATTTTTTTTTTTTTAATTTATACTTTGTGACGTGCCTGAAGGGCTATCAGCGCGTTAGGCCGCGGAGCGAGTGGAGGGTCCCTTCGAAGCAGCGACGAGGGCCAGGCTCTCGGTGTCGGAGAGTGGGGGGGTTAAAAAAAAGGTTTAAGTTTCACAAATTTGTGAAAAATGGTGAATTTGTGAAACTTCGAGTATTTTATTTATACTAAGGTACTTGTTATGTCTTAGATTATATACTAGTCTTAAGGTCTATACTAGTCTAGTCTCTAGGTTAAGTTTCACAAATTTGTGAAAAATGATGAATTTGTGAGACTTCGAGTGTTTTATTTATACTACAGTACTTTTTATGTCCTAGATTCTATACTAGTCATAACACCAATGTATTTATTCACGTGTTAGGATGCACTATGCAGTAGTAAGGGGTAACATCGTCGTGTGTGATTAATTTAGATTTCAGTGCGTCAGATGTGTGTGTGTGAAGTTTCCAGGTTTAATTTTATGATAATAAGTCTGGCTGTTTTAATAATCACTGGAAATTCGAACGTTAACATTTTACGATGCTCAAAATACATTGCAGTAATTGAGTTGTCATAACGTCTTTTGATATTTTTGAAGGGATTAATTTTAAATTTGTTTGTTGTGGGCCGCAGGCGCTAAGATTAGTGCCAGAGAGTAAATGAGTCTTATTATTTAGTGCGCATCTGTCGCGAGGACTGCCATGTGTCATGGAATGATGTGTTATTCCGAGATTGTACCACTATTCCGCACGTTAGCAGGAACCAGCGAGCCGTTGTTTCGTGTTTCCACTTTTTCCGTCCATTCGTTTGCTTTGCGCGTGACTTATTCGCGACACTTCCACTTGCTTATTAAAAAACTGCCCCTCATTAATTATTGCAGTTTCTTGCTGCTTATTAAACGCTTATTGTAATTATTTCCTACAAATATTTATTGCCTGATTCAATTATAGATTAAATTCTAATCACTCTACCCTCCCCCTCGTAAATCCCTCCTCCATTTGTTTTTATTCATTCTTCCCCCTGCGCGTTCCGTGGATGGTATCCTGAAATCAATTAGGGGGTCATATCGACGTTATTTATTCGCTTCTCTTGTAATCATATTTTCGGGACAGCTTTGATTTCGCGCTGCGTTCGATTTATCAGTTCTGTTCGGCTGGCCGTTTGCAGAGACGCATTTCACTCCTCATCCGTAATGTGTTAATTGCTGAGTCCTGACCTGGATAACAGGGGCCGGTGGGTAATACGCGCTCGCTAAATTCTCGACGGTCTCAGCCGCCCAAGAATGCATACCCTGCATCATAGAAGTGGACTCTTCGCGGCTCCGGTGCTGTATTGCTGGCCATCGGGTCGTTGGCCTACGGCTGATATTCTGTAAGGTCCAGTGGCGCAGCAAGGATTTTTTCATGGGGGGGAGGGAAGGTTGAAAGTAAAGTGCAGGAAGAACAACGGTTTAGACTTAATTAATATAATGTGCATAAACATAAAATATTCCTACCACTTTTTTCTACTAACATCTACTGATTTCTACTGAAACTACACAAAAACTAACCACTTATTTCTCGTAGCTGAAGCCGTCTTGGCTTTTCTGCTAGTTTATCAAGTATTTCATTTATGGTAACTGTTATCTCGCGAAATATTGATGAATATATTGAATGATGCCAAACCATTTAGTCTACTTTCGCTGATTGTATTCTGATTTCCGTTTTTACGCGTCCTAGGCGAGAAATTAATATTAATCGCAGCCTTAACTCCATCCGAAACACCAGTTTTCATGATGTACAACACAAAATATGGCTGTAGTAACGAAAATTAGCCATAATCTTGATTTTAAAAACATATAGCCCGGCGCCTCCACCATCTGCCTTCAGATTGGAATAATTTACAATTCATGAAAAACCCCAAATTTCAAGCAATTCCTGAGGTACACATTTAGGTTCCAACCCCCTGTAACCCCTCGCCGGTTACGCCACTGGTACCACTTCTGAACTGTGTAATGATCTGAAAGGATAACGTTTAATATATTCATTGTTAACATGTGTTTTAAAAAGGCTCGTTCCCCTGTCAAGCCTGACGCGTCCACTGTTCGCTCATTTCGCATTGATTGGGACGTATCTCACCGTTTTTATGTGCCGGTTATTTCGGCCGCGACTGCACATGGATAAACGAATAAAACGATCATCTTCCTATCCGGTCCCCTATTTACCTCCCAGCGCTCTATTTACAGCCATAAAAACACCGCATCGCATCTTAAACCAAACACGTCGACAAAAAAAAACATGTGGCGCAGATATTTACTCCATTTTAGTTACAATAAAGAAGTATTATCATTCACTTAGAAGCGCGTACACAAATTATGTTGACTCTATTCCATAAAATCATAATTGTGTTATGTATTTATATAGCATTTAATTTACATTTAATCATAATGTTTCTCAACCGGGGGGTCGCGACTCCCCAGGTGGGTCGTGATCAGATATACGGGAGGTCTGTACCAAAAAGCGCCAGTTTCACTGTCAGTACCAAAAACCGCCAGTTTCACTGTCAGTACCAAAAACATCAGGAATTTTAACAGGTACAAAAATTTGACAGCTATTAACAGTTGCATTTGAAAATATGATAAGTATTCACAGTTTCAATTGAAAATTTAACAAATTTGGAAATTCAGAGATAAACTTTCACTGTCAGTACCAAAATCATCACGACTTTTAACAGGAACAAAAATTTGACATATATTAACAGTTGAAATGTCAAAAATTGTCCAATTTTCAATAGATACTGACCGAATTTGTTAAAATTTGTCAATTTTTGTTATCCCAGTGTTAAAATGTAAACATCTATCAAGTTTTTTAGTGCCAGTGTCCACATACTTCAAATTTTTAATTAATACTGTCGAAATCTGCCAAATTTTCAATTGTAAATGTCAAAATTTGCCAAATTCTAAGCTTCAGCTATGAAAATCTGTCAATTTTTCAATAGATACTGACCGAATTTGTTAAAATTCGTCAAGTTTTGATATCCCAGTGTTAAAATGTAAACATCTATCAGGTTTTTTAGTGCCAGTGTCCACATACTTTAAGTTTTAATTAAAACCGTCGAAATCTGCCAAATTTTCAATTGCAAATGTCAAAATTTGTCAAATTCTAAGCTTTAGTTGTGAAAATCTGTCAATTTTTCAATAGATACTAACAGAATTTGTTATAATTTGTCAAATTTTGATATCTCAGTGTCCACATACTTCAAATTTTCAATTAAAACCGTCGAAATCTGCCGAATTTCAATTGCAAATGTGAAAATTTGTCAAATTCTAAGCTTTAGTTGTGAAAATCTGTCAATTTTTCTATAGATACTGACCGAATTTGTTAAAATTTGTTAATTTTTGATATCCCAGTGTTAAAATGTAAACGTCTATCAGGTTTTTTAGTGCCACTGTCCACATACGTCAAATTTTCAATTAAAACCGTCGAAATCTGCCAACTTTTCAATTGCAAATGTGAAAATTTGTCAAATTCTAAGCTTTAGTTGTGAGAATCTGTCAATTTTTCTATAGATACTGACCGAATTTGTTAAAATTTGTTAATTTTTGATATCCCAGTGTTAAAATGTAAACATCTATCAGGTTTTCTAGTACCAGTGTCCACATACGTCAAATTTTCAATTAAAACCGTTGAAATCTGCCGAATTTCAATTGTAAATGTCAAAATTTGTCAAATTCTAAGCTTTAGTTGTGAAAATCTGTCAATTTTTCTATAGATACTGGCAGAATTTGTTAAAATTTGTCAATTTTTGATATCCCAGTGTTAAAATTTAAACGTCTACCAGGTTTTTTAGTGCCACTGTCCACATACTTCAAATTTTCAATTAAAATCATCGAAATCTGCCAAATTTTCAATTGCAAATGTGAAAATTTGTCAAATTCTAAGCTGTAGTTGTGAAAATCTGTCAATTTTTCTTTAGATACTGACCGAATTTGTTAAAATTTGTCAATTTTTGATATCCCAGTGCTAAAATGTAAACTGTCTGTCAGGTTTTTTAGTGCCACTGTCCACATACTTCAAAATTTCAATTAAAACCATCGAAATCTGCCAAATTTTCAATTGCAAATGTGAAAATTTGTCAAATTCTAAGCTGTAGTTGTGAAAATCTGTCAATTTTTCAATAGATACTGACAGAATTTGTTAAAATTTGTCAATTTTTGATATCCCAGTGTTAAAATATAAACGTCTGTTAGGTTTTTTAGTGCCACTGTCCACATACTTCAAATTTTCAATTAAAACCGTTGAAATCTGCCAAATTTTCAATTGTAAATGACAAAATTTGTCAAATTCTAAGCTTCAGCTGTGAAAATCTGTCAATTTTTCAATAGATTATTTATTATTATTATCAATAGGCCCTTTACCTTTCGGTGTGGGCTATACATGTTACATATATTACATTACTGTTATATTACATTGTTTGTTATGTATTTTCAAATTCTTTCCACTCTCTTCTTTTCTTTGCCATTTCTCTTGCTTGTTTCACTGTCTTCCCTCTGCTGTTTATTATTTCTTCTATTTTGTTGTCCCATTCTTGTCTTGGTCTACCTCTTCCTCGTTTATTTCCTGTTTTTGCGTCCCAGATTTGTTTTGTTTGATTCGTATTTTTCATCCTAATTAGATGTCCCCACCAGTTGAGCTGCTTCTTTTCTATAAACTTTTCTATTGATTCTATTTCCAATTCCTCTCTGATGTATTTATTTCTTCTTTTTGTATGTGTATGTGGTTTTAAAGGTTGTTCGTACTATGTGAATTTTGCATGTTGCACAAAAGTGGTTAATTTTTTTTTTAGATGGTGGGAAGTGGGGAAATGTTTAGCATGTCAAGAGCTTGAGTATGTGTATGTGATTTTAAAGGTTGTTCGTAAAATGTGAATTTTGCATGTTGCACAAAAGTGGTTAACTTTTTTTTTTAGATGGTTGGAGGTGAGGAAATGTTTGGCATGTCAAGAGTTTGAGTGTGTGTATGTGGTTTTAAAGGTTGTTTGTAAAATGTGCATTTTGTATGTTTCGCTTGTGATGTCTGCCTTTTTTAAATTGCTACTTGTACAAAACGTTGTAATTATAAATATCGATTGAAGGTGGTGAGGTTCGGCAATTGAGTTGATTCCAGGTGGTGCAAATTAATAGGATGATAACGCTGTGCGCTATTCCACCCGCAGCGCGGTCCACACTTCATAACTAAATCACCAAACAATCTGAATCTGTCATCCAGGGCGATCCCGATAGCGACCCATTAAAGTGCGATTGTGTACCGATGAAATAGAACTTGATATAAAGCCCTCGTGTCCTAAATCTGAGGCCGGAAGTTATAAATTAATTAAAACCCGATCGGAAACAATAAGCGGTGTTTGCAGAGGTCATGATATTGTAGTGAAAAAGCCGTATGTGTGAGCCGTAAGCCTGCAAGGACCAGTCGCCATTATCCTGGACATCACAGGTCAGGCTAATTACGCACCTGCTCGTGAAGTGTGACATGCGGCATCAATTTGGCGCGCTACAATGCGAACTTTGGCCCGATGAATTTTAAATAGGCGCATAATGAATAAGATTCGTTGGCGTCACATGTCAGCCTCATATTACTAATATATCCTGGAAATGGGGGACTGGCAGGACTCGCCTGCCATCCTCAGAGCGAGCTGGCCAGACCGGGGAACAGGAACAGGGCAGGTCTGAACTGGCTATCGGATAAATGCAAATGCCTGGCTCTGCTGTACGTAATGCATATGCAACATCTTTATACCACGACCAGTAGCATGCTAGCAGATAGCCCGATAGCCAAGATAATTCCAGTTTTCTCTCATAGACTTGTAGCTATAAATCGTCTCAGTGCACAGGAGACGGACATTTTAATAAATGAAAGCCACTCTGGGGTACTCAAATTGTCAGCAATTGCCGATGGGTATTCGTGAGGTCCATGTTGCAATAATCTACGATAATACTCGTTTCACATGTCGGCCAAATCCTAGAAATTATGGTTGAAAATACGGTTGAAACTTATCGTAATTAACCCAAATATTCATTAAAACATACTCATAAAAAGACCTTAAAGAGGAGTGAATAGGAGTGGTTTCAGCAGCTATATCAAAGTATTCTGAAATAGTCTGCAGACTGTAGCACCACCGGATTAATAATAAATTCATGGCGGCGTGGATTTACGTTTAGATATCGCGAACTGATACCGAATTCAATAGCACCCGTGACATTTATGTATGTGTCAATTGTGTTTTTATGATGTTCGAATTTTGTTATGCGCTCAGCCACGTCTGCGAAACATTCCAGATACACCGTGTAAATTAATACACACAGCAAAAGCTCACACCGTATTATCCGTATATTATTATGACGGAAATAATAAATCCTGCACAGCCTTCTTACCACGCCCTTAAGTTTCTATAATTAACTGAGCGTCACCAGAATTTTTAATGTAATTAACGTCAAGAAAAAAGGGCGTCCTCGGAATTATGCGAACCGCTCGATTAGTGCAAACATTTATTTCCACAAGAATTAAAGCTGCGATAATTAATGGCAGTTGATTATTAGCGGATTTGCCTGAGGTGGTGATGATAATCTGTCGCCAGGTATTATCCGGCACTTGGAAAGACCACAGTCACGGATCAACCGCCAGCGCTGGTCAGTGACTACCACAGGGGAGAATAAGCAAGCCTCTGGGAGTAATGGGAATCGGAACAGTCTTTCATTACGGCCGGTTAATCATTCCTGTCTCTATACCTATAGCCTTACCACAGCTGACCCGGCTGCATATAACCAGATTTCGAATGACTCTGCACTCTTATTCACAATTTTGATGCGTAATACCATCCAATTACACGAAGTTTTATGTCGGGATTGGATGCAACACTACACGTGGGGCTCTGCATTTTTAATAATTACGAAACCTTGATGTGATACTCAAATATTGCCACTTTAAAACCTGCTAAATACTAGGCCCTTAACATGACTACGCGCACCAAAAAGCCAAGATGTGCGAACTCAAATAATCCAAATAATCATCTCAATAACTGCCTATTGTAAAAACCTTGAACAACATTTCTAATAACATTGGAATCAAGATCATTGCAAGCATGCCTTATACGATCCTTTAGTTCTTCAATATCATTTTCGACAGAATCGACAAATTTTTTGACAGGCTTATGATATAAT
The DNA here is from genome assembly GCA_951805005.1 of Othius punctulatus. Lineage (NCBI taxonomy): Eukaryota > Metazoa > Arthropoda > Insecta > Coleoptera > Staphylinidae > Othius > Othius punctulatus. The sequence goes on along the minus strand of OX638147.1, from coordinate 37,905,127 downwards.
TGGTAATACTCACAAATTGTTGACATGTGTTTATTTAAATTGAACATAGGCACGTTGTATTGACTATGTTCAGAGTTAAAAAAATGTCACCCTATATCTTTTTCATCCGTCCAATAAAACGAAACTGTATTAAAAACATAAATCAACGAAAAACTCAAATAACATGTTCTTTATACATCTACATCATCTCAATAACTTCGTTCTGAAACATTCACCGCCTCAGTCGCCCTAAAGTAGGGGAACTGTTATAGGATTATCCAATTCAAATTTAATTTCCCCCACCAAAACGATTGATGTATAAACAGAATGTAAGAAAGGTCGCACAAAATCACTCCACAAACATCAGGGTGACCCCAAGACACATATTCACAGCCAACTCGAAATATTGCATAGCGAGGGAAGTAATGCCCGTATTAAATTTTGTTGCTATTAAAGAAGTTATACAAAATGTGCGTGCCAAGTCATTTGAACCCTGAGCACTTCCAGGCAGCCTTCAATGCATTATTATTAATTAATAATCATTAATGAAATAAATTGTATGAGGAAGTGGTTACTTCTTGCTGAAACATTTTGATTAGGTTAATAAAGAAAACACTTGGTAAAGTTTCACAAGTTGTATAGAATATTGAATATAGAATAGAACATTGAGATTTCAAAAATTGACAAATTTTAACAAATTCGGCCAGTATCTATAGAAAAATTGACAGGTTTTCACAACTAAAGCTTAGAATTTGACAAATTTTGACATTTACAATTGAAAATTTGGCAGATTTCGACGGTTTTAAGTGAAAATTTGAAGTATGTGGACAGTGGCACTAAAAAACCTGATAGACGTTTACATTTTAACACTGGTATATCAAAAATTGACAAATTTTAACAAATTCTGTCAGTATTTATAGAAAAATGAACAGATTTTCACAATCAAAGCTTAGAATTTGGCAAATTTTGAAATTTACAATTGAAAATTTTGAAGATTTCGGCAGTATTAATTGACAATTTGACGTATGTGGACGGTTGCACTAAAAAACCTGATAGACGTTTACATTTCAACACTGGGATATCAAAAATTGACAAATTTTAACAAATTCGGCCAGTATCTATAGAAAAATTGACAGATTTTCACAACTAAAGCTTAGAATTTGACAAATTTTGACATTTACTATTGAAAAATTGACAGATTTTCACAGCGGAAGCTTAGAATTTTATAGATTTTGAATGTCTCCATTCATTTAGAAACTCAATAAATTCAAAATTTTCAAACCCAACCATTTAGAAGGTTGCATTTGAAAATTTTGCAGATTTCAACCGTTTTTCATCAAATTTGACATACAGAGTGATTCAAATGGTGTGGTCTAAACATTAATTGCAAAAAATTGCAATTGCAATTCTGTCATAACAAATTAGCATTTACTTGACATATTTCCTATTATTACTCAATGTAACAGAACAATGATAAAAACAAAGAAAACCTCTGTAACTGGATAACGATTGAAAATATGTCATAAATTTTGGCAGATATTTGCATTATCTATTATAAAATCGATGGGTTTTCTTTCAATATCAATATTCGGAAAAACTTTCTTCAAACCATTTACTACAATAATGGTCTACAGTACTAACTGAAATAATATGTTTGATATTTTCAATATCAATATTCGGAAAAACTTTCCTCAAACCATTAACTACAGTAATGGTTTACAGTACTAGCTGAAATAATATGTTCGATATTTTCCACAATATAAAACACACAACTAGTCACACAACTCAGAAATTGTAAACATTACAAGATGAGTGTTTTAACCTCTTCTAATGTTTACAATTTCTGAGTTGTGCGATTATCTATGCCAAACTATTTTTTTAGGAAAAGTTTTCACTTTACAACTACTCACACAACTCAGAAATTGTAAACATTAGAAGAGGAGTGTTTTAACCTCTTCTAATGTTTACAATTTCTGAGTTGTATGACTTTCAATGCCAAACAGTTTCTTTCAGAAAATTTTTCACATTACAACTAGTCACACAACTCATAAATTGTAAACATTAGAAGAGGAGTGTTTTAACCTCTTCTAATGTTTACAATTTCTGAGTTGTGTGACTATCTATGCCAAACAGTTTCTTTCGGAAAAGTTTTCACTTTACAACTACTCACACAACTCAGAAATTGTAAACATTAGAAGAGGAGTGTTTTAACCTCTTCTAATGGTTACAATTTCTTAGTTGTGTGAGTATCTATGCCAAACAGTTTCTTTCAGAAAAGTTTTCACTTTACAACTAGTCACACAACTCAAAAATTGTAAACATTAGAAGGGGAGTATTTTAACCTCTTCTAATGTTTACAATTTCTGAGTTGTGTGACTATCTATGCCAAACAATTTCTTTCAGAAAAGTTTTCACTTTACAATTACTCACACAACTCAGAAATTGTAAACATTAGAAGAGGAGTGTTTTAACCTCCTTCCTTAAGGATCCTTAAGGATCTCTTGGGAACTTGACTCCTTATTAAGAACGTTTTGCTTACTTATAAAATTGGTTACCAAATGTTACTATTACTTCGATTATATAATCGTGAAAGTGATTCGGTGATGTCTTGAATGGTGGCTTGTAAACCTCAATATGACTTAATGGCACATATTGGGGTCGGTCAAGCGGGTGTGCTCGACGAGAGGAATGCATGGTCATCCCTAAATTTGCGGCATTCATCCCGGCCGGACCTTATTTGAAGGAGTAAGCCTTCGATGCCTATTGCACTTCCAGAATCCGCACAAAAGATCGATTAGTTCCGGTTTCTCCTGAGCCATTCAGTGATTTACCTCTGTTTTGATGTTTGCGACAGCTCGCGTATATTGGGGGGTAGCAACTGAACTTTAATTAGCTATTATATCGCCTTGCTAATAGCGTGACTTTGATAGTGAACGTGTGATGCCACGTGTCTTCTGAAGCCTCTGATGGCCCCGTCTTCTCTAATCCCACATCAGTAGAACATATTACGTCTCCTTTGTGTTTGTATTAATCTATATATTGCCTACTTGGGCATACACAACCCCCATGCATTGATTAATTTATACTATTACAGTCTACATGCGGTTTTGCGTTAAGTATGTGCTAATTGAGAGTTGCGTAGCAAGAGCGTTCATTTCGCTGGCATCCCCGCGAGTCGTCTAGTCATTGAAGGTGCGCTAACGCTGTAGCTATATGTATTGTAATCCATCGTTTTATTGATGAGGTTTAGAGCTCGCAGCGCGGCTGCACCAATATTAAAACTAATCTAAAGTTGATTGATGTGGATTACATATTATTTAGCGCAGCGGGTAGTTGCCGGTGTCTATGCCTGGCGAGCAGCACAAAGCACTGCTGCTGTGCAGGGCTTCGGTCAAACCGAAAGCTCAGTTCTGTAGCACCGCCATCGCGCTGCCTCCGCACTTCGCACCCAAACTGCCCCCTTGGCATAAACAAAGCTCTATATTTTCGGCAAGTAATCATACAAGTCCGTCGCTCACCACACTGCCGAGATACCATCGTGCCTTTCAAAACTAATTTTTACAAAATATGTGTTATGCATGTTAAATTTTACACGCGTCATCCTCAAAACGTAATAAAAAAACTTCACATAATTAACGAGGGAGGCAGACACATCTGATAACGTCCACAGTTACGAATCTACATTATTATACAGTTGCCAAAAATGATATACAGCGCACCATTATATCTTAGATTTCCTCTCAAACTAAGCATACTATTGGACGCGATTATTTTAATTGATATTTGCTTCAAAATCAACGTGCAAAGTTGTGCTCTCTGATTGCGGTAGTTGTGTCGCTCATATCCAACACAGTTTGCAATGAACGACAGAATCACTTGCACTGCACACAGCGCACGGTGTTCGAATGACGTGAGTTGTGTCGTGACGTAACTGCATATTCTATTATCACTTGTTATCATTAAAATCTAAACAGTGTTCATCCGCAGTCATACACGAGGAGCACGCAGCGATATCTGGGCGCATTTGTTAACTCGTGATAGTTTAAAATGTTCGTATCTGTTAAACAGTGCTCCAACTCGAGACAAGACGTTCGCCCATTAAAGTGATAGACGATACAGTGCCAGCACAACTAGTGCCACGACGCTCATTTATATGTGATCTAGCCAAAGACCAGAGCGAGCCCCTTAAACTGGCAGAGTGAGACGAACACCGTGCAAACCCACACATGCACACACGCACTTACACGCTGCGTTTAATCATATACGCAAGTCTGAACTGCGACTGCAATCTAAAGCAGGCATATAAGCATTCACTTGAAAGTTCTATTGTTTAGCACATGCGGAATGCGTATAGAATACGTGCTGCAGAACTCGCTACTCGACGTCTCTTTGAATTTTTCGCAATCGCTCCTTTACCCTCGGATGAACAGGCATACGCACCACGATCTCCTCCGCGGGAAAACATCGCGAAACACACGCAAACACCGACCGAAGTGCTAATTCCTTCCTCTCAACTGAGCTTTTTAAATCTCAGGATCAGCGGAGTCTGCCAGCGAATTAATGATCTTGTCCGATTCGGCAAGTATGTCGGAAATTGTGAAAACCGAGCAAAAAGTAGCTGCGATAATTTCAATTCGCCATTTCATCCCCGTAATTCTATTTAAATTACACCCTCCAACTCTTCTACATCAATTTGGCATTTCCATATTTCGAATCAATCCAAACCATATTCTGCTCTAGAAATAACATGCAATTATATGAATTAATACGACAGATTAAAAGCTGTACATTCTGATTAAGACCTTCGTTCACCAAGCATCCGATTTGTACTAACTGAAAATATACCTGTATTCGAGCTTAGAACGTCTCTGTTTACTCCCAAACCCAAATTTGAAGAATATTACTGACCACTAAACTGCGCAACTTTTTTTCACTTTAACCGCCTTTGTTACTTTTGCGGTTTCCGAGATCCCCATGCTGTTGATCCTTATCTTGGACACTCTGTATACGTGCCGTTATACGAAACATAAAGATACATATTTTTAGAACAATAATTTACAAAAAATCAGACTTTTCTATTAAGTAAGCTTTATATAAAGGAGACTTTTATGTGATATTATGGAACCGGCTGTTAATAGAAAAGTCGACTTTAAAGTCTGCTTCTGTTCCATATGATAAAATACATTTTTTCGTAAAGTGACGTTTAAAAATCAATTATGGAACACGTTACAGTACTTACAGGCGCCTTTTCGGTTTAAAAGAAACTTTAATACCATTATGGAACCGGCCTTATATCAATTTTCATCTGCCTGATGAACCCACTGTGTGGCGAAACAATTGTCGTAGTACAGCATTGAGTAAATATTTTGTGAAACTCACACCAATTTTCAGTTCAGGAGTTTCATCATGTATCAGCCTCATCAATCCGATGCTTATACGTTTTCATAAAGTACTCATCATGAAATCTATTTTGGGACTGAAAGCTTCGGCTGGGTCATCAAACGTGCTAATGTACAACCTGGAGGTGAGGGAAATGGTGGCGGCATGAAAGATAAAACGATTCGATTAAAAAGGAATCGACCCGAGATTGACCACTTTACTGTGGTTCTGATAAACGATACTTTAATTTATACATGTATCAATCTCATCGATTGGGAAATGTTTAATTAAACCCCGTAAATCTAGGTTAAAAACATCCGCGATTGCCATATAATTAATGTTTAGTTGTCGTACAAAACTTCTTACAGTAAACAGTCGAGGGGACAAACTGTCATTAATCTTAAATGAGTCTTGAATGGCGATAAATAGGCCGTTGTTTTAAAAATAGGCACACTAATAATTTCTCGTTATCATACGATATTAGATGTTTTGGTAATTGAGGTCTACTTACACGTAATATTTTTTGTATTGGAATACAGATTTTCTTAATGGCACATTTGTACAAGGTGATGAATAATTATGTGGGAAAATTTGAACCAAATATTCAGCAAAAAAATTACATGTTTTGCCATCGTGCTTCATTCAAAACTTATGGAGCTCGTTATTGTAATAATTACTTGTAATAATAATAACTAATAATTTCTTAAATCATACGATATTAGATGTTTTGGTAATTGATGTCTACTTACACGTAATAATTTTGGTATTGGAATGCAGATTTTCTTAATGGTACATTTGTACAAGGTGATTTATAATCATGTAGGAAAACTTAAACCAAATATTCAGCAAAAATAAACGTGTTTTGCCATCGTGCTTCACTGAAAACTTATGGAGCTCTTTATTATAATATTAGCAAACATAATGTGGATGTTGCTATGTAGTAGTAGTAATTAAACAATGATATAAGCAAAAAACAAACGAAGTAAGCAATAAAAATTATAATAAGTATTCAATGGATGTTGCTATGCAGTAGTAATAATAGCAAAAACAAACGAAGCAAACAATAAAAATCACAATAAGTATTCATTCCTTCCTTGAGCCTGAACATTTAACTGAACGTCTTTTAACATTTTGTGCAATTGATTCTCAAGAAAACATACAGATTTGCGTTAAAGTTAGTTAAGGTTAGTTCACAAATGTCATTTCATGGTTTTATTTTAGAATTTAAAAATATCTTTTACAACATTAGTAACTTAATTTACAAAACAAGACAGAACTGTACTAAACATTTCACCCAACAACTAACATTTTGTACAATTTATTCTCAAGAAAACATTCAGATTTGCGTTAAAGTTAGTTAAGGTTAGTTCACAAATGTAATTTCATGGTTTTATTTTAGAATTAAAACATATCTTATTACAACATATTCAAGCCTTTTTATCAGTAACTTAATTTTACAAAACAAGACAGAACTGTACTAAACATTTCACCCAACAACTAACATTTTGTACAATTTATTCTCAAGAAAACATACAGATTTGCGTTAGAGTTAGTTAAGGTTAGTTCACAAATGTCATTTCATGGTTTTATTTTAGAATTAAAACATTTCTTATTAAACATATTCAAGCCTTTTTATTAGTAACTTCATTTTACAAAACAAGACAGAACTGTATTAAACAATTTCACCCAACAACTAACATTTTGTACAATTGATTCTCAAGAAAACATACAGATTTGCGTTAAAGTCAGTTAAGGTTAGTTAACAAATGTCATTTCATGGTTTTATTTTAGAATTAAAACATATCTTATTACAACATATTCAAGCCTTTTTATCAGTAACTTAATTTTACAAAACAAGACAGAACTGTACTAAACAATTTCACCCAACAACTAACATTTTGTACAATTTATTCTCAAGAAAACATACAGATTTGCGTTAGAGTTAGTTAAGGTTAGTTCACAAATGTCATGGTTTTATTTTAGAATTAAAACATTTCTTATTAGAACATATTCAAGCCTTTTTATCAGTAACTTAATTTTACAAAACAAAACAGAACTGTACTAAACATTTCACCCAACAACTAACATTTTGTACAATTTATTCTCAAGAAAACATACAGATTTGCGTTAAAGTTAGTTAAGGTTAGTTCCTAATGTCATTTCATGGTTTTATTTTAGAATTAAAACATTTCTTATTAGAACATATTCAAGCCTTTTTATTAGTAACTTCATTTTACAAAACAATACAGAACTGTATTAAACAATTCCACCCAACAACTAACATTTTGTACAATTTATTCTCAAGAAAACATACAGATTTGCGTTAGAGTTAGTTAAGGTTAGTTCACAAATGTCATTCATGGTTTTATTTTAGAATTAAAAAATATCTTTTACAACATATTCAAGCCTATGTAACTTAGTTTTACAAAACAAGGCAGAACTGTACTAAACATTTCACACAACAACTAAGAGACCTAAAACATAAGCACCTTCCCGAAGAGCTAACCAGTGACAAGAGCACTGAGTACTCGCTCTGGAGTTCAATAATCGATTATTGGTCGATGATGCTTTTTTCGAAACGGAACGTTGTACTGAAAATTTATAAACGCTGTCTTGTAGAGCTGAAAAAGTGGCAGTGAGAAAGTGCCTTCTGTTTTTTTATACCTTTTCAAAAAACTTCAGCAAAACATAAAAACTAGTAAGCGGAATTTTCTGGTTTTGTAGCAGAATATTACTGACCACTAAATTGCGCATTTTTTTTTTCTAATTTCTAACTTTTACGGATTCCGAGATCCCCATGCAGTTGATCCTTATCTTGGACATCCTGTATACAAATAATTTTCGGATAAATTTTGGTGTGTTTTAATGAATAAACGGGTGTCTCATCAAAGATATTATAATTTTTTGTGTGTCCGGTGAGTGCCTACAAGCCTCTTAAAATTCATCGTATGAATGCGACGAAAACCGAAACTACATAAAAGTCAGTAGGTATATTGTCTTATAAAGGGAATTAAGTGGGTATTTAAAGGAGAAATGGCTTTATTGGCCATAAAGCGTTTATATATGCAGTAAAATGTAAAAATTCGGTCGCTGAGGGGTCGATTGATGCATTTATATGTGTGATTAAGTGCGCTGCTACTGATGCCCATAAATTATTAGAGGATCGTATTTGCGTGAGGGGCAGTGATTACTGATTACGTTACTGGGTATGCATTAGCGTAAGTAATTTAATTCTGTAGGCTGAAAATCCGAAATGGTCGCGTGGACTGCTTAAATGGTTGGGACTGCGATGGGCAGATAACAGCGAAAGGAATGAAGAGATCGCAATTCCGTCCTGAGATTAACCATTATCATCGCTCCAGGAATAGAATGACATATAAGCCGTTCAGCACGGTCAAGATGCTGTTACGTCGTAAGAAACATCCCGTAATTTAGAAAGTACAGATATTAATGGTCTCCGGAGCAAGCTAGTGCTACTCTGAACCCTCCTCCACCCCCATAAAGGATTTCATGAATATGTATATCATTCGAACGTAATTTCAGATATTCCCGATTAAGTGCGCCCTTCGCATAGTTTATAGTAACGGCCTGATGCAATCCTCTTCTGCGAACCAATTAGTGGAATATAGATGGATGCCTAAAAACACCAATTATTTCAATTCCTGACCTCACCATATCGCTCGTGAGAATCTGGACGATTGGAGGAGAAATTACTTCATTCCAATCGCGCTCCCTCGCTAATTTTGATTCGAGATATTCCTGGCGATATAATATTCAGAGGAAGCACCAAAATGCAAAAACAACAATGAAACCAGTTAAGTCTATTGTTTGTATGTAGAGTATGCGTGTTTTGGCGTTTCCAATTGCTACCACAATTCCTGTCATTTCTGTTGCACCTCGTTGGTCACATCGAGGTACTATAAAAGGCGCGCCAGTAATATTTACATATAATAGGATGTAATGAGGCCTATTCTTTGTTATTCCTAGGAAGGAACGACTGGCAACGTTATAAAATACGCGAACATTATTTGTACCACGATTTAACACCAATTAAGCCCATTTTGTAACACGTACGCCATGCTATTACAGTTATGCAATCAATTACTAGTATTAATGACATATTGTTGTATTCCAATTATAAATATTAATTAGAAACTAATCAAGAAAGTTTTATAATAGATCATCTATTTGATCTATAACAGGACTTGACGCAGCTATTTGTTATCTAGACCGTTGGACAAACAATGCCGTCATTGATAACTCATTTGCTCTCATACAATTTCGTGATCGAATCCGTCTTTATATTAGCGTACATGTAAAACTGGACAAAACCTGTACCCATCCTCGGGAAAGGGCCGTTCCATATTTCACTCACATTAAACGGAGTCGGAGATTCACTTAGCGCAAAGTTGAGGCCCGCTTAAATGGACGCTATCGAGTAATTTAATTATTGATCTATGCGAAGAACTGATTGGCTCCGGTAACGTTTCGTATTCGGCATCGCCTGTGACAAAGACTGCCCATGTGGGCGATCTAGTCTTTATTGTACGTGCCGAGCCAGTAGAAGGAATGCGCTTTAGCTTCACCTCGCCTTTGTGATATTTCAAATTAATATGCTTTATCATATTAACATATATCTATACGGCCGCCCTGGCCTCATTATTGTACAGAAGCGGACTAATTGGTGGGTGCTATTTAACTACTCCACAGAGAGACGAACGCCAGCACACCCACTAAACATGCTCGAGTTTTACAATCACAGCTATTGTAATGCCATTAACCATTACGAAACATGCAACGTGATTTTAATATGCAATATACGGAGTCAATGTTTAACTCCCCGAAAAACTGTATCACATGAAAGCTTACACAAAAAATAGCCAAATTAAAAATTTATAATCAAAAATCATCAAGGACAATATTGTTTATATTATATTTGCTAATCAAAACTAACCTTATTTAACCCATTTTAAAGTAAATCAAATATTAGCCCTACCAAAGTCGAGGCCCAACAAAGGGGGGACTGACATGCCTCATGTACGCTTGAGAAAGTTTCGCTATGGTGCTTGATTGTCCGGTTCGAAGGACCAAGTTGTTGCTTTATTTCTCCATCCAACGGCATGCCAATGAACGCTTCAGAAACACTCGCTATGGTGCTTGATTTGCTTCATTCTACGGTTGGAAGGACCAATTTGTTGTTTACTCTATCTCTCCATATAACGTCATGAGAAAATAGGAAGATATGATATAAGATAGATTTATCAGAACAATGATATAAACAAATAAATCCTCTGTAGCTATAGATCGGTCAAGAAAGAGGTGATTAGAAGCTTAAAATTTGACAAATTTTTGACATATGCAATGGCAAATTTGACAGATTTCAACGGTTTTAATTGAAAAATTGACATATATCGACAGTCGCAGTAAAAAATCTGATAGATATTTACATTTTAACACTGGGATATCAAAAATTGACAAATTTTGACACATTGATAAATTTTCACATCTGAAGCTTGGAATTTTATAGATTTTGAATGTCTCAGTCGGCTATGTTATATACTATATTACCATTCAGAAAATTACAATTGAAAATTTTGCAAATTTCGACTGTTTTTCATTGAATTTGACATACAGAATTGAGAATTTGACGTATGTGAACTGTTGCACTGAAAAATCTGATAAATGTTTACATTTTAAAACAGGGATATTAAAAATAGACAAAATTTGACAGATTCAGGCAGTATCTATTGAAAAATTAACAAATTTTTGCATCAGAAGCTTAGAATTTTATAGATTTTGAATATCTCAGTCGGAAATATATACCATTTCGAACGTTGCTATAATGATAATAATTATAACATTGAAGTCCAAACAAAAAATCAGTGCCAAATGAATTGACGAGCTCAAAAAACAACCGAAGAAAAATGTACTGTTAGATGTGAACCTGTTGCTTCTGAAGAACAAATTGCAAGTGGAAATTCTAGTATTGTAAAGTATTTACAAGACAGTTGAAATTAGTTCGATTAGTCTTCTGAATGCAATTTACGACAGAAAACTTCAAGGTATATTGGTCATAATCTGTCTCACCTTTAAATTGATTTGTATAGTAGGTGCTGTTTTCTTTAGCTGATAGATGGTTCAGCAGATTCATTGAAAACAAGGCAAAAACTAGCATTTCCAAAATTATTTGGATAAATATGTTGATTTAAGTGAGATCATTGAAAATATTGCGTCGAAAAGGCTAGAAAATATAATTTTATTAACACTGGAGGCTTTTACTTCGTGATACATTATGTATAAATAAATAAGCAATTTTTATGACTGGGTAAATAATGCACGTTTTGAGTTTCAAAAAAATATATTTTATTGTCTGCTAATTTTTTTATTTATTTTTATTTTTTAACTCAAAACGTGCGTTATTTACCCAGCCATAATAATGAAACAAGTATCCCCCAAATCTATTTCCAAGCAATTTTTACCTTGTTGTCACTATAGCCACCATATTAAAGTAAACTGTGATTCCTACAAAATAAAAATTGCATTATTTATCTAGAAAAGATACTTTAAGACATTATTTGATACTACTATGGGGTGTCAAGCTACCCTTAGCACTATATAAAGGGGGGCCGTCAGAAACCCCCGGCTTAGAATGTGGCGACCATGACCAAAGCACATAAATGAAATGGGTTATTTATTATTAATCTATAACATAATTCGGTGTTTGTGTTAAACAGAATTGTGTAAAAATATCTCAAGAAATAAATATTCGTGTTAAGCACTATTTTCGCATCGAATTTTAATGTTACAAACAATTTTAGCGGTAAGAATCATGTAAATAAGGATTAATATACCCTCAAGTCCCGGCGCCTCCACCATTTGTGCAAATTTTAAATAATTAATTTTTCCCATAAGTTCTAATACAATTCAACAATTCAATTAAAATTAACAGTTTTTACGTTAATTACATATATGTTATTACCAGAAATATTATTTTTAAATGTGTTTTATATATATAATCTTTAAATTAATGTAATATAAATAAATATTTAAGGTATTATTATTAGGTACTTACTGGTAAAATTATTTTTATTTCATTTTATTGTTTTCTTATTTTATTTCACCTGACTAGTTTCGGTTTCTAAAAAACCATCATCATATGATATATGATATATCGTCGGCTTGCAAGTGAAAAGTCAAAAAGTATAAAATGTGAGAAACTACAATTCAAGTTTTATATTCTGCTGTTACCTTTGCTACTCATTTAATGAGTTATGAATTCAGAAGTTCGGCTACAGGACCTTTTACTATATCCCTACTGAACCTAAGATTTGTTACAATTTAGTAAACCATCAAAATTAAACTTAACTAATTAAAAACAGCCAAAAATTGACTTAGTGTATTTTACTTGTAACCCGACAACATCGCTGTCATAATTTCAATTGTGATACGGAAGTTTTTATTTATTAGTCTGAATATTTAAGTTTTGTCAACATTTGATATTCTGCTAATATTTCTACTATTAAAATTTCAATTTTGATACTGGAAGTTTCTATTTTGTCTGGTATGAGAGCTCAGTATTATATATATATATATATATTTTAATATACATACATATTAAAATACATATATCATACTGAGCTTACTGATCTTATTTTTATGATATTCAATTTGAATTTTGAAATTTGAAAGTTAATGTCTGTTTGAAGTTTTTTTTTTTAATGTATGGATAAAACCTTAAACTTAATATTTTTTTTTATAATCGTCGCATTGTAATATAATCAGAATTATTCTGATTTGGATTCTGAAATAAAACAAAACATTTAAGGTCGGTGAATGGTAGGTGCTTATGGCGGTGAAATGGCAGATCCGTACTGGCGATATTACAGTGCCTAATTGCGATACTTCACGCAGATGTACAGAATTTAATCCCGGCACGCAGGTTATTATTATTTGCAAATGTGCGCATCTTACGGCGAAGAATGTTATTATCCCGGGCGTAATTTGAACCATCGATTTCGGGGGGTCGATAATGATCATTATGCGTTCGACCTGCGGGGCTTTTGCGCAAAAATTGGGCAACCCCTTGGAGCGATCGGTTCTTATTACACGCTTGCTATTGCGGATGATTTAGCCTGCATGATTATAATAGTTGGCTGGTAATTATCTGCGATCGTGTCTAGGTGTTGTTCCTCAAAGTTTGTTGTTATCTCCGTTTTGGAAATTTACAAGTGTTTAGATGGAGAATATTAAATCACTATAATAAACGATGATTAGCGACGTGTAGTCGAGAAGTTGGTTGAATGACATTTCGTGAGTTTCACCGAAGCGCCTCTAAATTAAAACGAAGTAGTGAAAGGTGAATACATATATGGATTATAGCGGTAGATAAGTGTTATTCTTCCGAGTGTTTGGCGGACAAAACGCACGTTTACTAGGATTATTTGAAAATATCAAATATTAGGACTGCTTTAAGATTTTCATCAATTATAACAATATCTCAAAAACCACCGTATCAATATTAATGCAATTTATTACTGGTATAAAGTCATATACTGATATTAAATTGGTGTAATTAAATTTAGATCCAATGATGGATTCTTGAGATATATTAATTTTTGGATGATGATATCGAATATTAGAACTATTTTAAGTGTTTCTTTAATGAAGCTCTTATTTAAATCACTATATCTCAAAAACCACCGTATAAATATTAATGTAATTTATTGCTCATATAGACCGATATACTGATATTAAATGAGCATAATTAAATTTAAATCCAATGAGGGTTTCTTGAGATATATTATTTTTTGTTAGAAAATATCAAATATTCAATGCTGTTTTTTCAATTTTCACGCATTAATAATGGAAACTAGACAACTAGTGTATCAATGTAATTGCACTTTTTTGCTAATATAAACAGATATACTAGTATTCGATATCTGCAATTTATTAAATATCCAATGAAAGATACTTGAGATATAGCAATTTTTGTTTGAAAATATCGAATATTAGATTTATTTCAAGTGTTATTAAAGTAGGCTCGTATTTAAATAACGATATCTCAAAAACCGCCGTATCAATATTAATGCAATTTATTACTGGTATAAAGTCATATACTGATATTAAATTGGTATAATTAAATTTAGATCCAATGATGGATTTTTGAGATATATCAATTTTTGGATGAAAATATCGAATATTACAACTATTTTAAGTGTTTCTTCAATGAAGCTCTTATTTAAATCAGTATATCTCAAGAAGCACCGTATAAATATCAATGTAATTTATTGCTCATATAGACCGATATACTGATATTAAATGAGCATAATTAAATTTAAATCCAATGAGGGTTTCTTGAGATATATTATTTTTTGTTAGAAAATATCAAATATTCAATGCTGTTTTTCCAATATTCACACATTACTAGTGAAAACTGGACAACTAGTGTATCAATGTAATTGCATTTTTTTGCTAATATAAACAGATATACTAGTATTCGATATCTGCAATTTATTAAATATCCAATGAAAGATACTTGAGATATAGCAATTTTTGTTTGAAAATATCGAATATTAGATTTATTTTAAGTGTTCCTCCAAGTAGGCTCATATTTAAATAACGATATCTCAAAAACCGCCGTATCAATATTAATGCAATTTATTACTGGTATAAAGTCATATACTGATATTAAATTGGTATAATTAAATTTAGATCCAATGATGGATTCTTGAGATATATCAATTTTTGGAGGAAAATATCGAATATTTGAACTATTTTAAGTGTTTCTTCAATGAAGCTCTTATTTAAATCACTATATCTCAAAAACCACCGTATAAATATCAATGCAATTTATTGCTCATATAGACCGATATACTGATATTAAATGAGCGTAATTAAATTTAAATCCAATGAGGGTTTCTTGAGATATATTATTTTTTGTTAGAAAATATCAAATATTCAATGCTGTTTTTCCCATTTTCACACATTATTAATGGAAACTAGACAACTAGTGTATCAATGTAATTGCACTTTTTTGCTAATATAAACAGATATATTAGTATTCGATATCTGCAATTTATTAAATATCCAATGAAAGATACTTGAGATATAGCAATTTTTGTTTGAAAATATCGAATATTAGATTTATTTCAAGTGTTATTAAAGTAGGCTCGTATTTAAATAACGATATCTCAAAAACCGCCGTATCAATATTAATGCAATTTATTACTGGTATAAAGTCATATACTGATATTAAATTGGTATAATTAAATTTAGATCCAATGATGGATTCTTGAGATATATCAATTTTTGGATGAAAATATCGAATATTAGAACTATTTTAAGTGTTTCTTCAATGAAGCTCTTATTTAAATCAGTATATCTCAAGAAGCACCGTATAAATATCAATGTAATTTATTGCTCATATAGACCGATATACTGATATTAAATGAGCGTAATTAAATTTAAATCCAATGAGGGTTTCTTGAGATATATTATTTTTTGTTAGAAAATATCAAATGCTGTTTTTCCAATTTTCACACGTTATTAATGGAAACTAGACAACTAGTGTATCAATGTAATTGCATTTTTTTGCTAATATAAACTAGACAATTAGTGTATCAATGTGTACCTAACCTAAAATAACCTAACCTCATTTTATTACTGAAAAAATGTTTTAAGCGGTTTAAGGCGGCAAGTGCCTGTTAAAAAAAGTAGCGTTTTTGCCTGTTTGTAGCAGAGTAATGGTCAAGTTAATAATGAAAGTATGGAAGAAATATTTTGCACACTCAAAGATGAAAGTACAATAGATGTTCCTATAGTTTTAGATTTAAGTAATCGGTTAATAACATTGCAAAAAAAGTTGCAATAGAAAGTTGTTCATTTTACTGTTGTAATAGTGTTATCTTCGATGAGCAAATTGAATATTCTAACATTATAAGATAACATTATAATGCGTGAACGTAACGGCGCGTTCACGATTGGGAATCGAAGCCTTGACCTTATGCTTTGTGATTCTCGGTGCTCACGGCAACTGGATGCTACGGGCCTATTCTGACCGGTAGGAATCAGTGTCACTGAGGAATAGCCTGTAATTATCGACAGCGGCAGGTCCTCGCACCTCTGGTCAATAAGAGCCTAGCATTGTTCCCTATTGTTCATTAACACTATAATTAACAGCGTGCTGGTTATCCGATAATTAATGGCCTACCGCGTATATGTGTGCATGTGTGTGCCTGGTCGGGATACATACTTCAGGAGAAAAAGAAAGAGCAGGCCCCATTCGGACTTGACAGTTGAAGTTAATGATCTCGCATTTCATCAAGAACACTTAGTTAATTTCACTGCATCTACCGGCGCGGCGCTGGCTGTGACTTGAGCTCCAGGTCCTCTACGAGAGCTCCAAGAAACAGGATGCGTTATTTATAAGGACGTCTCGGAATTCAAATTTACGTTTGTTTTGTTGGTTGACTGAAACATGTCGATGCTGCATCATTTTCCATCAAAAGGCAAGGGATAATTAGAAATATGTACTAATGTGGTGTTTGTAGGTGGTGGTAAGCGCGTGACGTTCCGATATTACTAATTAACAAAACCGGCGCGTTATAATGACTGGGTCTAGAATAAAAGCATCTCATCGCATCGCAAATATCAGTTTCATTGTTGGATCTGAATCCCTCACGCCAAAGGTGTGACGCTCGCACTCACGCACTCGAACCTGCCCTCGCCTGTGAAACTATAGACAAAGCATATAGCGTTATAGCAGCGTCGGGAGAGCTCCAGTTACAATAGCGAGGAGTGAGAAACGAACAAATGATTGTGTGTACGCATGCATTGAGGCGGGTGCGTTCTGACTGACATCTGAATACCGGAGAAACGCTGCTGCTCTCTGGATGCACGATGCACGTCTTCTCACACGACGGCGATTTGCGGAACTCTGACGTACTGCATTCCATCAACGGCTAACAACGCAAATTTACCAATAACAACGGCCTATCGTGACCGCATCTTCGATATCTTCATACTTTCTCCTCGCCCATCGCCTGCAACAAAATGCAGCCTATTTTTAGTAAATGTGGTATAACGTTACGAATTTGCTATAATTTAATACCGCTTGTTCGCCGCGCAATTTGGCATAAAAATACTTGTGCGATGGTAATTTAATACCTGCTGTATGTGATCGGTTCACTAGTTTTTGAATTAGAAATCTTGGAAAATCCGTTATGTATTATGAGTCTCTTGTAATATTCATCTGGGGGGTTGCCTGGCAACGCTATATCACAACGAACGCAGTGAGCAACGAGGCATCGGTTAAAAACATGAAATTTGCCAATAGCTCCGGCCTTGATTAGTGCATGCTTCGTCCCGCACCAACTTTCGTGCAAATTATGCAGTTTCTGCAAACTCACTTCGAAACACCAATAATACCCCTATTAAACGTTCGCCACTTATTTTATAAAGAGATACAAATTTAAATCGCATAGAAACATGAGCACCGCCAATTTGGCTTATTGTGTACTAAGAAAACCACCACTGTATACATCTAGCCCTCATATATTATTCAATGCCGCAGATGTCTATGCACATTGTTACCATTGCGCGATAAGAAAGTCGTGCTTTGTTCGACTTGAGTGATTTGTACACAACTGTGTGCACAGTTAGCCTCACTAGTGCTTTCAAGATTAGCTTCTGCTTGTCCGCGAACTATTAAGGGCATTCCTATTTCAAATTCCCTCGGCCTACTCTATCGCGTCCCATCTTAACTCACTGGCGCGCATCCCCATGACCATCGCGAAAAACAAAACTTGGATTACCGCACTGACCGTTTAATCGCTCAATGGCTTCGCCGGACAAAGGCACTGTAATGCAATATGGAATAAATGACGTCCCGCCGAGGGTAAACGGCAGTGGTTATTGGGCAGTGGAGACGGTCAATATGGTATGCCAATATTGGTACAGATGAGGATCCCGGGGGTTCATACTGTAATGTATGGTCAGGTATTTGCGATCAAACACACGATGCAGAGATTATGGCCCGGTATTCAAGTGTACGCACTATTTATTAATACCAAATATTGTTCGGCGCAGCCAGATTCATTACAAAAGCAGAGAAAAGGCGACTCCCAATATCTCTCTCCACGGGACAGGAGAGTTATTAGACCCCCCGTCACGGCGACCCCTTATACTCTCATTTCACATCATATATATCTTCAAACACCTACCCGCTAACCCACATATTCATCGACACAATTTACACCGAAATTTACATTTTAAAACATATCCCAACAAATATTTAATTAAAAACTACCCACCTACCCACCTCGCACACAATATTAATTGTTATTATATCATTTTCAACAAAACATTATACACGTATATTTTAGTATAAATTTTACAAATTTTTAATAAAAAAATCCGGGAAATTCTACAAATTAAAAAAACAACGCAGAATATTGTGAATGACCAGATCTGTTTTGAAAATAATCCGGTGTTCAATGGGATTATTGAAAGCAATCTAAATATATAAAAGAAAGTGGTGTTAGTTAGACTATTTATAACTCAAGAACGGATGAACCGATTTGGCTGAAAATTAGTGGAGAGGTAGCTTATAATCAGGAGATGGACATAGGATACTTTTTATCCCGTTCGACCGCGTTTCCGTCAAGTCACTATAAATCGTGGTATAACATAAACGCATCTCACATGAAATAACAAAACGCTAACGACAGTGGAATATCTCTCTCTCTCTCACGTTTCTTTTCGGTGCATGATGCCTGATCGACTTTTGTTTATTAGGTCTGTTCGTGTTAAGGAAAATGTTACACATTTCTTACACTTTTTAAAAAACTCGAATTCTGATTGGTTGAAAATTCCAATTCAACCAATCAGAATTCGTGTTTTAAAATTTTCGTACACAAACCTAATTTTCAAACAAACATTTACACGCCACCACGCAAATATTATCGAGCAAATCATGCTTGCTATGGAAATCTGTATCCGCGCGTTACATTGCCCGGACTCTAATCGTAAACAATGCCGCGACCAAGACGATCAAATCTTTCCCGACAAAGCCGTAATGCAAGAAGGATACGAAACATTGCAAATGAAATGACTGAAGAAGCACAAGGAATTGCCCGTGAAGAGCTCCGCGTTAGTATGGCTCGACTTCGTGCTTCTCAATCACAAGATCAAAGAGAGGCAGCACGTGAAACGGCTCGGTTGGCAATGCGAAATCGTCGAGCGAATAACAGAAATGAAGAAGTAAATAATTTTCGACGCAAAAGAAGAAATGTATCAAGTGCTGATTTGAATCGAGCAGCGTTTCGATATGATTGCAGCACTGATTACTGCTTGCATCCTAGCGTTTGCATTGGGTCAATGGACGTTGTTTGCGAGTATTGTGACGCATTGAAATTTTCAGGAGAAACGCCCGGATTGTGCTGCCTTAGTGGAAAAGTGAAATTGCCATTATTGACTCCGCCACCTGAGCCATTGCATTCATTGCTTTGTGGCGAAACACCAGAATCACGAAACACAAGTTTTGGTGGATAAACCCACCAAAACTTTGCAACGGTACGCGTTTGGTAGTAAGTAAATTGCTAAACAATGTGATTTACGCGACGATACTCAAAGGAAAATTCGAAGGTGAGGAAGTACTCATTCCGAGGATACCGATGATCCCAAACGATATGCCGTTTGAGTTTAAAAGACTTCAATTTCCGATCCGTCTTGCATTCGCCATGACCATTAACAAATCACAAGGACAATCCTTGAAAGTTTGTGGTCTGAATCTGGAAAATCAATGTTTTTCACATGGTCAATTATATGTGGCATGTTCACGGGTCGGAAGACCATCTGCGTTGTTTGTACTTGCACCTGATAATAAGACAAAAAATGTCGTGTATCACAAGGTGCTTAACTGAAAAGTGCAACCTATGCACCAAAATACATGAACAATAAAGAATCATTAAAATACTTGATTTTTTTATATATTTATATATATCTTTCCAAATAAAAAATAGAATTAAATAAAATCTAAAGTTTGTTTATTTACTGCCTCTAAGGCGGAACAGAGTTCGCCGGGTCCGCTAGTGTTCAATATAAACCAGCTAATTGTATACCCTTCAACTGCATTCTAATTAAGCATAGTTTGGTTATATGAATCGGTGGTTAATACTTACTGAAACATCTTGAAATTAGTATAAATAAAATACTTGGTCAAGTTTCACAAATTTTTAATAAAAAAATTCTGAAAATTCTACAAATTAAAAAAACAACGGGGAATATTGTGAATGGCCAGATCTGTTTTGAAAATAATCCGGATTATTGAAATCAATGTTAAATATAAAGCAACGATCACCAGCTAATTGTATACCCTTCAACTGCATTCTAATTAAGCATAGTTTGGTTGTATGAATCGGTGGTTAATACTTGGTGAAACATCTTGAAATTAGTATAAATAAAGCACTTGGATATACACAATTTTTTGATTAAATCTCTACGAAAACTACCCTGAAATGGTATTTTGTATACTCTATTATAATAAATGTAGCCATAAACACATTTTATTGTATATAATTTAAAATTATAGAATAAGCATAATAAAACTGGCCGTTCCAAAATAACGACGTTATTATTAACTAATGCAGACTATTAAACATATATGCACATATTTACTTTTACGTACCGAAATAATTATTGTTTTTAGTAACGCTCACAATGAAACGCTGAAGTTGCAATAATTGCAATGGAGATAATAATGATAATGTATTTTTTATGTAGTGCAGTTTACGTAGGTCATTAATACATTAAAATAATCGGTTGGAGCTTGTGAAATATTAACACTTAAAGAAAAATAACAAATTATCCTATTTCACAACGACATTTATTTCGCTAACTGTACATTTCAACCACTACGAGGTCTTCTTCAGGAGACAAATGTCATCTTGGTCGTGGTAGACATTTGTACTGAAAATGACCACGTAGTGGTTGAAATATAAATTTAGCGAAATAAATAAAAGGATAACTTGTTATTTTTCTTTAAGCATTAATACATTGATTAAAAATAGTGAAATAAAACTTAAGGGAGTCGTGATTGGAGTATAAAAATGTCATTTGACCACAGGATAGTTGAATTCAAATAAATTTCAAATAACTTAATATTCAGTATAAAAATTATCATGAAGTAAACTTCCAGTGTTAAAAAATAATACAGTTTTAACGAACGTACCTGAATATCTGGATGAAAACGGTGGGAAATTAAGAATCAGCGAATATGAAATGAATTCTTTAACCAACAATTTCAACACTGTTTTATTGGGTCTGAGGTGCGAATATTGGGAATTCCCAAAAATGGGCATTAGTTGTATTAGATGCTTAGGTTGTATACTATAAATCAATATATCACTCCTTGACGTCAAAAATTAAGTGTTAAATTTACTTCATTATGTTTTTATGTTTGCTTGTGTTAATTGTTTGTTGTTTATTTTCAGATTCCGAATTGACAACACAGACCATATCATCGACGTGAACAAGGGGAACGTGCAGTTCGAATACGATCAAGTGAACATTATCTGTCCGGTATATACAAAAGGGATGGAAGCGGAGACCGAGAAGTATATCATTTATAATGTTTCGAAGGAGGAGTACGAGACCTGCAGGATAACGAACCCTAACCCGAGGATCATTGCGATATGTGACAAACCATATAAACTAATGTACTTTACTATAACTTTCCGACCTTTCACGCCACAGCCTGGAGGGCTGGAATTCTTGCCTGGAAAAGACTACTATTTTATTTGTAAGTATCAGAAGTGGGACGGACGCGTGCCCCAAAGATTTATATAACACTCTTATAATTAGTAAAGGGGATGTTTGATGTGAAGCGTTTAAATTAATTGATTGCCCGGAAAGGCCATGCCGACAATTCTTTGTTCCACGATCAAAACGGAATTAATGGATAAGGAAAAAACGAATTTACAACATCAAGATAGTATGTATTTTCACTGTTTTTCCCTGTTAACAATAAACCAGATGGTTTCTAATCTAAAGTGCGATAAATTAAAGCTCAAAAGATGTATGATGAAGCAACATTAACAAGCTGTTGATTATAATCAAAAATAGTCTTTAGCGTTTTAACGGCCCCCTAACGTGCGGGTAGAAAGTAAATCTAGATGCCCACATGTGTTATAATTTGTAGAAAGGTAGAAAACTAGGGGAGCTTTTATTTAATTACTGTACTGATTTTAATCTTCCCAAGAGAATAATGCCCCCTGCGCACAATATGTTTTTACGCATTTTGATGCACAATATTCTGCACTTTCGATAGGGGCTTAAATCCCAATCGCAATATGTGTTACAGTAGGGACGTTTCATACGTAATCAACCGAACCACCATCAGATTATAAAACGGGTTCATTTAATTCATTAAAATTCTCCATTTACTGATCGGGTTTAAATTCCCTTAGCGTAAGAGCGGCCTCTCTGACGTTCCACTTCTGTCCCCGTTTGGAAAGGTCCTTCAAAGAGTGCCCACAAACATCCATCTTCTTGCTAAGCAAACATTAGCCCAGTTCGCATTCGAAATTCAATTTGCAATATCAAATTTCTTCTGCCGATAATTAATGCCGCCACTTAACTTCCAGCTACTTCATCTGCTGATGACCTCCACCGTCGCATCGGTGGTCGATGCTCTGCAAACAATATGAAAATAGTGTTCAAAGTGTGCTGTGCATCGGAGACCCAGAGCAACACCACGACCAAGGCTAGCACGGTGACAACTACTGCAATGAGCTGGCCGGTGCGGCCCTCCTCCAGGAGGACCACCACACCGGCCACAACGCATTACATAACAAGGACGGAAACCACGTCCACTCGGAAACCCACGAAGAAAATTGGTGAGTCCCTGTTATACTTACGCAAAATTTTACGATGCAAAATTTAAACTAAGTAATAATTTGTTTGACAAACAAAAGGCGCAGTTTTAATTTCACGTCGAGCATTATTACACACATGTAAAAATTAGATTAAATTTAATTGATATAGATTTTGCAGGATTTGATTAGATTATTATTTATAGAAAATTTTATAAATACGGTTATAAATTTTATGCATAAAAATTTTACACTAGTGATCTAATTATTATTGAAAAAATAATACATGGAAAATGAGAGTGCATGAATTTTTGTCACACAGAACCTCAGTTTTAATAGTTTTATAAACAATACTTTGAGTTATTCCAAGGTCAGATTATATGTTATTCTCCTCAATGCTTCACATTTGTTTAAATACCTATATAAATACCTTTTAAAGTAGATTTTGCTGCTTTCAAATCAAGCAGTGAAAAATGAATCATCGATAAAAATTGAACAATATCAGATAATATCGCAACATCACCAGTGGAAAAGGCAACCTAATGATGTTTCGATCAACTGATGCTCCTGCGTGGTGTAGATGGTAGATCAGTGTTTTGCCTTTTACTTACCCCCCACCCCCCTAAATATATTACGATACATTTCTACAATTGTAAACTCAAACATAATTTTACCGTGTACAAATTGCAAACCAAATGCATTAACCCGGCGCCTCCACCATTTTACAAATAATCAAAATTAATTAATAATTGTTTCAAATGTCGGAAAAAAATATACTCACCAATAAATTTAGCAAATTAATTATGTCAAAAGGATGATCAATCAGTTTTCCGCGAATTATTTAATTTTTTTTAAGAATTACTTCGATTAATTCTACATAATTAGACAACTATTAAAAAAATATATAAACAATCACAACATACTTGGACTTTTTATTAGTACTATTTCAACCATCTAGGTCCAATTAATCCGTCTAGGCTTAAGGACACACACTTAACTCAAAAAATTCCTTAAAAATCTCGATTTCGAAAATTTTCATAATTACAATACTTTTATTTAGATAGCTGAAAAGTGGAGATATATAATGGTGACCATCCCTGAAAATAGTGAGCTGGGGTCATTATTCTATTCTTATGCCAACATCACGTTCAATTCCTGGGGTGTGTAATCTGGATTCCTCTAGATTATTAAGACGCCAAACGGTGATGGTAGTTAAGGATGAAGATTAATTGGCAATCTTGTTAATGGAAAATAAATGTTTTGGTTGCGAGATAACTGGAGTTGTCGATCCGAACGTTGATGTGTATTATTTTACTGTTTCAGTTGAGTACGACAAGCACCCCAATGAAGTGGTGAAGAACGAGGAGCTTACATATTCGAAAGGTGTTTGGCTTTCCGTGGGTCCCTCCAGCTTCCTGGTAGTTGCTGCTTGCATAGCGGTGATAAGATGGCGGTGAGCAAAGAAACGGGGACGGCCCCAACAAACTGCCATCCAGTATGTCGACACTTATTTGTAAAATACTGTAAATTAATTCTTTCGCGTAACATGACGTCCGTCTCTAAACAAATGTGTCTAAATAAACAATAAGTTATGTGTATTCGCGTTCGCGACGCAGCAAACGGCAATATTCTTATCAGTGTACATAATAACTCTCAGTGCTGCAAATGGAGAGTGCCGCAAATTTTCAGCAAAATTATTGCTGGTGTGATAAAGTATTATATATTGTGTTTTACAACTTAAGACTTTTAAAGACGATTTGATATTGTATAAAGAAATTATAATCAAGGTGATACCTATTATCAGTTTGAACGTTGTAGTCAAAACAATTCCGTTTTATTCCAAGTCGTATATTATTTTTAATATTATTATTTACGGATCAATCGCGCGTTCTATTTCTAGTTTTGTGTCTGTTAATAGTATGTATTGACTAAGTATTAAATATTAGTGCATACATGTTTTCAATTAAAACTAACATATTTTGTACCATGCATAATATGTGTTACAATGTGCAGCGTATACTTAATTGAATGTCTGGTCAAATAATATTAAGCTAACAACTTGGTATTAATTATATATTTAACACAAAATTAAATTAAAAATATATATTATATATTAAACAAAGCCATTTTCAAATATTGGGGCCAAAATAACATCTGGATGTACTCGTTTATGTATTTATTTCACATTATGTATAAAATGGTTATGTACAGCCAGTACTTATGACACACTTTTATTTTTCCAGTATTAAATGAAGCGTAATTCCTAATTCATAAGTATTGGCTCCATCATGGGCATTCCAAAATGCGAACAGTACGCCGTTCGATGATAGGTAACTTGAGTTATCTCTTGAATGCCTTTGAAAATGTCGAACTTTGCTGTTTTTGGATGCCCATGAAATTAGTAATTGTGATGTCAGTTGAATGAATTCCAGACTTATATTAGATGTTTTATGTACCATTAATTGACCCTCGGATCCCTTACGTTTCCATTATTTTCATGTGTAGCTTTAGATATGATGCCAGTATGCCATTCTGCGTTTAAATAAGTTCCCTTCTATCCGATTTACCCTTAGTAGTTCACAGCTAGTTAATGCGCTTTTATTTCCTCATTTACTTTGTGCTGCCGATTAATTTCATTCGAGTATCGATCACGATCAGATGATTGAAAAAGACATTTTAAAAGTCACCATTTCAATATCCTACAGCTCGGTGCTTCTTTTTGTAAATTTTTTATCAAATATGTTATACAATTTGTATCCTTGTTTATTTATTGTATTATAATTAACATTATTGAAAGTGTAATCTATACCAACATTTCTTCATGATGCCTTGTTGCAGATATCAGCAGATGTTTTCAAAATGCTCACCATCGGATTGTATTTTTGTGCTTGTAAATTGATGTGCAATGTAATTACTTGTAGCTTTTTATCAAATTTGTAAAATGTATTATATATATATATAAACATATTTTATACATTATCTGAATGGGCATTTTTTAAATATCTGGCGATATAAATGATAGAAGTAATTGTAGACTGTAGAGGCACTGAAAAAATTAAATAAAGAGGTTCACAAATCCTACATGTTTGTTGTTGTTTTTTTTAACCTTATGGTTTTGAACTTTTTTATTTATGAACCGATTTGAAAATAAAATTCACCAATTGTAGCTCTTTACATGCTGATTAATCATGGTTTGCATTTTCGGATGCAGCATTTACTGCTCTATCGTTCTGTGCCGTCAGTTTAAATCGAAATTTTCCATCTTTTTCGCGAAAACTTAGATTTAAACTGAGTGCACAGTACGATGGGCCACTGGATGCTAAATCTAAAAATGCAAACCGCAATGCTGTGAGGTCCTTAGTTATCGAGAAATAAAATAAAAACCTTATGAAAACTTACACACAAACTAACAGAAAAGCAGTCAATTTATCTTTTGGAAACAATAGACTGGTGACTGGTGAATTAAAAAAGGCAAACCGGATCGTTGTGAGGTCCTTAGTTATTGAGATACAATTATAAATGAAACGAAATGTGGCATACGATGCACGTAGATGTATTTACGTGCATCTTTTTCAGTCGTCTAGCAAAATACGCCCATCTACTTTATTAATGCGCAATCAGATTGTAAAAATATTAAGTTTCTGCCAAGTTATTCAGGTATTTATGTGTGTTTAAAAGTGTCATAACCGATCGCCCTGTATATAGCGACACTGGCGCCCTCTTGACCGTGGCGGCGGAATTTTGACGGAAGCTCTAGTACAGAAAATGCCCACGGGACGCTTGGCGCTGTAAACCCTATGTACAGGGCACGTCGAAAACTTAACATTCAAACGTTAATTACGGCATAACCGGACTCTTCGAGGGAATATAATTGCTGAGGGGGCAAACTGCAGACACCCATTCGGATTCCTGCAACAGCACGGGCCTCAAATTACTTCCGTAAGCGTTCTATGAAGGTCATGAAATCCGAGCAAATTCGGTTCATAATGGTTCTAAGGAAGTCAAACAGGTGAGTACCCAGTTATTGTTAGTTAAATGATGACTTTTACTACCAATTCTTGTATTAGTAGTTATTAAGTAACACGAATAAGTGCATTCATTACAGGTTAATGTATAATGCCATGTTGATTTTTGATTTAAGCTCCGTACCTTGCTTAATTTTGTGTATATTTTTAGCACCACTCCCTAGCACAAATACCTGACGTAAGGATTGCATTGGTCAGCCAGAGACGGCTTCAAGGCACTATTCCTAAGGGTTGAAGAGTGCGTTCATAACATTGTCAGCGTTTTCACTAGCCCTGAAACAACCATTAACTCATTAGGAACATATTATAGACTTGTATGGTTGTGCATGGATGCTACTCAATTATTACGATCAGTAATAATTTACCACAAATCAGAGTCTGGGGTAAGTGCTACCGCCCTTCAATACTCTTATGATATAACGAGCAAGCTCTATAAATCTGCTTATATGTTAATCTATCAAAAGATCATTACAAATGCTGTGTTGCATCACGGAAACTGCACTGTTGGATATGGGCAGGAGAACGATATGGAGTTGTTGGAAATGCAAACCAATTTTTGATTGCCCTTATGGTTTTGATTATTTGCTTAACCATAAATGCCATCGCTAGTTTCTTTGTATACATATGGAGCTGATGCAGGGTAGTGATTGGAAATGCAAACCATTTATTGACGTTTTGGTAAGGTCTCATCTGCCTTCTCCTGGCAGGTTATTTTTGTTCGGTTTAAGGAGAACTGGCGATTATGTTTTAGCCTTCCTTCTCATATAAACCGATTCGGAGACGTCTATTAGGCACTGAAATCCTTAGCAAACCCGTACCTTCCGGCTCCGAAAATCTACGCATTTATGGGCACATATTCGTACAACGTGTAATGAACCTGAAGCCTTTGGGTCGCCAAGGCAGTGCTTGATGCAGTCAACGTGTATGTACATATATTTGTACAACACGTTAAATATAATATCTTGTCCAGACGTGATTAAACGCAATAAATAGTTGCATTGGTTTCAACGGCATTGTTTAATTTATTCATATTTTTTTCGCCACTGCAACTCGTCTGTACGTGAATTGAATATTAATTAGCTCTATTGTTAGCACTTGGACGCCACACCGACGCTGATTTTCGTCTGTGTGAGTGTTTGGCCACAGTAGACAACATACCCTGCGCACTCTAGGTATATTTTATTCTATAATTTTGTATTAAGGGATGGATCAATTTGAAAATATCAATAATACTACTGATGGGTATTATATTTTGCAGTTTTGCAAATGTTTGCAATTGTAGGTGAATTTACCAAATAATTCGCTTAAAAATATATGCAAATATAACAATTTTGGATGTATTCGTATAATATTAATTAATGTTATATTTAAGTTTAATGTGTATTACATTTTTTTAACACGTAGAATTTTGCAGGTCGTTGCGAGTCTAGCTGGCCCATTGTATTTCTCGGCCGGTCGAGCGGAGAATTTTGACAAAAAACTGGCCAGATGCTGCAGCGCTAATCCTGGCGGGACGTGCGAGGAAGTGCGGGGAAGTACGTACGGTGCAGTCCGCTCTGAATCTTGCACGCGCCAACGTCTTTGCACTTGCTGGGTAAATTATTCACAACGAAATCAATTAACGAAGTTACTAACTAATAATTTATTGTTTCAGAACGATTGCTGAGATGCGTCTTCAACATTCCGACTTGCGAAATCCACTGGAAACTCGAAATCGCCCCCCGAATTACCGCCCACTCACCCATTAGAGCCCCAAATGCACACAGAAGACACCAATTCGTCTGGAAGATGTTATTAAGGTAATAGCAACTGATTTTTTAGCGAAGTTTGCGTTTTAGTTTTTCTAACGGTGCATAAAATCACTCCACATTTCCAATTATCATAATTTCACACTTCCTACATGAAATCGTTTCTAATTACCCCAAAATTGGCTTAAAATCTAATTAAATGCACGCGGAATATTCGAGAACATCGACATTTTTCCTGTCCAAACCCATTGTACTGCTATCACAATTAATGGCTTTGGCTGGGCTAAAAAGTGAGTCTCATTTCAATAGGCTTTGAACATTCCTCAAATATTAGTGCGACTCTAGTAAAATAAATTGCGCATTACAAATGCAATGAAAATTATTACTATTAATTTAATAATAATAATTAAAATGCATTTTAATTGTTTATAAACATTATCGCATGTTCTCAAAATCGCAAGAAAGTTAATTTGAACAATACTTATCAAACATTCCTTGGTAAAGACTTTAAAACTTGTGTTTTAAAAAAAAATCACTTAAAATTAGTAGATATATGTAAATACTCTCAATGTTACTTGCAATATTTACCCAACTTTAATTTCAATTTGCTTCTAAAAACAACCAAACTTAGGTGTTAAAACAAGTTTTAATATTTCAGAACAACAAATACCTTCCATGAATTTTGGTAAACGGACCATCTCCTAAACCAACACAGAACTGATGTGAGTGTTTACGTATGAGAAATAGCGATCGTCTCCGATGGTGACTTCACCAAACTGAAATCGTCGAAGGAATTATAAGGTAGGAATTTTTATATTTACTCCATGTAGTTATGAATAATCTTTTGTATTACAAATAATTTGTTATTTATTACCTAACATTATTCAAAACTATTATTTACTGTGTTGATAGTTTTAATCTTTGGTTATAAACTTTATATATAATGAAAACACCTGCAATTAATCTTTAGAATGTTCGCATTCACACCACAGCGTTGTATCACATCAACTAAAATTGACACGAATCGGTCTTTATACCAATTTTAATACTTCACATTTTAGCAAAATAACATTTATTAGTTTTGAATCACAAACTTTAAAACTTCATCATTCACATTTGTAATATTGCACTATTTTAATATGGGTTCACGTTTTAGGAAAGAAATAATTGCTTCGTTGAATTGGTACATGGAATATCATTAAGAGCCGAAGTATTTGCAACCGCCTAGAACTGCCGACACCGCAGCAATCTTCATTTTACCCAATTTCGCAGCCATGATATACAAGTCTGACATAGGATTTTAAAGGTAGGAACTTTCATTTCTAATAACCGCGACTAGTTATGAATAATGCTGTGTGATATTTTGTCTCCAAGAAAGCCGATTGTATCCGAGTTTAGCTCAAAACATTCATCCACTCTGAACGCCGATTCTTGACGACAATTTGACAAACAGCATTATTTATACTTGGCGTCAATTTGTATTCATGACTGCCTTCATATTGACACTAGCATGAAATATACAAATCATGAATTGATAAAATTTTCAGAAATTTAAGTAATTGATATTTCATACTGCTCAAATCAAAGTTATACATTCTCATCATCTTCTCACTAACACATAGTATGAGTATCACAACATTACATATTCTATCACGTAACATCAATTATAAATAACCTTTATACTGATTTTAATACCTAACAAATTGTTAAAAAATAGCGTTTATTAATTTTGTGTTGCAAACAATACATTAAATTATGTTATATTAAACATTAAATTATATAATTAATACTTCCACTACATCATTTATAGAGAATTAAATTTCAGCTCAAGTTATCCATTGAAATTTAAGTGGCCAATAAAAAAGACAAGACCGGTGATCTCGCCTTAGCTGCTTAAATTTCCATGGATAACTAGAGCGTAAATTTAAAAAAATCACTTGGTATTATTGAATTCGTAATTCATTATTTATTTAATTAATTATTACACTTGTTAATCCATAAATGACTACTACTATATCAGTTACATCGATATTCATTATTTATGGATTAACAAGTGTATTAATGTAATAAATAAATAACATTAAATTGTTTGCATTGATATTCGTAACGACACACTATTCTAATGCGTATTCATATTTCAGGAAAAAATAATTGCTTCGTGCTTCGAATTGGTGTCTGATGGCTCGCAGGATAGGATAGCAGGAAGTCACCATCGGATTCCTAAGGTAGGAACTTTCATTTCTAATAACCGCGACTAGTTATGAACAATGCCGTGTAATATTGTGTCTCCAAGGAAACCGATTTTATCCAAGTTTAGCTTGAAACATTCATCCACTCTGTTACCGATTCTTGTCGACAATTTGCATTCATGACTGCCTTTGTTCCGTGCACACAAATTAACTTCAAATTAAAATAACTGGGGTGCCTCAGTAGCAATTTGCAAGCATTATTCATAACTAGTAATAATCTGAGTGTCAATATTTTAATTGTTGGTTCTAAAATCTATTAGTATCTGAATCAAATTCATTCGACAATTATGTTTACTGTTATGGACAAATTACGAAACTCTCTTTTAAATTAATCATTTATATACTTTCATATCAGATCTCTGAACACTTTTCTTCGAAGCAATGAATATTACTGATGATTGCATGTATGATTTTGGGGTTTCTTTTTTCTTTTCATTGTGTCAATGTAAAACGCTTAAAAACGAATCCAAATAAAATATACAAGTGATTGTTTGGCAAATTGTCTAAAATAGCTTGAAAATTGATAAATGTGTTTGAAATAAATATACAGCCTGGAAATTTGGTGAGATGTGAAACAATTTATTAGTAAATATGGGGCTTCAATCGCGACATCAAGGCCCTTACAAATTTGATTGCTCAAGTTGATTACCATAATTTTTTTATTAATTTCTCACAAATTTTCATTTATTATGTCGGGATTTCATTTATTCTACCAAAATTTTAATTGTACTATAATAAAGTTTCATTGGTTACTGTCAAAATTTCAATGGTTACCATCAAATTTTCAATTATTTCAAATTTCATACAAAATATTTTGCCCTATCGATACTAACAAGTACTGAATATTTGTCAAATTTGCTAAAGAATTGTCTGCAGGTATACTGTATATAAATCTGGCATGAAATATACAAAACATGAATTAATAAAATTTTCAGAAATTTCAGTATAGATACTAAAAGTTATACATTCGATTTTCTCACTTATTTAAAACGGCCTCTTCGTCAAATTTGCAGAAGAATTGTATTCAGGTATATTGTATAAAGAAATTCAGAAATTTCAGTATTCACTAATTCATACTTGTCATTGCATAAAGTTATGTGTCAATTTTCTCACTTATTTAATACTGAAACTTTGTCAAATTTTCATGAGAATTAGCTTCAGGAATACTGAACAGACGTCTGTTAATTAATATGCAATAAATAATATTTCAGAAATTTCAGTATTGACTAATTCATACTTGTCATTGCATAAACTTATTAAAGTTATAGTTTTGATTTTCTCACTTATTTAATACTGAAACTTTGTCAAAATTTCATGAGAATTAGCTTCAGGAATACTGAACAGATATCTGTTAATTAATATGCAATAAATAAATTTTCAGAAATTTCAGTATTCACTAATTCATACTTGTCATTGCATAAAGTTATGTGTCAATTTTCTCACTTATTTAATACTGAAACTTTGTCAAAATTTCATGAGAATGAGCTTCAGGAATACTGAATAGATATCTGTTAATTAATATGCAATAAATAAATTTTCAGAAATTTCAGTATTCACTAATTCATACTTGTCATTGCATAAAGTTATGTGTCAATTTTCTCACTTATTTAATACTGAAACTTTGTCAAATTTTCATGAGAATTAGCTTCAGGAATACTGAACAGACGTCTGTTAATTAATATGCAATAAATAATATTTCAGAAATTTCAGTATTGACTAATTCATACTTGTCATTGCATAAACTTATTAAAGTTATAGTTTTGATTTTCTCACTTATTTAATACTGAAACTTTGTCAAAATTTCATGAGAATTAGCTTCAGGAATACTGAACAGATATCTGTTAATTAATATGCAATAAATAAATTTTCAGAAATTTCAGTATTCACTAATTCATACTTGTCATTGCATAAAGTTATGTGTCAATTTTCTCACTTATTTAATACTGAAACTTTGTCAAAATTTCATGAGAATGAGCTTCAGGAATACTGAATAGATATCTGTTAATTAATATGCAATAAATAAATTTTCAGAAATTTCAGTATTCACTAATTCATACTTGTCATTGCATAAAGTTATGTGTCAATTTTCTCACTTATTTAATACTGAAACTTTGTCAAATTTTCATGAGAATTAGCTTCAGGAATACTGAACAGACGTCTGTTAATTAATATGCAATAAATAATATTTTAGAAATTTCAGTATTGACTAATTCATACTTGTCATTGCATAAACTTATTAAAGTTATAGTTTTGATTTTCTCACTTATTTAATACTGAAACTTTGTCAAAATTTCATGAGAATTAGCTTCAGGAATACTGAACAGATATCTGTTAATTAATATGCAATAAATAAATTTTCAGAAATTTCAGTATTCACTAATTCATAGTTGTCATTGCATAAAGTTATGTGTCAATTTTCTCACTTATTTAATACTGAAACTTTGTCAAAATTTCATGAGAATGAGCTTCAGGAATACTGAATAGATATCTGTTAATTAATATGCAATAAATAAATTTTCAGAAATTTCAGTATTCACTAATTCATACTTGTCATTGCATAAAGTTATGTGTCAATTTTCTCACTTATTTAATACTGAAACTTTCTCAAATTTTCATGAGAATGAGCTTCAGGAATACTGAACAGATATCTGTTAATTAATATGCAATAAATAAATTTTCAGAAATTTCAGTATTGACTAATTCATTCTTGTCATTGCATAATGTTATGTGTCAATTTTCTCACTTATTTAATACTGAAACTTTCTCAAATTTTCATGAGAATTAGCTTCAGGAATACTGAACAGATATCTGTTAATTAATATGCAATAAATAATATTTCAGAAATTTCAGTATTGACTAATTCATTCTTGTCATTGCATAAAGTTATTAAAGTTATAGTTTTGATTTTCTCACTTATTTAATACTGAAACTTTCTCAAATTTTCATGAGAATTAGCTTCAGGAATACTGAACAGATATCTGTTAATTAATATGCAATAAATAATATTTCAGAAATTTCAGTATTGACTAATTCATTCTTGTCATTGCATAAAGTTATTAAAGTTATAGTTTTGATTTTCTCACTTATTTAATACTGAAACTTTCTCAAATTTTCATGAGAATTAGCTTCTGGAATACTGAACAGATATCTGTTAATTAATATGCAATAAATAAATTTTCAGAAATTTCAGTATTGACTAATTCATACTTGTCATTGCATAAAGTTATAGTGTTGATTTTCTCACTTATTTAATACTGAAACTTTGTCAAATTTTCAGTAGAATTAGCTTCAGGTATACTGAACAGATATCTGTTAATTAAATTAGAAATTTTATTAATTGATAATACAAACTGGTCAAATCAGAAAGTTATATTTTCGATTGTTTAACTTATTTAGATCATAATCTTCCTCAAATTTGCAGAAGAATTGTATGCAGGTATACTGTATACAAATCTGGCATAAAATATACAAAATATGAATTATATACATATTCAAAAATTTCAGTAATTTATAATTCATGTTGGTCAACTCAAAAAGTTAATAATACGATTTTCTTACTTATTTGGGACATATTCGTAGTATAATTTACAGAGGACTTGTATTCAGGTATACTGTATACAGCTCTGGCATAATATTTTCAAAACATCCAGTAGATAAATTTTAAGAAATTTCAGTGACTGATAACTTATACAGGTCAACTCAGAAAGTTAATAACACGATTTTCTCACTTATTTAAGACATATTTGAGGTATAATTTTCAGAGGATTTGTATTCAAGCATACTGTATACAAGATCTGGCATAAAATTTTCAAAATATCCATTAGATTAATTTTCAGAAATTTCAGTAACTTCAACTAGTTAACTCGGAAACTTGATAACTCAATTTTCTCACTTATTTAAGGTTTACTCATGAAATGAGTGGCATGGAATATACAACACATGATTTAATTAAATTTGCAGAAATTTCAGTAATTGCTAATTCATGCTGGTCAAATCAGAAAGTTATATATTCGATTTTCTCACTTATTTAAAGCAGAATTTGCCTCAAATTTGTAGTAGAATTGTATGCAAGTATACTGTATACAAATCTGGCATGAAATATACAACACATGATTTTATTAAACATTCAGAAATTTCAGTATTTGATAATTCATATTTGGTTAAATCTGAAAGTTATATATTCGAGTTTCTCACTTATTTAAAGCATAATCAATCTCAAATTTGCTGAAGAATTGTACAAAACATGAATTAATTAAATTAAAGAAAATCAAGGTAAGAATATAAGTTGCTGAGATGAAGGCAATTGACCATATTGCCAGCATAGCCATATTCACGTTACAATTGTAAAATATCAACAATAATACTGATGGGCACTAGTTTGAATATTTTGCTGTTTTAGTGCTACAAAATCTTAAATGTAGGTGAATCTTCCAAATGATTTGTTTAAAAATATATGCAGATATAACACAATTTTGAGTCCGAGTTCGAAGTTTATTAATTAATGTATATATTTTATTTTATACGTGTTACATTTTTTACCACTTAAAATTTTACGGGTTCTTGCAGGCAGCTGGCCAGCATTGTGCTCTCGCCCGGCCAAGGCTCTTTCCAAAAAACTGACCTTAGAGTCGCCCGAGCGGAAAGCGGGGCGTTGAGAGAACAGAGCAGTCGCCTGTGAATCTTCAACGCTTTAACACCTCGCACTTGCTAGGTGAATTATTCACAATGAAATCAATTAACGAAGTTACTAATTATTCATTTATTGTTTCAGAACGGTTGCTGCGATGTGTTTCAACATTCCGACTTGCGAAATCCACTGGAAGCTGGAAGTCGCCCCCCCAATCGCCGCCCACGCACCCAATTGAGCCCCCAAATTATCACAGAAGACACGAATTCGTCTGGAAGATGTTTAGGTAATAACAATTGATTTTTTTGCGAAATTTGCGTGGTTTTCTGCACTTTTTTGGTGCATAAAATCACTCCACATTTCCAATTATCATAATTTCACACATCCTATTTGAAAACCTTTTCTAATTACCCCAAAATTGGCTTAAAATCTAATTAAATGAACGCGGAATATTCGAGAAATCGCTATTTTTCCTGTCCAAAGCCGAACCCATTGTACCGCTACACAAAAGATTCGGTTTAGCTAGGCAAAAAAGTGATAGTCTCAATTCAATTGGTTTTGAAAACATTCCTCAAATCATTGTTAAACTCATTAAAATAAATCTAATAAAGCCTCCTAATGGCGCAACATTACAAATGCAATAAAATGTATTTAATAATAAATTACATTTGTATTGTTTATAAAAATTTACACTCAAAATCACAAGAATATTAATTTGATGATTAACTTATCCAACATAATTTCTTATATTTCATACAGTTTTTAAAACTTTCATTGTTAAAAATTCATTTAAAATTAGTAGATAATCTCATTACTTGCATAATTTTTCCAAATTTAATTTAAAGATGCTTCCTAAAAAACAACCAAACGTATGTCACTGTTAAAATAATTTTTAACATTTCAGACCAGCGAATACCTCCGTTGAAATTTGGTAAATGTGAGTCCGTTTATACCTGCGAGGAACAGAAATCGTCTCCGATGGTAACTTCGCCGAACCGAAATCGTCGAAGGAACTATAAGGTAGGAATTTTTATATAATTATCACATTTCGTTATGAATAATGTTTTTGTATTACAAATAACTTGTTCTTTATTAATCAACAAACATTATTCAAAACTATTAATTACTGTGTTGATATTTGCTGCACATGCACTGAATGCGTTTCCGAATGTTGAATGCTGTATCGAACAATACACCATTCAACATTCGGAAACGCATGAAAATTTATTTAACTGCCCGTTATTTAAATATAACAATAATAATAATTTGCAACATTTTAATAACAAATTAATTTTTACCATCAATTTTGCTGTTGTCTTGAAACGTTACATTAATTACGATCTGATATTCAAACGAAAACATAAGAAACCTGATTTGTCGAAGTGAATTTTGCATTATTGGTGTTAAAATAATTCTAGTGGTGTGTACGCTGACCGCAACTGTATATAATTTATTAATTCAATTAAAATCGGATTCCTAAATTGAGCCGGGCTTGCACCAGTTATCATGTGTGCGATTACTAAGATCACATACAGACGGTAATTGTTGGAATCTTCCAATTATAGGTGAGACCAGATTAACTTTGTAGAACCCATCGCAGTTATGTATCATAATTGATGTGACTAAATATTTTTCAGCCTTAGCGTTTCAGACGTACAAATTATGTTAACATATAAATTTGCAAGTAACGGTGGTACAAAATATTTTGAGCCATCGATACTAACAAATAACTGCAACGGTCGCATCCTTACGTCTGCACAAAGTGTACTTGCAGACTTTTAAAATTTGCATTGCTAATAAATTTATTTAAAATTAGTAGGTACTTGCAAAATTTTTACAACTTTAATTTCAATTTGCTTCCAAAAAACGACCAAACATGTCTCACTGTTAATATAATTTTCAATTTTTCAGAACAAATACCTTCATTGAATTGGTAAATGGACCATCTGTTAATGCAACGCAGAATTGATGTGAATTTGTTTACCTGCCGAGGAACAGCGATTATCTCCGATGGTAACTTCACCCAACCAACCGTCGCTTCACAGTTTTGCAAATCATTGGAGGAATTATAAGGTAGGATTTTTTTTATTTATCACCTAGTTATGAATAATGTTATTATTTCACAAGTTTCCTGTATTAAAAATAACTTGTTTTCGATTGACCAACATTATTCAAAACTATTACTTAGTGTGTCGATATTTTTTTACTTGCCTTTATTGTTTATTTATATCCAAATTAAATTTAATCGGGGGCAATATTTCAATAGTTGTTAATTTTAATTGTGCATTCATAAATGTTGAAATCTAAACACTTCAATTATATTTGTATTTTATTAAGATTGATTCAAAGTCAAACGCACCCCTGTACCCTGCTTATCACTTATTGACTGCTTATCACAATGGTGCATCACTCGCCTTACATCTGCCTTTATACTAATTTTAATGCTTGATCAGATTTTAGCAATATAACATTTATTAATTTTGTGTTCTAAACAAAATAACATAAAAACTTTAGCATACACATTGAAACACATATTTCAGAAACAACTCAAGTCACACATCTAGTTTTCAAATAATTAAATAAATATTAATTAGTCATGAATTTAGATTATTTCTGCTCTCAGTTGATATTTTCAGAGGGTCCAATACACCTTTTAAATATTAGAATAAGGTTCTTTTTGCGCTCAATCAAAAGAACTACATCTTTTATGCGCCATTCTATGTATAATTCAAATACGTATATCCAAAAATGGATTTGGGCGGTTTCTGAAATCAGCAATTCTTGTAATATTTCACTATTTTAATAGGTGTTTGTTTTAGGAAACAATAATTGCTTCGTCGAATTGGTAACTGGAACATCATTGAGAGACGAAAGTATATGCAGCCTTCTAGTACTGCCGGCATCGCAGAAATCGTCATCGGAGCCAATTTCGCAGCAACGATCTTCAAGACTGCCAGGGGATTCTAAAGGTAGGAACTTTCATTTCTAATAACCGCAACTAGTTATGAATAATGCTGTGTAATATTTTGTCTCCGAGAAAACTGATCCAAGTTTAGTTTCAAACATTCATCCAGCAGCCATGAAATTGGCCTGAAATTACTAATTATTGGTAAATATTTATACCAATACAATAATTTTTGTTCTGCAATTTACAAGCATTATTCATAACTAGAAACAATTGGAGCGTTAATATTTTAATTGTTGGTTCAAAAATCTACCAGTGTCCAAATCAAATTCAATGGACAATAATTGCTTTTATAGTCATATTATTAAGCGCGCTTTTAAATCAAACAATATACACATATCAGACTTCTGATCAGTTTTGTTTTAAATTATTTGCGTAGGTACTTTAAGTAAATATTCCTCTGAGCTCTGAGCTTCATTTTTTCTGCACCAATAATCACCCAATTTCTTAATTTATCTAATCTAACGGTGCAGAGACGGACCACGATTAGAAATAATTATTAATTTAATTGGGTCGCATATCATGTATTTTACTTGGAACACTTACCGTTTTGCTTTACTCAGAGCCTTGGAGGATAGCCTATAGTGTTTAAGATAGTTTGCGTAGGTACTTTAAGTAAATGTTCCTCTCTGTGTGTCCGAGTAATATGCTTGTGCAGTTTGTACAAACTACCCAATTGTTATCTTCAGTTATCTAATCTAAAGGTACAGAGACAGACAAAGATAGAAATAATTGTTTAAAATGATCGGGTACCGTGCCGTGCTTCAGATCATTCATCTCTCCACTAGTTCATTTCAACCGCACTAACGTAACCAATACTTGGGCCCAGCTGGGGCTTGTCCAGCTATCTAACCGGACTGGTGTCTCAAGGGATATCGATTCGGCTGTTTTTACTGATGAAGAGATGATGATTTGCCAGTCCTTCTGAAGCGATCGCAAAGAGGTGCCGTTGTTCACAGGGAAGGCAGATATTCTCGTTACGGATTCAACATTTAAAAAAGTGCAAAAGGCGCTAAAGTTGCAAAAGTTGCAAAAGTTACTGCTTTGCTTTACTCGGACACTCACAGGACAGCCTCCTTTCACACAATTTTTGTAGGTCACTATGAAACAATTGATCAACTTTTCAACAAAGTCGTAACCTCATAAAATTTTCATAATTTAAACTTTATTGATCAATTACGAGTATATATTGAAATTTTGAGAAGGCATTCAATTAATTTCTCTGCTATGAAGATGGTAGAATACTAGATTTGTTGTCTAGAGATAGCTGGTGAGAATCCAGTTTGGGGAATTAATTTTCTGCGTACGTATTATTTCATTCAATTTTGCGCATTGCTTTCAATTAAATACTCAATACTCTTTGAGTAAACAGTAGAGTTGTGAGAGCTGTCGATGCAGAAATTTATTGATTATTAAAGTTAATTCTGCAATCATGAAGATGGATAAAGCTGGATTAAATTCCAGGCGTTGCTGGTTGAAACCCAGCTTGTAGAAATAATGATCTACGATTTAATGAATTTAACTTTCACTTAAAGCGCAAATGATTGCGCTGACAACATGTAAAAATTTACTCCTTTTAATGCCAGAACTCGGCGCTCAGTTTCACTTTAATTTTTTTATTAATCTGTGCTTATTTGTTTGTTTATTTTGTACACTTCAATTAAATAATTTCACATAAAGATTATTATTGGCGTTAACGACATGATTGCACATTTTGTATTCGCACTAATGTGTTTTAGTCAACAGTTCATTTTTATTTGCTTCAAACTTGCTTGGCTGTTGACATTCATACATTTTGTTCTATTGTGAACCTTAATCACAAGTTATTAATCATTTAGTTGTTATTAAAATTCGTTTGTAAGTTTATTTCATTTTAATTATTATAGCAAAGAACCAAATTATACAATTCTTGCATTTATTAATATTATTCACATTAAATATATGACGCCTCTGTCATGTATCTTATTATTTTATATATACATATGCTCCTCTCTGTTTCCGAGTAATATGCTTGTGCAGTTTGTACTACCCAATTGTTATCTTCAGTTATTTAATCTAAAGGTACAGAGACAGACTAAGATAGAAATAATTGTTTAAAATGATTGGATACCGCGCCGTGCTTCAGATCATTCATCTCTCCACTAGTTCATTTCACCGATATCGATTCGGCTGTTTTTACTGATGAAGAGATGATGATTTGCCAGTCCTTCTGAAGCGATCGCAAAGAGGTGCCGTTGTTCACAGGGAAGGCAGATATTCTCGTTACGGATTCAACATTTCAAAAAGTGCACAAGTTGCAAAAGTTACTGCTTTGCTTCACTCGGAACCTCACAGCCTTGCATAATAATTTACCAAAATTAATGTTTTATTGTCAATTTTTTGGGTTTAATGGTTATTAGTCGGTTCATATTAAAAACATCCATTTAAAGTAGAGTCGATTTTAGATTAGAAGTAGATTTAACTTGCCATGTTAAACTACCCCTCAAAAATTGTCTAGTTTTTAGACATATTTTCAAATGCAACTTATACAATGCAATTATTTTAAATAATCATATTCTTGCCACATTACTAGGTGTCATAAATACAATGAGAAATGTGATTATACATTCGTGATGCATGTCGAAAAGACTTTAGGTATTGTGTGAGTGTTGATGTTGAGACTGATTGTTAATTAGGAAAAAGGCGGCCGCCGACTTTAGCGTTGTTTAACACTATAGCAATTTAGTTGCTTAATTTGTCTTTCAGAAGACTCCTTGGTGTGTATGCTTGTTGTTATGTATATATGATAGAACCAGTTGCTGGTTTGTAGGTTCTGATATCTTAATGATATCATAGGTGTAGGTACAATTTCATCTGAAATTGAACCAGTTGCTGGTTTTTAGGTTCTGATATCTTAATGATATCATAGGTGTAGGTACAATTTCGTCTGAAATTGGTTGATGGGGTGGGATTTTCTTAGACGTATGTCTTTGATATTATATTTGATATTAGCTTACTCCTGCGCTTATTATATTCGACCCGTCTAGGAAACAAGTTCATCTTGTTTATGTAACATGTATGTAAACGCATTTCTCATTGATAAAATATTTTCCATAGTGGGAATAAAAGTTGTTGATCAATTTATATGAACCAATTCATTGCCAATAATCTATTCAAATTTCAATTAATATGTGCAAGAATTTATAAATCACAGTCATTACGCGTTATATTTTTATAATTTTTTTACTTTTTTAAATTGTTTAGTTTGTATAACAAAACTTGTCTTACTGCAATATTTCAAAGCAG
Source organism: Othius punctulatus (assembly GCA_951805005.1). NCBI lineage: Eukaryota > Metazoa > Arthropoda > Insecta > Coleoptera > Staphylinidae > Othius > Othius punctulatus. The sequence goes on along the minus strand of OX638147.1, from coordinate 37,863,000 downwards.
TAATGTGTCACAGTTAATCATATTAGGAACTCGTAATTCGAAATGTTGTAATTGTATTAATAGTACAAATGAATTTTACGAATAATTAATAGACTAATAAATATTCAATAACCAACAATTCATTTAAATTGAATTGTCATTGACGCTTTTAATTATCTACCAAATCAATGTAAGTAACACATTATTGATTAAACCTAGCTTGCATGTGTTACTTTATCAATAAACATTATAAACAATTAACAAAGCACAGAAATATAATGCATTCATTATTATGCATTCAAAGTTTCAATTTTTCAATTAGTTTTCATGGAGTGTTAATTTTTCCATGTTTTTTGTTTTAATAATATATCTTTCACCCTAGCCAAGTGTTGGAATGTATTATTAAATTTTTTGTCAAAGAAAAAATCAGTGTTTGTTCAATTTAACACGGAATTAAATCGTGGAAAGCAATTTTTAAATTGCTGTGCCGATGGTTCTCAAAATTCTAAATTGCATTCATTTATTCAATTTAATGATTGAATGAGTTAATAATTATACAGAAAGAGAAGCTGGACAACTAATTCAATATAAACTAGATGTTTTGTTATTATATGAGCCAGTATAATAATGAGATTGATTGTTCTTGTAAGTTTAAATTTAATTTGTCGCTTAATAGACTAGCCACCTGTTAAGCATAGATTCACGCGCTTATCAATTGTTAATACAGTGAACTTACAGTTTAGATGGGGGGTGCAGTATTCAATATACTAGATTAGGTTATAGGATGTATTCATTTTAGTCAACTTGGGGGTAAAGCGCACTTCAAATGTTTTTTTGTTTTATATGTATTTAGCTATAAGTTAGTTAACCACAAATTCTTGTATGTCTTAAGTTTTTTACTGCTTCTCAGTAGTTTTTACCCAATTGTTATCTTCAGTTATCTAATCTAAAGGTACAGAGACGGACCAAGATAGAAATAATTGTTTAAAATAATCGGGTACCGCGCCGTGCTTCAGATCATTCATCTCTCCACTAGTTCATTTCAACCGCACTAACGTAACCAATACTTGGGCCCAGCTGGGGCTTGTCCAGCTATCTAACCGGACTGGTGTCTCAAGGGATATCGATTCGGCTGTTTTTACTGATGAAGAGATGATGATTTGCCATTCCTTCTGAAGTGATCGCAAAGAGGTGCCGTTGTTCACAGGGAAGGCAGATATTCTCGTTACGGATTCAATATTTGAAAAAGTGCAAAAGGCACAAAAGTGCAAAAGTTGCAAAAGTAACTTTGCTAACGTAATTAGTAAATTACAGACATACCAGTACTTGTGGTCACGCATAAATGAAATTGGACAGAAATCTGAAGTTGTGTATGTTGATTAGTTAGTTGTTTTGGAAGTTCTTAATAATCCTCGTACATACGGTTCACTTTTTGTACACCTCTTTTCTGTTTTCATGATCCATGCAATTGCGAGATGACGGTGAAGAACTTCTGATTGCCACCAACTTTCGAGGAACAAGACACAGGACTGGCTGGTAGCTGCAATGCAGACAGGACTCCACCCTTTCGTGCCGAAGTTGAAGTACATCAATGAACCCGCATCTTTGCAGATGAAGAATTGCAGTCGGATCCTCGAAAGACCTGCAGATATAAACGGTAAGTTATTTTCTTCAAATGTGCAAGCACATAGGAGCTATCAACCGACTTGCTTCAATTAATGTGTTTATGCATATTGGTCACAAGAAGTCTAATAATGACGATATTACAAATATATTTTTTTAATCATTTGTGATTTTCGACGGCAAGTTATATAGGAAAACTAATTTTATTTTACGTTATTATTCGTGACAGCTAAAATCTTCGTCAAGTATTCACAATATGTACTACATAAAATTGTTGTTAGTATTAATGCAATATATACAGGGTCCGTCATTTCACCTCCCGTTTTCTATAGCTCAGTTACTAATTGAGTTAGGATTTTGATATTTTGCGGGCCTTACTTACATTCTGGGGCGTAGTTCAGGAAATTATTTTTGATTATACAGGGTGTCCCAAAAAAGTGTGACGTCATGATGATGCATATTTTTAAATTGCATGGTATATATTTTGTTGCTTATTCGGGTGCAGTTTATAGATGCCTACATACCCATAAAATTTTATTAAAAGCAACAATAAAGCCCAAATAAGAAATCAAGTCAAGTCTGCAAAATATCAAATTCCTAACTCGATTAGTAACTGAGCTATAGAAGACGGGAGGTGAAATGACGGACCCTGTATATATACAGCATTTGGAATGAATTGTACTATATATATTCACGTAAAATTTACAAAAAGTAAGATCATTTCGGCTGCTGAATATTTGGATGGAAGTTCTTTTGTTCCATCGTCGCACACCTTAAACCAATTTGAAAATACAAGAATTTTAATACGTTTGTTTTATTTTAGGGCTCTTCATATGGAATTGCAACAAACTTACGAAGAACTAGACACCGAACTGGTAATTGCAGTCTAGACGGGACTCGACCCTTTCTTCCCGAAGTTGAAGTACATCAATGTTAACCAACAGCTTACCAGATGGAAGTTGCAGTTCTATCCAGAAAGAGCTTCGGATATAAAAGGTAAATTATTTGTATTTTCCTCAAATTTGCAATCACACAGGAGCTGTCAACGACTTGGTTGAAAAAATGTTTAAGCAGATCGGTCACAAGAAGGCTAATAATGAGGATGTTACAAATATATTTTTTAATTATTTATAATTTTGGACGGCAAGTTACAGAGCATTCAAGAAAGCGGTGTCAACTCTTCCAACAACAAAGTTATGACAAGAAATCACATTTTAAAAATTCTGGTTATATTATTTGCTTGTATCCTAGAAAACATTTCTGCAACGCTGCAAAACATATTCGATTTGCAGCTTGAACAGTGTCATTTAATAGTATCCAGCATTAAAGTTGACGTCACTTTCTTTAACAGTCTGTATGTACGAAAAATTATTATGTCATGACATCTTAAATTTACTTCAAGTTTCACAATATAAAATAACTTGCAGTTAGTGTTAACCATTAATGCAATATGTTTACGGCATTTAGAATTAATTGTAATATATTTATTCACATAAAATTTACTTAAAGTAACACAGCATTAATTTTGTTTAAGAATTCCGGTTTAAACTTGTCCATTACGAATAACATTTTCATTCAGTGATATATTGCATTAAACGAAAGAAATTTATAAATACTTTTACTATTTGAATGATATTTATTCATTTCGTAGCAGCATGAATTGTATTGTATTTACTCTAGACAAACCGTAACTCTGTATAAATAGTTTAGGCCAGTGGTTTCGAAACTTATTCCGCTCACAGCGCCCTTTTTGAACTAAGGTTTTTCCAAACCTTCTCTAAGTTATATCATGACTAACTGTAATGGATCTTTTAAATATGTTATTTGGTATTATTGAAAGCCATCTCATTGTAAATCATGTCAGTCTGCAAAATACCCGGGTTAATTTTTCTATTAGTTTATTCAACTTAATTATAAACCTTTTGCAATATTCTGCGTGGCACCCCTGGAAAGACGGCTCTCGAGGGTGCCCCGACGCACACTTGGGGAACCACTGGTTTAGGCAATACCTTGGTATGGTTTATTAATATTTGTTTGATACTATCAGTGAAAGGATTTATATTCTTAACATTTTCGCAATCTAAAATTTAATGTATTTTTAGCTAATGGGCTTTTGCTGGAACCAGAATATCTGCAGGTGGATGACTACGATGACACTACTTCAACTTCCGATTACGATGCACTCGGATCTTGAACAACGTGGGAACCTAGATGACTTTGGATAGAAGACATCGGATCAAGAACATCGCTGAGGAGACTTTAGAAAATAGTTTAGCTGTAACCAAGTGATAAACTATTTTAGTATTGCATTCATATATTGCATTAAGTGTTCTTGAAATCTCCATGCAATAATAATTAATTAGTTATAGATAAATAGACAATTCTTTGTTTATTACTTGGTTGTAGCTCGAAACTTATCCACACAAACTAATTATATGTAGATTTAATTCATAATATAGAGATAATAAGATATAATTTGTAATACAGAGATACTTGACAACATAAATTAGATTTTGTGGATAAGTAATTTTATTAATAGAATTAAATAATTTTAAGTGTAGGTATCCCCAAACTTGCGTAACCAACGACCTTTGTAATTTGCAGTTGCGTATGAAGGGTGGAAATTGCCAGAAAACTGCATTTCTCTTCATAACCATACACCTCAAACACACCCTTTGTTTTTATATGCGTCCATAATTTTTTTTTTTTTTTTATAAAGTTGTACTTATGCAATTTTCTAATTCGACTAACTTAAAATTCAAGTTATTTAAAAGTTTACAGAACTCAATAGTTACGTAACTTGGGGGCATGCCTGTATGTAGTAATGTTTTGATGACGCAATAATATTTAAAAAATTGATTCCTATCCCGTCCCAAATATATTTTTTTATTTATTCAAATGTTAATAACCCTGATGTGATTTTAAGATTCCAAATTTGTTTATCTGATTTTGATTAATGGTTGTCCAACCATATTACTTTTCATGCTTCAGACAATTTCAAAATTGTCTCGTCTTAAATCTAATTAAATTCCACATTTAGTCAATCATTTGACCTTACTTTTTAATACGAATTAAATTGTATTTTGCAAGGGTTATTGATGTTTGAATATTTGATTCGTACTGTGACTTGGTACATATAAATATTTTTTAAGATTCTCCAAGCGCTATTTGTTCCGATTTTAAAATTATTTGCGAAGGTACTTTAAGTAAATGTTCCTCTCTGTGTTTCCGAGTAATATGCTTGTGCAGTTTGTACAAACTACCCAATTGTTATCTTCAGTTATCTAATCTAAAGGTACAGAGACGGACCACGATAGAAATAATTGTTTAAAATGATTGGGTACCGAGCCGTGCTTCAGATCATTCATCTCTCCACCAGTTCATTTCACCGCACTAACGTAACCAATACTTGGCCCCAGCTGGGGCTTGTCCAGCTATCTAACCGGACTGGTGTGTCAAGGGATATCGATTCGGCTGTTTTTACTGGTGAAGAGATGATGATTTGCCAGTCCTTCTGAAGCGATCGCAAAGAGGTGCCGTTGTTCACAGGGAAGGCAGATATTCTCGTTACGGATTCAACATTTCAAAAAGTGCAAAAGTTGCAAAAGTTACTGCTTTGCTTTACTCTGAAACACACAGGACAGCCTCCTTTCATACAATATGGTATCAGAATAACAGATATTCTCGTTATTCTCGAATTTAGTTGAAACCATAATGCTTTGCTTCACTCTGAGCCTCCGAGGATATATTTCAAGTGCTATTGGCTCCGATTTTGAATTTAGTCGAAATATTTTTCATTTCATTCCAGATTGTGATTATACATCTAGTATATATACATAGATATATAATTATTATTAATGAATTGGCAAAAATACCGCTTTGAGAATCACGATTTAAGGATTTAGAGTTTTAGATTCGGTCCTAATGTTTAGAATTCCTCAGTGTTTTTTTTTAATCATTTTTTTTTTGCCCAAGTCAATTTTTTGCCCAATTTTTAAGCCAAGTCAATTTTTTATCAAATTTAATTTTAAATCTATTTTTTCGTAAACCCAAGCAAATTTTTTATCCATTTTTTTTTTTTAATCAATTTTTTAAATAAATTGTGTAATTTATGAATTATCGGTGGAGTAGTTACTGGTAAGTGCAATTCACTTGTGTTTAAGAGAAGAGTGCAGAGAGCTTGAACAGCATTTTAAGATTTGTTTCAATATATTGCATTACTATTTAACTACTCCACTGGCTATAGCATTTAACCATTAGTATAGTATAGTATAGGTTTAAAGGTGGTAACGGTTTCAAAATTGATTACATTCTTAATCTACTGATTGATTTTCATTTCAATTAAATGATCATTCTGGTCATTATAGCAATAGTAGAAAGTGCCAAAACGTTAACGTTGCATCATTTTGCCTAAATAGTCAGATAGGGATAAAAAGGCGGCCGCCGCTTTTAGCTCTTTTTTAGTTTGGTGTGTGCATTGATTTCTATGATTTGTCTCTGTGTGCTGGTGTTTCGTACGCTTGTGATTCGTATGCTTGTGATATCGTCTGATTTCTGGTGGGAAGGGTTGGGCGTCGTATTTCAATTACGGCATCGGATGCAACGTTAAACTGAAAGCACTTTTTATTATATTTTTATAGAATTAATTAGCTTATCATTAAAAGTTTTATAACGTATATTGCAATTAAATTGCGAAGATTCAGATTAAATTTTAAATTGCAAGATTAAGAATGAGAATGATTTTTGAAATCGTAGTACAGTATTCATATGATAGTATTTGTATCGGTATCTAAAGGATTATGTGGCAATCCAGCTTATGATGATATCCTGGCGATGCTGATTTGAGCTTGCGTTAATCCTGGCAATGATGACAACATTCGCCAGCCTTAACTGATGCTGCTTGCGCTAATCCTGGCGAATCCGATTAATCCTGCCATACTGAATACTGACGCTGCTTGCGCTTGCGTACGTACAAAAACAAACTTTTTGGTTTATTGCAGTATCGTTATCAATTCGGTCAACTACACAAACTTCAATAGGTCATATGTTGGCGGGCAAACGTCCTTCCCACATACGACCCTGTGAAGTTTGTGCAGTAGTCCATATTGATCACGAATGTGCAATAAAGCAAAAGCGAAGTTTTTGGGTGTACAGCCACGGACTCTCAGAATGGCGCGTCCGTCCGTCCGAGCAATCATCTATCCTTGTCTACCCCGTGCCCCTACTGTACGGGACCAGACAAGTATAGCAAACTTCTCGGACGGACAAGCACGTCATTCTTATCGTCCGTGGCTGTACAACCTACTGAGTTACCGCGACGATTTGCATTTGTATTAAATAAAATGCGGAAAGACTCCATGTGGGGTCCTAGCTCAATAAATATCGTTGCTCTAAAATGATCGTAGCGCAATATAGTTCGTACCCGAATATAGACGTAACGCTATAAATATCGTACCCGAATAAAAATTGTAGCCCAATTAAATCGTAGTCCAATAAATATCATACCCAAATAAAGATGGTAGCGCAATAAAGGTTGTAATCGAATAAATATAAAATCGTACCCCATAAATATTCTAGCCAAATAAAGATTGTTTAGGTTAGGTTTTCGCTCCCAAATATAAATCGTAGTTTTGTTAAGGCAGATTCATAGATTCCTTACGTGGCAATGCTACGCTGTGACAATGCTATCGCTGTAGGCATTTTCAACGTGCATTAAACGCTGTTGAAAATGCCCGTAGCGATAGCATTGTTGCGTCGTGTATAAATCAATGATTCGGCTTTTAAGATTATCCAATAGACATCGTATCTGAATAAAGGTGGTGCAATTAAGGTTGTCACCCAGTAAAGATCGTGTACTTATAAACGATCTTTATTTAGCGACAATATTTATACGTACTTAAGTTTAGGTTGTACCGAACTGAATAAAATTCATTTTCACAAGTATATTAGAAGGGCATGTAAGGCCTAGGGTACGATTCAAGCAGTAAGCGGCGCAGGTGACCGACAAAACAAGCGTTTTGCTCCTAGCCCTTTCATATTCGCGGCCTCTCACCGCTTGCATCGTAGCCGAGGCCATCGATTGATCGTCACGCCATAAATATCTTGCCTAAATAAAGATTGTATCCCCATTACATCTTAATCCAATAAACATTATACCCTTTAATCGCACCCTTATAAATATTGTAGCTAAATAAAGATCGTTTATATGTATTTAAGGCTAGGTTGTACCGAACTGAATAAAATTCATTTCCACAGGTATTTTAGGACGGTATGTAAGGCCTTTGGTACAATTCAAGCATTACACTTGTTGCTCACTGCTGCTCCTAGCCCTTTCATATTCGCGGCCTCTCACCGCTTGCATCGTACCCGAGGCCATCGATAGATCGTCGCGCCATAAATATCTTGCCTAAATAAAGATTGTAACCTAATTAAATCTTAATCCAATAAACATTATACCCTTTAATCGCACCTTTATAAATATTGTAGCTAAATAAAGATCGTTTATATGTATTTAAGGCTAGGTTGTACCGAACTGAATAAAATTCATTTCCACAGGTACTTTGGGACGGTATGTACGGCCTTGGGTACAATTCAAGCATTACACTTGTTGCTCACTGCTGCTCCTAGCCCTTTCATATTCGCGGCCTCTCACCGCTTGCATCGTACCCGAGGCCATCGATGGATATAGTACATCGATAGATCGTCGCGCCATAAATATCTTTCCTAAATAAAGATTGTAACCTAATTAAATCTTAATCTAATAAACATTATACCCTTTAATCGCACCCTTATAAATATTGTAGCTAAATAAAGTTCGTTTATATGTATTTAAGGCTAGGTTGTACCGAACTGAATAAAATTCATTTCCACAGGTATTTTAGGACGGTATGTAAGGCCTTGGGTACAATTCAAGCTTTACACTTGTCGCTCATCGCTGCTCCTAGCCCTTTAATATTCACGGCCTCACACCGCTCGCATCGTACCCGAGGCCAAAGGCATCACGAGTGCCTGTAGTTCCGTAAGAGTGAGCAGTCCACTGTCCTTGTATGTATGTCTTGTCCTGCACTGTAGAGACAAGGATAGTGGACTGTTCGGTCTTACGAACCGCGACATTCTCATGGCTGTACATCATCGATTAGATAATACTTAAGGTAATAAAGTATATGATTAGGTGTATTGCGGATCAAACAACGTACAACAGTAACGTGTACGTTAGTTGCAGTCAAGCATCTGTCGCAATTTTGTCGTAATTCCATCGGACATTTGACTGTCGGCTAACGTACACTTTACGACTAACGTTGTTTGATTCGCGCTACACCAAATTTATACTTTATTACCTTAAGCATAATTTAATCGATGTTAACGTTCTTTGATACGCAATACACCTGAATAAATTATATGTAATAAACAAAGTAAAACTTGTGTATAAAGGAGTTTATAAAATATATAGAGTATAACTTAATATGTGTGCGTTTTCTTTCGGGCCCTCATTAAATGACCAAGTCCCTCTACCCGGTGCCTTCACTACTTAAATTAGAAAGGGAGGAGATTTTTAAAAGTCCCTTTACCCGGCGCCTCCACTAGATTCCACATTTTCGGGCAGTTCTCGGTGGTAAATTTTTACAAGTCCCTGTACCCGGCGCCTCCACTAGAACATATTTGACTTGTAAAAATTTTGATTGAAAAAAAAAATTGTAAAAGATTGCCTGTTTTTCGTAAATCTTCCTTCCCCCCTCCCTCGCTGCAGAATCTCATCCCCACTAATTTTTCCAATTTTCCGCCCCCGCATCGCTGCTTCCCCACCACCGGCGTTTCCGGCGCTCCCACCGGATCGCTGCCGTGCCCCCCGCTGCTACCTTCCGCCGCTGCCACCATCGCAGCCCCGGCGGCACCCGCCACCTAATCCCTGCCGCACCCCCCGCTCCAGCATCGCTTCCACCCGCCGCTGCCACCATCGCAGCCCCGGCGGCACCCGCCACCGCACCCCCCGCTTCAGCATCGCTTCCACCGCCGCTCCCCCCGGCGCTGCCACCATCGCAGCCCCGGCGGCACCCCTGCCGGTCCGCAACCCGCCGCAATTTTTATTCGGCCGGCTGGATTTGAACCCACGGTTCGCTGCAGCGATCGGGGGCCACCCCATCGCTGCAGCGAGCTACGCTATCGAGCCATGAAAATCCATCGACAAGAATCATCATCTCTTCTTACAGATTCGCGATAAGCGCCCGTGAGTGCGAGAAGGTAAGTAGACCCGGCCAACGAGTGGAAGTGAGACGGGACGATTTGTCTCGCGATTACTATAATATTGTATACTATAGTATACAATAGAATATCGGTGGGGGTATCTAGGGGTATAGATGTGGGGGGTGGGCAATATGCACCTGCTAGGTACCACGTACCTAGCAGGTGCCCACCCCCCGCCCAGGTGAGAAGCCTAAAAAACGCGCGTCAGGCGTCAGGCGGGCGGGCGTCGCGACGCCCGTGTGTGCGCCCACACACACACGCACACGTCATGTGACGCGCGTTTAAGCTTCTTTCCTGGAGCTCGACCGGTAGAAATTTTTCTATAAATCCAGTAGGGGTCCGTAGGACCCCTACTGGATTTATAGCAATATAGATATACTATATTTTATATTACATTATATATACGCGCGCGCGCGCGAGGCTAAATTTTGCGGGTATTCGGGCTGTGGACACCCTGTATATATCGATTTTCGTGGGCTGCACAAAATTAATCACTTTTTGGATCACCCTGTATATCGATTTTTGCGAGGATCAAATTGATATATACAGGGTGAGTCGAAAATATTTTAAATTTTTTGGATCACCCTGTATATCGATTTTTGCGAGGAGCAAATTGATATATACAGGGTGAGTCGAAAATATTTTAATTTTTTTGGATCACCCTGTATATCGATTTTTGCGAGGAGCAAATCAATATATACAGGGTGAGTAGAAAATATTTTTAAAAATTTGGATCACCCTGTATATCGATTTCTGCGAGGAGCAAATTGAGATTTTGTAGGCGAATATTTTCGATTTACATTGAGTGGGCACTATGAATAAAAGATCTCTTTGACCTCCTGTGATCCTGGTACGAAATCCGAAAATTATAAAATATGTAGACGAAAATTTTCGATTTACATTGAGTGGGCACTATGAATAAAAGATCTCGTTGACCTCCTGTGATCCTGGTACGAAATCCGAAAATTATAAAATATGTAGACGAAAATTTTCGATTTACATTGAGTGGGCACTATGAATAAAAGATCTCTTTGACCTCCTGTGATCCTGGTACGAAATCCGAAAATTATAAAATATGTAGACGAAAATTTTCGATTTACATTGAGTGGGCACTATGAATAAAAGATCTCGTTGACCTCCTGTGATCCTGGTACGAAATCCGAAAATTATAAAATATGTAGACGAAAATTTTCGATTTACATTGAGTGGGCACTATGAATAAAAGATCTCTTTGACCTCCTGTGATCCTGGTACGAAATCCGAAAATTATAAAATATGTAGACGAAAATTTTCGATTTACATTGAGTGGGCACTATGAATAAAAGATCTCGTTGACCTCCTGTGATCCTGGTACGAAATCCGAAAATTATAAAATATGTAGATGAAAATTTTCGATTTACATTGAGTGGGCACTATGAATAAAAGATCTCGTTGACCTCCTGTGATCCTGGTACGAAATCCGAAAATTATAAAATATGTAGACGAAAATTTTCTATTTACATTGAGTGGGCACTATGAATAAAAGATCTCGTTGACCTCCTGTGATCCTGGTACGAAATCCGAAAATTATAAAATATGTAGACGAAAATTTTCGATTTACATTGAGTGGGCACTATGAATAAAAGATCTCGTTGACCTCCTGTGATCCTGGTACGAAATCCGAAAATTATAAAATATGTAGACGAAAATTTTCGATTTACATTGAGTGGGCACTATGAATAAAAGATCTCTTTGACCTCCTGTGATCCTGGTACGAAATCCGAAAATTATAAATTATACTGCCCACTCAGTTGAATCGAAAATTTTCATACTACTAGTGCTCACCTGAATTGCAGTTGAAGCTCTTTACCTTGGGAAGAATCTGGAACGACGTAAGCTGTTTCGTCCTTATAGGACTCATCAGCGCAGCTTTATCATAAGATATTCATATCGAATGTCAAATGATCATCTACGGACAGCTCTTACACTTACCTCAACCAAAGAAATATTTCTGGAAATGAGAAATTATTCATCCCTCAGTATAACATAATCAACGTAGAAACCATCCTAAAATATCTGTGGAAATAAACCATTATTTATCCCACAGTATAACATAATCGATGTATAAACCGTCCTAAAATATCTGCGGAAATGAAGAATTATTCATACCATAGTATAACCTAATCGACATAGAAATCATCCTAAAATATCTGCAGAAATGAATAATTATTCATCCCGCAGTATAACCTAATCGATGTATAAACAGTCCTAAAATATCTGCAGAAATAAAGAATTATTCATGCTACAGTATAAAATAATCCGACAAACAAACTGTCCTAAAATATCTGCAGAAATGAATAATTATTCATCCCGCAGTATAACCTAATCGATGTATAAACCGTCCCAAAATATCTGTGGAAATGAAGAACAATTCATCCCACAGTATAACCTAATCGATGTATAAACCGTCGTAAAATATCTGCGAAAATGAACCATTATTCATCCCGCAGTAAAAGCAAATCGATGTATAAACCGTCCCAAAATATCTGCGGAAATGAAGAATAATTCATCCCGCAGTATAACCTAATCGATGTATAAACCATCCTAAAATATCTGCGGAAATGAAGAATTATTCATCCCACAATATAACCTAATTGACGTATAAACAGTCCTAAAATATCTGCGAAAATGAACCATTATTCATCCCGCAGTAAAACCAAATCGATGTATAAACCGTCCCAAAATATCTGTGGAAATGAAGAATAATTCATCCCGCAGTATAACCTAATCGATGTATAAACCAGGCTAAAATATCTGCGGAAAGGAAGAATTATTCATCCCTCAGTATGACCTAATTGACGTATAAACAGTCCTAAAATATCTGCGAAAATGAACCATTATTCATCCAGCAGTAAAACCAAATCGATGTATAAACCGTCCCAAAATATCTGCGGAAATGAAGAATAATTCATCCCGCAGTATAACCTAATCGATGTATAAACCATCCTAAAATATCTGCGGAAATGAAGAATTATTCATACCCCAGTACAACCTAATCGACATAAAAATCGTCCTAAAATATCTGCACAAATGAACAATTATTCATCCCGCAGTATAACCTAATCGATGTGTAAACCGTCCTAAAATATCTGCAGAAATAAAGAATTATTCATCCCGCAGCATAACCTAATCGACATAGAAATCGTCCTAAAATATCTGAGAAATTAAGAATTATTCATCCCACAGTATAACCTAATCGATGTGTAAATGTGCGGAAATGAAGAATTATTCACCTCCCAGTTTAACATAATTAACATACAAACTTTCCAGAAATATTTGGGAAATGGGGAATTATTCACCTACCTGTATAACGTAATCTTCAAGAAGAGTGCACTGAATCGTAGTGTTCCTCGATGCCTGTAATCATCCTTAACAGTAATGCGTCACACACAGCAATACGCACGTTTTAAAAAGGAAGCACATCCATAACAGCGCAATGAAAACAATAAGTTAATTAGTTAGTTACAAGAAAAACATTCTAAGTGTTGTTTAGAAACATATTTTTATGTGCATTTGTTTGCTGCATTGAAATTGCGATCAACGCGACGTCTGGCGACAAAAAAGATGAACTAAAAAGCACCCCAGAGACATCTGTTCACTCACGATTGAACAAAGAAACAAATAAATATTACAGGTTTCTATTTTTTGTAGGTTAAAAAGATTTCTAATATTTCAGATATCCTTTTTACCGGCTCTTTAGTTAACAGTTAGATAAATATGTGGTAGATGTCGCCAAAAAATTAAAAACTGTCGCTTTTTGCACTTGAAAATGCCCCCAGTGACAGTAAAAAAAATAATAATTTAGCATTCCAACTACAAAGAACCTAATAAGGAGATGCAAAATACCCAGGCAGCACTCATGTTTGAATACTGACTCAATGTATCAAATGAAAAAGACTTCCGAATAAATTCTCCCCATGATTATTAGGTTAAGTTACAGCCAGTTCAAAACCAGCTCTGTATTAAAAAGGGCATGAATAATTAGCTCCTAACAGTTTTGAAATATAAAGTCCAACATGTATAAGAATGGGGGAAGCAGAAGTAATTGTTATGTGTGAGCACCAAATTAATAAAGAGTCATGTCGGTTCCGAAGGATTTCGATTATATCGTAAAAGTCACCGTTGAGATTTCCAAGAGCAAGCGAGAACGGGCCTTAAGTAGCCCGGAGGCGGTCAATAATATCAATTATATTGATGGTTTCAATTGAAGTACGACTCATTGATCAATTACAAGCGATCAATCACTTTGTAGACGACGAGTATGATTGACGATATTATTGAATATCTCCAGGGCTCTTTATACGGAGATACAAGAAACTCAGACACGTTAAACCACGCAGGGAGTCACTGCAGGATGAGCGTGTCCAAAGTCTCCAACTACAGAAGTGCAATGACGATCATACTGCTTAAAGCATAAGTACCTGGCATCATTCAGTTACAATTATCAATAGTCATGACTAAATTTGCATGTACAATGTGTAGTAAATAAATTTATTAAATGGCAAGACAATGAATATATAAACCCAGTGAAAAAGCATCCCGTTGACAACATTAAAATCTACCTTTCTGTAGGTTAAGACTGCGCTGAACTGTACTGCTCCTCGATGACTACAAGCATCTTTAACCATAGTGCAATGGGCAAGTTTTGAAGGAAGCAAATTCATAACAGCGCACTGAAAACGGTAACGCGACTAGTTACTTCGGGAAAAAACAACCTAAGCGCTGTTTACACGCAGCCTTTTTCTTGCATATTCGACTACTGCTACTTGAACGCATCACGCGGGAACACCTCGAGTAAAGTTATAATGCAACAGAAGGCACGATTTCAGTGCAAAATTACTGCATTTATGCAGGCAAAGGCATAATGTAATGTGGCCTTAACCTACAGCGCTTGGTTTCTAGGTAATATCATCGCATCTCGCCATGATTACAGCTTCCCAAAAGTTTTACGAGCAGTAATGTTTTACCTGAGCGCTCGGATGAAGCTTCAGCGCAGCTTCGTGACTGTAGTGCATTTTGGCATGCATAAAGTGTAACAAATATATGAATTTATTGTTAAAACAATGCACAAATAAACCCAGTGAAAAAGCGTCACGTTGCAATGAAATTAAGTAATAGTAAAATCCTACCTTTGTTCCGGTCGAGACTGCGTTGAATCATACTGTTCTTCGATGCCTGCAATCCGTTTTCTGCCAAACACAGCAATGGACACATTTTGAAGTAAGCAGATCTATAACAGCACACTGAAAACGATA
The DNA here is from genome assembly GCA_951805005.1 of Othius punctulatus. NCBI lineage: Eukaryota > Metazoa > Arthropoda > Insecta > Coleoptera > Staphylinidae > Othius > Othius punctulatus. The sequence goes on along the minus strand of OX638147.1, from coordinate 37,847,863 downwards.
ACATTATTAGTTACTTAAAAACAAACAACCCCAGCGCTGGTTATGTTTATGAAATGAAGAATTTTTCATCCTACAGTATAATTGAATTGAAGTATAAACCGTACAAAAATATCTGCCGAAATGAAGAATTATCCATCCTGCAGTATAATCTAATCGATGTATAAACCAGGCTAAAATATCTGCGGAAAGGAAGAATTATTCATCCCTCAGTATGACCTAATTGACGTATAAACAGTCCTAAAATATCTGCGAAAATGAACCATTATTCATCCCACAGTATAATTTAATCGACGTATAAACAGTCCTAAAATATCTGCGAAAATGAAGAAATATTCATCCCACAGTATAATTTAATCAACATATAAACAGTCCTAAAATATCTGCGGTACTGAAGAATTATTCATGCCACAGTATAATTTAATCGACGTGTAAACAGTCCTAAAATATCTGCGGAAGAGAAGTATTATTCATCCCACAGTATGACTGAATCGACATATAAACAATCCGAAATTATCTGCGGAAATGAAGAATTATTCATCCCACAGTATGACCTAATCGACTTATAAATCGTCCTAAAATATCTGCAGAAATGAAGAATTATTCATCCCAGAGTATAACATAAACGACGTAGAAAATGTCCAAAAATATCTGCTATTAATTTCAGATTCATCCCACAGTATAACATAATCGACGTAGAAACCCTCCTGAAATATCTGCAGAAATGAAGAATGATTCATTCCACAGTATAACATATTCGAAGTCGAAACTGTCCTAAAATATCTGCAATTATTTGTAGATTCATCCCACAGTATAACATAATCGTCGGACAAACCGACCTAAAATATCTGCGGAAATGAAAAATTATTCATCGCACAGCATAACATAATAAACGTAAAAACTATCCTGAAATGTCTGCGGACTTGAAGAATTATTCATTCCGCAGTATAAACTATCGACGTATAAACTATTCTGAAATATCTACGGAAATGAAGATTTATTTATACCACAGCGTAACCTAATTGATGTACACACCGTCCTAAAATATGTGCCGAAATGAAGAATTTTTCATACTGCAGTATAATCTAATCGACATGTAAACCGTCCTAAAATATCTGTGGAAATAAGACTTATTCATCCCAAAGTATAATCTAATCAACGTATAAACCATCCTAAAATATCTGCAGAAATAAAGAATTGCTCATCCCACAGTATGACCTAATTGACATTTAATTCGCCCTAAAATACATGCGGAAACGAAGAATGATTCATCCTGCAGTATAATCTAATCGACGTCTTAACAGTCCTAAAATATCTGCGGAAATGAAGAATTATTCATCCCACAGTATGACCTAATCGACGCATAAATCGTCCTAAAATATCTGCGGAAACGAAGAATTATTGTGCAAAATCCTAATTTTAAAACAGCTGTGGTTCGAAAACCATTAGAGCAATCAATAAATGGTTATAACTACCATTCATCAGCTATACACATATACAAAGAAAGCAGCAATGACAATAAAAGTAAGAAACAAATAAATATTTAAATTACATGCAAGTGTATACAAAGAAAGCAGCGCAAATATTAATGGCTAAGCAACAAAATATTTTTAAATCACATGATTTTGCACAAATACTTCAAGCTGCAACAATGTGTAATTAAAGCGACACATTAACAAAACTAATAGTTATTATTAATTGCATGTTATACAAATTGTTACATTTTTGCTACCGACTTAGGATATTGCCTTATTAACGACAGCCACGTAAGCAGAATAAACGTATTCTGCTTATAGAATAAACGTATCCGTTGTATGTAGAATATCCAGTAACTGGAGCATTTTCCCTGAAGCAGCACCACATTTGTAATCCATAATCATCCCAGAACATACAATATCCAGTTTCTTCATGATCAAACATTAACATCCTAAAAGTAAAAGCAAGATTAGCTATAGTAACGAATTTCAAAATTAAGTTTAAAAACGTCGTTTAGGTCTAATAATCATCACCTATGATAATAAGAAATATTCTCTACTTTATAAAAATGATATTCCATTGATTGACTAATGTATAGACACATTTATAGAGCCTGCAAGTGATACCATGAGAGTATCGAACGGCGGCAATACTTACTGGGGTATCGTAATAATTACTTAATCAACTCGAAGAATGGATTACTCTTAAGGTCCCGCATGGAATCTCATTGACACTAACATTAATTATTCGCTCAGTTTAAATACAACAAATAGCAGTAAAGAATTAATAATACTGTAATCATTTTACCTTGCGGATTCCTGTGTTTGGGAAACTGAAATCGCCGACAATTTTATGAACGTGCTCTGCGACACCTTGAAATACAATGTCTTGAAGCCGGTTTTGGTCAATCAACGAAATCCTGAAGTCAGGATTTTGTGGCAAAGCGTGGTGCTAAAAACATACATAATGTTAGGTGAGGTACTTGGGGAACTTTCAAATTCACAAAAACCAAGTTGTGTACTTGAAAACAGGTTCAACACATTCATTGCAATAATATCTACAATGAAAGGCTTCTTACGATGATTATAAACGCTTTCGTTGCAAAACAAATGTTAATAGTTAAGAACAGAAGAGCGTCGATAATCCAAATTGAAAATCAACATGGCATGGCATGTTAACACTGGCAAGACGCAGTATCACCTTGAAATGACGTATTTAGTTTGCATGAGCATCAGGATGGGTGGAATTGTACAGCATTACGGATACACTTACGTTTCTGAAGGTGTTGTCCCTGGAAAGGCTGTTAAGATCGTCATGAAGCAGGTGGTCAGGTAGTTGTAGGCGATTGTATGCAGCTTCTTCCACTAGCAGCTACATGATATCCGGCCAGAAATTCCCGAGGAAGTCACCTGTACGTTTCCCATCGAAGCCCACAATGACATAGCCATTGAGGACTACACAATCCAGTTCTTCGATACTGACTGTTCTCCTGCACTATCTAAACACTCACTAAATTTCACCATCATAAGAAGCATTTGTGAGGTATACAATACAAGGCACGGACAATTAATCATTGGTTATATTCTTTCTCAACCGCAACCAATAACTTCACTGCACTAAACTGCGAGTTTATTGTGATTGTAGAATATTAAATACTACAATACTAACGTAAAGAATCAATTGAATGTGATGTGAATAAAAGTCAAACAACATTTGACATTCACATGGAACGTTTCTTCACCTATAAAATTCGATCGATAAAAATGTAAAATAATCGTGAATACGATATTATTACGACTATTACATGCACATAATTATTAATTATCAACAAAACCTTCATATTGCGGTCATTTAAGCGGTTTACAAGCATAATAATAGATTAGGTGTAATAAGAAAAAATTAGGTGTAATGGAAAAACGTGCACCATCACTTTTTAAATACTGCACAAAAACTAAATTTAATTGCACATCTCATTAAGTTACGACTGCAGATTTATGGCATTGCAATTTAAATTTAATCTTATGTCGTAATAAATGAAATAAAAATCAGCCGTCATTTATGGAAATTGGGTGCATTAACTGCAATTTCGATAAGTTATAAAGGTTACTTCACCCATTTTCCATTAGCAAAAGACGATTTTTATTTCATTTAATTAGACATAATATGAACTTTTAATTGCTCCTCAATAAATTCGCAGTTATTAATTGATGATGTGTATAAGCAAATTCAGTTTTTATGCAGTATTTAAAAAGTGATTGTGCACGTTTTTGCATTACACCTAATTTTTTCTTATTACACCTAATCAATTATTACGCTTGTAAACCGCTTAAAATACCGTAATATGACCGCAAAAAGAAGCTATTGTTGATAACTTACGAATACGTGTATGCAAACGGCGAAATAATAACGAAATATAGAACTAAAAAATGTTGAGGCATATAACCAAACATTGTGTTGGTGCCTTGTATTATATTAAGAATCCAGGAGATGGTCAATAATACTCATCGATGCGACTCAGTGACCCCCATATGTAAAGTGTGTCAAGCATACTCATTGATCATGTACAAAGCGATTGGTCAATGAATCGCACTTCAACTAAAACCGTATATATGCGACTGTCTCCAGGTTACTTTACTCACAAACGCATCTTTGTATGCGGTAAGACAAACTCATTACTGCGTATCAACAGAAAAACTAAAGCAACTTACGCAGAGTCCTGAAAGTCCACAGGTACAACTAAACATCACTGCGAGCAAGTATTCGTACTCTGCAAACATAGCAGAGGCAACGGATCTTCCTTCCGACAAAGAAAAACAAAGAGACATGCCTCTGAATGAGCGAAGGATTCCGCTGCCACAAGTTTGCATGTGCAACCGCCACGAGAACTGAAGATTATGCCTGGCGGTAAGCATCCTGAGGCAACAGCACTTCAGGAATCCCTTCGTGGTAACAAAGATGGTCAGCAGCTTAGCATCCAAAGAGATTCACAAGTTTATCTGCAGCCGCCACGATAACTGAAGATTTACAACGATTTGCATGTGTATTGGGCGCGAGAGCTTGGTTAAAGATTAAAATAATAATGCACGAATAAATAGGCAGAGTTATTATAACTAATAATGTTATTCTAATGCTTATTTTGTTAGCTGGCTAATTTAAGCTATAGCTTCGCATTAGGATAAATAATTGGGACTAGAATTCATAAAAGATTCAATACACTGGATGGTCATATTATTTGATTTTTTCAACAATCTTTCAGGAATTGGCAACAAAAATGTATAATAAATATCAACATAATATAACATCAACAATATCAAGATTGGTCAAGAATCATGGTTAATGTAAACATTATTATTGTAATTAATACTAAAATAAGTTTTTAAAGTGCGCATATGCCAAGAGTTGCAACTTTATAGATGATTTCTTGGTGTTTGCAATATAAAGTAGCTGAAATGTTTGATAATAATATAAATAACATAATATTAAAAATGTAATTACAGTTATATTACTTGTATTTTAATAATATGAAAAAATACGATGTTTTTAATTGATAGACAATTAATAGATTAAGCCATGTGTATTAAAAATTAAATATACAAATAATATAACCAATATAAATATATGAAAATCACGAAATAATAAATATAAAAATAATCCATTATATATGTACTACATAACCCAAAGTACACCTTAAATTATTTACCATGAAGTACTAAACCCACAATTGTGAGTAAAAAGGCTGTGGTGTCCAGTGGCATGTCTTATGCTTAATAGTTGTAGCATTGTTATAGTTTGGGCAGAAAGAAACGTGATTGTTGCGTGATTAATAATTCTTCAGCTGTCTTTTGCAGTTAAGTGGAATACAGTAATAGCACTATAAAATTGATATTGGTTGAAAATACTACAGTTCTGAATCTAGTACCACATTGTAATTTATGCGACCTCTATTCTATAGCTACCTTACTGTATGATATACGTCAAAGTGGCCACTTTTGCAGCAGATCAACTAAAATGCATTGATAATTAATAAATAAAGAACGGATGGATATTTCAGTCCAAGCCCCACAAATTACAACTAAACTACTCACCATTAATACGATTATGTTAAATTTTGACTAAGAGATCAGTTAATAAAACAATTTGAAGAAAATTATTCACAAACTAAACATACATGAGGGAAAATAAATTAAAAAGGAATTTGATATTAGTTGTTAATACAGATACATAGTCAAGGACAGAGCAAGAAAACAGTTTTTAATGTAAGTTTTTATTAATCATTAGTGATATTAATTGATTTTGTTGTAAACACTACTCCACATAGGATGATTAAACAATTAACAAAAACATGAACTATACTTCTTGTAAATTTTACCTTTGAAATAAATATTACAGCAATACTATACAATATCGGATGATTTTGAAAACAATCAGAATAATGACCTAATTATGCATAGAATCTAATGGATAATAGAGTATCATTTATGTGTGTGTTGGTGTACTTATTGGATATTTTGTTCATTTTCAATTCCCTATGAGACTTAACATAATATCGAAAATATCCACCTAATGTATACATAATTAGTTTTGTTCTTAACTTGTGATACAGTATACAATATGTCTACAGAAAACAACATAAGATGGATGTTTAGGACAATAATCAAGATATCAGAAATAATGGTAGGCATACTATAAAGAAAAGAAATAATTGTATCCGGATGCATTGATTGTTGTTCTAGTTTCACTAACTTTTTACTTGCTTATTTATCTAACAACATTTTTGGTATCTACAGTATTACATTTAAAGCTTATTCACAAATTGGTTTTCAAACGATCTCTTCGCTCTTAATGGTCTAAACTTAACAGATTAATGATTAAATACATTTGATACAATAACTGCATTTGATGCATTATTTGTACATACACCGGCAAATAAATATATGGATTGATAAACTAGGAGATTCTTCTAGAAATTATATGAGGTTCTGATGATTACAACGTATTAATTGTATCTCAAGAATCATCTCCAGTAATCGCATACAACTTTAAACTCTTTAAACAATCGTCTAACATAACATCTCAAACAGCTATTCATATGAAAGGAACTTAATTATGTGCTATTTCAATCACTGAAGACATAAGTGATTCAAGCAGCATTTCTTAATCGCATAAAGAGTTTTTATATGTGTATCTTACAGCCACTAACCTAATAATACCGATAATTATGAAACAAAAGTATAGCAATGATTGTACGATTGATGAAGACGCATGTAAATACATACAAGTACACGAGCACAGAGGAAACACATACTATCACTGCATGCACACTCATGGGACATACAGAACCCGTAATCATACACTCCATGAAACAGTTGTGTACATACATATATGCACATATGCACGCATATTTACATATGTACATATGTATACGTATATAAATTAATATGTTGTATTTTCAGAAAATATTTGTTTTTATTTACACGAAATCGATTTAATTATAATATCTAAATATTGGTGTGAAAGTGTTAGTATGTAAACAAATATTACTTCAGAGAATGAAAATGTACCCGTTAAAATTTGTGCTCAATTTACCCAAATTGTGTAATTGATTGTTTGTGATTTGTAATTGTACTGTAGTCGATATCATACAATTCGGGCGGTGAAATAAAGTATTCTTTCAAATGTAAACATTAATGGCACAATATTATGTAATAATATTATTAAATACGTAATTTACTGGCAGTGTTTAAACCTGTGACTAAAATTCGCATTTGAAACTGAAATTCTGCTCAATACATTCATCCATTATTAAATTTCAGTTTCAACTTTTATATAAGTTGCTGTTAATTATAGAGATTGCTTTAAATGAAGTATGAGTATTTCAATTTGTTTATGAAAGTTTCTTACACCATAAGATATCACATTTCTAATAAATACAAAATATTGTACAGATTGTTTTACACATAAATATTTCAATGTTGGAAACAGACATTTGTATGATAATGGCTGCGATTTTTATACAATAATGGTAATTACTACGCACTTATCTCTCACAACCAGTTCAAAAATCTAAACGCATAACAACACAATGGCTAATACAAGAATTTAATACATTTGCAGGTGATTATAAATCATGAAAATACTTCTTAAGATCCTAAAGGTCATGCACCAAGTAGTTACGATTTCTGTTTTGTTTCTGCTAATTAATATGGCACATTGAATAATATTAAGCAATGTTTTTGTATATTACATGAATTGCAATAGTTCGTATTGTCCAGAAGTGAACGAATCTTAAGACTTACATAACTTGACTAGGTGATAGTTTCTTTTCGTGCAGTAAACGAGACTATTGAACGAATTCCTTTTACTGAAGTCTAAAAATATAACGACATATATATTTACATAAAGTAAGAAAACCTCAGGTAGGTGGATATATTATAAGGAAGCTTACCAAAAAACAAGCGCAACTACCTTCAAACAGAAAAACTAATGGTTAAGTGCCATGTTTGCAAAGGTTGAAAATTATAATAATTCGTGCATAGGCCCATAGGTTATATGTCTACTTACATATCTATGCTTACATACTAATTTCTATTATTACAATGTTAATCAAATTAAATGAGTTTCGACAAAAATTTACTTACGCTCACCTTTTTCTTTGACCCGTTCAAGAATTCTTTGTACATTTCAGATCGTAAATATCTAGAGTAACTATCACTCTTCATTAATTGATAAACATGAGCCTGAAACATCAATTATAAAACACCCTTCCACATCTAACCACAACAAACTCACGGCAGCACAATCAAAACTCCAACGGTCAGGATTATCCATATTTTTCTTTGTCATTTCATAAGATCTTGAATCAACGTTTATTGGACAACTCGCATCAGGTGCCAAAAACTCAGCCCAAATCTCCTGAACTTTATCTTGGACTGCACTTTGAGGTAATGTTTTTAATATCTGAACCGCTTCCCAAAACCTTCAAAGCAATTTCACACACTTCAAATTACTGTTATAAAGAAATAAAGTTAGATTTACATAGTAAAGCTGTGAAAATTATGGCTTAAATTGTAAGGTAATGTCAAATGAAATTTTAAATATTTTTATGAGGGAATACTTGACAATAAAACATAAATGTAAACCCGACAATAGATCTTCTAATACACGTGGTTACAAATTGTTAAAGATACTTACTTGAGATTTTCTCCACTAAATTCTTTATCTAGAAATTTAACAAAATGTTCGCGTCCAATAGGATCCTGTAATAATTCCTGCAAACTAAAGGCCCATCTTTTAACACGACGAGCTGATATGTCTTTAGCTAGTTTCTCCTGCTCCCACAGCTCAGGGCTGTCCGATATCCATGGACTTGGATATTCAGGAGCCACGAAAAAACTATCGTACTCTAAATACTGATCAAAATATGCTATGCAAGCGTCGGCCACTTTTGAGACTTTAATATTCCGCCGATCCAATCTCAGTTTTAGAAGGTCAATTTGTTTCTTCAGATTGTTAAATGTTTTATTGCTTTCTTCCGACGTTGATGGCGAGATTTTTGGTCCGATTTGTATGTTTTTCACACCATGGATGGGCTTGTTCATCTGACACGCCTTTTTAATATCAATTTCTGTCGTATTAACACAACCAGGCTAAAAAAAATGTCTAACAATATTCTCTGATCATAATTACAACTTATCAATTGTAGCTCGTTAACTTATTCTCCGGTTTGGAGATAATAAATATTTTAGGTAGTCTGATCAAAATTACATAATTATATAGTTTCTTCCCTACATCCATTGAATGTGCCTGAGTTTACGACAGAGCGCCCGTGTTGATACGTATTTGTATATATAGGCACTCACTAAACATGTCTAATATCTATGCTCTCTTGTTCAGATCTGGCATGACCTCGATGACCTACATTTAAAAAGCTGTATGTACAGATATTTTTCTAGATTAAATAGTGGGCAACGATCTAGGGAGTAAGTGACTTAAAATGATAAAAAGACTACATACCATAGGTCTATGCACATCCCAAAACGCTCGTTCTTGGCTATCAAGAACTTTACGCTCCAGTTTGTCACGCTTTTTATCCACCTTGCTCTGAGCTTCGGCTTGCATAAAAATGAACTCCCATTTCCTGGAGAACATCTTTTGCAATCGAGCTAAATTTTCTGCCTCATAGTCAGCTAGTTCTAATCTAGTTTTATTTTGCATAGTCCTCTTACATAAATATACCGCTGTAATAATCAATAATTAGTATATTTGCGTGCACATGGATGAATGTAAATGAGGCGTAAATTCTCTTGAATGCAATGTATGTAGATATCTAAAGATAAATTAAATTTACGTTATTAGTTTTACACTGCAGTAGTATTAAGATGTTATTAAATATCTTATGAGTGATTGATTTTCAATTCTAAATAAATATATAATTGCTCAAAATGTAAATTGTGCAAAATTCGAAATGACTATGTTCGACGCTACCAAAAAACTATATATTTATTTAAAATAATTTAATCTTTTTGTAATTAATACAAAATGAATTATAAAACGTAAATTAATATGTGCTAAAACAGGCTATTCCAGTTGTTCTGTGATTATTAGATAGTCAGTAAGCATTACCGTAGTCTGTGTTCTCAGGCTCCCAACAATTAGATGGCCAGAAGTATGGTGTTTGAAATCTGTAAAAAGTGTTATCATTCTTAACGGTGAGCATATGATCGTCGATAGGAAAAAAATATCCATGGGCAGCCATAAGGTGAGCTAGGTGGAGTGCCTCCGACTGATCCTCGACGTCCAGATTCTTCAGCATCCACATGATTAGATCAGAGCCGGTGAACACAGAGGGGATCTTCGACATGAAACTCTTGACGGTGCGCACTGGGACCCCAGTCGTCTCATCCTGCATCTTCTCTACTATTTTCTCCATCTGCAACACGCACGTAAAGTAAGTGGGTCAGTCCGGGCGACAGTGGGTACCTTTTTGTACAGCAGGTGATTTGGGGATTCCTCGGAAACACTCGTCGGTTGGTATGGAACAACCGTCGTCTCGTCATTACTGCTGCCAGCGCATCCCCCGATACTACTTTCAGGCTTGCGCTTAGCAGTAACCTTATCAGAATTCATGGTGACCATATCAAACGGTCTGGAAGAGCCAAGCCCTCCCTTTTCTGAAATAGGTAATGGATTAAATGATTAATTCTGGAAGCAATTTATTTCATGGTATATGATTACATATAAATAATGCGGAGTAGGTAGTTTGAGTTTGAAAGTGAGTTGACATGGTAGTCAAAACTGTAGTCACTTTCAAATTAAGATTGTATGTACTAATGAATAAATAGTGTATCATTTATAAGGGTTAAATTGAAGTTTAATTGTATTTGCGGTTTAACTGCATGCGTGTGTAATAGGGAGAATATCAAATGAACGTGTGAATTCAATTATCGCAGGATCTACATTTATTACAAGCGTACTTGTTGAATATACTGATTAATAATGTTTACAAAAATTGTTAATAAATATAAATGAAACAATGCCGTCTATAATAATAGACTTTTTTTAATGTTAGAGGAGAGTCTGAAAGTAATGCCCTTTATAGTAATTAAGTCGTGTCCCCCTGTAGGAACACTAATAAATAGTAACTCACTCCATTAAATTTGATGTATTGACAATAAAATTGTTGATTGTTGTGCAAATAATTTCCACATTTTCTTCTTGTCTAGTCCCCACAATGTGCCATCAAAAACGTACTGCATATTTCATATTTACATCAACAACATAATATTTTCTTCTTTTATTTTTCTCATACATTTATCGATACTTAAGTACTACTTGAAGTAATCGACAATCCGATGTCAAGCTGGCCTACCTTCCTTGCTAACTTCAGTTCTTTCAGGGGAAAGTTTACGAATATCTAACTTTAATATCTAATTTTGGTTCATTGTTACCACCTGCATACAATAAAGCACCTGCGTAAAATATAGTATTTTGTCTGAGGAGAACTTTTCAAATTCCGGAGAAAAAACTTGATTTTTGCAATTTCTAATTCTTGTGTTCTTAATAACCATGTGAATTTTTAGGTGGATTAGGTTACTTAAAGTGTATTAACAAATTTCAAACTGCAACTGGTGTAATCTTTTTTTTTGTAGAATGTGTATTTTAATGCATATTACTATACAGGGTGTTAATGAACTGCAGGAACAAACTTCTAGGGCTTGCCAAACAGCAGAGAAAACAACTTTTTGACAGTGCTGTAATATTTCTTTTTTAGTATATGTATTTTAATGTGTATTATTATTTTTTTTCTTGTTTTTGGCAGTGCAATATTTTTGTGTACTGTGCTCATATTTGACTCTGTAAGGTTCTTTAAGAATCTGGATACAATAAATGAAATTATTATTATTATTTATTGGGCCAAATTTTCTAAATGATTTTAAACATGCTACGATTTTAAAAGGAATATAGTAGCAACTAGGGGATTTTCACCACTCGCAACCCTTTCTTGGTAAGCTACTGGATGTGAAACTTTACAAGCTAATCTAATTCTCTACTAATAAGTATTAGATCTACAATTAGACTTTCCATATTCACCATGACGATGCAGTACATAATTTTGATTGATAATGTTGGCACTTGCCAGTCTAACAAATCACCTCGTTGGAGATTGGGGTAGTAATTTGTAGTTGTAAATAATTGTAATTGTTGAAAGTTAGAAGAACATAATAAACACATTACGTGGAATAGATAAGTACGAGATATTTTCCAACATCAACATAATACATTTTGTACCCTAGTTGAAAATGGGCGACACTGAAAAAGCCGCAATTAAAGTAGATGCCAAAGTTGAAGAAGAAAAATCAGATTTGGTGAGCAATTCGAGTGTTATATTAATTACAATTATTGCAGTTTAATCTTCAGTCACAAAATGTATCCGGAATTATCTTTTGTTGATGAATTTTTTTTGTCATATTGCAGCAAATTATTGCAATCTTTAAATTGTGCTTAGTATTCTATACTATTTACTGTAGTAAATAGTATTCTAAACACCATTATTGTTATAATTATTTCTGTATTCTCTAAAGTAATTCATTTAAAGTTAAACACAAAATAATGTTTGCTCTTGACAAGCAGTTGAGGTTAGGTTTGACATGATTCTGCTATTTTGCAAGTACTGATAATTATTTCTGTTTTAGTCTGATGAGGATAAATTACTACAGGAAGAACTGAACCTCTGCGTTGAAAGACTATTGGTAAATATAATTTTTCTTGTTTCCTGCCTATCGCAGTTTCCTATTTTAATGGCTATTGTCTACATTAGCATGCATTTAAGCATCGGACATATAATATTGTTGCCCATAATTTTGTTGTCATAAAAACGCTTCGTTTTAAGGAAAATGACCATCGCCAATACATCCCGGCACTTAAAACCCTTGGAAATCAAATTAGAGCGTCGACCACATCGATGACATCAGTTCCAAAACCACTAAAGTTCATGAGACCTCATTACGCTACCATGAAAACTATTTATGACAAGTTGACGCATGATGAAATTAAGACTGAGTGTGCCGATGTCATATCGGTCCTCGCCATGACAATGGGCGAAGGTCGTGATTGCTTGAGATACCGATTGCTCTCCGATTTAAACAGTATCGGCGAATGGGGTCATGAATATGTGAGGTAATTATTGTTGGAGCTTTTTTGTTGCTAGTTATGTCAATGAACGATTTTCCTCAGGCATTTGGCTGGTGAAATTGCGCAGGAGTGGAGCGATTTCAACCCTGAAACAGAAAATGAGGTTGAATTGAAGGAAAAGCTTATTTTGCTAACGAGGCAAATTGTTCCATATAACATGTCTCATAATGCAGAAGCTGAAGCTTGTGATTTGCTCATGGAGATCGAAAGGCTAGATCTGCTTGAGGAATACGTTGATGAAAACATTTACAATAGAGTCTGCCTGTACTTGACCAGGTGCGCTGCAAATAAATTTATTGCATTATAATTCATTAATAACAATTTTTTTAGCTGTGTACCGTATGTGGCTGATCCTGAAAATACAACGTTGTTGCATACTGCCCTGAAATTATTCCGGAAATTTAAGCAATACCCACAAGCACTTCGTTTAGCTATGCAACTGAACGTAACGTCCCTTATTGAAGAGATCTTTGTTTCTTGCCCTGATACGTATGCATTCTTATATATTTTTTCACTAGTCAGTCGAATAATAATATTAAATTTTCAGAGCTATGCAGAAGCAATTGGCGTTTATGTTAGGTCGGCAACAAATTTATATAGAAATCCACGAAAGCACGCCTGAATATGATGACTTAATTGAAATCATGGCAAACTGTCACCTTAATAATCATTTCCTTAATTTAGCCAGAGAGGTAAGTACAGTTACATAATTGTTGCAATTGTGCTAATTTGTTACGATTTATAGCTTGATATCATGGAGCCAAAAACTCCAGAAGATGTGTACAAGTCCCACTTAGAAAATACCAGACCCCAGTTTGGAGGAGGTCAAGTCGATTCTGCCCGGCAAAATTTGGCTGCCAGCTTTGTTAACGGGTTCGTTAATGCTGCTTTCGGTCAAGACAAGCTGTTAATGGAAGATGGCAACAAATGGCTGTTCAAAAACAAAGAACACGGAATGCTCAGCGCCACAGCATCATTAGGATTGGTAAGCACTATGTTGCTGATAATGTGAAGCTTGTGAAAATATCGTAGCAAATAAAATACTGAAAATATCGTATCGAATAAATACGGTACAGTATTTTATTTACTATGTCACCATTTAAATAAAATAGAAAAATATCAATTAAAGATGCAAGAAATTTATTATTTATACTAACAGGATTTGATTTTTTTTTATTGTATGCAACAAGTTTTCTAAATTCTATACGTTTAATTTTGTTCATAGGTTCTTTTGTGGGATGTGGATGGCGGCTTAACGCCTATCGATAAATATCTGTACTCCTCCGAGGATCACATAAAATCGGGTGCATTGTTGGCCTGCGGAATTGTAAATTGCGGTGTCCGCAACGAGTGCGATCCCGCGCTTGCTCTGCTATCAGACTACGTTCTACACAACACTAACATTATGCGCCTTGGAGCCATAGTTGGCTTGGGCTTGGCTTACGTAGGCTCCAACAGGGAAGCAGTTCTGAGCCTCCTCACACCTGTTTTTACAGACGCAAAGTCGAACATGGAAGTTGTCGGTATGGCTGGTTTGGCCTGTGGGATGATTGCCGTTGGTTCTGGGAATCCAGAGGTGACCGGCACAATTATTCAAACACTCTTAGAGCGACCCGAGTCCGACCTGAAGGATACATATGCAAGGTAATTTTTTTGCCTCTGGTTATATGGAAATTCGGGGAAAAAATCATGGTTAGACAGAGCCTTTCATTAACAGAATTCTAGATAAGATTACCTTAAAAGTATAAGCAACAAGCAACATTTCCAGAATTCTTTTTTTAGAACTTCATGTAGAATTCTAGTTGTTATTATTCAACTATTGTATTTAATTTTTTTCTTCAGATTTTTACCACTGGGGTTGGGTCTTTGCTACTTGGGAAGACAGGAAGAAGTAGAAGCAGTTGTCGCTACTTTAGAAGTTATTCCAGAGCCGTTTAAATCAATGGCTATCACAATGGTAGAAGTTTGTGCTTATGCAGGCACTGGCAACGTCCTAAAAGTACAGCAACTCCTTCATATATGCTCAGAGCATTATGAGACTGACAAAGAGGAGTCCAGAAATGATAAGTGCAAAGAGAAGACAAAAGACAAAGATGAGAAAGAGAAAGATTTATCTTCTCGCCAAGCGGTGGCAGTTTTGGGAATAGCTTTAATCTCTATGGGCGAAGATATTGGCAGTGAGATGGCTTTCCGTACTTTCGGGCACTTGCTTCGTTACTGCGAACCTGGTATTCGCCGTGCTGTACCTCTCGCACTTGGACTAATTTCTGTGTCGAATCCAAAACTCAGTATTCTAGATACTTTAAGCAAATTCTCCCACGATAGTGACTCAGAAGTGGCTCATAATGCTATATTTGCAATGGGCCTTGTCGGCGCCGGAACAAACAATGCAAGGTATATATTACATACGACTTGGTAACCATCATTCTCTATATTGCTCATATATTTCAGGTTAGCAGCTATGTTACGTCAGTTAGCCCAATTTCACGCTAAAGATCCAAACAATTTGTTTATGGTGAGAATCGCACAAGGTTTAACGCATTTAGGCAAAGGAACGCTTTCGCTAAGCCCGTATCATAGTGATAGGCAACTGTTGAGCCCTGTTGCTGTGGCAGGTTTGATGGCCACATTAGTTGGCTTCTTGGACGTCAAAAATAGTAAGCTAATCATTACGGTAATACTTTTTTGCTTATAATAAATCTTTCCAGTAATTTTGGGGCGTTCTCACTATCTACTGTACACACTAGCCGCGGCAATGCAGCCTAGAATGTTGGTCACTTTCGATGAGGATTTGAATCCATTGCCTGTACCAGTTCGTGTTGGATTGGTATGTAATATTTATACAATACAATTCTTGTTTTAACGTTACTCTTTCTTCCATAGGCAGTGGATGTTGTAGGGCAGGCAGGAAAGCCGAAGACTATTACTGGATTCCAAACTCATACAACTCCCGTCTTATTAGCGTTCGGTGAGAGAGCAGAATTGGCCACTGAGGAATATATTAGTCTAACACCCATCATGGAAGGTTTTGTGATTCTCAGAAAGAACCCTGACTTCAACCCTTAGTTATTATACAAATCATTTTTAATCTTTGCCAATTAATTTTTTTTTTAATGTACCTCACCATTAATTTCTAATTATACATTATTTAAATTAGTTTTTTTTTATCTTACCACTTAACGATCCATTACTAACAAAAATGAGTACAGAATGTATTTGTAAATAAACATTTCATATCTCCCCTTCATTATGTTATTTAAAAATTAACACTATATTTTGCAGAATTTGCTATTTAAATCTAGCTGCTGCATTGTAATGTTACGCAAAACTGTGCCGAAAAATTTGAGTCTGGTCATAATTTCTTAGTACTGTATATTTAATACATTAATGAATAAAGAGATTCTTATTTATTCTCAACATTGTCTAGCAAAGGTGCATTCATAGATTCCTTACGTGATGTTATGCTGTCGCTATGTTCATTGTCAATGTGTTAAAAGTACAGAAGACTGATGAATAGGTCACATTAACCATATGATCCAAAGTTATACAATTCTGTTGAGTAGCATTGTAAATAACACTACACTGTTGTACGCAAAAAGGTGTTTAGCACACGGAATTGACACTTCCGTCTTCTTTTTAAAATTCTGTTCAATACAGAAATATTTACATATGCCAATATTAAATGTAGATGTAGATTATACACATCATATCATATTATGGGAGCATGCTTTGTGGTGGTTTTTAAAATCGTTATGAATTATTATAAATCAAGATTATGACCCAATTTCAATACTGCAACCATATTTTGTGTTGTTGCAGCATTGTAAATAACACTACACAGACAATATAAAATATAATAATGAAAATATAAAATATAATAAAGAAAATATAAAAATATGATGATATTTACGTATGCCAATAAGGCTTATTAAATGTAGATTATACACATTCTATTATATTATGGGAGCATGCTTTGGGCAGTTAAAGCGGGATATTTATGGATATTTCATTATTATTTTGCAATCGTTAGACAGACTTTATTAACGGTATAATAACGACTGAATTTTTTGCAGATTTAATAACATTCCATCTTCCATATTTATGTTCTGTTCCAACTGCTACAATCAAATACTTCCCATTATCAGCGAAGGCCATTGAATTGATAAATCCGGCAACATCCACTTCAAACAGCTGTGTTATTGTCCGGCATGCATCACCCAATTGCCATAACTTCACCTTTCCGTCAGAAGAACCTGTCAAATAAAACACTATGTAAATGTGATTCACAATTAAATTGATGCCAATTCATGCCTAAACAATTAAATTGATGCCAATTCATGCCTAAATAATTTTGTTTCATTGTTCAATGTTTTTGATAACATGAACATGAGTTAGTATACTTAAATATTTAGAAGACTAAATTGCAGTTTACCTGAAGCCACTAAATCCGTATTAACTAATGTCGCTACTGAAACTATCCAGTTCGGTTGTCTATTGAGCGCATCAACACCATGGCCTTCTTTGATTACACACAATGGTTTCTTCTTGTTGACACCCCAAACACTTAAGAGCCTGTAGCATACAACATAATTGAATAAACGTAACTACTAATAATTACGGTCATTCAATAGTTTCATAGTGTCCCCATTTAATAAAATAAGTAGGAGAAATTCTTTCTATAACAATAGTTATAAAACTATTTAGATTTTAAAGTTTTATTAATTACTTAATAATTAAACTATTCCTTATTATAAATCTTTTGAGCCTTATTTCGATGGATAATAGATTCAAATCATGAAACTGCACCAATAGTATTTGACCAATAAAGCAATTATAATTTACAGATTGAACCAACGAAATACAAAATCATTACCCATCATCGCCGCCAGATAAGAAATTTTCCTCGTTGATCAACTTGACGCAATCGATGCTGCCACTGTGACCATTATAAATTAAATGGGTCTCCTCCACAATTTTCCAAATTCTGATGGACGAATCTCGACCTCCCGACGTGACAACTCGTTCTCTTGAAAGAGCGTCTAAACTTGTAATGCCATCCATGTGGCCGTAGAGTGATTCAATGTACGACATTTCATCCAAAGACCAAACCTTTACCGAGCGATCTTTACTTGACGAATATAGGATACATGTGTCTTTGCGGAAGACCAGCCCCGTTACTGCTAGCCTGTGTCCGCTTAATGTCCGCAGGTGCTTTAAATCGGTCGGATTCCATATCTGAATATTCGCAGTCTCATCGCCCACCGCTAGAAATTGAAAATCGAACGAAACGGCCATACTTAATATATTTGCACTGTGTCCCAGAACTATTGTATCACTTTTCCGCACGAATGGCAAACTCTTCACTTTAACCTTATCCTCCAAAGACCCTGTTGAAAAAGGTGTATTTAAACATAAAAGTCAAGCCGAGATCTATATTATATTACATTTAACTATACTCCCGTCTTTGCTGCCTGAAAATATGTATTTGTTATCATTTGATATACACAATACCGTACATGATTTGCGGTGTTCTTTGCATTTAAGGGTTACTACATGTTCCTTGTCAATTCCAGTATATTTACTTGCCACCTTTAATCGTAGCTTTCCCGCTTGTTGTAAATAATCTTCTTTTAACCGATGTTGTATAACGTCACCCTTACAAGCATCATCTAATTCTTGATTTTCCAGTTTTTTCTTCTCTGCAAATCAAGTGTAGGTATATTGTTCAAACTACGATGGCTGCAATACATACCCGCTCTTTCTATCTCCTGCAAATAAACCTTAGCCAAGCGCAATTTTTTCTCCTGCACCGTTTCATTCTCATCCTCGGAACTTGTATCCAGTGCTGTTTCATTACTGCCCAAACCTTCATCTTCACTGCTCGTTACGTCTTCATCTTTCGTCTTCAACGTGGAGGCCTTCCTCTTTCGACTACGATCAGCAAATGACTGTAATGTAATGGTTACAGTTGATTTTTAAATTAGTTTAATGTGGCTTACATTTTTAAAATTATTGGTGCTCCTTGATTTTGATTTGATAAAAAACGACATGATAAACACTTATCTGGCAGCAACTACACGTGTGCAATGAATAATTGTGGTTATGTGGTGAATGTGTACCAGATTTTGAAATGTATGCAACTAAATATACACCCTGGAGAACAAGTCACATATCACTAACAAAACAATAGGAAACCAGGAAACAAAGGCAAACGTAATTTTTTTTGCAGTTTTGTGTCACCTCAATAATAATAATACACATTAAAATACACATTCTACAAAAAATAAAGTACAGCACTGGCAAAAAGTTGTTTGCTCTATTGTGTTTTGCAAGCCTTAAAGTTTGTCCCTGGAATTAACACCCTGTATAATAATAGGCATTAAAATACACATTCGACAAACAAAATTAGACCTGGCAGTTTGGATTTTTTTAATACACTTTAAATAGCATAATGCACGTAAAAATCAACATGGTTATGCTTTGTTGTGTTTTGCAAGCCCTGGAAGTTTGTCCCTGCAATTCATTAACACCCTGTATAATGATAGGTATAATAATGATAGGTATAATGATACTTACAGCAATCTAAAAATCCACATGGTTATTAAGAACACGATAATTAGAAATTGCAAACATCAAGTTTTTTCCGGATTTTAAAAGTTTTGTTGAATATTTAACTATAAAATTTGGCACAAACATAGCAAATATGTAACTACAATGATTCTCCTCAAGAATTGCTTGAATTTTGAGGTTTTTAAACATGTTATGAATTATTAAAAATTATTCCAGTCTAGAACGCAAATGGTGGAGGCGCCGGGCTAGATGTATTTTTAAATCAAGATTATGACCCATTTTCAATATTGTAACCATACGTTGTGTTGTATATCACGAAAACTGGTATATTGGAGTGAGTTAGAGCTTCGTTTAATTGTCAACACAGAATATATTAATTATTATAAATTATTACAGTCTATAAGGTGCATGGTGGAGGCGCCGGGCTATATATATATTTCCATTAAAAAAGCCCCATCATATGGCTTTACTATCCAAAATCTCTATAGAGCTGAATGTTATGTATACATATATAACATATATGAATATATAGAAACATATATCTATATATTTTGTATCTATTTGTCTATATATCATGACTGCTGAATAAATCTGGTTTCCTTCTGTCAATGCAATTTTTTATAGTGGATTTGTTATGTGCACTTACCTTAATTCTGGATGAGGTGCGTTTGTTGTCTCTTAGATTCGTGTTGTTTTGAGGAGGCTGTTTCAGATGTAGGGGTATAATAATATTGAAGAATTAATACATTCGAAATATTCATTTATTAAGAAAAATAACAAGTTTATATATCATGTAAGTACAAGTCCTTTAATATTATCATTGTTATTTTGCGCATTGTAATAGTCTACAGCTTAAAAACGTACCTAAATAAATATGTAGTTACAACTTTTAAAATGTTTCGTAGGAAAGCTAGTACATCCCTCGAATATGGAATTATAAAACCGTGGTTTCGGAAGTAGTGAATAACAATGTAACTTAAAGTATTTGGGAATGTTTGGAGGCATATGATGTTAAAAGAGCGTTAAGTACAGTCGGGGAGATTCGGCAAGTTCCACCATCTCAGGCACGTTGATGAGACTAAACAATTAAATTACGAACAGCGAGTACATTACATTTGTATTGGCAATCTCCCTTCTTGAAGCGTTCCGCATTCGTGAGTAAGGATAAATTAGTAGTAGGACAGTAACTCGTTTTTTATTGCGAAAAAGAAACATCAAGTTTACTTATAAAATAAATGGCACAGCCCTCTTGACTTGAAAAAAGAAATTTTAGATATTGCTAAAGTATGCCAGTGACAAAATTCACTGTGATCTTCACGTTACTATTACATAGTGCCAAATGAAAAACAATCTAACTATTTGAACTCAGTTTTTTATGTGTCACTCGACTCAATATGTACATACATGCATACAACTGCGTATGTGTACATATGTATGCATTGTTCGTATAACCACTAAAAAACTGTATCAAAAGCACCAATAAAAAATAACGGCCTGTATGCTATACTAAAATCTCCTTTAGCTTTATTATATTCGTATTATTAAATTTAGATATGTCTACCGGCAAGGAAGGTTCATTTTTCTTTGTTTGTGTATGCCATACTAATATCTGAAAACATTAAAAATCAATAAGTACATCCCTTAACTACTGGAAATAACGTATGCATTATTCATGGGGGTTTTATAAATTTGTAACAAACGCTTTAATTTCGGCCACAAATCTAATTCATTGAGCGGGCCACGGGGATCAATACGCAGCCGACAAGCTTTACGGCATTTTTTTAATGAGATTAAATGGGGACCTTCGCATAAAACTAAATAGTGTGTACCAGATTCTATTAACTCCAGGACTCCTCATGTCTTCTAGTTCTCAACTCGCTGTCTGCCCCATTCAACGATTGAATAGAATGGAGGCGGAAAACAAAGTTGCTTTCTTTCAATCAAGAAGATAATTGCAAGCCCCGGCTAAATCTCAGATCCGGTATTACTTTTTATGAACGGTAAAATATTATATGCTTTACAATGATTATAAATCAAAAAAATTATATTGCAGGGGCGAAATTAAACCGCGCTTCGTCCCTTTCATTTCCATTTGCGATATTTTTTACCCTCTTTAAGCGCTTTATTGAACAAAAGGATTTCAGTTAACGACTTTCCTGAAAATTCCATATGGTAATTCAGGTTCTATAACACGCAATTTAACAGTGCAAGGGACTGTCAGCTTTAATTTCCCCCAAAGGAACGACATTTGGTTAGACAATTTGGTTTTGGTTAGACTTGTGGTCACATGTGCACTAACTTCTCAGCCACGCAGCTTTAAATATTTTTGAGCCGACACCATCAGGGTTATAGTAAATTACCTTGGCTGACTAACTGCTGTGTGGTGAAACAATTACGATTTTTGAAAATTAAATTTCTAGAAATTTTGGAAAAATGAAGCCTATACAAACAGGAATTCAATATATGTTGCACTGCATATACTATTGCAATGCAATTACTATTGCATTACTATGTATATAAGTTTACCATTATTACGTAAATGATGGCAGCAATAGACGTCTTAAATAAAAACAAGAAAACTATTCATCCTATTTGTCAATGTTGGAGGCATCTACTTTTTGATACATGATGAAATTAAATGAAACAACACTTTTATTTGTTTATATCACAGTGATATAAAAAGAAAAGTGTTTGTTTTATTTAACATCCTATTTGTGCTAATTGGGAATTTTCTTTCTATGAATTTCGCTTCATCCATACATAATATGCAACATGCAAGTGTGAGTTAACAGAAAACGTGGGCGATATGAAATGGCACTATTTGTTAGAGAAGCAAACTGGTGGATGTAAAAGTATTTACAAATACGTAAGATGCCAATAAAACACCCTGCAAACGATTTCTTAAAGCAAAATAAAAACCTGATGATGTTAATTATTTGTAATGCTATTTGTAAATATTCAAGCCAACGAATTTCACCATCCAAGCGCCTGCGGCATGTCTGGCTTTTTTTCATTACTTCCTTCGATTTTAATTGTAAGCTCTCGAGTTTATGCAAAGATATGCCTAAGGGCCGTAAATTTAGCGATCACTGCGACTGTTTGTGGTGCCTCAAAAGGAATGATTTATTATTAAGGATCACTTGTAGGAATTACTGGTAGTATATTATACAGTACATATTTTAAATATAATTTCCACTTACTGAATTATCTTGTCACAAACACACAGTCACACATTTTCCAAAGATGGCTGCCTAGGAGATTTGGATAGAAATATTTTACCATATAGTTACGTGGCGAGAAAACATGAAATAGATGCAAAATTCTATCGTCGGGAAAATGTCATTGGCAACAAAAAAACAGATTTAGTATAAATCACCACCAGCTAAGAGCTAGTACATTGTGCTAAATATACGTGAGTAGAAGTAACCGTATAATCGGGACTATAATTCCGGCCTCCTTCTTTCCTCTTTGAATAATTCTCGTATTTCACGTCACGTTTCGTACACCATTGTCCACTGAAAACTAACGATGTCACCACGATAGCACACCGGAGGTACAACCACGGAATAAAAAGCGTGCTTTTGTTATTTAACGACATGCCGGGCAATAATTTAAGATGATTATGTAGATTACGTGCGATGTTATGCACACACTTCGAACATTATCTACTTCTTTAAGCCAATAGCCTCGTCCTAATTGAAAACATCATTTGTACCACAGGCGATTTTTCATCGGCATCTTAAAACTTCCGACTTCAATTTATATACTTTAATTAGTATGAATATTTGCATACTATAAAATATTTTAAAACTTCTGACTTCAATTCATACAATTACACACTTTAATTAGTGTGAATATTTGAATACTATAAAATATTGATCCATAAGTGATAATAATTCGACGTTTGATTGATGTAATCCAGTGTATCAGATTCCGCTGAGCTGCATCACATGAAAAATATTGATATCTAATGAAATCCAGTGAAAATCAGCTTTATTGAAAACTGTAAATCCGCGCTTAGCTAATCTTATATGCAAAGGGTTTAGGCGAAAAAACTAGCGAGGCGTAATTTATTCCATCATCGGATTTGAGGCGAAACTGAGGCGTTCATTGAAAGTCAACAAAAATTGCAGTGCACAATTGCACGTTATCGCGTTTCAATGTTGAATCCGCAAATGAATTGATTGAAACCGCCAGGATTGGACAAACAATGGCCCGCTTTTGGAACAATGGGGCTGCTTATTTGATTAAGCCAGGATTTATAGGCAATGTCTAGATTTAAAGCAAGCCAGTAAGTAAATCAGCTGGGATAAAAACGGTCGATACAGAATGATTCTTCGCACTACCGAGAAGACCCAAAAGGCGATATGTTTACATTTGCTAATCTTTGCCACAGTGAAAATGACGACCTGGATTTTTCTATCTGTAAGAAGTCAGTACAAAGTCTTAAGATACATGTACCTATAGGCCATGAAAGACCAGCCACATGGATACTTCAATTTCTAAACTCATTTAAAATCCTTGGGACGTTGAAATGGTTAGTGGCGTAAATGTCGCGATTTTCTGCGAAATGCAAAAGTAAAAACAGTATTTTTTTGAAAAAAAACGTACTTTTTTTCATGAAAAACGCTATAACTCGGGGAGTTGTGGGAATACAAGAATCAACGAGCGCTCAAAATATGCGCCTTAGATGGGGTTATGTCCCCATAGAATTATATGAAAATGTTGCGCTTGGTTGAGCACCCAGTTGGCAAAACGTAT
Source organism: Othius punctulatus (assembly GCA_951805005.1). NCBI lineage: Eukaryota > Metazoa > Arthropoda > Insecta > Coleoptera > Staphylinidae > Othius > Othius punctulatus. Next base: position 37,823,368 of record OX638147.1, on the reverse strand, counting down.
AATCAATTTTCATTATGGTGGATGCGCCGGGTAGCAAATTTTTCATTATGGTGGATGCGCCGGGTAGCAAATTTTCATTATGGTGGATGCGCCGGGTAGCAAATTTTCATTATGGTGGATGCGCCGGGTAAAATCACGATTTTTCGAGTTGCTCCAAATGACCTTAGAGGCAATGCCTAGACCAATTGGACCCTCCTGATTCCAATGAGCATACTTTCAGCCCCCCACCTCCAGCCGTTCTCAAGATATCCGCCCTCAAAGTTGGGAAATTAAAAAAAATAGCAATAAAGGGCTAATAAAATCAAACTTCTGAACGGATGGTCCAATCTCGATGCCGATGGTCTCATTCGATTCAGGAGACTCCAACGGTCCATACCAGACCACACTTGATATACTTCAGAAGACGTTTTAATTTTCGAAATATTCGAAAATGACGCGTTTTTTGCAATCTCGATGAAATTCCATTTTGAGAACGCCTCAACCGATTCGGACGAAATTTATAGGGGTCATAGAGGGCCCAAATACAAGCACAATGAGCAATAGTGGGGCCCCGTAGGTGTTCGCGTTTGTGCAGGGGGGGCTTGAGAAGAGAGAAATATTTTGAAAAAAAACGTACTTTTTTCATGAAAAACGCTATAACTCGGGGAGTTGTGGGAATACAAGAATCAACGAGTGCTCAAAATATGCGCCCTAGATGGGGCTATATCCCCATAAAATTATTTGAAAATGTTGCGCTTGGTTGAGCACCCAGTTGGCAAAACGTAAAATCGACGATTTTCCGATCAAATCGACTAAAAATAAAATCCGAAAAATCACGATTTTTCGAGTTGCTCCAAATGACCTTAGAGGCACATGCCTAGACCAATTGGACCCTCCTGATTCCAATGAGCACACTTTCAGCCTTCTAGCCCCAGCCGTTCTCAAGATATCTGCCCTCAAAGTTGGGAAAGTTTGTGGATGCGCCAAGTAGCAAATTTTCAAAATTATTGAAAAGGATTGAAAAATCTCTCGAAATTTAACAATATTTCGTATTTATAAAAAAACATATTTTTTATGACCACACAATGAAACATTATTTCGTCTATAATGTAGCAATTGCGTGTAATTAGTTGCGTAAAACTGTAATAGATATAATCAATTTTCATTATGGTGGATGCGCCGGGTAGCAAATTTGCAGTATGGTGGATGCGCCGGGTAGAAAATTTTTCATTATGGTGGATGCGCCGGGTAGCAAATTTTCATTATGGTGGATGCGCCGGGTAGCAAATTTTCATTATGGTGGATGCGCCGGGTAAAATCACGATTTTTCGAGTTGCTCCAAATGACCTTAGAGGCACATGCCTAGACCAATTGGACCCTCCTGATTCCAATGACCACACTTTCAGCCTCCTAGCCCGAGCCGTTCTCGAGATATCTGCCCTCACAGTTGGGAAATTATAAAAAATAGCACAAAAGGGCTAATAAAATGAAAGTTCTAAACGCATGGTCCAATCTCGATACCGATGGTCTCATTCGATTCAGGGGGGGCCAACGGTCCATACCAGACCACACTTGATATACTTACGGAGACGTTTTAATTTTGGAAATTTTCGAAAATGGCGCGTTTTTTGCCATCTCGATGAAATTCCATTTCGAAAACGCCTCAACCGATTTGGACAAAATTTAGAGGGGTCATAGAAGGCCAAAATACAAGCACAATGGGCCATAGTGGGCCGCTGTGGGCGTACGCATTTGTCCATGGTGGCCTTAAGAAGGGAGAAATATTTTGAAAACAAAAGTACTTTTTTCATGAAAAACGCTGTAACTTGGAGAGTTGTGGGAGTACGAGAATGGACGAGCGCTCAAAATATGCGCCTCATATGGGGCTATGTCCCCATAAAATTATTTGAAAATGTTGCGCTTGGTTGAGCATCCAGTTGGCAAAACGTAAAATCGATGATTTTCCGATCAAATCGACTAAAAATAAAATCTGAAAAATCACGATTTTTTGAGTTGCTCCAAATGACCTTAGAGGCACATGCATAGACCAATTGGACCCTCCTGATTCCAATGAGCACACTTTCAGCCTTCTAGCCCCAGCCGTTCTCGAGATATCTGCCCTCAAAGTTGGGAAAGTTTGTGGATGCGCCAGTAGCAAATTTTCAAAATTATTGAAAAGGATTGAAAAATCTCTCGAAATTTAACAATATTTCGTATTTATAAAAAAACCTATTTTTTATGACCACACAATGAAACATTATTTCGTCTATAATGTAGCAATTGCGTGTAATTAGTTGCGTAAAACTGTAATAGATATAATCAATTTTCATTATGGTGGATGCGCCGGGTAGCAAATTTTCATTATGGTGGATGCGCCGGCGGGTAGCAAATTTTCATTATGGTGGATGCGCCGGGTAGCAAATTTTTCATTATGGTGGATGCGCCGGGTAGCAAATTTTCATTATGGTGGATGCGCCGGGTAGCAAATTTTTCATTATGGTGGATGCGCCGGGTAGCAAATTATCATTATGGTGGATGCGCCGGGTAGCAAATTTTCATTATAGTGGATGCGCCGGGTAAAATCACGATTTTTCGAGTTGCTCCAAATGACCGTAGAGGCACATGCCTAGACCAATTGGACCCTCCTGATTCCAATGAGCATACTTTCAGCCCCCCTGCTCCAGCCGTTCTCGAGATATCCGCCCTCAAAGTTGGGAAATTAAAAAAAATAGCAATAAAGGGCTAATAAAATCAAACTTCTGAACGGATGGTCCAATCTCGATGCCGATGGCCTCATTCGATTCAGGAGACTCCTACGGTCCGTACCAGACCACACTTGATATACTTCAGAAGACGTTTTAATTTTCGAAATATTCGAAAACGACGCGTTTTTTGCAATCTCGATGAAATTCCATTTTGAGAACGCCTCAACCGATTCGGACGAAATTTATAGGGGCCATAGAGGGCCCAAATACAAGCAAAATGAGCAATAGTGGGGCCCCGTAGGTGTTCGCGTTTGTGCAGGGGGGCCTAGAGAAGAGAGAAATATTTTGAAAAAAAACGTACTTTTTTCATGAAAAACGCTATAACTCAGGGAGTTGTGGGAATACAAGAATCAACGAGTGCTCAAAATATGCGCCCTAGATGGGGCTATGTCCCCATGAAATTATTTGAAAATGTTGCGCTTGGTTGGGCACCCAGTTGGCAAAACGTAAAATCGATGATTTTCCGATCAAATCGACTAAAAATAAAATCCGAAAAATCACGATTTTTCGAGTTGCTCCAAATGACTTTAGAGGCACATGCCTAGACCAATAGGACCCTCCTGATTCCAATGAGCATACTTTCAGCCCCCCAGCTCCAGCCGTTCTCGAGATATCCGCCCTCAAAGTTGGGAAATTAAAAAAAAAAGCAATAAAGGGCTAATAAAATCAAACTTCTGAACGGATGGTGTAATCTCGATGCCGATGGTCTCATTCGATTCAGGAGACTCCTACGGTCCATACCAGACCACACTTGATATACTTCAGAATACGTTTTAATTTTCGGAATATTCGAAAATGACGCGTTTTTTGCAATCTCGATGAAATTCCATTTTGAGAACGCCTCAACCGATTCGGACGAAATTTATAGGGGCCATAGAGGGCCCAAATACAAGCACAATGAGCAATAGTGGGGCCCCGTAGGTGTTCGCGTTTGTGCAGGGGGGCCTTGAGAAGAGAGAAATATTTTGAAAAAAAACGTACTTTTTTCATGAAAAACGCTATAACTCGGGGAGTTGTGGGAATACAAGAATCAACGAGTGCTCAAAATATGCGCCCTAGATGGGGCTATGTCCCCATAAAATTATTTGAAAAAGCTGCGCTTGGTTGAGCACCCAGTTGGCAAAACGTAAAATCGATGATTTTCCGATCAAATCGACTAAAAATAAAATCCGAAAAATCACGATTTTTCGAGTTGCTCCAAATGACCTTAGAGGCACATGTCTAGACCAATAGGACCCTCCTGATTCCAATGAGCATACTTTCAGCCCCCCAGCTCCAGCCGTTCTCGAGATATCCGCCCTCAAAGTTGGGAAATTAAAAAAATAGCAATAAAGGGCTAATAAAATCAAACTTCTGAACGGATGGTCCAATCTCGATGACGATGGTCCCATTCGATTCAGGAGACTCCAACGGTCCATACCAGACCACACTTGATATACTTCAGAAGACGTTTTAATTTTCGAAATATTCGAAAATGACGCGTTTTTTGCAATTTCGATGAAATTCCATTTTGAGAACGCCTCAACCGATTCGGACGAAATTTATAGGGGCCATAGAGAGCCCAAATACAAGCACAATGAGCAATAGTGGGGCCCCGTAGGTGTTCGCGTTTGTGCAGAGGGGCCTTGAGAAGAGAGAAATATTTTGAAAAAAAACGTATTTTTTTCATGAAAAACGCTATAACTCGGGGAGTTGTGGGAATACAAGAATCAACGAGTGCTCAAAATATGCGCCCTAGATGGGGCTATGTCCCCATAAAATTATTTGAAAATGTTGCGCTTGGTTGAGCACCCACTTGGCAAAACGTAAAATCGATGATTTTCCGATCAAATCGTCTAAAAATAAAATCCGAAAAATCACGATTTTTCGAGTTGCTCCAAATGACCTTAGAGGCACATGCCTTGACCAATTGGACCCTCCTGATTCCAATGAGCACACTTTCAGCCCCCCAGCTCCAGCCGTTCTCGAGATATCCGCCCTCAAAGTTGGGAAATTAAAAAAAATAGCAATAAAGGGCTAATAAAATCAAACTTCTGAACGGATGGTCCAATCTCGATGCCGATGGTCTCATTCGATTCAGGAGACTCCAACGGTCCATACCAGACCACACTTGATATACTTCAGAAGACGTTTTAATTTTCGAAATTTTCGAAAATGTTGCGTTTTTTGCAATCTCGATGAAATTCCATTTTGAGAACGCCTCAACCGATTCGGACGAAATTTATAGGGGTTATAGAGGGTTTAAATACAAGCACATTAGTGGAGATTTTAATTTTAACACGTTCGAAGTATTTGAAGGTAAAATATTGTATATCAGAGGATTTCATATGTGGTAAGGATTTCATGATTCCACAATCCGTGGACCACTTAATTAGACATTACGTTTTATTAAAATCACCCATTACTTTGATGAACCCCTAGGGATTAAGTTTGCAAGATTGTGTCGTTTCCTTATCCTTATATAAATATTTAAATGGTTGTGGCTAATTATTTCATTATGACTGGATAAATGTAGCCTCCAATTAAATAAATATATATTTATGTTTAGTGTAGTTATGTTCCAGAAAGTAATAAATGTACTTTCCAATTAAATGAATCTATATTTACGTTTAGTGTAGTTATGTTCCAAAAAGTTTGAAAAGAGATGTGTTATATAATAAAGATATATCGATTACGCACTTGACGGCGTGTCTTCGGAAAATTCATCTGCTGCAGATTCTCAATTTTCGACAGTTATGGATTCGTATGCCGTAATACAGGATGTAACATGCGCCCAATTGATTTTCCTTGTTTTCGCAATATTAGAGTTTCCACAGGCACAAGAATAATAGGTAGCCGCAACGCAGTAAATAACATAACTACAAGCAACGTTTCCGAAGTTGCTGGATATTTTGAAAGATCAATACCGCAGCTGGCACTGCTTTACAATGGAATTAATTAATGGTGTGGCCTGTGAACTCTAACACTATAGCACATATCAATTGTGATGCTTGTTTGAATGTGCTGTTTTTGTATTCCTGTGCATCTAAGTTTATGTTGTTTGCAGAATTTGGCTGGATAAAACCGAAAACTGTTGGTTATTGCGAATTTAACTGCAGTTTCAGTAACATGGCCAAGCAAACTGTTTATATGTAGATTGTGGTAAAATGAGGTTGTTAGTAGAAGTTAAAATCTAAAATCAATTATTTAAGGCCAAACATCGTATTCAACACAATAAATTCCAGATTTACTACTAGGTTTACTATGTAGACCTAGTCATTGCACAGTGTTATTGATGTTTTAACCTTTTAAAGTAATTACAATTGCAGCGAACATGCGAAAGCTATGCACTGTTTACCTTCAACTCGGGCACGCTTACACTTAATAATTGATGTCTGTTTACGATGAGTGCAAGAGATACATACCATGTTTTCGCTTCGCGTGTATCGTGCTTTCAATGACATTTTTTTCCTGGGCAGAACTTATTGGCAGGTCCCATTTCGATTGTTTGTATTAGAAATAACTTTGTTAAGCAAACATTCTGCTAGAACACGTATTAATTTTTACTGCAACATTATTATCACTTAAAGGAGGACAAATTTGGTTTTTACGGCAGCAATAAATCCGCATTTATGCTGAAGTGAACAGTTGGAATTGATAACACTGGGAATAGCGAGGGAATAAAATTTACAGCGTTTTTTATAGGCATGTTTTATAGCGTTGCTAGTTCTAGTTTGTTTGAAATGTCGAAAACTATTTAAATCCCATCTCCATAAAAAAATACTATGTTAACTAGTCTACGTTTCCCAATCGGGGCTAAATTGCAAACCATTTTCCAGCGGCCGTTAAACTTGATTTTATTTAGATTTTATTTCCACGTGATGGAGTACCACAAAATAACAATCTTCCGACCTTTGCAACCTTTTTTATTGGCTTCTTCCGCGAAACTACCAGCCGAACACACTCTGTAAATCGCGCAGTTCCTGAATGGAATATTTTCCACACATTATTTTTTCGCTCTAAGACTTCACTTCCGTAAACCGTAAATTCCAATTCCAAGGATGACGGAATATCGGAGTCCAGCATTCTATTTTTACGGTCCCCGAACGAAGTAATGGCTAGTGGAACTAGCGAACAATGAATGCGCTGCTTAAATTGTTATTGAGTAGAACGGACTTCGCAGTAATAAATCTGCTGTGGCATGAAAACCCTGTAGATTTTATCATCCCAGACCCGCACAAATATCGAATTCTTTTAATATTGTAGCGCGGAAATTCTAATTCACGATGGGCATTGTGGAATGCCAAAATCTTCCAATGGTTTCGTTCCTCTGGCGACTAACAGCGAGCGATGTTATTAAATATTGATTGCACTAAAATGTGTCAAAGCGGTTTGAATTTAAAACTCGGCTTTCATGTCACGCAAATGTATTTTGTTCTCAGGACGGAGTTGTACAAAACATGTGTTCTTTACGATCAGTTAAAAATTTATGCACACTTCGGACCCATAAAATGAAACGTCGATGACGGAACTCGCAAATAGCGTTTCTTGTTCCACTGAATATAACAATTAATCGTATTGATTTCCTACGTTTGACAATTACGAGCAATAGGTAATTGGAAACCCATTCAATTACACCGCAACATCTGTCAGCATAAATTAGTTATCGATTGTCATACGTATTAATTAATAGTTGATACATTAATTGGTGATGAAGTCACAACAAAATCCTTGATCCTCTCACAGCCATCCCAATGGGGCTTTAAAAGATTAGAAGCGACCACAAAATTATACAAAAGTTGGATTATTTTCGATTCATGAAGAAATCCTTGCTTCAAATGCCAAACTCAGTCTCGAACTTGTACTCAATACTTGACCAGTTTTATTTTTCTTATCCATTAAATCATCCTATTTTGATCGGTCATATTTTTAAATAGGGACATATGGTCTGGCAAGTACAGAATATCTGGGCAGAGATAGAAGATGCAAATCTCAATATACTCAATATACTCAATATACTCAATACTCTTCCAGTATTATTTTCCTTTTCCATTAAGTCATCGTATTTTGATCGGTCATATTTTTAAATCGCGACATATGGGCTGGCAAGTACAGAATATCTGGACAGAGATACAAATCGGTAACCATGCTTGTGCCCTAAGCGCCAAAAATAAAGACCCAAGTTCCATGCCTGCGAAGGGTCGGTTTTCGTATCACCTAGGGGCTTGTAACACAAACTTTATCACCCATATTCTTGGAGCTAAGTTCGGTGTTACCGTACTTCGTCGTTAATATTTTAAAGGTTTCTAAAGAAATCATAGCAAGGTGTATTGCCCATAAATCCACTGATGTGATAAATTATACTAAAAATCCAACCTCCAATCATAATTCGTCTTTTCTTTGGGATAATATTGACGTCTTCTTCTATTGTGCGTATTTTACCTAGTTTATTCTTCGTTATTTTCTATAATTATGATTGCCTCGTTTATTGCGTAAATCCACTGATGTGATAAATTATACTAAAAAACCAACCTCCAATCATAACTCGTCTTTTCTTTGGGATAATATTGACGTCTTCTTCTATTGTGCTTGTTTTGCCTAGTTTATTCTTCGTTATTTTCTATAATTATGTGTTACGTAATCGAAGGACCAGGCGGGTGTTCGCCAATTTAAATGATAAGGTAATTAAAACTCGTCGTTTTGGAAATAATGTGGACTATAATTGAATACGTAACAATAATTAATACACAGCGATGTACACCGGTGAAGGTAACGAATTGAAGTGTCGTCTGCTCTGCATTCTTACAATTAAATCTTTGAGTTATTGGGGTGGGGTGCAATTTGAATTGTACACCGCGAGGGGTGGCTTGAAGATGATTCCTGATTGGTGCGGCATTTCGTTTCGGTAAGCCATGTTGCCACACTTGGTTATCACAAGCCTTGGTTAATTCCTCTATCTGGCATTTCTGAGGATTCCTAATGCTGTCCAATAAATATATTTGGGATTTCCTGGTCGCTAATTGTATTTGCCGAAGTGGCAATCCTTGCTCAATAAACGGCTTAATGTCAATATCCGAAGAAAGGCAATCCTCTTCAGATGAGGCTCTAGTGACGACTAAGTAACTCCAATGTAGTTACTATTGAAGAGCAATTTTAATATTAATCTAGGCGATGGTGAAACCTATAATCATTCCATTACATTACGTTCATTGGAGGGAAATTTCAAACCAACGTTGTAAATGATATTGCTCCTTTTTATTATCATTTATTATCCAGATACGCTGTTAGGTTAGGATGTTAGGTCATTACCTTGCGTTATAAATCTTTTCTCAGGCGCCTGTATTTGCACTATTCACTTATGTGCACACCGATATAATTAAATATTGCCCGTGTTTTATGTAAATAAAATACTACAAATTTTACTATTAGGTAAGCACTAATTCCATTCCAGATTATAATTACTTAATCACCGTATGTGCGTATGCAAAGGTAATTAAGCTGTTATCTACATTTTAGCGAAATCGTTAATTGCACGCTGTTAAAGTTCATATTTGCATTCCAGAACGTCGGACACAGTTTACGAGATACCACGTGTATGGCGCATAATTCGTGATTTACAATCTACGTTCTACGCAATTGTGCCCCGTTTAAGATTTCAGCTCGGCCGCTCTCTGAAATTTAGCGAGCCGTGTTCGTGGTGGTGTTGGAAACCTGACCCTGGACGGTAAACATTGTGTACACTCGATCGTTTTCTAATTTGGGACCAGCAGGAAAGCCCCCGTTAAGGGATTTTGTCGGTGTTGGTTTTGCATTGCCCCCACGTCCTGTAATCAGCAATGGATTATTTTGAAAATTAAAGTTTTAAATAATTACGAAGTTATATTAAAATTGGGGATAATAACTTATTTTTGGAAAAATCTTCACGTACTTGCGTGAGTACACTTTAACGAGCTAAGAGCCTTTTTTGTTTTGTTTTCGTGAGTATGTTTGAATTCAAGATTTCGGCAAAAATATCCCTTTTGAGATCTTCGAGTCCATCAAGAACATTCTTGAAAATGTGTGTGAGTATGTGTGTGTATGACGCTTTTTAATTACTCTTGGATTGGCTTCTTTTATAAGGATCAAATTTTTGAATTTTTTGAAAAAGTATTTGATAAAGTTGAACAAATGAAAGAGGCTGAGGATTTAATAATGGATTCTTCGCATAGTATAAATTATCGTGTAAGTATGGATCAAAATACTCCGGAATAGAAATGCCTCGAATAATCGAATAAATATGTTTTGATGAACGTGGGAGAGCAGTAAACATATAAAGCAAAATACATATTACATTTCTGTAAGTTGCCGCAGGCGACTACAAATGCGTTCAACTTCTTGGTAACCCTTACATACAATGTTATTCGTTTGTTAATTTAATTCCTGTTGCAAATTTAATTCCCTAATTATCACTGAGAATTTAGTTCAAAGATCAGAAAAATCAATGAATTAGTAACATATGAATTAGTACATAGTTAAGGAGGAACAATTTTAGGAGTTGTAAGCTCATAACAGTCTTCACTTCTCCAGTTATTACCAGAATTTGGTACAAAGCTTATGATGTCAGTATGAAATAAATTAATTCCAGCGTTTGCTCGATCGTTTCGAGGAGGTCAACGACAAATGTTCTCGTTTAAAATGCATACCGAGTTGGTCATATTTGTTCATATCCCTTCACCACGTGTCTGTGTGTTTCAGCCATAAATTCATTCCGACCCCTGTATAGAGATCCAGAGCGAGATTCAACACGAATCCGCACCCTTTCAGTCGATGTGTTGACTGGAAGCGATTCGCGGAATGCAATAGTACGTGATATTGGAAGGATGGTCATCTGACATAGGATGTTTGGAAGAAATCTGCCGACGCTTACACTTGTGACGAACAGATACAGAACTGATACAGAACTGATACATAAATGTATACATTCTAACTCTTTCTGTCAGTTCTGTGTTAGTACTATAGTACGGGTTATGGTTTAAAGTCGCAGGCATTGTGCAACAGTATTGTGCCTGTACTACAGAACTGATACAGAACTGATACAAAAATGTATACATTCTAGGTCTTTCTGTATCAGTTCTGTATCAGTACTATAGAAAGGGTTATGGTTTAAAGTCGCAGGCATTGAGCAACAGTGTTGTTCCCGTAATATAGTACTGATACATAACTGGTACAGAAATGTATACATTGTACAATCATGAGTTGAACTAGTACTTCTGCTGATGGTTTTGCAGATGGTTATGGTTTAAAGTCGCAGGTATTGTGCAACAGTATTGTGCCTGTACTAAAGTACTGATACAGAACTGATACAGAAATGTATACATTCTAGCTCTTTCTGTATCAGTTCTGTATCAGTACTATAGTACGGGTTATGGTTTAAAGTCGCAGGCATTGTGCAACAGTGTTGTTACCGTACTATAGTACTGATACAGAACTGATACAGAAATGTATACATTGAACAATCATGAGTTGAACTAGTACTTCTGCTGATGGTTTTGCAGATGGTTATGGTTTAAAGTCGCAGGCATTGTGCAACAGTATTGTGCCTGTGCTATAGACCTGATACAGAAATGATACAGAAATGTATACATTCTAGCTCTTTCATACCAGTTCTGTATCAGTACTGTAGTACGGGTTATGGTTTAAAGTAGCAGGCATTGTGCAACAGTGTTGTTCCCGTACTATAGTACTGATACAGAAATGTGTACATTGTACAATCATGAGTTGAACTAGTACTTCTGCTGATGGTTTTGCAGATGGTTATGGTTTAAAGTCGCAGGCATTGTGCAACAGTATTCTGCTTGTACTATAGAACTGATACAGAAATGTATACATTCTAGCTCTTTCTGTATCAGTTCTTTATCAGTACTTTAGTACGGGTTATGGTTTAAAGTCGCAGGCATTGTGCAACAGTATTGTTCCCGTACTATAGTACTGATACAGAACTGATACAGAAATGTATACATTGTACAATCATGAGTTGAACTAGTACTTCTGCTGATGGTTTTGCAGATAGTTATGGTTTAAAGTCGCAGGCATTGTGCAACAGTATTGTGCCTGTACTATAGAACTGATACAGAACTGATACAGAAATGTATACATTCTAGGTCTTTCTGTATCAGTTCTGTATCAGTACTATAGAAAGGGTTATGGTTTAAAGTCGCAGGCATTGAGCAACAGTGTTGTTCCCGTAATATAGTACTGATACAGAACTGATACAGAAATGTATACATTGTACAATCATGAGTTGAACTAGTACTGCTGCTGATGGTTTTGCAGATGGTTATGGTTTAAAGTCGCAGGCATTGCGCAACAGTGTTGTTCCTGTACTATAGTACTGATACAGAACTGATACAGAAATGTATACATTCTACCTCTTTCTGTACCAGTTCTGTATCAGTACTATAGTACGGGTTATAGTTTAAAGTCGCAGGTATTGTGCAACAGTTATGTTCCCGTACTATAGTACTGATACAGAAATGTATACATTGTACAATCATGAGTTGAACTAGTCCTTCTGCTGATGGTTTTGCAGATGGTTATGGTTTAAAGTCGCAGGCATTGTGCAACAGTATTGTGCCTGTACTATAGAACTGATACAGAACTGATACAGAAATGTATACATTCTAGCTCTTTCTGTATCAGTTCTGAATCAGTACCATAGTACGGGTTATGGTTTAAAGTCGCAGGCATTGTGCAACAGTGTTGTTCCCGTACTATAGTACTGATACAGAAATGTATACATTGTACAATCATGAGTTGAACTAGTACTTCTGCTGATGGTTTTGCAGATGATTATGGTTTAAATTCGCAGGCATTGCGCAACAGTGTTGTTCCTGTACTATAGTACTGATACAGAATTGATACAGAAATGTATACATTCTAGCTCTTTCTGTATCAGTTCTGTATCAGTACTATAGTACGGATTATGGATTAAAGTAGCAGGCATTGTGCAACAGTAATGTTCCCGTACTATAGTACTGATACAGAAATGTATACATTGTACAATCATGAGTTGAACTTGTACTTCTGCTGATGGTGTTGCAGATGGTTATGGTTTAAAGTCGCAGGCATTGTGCAACAGTATTGTGCCTGTACTGTAGAACTGATATAGAACTGATACAGAAATGTATACATTCTAGCTCTTTCTGTACCAGTTCTGTAGCAGTACTGTAGTATGGGTTATGGTTTAAAATCGCAGGCATTGTACAACAGTTATGTTCCCGTACTATAGTACTGATACAGAAATGTATACATTGTACAATCATGAGTTGAACTAGTACTGCTGCTGATGGTTTTGCAGATGGTTATGGTTTAAAGTCGCAGGCATTGTGCAACAGTGTTGTTCCTGTACTACAGTACTGATACAGAACTGATACAGAAATGTATACATTCTAGGTCTTTCTGTATCAGTTCTGTATCAGTACTATAGTACGGGTTATGGTTTCAAGTCGCAGGCATTGCGCAACAGTGTTGTTCCCGTACTATAATACTGATACAGAACTGATACAGAAATCTATACAATGTACAATCATGAGTTGAACTAGTCCTTCTGCTGATGGTTTTGCAGATGGTTATGGTTTAAAGTCGCAGGCATTGTGCAACAGTGTTGTGCTTGTACTATAGAACTGATACAGAAATGTATACATTCTAGCTCTTCCTGTATCAGTTCTGTATCAGTACTATAGTACGGGTTATGGTTTGAAGTTGCAGGCATTGTGCAACATTGTTGTTTCCGTACTATAGTATTGATACAGAACTGATACAGAAATGTATACATTGTACAATCATGAGTTGAACTAGTACTTCTGCTGATGGTTTGGCAGATGGTTATGGTTTAAACTCGCAGGCATTGTGCAACAGTATTGTGCTTGTACTATAGAAGATACAGAAATGTATACATTCTAGCTCTTTCTGTATCAGTTCTGTATCAGTACTATAGTACGGTTTATGGTTTAAAGTGCAACAGTGTTGTTCCCGTACTATAGTACTGATACAGAAATGTATACATTGTATAATCATGAGTTGAACTAGTCCTTCTGCTGATGGTTTTGCAGATGGTTGTGGTTTAAAGTCGCAGGCATTGTGCAACAGTAATGTTCCTGTACTATAGAACTGATACAGAACTGATACAGAAATGTATACATTCTAGCTCTTTCTGTATTAGTTCTGTATCAGTACTATAGTACGGGTTATGGTTTAAAGTCGCAGGAATTGTGCAACAGTGTTGTTCCCGTACTATAGTACTGATACAGAAATGTAGACATTGTACAATCATGAGTTGAACTAGTACTTCTGCTGATGGTTTTGCAGATGGTTATGGTTTAAAGTCGCAGGCATTGTGCAACAGTATTGTGCCTGTACTATAGAACTGATACAGAACTGATACAGAAATGTATACATTCTAGCTCTTTCTGTATTAGTTCTGTATCAGTACTATGGTACGGGTTATGGTTTAAAATCGCAGGCATTGTGCAACAGTATTGTTCTCGTACTATAGTACTGATACAGAACTGATACAGAAATGTATACATTCTAACTCATTCTGTACCAGTTCTGTATCAGTACTATAGTACGGGTTATGGTTTAAAGTCGCAGGCATTATGCAACAGTGTTGTTCCTGTACTATAGTACTGATACAGAACTGATACAGAAATGTATACATTCTAACTCATTCTGTACCAGTTCTGTATCAGTACTATAGTACGGGTTATGGTTCAAAGTGACAGGCATTGTGCAACAGTGTTGTTCCCGTGCTATAGTACTGATACAGAACTGATACAGAAATGTATGCATTCTACCATTTTCTGTATCAGTTTTGTATCAGTACTACAGTACGGGAACAACACTGTTGCACAATACCTGCGACTTTAAACCATAACCATCTGTAAAACCATCAGCAGAAGTACTAGTTGAACTCATGGTTATACAATAGTCTCATGTGCCTCCGAGGCATGTATTCCTATGTAGCAGTACATACATTCTATATTACATACTCTTGATTTCTTCACCTTTGCATAAAATTGTTTTCTTTTCAGATCACGCCTGTTCATTGAGATACGTGTACATTTTGTAATTGCAGATACGTTGAACGTACATATTCATTTCACTTTTGATTCGTGTACAAGAGTTATTCATCTTGAAAACTCGTTCTCGTAATAGGAAGATAGAAGTTACAAAGATACATCAAACAGTTCAACGAGGCTATTAGAACACTTTTGATTCGTGAACAAGAGTTGTTCATTTTGAAAACCCGTTATCGTAATAGCAAGATAAAAGATATATCAAATAGGTCAACGAGGCTATTAGAAAAGTCAGCACTCCTTGCTCAAAGGAATGAATTTGGTGTGAATTGCTTGCAATCGTTCATCAAAAAGTTCGGCGAGGCTATTCCAAAAGTCAGCTCACCTTGCTCAAAGGAAATAATTTGGTGTGAACTGCTTGCAATCGTTAAACAGTGAAACAGTTAAGTTGTAGCTTAATCTGTATAAAGGTTTTGTGATGACTGAAACGAAGGCGTAGTATTGTGTGGGTTCACAACTCTCGTTTGCGGTGTAAATTTAGAGGTTCTTAAATTATAGACGGATGGTTGACTGTGTTGTGAGAGGTAATTGATGAAAGGTCGTATTAACGCGAGCCGTAAGCGGAGTTGAGTAGCTAGAAGAATGTGTGTTTGACATGAGGCAAGCGTTTCCATAATTTAAATATGAAAACTGAGGAAAGCGTATTGTTAAGCTTTCACTTCCCCTTTCATTTTGTCGCATGAATAATGCAGGGAGGGTGTTCGGGCTAAACAACTTACTTTTGTACAATTTGCGGCTAGGAGTTCGATTTCTTTGGGTTCGAAGGGTTGCAGGCTTTTGAGGAAACCATCTTCTTCAAAGCCGGGCTTGAAAGGCATAATGGCTTGAGGACGTTCTAATAAAAATTTAACAGACACTGCGAATCCGGCCATGTCGACGGGGAATTTCCTGCCGGCAATCCAGCCGTCGTAAAATCCGATGAATTCGCCATGCTTAACTACAGGTGAGCTAACACCCAACTTTGTGATGAGACCTACAGGAAACATGGACACCCGCTTCGTGTACCTCATCTGAAAAAGAGCGGCATTGTTGTTGTCGCAATCGATATTTAGAGTGTTGTTTTTTTTCTACGCTCGGTATTGAAACGCTTGGACGCTAGCCAAACGGGGAGGCTGCTCTAGAGATTTATCCTACCTCTTCAAAAATATCCAAATCATAAGTATTGTCATCGTCTGCGAAATAAAACACCCCTGTGTGCGCATTCTTCCTAATCCACTCGAGCCCTTTATTGCGATTTGACACCCCCCTGGGTTTAGGGCCCTTTTTCTTCTTCTTGTACTGTTCCGGCATCGGCGCTGTAATTACACAACAACGCGTTTACCTAGGGGAAAAGTGGATATTTACTCCCAACTCCCCACGTTTACCTACCTAATAGGTGGTAGAACGGAAGTCCGGTCTTCATGAGAAGCTCGGAGACGAGTCGAGTCTTCCGGTCGGCGTCTTCAATGACCAGCCAGTGGACGTTGGGTACTAACATTAATGTATGAGCTAATCTCGTTAATTCGGCTATTTGTTCAGGCCTCCTGTACGTCGGAGTTATTATGTATAATGGTGGCAAATCTGCGTCTGTATCTATATTTATCTGCTATAAATAATATACACAAATTACACTTTGTTCATACGCCGGCCTGACCCACTTACGGATAGCTTATGTGCCTTGTCAAGGGGGATATCTGTGTCGTTGAATTTCAGTTTGTCACTTCCTCCGTAATTCAGGTCGTCTGTATTATTATCCGTCAAGACCCATGCGTTTGTTTGATTGTATTGATACAATATCACAGACACGACAAATATTATTATTAGGTACATTTGGTACATTTTTATGGGAAGCCTCATCTTTATCAACTACTTCTGCCTGCAACAAAATCCACAAATTACACACTGCATTGGCATCTCAAAATCAATAACTCACATCCGAAACTTCTATTTTATAACACTCTTATACCTACACAGTGCATGCTTCTGGATTTACATGTTCCACACATATACTGAATTAGCTTGTAATTTGCTACGTTTTTACTAGCTATGGATATTAAAATACATGGAATATATTTAGTGCATAACTTCAATACCCTAGTAAGAATCCCGGCTCGAAATTTTTTTCGTAAAATAGTTTAGATAAAAGTCATTGGGAGGAACAGTTTTACATTTCCCAAGACCAAGACTATCAGTTATCAAAATGTTCCCAGCAATTGATTATCAATTGTTGCTATTGCTAACGGATTGATGTTTGGAGAGTGAACATCAGTAGTACCATTGATTATAATATCCTTATAGATACCCAACCCAATGTAAATTTTGTACGCGCCTGTGGACGCGAAAAGGAGACAGAATTGATTTAGTAGGGAGACGGCCCACGCCAGAGCGGAGCGCTCGCATCGAAATTTCAAAAACTTAACTTTCGTAAATTCGTAGCAATTGGTGCCACCATATACATCGGGTATCTATAAGGATATTATAATCAATGGTAGTACCTATCGAAATCCATATCTCGACGAATAGACTTTGTAAGATGTAGATACATTTTTACCATCAAAATACATGATGGCAACAAATACCATCAAAAATACAAGAAGGCCTATTAGGCACGGCAACCAATCGCTTCTTTAGGTCAATGGAAATGTCAATGTGGTTGTAAATTATAACATGTTGCGATGTAAAAATATTTTACCTTCATGCAACATTTTACAATAATATTATGTCACAGGCATATACTGCACTGGCGTTTGAATAGATTCTCCGAGTTATATTCATTTACAACCACGTTACGGTCACGAACAGCACGTCGGAAGCGCAAAAAAATCATTTTATCTCTTACTCTCGCCCATAACGAGATAAATCCATCTTTCTGAGTGCAAGCTGGCGGGACGAGGAGTCAGGAAGCTCCAGTACGTCACGTTCACTCTTCGTGCCCTGACAAGCTTTCATAAGGCAGTGATCATGGCAATCTTGAATAAAAATAGTATAAATATGCGCGGCAGTGATTTAATCCGCGACTAATATTTCTTCGCTTTTCAGCAAGAGCACACGTGGCGCATTATTTTTGGCTTCCCTTCATCCGCTCGAATGGCATAATGAAATTAATAAATAAGGCCGACTTATGGCGGGAGTGCCCATTCTCCGGTGAATTATGGTTACTGCCTCTTCAAATTTGATAAATAATGGCGTGCAACTTTGCAATTTATAAATGTACCATCACAGGTTTCCCATTCGCGCTGGATACTCACTTTCACGAAGCTCCCTGCCTTATATATAAAACACGAGATCAAATATCCAACAGAACAAATACTACCTGTGCCCGACATGTTAGATTATAACTTCAGTTCGCGCACAAACATTTGCAGAGATGAATTGGCAATGGAAATACTCAATCGATATAAACTGAAAGAAATTATTTGAGGGCGTGAAATATGATTGAGAAGTATTTGTACCTTTATTGTGATGAATAAAATACTTGAACAGCATTTGCACAAAAGTTTTATAACTCATTTCGCAAAAAAAACATTCTTTACAGACAGATTTTCAGCCCTAGTGACAAAAGTGGCAGTTTACAGTGGCAGTTATATTTTGACTGGTTCGAATGAAAACAACTGATTTAGGCCCAGTTTTACAATCGTGGATTATCTTTGATCGTGGTACATTTAGTACCAAGGGACTGCATCAGTTAACTGATCATTTTACTGATACAGCCGTATATATATGTCAATTGTATTACAGTTGCAAATATGGTTTAATTTCACTGAAGGAGTACAAATTTTACAAATTTGGGCAGTTGCATTTGAAAATTTCATAAATTTTGAGTGTCAATTGCAAATAAGCAGGTTGGTAATTTTTAATAAAAGATTCGCAATACTTAATCAAAGTAGCTGCCAAAAAAAACTATTCTATGAAAGATTTTCATAGATCCACAGTTGAAATTTTTACGTATTTTGACAGTTTCAATTGTATATTCAAGAAATTCCGAAATTTTAGTTGAGAAATTTAACAGATTTCCACAGCTAGTGCTGAAAACTTTAAAGATTTTGACACAATTAAAAATATGTCACTTCAGACAAATCCCATTTTCACGTATATAACATATTTGACCAGTTGCAGTTATCAAATGCAGTTGTCAGTTTTACCAGTTGCAGTTGCAGTTGCATATGTCAAATTTTGGCGGTTTCAATTGATATTTGACCTGTTGCAGTTGCCAAATGCAGTTGTCAGTTTGACCACTTGCAGTTGTCAGTTTGACCACTTGCAGTTGGAGTTGCATATGTCAAATTTTGGCGGTTTCAATTGATATTTGACCTGTTGCAGTTGTCAAATGCAGTTGTCAGTTTGACCACTTGCAGTTGCAGTTGATTATGTCAAATTTTGGCAGTTTCAATTAAAAATTTAACAGATTTGTATAATAACTGTTGAAAACTTTAAATATTGTAAAAGTTTCAGTTACAAATTTTACAAACTTTACAGATGTGACAAGTGAAATTGAAAAATTTGATTGGATCTAACAGATGTTGTCGTAAATATTACAGTTTTTTACTCATAAACATAGAAAGTTGAGAGATTTTGACAGTTGTATTTGAAAATGACACTTTTATACAAATTTTACTGATTTGATTATAACAAATTTTATAGAATCTTACAGATGCGGTCGTAATTATTAGTCTTTTACTCATGAAGGTAGAAACTTGGCACAGATTTTGACAGTTGTAGTTGAAAATGACAGATGCAGACCACTTAGAAATGGCACTTGAATATTTTGACAGGAACAAATGCAAATTTTATTGATTTAGACAGTTGATAGAAAGTCAGTACATGGAAGATTTGTTATTATTGTAAATAATTGATTTGGGCAGTACTATTTGAAAACTTAACAAATTTTGACAGTGTCAATTGAAAAATTAATAAATTTTGAGAGTTTAGTCGGAAAATGTAGCAGAATTCCAATTTCACGTTGACAATTTGACAGGTTTTCACAGTTAGTTCATAAACTTTACATAGATTGATAGTTAGAAAAAGTAAGTTGTATAACTTGACAAATTTTGACAGTCTCAATTGAAAATTTGCCAAATTTTTGGAGTTCAGCTGGAAAATGTAGCAGAATTTGACAGGTTTTCACAACTAGTTCACAAACTTTACAGGTTTTGATAGTTACAGTTGGAAAAAGTAAGTTGTATAACTTGACAAATTTTGACAGTCTCAATTGAAAATTTAACAAATTTTAAGAGTACAGTTGGAAAATGTAGCAGAACTCGACATTTGACATTCACAACTTGACAGATTTTCACAACTAGTTCATAAACTTTACATATATTCATAATAACAGTTGGAAAAATAAGTTGTATAACTTGACAAATTTTGACGGTCTCAATTGAAAATTTAACAAATTTTAAGAATTTAGTTGAAAAATGTAGCAGCATTCGACATTTGACGTTGACAATTTGACAGGTTTTTACAACTAGTTCACAAATTTTACAGATATTGATAGTTACAGTTGGAAAAAGTAAGTTGTATAACTTTACAAATGTTGCCAGTGTCAATTGAAAATTTAATACATTTTGGGAGTTCAGTTGGAAAATGTAGTAGAATTTGACAGATGACGTAGACAATTTGACAGATTTCACAACTAGCTCACTTTACAGAGATTGATAGTTGCAGTTGGAAATAGTAAGTTGTATAACTTGACAAATTTTGACAGTGTCAACTGAAAATTGAACAAATTTTGAACGTTTTGTTGGAAAATGTAGCAGAATTCGACATTTGACGTTGACAATTTGACAGGTTTTCACAACTACTTCATAAACTTTACAGATTAGAGATTGATAGTTACAGTTGGAAAAAGTAAGTTTTATAACTCTTTTGGCAAAAAAATCATTTTTTACAAGAAGTCCTACTTGTTCAACAATAAATTACTATGTGTATTTTATAGAAAAAAATAACAGTTGGTAGTTGTGGCGGTTACTGCTATGGTTTACACCATGGTTTACCATGGTTTACTATGGTTTACCTTTTTATTATTATTATCTCTCTGGCTCTTGAACATTTTCATTTCGAAAATATGAAATTTCTGAAAATTTAAATTTATATTTTTTTTATTAAAGATAGGTAAGTACCTTAACTTTTCGAAAATATGAAATATCTGAAATATGAAATTTCTTAAAGATACATTTAGAATTTGAATTTCAATGTCGTTAACATTGTATATTTATAAATTGTCAATAGTTGTGTAATTTTCATGAACAATTTATTAGTAAAATTCTTCAAAACAAAATCTTCAAAATATATCATTTCAATTTCGCAAAAATGTCATTGATATTTATAAAATATTTGTTGAAAATACATGTCATCACTTCGTCAGCTGAAGACTTTCTGGCAATTGTTGACTCTACATGTCATTGAATTGGTCGACACTTTTTCAGTTTATGACCTTCCAGTAATTGTCATCACTTCATCAGCTGAAGACTTTCTGGTCATTGTTGACGTTACATGTCATTGAATTTCTCGACACTTCTTCAGCTTATGACCTTCTAGTAATTGTCATCACTTCATCAGCTGAAGACTTTCTGGTCATTGTTGACGCTACATGTCATTGAATTTGTCGACACTTCTTCAGCTTATGACCTTCAGTAATTGTCATCACTTCATCAGCTGAAGACTTTTTCTGGTCATTACATACATTCCCTGATAGGGACCGAGCTTGTGAAGCAGAACTGAACGTGTAAAATATTTAAATTCTTGGAAACAAAATATGTTTTGATAAAGTTTGTATGAAGAACCAACAATTTTAGATTTTCATGATCTCTTAGAAAAATTAGTTACTAACTGCCTTTTCCAAGAATCAACTATGCGCGTCAAAAATTTAAATTCTGGTGAATTCGTTTTGATAAAGTTTGTATGAAGAACTAACAAATTAGATTTTCATTATCTCTTAGAAAAATTAGTTACTAACTGAAACAATATGTTTTGTTAAAGTTTGTATGAAGAACCAACAATTTTAGATTCTCATGATTATCTCTTACAAGAATTTGTTACTAACTGCTCTTTACAAGAATCAAAAAGTTGACTTCAGTACATATGTGCACAGTTACCAACTTTCGTAATTATATAAAATACTAATTATTGCGTAAAAATAGTTTAAACGATTCTAGTAAAATATTTGAATTGTGAATAACAAACATTTTTAGTTTTATATCGCTATGAATATTCATGAGGCATTCTATTATCTGCATATCTTTTTGTAAATACTCGGTAAATACATCGGTGCGATAATTATGGAATCACGAAAGTTATATGAAAGTAAATTAGTTCTAATTTGTAAAAAGTAGTAAGTAAGTAAAAACTTACTCCAGGAAATTTAGGAGGATTTAGGAGTTTTAATTTAAACAATTTAGGCATTGATTGCAGGACATCAAGTCTGCGCTTTCAGTTGTCAGCAACTATTCGGTAATTTTACTACTAAATTAGTTGATTAACTAATGTCGTTTTGTGAGGACAAGCAAATATAGTAATGCACACTTATATTTCATAGGTGTGCATTAGTGTAGGTAGAATACAATTCTAAATTTCTCCAGCTTCGATGTTTCCTGAACACCTCGAATAAAAACATCCGATTCCAAGCCATAAATCGTATTTATTCGAGACGCAATCCTACAATTTCTTATTGGTCTATTTTTGTCATCGCTGTCAATACTCGTGTTTATTGTGTATTTATTGTTTGTTAGTTAGGTGAATTCGGCCAGCGAAGAGGTGTGTAGTGCGTTCAATCACCATTAAAATGATTTATTGTAGTTTTTTTTTGCTTAATTTGTCACCGGCGAGGAGATTCTTGTTCGCATGTCGCTGGTGACTTACGATCTCTTGTAGCAGCTCAAGTGATCGAGTGCTATTGTGAATGTTAAAGCCTTGACTGGAGTACGTATCGGATTGGGAATTTACCGTATGATGTAAGTACGTTTCGAATTCCGATTGATGTATGAGTGCAGCCAATTTAAAGATATAAGAGGAACATTGTTATCGGATTGTGGAATTTAGGGTCGTGCAGAAATGTATCCATATTTCTCGTAATATCATTCAATACTGTATACATTTGATTGAGTGAGTTCATGCAAAGGTATATTTTAGTATATTGTTAAACCAAGATTGAGAAACATAAAATAAACGTAACTCAAACTATTATAAATTAATATTTTTTACGCATGTCAATGATTTCATACCAACATGGCGTCTAATAGTATTGTCAAAATTGTTGTTTACAGAAAAACAACTAAAACTGTATAAGAGAAGATTTTATAGCTCGTTGAATTATTAATTTCATTATAATTTTTGGGTGAATGTATGTCTTAATAAATTACCATTTTATCGATGTTTAAATTGTGGTAAACATCTATTATTTGGATATAAACGGCTCCTTTGTTGTCAACGTTTTCATGAAAACAACATTGAATATTTAAGCCCTCCACACAGGCTAAATGGCGAAACCAAACACGCTCCTGAAAATTGCGGATGATTAAAAATTCAGCTCGTTTATTCTCACTGTCCGTTGCGGCAACAAATTGTATGAAAACAGCGCGTTGTTTAATTCATTCAATATTTGAGTGTGCCGTAATTCGGAAGCGTTGGGTTTATCAATAATTCCAGCTGATTGTGCGATTGCTTGTGTCTAATGTTTAAAATTAAACAGCTCACGTGCGTATTGATTGAACAGACAGAATCGTCTAGGATGTGGACGGGTGAAGTCCACATCCCCTGGGGTTTATGAGGGTCGAAAGCACGCGGTGACAGTTGGATTTATATAGTGAGCGAAATCAAAATTGCCAAGTTACAGAAGCTTTCATAATGATTGGAAGTGTTCTGTCATTTCAACGGTTTAAATCGCTGGCGAAACTTGAAAGGCTGTGGTCAAGTTAACTTTGCTCGTCCCACATAGCAGGATAATGAAATTTTACCATGATCGATGTGTGTCTGGTTATCTGAGACCCAAGCTTGTGTTCATAAATCAGGAAGTTTAAATCATCTGTACGCTTGTACGGAATTTTGACCGTAACTACTAACTAAGCCTTATTTAATTAATAAAGATAATACATGATGGCAGGTATAAACTAATAATTACTCAACCATATTAACTTATTTTCGCACATAGTTTGCGGTAGTATATTAAACAATTCATACTTGCATCGAGTCAAACCAACTGGAACAATACATCCGAGTTGTGCGGGTTTATTAAAATTGAACCATCACTAAAACACTGCTTATTGTTTGTTCAATATAATCATGTGAAATGCATACAGTTATATTCCATAAATCGCGAGAGCTGGCGATATATTGCTGCATTTTCATGAATGTCGGGTGCTGCACTGGAAAATAATATAAAAGCATGCAAATATGTGGTATGCTCGCCACAAAGTAAAATAGTGTACAGACATAATTGCACAAATATTTGTTCAAATTCATTTTACCTCGAGGTAAACAGAAAAACAAGTCGAAAAAATGTGGCAATTGTATCTCATTAAATTTAAAAACAATAAAATTATACCTCAAATTCTGTGAATAACGCAGCTCAATGAAATAGGCAAATTCATGTTACTCCCCATTAACTTTATCAGGCTATCAACAGAACGTCCCATTTAATGTGCAAGGACATATTATAACGGATTATCGCGTGTCCGAGAATTCGATCCAATAAGACAGCGCTTCTCACCAACAGTTGTTCACAGTAATCCACTGAGCGAATTTAGGGAAAAACTGATACAATAAATTGCCAACTTCTTATTACATCAAGGGCCGGTCTTTCCATAGTTAATTCAAGTTATCTACCAGATACGCATAACTTCATTATATACGTATATATAAATGTATATTTTATATTTTGTATTTTATTATTTTATTTTAGTGTAATATTGACAATGTAATGCTCCACTGAGAGTCAACATACAAATAAATTATTATTATTATTATTATTCAAGGATATTAGAAACTACCTGACAATTTTCTTTCAAACGGATAAATATTCGAAAATTTAAGCAAGTTATCTACCGGATGCTCATAGCCTCAAGGATATCAGAAACTACCTGACAATTTCCTTTAAAACGGATAAATAGTCACTATTTCATTATACTATGGTCTACTATAGTCACTATTTTTCAATAAAGGAGTGTGATATAAACAAAGTAAAGTGTTTGTTTTATTTAATTTAATCATGTATCACGAAGTAGATGCAAATATTGATCAATTGGATAAATATTCGTAAATTTATCAGTTAATGGATAAACCGACCCGAAAAATTAAAACAATTTGCTGAAACCTGATTGGGCGTCCTTGTGACATAATTAATTTGCTAAAATTGTTGCTAAAATCTTGAATTTGAAATTATTATTAATTAATTTCGATTTTTTTATGGTGGAGGCGCCGGGTTAAGAATTTTGGTTTTGAATTCGTACATGCTAAAATTAGTTTTGAGTTTAGAAATGTAACGTAATATATTTAGCTACCCCCCATAAAGGGGGAGGGGGTTAAAATTAGACAAAAAAAAATTCAGTAATAGCTAACCCATACTTGTCAATGGAGAAAGTTAAGTGTTTGATTTTCGCCCTTATTTAATACTGAAACTTTGTCAAATTTTCAGCAGAATTAGTTTCAGGTTTACT
Organism: Othius punctulatus; assembly: GCA_951805005.1. Classification (NCBI taxonomy): domain Eukaryota; kingdom Metazoa; phylum Arthropoda; class Insecta; order Coleoptera; family Staphylinidae; genus Othius; species Othius punctulatus. The sequence goes on along the minus strand of OX638147.1, from coordinate 37,797,901 downwards.
GTGCACTAATTTAATATCAAATTTGCAAATAATAAATTTTCAGAAATTTCAGTAAAATCTAACCAATACTTGTCAATGCAGAAAGTTAAGTGTTTGATTTTCGCCCTTATTTACTACTGAAACTTTGTCAAATTTTCAGCAGAATTAGTTTCAGGTGTACTATACACTAATCTAATATCAAATTTGCAAATAATAGAATTTCAGAAATTTCAGTAATAGCTAACCCATTCTTGTCAATGTAGAAAGTTAAGTGTTTGATTTTCGCCCTTATTTACCGCTGAAACTTTGTAAAATTTTCAGCAGAATTAGTTTCAGGTGTACTATACACTAATCTAATATCAAATTTGCAAATAATAAATTTTCAGAAATTTCAGTAATAGCTAACCCATTCTTGTAAATGCAGAAAGTTAAGTGTTTGATTTTCGCCGTTATTTAATACTGAAACTTTGTCAAATTTTCAGCAGAATTAGTTTCAGCTTTACTGTACACTAATTTAACATCAAATTTGCAAATAATAAAGTTTCAGAAATTTCAGTAATAGCTAACCCATTCTTGTAAATGCAGAAAGTTAAGTGTTTGATTTTCGCCCTTATTTAATACTGAAACTTTGTCAAATTTTCAGCAGAATTAGTTTCAGGTGTACTGTACACTAATCTAATATGAAATTTGCAAGTAATAAATTTCCAGAAATTTCAGTAATAGCTAACCCATACTTGTCAATGCAGAAAGTTAAGTGTTTGATTTTCGCCCTTATTTCATACTGAAACTTTGTCAAATTTTCAGCAGATTTAGTTTCAGGTGTACTGTACACTAATCTAATATGAAATTTGCAAATAATAAATTTTATGAAATTTCAGTAAAAGCTAACCCATACTTGTCAATGCAGAAAGTTAAGTGTTTGATTTTCGCCCTTATTTCATACGGAAACTTTGTCAAATTTTCAGCAGAACTAGTTTCAGGTGTACTGTATACTAATCTAATATGAAATTTGCAAATAATAAATTTTCAGAAATTTCAGTAATAGCTAACCCATACTTGTCAATGCAGAAAGTTAAGTGTTTGATTTTCGCACTTATTTAATACTGAAACTTTGTCAAATTTTCAGCAGAATTAGTTTCAGGTGTACTGTACACTAATCTAATATCAAATTTGCAAATAATAAATTTTCAGAAATTTCAGTAATAGCTAACTCATACTTGTCAATGCAGAAAGTTAAGTGTTTGATATTCGCCCTTATTTCATACTGAAACTTTGTCAAATTTTCAGCTGAATTAGTTTCAGGTGTACTGTACACTAATCTATTATCAAATTTGCAAATAATAAATTTTCAGAAATTTCAGTAATAGCTAACCCATACTTGTCAATGCAGAAAGTTAAGTGTTTGATTTTCGCCTTTATTTCATACTGAAACTTTGTCAAATTTTCATCACAATTAGTTTCAGGTGTAATGTACACTAATCTAATTTCAAATTTGCAAATAATAAATTTTCAGAAATTTCAGTAATAGCTAACTCATACTTGTCAATGCAGAAAGTTAAGTGTTTGATTTTCGCCGTTATTTAATACCGAAACTTTGTCAAATTTTCAGCAGAATTAGTTTCAGGTATACTGTACACTAATCTATTATCAAATTTGCAAATAATAAATTTTCAGAAATTTCAGTAATAGCTAACTCACACTTGTCAATGCAGAAAGTTAAGTGTTTGATATTCGCCCTTATTTCATACTGAAACTTTGTCAAATTTTCAGCAGAATTAGTTTCAGGTGTACTGTACACTAATCTAATATCAAATTTGCAAATAATAAATATTCAGAAATTTCAGTAATAGATAACCCATACTTGTCAATGCAGAAAGTTAAGTGTTTGATTTTCGCCCTTATTTCATACTGAAACTTTGTCAAATTTTCAGCAGAATTAGTTTCAGGTTTACTGTACACTAATTTAATATCAAATTTGCAAATAATAAATTTTCAGAAATTTCAGTAATAGCTAACCCATACTTGTCAATGCAGAAAGTTAAGTATTTGATTTTCGCCCTTATTTCATACTGAAACTTTGTCAAATTTTCAGCAGAATTAGTTTCAGGTGTACTGTACACTAATCTAATAAGAAATTTGCAAATAATAAATTTTCAGAAATTTCAGTAATAGCTAACCCATACTTGTCAATGCAGAAAGTTAAGTATTTGATTTTCGCCCTTATTTAATACTAAAACTTTGTAAAATTTTCAGCAGAATTAGTTTCAGGTGTACTGTACACTAATCTAATATCAAATTTGCAAATAATAAATTTTCAGAAATTTCAGTAATAGCTAACTCATACTTGTCAATGCAGAAAGTTAAGTGTTTGATTTTCGCTCTTATTTCGTACTGAAACTTTGTCAAATTTTCAGCAGAATTAGTTTCAGGTTTACTGTACACTAATTTAATATCAAATTTGCAAATAATAAATTTTCAGAAATTTCAGTAATAGCTAACCCATACTTGTCAATGCAGATAGTTAAGTGTTTGATTTTCGCCCTTATTTAATACGGAAACTTTGTCAAATTTTCAGCAGAATTAATTTCAGGTGTACTGTACACTAATCTAATATCAAATTTGCAAATAATAAATTTTCAGAAATTTCAGTAATAGCTAACCCATACATATCAATGCAGGAAGTTAAGTGTTTGATTTTCGCCCTTATTTAATACTGAAACTTTGTCAAATTTTCAGCAGAATTAGTTTCAGGTGTACTGTATATTAATCTAATATGAAATTTAAAAATAATAAAGTTTTAGAAATTTCAGTAATAGCTAACCCATACTTGTCAATGCAGAAAGTTAAGTGTTTGATTTTCGCCCTTATTTAATACTGAAACTTTGTCAAATTTGCAGCAGAATTAGTTTCAGGTGTACTGTACACTAATCTAATATCAAATTTGCAAGTAATAAATTTTCAGAAATTTCAGTAATAGCTAACCCATACTTGTCAATGTAGAAAGTTAAGTGTTTGATTTTCGCCCTTATTTCATACTGAAACTTTGTAAAATTTTCAGCACAATTAGTTTCAGGTGTACTGTACACTAATCTAATATGAAATTTGCAAATAATAAATTTTCAGAAATTTCAGTAATAGCTAACCCATACTTGTTAATGCAGAAAGTTAAATGTTTGATTTTCGCCCTTACTTAATACTGAAACTTTGTCAAATTTTCAGCAGAATTAGTTTCAGGTGTACTGTACACTAATCTAATATGAAATTCGCACAAATTGTTTTGAATTATTACTCGATTAAGTAAATTGATCCAAGTAGTGTTACAATTTTGCCGCGAATATAACTTCTATGCCGCATTATAAAAAATGACCATGTTTGAGTTAATGACAAAAAAAATATCGACGCCCTAAAACAAACATAAAAACAAATTGTGTTTGATTGCTATAATAGTGTATGCATAATGACTTTATTGGTAATTTACGTAATGGCATTCACTCGATATTTACCTATTATTGAATGCCCATTATATGTTTTTTCGGTCATTGAATAATCAACTACACCCACATACATATATGCATATCCCGTGCATTATAGATGAATAAATGTGCAATTTTTGTACTTAATTTACATACCAAAATTATGTTTTCATTTCTATTCTGTTCCAATACGTTATTATTATTTTTGTGCATCCCTTGTGACTGTAATTTCCGAGCTTGATTATAGCTATCCCAGGGCAATATTATTAAAATTGTTCAATTTCCATCCGGAAATGAGTTTTGCATACAGTTTTCTTAAAAATGATAAAGCTAGTGATCAATAAAATCCGCGCCTTAAATAAAATTTCTCAACGAGAAAACCACGGTTCAAAAGATCAAAGCGAAGCGATTTTTGAATTTTCCAAGCTTTCAGGTAGAAAAATCCGATTCTTTTCTTACATATAAATTGATTTAATTTGTACCGTTTTGTATTAATACTGCTGCTATTATTATGTTCAAAAGCGAAGCGATTTTTGAATTTGCCAAGCATTCAGGTAGGAAAATGTGACTCATTTCTTATATAAAAATGGATGTAATTTGTACCGTTTTGTATTAATACTGTTGCTATTTTTATGTTCAAAGGTATTTGGGTAAACATGAATACTGTGCAGATATTAAAAGTTATTTATTATTTGTTCTCTCCCAACATTACGTTTGGTGCTCTTATATTTATACTATTTACGTAGAAGATTACATTTTAATTTTCATGACAGATATTTTTTGCATTGGGAGATTAAGCGCGAATACTTTTTAATAAGACCCTCATGAGAACAATATAAAAGTCGCGGAGATCTGAAATTATGGAAAATTGCCTCGGCGCTTATCGATTCGAGGACTCGGCGACTTCAAAGTTAACAAGGAGCGTTGAAAATAATGAAAATCCGTTCCAATTATGGAGAAAATAATGCTGCTCCAGCCAGGTAGTGCACAGGTAATAGACAAGGGCCTCTTCGGTATCCTGAATAAATTAATTATATATTAAAAACCCAAATGCTGGAGCAGCTTTATTACAGGAACTCGATTGAAAGTACCCAAGTATGACTTTAATGGCGATAAAATTTGCAGGGCCATTAAAAGTTCGTAATTACTGAAAGGGCATAAAGCCCGTTGTAATTTGTATGATGAACATATACCGGTGATATTTGCACGGGAGCAATACAAACAGAATTATTATTTCAGCAGCTTGACGTCTAAGTACCACTTCAGCGCATATTAATTGGCCAATAGAAAGCATTGTAAATTGCACAAAATCCTATATCTATTTATACATATACAAGATTGGAAGTAGTTAAGCAACAAGATTTTTACTTCATCCCCCCCCCCCCCCCCCACCCAGTAGAGATTTTGATTAATTTAATTCGCGCTTTTAATTTGCGGATTTAATCGATCAAAGGGAGCAGTTACAATACGATGATTGCGGAAATTGCGATTAAATCCGCGAATTAAAAGCGCGAATTAAATTAATCAAAATCTCCGCTGGTGGTGCAGTAGAACTCTTGTTGCTTAACTACTATTAGATCATGTATAATTGCATGTATGGTTATATGTATGATTATATATTGTAAATTGCACTAAATCCTGTATCTATCTATACATATACAAGATTAGAAGTAGTTAAGCAACAAGAGTTCTACTTCAACCCCAGCAGAGATTTTGATTAATTTAATTCGCGCTTTTAATTCGCGGATTTAATCGATTACCGCGAGCAGATACAATACGATGATTGCGGAAAATGCGAGTAAATCCGCAAATTAAAAGCGTGAATTAAATTAATCAAAATCTCCGCTGGGGGTGAAGTAGAACTCTTGTTGCTTAACTACTGAAATGTATAATTGTAATTGTAATTGTAATTGTAATTGTAATAATGATAATGTATAATTGCATGTATGGTTATATGTATGATTATATATACTTTGCCTAAAAGTTGTATTTAATTTTATAACTATGAGCTTTGTTTACAAGAAAAAATTTGAATACCTACATGAATAAAATACAATTACAAGGAATACATCATAATTATTAACGTAATGTCGTGCGGTGACCCCAAATATTGATTTATAAAGCCGACTTTTTTCATGTGCTTCAGGAGAACTTTTATCTTTATTAATTTAGTACTTATCAAGAAGGGAAACTGAAAGAACACTTCAACTGAAATCCGAAACACAATATATGAACATGTGTGCTCGGATTTCAGTGGAGAAGCACGTACTTGTTTCATATCTTTGAAGTGCATACAAAATAATAAATCTCTATTGGTTGTGCAGCGCAGTGGCTTGTAATGGGTCATATCAGGGTGCCTCAAAATGTCGAAAATGTGTTACTTCGAAATTCATATTTAGAGTAATATAGTAATACATAATTAACAAAGTCGAAAATGTGTTATTTCGAAATTCATATTCATTATCGTAATAATTATGAGTAATACATAATTAATAATTACCCTATTATGTCATATATGCAATGTCACATCACTTTGAGAATTCACTTTGGTAAAAACATTAGAAGACCATAATTTTGTTATGCACGTTCATCGTAGGTTATTCATAGGGTCGATTGTGTCTGAATCAGGACGAACTGTAGCCGTGTGCTACAGTGTATTAAACTGTCGGATATACCTTTCATTATGATTGAGGACATTAGTTAGAAAATTGCAGAAAATTACACTTTCAGTTTGATTGCTACGTAATAAGTCACGAAAATGTAGCATGCCATTCATAAATTATTAATTGAACTGGAAACAAATGACACTGAAAATACGCTGTTTCGCAATTAGAACGTCATTACTCCAGCATCAATTTTAGCAAAAGTAGTGCTGGAATGAGCTCATACCAAAGTAGTTAAGCAACGGGAGTTCCACTTCACCCCCAGCAGATATTTCGATTACATTAATTCGCGGATTTAAACATCAATTACAACAATAGGGGCCGCCGGACAATAGCGTGTCCGCCTCGGAGCTGTCGCCCCTGCCGCCACCATCACGAACAATCACCACCACCACCACCATCACCACCAACACCACCACCATCAACACCAGTACCACCACCAGCATTACATTACTCGCAACTGCTGCAATTATCCTATTGTAATTGCTTGCGGTGATTATTAAGTAATTTAATCGAAATCTCTGCAGGGGGTGAAGTGGAACTCTTGTTGCTTAACTACTTACCAACGTTACGTTTGATGCTCTTATATTTATACTATTGAAACACACCGTTGTAGCATTTCATACGGGGGTTGAAAGTGTGTAAATGTAATAACTGTAAGTCACACAAATCAATTCATATAAATGGTTGTAGCAATATATAACTCTTTAAATATATTATAACCGCATTTACTAGCCAGTTATCGATCGAATAAAAAATATAGGTATTGACATCGAAATGCGTTCCATCATGCAATGTTCCAAAGCCATCATTACACCATATTAGGAAAATGCCGCTGCACGCCTGTAAATAACGCGTAAAAAAGTAAATGCGCAATTATAGTTTTATGGTCAGTTAAATGGGCATTCATAAAAGCACACTTCACGCAGTTAACGCCGATTTAATTGAAATTATCTATTTACTCCTGCGTTTCAGCTGTATGCCCACATTTTCGCTTAATGGATGTGCTCGGTGGAGTATGAGCCTGCGGTGATGATTATTAAGATGCGTAATTCATTTTGGTCTTATTCGGGGTGCGTTATTTATGATTCAAGAGCGGGGCTAATAGCAGTACACGCATTGCGCCTCATTACTATTCATGTGCATTACGATAAGATGAACGCGGCAGATTAATGCATTCAAATAATAATAGACGCGGGCATTTATTTACATAGCGGGTTCAAATGTAATTTGCACGCTTTGATGTCGTTGATGGGGAGGCAGAATTTTAAGTAACATGAGATTCTTTCGGAATAAATTTCATGCATTCATCCTCCAATTTGCACTTAAGAAAACTCTGTAATTGTATAAATTACGCACGCACAGAACACTTTACAAAAATAAAATATTATCTCTAGCAAATAATTTTCTTGGCTTTATTGCAAAAATAAAATATTATCTCTAGCAAATAATTTTCTTGGCTTTATTGCATAAAATAAATGCATTAGTATACATAATCAAGGCGCGGATTTCTAGATATTATGCTATACATCAGTTTTAATAGCAGACCAAAATGACCTCGTATCTATACGAATTTCAGCAAATGAAGTAACGTGATTTTTTTTTTTTTTCAAAGCTTGATTATTTCGGGGATTACCCTATTTTTACGAGCACAGAACGCATCTGGGGCAAGTGTGCTATCAATTCAGTCCAATGTATCTCAATCTTCAGTGCGTTGTGCTTGTGCCTTGTGTGTATTACGTGTTTATAAGTTTTCTTGTATACAATGCCGAAAGTAAAACCTTCCGTCGATGAATGGATACGTGGACATTCTGAATTAAAATATGAGAACGGCAAATTAATTTGCAGGGCTTGTATCAAACCGGTAAGTTTTATTTTGTGTTGCTATCGGCTTAGGCACAAGCATGAATTATGTTGTAGATTAACTGCGACAAAAAATTTAACATAACACAACATATCAAAACAACAGTTTCACGATTTGACTTTTCGTTTGTTAATATTGATCTATAACACCTACACTAATTGGTAGAAGGTGTAATGATAAATAATAATAATAATATTGGTCTATAAATAATGGAGCTGGGGAAGTTTTTCGCAAGATATATAAAATGTATTATCATATTATGCTTTAGACAGATAATTAATAATGTAGGACTATCGATCAAATGATCTGATTTTAAACTTTCCACTCCAATGCGAAGCTCTGAGCGAACATGAAGCCTCCAGGTCTTCGTAGAACAAGTATCTGCTGAAATCTGAAGCAGCCTGAATCCATACTTCAGTTCCAACGGTCATAAATTAATCAGCCTGGAGACGTGTCTAAGAATTACATCCTTGAAAACAATTATCATTACTCCCCGTGTAATGAATGAGTGCAAATAAGTTTGCCTTTGCGTGTAATGGAAATGCATTTTCTACGTTATCGCTATGCAGGTGAAAATTCGACTCTAAAGCCATGCTGAGGTTTAATCCAATAAATCGGATATTAAGGATTCGATGTGTACTAGAAATGCAATTTTGGCGTTGCTTTATTGCTGCATTTGCATATTTCATCGCCATATTGCGCAAACTGCGATCAACTCGTGCCATTATATCCTGGGGTCCACAAAAACGGAAAATTATTAGGTAATAGCATCCCCGTTTACTGGGGTCTAGGAATAATTGCATTCAGCTTCCAACAGACATATATTACAGACAATAAAAATGTGAATATAATTCAATTCTAGCAGCATACGGTCTGCACATGTTGCACACCATCAGTTAATGAACCTTCTTTCATAAATCACTATACACATTTATGTTTGCTATAAGCAGTTAATTCATTAAACGCAGAAATTAATGTACCTAAACAGTGAACAGTGAACGAAACAGTGAAAACGCTATAAATCGCTAATAGTTATTCCTATTATTGACTTGGTATTGATTTGTTTCCTCTAACATAAAGATTATAATTATAATGATATATTCATTAAACCCAGAAATTAATGTACCTAAACAGTGATTTATGAAAAACGCTATAAATCGTTAATAGTTATTCATATTATTGACCTAGTATTGATTTGTTTCCTCTAACATAAAGATTGTAATTATAGTGATATACAGGGTGGCCCACCTATCCTCGCTCGGACCATTGCTGCTAGACTAATGAAAATTTAGGAAAACATCTGATCGGAAGTTATTGGACACTTGCTGTGCTACCTTTTAAAATACATGTTTATTTAGTAAAAGGTCAGCGTGACAGCGTACAGCTAGAGTGACATGAATACGTCATCTCTCTACACTATCTATCTACTATCTATCTTATGCTAGGTATTTATATCTACTGTGATGGCCGTGTAGGTTCCTTGCGTAGTGATCGGATGCAATACGTGCAACCTTGCGTGCTTGCAGTATTGCATTCTTGTTGTCGTCAGCACAACAATGCCTTGACCTGCATTGTCCTGCATTCCACCGCAAAAGAAAATTCTAGGGTTTCACGAATTGTATTCCATATCTGATCTCACTGTATAAGGAATACTTGCCTGTATCTCTATACATTCCGTAATATATTGTTTTCCGGACGACGAAATAAGATCCGGATGGGGAATGAATGATATTCGGTCATCCATAGTTAGCAAACATTCTTGCGTAAGCATCCAATCTTTTCTTGATTATGTAAGATAATTGTTGTTCTCCAGAATACATACCAACTTATTAGTTTATGGTGTAGTTCCAGGGCTGTGAATTTAATCAACAAACATTCCAATGACGTCGATTAAGCATACGGCCTCAGACTTGTAAACTTTTCCTCTCCGGAAAACGGTTGAGCTTAACTCTCCATACATCAATCGATAGTGGTAAGTTTAATAGCGCAAGTTGTTGAAGTATCCAGCAAAGTTTTTCTAATAATGCTCCCCATCACTTTGGCTGTTTCGTTAATACCGATCCCCAAAACCCAAAAAACACATCAGCCTGGCATCGATTAAAATACGTACAGATAATCCATTATAGATATGAACTGTCAAAGTGTCATTGAGTTGGCATTATTGATAAAATTACTAGGAACGCCAATGGGTATTTTAACTATTTAATTTTGGCGGCAATACATTGAAGTCTCATAACCTCAAAACATATGTTGACAGCAATGACATATTTGTTACTAGTTTTTTAAAAGTACACTGTCAAAATTATTATACAATGTGACATTTTGACCGACCTTGAATTTGACAATTCATATCGATCCATTATAGATATCCATCATCCATTATAGATATGAATTGTCAAAGTGCCATTGGGTTGGCATTATTGATAAAGTTACTAGAAACGCCAATGGGTATTTCAACTATTTATATTAGGCGGCAATATTAATACGAGTATTCATTGAGGTCTCATAACCTCAAAACGCATGTTGACAGCAATGACATATTTGTTATTAGTTTTTTAAAAGTACACTGTCAAAATTGTTATACAATGTGACATTTTGACCGACCTTGAGTTTGACATATCATTATTCATTGAGGTCTCATAACCTCAAAACACATGTTGACATCAATGACATATTTGTTACTAGTTTTTTTAAAAGTAAACTGTCAAAATTATTATACAATGTGACATTATGGACGACCTTGAATTTGACAATTCATATCTATAACGGATGATTTGTATCTATACGCTCTACGTGTATGTATGCATGATTAGTTATGCATAAAATAAAATCGATTGCGAGTGTCGTTTGAATGTCATAGTTTAAGAGCTTCTGGTTCACGTGGTAATTGTGCTGTTATCAAATTTGCAATTCATATATTCCGCGGAGAATAAAACGGCGCAAACAAAAAAAAATCAATTTCCGGAAAGAACCGCCGTTCACCTCAGATATGCAAATCGCGAGACTTTTAGGAGGAAAATTAAAATGAGCGACGGTATTGTGAGCGGTTTCATGCTAATGATCGTTGCAAGCGTTGATTGCTTTGTTGATTGCGTTTTAATGTTTAATGCTCTTGCTTATTTCATACAATGTATCCGGAAATTGATTTACATACGTGGCTTCACACATATTTATGGCAACTAATATAATGAATTAACAAAACGACCCTTAATACTCCGTATGCATAATTAATGCAGCAGTTACATCTATAATGAATATGGATTTTGACATGAATATTCAACCCAGGAGTTGCGAATACTGCAACTAGCTTTGGCAATGGTTATTTTTTTTTCTATTTCCGCCCCATAACATCATTTACAATTTATACACAAATGTATTTATGGCCAGAAGCAATTCTATATATATATATATATAACATTATTACCCCACATATAGGCAATAATAATACAGAATCAATAGTGATTTTGGTTAAGGCCTGAATGAATAATTTTCTACTTATCCGTAATTCCGAAATTTATTTACATATAATTACTGAGTTATTCGGCAATAAAAGTAATAACATTTTTCGTTGGATAACCAGAACACGCTTGGCAGATCAATACAGGGTCGGCGGACTTTTAAACTGCCACCCGCTGCATTTTTCAAGTGGAGCAGAATCAAGTAATGGATTTCGATCGAATGCAATAAAAAATAAGTGCTTCATTGTTAGTTTATGGAACGGGAGAAACAATAAATCGATGACCTTGCGTGTATAGATCTGGGAGTCGCAGAGGTTGCTAACTTTCCGTGTTCTACACGAAATTGTCGCACACAAATCCGGCCGATATTTAGAACGCTCGCAGAAGTTATCGGCGTTTCTTTGTGCGTGAGATTAAAGTGACCGATTGCGGCTTTCAGCCCCAGTTTTGCAGTGTTCGAACACTGTAAACCTTCATCGTGTGCGGTGAATAATTAATACTCACGATTATGAAAACCAATCATGAATGATTTATTTAGATTGGTAAGTCGAGATAAGTATTTTGTTATTGGGTTCGTATTTGCCTGTTATTTTCATTACTTCCATGATCAGGTCATTTTTTTAAACAACTTAAACAAATTACCACACCACACCACCCACGCCATGCCACGCCACGCTAGTAGAGTGCAGTGCAGGGCAGTGCAGCGCAGCGCAGTTCAGCGCAGTGCAGTGCAGTGCAGTGCAGCGCAGTGCCGTGCAGCGCAGTGCAGTGCAGCGCAGTGCAGTGCAGGGCTGTGCAGCGCAGTGCAGCGCATTGCAGCGCAGCGCAGTGCAGCGCAGTGCAGCGCAGTGCAGCGCAGCGCAGTGCAGTGCAGCGCAGTGCCGTGCAGTGCAGTGCAGTGCAGTGCCGTGCAGTGCAGTGCAGTGCAGTGCAGTGCAGTTCAGCGCAGTGCAGTGCAGGGCAGCGCAGTGCAGTGTGCAGTGCAGTGCAGCGCAGTGCAGTGCAGTGCAGCGCAGTGCAGTGCAGTACAGTGCAGTGCAGTTGAGTGTCGTGTAGTGTGCCCAAGTGACCTAAATGCCTAAAAGCATTTAAATAACATATACCACATCACACCACACCACACCACACCACACCACACCACATCACACCACATCACACCACACTACGTCAGTAGAAGCCAGTAAAACTTGAGATAATAATACAAGCCAGAAGAAATAGTGTCTATTACAGATTTCAGTAGAAATTGCGTCATCCATAAAATATTGTAGAAACGGAGTGAATGGCAGATATCAGTAGAAATAGCGTTAATAACAAATGTCAGGAGAATTGGGCCATGCTCAGAAGCCAGAATGACAGAATCCATTAGAAATAGGGTCATGCTCAGAAACCAGTAGAACTTGAGTTAATGACAGATGCAAGAAGAAATTGTATCAATTACAGATTTCAGTAGACATTGCACCACCCAGAAAATATAGTGTAGAAACGGAATGAATGACTGATATTAGTAGAAATAGCGTTAATGCCATCTGTCAGTTGAAATTGGGCCATGCTCTGAGGCCAGAATTACAGAATCCAGTAGAAATGTGGTCATGCTCAGAAGCCAGAATAACAGAAGCCAGTAGAAATAATGTTAATGACGAATGCAAGAAGAAATAGCGTTAATTACAGATTTCAGTAGAAATTGAGTCATCCAGAAATTATTGTAGAAACGGAGTAAGTGACAGAAGTCAGTAGAAATAGCGTTAATGACAAATATCAATAGAAATTGGGTCATGCTCAGAAACCAGAATGACAGAATCCAGTAGAAATTGGTAATGCTCAGAAGCCAGAATAACAGAAACCAGTAGAATTTGAGTTAATGATAGATGCCAGAAGAAATAGTTTCAATTACAGATTTCAGTAGACATTGCATCACTCAGAAAATATTGTAAAAACGGTGTAAATGGCTGAAATCAGTAGAAATAGCGTTAATGACATATGTCAGTATTACAGAAGAGCCAGAATTACAGACTGCAGTAGAAATAGGGTCATGCTCAGAAGCCACTAGAACTTGAGTTAAGGACAGATGCCAGAAGAAATAGTTTCAATTACAGATTTCAGTAGACATTGCATCACCCAGAAAATATTGTAGAAACGGAGTGAATGGCTGAGATAAGTAGAAATAGCATTTATAACAAATGTCAGTAGAAATTGGGTCATGCTCAGAATCCAGAATGACAAAATTCAGTAGAAATATGGTCATGCTCAGAAGCCATAATAACAGAAGCCATTAGAACTTCAGTTAATGACAGAATCCAGTAGAAATAATGTTAATGCCAAATTCCAGAAGAAATAGTGTTAATTAATGATTTCAGTAGAAATTACGTCATCCAGAAATTATTATAGAAACGGAGTGAGTGACAGAAGTCAGTAGAAATAGCGTTAATGTCAAATATCAATAGAAATTTGGTCATGCTCAAATGACAAATGTCTGTAGAAATTGCATTGGTGATAAATGCGAGTAGAAACTGGGTTGGTACGATTGCTCACAAGAAATAGTCGGTAACAAATGTTTGTAGAAATTATATCAGCGGCAACTGAGTGCTGTGTGGTCAATACATCAACATATCATCACATCTACTGACCACACCACCCATGCCATGCCACGCCACGCTAGTAGAGTGCAGTGCAGTGTAGTGCAGTGCAGCGCAGTGCAGCGCAGTGCAGCGCAGTGCACTAGAGCGCCTTGCAGCGCAGCGCAGTGCAGCGCAGCGCAGTGCAGTGCAGCGTAGTACAGTGCAGTTCAGTACAGTGCAGTGCAGTTGAGTGTCGTGTAGTGTATTACTAAAATATTTTTTAATTATACCAAATGTCTCGTGATCGGACGAACAACAATTAACTTTGTTATTATAAATATATGATTGCATCTTCCAACGTCTTAAATAGCAATAAAGTTGCCCATAACGTATTATTACACCCATATAAATGGCAAGCTTCGAATGTTTGAAATCAAACATAAAACACAAATTAATTATCGATATTTACTCGGACAAACGATTGAGTTTTGAACTATCCTTCCAGCAATTTTTATTGCATTATCTTCTACACCTTAAGCTGAAAAGAATTTCAAGAATTCAAATTGTTTGCAGATATTCTGCCACAATAATGTATGAAAATATAAGCGTAATCCCATAAAAAAGCACGAATTATATTGAAAGATGTGTTAGCAGAATAATATATTTAATTCATTTGAAGGATTGAGGTCGCAGTTCTCCGTTGCCTCTGATCAGCGAATAATACATTCCTGTGAGGTGGATCGATGTTTCCCGTAATAGCTGTGAATGGATAGTTTCCGCGAATCCTTAGGCTACTAATAATATTGAGATTATAATTATTAATGGTGTATTAATGATGACATTTATCAGCTTAATGGTGTGTAAGCATGAAACGGAGGAAGGTTAATTTCGGAATTCAATTAAGATATTTTTCAGATTAATAATGCCATGTTTGACTCTAATGGGTATTGTTGTTATTAGCAGGTATATTTTATGTCATTTACTGACGACAATTAGTGCTACTATATGAATTGCAAAGATGAACTTTTCGTTGGGAGTTATACAGAGAGCGCATAAAGTATTAAGACCAGGCTTTTTCCCCTGTATAAATTTTCGAAAAACACAAAACTGTAATACTCTATTTAGAGTCATAATACAAGTAAATGATGAAATGAAAAATGAAATGAAAACGCTTCAACAGGTCAAAATTATTTTTTTCAAACAAATATTTTGAAACCATTTTCAATTTTCCATCTCTCTCCGTTTTGAAGTTATGATGGCAGAGCCATTTTTTTAAAATGACAACTTATATTTTTTATTATTGATTTTGATAGTACTTTTTAACTACATGACATTTTCAATATGTAACATTTAAAAAAATGTTACAAATAAAAAGAATCATTTTGACGCATTTTTCAAAAATTTATACAGGGGAAAAAATAAAGCCAGGTCTTAATACTTTATGCGCTCTCTGTATGTAATTGTGTTAGATTAATTTAATCGAAATCTCTGCGGGGGGTGCGTTAGAACTGTCCTAGTATAACTACTCCTGTGATATAAAAAACATCTAATTACAGTGGACAATACATCATTTTCTGTAATAACAAACATATTTAAAGTCATTATTCCCAAATTTACAAATTTTCACATACAACCTTGTAACATTAAGCCGACGATATGAATTGCAGAGATGAACTTTTCGTTAGGAGTTATATGTAATTGTGTTAGCCTTCGAACGATTAAATGAGCAAAAATTGCGAGTGAAAAGCCCCAATAGAGCGCAGCAAAACTGGGCACGTTTTAATTACAGCCATGGTGTTGCATTCATTACGATTTGTGTTGCCGAGGCTTTAATATTCATCTTGGGAAAGGTCGCTAATTTCGGAGCCAATGACCCCAATGACCCGAGTATGACAATTATTCACTCTGATACGGCATAAATCGATTATGCTTAATGAAGCTTGATTAATAAAAGTTTCCATTTGCACGGGATGTATATGGCTGGTTATACGTGCAACTACTATTTTCAACTGGAGCATCTAAGGAGTAATGCAAGGATGTGA
This sequence comes from Othius punctulatus, assembly GCA_951805005.1. Taxonomy (NCBI): domain Eukaryota; kingdom Metazoa; phylum Arthropoda; class Insecta; order Coleoptera; family Staphylinidae; genus Othius; species Othius punctulatus. The sequence continues at coordinate 37,781,867 of OX638147.1, read as the reverse complement.
TGAAGCAATGCCGCTTAGAACTTCCTATTAATTTTAATGCAACAATTTAGCAATCTGCACTTTAACTGATTACATCACGTCCATTACATTTGCTTATTTAATCATGTCAGTGATAGAAGAGATAGAAATATTGTGTGAGCAAATCAATCAACTATCAGCAATTATGCACTAGAAGAGTAATGCAAATAATACAAAAAATATAGGTAAATTAAATTAGTTTATTAACGCGCAAATTTGCCGTTAAAAATTATGGGGTGCCCAATAAAATTAAAATTTGCCAAGTCGACGATGAGTTGACGATGAAGTCTATGGAGTTTCATCAAGCATCTGCCTCATCAATCCAAAATTTGCCAAAAATTTGAGTATTTACCATAGGTGCAACAACAATTATATTATTTAGTCGAGGATATTATAAATTTATGGCATATTTACACAATATTTGTACAAAAAGTGTTTCAGTATTTCTGTGGATGGAATATTTTTGCATAATTTTTCCCAAACGACCTTAGTTTTGGCATTGATACCCAAGAATTCACGTAGTTTCTTTATCTGTTATTGTATAAATAGTTGGGTGCGATAAGAAGTGATGACACCAGTTTAATAAGATTTACAGCGATAAATACAAGTGCCAGGAACTAATAATTGCTTTTTGATTGTGTTTAACAGCTGTTACTGTTTTCGAGCGTCTCGGCAAGTTCAATTAGTTAATAGCTCAACGAGAAAGAATGCGAAGCTCGACTGACTTCTCGCGATATCATTCAACCACGAATTTCTGTGCATGTTGGATGTATAAATAGCCACTGTCTAAAATTAGGCATTGATTCGAGTACGTAGTGATGCATTGTATTATTTTGGGATGACAATCTCGAACGCAATTATTTTGTGTAGTGAACTGTGTACGCACGATATTTTCGCTGCAATTAACCTTGCCTTTAATACGCACAATTTTCATTGCTGATTACATTGTGCGTAGGGGGACACTTAGAGAATGAATGCATGAGCTCACGGCTTTATCACCCCGAGCAGAATCTGGCCCACAACTTCCGGCGAAGGATTAAAACGCCGAATGTCTCAGCACTTCCGGAATGGACCGCGATCGATGCTGTCGATTTGTAGGGCGACATCTTGGTACCGGTTACAAGGATATTAAAAAAGTGGCAAACACTGGAGCCATTGTTTGGTTTTCGCGCATCCGTTCATCTCCGACTCATTTCCAGGACGTTGTAATTTATTCAAGTGGTCAATGGATTCATTGATAGCACGAGAACGCGCCTGCAGTTTTAAATCGATGACGGGGTTTCACGTACTTCAGCAGTTGCAGTATTAATGATTCCAGTCTGGCTTCAGTTTACGTGTGAAACAATTAATAGTGCCGTTGCTGAACTAAACATTTATGTGAGACACAAACTGAATGATCAGTATTCATAAAAAATAGTATACACAACGCGCAAGGGTAGTATGACTCGTATGATTTCCGCACTCGGTTAACGCCTCGTCAGTCAACATTCACCCTCTTTCACCAACATTCACCCACCCAAATAAAGTACTTGTATACCTCTTAATATTCGGCAATATATTCGTTGACAAATGAACTGCAGAGGTGTACTAAAAACTTCAAATACACAAGGGTAGTATGCCTCGTATGATTTCCGCACTCGGTCAACGCCTCGTCCGTCAAACTTCACGCTCGAATAAAATATTTGTATACCTCTTAATATTCGGCAATATATTTGGTGACAAATGAACTGCATAAGTGTACTAAAAACTTCAAATACACAAGGGTAGTATGACTCGTATGATTTCCGCTCTCAGTTAACGCCTCGTCCGTAAAACTTCTCGAATCAAATATTTGTATACCTCTTAATATTCGGCAATATATTCGTTGACAAATGAACTGCAGAGGTGTACTAAAAACTTCAAATACACAAGGGTAGTATAACTCGTATGATTTCCACTCTCAGTTAACGCCTCGTCCGTCAAACTTCTCGAATCAAATATTTGTATACCTCTTAATATTCGGCAATATATTCGTTGACAAATGAACTGCAGAGGTGTACTAAAAACTTCAAATACACAAGGGTAGTATGACTCGTATGATTTCCGCACTCGGTCAACGCCTCGTCCGTCAAACTTCACGCTCGAATAAAATATTTGTATACCTCTTAATATTCGGCAATATATTTGGTGACAAATGAACTGCATAGGTGTACTAAAAACTTCAAATACACAAGGGTAGTATGACTCGTATGATTTCCGCACTCGGTTAACGCCTCGTCCGCCAAACTTCACGCTCGAATAAAATATTTGTATACCTCTTAATATTCGGCAATATATTTGGTGACAAATGAACTGCAGAGGTGTACTAACAACTTCAAATACACAAGCGTAGTATGACTCGTATGATTTCCGTTCTCAGTTAACGCCTCGTCCGTCTAACTTCACGCTCGAATAAAATATCTGTATAAGTCTTAATATTCGGCAATATATTTGGTGACAAATGAACTGCATAGGTGTACTAAAAACTTCAAATACACAAGGGTAGTATGACTCGTATGATTTCCGCACTCGGTCAACGCCTCGTCCGTCAAACTTCACGCTCGAATAAAACATTTGTATACCTCTTAATGTTCTGCAATATATTCGTTGACAAATGAACTGCAGAGGTGTACTAAAAACTTCAAATACAAATTAACGCTGATGTATTTGCAAATCTGTGTGTGCATCTGTCGAGTACACATGATAAATTTTTGTGGATGTGTGAAAACATAATTAAATAAAACCACTCTGCAAATGGGCCTGTGGATTTGCATACATGCGTATATTTGTGCTGAGCAGCGCTGTTTGAACGCGCAATGAATATTTTTTATTGATATGTAATTTTGGATTTTGGCATGTACAATCAAATCAATGATTGCTGGCGGCCATATTTCGCGCGGCACTAAAACGAGAATAGCTGAGTATCCATTGTATATATTTTTTGTGGATATAACGAAACGCACCTAACACAATTATAGCAAAATCAATATTCAATCTTTTATTTAAGGCCTGAAGCAATATCACGCAGTGAATTTTACTCGCACAGTGGACGTGTCATAACTGTCACATCTTGCCACATCTGCTTTAGACAAAATCAATAATAGTTTTTTTAGTTTTTGCGTCGTCTGTAATGCCATTCAGGTCTGCAAATATCGTAGGAAACGTATTCGGCAAGTATACGAACCTGGAATATCTGCACTCACAAAATGCTTATTCTTAGTTTTTTGCTTGTTGCTTTGCAATGCGTTAAAATCAAGAGAATTTCATGTAAGTATACTTATCACAACCTAAAACTGCACTATTTTTTAAGATTAGACGGGTACAAAACGTATTTATGAATGTACTCGATTCTCAGTTATTTTGCTAAGTGGATAATCAAAAATATTACGCCCTACAATAATCGCCTACGTAATCATGAATTTATGTATTGGAAGCTTTATGCAACAGCTGACGCAACAGTGTCCTGTAATCCTGTATTACGCTGTATTACGTTGTATTACAACAGCGTCCCAGCGTACGCTACCTGCAATAAACTATTTACACCGCTGATTAATCAAAGAAAATATAAAACAATATAAGTAGTTATATTGTGAGAGTTCTAACTCACTCCCCGCAGAGATTTCGATTAATTAAATTAATCGCAATTTCCGCAATCCTCCCATTATAGCTGTGATCGATTAAATCCGCGAATTAAAAGCGCGAATTAAATTAATCGAAATCTCTGCGGGGGGTGAGTTAGAACTCTCACAGTATAACTACTTATATTGTTTTATATTTTCTTTGATTAATCAGCGGTGTGAAATAGTTTATTACAGGTTAACTCTCACAGTATAACTACTAATATATATTCGAGCATTACTTAAACAGAAATTCGTTCAATATAATTGTTTTGTAATTTTTCTTAATAATTTTTTCCACAACGCTCACCAATTGGCTTCGTATCTGAAGTATGTGTTGATAACTATGTTCCCTGCCAAGTTATTCGATTACAGCACGATTTACACCTATGTTCCAGCATACAAACAGCACGCTGCACACGAGTCTCAGATAAGTGTGGTACCAGCTGTAGAAAATTCTGTCAAAAAATATGTGATCCAATTCTTGTATAATAAATTAGTAGGCAGTAACCGCAGCGCGACGTTTCGCTGGAAAAACTTGGGGGAAGCTCCCCTGGGAGGCGAAAACACAATTTCCACGACGGAATTTCCCCGGGTTTGTGTATATTTAATTCGTTTGCTAAGGAGCGCTCATCGCGGATTACAATCACGATGACGATGTTCGCTTCACCACTGAACAGTGGACAAGATTCTGCGGCGTTTTTTAAAGCGGATCAGAAACTGGAATTAATCACGAAGTTCCTTTTGAAGTGCGTCCGTGGCTTGGTACATTTACATTCAGCTGTAGATTATTGGAATCGTTTAATTAGCGCCGATAAGGTTTCGGCACGTTTCTCCTGACTTAAATGCCGAATTGTATATCAACTTCAGATGCAACAATTTTTTTCTCGGAATGCTTTATCTAGTATAATAGTAGTTAGGCTGTGACAGTTCTAACTCACCCCCCGCAGAGATTTCGATTAAATTAATTCGCGCTTTTAATTTGCGGATTTAATCGACGTTCTAATCATAGCGGGGGTCATTTAGAACTGTCACAGCCTAACTACTGATAATTTTGACTCTCGAATGTATTAGAAATACTAGAAATTAGAGAAATTTAATCTTATAATCGAAGGAATGTAGTGTGTTCATTAAAATTCTAATTAAAAGTTAAGATTTATCATTAACTCAAAATTATCAGTAGTTAGGCTGTGACAGTTCTAACTGACGAACTCTCACAGCCCAAACTACTGAAAATTTTGACTCTCGAATGTATTAGAAATACTAGAAATTAGAGAAATTTAATCTTATAATCGAAGGAATGTAATGTGTTCATTAAAATTCTAATTAAAAGTTAAGATTTATCATTAAGTCAAAATTATCAGTAGTTAGGCTATGACAGTTCTAACTGACGAACTGTCACAGCCTAACTACTGATAATTTTAACTCTCGAATGTATTAGAAATACTAGAAATTAGAGAAATGGAATCTTATAAGGCATAAGGAATGTAATTTGTTCATTAAAATTCTAATTAAAAGTTAAGATTACATCCTCAGACAGATTTTTTTGCTCGTGGGATTATCTACATACTTTCGAATTCAATTCGAAACAAAGAAACAAGAAACATTCAAACAAGAAAAATACTTTTTGTGTAAATAAATATATTAATTCATATATATATCCTTAATACAGGATAATTATGTCCTGTCCACATTTGTTCTATCGGCTTAGACAGTCAATTATAATTAATGCTATACTTATATGGTGACTTAATCAACCAATTCATACTATTTCTACATTAAAGTGGTGTGTATACTTTTTATATTTTTTTAGTAACATGTAGGTTAGGTTAGGTTAGGTTAGGTTAAGCAGTAATGGATTTTAATTATCGCTAACGTGAGAAGTCTTATGGGTCCCAGCCAAACTTAAAATTTGCTTTGAAGTGCGGATAAATGCCAAAAACCGCGAAAAAGTTGGCAGCTTATCAGTTTGTTCGTAAAAAAACAAGCGAATGTTAATGTTCACATAACTGCTTGCAGTTTGCAACTTACCGCGGGAACAGCAAAAACATCAGAGACAAAGTTTTAGGTGAATACTATCCGGCAAACCGACAACCACAAGTGTAGGAAACATGTGCGATCGAGATAATTCTGAAATATATTATCGCAGTTATCGCACTAGTCGAATAATTTGCTGGGAAACCGATGATAACAAGTCTTACGCTGTTGTACTGTTTTAATTTTGACAATGTATACAATATTTTAATGAGGTGGAATGGGAAATACCTACATATCATATATCTTTTTATTTATAATGTCAAGCTCTTGTGAAACGATCATTTATTGCATTGAAATTGTTATTGAAAACTGTTATTGATTTCAATTGTTATTGAAACGAACATTTATTGCATGATTTATTGTACAATTTCGTTACCTTAATTAATTACACCGTGTAATATGAATGTAATGTAATGTAATATTTTGTTTATTGTACAATTATTATATTATTGTCAATTGTACTTGTGTACAAAAAGTAATGTAATATAAATGTGATAAATACGCAATGCAAAGAAATCGTATCATTTATTGTGCTATAAATTTGATCGTTCCATATAGAAAACGCTGCATTTCTGCACACAGACAGTACAATTTCTTGTAACACAAGCCGTCAAATAAATCCTGCAGTAAATGGGATCATGTAACACGTGCTTAAAAGTAATAGATATTTTGAAATTGCAAAATTATCACTTGTACTACATCCTTTGGGTTAAACAATTACTAATGTATGAAATAAAGTTGCGCACTTTTTAAAATTTTCAAAATTGTTTTTTATTGTTCACGACAATTGTTTCGCCACACTGTGGCTTCTTCAGGTGAAGAAATGATGAAAAATAAAAAAAATTAAGTGAAGAAGCCACAGTGTGGCGAAACAATTGTCGTGAACAATAAAAAACAATTTTGAAAATTTTAAAAAGTGCGTAACTTTATTTCATACATTAGTAATTGTTTAACCCAAAGGATGTAGTACAAGTGAAATCTAATTTCTAATAGGAACTTCGTGTAACACTACAAACTTATAAGATTTCCAATTGTACTGATTGAGTCTGTGCATAGACTGGTATTGGGAAATTAATTCTGCATTTTAACCATTAAATAGGATTTTTGCTGATGATTTTAGTGAAACAAATTGGATTCTGCAGTTTTAGTAAGCAGTCAGCTAATAAATGATGTAAAAAAAAATGTTTTTTGTTATTAAATAATTACTAAACATTTTATGTGTTACATTTTGCAATTGCAATACACGTGTAAATAAAATGATGACAATTTCTAAAAGCATTTAGTATTATCGCTTGGTGCAATAATTATCAAGTTCAATTAGACAGAAAGATAACATTTTTGCATAATAAGCGAGCTTTGAAATGATTCACATTTTAATGGAAGTATTTGATAAGTGGTGGTGATTATTGTTTAGGTAGTCGGAATTGATTGTGGCAGAACAAACAAATATGTAGATTTGCTGCGTTAAAATATAAAATGTGCTTGCAGACATTATAAACTGTAAAGTGAATGATTACGAGGTCATGCTTAAATAATACAATTTGGGTCTCTGAGGTAATGCACTGCGGTTTGTTTACAAATAAAACAAGCATTTTAATATTATTGCGTTATCTTGATGCGACATTTCAGGCGAAAAATACGGTTGTTTGGACAGGAGTCCAGATTTTTCTTTGGTCATGATGAAAATTTGAATAGTTTCTTCAGAGAAGGTCAAATAAATTAACATAACGTACCGCGTGATGGGCAATATCGATTAGAAACAACCCCTGCATTTCCCTATATATACAATGAGTGCACGAAAATGCCGCAATGTAAAAACACGTTATAAAGAAGCCGGGAAAAAATAGAAATTTCGGATGTAGTACGGTGGTGGTTATCTAAAGGACGTGCCGACTTACCTACAACTTATGTGCAATACACAGGTCCATGCCAAATTGTTTTTAATTGTGAATAACATATTGTTATTGACAATTAACGGTCGCGAGATGCCTATTGTGTCCCTCGGTGCTGCGGCTCACAGTTACGGTCACTTAGGGCGCGTGTTTCTGTCAGCATTTATGCGGATTTCGATTTAACAAGTGCTCATTCGTTTTGTCCGGTCTGATACGAATGGGCGTCTGTTCGCTTTGCGGCGCATCTGGCCAAATGCGGAAACACCATTGCCCGCATCCTTCTCTGTCTCTCGCGCGCGCGACGCCCGATCCAGGACCGGCGCATGGCGTCGTTTTCATTCCCCGCTCTAGATGCCCCCACCGGCCATGTGGCGCCGACAAACTTTTATGCCACAACATTTTCCAATAGAACTCTGCCTTAGGTGGCATCCCACAAGGGCTCATGATCTAAACCAGGGTTTCCCAAAATTTTTCTGGGATGAACCCAAAATATGTTTACTGCTGAAGGCAAGTCTTCTGTAGCAGTAGATTGAAAATCCAGTGTGTGGCAACCCACCAGGGTACCATCATCTAAACCAGGGTTTCCTAAACTTTTCCTGGGATGAACCCAAAAAATGTTTACTGCTGAAGGCAAGTCTTCTGTAGCAGTAGATTGCAAATCTAGTGTTTGGCAACCCACCAGTGTACCATAATCTAAACCAGGGTTTCCTAAACTTTTCCTGGGATGAACCCAAAAAATGTTTACTGCTGAAGGCAAGTCTTCTGTAGCAGTAGATTGCAAATCTAGTGTTTGGCAACCCACCAGGGTACCATAATCTAAACCAGGGTTTCCTAAACTTTTCCTGGGATGAACCCAAAAAATGTTTACTGCTCTTCAGCAGCTAATGTTTACTGCCTTCGCAAGTCTTCTGTAGCAGTAGATTGCAAATCCAGTGTTTGGCAACCAACGAGGGCAGCATAATCTAAACCAGGGTTTCCCAAACTCTTCTTTGGTTGTTATTCCGCAGTGAGTTTCTTGGAGTTACGAGGTCTATTTGGTTTAAATGCATGTCTTTGGAGATGTAAATCTGGATGTTTGGTTCTTATGAAGACTGTTGGCAGAGTTGTGTTGTTTTGTCATTTAGTATGCTTGTTGAATGCTTGTTGTTCATTGTTGTCCTTGTTGGCCAGGAGATCGTATTGATTGTTTGGCCGCGTGTCATTCTAGCTCATTTAGCATTAACCAGGGTGCACGTGTAGTCTTCTACTACGGACGCGAGCTAGTTTGCACCCCAATAACCCCAACAAGACAATAAATGTAACGAACAGTTCGCAATTTTAAAGAAGTTTGGCCAATAATCTAAGAAATCGGTTATTCGCCACTCTTTCTCTGCATGCTATTCTGGAGGAGCAAGGTCAAAAAGAAATAGCAATATGCTTGGTCAAATAAAAGTTTTCAATAAGAGAGAGAGAATAAGAGAACAGGAGCGAAGAGTTTTCATGAAATATTAGAAATGTAGATGAAATTCGTGCATAATGCAAATAGTTCCATCTGCAAAATGAAGAACAAATATTTTTAAATTTTACTTCCATGAACGAAATAGTAACTCCATTAAGATCAAAGCTAAATGTAAAAACTATATCAGCAGATGCAGTCAATGCAGAAAGTTATATTTTCGATTTTCTTACTCATTTAATACTGAAACTTTGTCAAATTTTCAGGAGAATTAGCTTCAGATATACTGATCACAAATCTAGTATATACTTTCGATTTTCTCACTTATTTAATACTGAAACTTTGTCAAATTTTCATGAAAATTAGCTTCAGGTATACTGAATACATATCTAGTATTAAATACGTAATTAATACATTTTCAGGAAATTCAATAATAGCTAACCCTTACTTGTCAATGCAAAAAGTTATATATTCGATTTTCTCACTTATTTAATACTGAAACTTGGGCAAATTTTCAGGAGAATTACCTTCAAGCATACTGAAAACAAATCTAGTATTAAATGTGCAATTAATAAATTTTCTGAAATTTCAGTAATAGTTAACTCATACTTGTCAATGCAAAAAGTTATATATTCGATTTTCTCACTTATTTAATACTGAAACTTGGGCACATTTTCAGGAGAATGAGCTTTAGGTACACTAAATACAAATCTAGTATTAAATATGCAATTAATAAATTTTCATGAATTTCATTAATAGCTAACTCATATTTGTCAATGCAGAAAGTTATACTTTCGATTTTGTCACTTAATTAATACTGAAAGTTTGCCAAATTTTCAGGAGAATTAGCTTCAGGCATACTGAAAACAAATCTAGTATTAAATATGCAATTAATAAATTTTCAGGATTTTCAGAAATAGCTAACTCATACATGTCAATGCAGAAAGTTATACTTTCGATTTTCTCACTTATTTCACACAGAAACTTTGTCAATTTTTTAGCAGAATTAGCTTCAGGTATACTAAACATAAATGTACTATTAAATATGCAATTAATACATTTTCAGGAATTTCAGTGATAGCTAACTCATACTTGTCAATTCAGAAAGTTATACTTTCGATTTTCTCACTTATTCAGTACTGAAACTTTGCCAAATTTTCAGTTGAATTAGCTTCAGGTATACTGAACACAAATCTAGTATTAAATATGCAATTAATAAATTTTCAGGAAATTCAGTAATAGCTAACCCATACTTGTCAATGCAGAAAGTTATACTTTCGTTTTTCTCACTTATTTCATGCTGAAACTTTGGCAAATTTTCAGGAGAGCCTTCAGGTATACTGAATACAAATCTTGTATTCAGTCCATTTGTCTCTGACATAGGTATAATAAAAATATAAGTACATGTCTTCAAACTATGCAATTCGCTAACACCCTGTATAACAATTCGCAATAAAATACACATTATTTTATCAATGCAACGTAGATTGAGTTAACAAGGTGTTTTCATAAACCTAAAGTGTGAAAAATGTTGTCCAATTATTGATTTCACGTGTAAGGATAACTGTTACCCTTAACAGCATACTTGAGCAACATATTTCAGAAATCGTTAAATTGAAGGACTGGAAATAACTGTTGAATTAAACGTAAGGTTTTATTAAATCACACTTGCTATTTTAAAATAAATACAAATTATTTATAAATCAATATTTATTTCCAATATATTAATTTTCACATTACTATTATCATCAAGATTAATTTTTGGTTTCTTATAAACTGAATAAAATATATAAAACAGCACAAACATTTTAAAAATCAAAATACAAAATTGCAACACATAAAAATTATTTTTTGTTGGAATCGGACAAATGTCCCCAAACAAAATCTAATTTTCATTATTTTTTAACAGCTGCGGCGTTCTCTACATGAGCAATCTTCCGAGCTTGAATCACTGCTCTCGCAACACCCACAGGTGCAGTCATCACTAGAACTGCTGTAGACTTGAGTGCGTCTTGACGTGACAGCCTGTGTAGAATGTACGATATTAAACAATGCTTATAAAAATTACCCTAATTAGGGTAAGTTAATTACCCTAAATTTTGAGACTGCAGTTTTTTTTGTAGGCTTTGGTCTGGTCGCTGCCTTCTTCTTTGGTGCAGGTTTCTTCGCAGTTGGTTTTCCGCGGGGTACACAGTCAGACATTGTATTAATATTCTAAAGAAATGGTCAGAAAAATAAAAAATTACAAAAAAAATTACAATGCAAATTGCGAATGGCTGTCCACACTAACTGGCTTATCTACAGCAGAGTAAATAAAAAATAACACGTGGTCAATTCAAAATCTATTCAAATATTTTTCAGAAAACTTTACATATACATATCTTTTTTAATCAAGCAATCATACAGTCATGAACAATGGCAATGCTTATGATTATGTATTTATATTCTGTTTAACTGTTAAATAGACTGGACTATTAGCCAAAATTTACGTTTTTTTCTATTTCTCTATGTACATAATTTTCTTTTCATTAATATGTTACGAAAATATTTAAATTTTTAATCAAATTATAAAATTTAATAATTAATAAATAATTAATTTAATGATTATCATATAATCAAATTGGAGTTCAAATAAATTATCAACGTTTCTCATTCTATAACAAAATTGTATTCTCTATAATAGTTTTATTAATTCATTTAGTAAACGAATAATTATTCCTTTAAATTTATTTACAGTAGCTTTTATTTAGTTAAATAATAATAAAATGTGCCCTAGATTTAAAACTTGATTGTAAATCTTGTATAAATTGCAGGCTATAATATTAACTAGCTATTAAAAATAAGTTGAACATTGTATAAAAAACAACCACGTGGATTAGAATGGTGTACTTACTGTTTATTTCTTACTTCTTATTCGGTGGGCTGCTCGCCGTTAAATGGCTTGACTTGTTACTTCTTTCAATAAATTCAATTCTGAAGGAAACAAAAAAATATTTTACCTAGGTGGGGAACAATTATTTGCGTGCAAATATGTGCACTTCCCAAATATAGGCGCAAGATTTAAAATGTTCTTACCGAATATAATGGAAAAATGTGTGCACCAAGACACAATTTTAAGTAATTGCACATAATTATTGTCTTGGCAGCGTGATTTGTTCGTAATTAATGCGCAATTAACTTACTTGAATGCCAGTCAATGTGTAATAGTTGAAACCATTAAATGTCTGTTAAATAATCGTAATATCACCATAAAGTAGTAAATATAAGTTCAAAAATCACTTCCCTATCACGTATGCATGTTTAATCGCCTAATTGGCGCCAATAAATGGATTAAAACCGATAATTAAAATAATAATTTAAATATTTTTACGTGGGGCGACATCTGGCGGCAACTGATCGAACCAATGTTATTGCGGTATAATTTTAATTAAGCGTCCAATCAAAAATATCTTCAAATAAAATCGATAGCCTTCGTCCTTATGAACCCGAATCTGCAACTTGGTACATATAATTTTTTCATTGTAGCAATACTGCCACTGCCACTCGCAATTATGTTTATATTAAGTGTTTGGGGGGGGTTTTTGGTAACAAGAGGATGGGATGAAGGATGTATAGCTCTATGGCATATACTTTATAATGGGGATTTGGTAGCAACAATAATGGGGTGGGGATGGGGGAGGGAAATCCCCCAGGGGTGGAAAAAGGATTCGGCAGACATTAAGTCTGCCTCGCCACAACTCTCAACCTCCGGGCATCATCATCGGTTTTGTCGGTTGCGGCGAAATTGTATGCTTAAAAAAAAAACTGGTGGGGTTTTTAATTTGATTAGGCAACCGTAAGAGTTTACGTAGGCAGCGATATAGCATCTAGCGGTGACCGGATGAGCTAAACGCGCTTGCGCACTCAGAACACCGATGGCGTTAATGCCATCTAGCAGCGACTAGCGTAGCATATTCATTATCATTAATATATCAATATAATATATCAAGCATTATATATCATTACACGTACGAATTATTTTAATCATAGAGCCATGTTTCAGCTACAATATGCAAAAAAGTTTAAGTTTCGATTTCACTCACAAGAGAAATTATGAATATTTTAAATCGTTGATATTTATCTCTTCCTTTGAAATCGCAGCGTTATACTTAGAATATACACTTTCTATAGTTGCAAGAAACCAAAATATAGTACCAAATTCTCGCAAACACTATCCAATAATTGGAGGTTTATTATTTCCCTTCAAAATATATCATAATCAAAAGTTAAATATTAATTGATACTTTGTAATTATTGTGTAAATTGTGTAGTTTACATTATTCGGATGTATATCTGATTCTCAGAATCGTGACATGTGGAAATGTAAATAATATGGAACTTATAAAATACCTAATTAAATGAATCAAAATTTAATTTGAAAAGCGCGCCTTTTTTTCAGGATTCGTAAGGTATCGTGTATAGTCGTATTTCCACTTTAATAAAGATTACTACACTACCAACATTAGCAAACAATAATAAGGTTATTTCCAATATTTTGCATATACCATTAAACCTGCAATATATATTATAAACAATTTCTGTAATTGTTTCTACATATATCTATTAAAAATGCTCATATATCTTTTAAAAATGAATAAGCCATTCATCAACATCTAACCTAAAAATACAATTGTTTTTGTTTATTTTACGAATTAATAATGATTCTTCAATGAAAAGTGGTCCTATTTGTGACTAATCTATTTTATAAACGTCGTTTTTATTCAAACACATTTGTAATTTAGGTATTAACTCAAAGATCATGTTTCTTTACATTGCAATTGCTGAACAATAAATTACAGTCCTATAACTAACAATAAGATGTTAATTATTCCTGTTTTAACAATTTAGTTTCTGTGATGAGTTAGCATAAATGCTATCAGTAAATTAAAATATAAAAATTCCTCATTATTATACTCCCAAGTTTTTAAGAGATTTAATCTGTGTTCACTTACTGATTAAATCACTCATTATATGCACTGATTGAAGCTTTTTCTACTGTAAAGTGATGCATATAGCTGCTTAATTAACTATTGGACTAATAAACTATATTTGTTGATAACTTGCTTTACTGATTAATTCTAGAAGTATGTAATTAGTTGATTATATTTTTTACCTGAAGTATGTTTAGGAAAATAAAGATTAATTAGTACATTTTTATGAAATAGGAGAATTATATTTATGATTGCAATTTTGCATTATAGAAAGGCATACAAATGTATGCAGTTTGAATATTTAAAATTTAATTGCGGAAAGAATAAGGCACCGCCTTACAATTTACTTTAATCAGTAGTTAATTTCTTTCGATATAATTTTATTAATGGCAGTCGTGCAAACTCTCTGATGATTGATTGATTTGAGATTGGGCCTAAGTTTTTATTGCTTTCATTAAGATTTGATAAAACTATTTATTATAAAATGTGTAAGTAATACCAATGATTATAATACCCATATTATAATCAATGGTAATACATATACATTTATTTTTAGAAATAATGTATAGTTCAAGTCTGCGAAGATTGTTAGATAGACATGTCCACAACAGATATAAACGTTTCAAAAGTACACCAAAAACAAGCAATACGATTTGTGCTCTTGCATCAGGTAATTTTCTTTTTTTCTTCATACTAAATTCATCCAGTAAACCTTATTTGAATCATTTAAAGTGCACATATATTTCTAACATATCTTATTACACTAGTATTGAAATTGGAATTGTGTAAAACAAATTCACATTTTAGGGAAGGGAAAATGCGGCATTTCTGTGATACGAGTATCAGGACCCGATAGCGGAAATATTCTAACCGACTTCACTAAATTAAACAAACTGCCTCCAGAACGAAAAGTTGTGTATAAAGATGTTGTGGATCCTCTGACGGGTGATACAATAGATACTGGAATTATATTATGGTTTCCGAATCCAAGGAGTTTTACAGGCGAAGACGTATGTGAGTTTCAGGTGCACGGCAGCCCAGCAGTAGTGAATGATCTTTTAGGAGCTCTGACTTCCAGACCTAATGTTCGCTTGGCTGAGCCAGGAGAATTTTCAAGAAGGGCTTTTTATAATAACAAATTAGATTTAACGGAAATTGAAGGATTAGCTGATTTGTTACAAGCAGAGACAACACAACAACGAAAACAAGTAAAATAAAAAACATTTTTAGTTTTAACATTAACATTACAAGTTTTTTGTTTTTACATGAAAGATTATTCTACATCGTGTAAAATTTTCATGGTGTAATTAAATTTTTATTTATAGAAATCAGTTTTTCCTAAGTTTGTTGCATTTCAGGCATTTCAAAGTATGAAGGGCAAGTTGCGCTTAATGTTTCAAAATTGGCGCGACGTTTTAATAAAATCAATAGCTCACATGGAAGCTTATATAGACTTTTCAGAGTCTGATGACATCGACTTTAATCCTAATTCCATATTGAATTCGATCAGAGGAGTAAAGTTAGAAATGGAAAGGTGCGTGGAGGATAGCAAGAAAGGTTTAGCTTTGAAAACAGGCATTCAGGTGCCCATATATGGGCTTCCAAATGTAGGAAAAAGCAGTTTCTTTAATACAATTAGTGCGTATTAATATATTATTCGATATACATTTGTAATTACTTCATCTTTATTGTACATACAGCTAATTCAAATCGTGCAATTGTATCGGAAGAAGCAGGAACAACAAGGGATGTATTAGAAAAGTCGTATGATGTTGGAGGGTTTCCAGTAACATTTTTAGATACTGCAGGTATACGATCTAAAGCATCGAATAGTATTGAAAAAGAAGGAATTGCAAGAGCCGTCAATGCCCTACAGGAAACTGAAACTTATATACATATTTTAATATGCCCAATGACAGATTTTGTCGAAAATTTTAATGAAGTCGAGTTTTTAAAACATTATGTTCATTCAATGGGTTTAAGTCAAGAACTAATCAATTCAGATGCATGTGAATTACAAGAACTGTTCAAATTTAAGACTATAGTGGTAATGAACAAAATTGATTTAGTGCCTAATTTTGAACAGTATTGTAAAGAACAGGATATTATTTGTTATACTTCTTGCAAAAATGTATCTGGGTTTGACAAGTTTTCAAAAATTTTAAGCAGTCATTTGCATCATATGTAAGTATAAACCGTAAAAATAATCAATTATTGTTACTATTTTTGATTGTTCTAGTTTTCCTCAAGGCTATAATGAAAATCCCCGCTTGACAAGTTTGAGACAGAAAACACATCTAATCGACTGTATTGCTAGTTTGGAGAACTATATAACTCGATTTAATAATAATTCATATAATGTCGATTACGTTTTAGCAACAGGAAATCTCCGAAAAGCACTTAGGGCGTTAGGATTTATTACTGGTCACGTGGTAAATGAAGAAATATTAGATATAATGTTCGAGGACTTTTGCGTGGGAAAATAAATTAAAAAATACTTATTGTGTATTATTTTATCAATGCAACGTAGGTTGCTTTAACAAGGTGTTTTTATAAACCTAAAGTGTGAAAAATGTTGTCCAATTATTGATTTCACGTGTAAGGATAACAGTTACCCTTAACAGCATACTTGAGCAACATATTTCAGAAATCGTGAAATTGAAGGACTGGAAATAACTGTTGAATTAAACGTAAGGTTTTACTAAATCACACTTGTTTTACTATTTTAAAATAAATACAAATTATTTATAAATCAATATTTATTTCCAATATATTAATTTTCACATTACTATCATCATCAAGATTAATTTTTGGTTTCTTATAAACTGAATAAAATATATAAAACAGCACAAACATTTTAAAAATCAAAATACAAAATTGCAACACATAAAAATTATTTTTTGTTGGAATCGGACAAATGTCCCCAAACAAAATCTAATTTTCATTATTTTTTAACAGCTGCGGCGTTCTCTACATGAGCAATCTTCCGAGCTTGAATCTCTCGCAACACACAGCTCTCGCAACACCCACAGATGGAATCTTTAGAAGAACTGCTCCTGACTTGACTGCGTCTTGACGTGACTGCCTGTGTAGAATGTACGATATTAAACAATGCTTATAAAAATTACCCTAATTAGGGTAAGTTAATTACCCTAGATTTTGAGACTGCAGTCTTCTTTGGTGCAGGTTTCTTTGCAGTTGGTACACAGGGTACACAGTCGGCAGGGTACACTTTCGGCAGGGTACACAGTCAGACATTGTATTAATATTCTATAGAAATGGTCAGAAAAATAAAAAATTACATAAAAAAAATTACAATGCAAATTGCGAATGGCTGTCCACACTAACTGGCTTATCAGCAGCAGAGTAAATAAAAAATAACACGTGGTCAATTCAAAATCTATTCAAATATTTTTCAGAAAACTTTACATATATCTTTTTTAATCAAGCAATCATACAGTCACGAACAATGGCAATGCTTATGATTATGTATTTATATTCTGTTTAACTGTTAAATAGACTGGACTATTAGCCAAAATTTACGTTTTTTTCTATTTCTCTATGTACATAATTTTCTTTTCATTAATATGTTACGAAAAGATTTCAATTTTTAATCAAATTATAAAATTTAATAATTAATAAATAATTAATTTAATGATGATCATATAATCAAATTGGAGTTCAAATAAATTATCAACGTTTCTCATTCTATAACAAAATTGTATTCTCTATAATAGTTTTATTAATTCATTTAGTAAACGAATAATTATTCCTTTAAATTTATTTACAGTAGCTTTTATTTAGTTAAATAATAATAAAATGTGCCCTAGATTTAAAACTTGATTGTAAATCTTGTATAAATTGCAGGCTATAATATTAACTAGCTATTAAAAATAAGTTGAACATTGTATAAAAAACAACCACGTGGATTAGAATGGTGTACTTACTGTTTATTTCTTACTTCTTATTCGGTGGGCTGCTCGCCGTTAAATGGCTTGACTGGTTACTTCTTTCAATAAATTCAATTCTGAAGGAAACAAAAAATATTTTACCTAGGTGGGAAACAATTATTTGCGTGCAAATATGTGCATTTCCCAAATATAGGCACAAGATTTAAAATTTTCTTACCGAAATATAATGGAAAAATGTGTGCACCAAGACACAATTTTAAGTAATTACACATAATTATTGTCTTGGCAGCGTGATTTGTTCATAATTAATGCGCAATTAACTTACTTGAATGCCAGTCAATGTGTAATAGTTTAAACCATTAAATGTCTGTTAAATAATCGTAATATCACCATAAAGTAGTAAATATAAGTTCAAAAATCACTTCCCTATCACGTATGCATGTTTAATCGCCTAATTGGCGCCAATAAATGGATTAAAACCGAAAATTAAAATAATAATTGAAATATTTTTACGTGGGGCGACATCTGGCGGCAACTGATCGAACCAATGTTATTGCGGTATAATTTTAATTAAGCGTCCAATCAAAAATATCTTCAAATAAAATCGATAGCCTTCGTCCTTATGAACCCGAATTTGCGCTGTAGCTTCATAAATAACTGAGAAAACGGCAAAACAAAATCGTCAGTTTTGAACTTAGTTTCAAAATTCTGCAGTGCTTTTTTTCGGCCCATACAGGAACTTGTTTATTTATTATTTTGTGCTTCTATAAATGATTAGTTTCAGGAGGATTAATAACCACAAAATTGTATTGTTTAATGGTAATTTGTACTATTACCATGCCATGATTGTAAATACGAAGTATGGGGAGAAAATTGACTAACAGTCACTGCATACAGAAATAAGTTGACAAAAAAATGAACAATTGCGAAAATAATACTTCCAAAATTGTTTATTTGTTAGTAACAGAAATGCATTAAATTTTTAGTAATCTTTAAATATTTGTATCATGTATATAATAAACACAATATTACGACTCAATTTATTTAAAATGTTTCCTTTTGCAGATAACTTTTGTACATGATTTAAGGAGATTAGAAGTTAGCCCAGCATAAAACTTATCCAAAAGACAGACTGAAACTCCTGAAATACAAGAGTAGAAGTTGTATACAAATACAATGAAAACTTATTGCCCCACAATATAATTTTTTAATACAGTATTATCATAAGAATCACTTGCCTACATGTGTAACCTGTTGTACTAAAAGTAGAAAGTGAAATTTAATACATATTATACACTGTAAATAAAAGAAACCTCTAAAAACTATAAATGCAGAAACAAATAAGGATATGTATTGTTTACAATTGGCCAAGAACACAATGTATAATTATACTGTACATTATAGTTTATGATGAAAAAGAATTCCTCTAAGCTAGATTAATAATTTTTGATATAACTAAAAGTGATACTTTCAGAGATTCTGCATCCAATTATGATCACCAATAACATACAATTTTGTTTATGTAAATAACAAAATAGCTATTCATATTTTGAAAATCTAGGAAATAAGGAAGTTATTACAATGTAATACTTGTATTATTCTTAATATAGTTCTTTAAATTACTTTCTAACTTATAACATAAAGTCTTGTTTTCCTAAAATTATTACACAGTAAATAATATGTTTGTATATATGCAAAACAACCTAATGTTTGTTTTTTTTTAATTTCATGAATCAGGCCAAAAAATAACACATGTTGAAATTGGTAGAGATTATAAACTTTAAAACATTACTTATTATCTAAATACTTATGTCGCACATGCATTTGAGCAAGTAATTTGAGCATTATGAAACACACCTCTCATTTAATAAGTAACATTTTAACAATACAGATATACACCAATTTTAGAATTGAGAGAACATTAAATTTACAAAGATACAAGATTGTTTATTAATATTTAGTGAACAAAAAGAATGGAATACAAACCAATAAGAGGCATATTTTAAACTCACACGCAATATTAATTCCCTTGAAGAGAAAATAAATAATAGAACAGCTATAGGGCCCAACATCATTCGACACAATATTGATACATATCAGTGCTACATTACACAGACGTGACGAACAAGTTTCCGTTTGTGGTTTAGAGTAAATGTGCGACACGAATGCAAAGAATTTTATCAAATGCAAATAAGCACTCCTCCAATTATATAGGGACCTGATTGGATATAATTAGTTTATTTATATGTTAAATATCTTAATGCTAAGTCAACTAATTATTCAGGTTCCTTAATCTATTGCCATCAAAACTTATCCATAAGTAACAAATTCTCTAGTGTCATAATGTCAAAAAAATTGGCACACTTGGTTTTGTTGTTTACTTCTTATAGTTCGATTAAATAAACTAATAACTGTTATCTTATGAAATGAACATTGCAGTTCATGCAAAAGGCACGAGGAAACGTATGTTATGTTCTCATTATTTATTTCTAAATTTAGACAAGTTAGGCAGTATAAATAATAAATTAAACAAGTTAAAAAATAATTAAGTTATTATTTAAATTATTGCACCACATTTCCGTTATGTGTTCCTTAAATGTTAATAACGCATTTTGCAATGGTTTAATTATAAGGTATTAACGTTTAGGGATTCAAACAGTGTAGTATACAATTGGAGAAAGCTCGCCCATATTAATTTGATACAATTACTTATTTTTACTGCGAAATGTGATTAATTTTTTCAAAGGATCTATATACATTATATCTTCATGAGCAGGGGTTCAGAAATCCAGTTACCCACTTTTCACAGGCAAAACCCATCGTAAACAATTTCGGCGAAATAAAAAATGGGGAGTACATTCATTGTCTAGCTGGTACATTTAAATTGGATTTCTGGAGCAGTGTTCATGAGTATTTAATAAGGTAGATTTAACGAAGTTTCTAGACCAACTCTTTTTTCTTGCTGGTAAGTTATATGACGATTTTTTTTGTAGGCAATAAAATGATCAATATTTTCTTACGAATGTATAAAAATTGTAAAATTCTTCGAGGACACTATTGATAATATGTGCATTACTCTATATGTTATTATGTGTTATGTTATTATGCATACAAACGTGGTATTGATGCAAAGTAATACACTTTTTTATTTGCTCACAGTGAATATTTACATGATTTTTAGCTGCACATTCATTTCTAATAATTTTTTTATAGACGTAAATATTCAACCTTAATGACTCCGAAGGGTGGAAGGGCCACTCATCATTAAAACCTACCCACAATGATTGTTAAAACCTTACGTTCAATACCAGTGGCTAGGCCATGCAACTGTTCTAGCAACCATTTTCTGTAAGAAGAAATTAATATCACTTCATATTTATTTATCCCAAAACCGCAGTTTCTTAGTAGATATAACCTATCGTATGAAGTTGCTATATTTACATATACAATTTGTATTACTAAAAAGAGTAAATAACATAAATTGAAATAATGAATCAATTAGTATGTTTAAACATTAATTATACTAATATTGAGTAGATTAAAAGTGATTTCAGTTACATTACAATTAAGTACTGTGACTAAGGAGGTAAGATATTTGTTCCAGAGTTACTTATGGTTATGTAGTTCTTGATAAATAAATATGAATGAATATCCCAATAGCACATATTATTACACAATATTGCCTCACTTAAAAGATTGTCACTTTTCAATATGTCCCACTTGTATAATATATACACTGCTAGCAAGTGGTTTCAAGTATAGGACAACGGCATGCACTCAGGCATGTAGAGACGTTACTATTACAAACCGGCAAAGACCTTGTTTTTGGTGGAGGCAGGGGTTTAACATGAGGAGAATTCCGAGCACTACTGCATTGACGTTCCAGCATTCCAGTTAAAATATGTAAGGGCGATTGGTTGGCTTCCTTTGCTTGATGTGTGGGCCGACTAATGGTCAAGCCCACCGCTATAGGCTAGAATAATTTCTCCCCTGGTGAACTGGAAGTACCGGAACTAACTGTGCACTCTTCTCCCACCAGCTGATGTCAGTTAATCAACTCCACGTTTACAAATTGCTTCAGTCTCTCTAAGTATGCTGGGTATAGTTCTACATCGTTGTGGCCCGCACCCTGAAATTCAAACCATTTACAGACAATCACCAACCACAATTGAATCGATTATTTCAGAAACCTGTTAAGTGTACATTTTAAAATTTTCCGGAAACAAAGAAAAACACTATATCTTTCACATATTATATGTATATTTTAATTTAATATCCCATTAAATGAAATATCAGTTGAAAGAAGTCAATTTCGTTTAAGTTTAGCCGTATTATACATTTAAAACGCTGAAGTATTGATGAATTTAAGGAAAAGTATGCAAAATATAAGTAGTCGACTCTTACAATTAAATTAGATATATTTATTATGCATGTAATAAGTTAATTTCTTGAATAAAATATGGTAAAATATAAGTAGTCGACTCTTACAATTAAATAAGACATATTTATTATGCATGTAATAAGTTAAATTCCTGAATAAAATATGTTAAGTATAATATAAAAAATACACACATTTAGATAAGACTAATTTAGCCTTGTTGGGGCAATTACAGGTGAATTCGTATAAATAACAATCATGATAAACTGTTTAGCCAATTGCTCTCCGGAAATATGGAAAAAGCTTGTTCAAATAATGATATTCTTGATACGATAACCACACGTCAAACAGAGGGGAGATAACTGTATATTGACGTAGCTAATGGCATTACAAATGAGAGACATAGTCATGTTTACTGTACAGTTATCTGGTGCAAGGTTATGGCATTGAGAGCTTATAGACAGCAACTACAGACAAATAAAAAATTCTACTCTGTCAATAAAAAAATCAATAACAATTATGTGCACTCCTGTGCACCATATATAAGTTGAGCACAAATAGATACCCTACGATATAACGAAAACCTAGTGTAGGCAGCTAATGACTATTCATTACTTTTGACAGATTTAGATAACTTATATGTATTATACATACATGGGTATGCATATATATATATATATATATATATATATATAAATATATATATATATATACATACATATAAGCTACCTAAGATACAAAATGTAAGAATTTAAATAGTTGAATAATTTTAATAGTTGACAAGTTAAATTAAAACGGCTGAAGATAAATTAAAAACCTTAAGATTTTTGAACAAAATCAACATTTTGAAAATAATTATCGATTACCAGAAGTCCGCGAATACTCATGTTTTTGTTCACAGGTAACTGTTCTAACTCAATTAGTAACAATGTTTTTTTAATTGTTATTACAATTGGTAACACACCTACACTAATTGGTAGAAGGTGTAATGATAAATATATATATATATATATATATAAATATATATATATATATATATATATATATTTGTATATATATATATACAATTGGTAACACATAGTAGTCCAGAAATATCACGTATGTTCAATTTTGGAAGATAAAGTCGTGCATATTTAGTATTGATTATACTCAAAATTCGGATGGAAAAATTACTTACTTCAACCCAAAGTGGCTCCACTGCTTTTGGGCATCTTTCAAATATTGTACGGCCGTGTGTAAAGTCTATGATCTCATCTTCAGTTCCGTGGATTAATAATGTTGGAGATGTAACTTTTGGAACCTTATCAATACTGGAAGAAAATCCGAAAAAGTTACACTAGTATTTGTTAATTATAAATATTCAGCCTTAAATTGCTAGTAATTTTATGAGTTAAGTTATTTTGATGGAAAGAAATAATCACCATTAATATTAAATGTATGGAAATAATATCTAGTAGTGGCAAGTTGCCACCTATCTACTTTGAATTTTGGACAAATTCCAAAACAATAAATAACATTCTTAGTTATTTCACTAAACATTTCTTTTGTAATACAAAGTACACAACTTCATACTTGCGAGAAGAAGCATACATAATATATACTATTTAACAGTGTCGACAAATCAATAGTAGTTTCTCCACTGGATGATTTGTGAATAAATAAATATGCTCTCAATAATAGTAAGAATTTTCTAATAGGTTAATCAATAACATGTAATTACAAGACACTGATGTTGCCTCATATATAGAGCCATTAATTGTGTCGCAATTGTATACTAATTTGATGATCAAAGTAGCACATTGATATTAGATTTATAATAAAATTACTAGGTTTACTCTTTTGATGACGCATATTATTTTGATTTAATCACAACTTTAATTAAAAGCCAACGCTGCATAATTTAAACCACAACACATTCGTGATTACAATTGGACAATCGTTAAACAGAAAACAAGCCATAATCACTGATTAATAATAACTTCATTATTGAAATACCGCTAATAGTGTTATTATGTTGAGAAATCTTAATGAGAAATTGCTATTTGAACTTAAAATATTGCAACAAAATCAATGCATAAATACTTTGTTTGAAACACGTTTGAATGTCTTATTTTTGTAGCATAGAAGTTATATTCTGCTTTTAATTTTGACCAGGGCCATGGCATATCATAAATATATTAAGGCAACTACAAATAATTCCGACACTGAGGCTCGAACTCTCTGATGCAAGAAGCAGTTACAATTTCAGTTACATTATTAAAAAGAACATGAATTTACCCACAATTATTTCAAATATACGAAAATAATAAATAAAGGATGTATTTATATTTGTAATTCTGATATTTTAAACATGGCTTTTAAAAGTAAAACAAAATCCATTCTCGAGAGAGCCTAGAATTTTTTTTTTACAAAGCACTCATTTCAAATATTAGTACACATGATACTTAAAAAATAATATGCAGTTAATCCCCGAGTGTAGCACCAAAATAAAGAAAAAGTCATGGCTGGCATTGCTTGTATTAAACTATTTATGGTTGTATATCCCAAGAGAAAAATCACCTGGAATTTTAGTGCAGGCCATAGAATATGTAGTGTTTTTTAAAAAAATAATGGATTTTCCAGTGCTATTTTTAATACATATGAGATTATTTTTTAATAAGTTTTGGTATTTGTCCACATTTATTAATAATACTTAGCTCTGATTAACTATCTTGTATTAAAAAATTACCATTAATAATTATAGCAGTAATATAATTTTTCATTTGGACCACGCATCATTGTTTGAATGATAACATATAATCTAGAGATGCAATAAACAGATGCAAATAAACAATCCCATGTGATAAGATACTCGGCTTGTTCCTTTGTTCGAAAATAAACTATATGTGTAATTTTTACAGACTAACCTAGGAAAGGCATCGAAGAACCAGGTTCTCTTAGTATTTGGAAATGCTACCCTCATACCAGACATCAGCGGTGAATGTAAAATAACAGCACCGACCTCGTATCTTGAAGCCAAATCAACAGTGGGCACTGTTCCAATACTCTGTCCATACAAAATAATATTCTCTGGGCTAATACCATATCGTGTCCGTAGGGCTAACCAGGCGGCATCAATGTCAGCGTACAGGTTCTTCTCTGAAGGCTTTCCGGCACTGAGGCCGTATCCGGAGTAATCGTAACCGAACACGTTGCAATTAATGCTCGAGCCTAGGTTTAAATAGAAGGTACTCATTTGTCCTAAGTCTACAGCGTTACCATGTGAGAATAATATGGTAAATCTGGCAGTAGTGCTACACCGGACAAACACACAGGCAATTTTATTTCCACGATTCGTCCTCGTATAGAAGCCCTCGACGTTTTCTTTCTCGCGCTCGGAAAATTGCCATTCTGCTCTGTCCGTCAACGTCAAAGAGTATTTTCCGCTACCATCAGCGAGAAAATCATATGTAGGTTCCGGTGGTAGAAAAGCCAGCTTTGCTGCTATTCTACTTGGACACGGTGGACAGCAAAGCAAGCAACACAGTTCGCTTATACTTAAACCATTCATCTTTGTTATATTATATTTATATCACTGTTAATACAATTTATGCTATTTATTTAATAGAAACATTAGCAACTATAATAAAACTTGACGTCCATTGTTGACAACGCCATTTTATTTTCTGCGGATCGCATACTTTACCGTCTTCTGTACATATAAAACAGTGTTGCCAATAGGTGTAACCAGTGGCGTACACTTAACATATTAATACAACATAATTTCGTTCAGTTCAAGCTCACTAGATGGCAGAGTATTTATATCAAAAAAGGGGAATCACAAGAAAAACGTCACTCAACATAACACCTATTAAGAACATCCCAGAGTTATATTAATTAAATAATGAGTAAGAAAACCCATTTGCATGAGTGTGGTGCACTCAACGAGACAAGGGAGCATATTTACCTAGTATATAGAGGGTGTGGCAGAGAAAATTAATCTTTTTAAATACCAAACCTTCTCACAAATATTACAAATTACCCAACTAACTTGTTCAGCATATTTCAATTAAACAAATAACGTTAATATAAGATATTATGGCAATATTATAGCTTATAAATGTTGCAATGTTGATTTTGAAAGTTTAATTTTGTAACATTTCAAAATTAATATTGCAGTAAGTCGTAACAACACATTACAAAGCAGTATTCATTAAATATTTAATAAATGCTTTTATGTGAGAGAGACCAATCTTTAGGAGGTTATTGACCATATGCCTTTCTGCCATATATTTTTTTAAATGTTTAATGGGAAGTTTCCTTTTTGTAAAAAGTTTTATTTGTCTAAAAAATGTTGTAGGTTTGTTTGTATACTTATATAACAAATATAATTTTTCGAATAGTTAATAACAATAAAAAGGGAGGACAAAATTGTAAATACATAAATACTAAGTCTCCCCATAGAAAGTGTATATGTTCCGCCTATGCTCTCTGAGTCAAAAGCGTCCAGCTGCTGACAGTCATCAATAAATAGGTGGAGGTGTGTACTGTGTTGCACAGTTATTGGACTACATTGTTTTGCTTATTTTCACATTATATTTCAAAACATTTATATTTTTACTCGAACAAAGAGGAACATCAAAAACAGCAATCATGGCAAAAATGGCATTTCAACACCAAGCCGGCACGGCAATGGAGTGCCTCAGTGTAAGTAACGGTTGCAAAATGAAAATATCCTTAATGACAAATTTCCCCTGCCTCGACAGATTCCAATAACACTGCACAAAGAGAAGGAAGGAGAGAACCTTAAGTGTGGATTCAAAATCGGAGGAGGTATCGACCAAGATTATAACAAAAGTCCGCAGGGATATACCGATAATGTAGGTTTAACTATTCTAACGGAGGTTCCTACCAATTCGTTTCGATTAATAGCAGCGATTGCTATTAATAATAATTAATAATATCTGCGTATATATTATCATTTTAATGTCTAAATTTATACTTCTATTAATGCAATTAAATGTATAGTATCATAGGTGCGGTACCTATGAAACAATTCTATAATAATAATTAATAATATCAGTGTATATATTATCAATTTAATGTCTAAATTTATACTTCTATTAATGCAATGAAATGTATAGTATCATAGGTGCGATACTTATGATACTATACATTTCATTGCATTAATAGATGTATAAATTTAGACATTAAATTGATAATATATACGCTGATATTATTAATTATTATAATAGAATTGTTTTATGATGTGCGCATGTTGAATTGCAAGATGCAACTGAATAACAATGATAATACCAGTCACAATAAAAATGTACACCATTTTAAATTAATTAAAAATAACTAAACATGCCTCATTGTTTGTGTTCAATTATCAATGTTATAAACTAGTCAACATTCTATAATATTAGGTTTTCATTGATAAGGTTTTTTTTTCTAAGTATTAAATGTGTCGCATGTATAGATTAGATTGCATATTAAATTTAATATTTCTATACAGGGCATCTACGTTACCGAAGTGCACGAGTCCAGTCCAGCTTCTCGGAGTGGCTTAAGGGTTCACGATAAAATTTTACAATGCAATGGATACGATTTCACAATGGTAACACACAAGAAAGCAGTCAGTTATATCAAAAAACATCCTATTCTGAATTTACTGGTCGCTCGTAAAGGAGTAACATCGACATAAACGAAATATGTTATTTATTGCCATATTTGCAGTTACATTCCATCATTTCCAGTATTACACATAATCCCCACTTAAAATTTAGAATTAAGTTACCATGTGATCCCATAGATTAATAAGTTTCTTCAGTACCTTTTGAGAACGAAGTTTGTGTACCAGTAATATTAAGGTTTTATATTTTTAATAAGATTAATATAAGAAAAATGATTAATCCTTCCTTAAGGATGTTTAGTTATGAGTCGTTATGATGTACTGTAATCTATTTTTTCGGATCTATTTTAAAAATCGTTAACAAATAAATGTTGTTTATTTCATATAAATTTATGATTTTGTTTTTTAAATAAAGATGCCTGGAAACTATTTGTTTGAGTTTCTCTTTGTCGCTATACTTTGTTGTTAGCAGATGACAAATAATACAGATTCATATAATACGGAAATTACAGTTTATAATATTACCACATGTAATAATTGTGTATTACATGTATTGTGTTTACTGCAGTATTCATCAAATTATACTTAAAACACAAAGAATATGTCAATCATATTATTACATATAAAAATTACATCAATTATGTTGCATTTCTCGTTCTTTATACGTTTATATGTGAACATATATTCGACAGATTACGTTTACACTATTACCACAGGCACATAAACATGTCCTTACATTCCTATTTGCGAAGAGCAAGTACATAGAAACATATTGAATTAATAAATGATAAAAGCAGACATAAAACCATTCACATTTGCATACTTGGTTGCCTATATACTCAACTGGAAGGCGACTGCAGCGCCAAAAGTGCTGAACTTTATACTTATGCACAAAGTGCATTTTTCCACAAAAACAGGTACATCAGTCAAAAGCGCACAATTTTTTAGAACTGACTGAACCGTTTTCAACTCTTTATATTGCGTTATTATTGACTTATAGCCCGTTGAAGTTGAAATTAATTTTAGGCAGCCAACTATACATATTTCAAAATATTGTGAACTTTAACCTAGGCAACCTAATTTACATATTTATATTAAGGGCGCATTTTACGTAATTTTCAGCTCTGTAGCATTACTTGGGTGTGCTACCCAAGGCCCAGGTTGCCACGATTAATCAGCATGTAAAGATCTACAATTGCTGTATTTTATTTTTCAAATCGGTCCATAAATAAAAAAGTTCAAAACCACAAGGGGCGACCCTTATGGTTTTGAACTTTCTCATTTCTCGTGCGATTTGAACATGAAAAACACATTTTATAGACATTTTCCTGCGCTTTAAATTAAAAAAAATATGTTATGTGGTTTAATTTAAAATGTGGTTTTGTATCTATCGCTACACATCTCTTTGGACTGTGTCGTAGCAATATATAGCTTAACAACAATTATGCCCAAGTGCTATTTGTGCAGAGATCACGCAACATTATGCTACTATGCTATTAATCATATATTTATGTCACTCATTAACTATCTTTTTAGATACGAATTATGTTTCCTGCTCACGTTTAGGATAACACGATTACTCTACGAAGGAGATTTAAATAAAATATTACTCCTAGTAATGCATATAATTTAAAGAGATTTATCATGTACTTTTATTTAGCTCCAGTTTTTGCTTGGTTTTTACATAATAAATTGTAAATGAACCATCTACTCCTCTGTATTAGTGATAGTGTTTCCCTTTGGCAAAGGACTACTTTTAAAATTTGTACTTTTATAAGTTTTTCATTTTTACATTTGTACAATTTTTACACGAGCCGAAGGCGAGTGTATAATCCGAGTGCCTCCTAGATTACGTGCTCGTTAAATATAAAATTAATAAATTTTCATTTTTTTATTGTATGCTATTTGGTATAATATCGATTTATACATATATTATATATAATTATTCAATATTATTTGCGAGTACTAAGTGCATCGGAGAGCGAATTTAATACTACATTAAATAGATAAATGCTAAGCTAAAAATAGTTGTGTATTAATAGGACTATATTATATTGCAGTTATTATATGTAATAAATAGATTGTTTTACATTGGTTATAGAATTTTGACAAGTTATAGTTTATCGTAATATTTCTAACAAATTCTGAATCGCGTTTAAAAAATGTATCGGTCGCAGTCTTGTCCAGACAAGAATAGATTGCTCCAAAAATAATACTTTGACTTAGGAGTCCATATAGTGCTAACGTACTCCTGTAATTCTTTCCGTTCTGGTAGATTAAATCATTCCTGCACGTTTACGATCGTTTCGTACAAAGGATAATTGCCATTTTTGTAAGTCGAATGTGTAAAAATAATCCGTGATTGCCTGATTAGAACATTCAACCACCATAAAACACGTGCTCATTTAAATTATGCGGAGAAGTGGAATCTAGGTTAACATATAAAATTAGTGTAATTCTTGTTTACTCCTTGCAAATCATAGCTAATTAAAGTGCAAATACAACTGAAAACACGTGATAATTTAAAATATCATACATTCTTCTAATTTCAATTCAATTTTCTCTCGATATAAAATTAGTACATGAAGTAATTTTGTGTGATTTTAAATTTCACTGCAAATTTAAGCTTCGGATGTATCTGCATTTAACCGGTTTTTTCAGCTATTGATTTAACTCACAATACCAAAATCGATTTAAATTTACACTAATCCCGCCTAAATATTTTTTTTAAGACATGCGCTTGCGTGTTAACCTGGTGAAAGTAAACCAAAACAATTTTCACACGAATTCCCAATTTTAAGGTTATACATTTTATATATTCCGTTTTTAATTTAATACTAACTTTAACTTTTAGTTGTTTCTATTGTTAATCGTGTATAAGTTGTTTATTCTAAACAGCCATTGTGTATTAAGTGCATTGTTGCTAACCAAAAGTGTTTTATGTGAGGGTTGTTAGGCACATCAAACAATCTTGCAATTAGAAGAGATTGATTCTTATCTTAAAAATTGTATATATATTTGCTACAAAAAGGTAATTATAGAACATTTCAGTAGATGTAGATTTATAGGCTGGTGTTTCTAATACTGTTCTACTTATGGAATCCAAAATTCAAGAGAATGTTTAATCATTAAACATGTCCTTCTAATGGTGAGGTTTAGATTCCAGAACTTTAGATTCCAAGATATGTGATTGTATCTAGTTGTATAATTGTATGTGGTAATTTATTTAGGATTATGTTATTTATTATAATTCATCATTTGTTTGTAATCTGTGAAAATTAAGTAACAAAATGGCACATCTATACATGGCCTCTATTGATGATTATACATGGTGATATTGGTTTGCACCATAATATCAACATTCAATGGAGAATTTGTATGTCGTAGTCAATTTTATATGGTTTCTTTGCATATGCATCGAGTAGCGAGTTAGATCAAAATTTCGTGTTATTGCATGGAAAGTTTTAAGTAAAACTATTATGATGTAAACGAATGATATGTAGCATTGTTTTTGTGTAACTTACGACCACTAAAATTATCTGTTGATTGATGTGCTTTCAAAAATTACTTACAAATAATATTGAAAACATATATTGATGGCATTAGAATAATTCCGTAAGATATTGCATGAATATACAAAAAGATCTATGAATATTGATGAAAATGTGTACAAAAATTCCACAAAATTCGACATAAATGATTCCAATTAACAAAATCCGATCACTAATTTGTTGCCTAAGTAAAAGAATTTAATTATACAATTATAATTTTCAGTGTGAATATGGAAGAGTCAAAGCACGACAGCAAAATTAACGGAAAGAAGAAAAGGGAGGATAAGATCAGGCGGCGGGACAATCGGTCGTTGGAAAACGTTCTCAAATCGCTTAGTTCATTCGTCGAGACTGAAAAATTTGATATGCTCCAAGAAAAGTATGAACAGCTCTATGAAGAACACAGAACCTTGCAGAACAATGTGTCTACCATGGAGAAAAAAGTGACCATCTTGCAGAGGGAGAAAGACCAGCTGCAGTCGGAACATAGCAAGTCAGTGCTGGCCCGATCTCGTTTAGAGAGCTTATGCAGGGAGTTGCAGCGACAAAATAAACTGATAAAGGTATTTATGAACTACTTAAATATCCGAGTGTCTGGATTCCCGGTTAAAGAAATCATGGTTACTAAATGTGCAGTATCTTGTAAAAAAATCTTGCAAAAATTAGTTATTTTGAAATGTAGACGTTTAATATATTGAAATAATTCCAGGAGGAGAACATTGCCAAAATCCGAGAGGAAGAGGAACTTCGCAAAGAGGTAGTCGCCAAGTTTCAAACAACTCTAACTGAATTAACTAACGTTATGCAAGAAAACAGTGAGAAAAACCTGAAGCTCAGAGATGACAATCTTGATATGGCAAACAAAATAACATCCCTCTGCAAGGAATTTGAGAGCGGGCAGGAAGAGCTTGCAAGGATGGGGAAGCAAATGTCATTAGAGAAGCAATTGTCCGAGGCTACAATGGCAAAAATGCAATACGAGCATCTTGCTGAACGAGAGCAGTGGCTCAGGGAAAAAGAACTTTTGGAAACAAATCTGCAGAGAAGCGAGACCAACATAAAATCATTAGAAACACATTTAGAAATGTACACAGGGAAGTACGCAGAGTTCGAGACCACCATAAGCAAAAGCAATCAAGTATTCGATAACTGTAAATCAGAGATGGTTAAAATGACAAAACAAATTAACGTGCTCGAAAAGGAACTTAAAACATGGAAGACTCGTTGGGAGAAAAATGCCAAAGCTGTTATTGAACTTACTGCCACAAAACAATTGCAGGAATTAGAAATAAGTAATTCTGATAAGAAAATTGAGCAGCTACAGAAATTATGCCGTCAACTTCAAGTTGATCGGGCTGCTTATCTGAAACTTTTAAAAACAAACGGGATAGAAGCAGTCTCTCAAATTTGTGTCGACAGTACTCCAGCACCGACACCTCAGCATAAGCCATCAAAGAAGGAACAAGAATTACAGATGCTGAAAAGCAATCTCAAAGTATTGCAAGAACAATTTGTTGGTAGGTTTTATTTAACGGCAAATGTGAATCTGAATAGAAATCTTAACAATTTTTTCCAGGTTTGACGGAATCTAAGGAAACTGAGAATGGACCCACGGACACTTTAAAGCTCCAGCCCAGTGAGACGGTTATATGTGAATTAGAAAATGTTGAAACACCGGAATGTTTGGCAAATACTGACACCGATATCTCTACCAGTGTTGCAGACACAAGTCCTACTGCACATGTCGAAGAAGTTTGTGAGTGAACCGAGTTCATCAGTAGTTCCTATTGGAGGCAGTACAAACTTATAGACAATTTTGAACTGGTTTAGAAAGGTGTTAAACATTTATTACTGTGTACGGTCACACAAAATATTTTTTTAAAGTATTTCAAGGATGATTTTCGAATAAAAATGTTTTGTTAGTGTGAACTCGTTTATTTATTGATATGACATGTGACAATTTTTGTAATAAAGATTAATTATCACACATGTGAATAAAGTGTTTCTATTAAATATAATACCTATCAAAACCACTTTTGGAGGATTTCTTAGATTAGGGGTCGGCAAACTGCAGCTCTTTCACTACGTAACTGTGGCAATTGAAACTGATAATCAATGTAATTATCAAATCATTTTATATTTACCTTACCAAAACACCAATGAAAATAAAATGAAGATTTATATCGAAATATTACCATTTGTAGTCCTATTCAATGATGATTTTAACGTTCTATAAAAGTGTAGTGACTGACAACTGATAAAATAATGGACTGCACTCATGCATGGGATACTGGGAATTTTGAGCACTATTTGTTAGAGCATATTTTTGCATATTTTAACATTAAAGCATATTTCTGCATATTTCAGTATATTTTTTCATGTTTTATTATATCGTTCAGAAAAAACATTTGGAGCATGCTTTGCAATTTTATATATATATATTTTTTGTTCTATATTCTAATATTGATCGCAATTCCCCGATCTTTCGTCAAGCAATTCCACGTGTATCATCCGGGAATTACCCGTCCTGTAGGTGATTTCCAGTAGTACCACCCGTGTCCACAATGGTTATAACAATCTTGGTTGTGTATTCCTTGTATGTATATAAAAATAAATTAAGTCATCTAGGTTGTTTTATAAGACTAATCAATTATTTCACTAGAAACAACTAAATTCGTAGAAAATACTAAATTAGTATTACAGCTAATACATTCTATGCTACATTCAAGGTAGTTTTATGCCCTTTCTCGTAGCTAACTTCAGGTGGCAATAGAATGACAACTAATTAAAAGCATTACATTGCGATAAGCCATAGTGCTACGAATCAACTTACTTTCTCATATTATTATTTATTCATAAACTATAGATTATTATTTCAATAAATTAGTTTACACCAGAATCTACAAACTCAGCTAAATAATTTCCCTATAAGTTATGTATTAACCTTTATGTGTATGGAGTTGATATAATGTCATTACTCACAAGTTTTATAACATTTTGTTAGCAACACACAAACTTAAGATAGTTCTAGTATAAACTGCAATTACCAAGTAGCTGCAACAGTTTCATAGCAGTCATGGCCAGTGTATCGTATCAAATTGCGAATCTGCTGGAAAAGGTTAGTTCTGTAATGGTATTTTCAAATGAAGTTTTGATGTGGAAGGCACATGCATAAATAGAAAATGTTGTGTCAAACTTAAAAAGTCTCCAACGCAGTTAACAAACTTCCCTTCGTAGATGCAGTCATCCGATAAGGATTTCCGCTTCATGGCGACAAACGACTTAATGACGGAACTCCAGAAAGATAGTATCAAACTGGATGACGATTCCGAAAGGAAGGTAGTTAAAATGCTGCTAAAACTACTAGAAGATAAAAATGGAGAAGTTCAGAATTTAGCCGTTAAATGGTAAGTGTGATAGATACATACATTCACATGAAATATATATGTTTCAGTATATTAATGGTTTTATCAATTGCAGTTTAGGCCCATTGGTAAATAAGGTAAAAGAATACCAAGTAGAGACCATTGTTGAATCACTGTGTACTAATATGATTTCGGAGAAAGAACAATTACGGGATATTTCAAGTATCGGTTTAAAGACTGTTATATCAGAATTGCCGCAAGCCCCAGGAGGTCTTTCTGGCAACATATGCAAGCATATAACATCTCGGTTAACTACCGCTATTGAAAGGGTACTTTTATTAATACGTTTCCCTGGCATTATAATTTTTATAAATATTTCAGCAAGAAGATGTCTCTGTACAGTTGGAGGCATTGGACATAGTTGCCGATTTATTAGCTCGATTCGGAAACGTGCTCTCCTCATTTCATGGTTCCATATTAACAGCGCTTCTTCCACAACTTGCTTCGCCGAGGCAAGCTGTGAGGAAGCGCACCATCGCAGCTCTCAGTAACTTAGTATTATCCTGCAATACGGTCCTGTATTGTAAGCTTGTAGACTATCTAGTACATGGGTTATGCAGTGACACAAACCACATGCAAATGCGGACATATATCCAGTGTGTGGCTGCCGTATGGTAAATTACTTTACTTTAGAATTGAATGCATAAAGTTTATAGTCCTTTGTATCACAGTCGACAGTCGGGTCATCGCTTCGGAGAACATATTGAAAGTTTCGTTTCCCTGATTATGAGATACATTTATGATGACGATGATGAGCTGCGGGAATTTTGTTTACAAGCTTTCGAGTCCTTTGTTAATCGATGCCCTAAGGAAATAACACCACATATACCTGAGGTAAGAATTTATATTTATTATCTTGCACTTCTTACGCACTATATGTAACAAAATTTTGTTGACGCCGGTTCAGTTCTATCGTTACTGGTGCAATCAGCACCACGCCTATGAAGGCTTTGCTAAATCTGCCACCTAGTTATTAGAGGCACAGGCTAGGAAAGGCTTACAGATTTGGAATATATGGCCACATGAGACCGCTCTAACAGCATTGAACATCATCGATCATTTCAGAATTATCTTTGAAAGGGATGAATGGGAAACAGGTGGGAAATAGCGCAACATCAGTGAATTAATTTGATACACTGATGGAAACAACCGTAGAGTTTTCCAGGCTGAAACACTGGCAATCACGATCTATGTTCGATGATAGAGAGAGCTTATGAAAATAAGCAGAGCTTCATCATGACGAACTGCCAGGCAGCTCTGAATGCACTACAATCTAATAGGATCACATCCAGAACAGCACTGGAGAGCGTTATGACTGGTGGAACGACTTAGTTGGCTAGTTGGATTCCTAACATGATACTGCAAACTAAGGATGGGTACCTGGAAACAATAGGCATAGCTCAAAATGAGATATGTACACTATCTGAACATGGCGGGGAAACAACCCTTCATGTCTTATGTGAATAACCGGCGATGAACGCTGTGATGATTGTTTCGCTGACGTGTCCTAAGCCGTGCCTCTAATACACCGTTTTAATGTTTAATGTTTTAACTTAACATTTTTAAGAAGACATGTAAGATTATCATGTGATTGTTTTAGGTAACCAATTTATGCCTGAAGTACGTTACGTATGACCCGAATTACAATTACGACGAGGATGATGAGGGCGAGGGTGTAATGGAGATGGCGGAAGGAGACGAAGAGGTTGATGATGATGAGAACGATGAGTACAGTGATGATGATGATATGAGTTGGAAGGTGCGCAGGTCAGCAGCAAAATGCCTTGAGTCTATTATTTCCAGTAGACACGAGCTTCTGCCTGAATTCTATAAAACTCTATCGCCAGCTTTGATTGCAAGATTTAAAGGTAATTATAGTAATAATACGTTTGCTGTTTTAACATTTATTTTTCAGAACGGGAAGAGAATGTGAAATCCGATATATTTCATGCCTACATTGCATTATTGAAACAAACGAAAACATCAGTGAATGTAAATATCGATCCTGACTCGATGGAGCAAGAAACTCCGGTCTATCTTTTACAATACCAAGTACCATTAATTGTAAAAAGCGTTAGTGTACAAATGAAGGAAAAGAGCATTAAAACGAGGCAAGACTGCTTCAACCTTTTGAAGGAACTATGTGCCGTATTACCAGGTGCATTAACTATGCAGGTAATTTTTTTTATGTGGATATTTTCCATAAATACAACCCTAGTTGCACTATATTCAGTCGTAATTAATGATTAATTCTGCTTTCAGATTGGAGAATTAATCCCTGGAATGCTATATTCGCTGGGAGAGAAAAACTCTAGCAGCAACATGAAAATTGATGCTTTATCGTTCATATATAGCTTGCTAATAACTCACCCGCCGCAAGTATTCCATCCTTATATCCCAGTGTTATTGCAGCCTGTTGTAAGTGCCGTTGGTGATAACTTCTACAAGATAACGGCCGAGGCGCTGAACGTGCTGCAGGAATTGGTGAAAGTAATAAGGCCTCTAAATGCACCATCAAGTTTTGACTTTACGCCTTTCACCAATGAAATTTATAACTGCACACTAATTCGACTTAAAGCATCAGACATCGACCAGGAAGTCAAGGAGCGTGCAATCTCGACAATGGGGCAAATAATATGTAATCTGGGAGATTACTTGCGGAAAGAATTAACAGTCTGTCTACCACTATTTCTGGATAGACTACGTAATGAAATTACAAGACTTACTACTGTGAAAGCATTAACCAATATCGCAGGATCTCCGTTAGGAATAAATTTGCCTATAATTGTGAGTGTAGATTTTGTTCTGTCAATGCAGCAATATAATATTACTTATTTTTGTTTTAGAATGAGGCGATTCCTATACTAGGTTCATTCTTACGGAAAAATCAAAGGGCATTAAAATTAAGCACATTGTCTTTGCTCGATTGTTTAATTAAAAACTATCATCAAAATCTCTATCCAGATTTACTACAACACGTTACTGTAGAGCTCCCACCTTTACTAGATGAATCTGACTTGCACATCGCACAGTGGACTTTAGTAATTTTAAAATCAATTGCTGAATACCATCCAAAAGCTCTGCACAATATATCGAAAAACATATTACCGGAAGTTATGAATTTAGTGAAATCGCCACTTTTGCAAGGTATTTGTGTGTATGATTATATTATTTCAACATATTATTTTTGTTTTCATTTAAGGTGCCGCTCTTGCATCGATGTTAGAATTCTTCCAGTCCTTGGTAAAATGTCAAATACCCGGCATTGGATACGATGAACTATTGCAAATGTTACTTCAACCAGTATTAAATGCAAACGCAAACCAAGTCATTCATAAGCAAGCATACTATTCGTTAGCTAAATGTGTAGCTGCCATTACAATTATTTGCCCAAATAAAGCGTTGCCCGTAGTGCAACAGTTTGTGTACGATATAAAACATGCCAAAAATGACTGCCATCACATTTTCGGCCTGCTAATTATTGGCGAAATTGGCAGGAATATGTAAGTTTTCCGGGTTTTTTAAACACAATACCATTATTTTAATTTTGTAGTGACCTTACGCCGGCTGGAAAACTGGAATTAGATATTATAGAGTCATTTTATCACGTCTCTGAGGAAATCAAATCCGCAGCGAGTTACGCTTTAGGAAGCATTTCTATTGGAAATCTAAGGCAATACCTGCCCATCATCCTTCTGGAAATCGAAAGCCAACCAAAGAGACAGTACTTATTACTCCACTCACTAAAAGAGGTTTGAATGTCCACTCCGTTATTATATGTACATAACTAATATTTGATGCCCACAGATTATAACATGCCTGTCAGCTACTTCAGAGGGCGTAAGGCAACTATTACCGTATGTGCCGGCTATATGGAAACAACTCTTCAAACACTGCGAATGTAATGAAGAAGGCACGAGGAACGTCGTGGCCGAATGTTTAGGCAAGCTAACGTTAATTGATCCCGCTAATTTATTAGGGAAATTACAGGAAAGCCTTAGCTCTCCCTCGCCATTAATGAGGACAACTGTGGTTACTGCCGTTAAATTTACAATTTCTGATCAGGTATTTAAGTGTTATTTTTTATTTATAAGTTTTG
The DNA here is from genome assembly GCA_951805005.1 of Othius punctulatus. NCBI lineage: Eukaryota > Metazoa > Arthropoda > Insecta > Coleoptera > Staphylinidae > Othius > Othius punctulatus. Next base: position 37,742,902 of record OX638147.1, on the reverse strand, counting down.
CATCAATTCCCATCATTTTAGAAATGTTTTCAGTATTAAACTAATAATATATTTTCAGCCACAAACAATTGATCCTCTACTACGCCAGTGCATTGGTCAGTTTCTAAACACACTGCAAGATCCTGATTTAAATGTGCGACGTGTAGCTTTAGTTGCATTTAATTCGGCAGCTCACAATAAACCGTCGTTAATTAGAGATTTATTAGACATGATTCTACCTCAATTATATAGTGAGACGAAAGTAAAGGTACGTCCCCATTTGATTGCATTGTGTGGTTGTTGATTTATCACGTGTGAATTTATGTTTCAGAAAGATTTAATCAGGGAGGTAGAGATGGGGCCTTTTAAACATACCGTCGATGACGGTTTAGATATACGCAAAGCTGCATTCGAGTGCATGTATACGTTACTCGATTCTTGCATTGATCGTATAGATATATTTGAGTTTTTAAACCAAGTGGAGGGTGGACTTAAAGATCACTATGATATAAAGATGTTAACTTATCTAATGGCCGCAAGATTAGCTCAAATATGTCCTGGTGCAGTTCTTCAAAGTACGTTCTTTTTCATGTGACATTTAATTCACTGCTGGAAGACAGCGTGGCAGTTTAGCCTGTTATTAGTTGTTCATGATACGGATTACAGGTTGTATTGCTTTATTTTGTCTCCCAGCAGATGAAAATTGACCTAGCTTCATGTTGGAATGATTGATTTGTGTTAACTACGTTTGTTTTAGGGTTAGATCGACTTGTAGAACCCCTGCGTGTCACCTGCACTATGAAAGTTAAGGCCAACTCAGTTAAGCAGGAGTACGAGAAACAGGATGAGTTAAAGCGTTCTGCAATGCGAGCCGTTGCAGCGTTACTAACAATCCCTGACGCTGGTAAAATTGCATGTTTTACTTGTATCTTAAATGCTAAAAACGAATTTGTTTCAGATAAAAATCCCCATTTAAATGAGTTCGTCACACAAATTAAAAACTCGCCAGACTTGCAACCTATTTTTGATTCGATACAGAAAGATTCTAGTGGAAGTCATCACGATTGTTTCTTGATGGACCAGAGTTAAAAAATTACTGAGCTCTCTACAATCTCGTTAAGATTTACAATTTAAGTCTGATAATAACCACATAAACTAATTTGTATGTATTAAAGTAAAAAAATACCTTTAGAAATAAAAAAGTGCTTTTTTAAATGTTACAACCCCATCTCATTCTTTAAATCTCCAAACGTTCTTTAAGTTTAAACTGATTACGATTGAAAACACAAATGTGCATCTGTGATAAGTTACATTCTGCATTAATATAGTAGTCGACAAATTACAATTAAAACAAAGATTAGGTCGAACATATTACATATAAAAATTGCATCAATTATGTTGCATATCTCGCTCATTATACGTTTATATGTTTACATATATTTGACAGATTACGTGTAATCTGTTACCACATGCACATAAACATGTCATAACGTTCCTATTTGCGAAGAGCAAGTACATAGAAACATTAAATTAATAAATGATAAAAGCAGACATAAACCATTTATATGTGCATACTTGGTTGCCTATATACTCAACTGGAAGGCGACTGCAGCGCAGAAAGTGCTGAACTTTATACCTATGCCCAAAAGTTCATTTTTTAACAAAAACAGGTAGATCAATCGAAAGCGCACGATTTTTTAGAACTGACTGAACCATTTTTTACTCTTCATATTGCGTTATTATCGACTTATAGCCCGTTGAAGTTGAATTTAATTTTAGGCAGCCAACTATACATATTTCAAAATCTCGTTAACTTTATCCTAGGCAACCCAATTTACATAATTTTGAAATGAATTTATATGTGGCTTTACAAAGTGTAAGAATGACACTTTGGACAGCTCTGTAGCATTACTTGGGTGTGATACCCAAGTTCCAGGTTGCCACCATTAATCAGCATGTAAAGATCTACAATTGGTGTATTTTATTTTTCAAATCGGTCCATAAATAAAAAAGTTCAAAACCACAAGGGGGGACCCTTATGGTTTTGAACTTTCTCATTTCTCGTGCGATTTGAACATGAATTACACATTCTATGGACATTTTCCTGCTGATCATGCATAGCTACCTGGACCTCAGGTAGCACGCTTCAGTAAAGCTACAGAGCTTACCAAAGTTTGACCGATTCTATAAAAATTGCTAATTTTTCGATTCCGTTATCCTAAATGGATATAAGTCACACCAGTCGCCAATATTAGCATGCTGATAACGAATATCAAAATAGTTTTTCGATAAGATAATTCGTTCTGGATACAAGGGCGTTCAAAGTTTGACAATATTTATAAAATTTTGATTTAAACTGTAGAACATAGTAGTAAACTGTTTAAACGACAGAAGAGTTAATGCAGAATCCAAATATATAAACCGCTATGCTGTGCGATGCTTATTTATCGAGAAAATAATTAAAAACGAATAAACGATCTCTTGCAACTTCTGTGTTCCTGGTACGAAATCAGAAAATTACAAAATATGTAGTTATCAAATTTCTGTTTAAACTGAGTGCACAGTATGATAGAATAGTAAATGCTGTATTCAAAAATACAAACTGCATTGCTGTGAGGTCCTTGGTTATCGAGAAATAAAATAAAAACCATATGAAAACTTACACACAAACTTACAGGAATGCAGAATTACGGATTATAATGCCCATATGTAGCATTATAATCGATGTTTACGCTAAACATTACACCAGTTGTTCATAGCTTTTGTGAAATATACTATTACATTATTCTAAGTAAAATGACTTTTTCAATATTAAAACTTTATATAATAATTGAACTGTCTGTTACAAAATATCACAAATATCACTATCATTTAAATTCAAAACTAGCCTAGATAATAACATACACAATAAAATAAGCGTAAGTGTTTCTCTCACAGTTTGGCAAGAACGGGTTGTACATAAACAGGTAAATACTGTTTGGTATAAAAATCGACCAGGACATTACTTCCTTGAAAAGTAATTTAAGATGCTTACTTGGCCAGCAATCTGTTTACGAGTCTTCTGCCCCTGAAAAAATAGTACTTTAGAAAAAGGAAGCGCCTCGACACCCCTAGAGTAAAAGAAGAAGGAAAAAACGAAAGAAACAGAAAGCATAATAAAAATACCTTTCGAGTTGTTGTAACTGCAGCCTAAAAATAAAAATATTTAAGATAAATGTATATAGGCATTGGAATTCCAAGTTACCTGTTTGTTTAAAATCGGAGATTTCGGTTCAGGAATTTCATCCCTCTGGCTAATTGTCTTCATATCTAGGTTATCATTAATTACACTAGTTTTCGAAGATAATGGTAATTGAACATCCATATTAATTGGATCGTCAGGCTTATTTCGGATTGGTTCAGTTTCGTTACCTAGCAATATTTCGTTTAGTACAGTTGTGCCTTCATGAATCTCTACATCACATGCAATTGGTAGTACTGTATGCTCGAGTCGCTGAAAATTATAATAAATAAATTACATGTTCGGATGTAGTGTTTACTTCTTATTATAGAAATGATTACATAAGTTGATAACTTAATTTGTGGTGCTTAAAATTGTGGACAAATACTTACAGATTCGAAATACATACTCGTTAGCGATGATGTAGACTGTGCCTTCGCAAATTTACATTTCCGAACTTTTTTTCTAGGGGGTTCAACAACTGTTTCATGAGTGTCTGACCCTGAGATGTTTATGCCTTTGTAGTACTTCAACATCTCGGAATTAAGATCTTCCACATTTTCTTCATTTTCTACTATATTGATAGGGTTCATCTTGAGTGCTGCAGGTGCTTCATAGCTTCTTTTCATTGATTTTACTTGCGCCCCAATTCCACACTTAGACGAGTAGATTGAGTTAGGGTTCTAAAATAAAATCCATTGTACGTTCGAAAATGACACGCTAAGTGTCGAAACTATAGTCACGATATAATAAACTCAAGTGATATAAACAAAGTAATCTGCGTTTAATTTTACCTATGTTTAATTTTGTTTGTGTAAAGTATAAAATTACCTTGCAAAAGCAAGTTTGCAAAATAAATTTTAAATTTCAATCATTTCCAATAAACTTACATTTGAGGGCAATGTGAAATTACCATAGACTCTATTTGTACTGTCTCTATTACCAAGTGCTAATTCGAGTTCATTAACTGTCACTGCATCAAAAAGGTCCAAGAATTCTTTATACGATGGTGAATCTTCCCGATCCTGAGTATACGCTACACGCATTCTGAGTAATGGGTCATAAACAATTTGGTACCGAAAAGCGAAATCCGCATACATAAATTGCTTTATGTACTTGTCATTTACAGTTACTGACATGTGCAGGTAACTGGGTATCTTTGGCAGAAAATGTTCTATTTCCGTCATTTCCGCTAAGTTCATGAACTTCCAAGCCTTATGTAATCCTACACCCGGTATATTTCTTATGTAATCACATCCTGACATGATTGCCGCGTAGCGGAATTTATTAAAATCAAAATGCTTCATGTTAATGTTTTTGGATCTTAAAGCGTCCTCTAATTTGGCTTTCTCATACACCTCTCCATAGCCGGTTGCCTTGTTAAGTTTAAACAAGATCTGGAATAGAATTATGAAAATAATTTGGCAATAGTTTTCTTCCCGACACTTACCGTTTCACAACCAAAAACAATCAGGTCTGAGTCCTCGGTGATAACAAAATCTATGAAACCCTCCTTTTCTAAATACGCAAGCTGAGCGTCTGCTTCATAGGGAGCAACTATACAGTCAATACCAGCATTTCTTGCGACCGTCATTAACTTATAAGCCATCTCATGGGTTATGTCGATGGATTGTGCCATGTGTTTGTAGGCTAGCCCCAGTTTGCCTACAGCAATCAGATCACTTGCCTGCTTTTGGGCATGTTGCCGATCTGCTATCCGTTTCTTTTCTACAATTTTGACTGGGAACCTGTCCCCATCGAACACCAGCACAGGGGTCACCCCGTTTGATTTAAGTAAATCAACTAATCGCATGCAGTAGTCAATATACCTAGAATTAAACGATAAGCAAATAAATAAAAAATATAAAAAACAATTTTGAAAATTTTAAAAAAGTGCCTAACTTTATTTCATACACTAGTAAAATTGTATTAATATTAAACCTACCTATTTGTCTCTAAGCCCATGAAAAGATCGTGGGCACATCCATAGGCTCCTTTGTGGAGCCATGAATAAGTGTCTATTCCTGCTTTCTTCCCCCTGAAAGCGCTAAGATGGCATGGTTTTATTGCAGATGGCTTCTCTTTGCTCTTACTCTTAATATAAGTCAGTAAGCCGTCGATTCCCATTTTGAATAAAAACGATTAATTACGTTGTTATTTCGTTAACTTATATTTTAAATTCACTACTTGGCAAGCACACAAACAATTTGTCTAAGCTGTTTTGCTGACTACTAAAGAATACACCGAAAAATACACCACTGCTGACTACCACACACAAGACTAGACTGCTGACTACTACACACTGCTACACACTAGACTAGACTGCTTTGCAGAAAACAATGGCAGTAATTGGCGGGAAATTGGTCAGTGTTGCCAACACGTATGTGGGGCATATCAATTCAACTCTCAGAGTTGCCAATAGGATAGCTGCTTATAATTCCTTTTTGAGAGCCATTAGAACACTAACACCAAGTTTAAAACTGCACACAAATGCAGCGGCATCCAGCAGGTTCTATGAACTGCACCTGCAATGCGTAATTACCATCATCTTGTTCAAAGAATGCACCATAAAACCTCTGAATACTTACGTCTCACTCAAAAAACAATAGGAAACACGTCCATTTTGATTTTGTGGTTGCGTTGCCATAGTTACAGCAATGAACGGCAGTTTGTATAACCGTCGTTTCAGCTTTCGCTATACTCCGATAGGTGGCTACCTTCTAAAAAATTGTGGATTTAAATAATATTTGAATTAAATACGCTTTTAAATACATAATTATGCCCACTTTACAACTGTACTTACGATTTTGAGCACTTCTGAAGTGCAATTAAGTAGTTTTAAAAGTGATCGATAAAACATTGGGAAGCTGCACTACCGAGTTCATTCATATGTCGCTGGATGGCGCGAAATTTGAAATATATTTTGATTTTGTATACCAATTGCGTTTTGTTTCCAGTTCTGTTTGAAACTTACAATATTCACTTTTTGTTGTTAATATTTGTTTATAGTATTACGTATTTTTCATTTGTAATGTATAAATTATATTATTATAATAGTTGAATATGTAGAAGCTAAGCAATCGATGAAATTGTAGGTATTCTTTTAGACCACCGCGAATTCGTGGCACAAATAGTTTAATATATAGCTACGATGCGAATGTCTCATTACATAAATTACATACTTCTGCGGCACGGAAATGGCAAATCGGAAAATAGCTTCCGCTGAGTTCCGCTTTAGAGAGTGGAATTTTCACTTAAATTGTGAATCGCTGGCACTATAAAATTGTTACACAGTTCATGACGCGCCTAACCTCGAGAACGTGTAAGTTGTAAATAAACTGCGTAATGAATAATGTATTAAACTGGGAGCACGTAAATTAAAGCTTTAAGATAGTCGTATTAGAGTCGCCTCTTGCGAACTGAACTGCACGATTTTTTCCCTTTTGTGCATGATCGCATTTATAAGATAGGCTTTCGGTTCTCATCCTCTAAAACTTACGTTTTCGGGACATTAGATGATACACGTCATTTTTGTGACATTACCTCATGTCTGCGATTAGCAAAAATTACATTAAATTAGTTTCAGATTTAAAAATGCAACTCTTTAACATATAGAGAATTTTAGAATGCTGTCAAAGTAACAGATTCATACTAAGCAACAGATATGTCTCCAGTTCGAGGTTAAATTAAATGATTTTCTATTCGTCTTAATATGAATTGACAAACAATTTGAAGATCAAATTTGAGTTTGATTGTTTTTTTGTGTTTTTTTTGGGAAATATTTAATAGGTTTTAGACATGTAATACTTTGGCATTTTTGGTATTTTTATTAGTGTTTTTTTTTTCGTATTTATTTATAGGAAAGGGAAATAAATAATGGGTTTGAATAAACAACAAAGAATCATGAATCAGTTTTAATGATTAACATGCGATAAACACAGTTAGTTTGAATTTATTTCTCTAAAACATAAGTCATACATTTAGTATATTTGTAGGTATATATACATATATACATACATACACATATGCATACATACATAATATATACAAACATACATACATACCTACGTACATACATACATATATATGATATATATATATATATATATATATATATATATATATATATATATATATATATATATATATATATATATATATATATATATTAATAGCTTGCAGTCACTGTATAATACATAACATATTTATATGGTATTATTTACATTTATAGATATAGATATTTATTATATATTGATATATTTTGAGTGGAAAGACTCGGGTATAAAACATTTTTGTGGTAACAGTAATACACATAATATAATGCCATTTCCATCTTTTGGATTCGGCAGGGTGATATGTCTGGGCTCAGCGTGACATATCAGTTGTAACTCATACGCTAAGCTAAAGGAATGTTGTGACAAGATTCTGCACCTGCCTATAGCAGTCGACAGGGGCTCGAAGTCGACAGCTGTAATTCATTAGTGCTGAAGTCGTCTCAAAAGTTAGTTACAAACGATTTAAAAACTCATTCACTACACAGTAACTTCTTCGGTAAATCTGCTTTTGTCGTCCAAGTTAATGACGATGGCATGTGTTCTAGCATGGCCTGATTTTAGTACGCGCCCGTTTCTACTAGTAGCGGGGCTCTCCACAGCAGCAGCCCTAGCTGGGGCAGCTGGACTAGGAGTGACGATTCGTTCTTCTCTGCTGCTCAACTCAATCGAACCCTCTGCAACTGAGGTCGACTCTCCAGATAGTTCTTCAACACAAGTCCCAGAATCCCTTGTCACCGTGGTTTCACCATTTACTTCAGCAGCTTGAGCGAACGAAACGCTTTGACGTTTGGACTTTGCAGGAGCAGCCACTTCCACAACTTGAGCACCCCCTTCAGAACTGATTGTGGCACTGACCAGATTATCAGTAACGATACAAATCATGTTATTGAGCTTGCAGTTCTTGCGAGCACCAGTTTGTTCCTGGTCATGGTCATGCTTGCTGGCAGCATCTTGCATGGCCGTAATCTTCGAAGCCAGGTGCCTATTGCCAATGCGCATATTCTTTTCCTTGAGCATCTCCAGCTGGGTGTACAGGCGGACGAACTCTTCCTGCACGTCGTGCTCCGTGATCTTTGAGTGCTCCAACCCGGCCACGGATGAATTGGCACTTGCATACTGGGAGTTTCCAGAACGAGCTTTACCGAGAAACTTGGAGGCCTGCGTTTTTGACATCATCCCTGAACTTTCTTCGGTCTTATCATGACCTTTGAAAACCATATAAGCCTAAAGGCAATGCATTGCCATTATTCTATTATTATATTCTCTTAAGAAAACATTACCTTACTGCCGAAAATTAATCCAAGTAAGAGTGTCACTGTCAGTTGCGTGTGGCAGAAGAAGATGATGTATAGTAGGTCTGGGTTGGCAGGCTTCTGCAGAAATAGCCTAAAACATCAGACAATATTGTTAGCAGCCTCTAATGGGCTTCCCAGAAACAGTTTTGTATGCGACGAGACGAACCTAAGAAGATGGGACTTCTAGACCCCACCCCATACTACCTACATACATTTAGAGGGCATTCAGGATATGTATACGAACATACTGACACAAACATACAACATAGAGATATACAACACACTGACACAAAGATATACAAGTTCAATTATACTATTCGCGGGTGAATAATACATGTACAAAAATGAACCAGAATTTCATTAGGCTGAATACTTACATGGAGATGTTGAGGAATACGGACAATAGGAATTCGTTGTAAATTGCCATCGATATGAACCTGCTCTCGTTAAATTCTGATGGGGCTTTTCTAACTACAATGCACAGCCGTATTCCCCAAACCAAGAACATGACCTCCACTGAAATAAATAATCATATATTAGCGACATAATGAAATTACTGGACATATACACACTAGTTTTATTCTGTTTCTATTTACTGTCAATTTACTGGAGAATGGCGAGTACATTTAATTAATATGGAATTCCGAGTTAATGCCTTCACTTAAATGAGCCGAAACATTAACCAACCCAAGCAATTGAATGATTTTATCGTGGGGTATATAGATAGAAAAGGGTGCTATTCGAACGATATGTCATTCCAGTCTGGACTATTTCAAGGCTGGATTTAGGAAATTGGGATCAACGACGTCGGTACACAGCGATTTCCTCTAATTTCGCCCGTTCGTTATCCTTATCCCCTTTTTGTTGCAGATTTCGATCGGTCACGCAGTGTAAAATAGAAAGAAACAACGTCGACGCTTGGGTCCACAAATATTTAAACATGACGCCCAAACTTTCCCAATTTGTGCTCGATTACTCGAATTTAAAGGGAAGTTCTGTTTATATTGCACAGGTTTTATTTTCCACACAGCACTGACTTACTGCCTCGAACGATATTATTATTAGCACATGGAGGGGATATACTCACAAACTTCTGCTAACACGTGAAATATAGCATTTTGAAAGTTGGCAAAAGCAGAACCGGAACTGCCTTAAACTCATCGGTTACCTTGCCGTGGGTTTATTACGAGTTCAAAATAGGGAACTAAAACGTGCATCAAGAAATGAGGATGAGACAGACACTTGGAGTCATTGCGACGATTAATTTTAGGCCATTTTAATAACTAAAGTGTTGCAATATTAAGAGCACATAATATATTGTGAGATTAAAAATGTTGCAATATTAAGAGCACATAATTTATTGTGAGATTAAAGATGTTGCAATCTTTCTTACTGCAAAATAATAACTATTATTTTTTACTAGAATTATTAATAAATTATGTGTATTTATACAATCAGAAGAACTAATTTGTTATGGAGATACTCCTGATATAAGTTTGATGAAACCAGATTGTTGATTGTCAAATTTAGTGCTGGAGGCTATATATATTAAGTTTGACAATAGAATCGCATGTGAAACGCAGTCAAATTAAGTCAAGAAACGATTTATCCGCAAAACAGCCACACGATTTTTACGTAAATTTTTACTTAACCAAAATTAATTTTTATTAAAAAAATGTGTTGCTTTCAAAATAATTGTCTACTTTACAGTCCACTCGAAGGAAACTTCTCTGGAAAGCATGATCTAGACAGCTAGTGTATTGAACAAGAGTCGATACATATTTATTTATAGATTAATAAATGGTGGAGGCGCCGGGTATTAAGGGTATAGGTCAGCGATGGCTACTAGTACTAGTGGATTATACATTATATATTCTAGGTCAGCCACGGCGAACCTTTTTTACTAATGGGTCAAAATTAAATTAATTTATTTTCAAACTCACTCGTAGCTCATAATAGCTGACCCTATTATTTGAGTCATAGGACAAAAAATATATTTATTTATTTCTCTTTTAATATACAGTAGTTAAATTAATTTTACCAGTAATAATTGCTATGGCTGAGATAGAAACATACTGTTATCAGAATAACACACAAAAATTAAAAAAATATGCAATTTTAATCATAAAATGTATTATTTGTGAAATGGCGTAGGTTTTGTTTTATAATGCTAATAAAAGGTTTTAACCAAAACTTAATATAATTATAATATTAACCAGACAATTGCATAGTATTAATAATATAATATAATAATATAATAATGTAATATAATATCCTGCAAGCGTTTAATACATATTTAATTATAGATGAATAAATGGTGGATGCGCCGGGTATTAAGGGTATAGGTCAGCGATGGCAAACCCTTTTTGCTAGTGGGTTACTAGTACTAGTACTAGTGGATTATACATATGTTGTTCTAGGTCTTTAGTACAGTTTGGGTAGGTATGAACACATAGTCCATTATTTATACTTATAGTACAGGCATTTAAACTTCCCTTTTAAATGTATTTCTATATTATTAACAAAATGTTTCTTTTTTAATATACAGTAGTTAAATTATTTTTTTCAGTAATAATTGCTATGGCTGAGATAGAAACATACTGTTATCAGAATAACATACAAAAATTTAAAAAATATGCAATTTTAATCATAAAATGTATTATTTGTGAAATGGCGTAAATTTTGTTTTATAATGCTAATAAAAGGTTTTAACAAAAACTTAATATAATTATAGTATTACCCAGACAATTGCCTAGTATTAATAATATAATATAATAATATAATAATGTAATATAATATCCTGCAAGCGTTTAATACATATTTAATTATAGATGAATAAATGGTGGATGCGCCGGGTATTAAGGGTATAGGTCAGCGATGGCAAACCCTTTTTGCTAGTGGGTTACTAGTACTAGTACCAGTGGATTATACATATGTTGTTCTAGGTCTTTAGTACAGTTTGGGTAGGTATGAATACATAGTCCATTATTTATACTTATAGTACAGGCATTTAAACTTCCCTTTTAAATGTATTTCTTTATTATTAGCAAAATGTTTCTTTTTTAATATACAGTAGTTAAATTATTTTTTTCAGTAATAATTGCTATGGCTGAGATAAAAACATACTGTTATCAGAATAACATACAAAATTTTAAAAAATATGCAATTTTAATCAAAAAATGTATTATTTGTGAAATGGCGTAGGTTTTGTTTTATAATGCTAATAAAAGGTTTTAACCAAAACTTAATATAATTATAGTATTACCCAGACAATTGCGCAGTATTAATAATATAATATAATAATATAATAATGTAATATAATATCCTGCAAGCGTTTAATACATATTTAATTATAGATGAATAAATGGTGGATGCGCCGGGTATTAAGGGTATAGGTCAGCGATGGCAAACCCCTTTTGCTAGTGGGTTACTAGTTCTAGTACTAGTGGATTATACATATTATATTATTAATACTAAGCAATTGCCAGGGTAATGCTATAATTATATTAGGTTTTTGTTAAAACTTTTTATTAACATTATAAAACAAAACCTACGCCATTTCGCAAATAATACATATTGTGATTAAAATTGTAATCGACTGACTGATATTTTTTTAAATTTGTGTATGTTATTCTGATTCTGATTCTGATTCTTCTGAGGCCTTAAGTGGTGCCTTTTTAATTGTACCCAATTTTTGTGTAAATATAATTGTTTTAATTAATCTGCAGCTAATTTAATGAGCAGGCTTTTGCCGCACAGAATTCGCGACGTGGATTTAGATTATGTAACGCATGCAATGCCATCAGATTAATTTCCGGTGGGGGTAGTTTTTAAAAATGCAATTTCGCAGCGCATAGATAGCGAGAATGGTGCAATTTCCAAGTTTTGGCTGAAATAAAGATATCCCGTGCTCGCTGATAGTGGAAACGCCTAGGAATGCTTACAACTGAAGCGGACGCCCTTAATTACATATTATTTATATATCAAACAAAACGGCGTTCTTATGTAAATTTGTACGTTTAATATGTCAGCTGGAAGTGACGGGGCGCTCATTTCCCCTTCTTGTGCCTTAATTGTAAGCCTGAATGTGATTACGTTCAGTTTTATTTGATAACGGCCTGTGTTCATAATATGTCTTAAATTACGTCTCATGTACGCAATCCAAACGATTCGATAACGTGACTCTTTTAATTAACGGATCGAACTTATGCCAAGCCAATTTTCTACATTCTACATCGAGAGATTCGTTTCCTCTTCAGTTATTGACATCCCTTAAAATTTTAGCACTCGACGGAATCTTAGGGACGTGCAAATTTAATATCACAAATTTTATGCCAACAAATTTTCAATTATAATAAAATTGTGGCATTTGTAGTTAATTGTCTTGTCAATTGCAACACTATGAGAAAAAATAGGCGATTCCATTAAACAGAAGGAAATATGAAGTAGCCACTTAACTATTGGCATTTATGAAATAGCAATTCAGCTGCAATATAATTTAATTTACTTTTACTTTTAATTTATATATTATATTATACTTCTAAGTGAAATTTAAGCAATATTTTGAGGTTTTTGAGGTAAAAATTTTGGAATTTAATTTTTATTCCTGAAATTAAAAAAAAAAGTATACATACAAAAGATGTTCGAAATTGAAATTTGTATCCCTGAATTTTACATAAGTGTACATACATCTCTACAAAAGATAATCGAAATTGAAATTTATATCCCTGAATTTTACATAAGAGTACATACTTCTCTACAAAAGATGTTCGAAATTGAACAGTAAAATTGATAAACTACAAAATAACTCTCTCAACAAAAGATGTTCGAAATTTAACGAAAAAAAGGAAGTGATAGTATATAGGATGTTAAATTAAAAAAAAAAAACAAAAGATGATGACTACTTCCGGTGGAACCTGAAGTCCTTAAAGATGTCCTTGAAACTATTTCATTTGAGGAGAATGAAACTATTTATGTGAGAATAAGTTTTTCTCATTTTCATCAATTCACATCTATGTCTGGATAATTACAAAAAAAAAATGTGAATGGGTTAACATAATTTGAAACTACTTGTGTTAACATCTTTTGAAACTACTTCCAGATTCATAATGCACATCTATGTCTGGATAATTACAACAAAATATGTATGTGCTAACATAATTTCAAACTACTTGTATAAACATCTTTTGAAACTACTTCCAGATTGATAATGCTTATCAGTTAACGATAACACAGTAATGTTTAGTGGCAGAATTTAATCAGGACTTGTACAAATCATTGCGCGAAGAAAATCTGCCCAGGAGTGTACAAGTCAGTATCAAGACTAATCGTCACAAGGGATTTAATTTTCATTGGTATAAAGTAGTAATTAATGTTTAATTATCATGGCCAACGAGTTGAAAAGCAGGACGGCGTCATTAAAATTAAATCACAACGTCTACAAAAATTAATGTAAATTGGCAATTCATTAATTTGTATTCAGAGTTAGCAACTTCTGCAGCAGTTATTAATGTTTAATTGCTTTTTTTTAATTTCCAGTCGATTGCGTTGATCTTTAAGCCTATTGTGATCAATTTCTTATAATATGCATTAGAAATGTCATGTGTGGGGGGAAATTATACACTTTCAATATTAAACAGGGTAAATACTTGCGTGTTTAGACATAGTGATAGTCGAATAACGTTTAACTATTAAAAATTCGAAAGTTATTTGTGATGTTTAATGTTTTAGTAATTTTCTCTAAATTTCTTTAACACCTCAACACCTCAATTTTTGTCAATTGCTCTTATCTATTACTCTCTGCATGTATTCCAGTGACGTGCAAATAAGTTTAGAAATAGTGATAGTCGATTAACGTTTGACTATTTCTATAATTATTTCTGTGATGTTTTAGTAATTTTCTCATCAAATGTGAGTAGAAACAAACCCGTGTTGTATTTCAATTTCTCATATAGAGAAACGTTTTCATCAATGAGGGGGCCCGCTTTTCTTATTTCGCACAAAGCCGCTGAAAGTATAGAGCCGGGCCTACTAATCTGTGTACTCTTCAAAATGGATAATCAATCAACTTTCAGGTAAATGAAAGCTGCTGTAATCTCCGACCCTGCCGTTGTAATGGAATGGTGCTCCGTCTTCCTGAAAGCAATACTCCTATCTTAGCATCTTCTCAAGTCATTGCGTTCTTTTGTATAACTTTAATAGGTGCGATAGTTCTTGGACAGCACAATTCTTCTGCACAATTAGAGGCGAGCGCATCAATGGCTTTATGTTTTTAGGGGATTGGGGGCGACTAAATTTTATTGTTGGCGATTGTATTTGTTTACAGTTATTCATGAAATTTTTGTATGAGGGGAAATGTTAATTAATTTTGTAAGATTGCTGGTAATTCCTGAAACAATTCAGAATTTCATTTAATTGAAAGAATTATCCTTGAGTGCATTCCTGATCATTTAAGTCCGGTAGAGTTTTAGCGGAATTACATACAGTAAACTGAAAATCTCAATTAAATGAGTCCTATCGTCAGGCGACTTTGTACACAGTAGGGATGATTTTTTACATTGGCCCAGTGCACACAAGGGCAGGACATAGGCACGTATATTGAGTTACCGACAATGCCGAGATGCTTTATAACCCGCCTCGTTATTTCCACTAGTTCCATTCCAACTGTTATTGTTTGTAAAGGGAATTGGATGTGCGAATAGTTCGAGGCCCTTTCGTCACAATAACACGAAACTTCGGCTGACCCGTCCCATCAAATGTTGTAATTTTCAAATCAAATCTAGGGGCGGCAATATTCAGGCTGCCGCTTGACATTAGGCCATCGCTCACCAGCCAACGATCGATAGACCAAAAAGTAATCTCATTTCCGATCTTATTCCGATGCACCATGCAGATTTCAAGCGCCGCTTGGATCCAATGCGGTAATATAATGATATCAAAAGCGCAATATGCACGTACCGAGACTTATGCCAGTGAAGTCTATATACTTTCAATCACCCACTATATATTTCAGTTACAAAAAAGTTAATGAAAGTTTACATAACCCCAAACCCACAACGATCGCATACATTCGGCTAATGTCGTAACTACTCGTAATTTATAATCGAATTAATTACAATCGAGAATATGCAATTGAGATTTATATTAGCTTTACGTTACTTGGCAGTGATTTGGGAGCTATCCTTGTATAAGAAATTTATAAAAGGATTGGATGTATTCGTTCTCTGTATAGTGGCAGTCGATTTCCTCCTACGCTAATCTGGTCTTTTTCAAGAGCCATAAATCGCTGGAGACTTGGGAGACCTCCCCGCATGCATTTAGTGTTGTGCTATTCGTTTTACCATTCAACAAGTTGTGAAAGAAGCAAAACGGTGACTCTGCTGGTTGTTTGTAGGTCTGGTGATGATAAGCTTTGGCACGGAATCTAACACATTTCGTTTTTATCTGTACTTAAATAAATAAATTTGAATATTTAAAACTCCTCCATTTTCCTTATGGCGTTGTTTTGTTTCAGTCCATTGAAACCCATTAATGAACCTCAATCAGGTGATCGTTCCTTAACACTCAGTAGATATAGTCGTCCCGTCAAGAGCTGACAATGACTTCACCAGTTGCAGCTGAGAATATTGACCTTTTTTTGCTAAAACTTTGAGTTAAAAATTTGACAGATTTCATTAGTAGCATTTCGAAATTTAACAACTTTGGGCAAAATAATAACAAATTTGCAAAATATGTGAATTTTTGGCAGATGAAGTTTAAAATTTGACTAATTTAAACAGATGCATTTAAAAATTTGATAAATAGTAATAGTTTTTAACAAATTTCAAGTGTCAAGTTAAAGAAAAAGTCTAATTTCGACAGTTGGTTTTAAACTATTTACAAATGCTTAGAGCTGGTGCTGAAAATTTCACAGATTTTATTAGTTGGTAATCTTTAATAGTTATAGTTGACAACTTTCAAGTTATTAAGTCAATTTTTACTGTCTAAGATGAGTATTTGACATGTTTGAGCAGCTGCAGCTGAGAATTTTTACTAAATATTTGATGGAGTTAAAGATTTGACAGATTTCATTAGTAGCACTTCGAAATTTGACAACAATAATTACAAATTTGCAAAATATGTGAATTTTCAGCAGATAAAGTTTAAAATTTGATTAATTTAAACAAATGCATTTAAAAGTTTGATAAATAGTAATAGTTTTTAACAAATTTCAAGTGTCAAGTTAAAAAAAAGCCAAATTTCGACAGTTGGCATTGAACTATTTACAGATGCTCACAGCTGGTGCTAAAAATTTCACAGATTTTATTAGTTGGTAATCTTTAATAGTTATAGTTGATAACTTTCAAGTTATTAAATCAATTTTCAGTGTCTAAGCTAAGCATTTCACATGTTTGAGCAGTTGCAGCTGAGAATTTTTACTAAAAATTTGACAGATTTC
Source organism: Othius punctulatus (assembly GCA_951805005.1). Taxonomy (NCBI): domain Eukaryota; kingdom Metazoa; phylum Arthropoda; class Insecta; order Coleoptera; family Staphylinidae; genus Othius; species Othius punctulatus. Next base: position 37,725,916 of record OX638147.1, on the reverse strand, counting down.
ATTAGTAGCATTTCGAAATTTGACAACTTTGGGCAAAACAATAACAAATTTGCACAATATGTCAATTTTCGGCGGACGAAGTTTAAAATGTGACTAATTTAAACAGATGCATTTAAAAATTTGATAAATAGTAATAGTTTTTAACAAATTTCAAGTGTCAAGTTACAAAAAAAGCAAAATTTCGACAGTTGGTATTGAACTATTTACAGATACTCACAGCTGGTGCTGAAAATTTCACAGATTTTATTAGTTGGTAATCTCAAATAGTTATAGTTGACAACTTTCAAGTTATTAAGTCAATTTTTACTGTCTAAGCTCAGTATTTGACATATTTGAGCACTTGCAGCTGAGAATTTTTACTAAAAATTTGATGGAGTTAAAAATTTGACAGATTTCATTGGTAGCATTTCGAAATTTACCAACTTTGGGCAAAATAATAACAAATTTGCAAAATATGTGAATTTTCGGTAGATGAAGCTTAAAATTTGACTAATTTAAACAGATGCATTTAAAAATTTGATAAATAGTAATAGCTTTTAACAAATTTCAAGTGTCAAGTTAAAAAAAAGCCAAATTTCGATAGTTGGTTTTGAACTAATTACAGATGCTCACAACTGGTGCTGAAAATTTCACAGATTTTATTAGTTGGTAATCTTTAATAGTTATAGTTGACAACTTTCAAGTTATTAAGTCAATTTTCACTGTCTAAGCTCAGTATTTGACATGTTTGAGCAGTTGCAGCTGAGAATTTTTACTCAAAATTTGATGGAGTTAAAAATTTGACAGATTTCATTAGTAGCATTTCGAAATTGGACAACTTTGGGCAAAATAATAACAAATTTGCAAAATATGTAAATATGTCAATTTTCGGCAGATGAAGTTAAAAAATTTGACTAATTTGAATGGGTGCATTTAAAAATTTGATAAATCGTAATAGTTTTTAACAAATTTCAAGTATCAAGTTAACAAATATTCCAAATTTCGACAGTTGGTATTGAACTATTTACAGATGCTCACAGCTGGTGCTAAAAATTTCACAGATTTTTTTAGTTTGTAATCTTTAATAGTTATAGTTGACAACTTTCAAGTTATTAAGTCAATTTTTACTGTCTAAGCTAAGTATTTGACATGTTTGAGCAGTTGCAGCTGATAATTTTTACTAAAAATTTGATGGAGTTAAAAATTTGAGAGATTTTATTAGTGTCATTTCGAAATTTGACAACTTTGGGCAAAATAATAACAAATTTGCAAAATATGTCAATTTTCGACGGATAAAGTTTAAAATTTGACTAATTTAAACGGATGCATTTAAAAACTTGATATATAGTAATAGTTTTTAACAAATTTCAAGTGTCAAGTTAAAAAAAGCTAAATTGCGACAGTTGGTATTGAACTATTTAAAGATGCTCACAGCTAGTGCTGAAAATTTCACAGATTTTATTAGTTGGTAATCTTTAATAGTTATAGTTGACAACTTTCAAGTTATTAAGTCAATTTTCACTGTCTAAGGTAAGTATTTGACATGTTTGAGCAGCTGCAGCTGAGAATTTTGACTAAAAATTTGATGGAGTTAAAATTTTTACAGATTTCATTAGTAGCATTTCGAAATTTGACAACTGTGGGCAAAACAATAACAAATTTGCATAATATGTGAATTTTCGGCAGATGAAGTTTAAAATTTGACTAATTTAAACAGATGCATTTAAAAATTTGATAAATAGTGATAGTTTTTAACAAATTTCAAGTGTCAAGTTAAAAAATTTGCCAAATTTCGACAGTTGGTATTGAAATATTGCTGGTGCGGAAAATTTCACAGATTTTATCAGTTGGTAATCTGATGATTTTAATAGTTATAGCAGATAACTTATCAAGTGTCAAGTAGAGACAATTTTCACTATCCAAGCTAAGTACTTGACATGTTTGAACAGTTGAAGCTGAAAATTTTGACTTTTTTTCCTAAAACTTTGATGGATTTGGACATTTTGAACTGAATATTGTAAAGATTTTTTCTAAAAATGTATGTCAATTGTCAATTTGTCTTTATCATAACTGTTTTTGCATGAAATATTAGTAATGTATCAAGTTGATGGATGAAGCTTTTACTATGTGATGGTTGAAAGTAGTTATACAACAAGGGTTCCAGACCACCCCCCGCGAAGATTTCGATTAATTTAATCCGCCGCTTTAATGCTCTAATTACCCCCAAATTGCTCTACTTACGCGAATCAAAAGTTCGATTAAACCGCGGATTAAATTAATCGAAAACTTCGCGGGGGGTGGTCTGGAACTCTTGTTGTATAACTACTGTTGATCATGTTATTATCGGGAATAACACACGTTTTACTATGTTTTACATCACTTCCATGTAAACGCAATCAAAGTGAACGTAGTGAAGTGTGATTCGATTCCCGATAATAAAAATTAGTTGATTTTTATCCCCGAAATGAGATAAATTATTAGTTTTGCAACACACATTAATAATATTAGTCATAGTTAGTTCTCGGCGAGACGACTATATAGCTATACAATTTTGAATAAATACGAGCCAGGTTCAGTTTGAAAATGGCAGTAATTAAATTGATTCTGTATGGAAAGCAAATTGTTTACACATTGAGTAAATTAAATGAACATGTGAATTAATTACGCCAGTAGATTTAACAAATTTAACGACCAGGTTTGTATTTAGTTCGTGGTAATATTAGTCTGCAAAAATATTTAATGCACGATATCAATTTATTGCATATTATAGGTGTTTGGTGCTTTTCTGAAGAGCTTCTAAAAAGTTTTCAAAATATGCAAAATATTTAGTTCGTGGTAATAAAAGTCTGCAAAAATATTTAATGCACGATATTTATTCATTGCATAGTATAGGTGTTTGGTGCTTTTCTGAAGAGCTTCTGAAAAGTTTTCAAAATATGCAAAATATTTAGTTCGTGGTAATATTAGTTTGCAAAAATATTTAATGCACTGTGTGTCAATTAATTGCATATTATAGGTGTTTGGTGCGTCTCTGAAGAGAAACTTTTTCAAAATATGCACCGTTTTTGCAATTATTTTCTTGGTCACTCACAGAATTGAGTATTCACTTTATTAGTATTTTGACTCTTTACAGAGTATTTACATTATTATTTTACATTACGTTGTACCAACAAACCGAAACTTAATTACCTAATTAATAAACTAAACCACGTTTAGTAATTACGTGTGAATAATTTTGTATTTATGAAGGTTAAGAGTGGCGTTAAAAGTTTAGTTTTGAACTTGCAAGTAACCATAGTTTTAATGCTTTTGCCGGGGATATGTTCATCCGCCTCTTATAAATGGATATTTTATATGAAATATTCGGCTTTTAACTGATAATCGATGGTTCAATTGATTTATAAGCCCCCAGGTTAGATGAATACTGATGGCGTAACTTTTTTAACGGGAGTTTTTTTTATGCACTAGAGTGATGAAGTTTTAATTTGATCGACGTGCAAGCAATGGCTGTAGAGTGCAGTGTAAATTTTTAACTAATCAGTTTAAAAGATATTTTTATGAAAATTGTGTGATTCCATTGAGTGGCTTATCGTAAAAATGCCCCTCATTTCAGCGAAATTAACGCGCGCTGAAATGCACGATGGTTTTTGTGCAAAATAACGGCATTCAATGCATCATTACTGGGCGATTTTCCGAGTGACGGACACCAAAGGCTTTAATCCGAAACGTGTGTTTTAAACATGCTCGTATGTAATGACTCCCAAGTCTTTTCACACGAGTGCTTTTATGATTGCGCGTTATTAATTACTGAGACACAAACGCCGCACGTTTCAGACGCCAGCTGGTATTTATATTAGCGTATCACAAAATTATGGAAAATACACTGAAATGTGCTATATTTATGGGGAAATTTAACAATATCAATGGGCGGGAATCGAACCTATGACTACAGTAAATGCCCACACGAACCAGTACCATCTCCTCTTCGATCCTCCACCATTCAAGAGGGTTTGAAGACGTCATTGATGTGCTGATAGTAGTTAAGCAACAGGAGTTCCAACGCACCCCCTGCAGAGATTTATATTAAAATAATTCGCGGTTTGATTCGCGTTTAATCGACGGAATTTGCGGGGGGTGCGTTGGAACTCTTGTTGCTTAACTACTGCTGATTCTATTTCTGCTGTCGATATGTCCCTATATTGAGCATGCAAGATATGTGCCTCGAAAATTAGGCGCTCAAAAATCAGCCTAATCGAAAACATCGCGTATAAAATGGTTCAGAAAACGTTTACTACATTAGACATTTATTGCAGCGAGCATTACTTTCCCCAAAGGCACAATTATGACTCTATGAAATGAAACATGTCTCTATGAAAAGGGCGCTTGAAATTCATTACTATGTGCTTAATTGTGGAGTTCCACGTAAACGGGGTTTTGTATTTGCTTCATGAATTTGAAATTAAAATTGATCGGAAGTTGACCTCGCTGTTACATTAAAACAAAAACGAAAGGGCATTACGAAAACGCATTAAAGCCCGATGTGTTTAAATTACTAGTTAATTAATTGTGCTAATCTGCGCTGTGGGTCCGAATTTAAAAGCTCCCATTCATTCTGATATAATTAGGCGCAAAAAATGTCGGCCGTAACTTCTAGGCACAAAGTAAAAATTCCTCCTTATGTATTTAATAAACTTAAGTGCTGCTACGTGAAATAATAGATTCCATCTAAGTTTATTGGCGTAAATTTTAATCTTAATATGTCTCCTAATATTAATTAATAAGTTATCTATAAACCTGCACTATATTACTTTGATCAAATTATGTAGCAACAATGAATCAAATTCATATAAAATTCATACATTCAAGTATTTTTAAATTTACAAAGTGGTTTCCAATTTTATTCTGCTACTATATATTACGTACCTTACGATTTCATTAAGTTTTAACGTTTGCTACAATTTCATGTAATTTATATATGTAAAAAAAAACTGTGCGCGTGAGTGTGAAAATGATACACTTCGCAGACAGAAATGTGTAGCGCAGCAAAAATTTCTCTTCATGCAAAATAACGCCGGTGCTAGTTTACCAGATGCATTTCCACGTGGACTGAGCCATAAATTTAATTGCGAAAACGCAAAGTTAAACCACGTGAAGTATTCGTCGTTACCATTGCAAAACTCGAGGCGACACAGATTCTTGCTTTTCCGTAAATGCGTACCCCAAAAGGGTTGTTCAATTACGCATTGTGTGGAAAATCATTTACGTTGTTTGCATGTGTAAAACGGTCATTACATTTAAGGCCACAATTGTAGTCGGCCATTTTTAATTTTCCTGCTTATTTGGATGAGGTGTTGCATTACTCACATCCGATTATGCGTTGGTATTTGATTTATGTGCATGTTTACTCCATTAATTAGGTGCAGATTGTGATTAATTGATTCTAATTATGTTATTTGTAAACGAATACATTAAGTATGCTGGTGCAGGTAATTAATATTAATTAAATCATTTGTCATTTATCAAGCCAGAATGAATGACATGCCAACCTAATGCACTAAATTTCTCACACAAACAAATATCTCAAGAATCATACATTGAATATTAATACAATTCAGCACATTAAAAACCAATATATCACATAATATCAGTAAAAAATTGTGTTAATATTCATACGCTAGTTGTTGAGATATCATTAAAAGAGGAAATATTAATATTTAAGAATATCACCCAATAACACTGAAAAACACATGCTCACAGTAAAAAGTAAATATATCTAGAATCACACATTGGATATTAGCTGAATTGAATACACTGGATACAGTGATATCACCCAATATGAATACTCGATTGGATTGATATTGATACGATAGTTTTTGAGATATCGCAAATTAAGTCACACCAATATTCTAGAAAACAGTTGATCACACTAAAAAGCAAATATCTCAAGAATCGCACATTGGATATTAATACAATTCGGTACATTAAAAAACAATGTATCACTCAATACAAGAATTAAATTGTGTAAATATTAATACGCTACTTTTTGAGATATCAGCAAAACAATGGAGGATTAATATTTAAGAATATCACTGCATAACATTGAAAAACACACGCTCACAGTAAAAAGTAAATATATCAAGAATCACATATTGGATATTAGTTGAATTAAATTCACTAAATTAAAACATATCACTCAATATGAATGCTCGATTGAATTGATATTGATACGATAGTTTTTGAGATATCGCAAATTAGGTCACACCAATATTTAAAAATATCTCTAGGAAACAGTTGATCACACTAAAAAGCAAATATCTCAAGAATGACACATTGGATATTAACACAATTCGGTACATTAAGAAATAATGTATCACTCAATATCAGAATTAAATTGTGTAAATATTCATACGCTAGTTTTTGAGATATCATTAAAAGAGGAAATATTAATATTTAAGAATATCACCCAATAACACTGAAAAACACATGCTCACAGTAAAAAGTAAATATATTAAGAATCACACATTGGATATTAGCTGAATTGAATACACTAGATACAGTGATATCACCCAATGTGAATACTCGATTGAATTGATATTGATACGATAGTTTTTGAGATATCGCAAATTAAGTCACACCAATATTCTAGAAAACAGTTGATCACACTAAAAAGCAAATATCTCAAGAATCGCACATTGGATATTAATACAATTCGGTTCATTAAAAAATAATGTATCACTCAATATCAGAATTAAATTGTGTAAATATTCATACGTTAGTTTTTGAGATATCATTAAAAGAGGAAATATTAATATTTAAGAATATCACCCAATAACACTGAAAAACACATGCTCACAGTAAAAAGTAAATATATCAAGAATCACACATTGGATATTAGTTGAATTGAATACACTAAATAAAAACATATCAGTCAATACGAATGCTAGATTGCATTGATATTGCTACGCTAGTTTTTGAGATATCGCTAATAAAGTCACACCAATATTTAAAAATATCTCCAGAATATAGTTGATCACACTAAAAAGCAAATATCTCAAGAATCACTCATTGGATTTCAATACGACTTGGTACTTTAAAAACCAATATATCACATAATATCAGCAATAAATTGTGTTAATATTCATACGCTAGTTTTTGAGATATCATTAAAAGAGGAAAGATTAATATTTAAGAATATCACCCAATAACACTGAAAAATATATTATCGCAGTAAAAGGTATATATCTCAAGAATCACACGTCTGATATTAATACAATTCTGCACATTAAAAAATAATGTATCACTCAATATCAGTAATAAATTCTATTAATATCAATACGGTAGTTTTCGAGGTATCATCACTGGGAGATTAATATTTAAAAATATCACTGAATAATACTGAAAAACACATGCTGAAATAATCATCAAATATCTCAAGAACCACACATTGGATGTTTATCAAATTGAACGGACTAGATGCACACATATCACTCAATACGAATGCTCGATTGCATTGATATTCATACGCTAGTTTTCGAGGTATCATCATTGGGAGATTAATATTTAAGAATATCACTGAATAATCCTAAAAAAGGCATGCTGAAATAATCATCAAATATCTCAAAAACCACACATTGGATATTTATCAAATTGAACACACTAGATGCACACATATCACTCAATACGAATGCTTGATTGCATTGATATTAATACGCTAGTTTTTGAGATATCGCTAATAAAGTCACACCAATATTTAAAAATATCTCCAGAAAATAGTTGATCACACTAAAAAGCAAATATCTCAAGAATCACTCATTGGATTTCAATACGACTTGGTACTTTAAAAACCAATATATCACATAATATCAGCAATAAAATTGTGTTAATATTCATACGCTAGTTTTTGAGATATCATTAAAAGAGGAAAGATTAATATTTAAGAATATCACCCAATAACACTGAAAAATACATTATCGCAGTAAAAGGTAAATATCTCAAGAATCACACGTCTGATAATAATACAATTCTGCACATTAAAAAATAATGTATCACTCAATATCAGTAATAAATTCTATTAATATCAATACGGTAGTTTTCGAGGTATCATCACTGGGAGATTAATATTTAAGAATATCACTGAATAATACTAAATAACACATGCTGAAATAACCATCAAATATCTCAAGAATCACACATTGGATATTTATCAAATTGAACGGACTAGATTCACACATATCACTCAATACGAATGCTCGATTGCATTGATATTCATACGCTAGTTTTCGAGGTATCATAACTGGGAGATTAATATTTAAGAATAATACTAAAAAACGCATGCTGAAATAATCATCAAATATCTCAAGAACCACACATTGGATATTTACCAAATTGAACGCAATAGATGCACACATATCACTCAATACAAATGCTTGATTGCATCGATATTGATACGCTAGTTTTCGAGGTATCATCACTGGGAGATTAATATTTAAGAATATCACTGAATAATACTAAAAAACACATGCTGAAATAACCATCAAATATCTCAAGAATCACACATTGGATATTTATCAAATTGAACACACTAGATACACACATATCACTCAATACGAATGCTTGATTGCATTGATATTGATACGCTAGTTTTTGAGATATCGCTAATAAAGTCACACCAATATTTAAAAATATCTCCAGAAAATAGTTGATCACACTAAAAAGCAAATATCTCAAGAATCACTCATTGGATTTCAATACGACTTGGTACTTTAAAAACCAATATATCACATAATATCAGCAATAAATTGTGTTAATGTTCATATGCTAGTTTTTGAGATATCATTAAAAGAGGAAAGATTAATATTTAAGAATATCACCCAATAACACTGAAAAATACATTATCGCAGTAAAAGGTAAATATCTCAAGAATCACACGTCTGATATTAATACAATTCTGCACATTAAAAAATAATGTATCACTCAATATCAGTAATAAATTTTATTAATATCAATACGGTAGTTTTCGAGGTATCATCATTGGGAGATTAATATTTAAGAATATCACTGAATAATACTAAAAAACACATGCTGAAATAATCATCAAATATCTCAAGAACCACACATTGGATATTTATCAAATTGAACGGACTAGATGCACACATATCACTCAATACGAATGCTTGATTGCATTGATATTCATACGCTAGTTTTCGAGGTATCATCACTGGGAGATTAATATTTAAGAATATCACTGAATAATACTAAAAAACACATGCTGAAATAATCATCAAATATCTCAAGAACCACACATTGGATATTTATCAAATTGAACGGACTAGATGCACACATATCACTCAATTCGAATGCTTGATTGCATTGATATTGATACGCTAGTTTTTGAGATATCGCTAATAAAGTCACACCAATATTTAAAAATATCTCCAGAAAATAGTTGATCACACTAAAAAGCAAATATCCCAAGAATCACACATTGGATTTCAATACCACTTGGTACTTTAAAAAACATTGTATCATTTAATATGAGTAATAAATTGTGTTAATATTGATACACCAATTTTTGAGATATCATCAAAAAAGGGAAGATTAATATTTAAGAATATCATTGAATAATACTAAAAAACACATGCTGAAATAATCATCAAATATCTCAAGAACAAAACATTGGATATTTATCAAATTGAACGGACTAGATGCACACATATCACTCAATACGAATGCTCGATTGCATTTATATTCATACGCTAGTTTTCGAGGTATCATCACTGGGAAATTAATATTTAAGAATATCACTGAATAATACTAAAAAACACATGCTGAAATAATCATCCAATATCTCAAAAACCACACATTGGATATTTATCAAATTGAACGGACTAGATGCACACATATCACTCAATACGATTGCTCGATTGAATTGATTTTCATACGATAGTTTTCATGGTATCATCACTGGGAGATTAATATTTAAGAATATCACTGAATAATACTAAAAAACACATCCTGAAATAATCATCAAATATCTCAAGAACCACACATTGGATGTTTATCAAATTGAACGGACCAGATGCACACATATCACTCAATAAGAATGCTCGATTGCATCGATATTCATACGCTAGTTTTCGAGGTATCATCACTGGGAGACTAATATTTAAGAATATCACTGAATAATACTAAAAAACACATGCTGAAATAATCATCAAATATCTCAAGAACCACACATTGGATATTTATAAAATTCAACGGACTAGATGCACATATATCACTCAATACGAATGCACGATTGCATTGATATTCATACGCTAGTTTTCGAGGTATCATCACTGGGAGATTAATATTTAAGAATATCACTGAATAATACTAAAAAACAGATGCTGACATAATCGCTTATGTGTGTTTACTTGGAAGTTAGTGAGCAAAATGAGCAAACTATGTTTAATTAGAATACATTTGAAGGGTATGCAATTAGCTGGTGCTCGTTGCTTTATATGTAAAACGATGCCCTACAAGATTCTTTGAAAGGCTGTAGGGAATAGGAAAACAAGCCCAGTTAAGTAGATTTTTAATTGTCTTTAGAACATTAGCTTGATCATGTTTTTATTAACCATACATCGTTAGCAAATTGCAAAAAAATCTATGTTAAAAGCTGGTGAGAGTTTTCTGTGGTGTTTTCGAAACGCACAGAAGAGCAGCGTTTTCTTTGTGCGTCTGGGGAGTGGAAGTTTTGCTCAAGTTGGAAGTGACGTCGTAATTAAGCGGCAGTATTCTTCGAGCGAATCGCTACAAATTTTATTGGCGCTAATAAACCCGGATTAACATTTATAATAAATTCCAAGGTGGCGGAACCGAATTCTCACCCGTGAGATGTAAAATTAACGAAATCAGGCTCGTTATGTGGCGGCTCGTTATTCCGATTTTACATTTATCACATCTCTTGATTGTGGGCGATTTTCATTGGAAATCCGATGAGCTTGTATTGCAAATTTGTACTCACGCATGCTGAAGGAGTGGTCCCACCAGTCAGTCCTGCACAGGTAGGCCTTCAAGTCATCAGCAGTCCTGCCGACGATGACCACAGGCGGTGCCACTAGTGTCCGAATAATTAAGAAGACCGTGAAGATGGCCACGATGATGCCGAGACGTTTCAGGAGATTCATGTCCGTTATCTTGACCGCCTTGGCTGAACGGACGCGGAATATAACGGAAATCCTGAGGGATAAAACCATAGCATAACACGATATAAGTAATCAGGAATGGGTTTAACAAAAAAAGCGTTTTATACTTGCAAATATTAATTACATATAATTTCTAGTTCCATTTATTTTTACACTTTTAAATTTCGCTCGACCAGAAGTAAGTAGCGAAAAATCGGCTCATGTATTTCTTATGGGGAAATTGGCCCCGAACTGTCATAGCCTCCCTACTTATAAGGTAGTTCAATTATGAGCTGGGAATGTTGTCAAAGCTTAATTGCTGTCTTGTGTCCACAAACAACGCTGCACTTCTAGAGGCTGTGTACTCTGCTATGGATTGCAGCAGGTTTTAAGGGCTGCGTTTATATTGAATCCTGACGGATTTATTAATAATTACTTACTGCTTTGCTCTTAAATAGAAGTGTTGACACTCAATATAGTGGGGCTCATATAAGTTTTCACCGATCCACATATTTGGGGTTAGATGGGTAAAAAAATGTCCCACATTTTTGATACTCGAAGATGCACGGTGGGACAATTTTGGGCAATTTGGGCAATTTTCGCCAATTTTGGGCAAACTAATATTATTAGTAAACGGCACACAAAAATGTATTTTTTTTTGCAAAACCTTAAGCAGAATTGCATTTAAACGAGGTTCTAATTAATATGAATTGAGGCGGAATCCTGCTGTATCATAATATCCTGTTTTTCTGGCAAATCCTTCCACCGGCAATGTAAATGAGCACGATCTAATCACGTCGCAACGATTGACCACGAAGACTTCATGCGGAGAGACGTTTACACCCAATTATGTTTATCTTTGCGGCGGCTTACACACATTTAAACCTCAAATAAATTGGCTTCTGGTTAAGCCTACAGACGGACGTCGAATCGAAACCTCGGTAATTCAAGGCCCGGCGAGTTTCAGTCCAATAAAGACTGGACTTTAAATGTGTCCGGCGATGCAATTAAACTCCATTTGATGAAAACTGAAATTTATGCGCGACTCAGCTGCACGTACAAAAACACTTAGCATGTCATAATGAAAAGTACATATCTCGATTAAAACTGCGCGCAATTCTACAAACGAAGTTCTATCAACGCTCACGAGCCACTCGCATATTTCCTATAAAAAAATACTCCTTTTATTAAATCTAATAGGAGTGTACGTTTTTGAAGTGGGTGTATTAGGTTCGATGAAAATGTGTTGCTAGCTATTTATTATTAAAGAGGATACTGCAGCGATGAACCAAAAAATACGAAAGGCGAATTCTCGTGAGGGTTATACCCTCATAATTGTTTTAGAGAGGGTCCTCTGCCAAGCCGAGGCCCGATCGAAATATCTTAATTTGAAGTTTTAGTAGAACTCCAGGATCAAATTCAATTACCGATACCTTTTTTATCTTTTCATTGGACTCAGTTGAAATCATTTTACGGATTTCTTTGGGGCTACAAGCAGCCTCTTATTTCATTAACATTATTCCTCATTTAAATTTATGCCATGCCCATCCTATAGATGCGGCCACTAAATATTTGGGCCAGAATTTTCCCGAATCACAGAATTTCATTTACATATTTGTAATATTATTTATATGAGCTTGCTCATTTCTCAGGACTTATGCTTCCAAATTTGATGTCTGCTTCCAAACTTGAACTACAAAAGCTAAATACTACTGAAAACTACAGAATGAAAATTGGTGCTTCAAACAACCTAACCTAACCTAACCTAACCTACAACAGCAATGGCGAACCTATGACCTGTGGCTCACACACTGACCCACGTAAGTATTTCAAGTGCACCACATTTCATTAACCATGTATGAAAATATCAACAAGTTTATGACAAAACTTGATATTTCCAGTAATGATTTGAGAATGAAAATTTGCAGGCTTAGAAAAATTTCCAAGAAACCAAATATTTTGAACTTTTTTTAAGATATTTCAAAAATTTATGAATTTGGAAAGTACATTACCATTCATTTTCGATTGCCTAAGATTGCCTTTCGATGTTCACTTGCCTAGGAATTGATAGTTTAGAAATGGAATTTGTGGAATTCCAAAACAGTTTATGCGGAAAAATAAATTCGATAATTTAAGATTGCCTTTCGATGTTCACTTGCCTAGGAATTGATAATTTAGAAATTGAATTTGTGGAATTCCAAAATCAAATTGGGAATAAGGACGCAACTGTTTTAAGTGACCCACCTGTCCAATTAACAATGTCTGAAAATATCAACAAGTTAATGACAAAACTTGGTATTTTCAGTAATGACTAGGGAATGAAAATGCTTACTAAAAAAATTCCAAGAAACGAAATAGTTTGAAGATTTTGGAAAATATTTCAACAATTTGTGAGTTTGGAAACTACATTACCAATCATTTTGGATTGTGTTTGGAATTAACCATGTTCACTTGGCTAGGAATTGATAATTTAGAAATGGAATTGGTCGATTTACAAAATAGTTTTATGCGGAGAAACAAATTCGATAATTTATCAATAGAATTGCAAAATGAAATTGGGAATAAGGACGCAAAAAATGCACAAATATCTGAGAACATTATATTGAGAGAATGGGACTCATTACTTGATACATTCAAACCAAATATTTTGAAGATTTTGGAAGATATTTCAACAATTTATGAATTTGGAAAGTACATTACCATTCATTTTTGATTGCCTAAGATTGCCTTACGTCGTTCACTTGCCTAGGAATAGATAATTTAGAAATGGACTTTGTGGAATTCCAAAATAGTTTTATGCCGACAAAACTGGGTATTATCAGTAATGATTTGAGAATGAAAATAGGTTTTCCATGCTTACAAAAACATTTTCAAGAAACGAAATATTTTGAAGATTTTGGAAGATATTTCAACAATTTGTGAATTTGGAAACTACATTACCAATCATTTTGGATTGGAATTAACCATGTCACTTGGCTAGAAATTAATAATTTAGAAATGAAATTGGTGGAATTCCAAATAGTTTTATGAGGAAAAACAAATGCAAATTGGTATTGTCAGTAATTCTCAAGGTTTCTCAATAATTTTTGAGATTTGCACAGATTTACTAATAAATATCAATAATTCCAGAGAATTTTTAATAATTCCCAAAATTTCCCAATCATTTTGGAGATTTCTACAGATATTCAAATAATTTTTAAGATTTTGAGATATAGTTTCGAGAGCGTAATAATCGAAAAAGACACATAATTATTACTCATATTTTTTCATTCTCAAAATTTCAAAATATTGTCAAATTTCGAGAGAATTTTCAACCATTTCCCTGATTTCTTAATTATGTTTTAGATCTCTACTGATTTCGCAATAACGATAAAAAAATTCAATAAATCCAAAGATTTCCCAACAGAAAATGCTGCTAAAACATCAACTTTTTAAAGGATTAGCATTTTTGCATAAAAAATAAAGTGACTGTAAAGAGAATTAAGAACTCGACAAAGTTCTCTATGTTTTATAATCTAAAATAAAATATATAATATTTCAATGCCTTTTTTACGTATGACTCAAATAATAGCTGACCCACGAGTGATTAAAAAATATATTTATTTACATTTTTTCTTAGATTACATTTACATTTACATTACATTTACATTTACATTTACATTACTCTTTTCTAGTATAGTGTCAACTTAGCATCTTTTTGTAGAATTTGTAGAATTTGATTGAGATTTCATTTAATACATCCAAATTTAGTTCACAGATTGAAAAGTCATCTATTGAAAATTCTGTGTTAGATGAGAGTCAGAACACCTTTTTCACAAATTTCAATTCATGTATAACTGAAGATGAATCGTATTGTAGTTGAAATATACATTTAGTTAGTTTAATTTCTTTTAAAACAATCACTGGGAATTCAATTTCAACAGTCCTGTACTGTAATTACTGTAATTACGAGATTTACAATTAAAATAAGTGACACACATGCAGTGCAATTTAATATGAAATATAATATATACTGTGCATATAAATTCATGCTTCTGCATAAAAATAGAAGCTGGAATGATACAAATAAGCCACTCGGAATAAGTAATGAGTTTATAGCGGCGTTGTGCAGCATTTTGCAGTTTTTTTTGCAGAACTGGAATGAAAAGTATGGACTTTACGGCGGCAGTCCTATTATGCGCTTTACATGACAGATATGTGAAAAGCGATGTGCTTTGATATTTTAAGTTTATGAAGTAAAATTTTTGTTCAATTGCACTTTTCAAGTATAGTGCCAACTTAGCTTATTTTTGTAGAATTTGCAGAACTTGATTTGACACAGAATTTTCAATGGATGACATTTCAATCTGTGCACTAAATTTGCAAATATTAAATGCAAGCTCAAATCAGCTTTCATTTAATATTTGCAAATTTAATGCACAGATTGAAATGTCATCCATTGAAAATTATGTGTTTTGGCAAGTTAGATGAGAGTCAGAACACCTTTTTATATTGTAATGTAATGTGTATATTAAATGTATTTGAATACACCATGATTTTTCACCAATTTCAATTTATTTATAACTGAAGATGATCGTATTGTGGTTGAACACCTTTTTCACAAAAATAAAAACCCTTATTTATATTTTTTTTCACTTTTAAACAATACATTTTTGTCGAAATATGCAATTCTAACATTTCCATGTTCACGTAAAAAAAGTAAAACGCTATTTTGTCTTATGTGCCACGTTTTTGTATAAATATGCATTTCTAAAATGTCCATATCCACCTACAAACACTAAAAAACACTATTTTGTGCCATTCATTATGTGCTATGTTTAGTGGTGTTTTAAGCCAGGAGAAGTATTTCGTAGTTTGGCAAGACCTTAATATTGTGATGAGTTAATGAATGTAGAGTTAGATGGAACATCAATTGCAGTAGTAGGAAATCGACAAAACTATGGCTGAAATAAATCATGTGAAGTAACAACTCAATGTGTGCATTTGGAAGCTTCTCGAACGACGTAATAACATAACATAATTTAATACTGTTTATGTATGTGGTGTAAAATATGTATTACATTTCCATAATATTCCATGTTCTAGTGCTGCTATATATTTATTTTCCAGGCCAGGAGATGTAAAATTGGAAATTCATTAGTTTATTTGCATGAGAATGCGATTTTATTCGCTCGTGTATCTTCCTACATATTTTTTACATCATAGAAATTGAAATATTTGCCTTCAAATGCAAATATACACGTGTTCTTCTATTACCTTGTCTGATTCGAAGATGTGCGTAGGCTCGAGGAAAGGATATGAGGGCATTATTCTAATTTTATGAAAACACGATATGTTTCTGGGGAACAAAGGCAGTGTCGTATACCAGATTATTGTGTGTCACTGAGAATATCTTACGTCAATACAATTGCCAGGTTTTCACTTACTTATTCTGGGGAAAATACGAAAATTCAATAAACGCAGTGAATTTCCGCGTTTTCAGTTGAAAGTGAATTTTATTTTTAAAGTACATATAAACGTACATAACCAAATGAGGAAAACAGCCAATTCGAAATCTGCTCTCATTATACTGTCGTACCTTGCAAATAATTTTTTCAAAACTAGAAAATATGAATGTTAATATTGCTTGTATGATACTGGGACGAATAAGTAATAATAATACTTTATTGATGCTTTAACAAAAATAGTTTTACACTGGTCATTAATATTTAAAACAATTTATAGTTTGAAGTAATGTATTGTATATAATAATTAAAATACTTACCGCCATGTTTTCAACATTAAAGCACCATACGTGAGAGAAAACCCAATTTCTCTCAGCCAAACTCTAGCTGTACAGGTGTAGACACTAGGACGTGGATACATGACGATGGTCTGAAAATATAAATTTATTACCAGCTGAAATAACGTTCTCAATTAAAAACACATTACCTAAATAATTCGTTTCCACTAAAAGGAAGTTTTAATAACCCCAAAGGTCCATGAGTCGCTTGGGCCATGATCTTTTACAGACTACATTAAACGGAATGAATACCTTTATGTGTTAGCACCGAAATATTAATTTTATCACAACATTCATGTAAGCCACCGAAACGCCTATCAATGTACACATAATAGTCGATAAACCGTAAAGATTTAATCTTAATACGAAAACCCTCTAAAGCGCTTCAATAAATTCCACGACACTTGTAAATCTCCCACATAAAAACGCCACCATGGAAATTTAATTCCATCAATTGAATACGCCCTAAATAATCTCGGCTTGCATAGTGATGGATACAATTTTGCACGTTGAATGCGAGATTTGTCACATTCTGGATTACATGGGATTACATATGTCACAACGTTGTATATATTTATTGCCGCGTGGGGACTTGGCTCGTGTTATTTATGACTTCTTTGACTTGTCTAACGAGGCTAATAAATAAATTAACAAAAGGACGACGTTCATATATCTGCAACCAACGAATTTCTCTACATCATAAATAAGAAAATTTGTACAAAGAATATTTTGAAAATTTTATGCCAGATTTGGGTACAGTATGCCTGAAGGTATATCCTCTGAAAATTTGATGAAGGTTATGAAGTAAATAAGTGAGAGAATCGAACATATAACTTTCCCAGTTGACAGGTATCGCTACTGAAATTTCTGAAAATTTGTATAATGAATATTTTGAAAATTTTATGCCAGATTTGGATAGAGTATGCCTGAAGATATATCCTCTGAAAATTTCGAATCAAACATATAACTTTTCCAGTTGACAGGTATCGCTGTATCTGTCACTGAAATTTCTGAAAATTTGTATAATGCAAATTTTGAAAATTTTAAGCCAGATTTGGATACAGTATGCCTGAAGGTATATCCTCTGAAAATTTGATGAAGGTTATGAAGTAAATAAGTGAGAAAATCGAACATATAACTTCTAACTTCTAACATATTCTATCCGCTTCCTGGCTACGCCAATGCACAATCCAGTACAGTAATGATTCGTGAAAACTGCATCGTTTACAGTGCCTAATGGCAGCAGAAGAAGCAACGAAATTCGAAGTCGCATTGAAAGGATGCTTCTGTGCCGTTTTCTCGTGCACTTCTCGGTCTTACCTGCGCAATGCAGTAGCTCATGTAATTAAATTAAAAAGGTTTGAAACGCAAACGGCTATGCTCGTTCCATACGCTCATACGTTGCCAGAGCAACAATTGAATGCTTCGTGGAAATGAAATTTTATCTCCCATCCAGGCCAGCAATAAAATCCTTATCTAACTTCGCCTTCAGATTTTCACATATGTGGGCCACTCAAACATGCACTGCGGACTACAATTGCCACCGTATCACTTGTAAAACTAAAAAAAAAAATGATGGGATTTATCTGAGATAAATGCAATAAAGTTTTTTTATATGTTTATTTTTTTATACCCGTGTCTGTAGATTCGAATAAGTTCCCTAATAAAGTTCATTTAGATGAAAGGTAAGCAGAAAAAAAATTGAAGTTTTTAAATGTTTTAAGAATTATTATAAATTATTTCAGTGTAGCATAAATGGTGGAGGCGCCGGGCTATATTGTTTTAAATCAATATTATTAGCCCATTTTCATTACTGCAACCATATTTTTTGTTGTACATGCTATATTGGAGACTGGTTAATTAAAATTTGAAAGAAATCCATGAAGAAATTTGCGTGCATTAATTATTTAATGCATTTTAATGCTTTATCTGAGATAATAGAATAAAGTTTTTTTTATATGTTTATTTTTATACACCTGTGTCTGTAGATTTGAATAAGTTCTCTAATAAAGTTCATTCAGATGAAAGGTGTATATCAGAAAAAAATTTGAAGTTTTTAAATGTTTTAAGAATTGTTATAAATTATTTCAGTCTAGCATAAATGGTGGATGCGCCGGGCTATATTGTTTTAAATCAATATTACAAGCCCATTTTCATTACTGCAACTATATTTTGTATTGCACATGGTATATTGGAGACTGGCAAATTAAAATTTGAAAGAAATCCATGAAGAAATTTGCGCGTATTAATTATTTACTGCATTTCCCAGAACAATTTCTATATGCAAATTGCTCGGAACGCTCAGTGCTGCATAATCATCGGCCGACATTTATTAAGGTCTTAACTGAGTTTTTGCTGCCGTCGTTTCAGTTGCTAGGAAGCGTTTAATAATAGATCCAATGTATATTATATTTATATTAAAAATATTACAGCACTGTCAAAAACTTGTTTGCTCTGTTGTGTTTTGCAAGTCCTGGAAGTTTGTCCCTGGAATTCATTAACACCCTGTATAATAATACGCATTAAAATATACATTCTACATAATAAAAATTAGACGTGGCAGTTTGCATTTTTTCAATACACTTTAAATAGCATAATCCACGTAAAAATCAACATGGTTATGCTTTGTTGTATTTTGCAAGCCCTGAAAGTTTGTCCCAGCAATTCATTAACACCCTGTATAATAATACGCATTAAAATACACATTCTACAAAATAAAAATTAGACCTGGCAGTTTGAAATTTTTTAATACACTTTAAATCCACGTAAAAATCTACATGGTTATTAAGAACACAAGTATTAGAAATTGCGAAAATCAAGTTTTTGCCGGAAATTTATAAGTCTGAATGAATAGATAATCATAAGATTTGGCACAAACATGGCAAATATGCAACGATAACGATTCCCCTCAAGAATTGCTCGAATTTTGAAGTTTTTAAATGTTTTAAGAATTATTATAAATTATTTCAGTCTAGCATAAATGGTGGAGGCGCCGGGCTATATTGTTTTAAATCAATATAATTATCCCATTTTCATTACTGCAACCATATTTTGTGTTGCACATGGTATATTGGAGGCTGGTAAATTAAAATTTGAAAGAAATCCATGAAGAAATTTGCGTGCATTAATTATTTAATGCATTTTAAATCTTTATCTGAGATACATGAAATACAGCTATTTTTTTATATGTTTATTTTTATACACCTGTGTCTGTAGATTCGCATAAGTTCTCTAATAAAGTTCATTCAGATGAAAGGTGTATATCAGAAAAGAAATGAAGTTTTTAACTGTATTAAGAATTATTATAATTTATTTCAGTGTAGCATAAATGGTGGAGGCGCCGGGCTATATTGTTTTAAATCAATATTACAAGCCCATTTTCATTACTGCAACCATATTTTGTGTTGTACATGGTATATTGGAGACTGGTAAATTATAATTCGAAAGAAATCCATGAAGAAATTTGCGTGCATTAATTATTTAATGCATTTTAATGCTTTATCTGAGATAGATGAAATGAAGTTATTTTTTTATATGTTTTTTTTATACAACTGTGTCTGTAGATTCGAATAAGTTCTCGAATAAAGTTCATTCAGATGAAAGGTGTATATGAGAAAAAAAATTAAAGTTTTTACATGTATTAAGAATTATTATAAATTATTTCAGTCTAGCATAAATGGTGGAGGCGCCGGGCTATATTGTTTTAAATCAATATTATTAGCCTATTTTCATTGCTGCAACTATATTTTGTGTTGCACATGATATATTGGAGACTGGTAAATTAAAATTTGAAAGCAATCCATGAAGAAATTTGCGTACACTAATTATTTAATGCATTTTAATGCATTATCTGAGATAAATGAAATAAAGTTATTTTTTCTTATATGTTTATTTTTATACACCTGTGTCTGTAGATTCGAATAAGTTCTCGAATAAAGTTCATTCAGATGAAAGGTGTATATGAGAAAAAAAATTAAAGTTTTTACATGTATTAAGAATTATTATAAATTATTTCAGTCTAGCATAAATGGTGGAGGCGCCGGGCTATATTGTTTTAAATCAATATTATTAGCCCATTTTCATTGCTGCAACCATATTTTGTGTTGTACATGGTATATTGGAGACTCGTAAATTAAAATTTGAAAGAAATCCATGAAGAAATTTGCGTGAATTAATTATTTAATGCATTTTAATGCTTTATGTGAGATAAATGCAATAAAGTTATTTTTTTTATACGTTTATTTTTATACACCTGTGTCTGTAGATTTCAATAAGTTCTGTAATAAAGTTCATTCAGATGAAAGGTGTATATCAGAAATATATTAAATTATTTGATCTCAATATTTATTACGACTTTTAAGCAATTTCATATTTTATTTGAAATATATGACTTGCAGTTATGATTTAAGTGTGTATAATTAACGGACGTAGCAAATTGAATATACTTAGCCAACTCTTTATAATCATTAGAGTATGAATGAATTTAAATATATCTCGACAGGAAGAGTACTGCTATATATTTCTGTAGGAAACAGGAGTTTAATAAGCTTCTTGATTTAAGGAGTAAAATACGCTCAAATTTTATGGCTTCTGACTACAATTACTAAAGTACATTTTATCCTATGTGTTGCAGAGAGTGTAATATGCTGTTAATATTTTATGCTATTAATGTAGCAGGCGTCTATTTTTAAGTTTGTATGATAGTGAAGTTATGCAAGAATTTCTAGTTTCAAACGCATCATAGACTAACAAAGCTGAAACTTTTCGTAAAACAAAGTTAACAAAGTTAGTTGTGCTGCACCTCTCCCAGCGGCTTTCAGAGTACCCAATAATTTATAACTAGGTAAAACAAGGGCCAGTAATGCAAATAATATAAAATTTAATTCAATAGTTTTTGTAACCGCATCCTATTTAAAAATTTAGTTGGGATCGGATTGTTTCGATAGAATTTCGGTGCTCAACGTTTCCACACAATGAGCAGCGTTTACGAATTCCCAATTAACACGACGGATTTCAGATAATCTTACGGTGGGGTCAAAGGGATTTTAAGGCATGTTGCGTCCGCCAGGTTCTATTTTATGGCTTTCTAATTGAACTCAGCTCTAACGTGGCGTCATTGTAATAAACCACTCGTCATTTCCTGCACAGATAATTACGTATTAAATTAAACAGAATGCACAATACTTACATCAATGTTTCGTCAAATTTTCAGAGCAATTATCTTCAGGCATATGAATACTCGCTAATAGAGCAAAAACTAATACTGCATAAAAGGCGGTAGCATTTCGGGAAATTTTCAGAGGAATTATCTTCAGGCATACTGAATTTTCGCTAACAGAGCAAAAACTAATACTGCATAAAAGGCGGTAGCATTTCGTGAAATTTTCAGAGGAATTATGTTGAGGCATACTGAATACTCGTTAATAGAGCAAAAAATAAAACTGCATAAAAGTCAGGAACATTTCATTCCTGCTAACTCTATTACCTACTTTATTATAAATTTGCTTCATTGAGCACACCACGTAAAGTTTCTGGTTTAACTCCGCTTATTAAGCCCCATTGTGCAGTGGCTATTACGCCGTGTTCGTCTGAAAAGCGATACCTCGTTAATAGAAAACCCCCATGTTTATTTAGCGTCGCCTCGCGGTTCAAAGAGAATTTTCGTAATTGCATAAAGCAGCCGCCAATGCATGCAGAAAATTGGAGTTCATGTGAGATATAAAAATTCAGCGGGCGTACACTTATCGCATCACGTTTTGTGTATCATAATAAATTAGCCGCCGTTCAAATATTTCCAGCCCTTCCCTGCATAAAGCATAAGATCTCTTTGTAGAATTCCCTTGCCAATATTAAATCGCAGAGTCGTGATGCTCTCATGTCTCGTGTCACCGGGGCGATATCTATTTTATTAAAATTGCCACTTATGAAGAATATATCAGCGAATTAGGGCAGTGCTTTGGGAGTTTACACTGCGGATTCAAAAGGAGCTTAAATCATGTGCTATAGCTTACCAATCTAAATTCATAAGAACCTAAAAAAAAATATGATTATTCATCATATTATGATTATTTGATTCTCTCAAAGTACCTTGGCTTAAAGTAGAAGCCCTGGAAGTTCATCCCTGCAATTCATTAACAATTTAATAATTCCTGTAATATTACAGCACTGTCAAAAAATTGTTTGCTTTGTTGTGTTTTGCAAGCCCTGGAAGTTGTCCCTGCAATTCATTAACACCCTGTATAATAATACGCATTAAAATGCACATTCTACAGAAAAAAAATACACCAGGCATTTTTTAATACACTTGAAATAGCCAAATCCACGTAAAAATCCGGATGGGTATTAAGAACACAAGTATTAGAAATTGCGAAAATTAAGTTTTTTCCGGAAATTTATAAGTCTGGATGAATAGATAATGATAAGATTTGGCACAAACATGGCTAATATGCAACTATAACGATCCCCCCCAAGAATTGCTCGAATTTTTAAGTTTTTAAATGTTTTAAGAATTATTATAAATTATTTCAGTCTAGCATAAATGGTGGAGGCGCCGGGCTATATTGTTGTAAATCAATATTACAAGCCCATTTTCATTACTGCAACCACATTTTGTGTTGCATATGGTATATTGGAGACTGGTAAATTCAAATTTGAAAGCAATCCATGAAGAAATTTGCGTGCATTAATTATTTATTGCATTTTAATGCTTCATCTGAGTTAAATGAAATAAAGGTATTTTTTTATATGTTTACTTTTATACACCTGTGTCTGTAGATTCGGACAAGTTCTCTAATAAAGTTCATTCAGATGAAAGGTGTATATCAGAAAAAAAATTGAAGTTTTTAAATGTTTTAAGAATTATTATAAATTATTTCAGTCTAGCATAAATGGTGGAGGCGCCGGGCTATATTGTTTTAAATCAATATTTCAAGCCCATTTTCATTGCTGCAACCATATTTTGTGTTGTACATGGTATATTGGAGACTGGTAAATTAAAATATGAAAGCAATCCATGAAGAAATTTGCGTGTATTAATTATTTACTGCATTTCCCAGAACAATTTCTATATGCCAATTGCTTGGAACGCTCAGAGCTGCATAATCATCGGCCGACATTTATTAAGGTCTTAACTGAGTTTTTGCTGCCGTCGTTTCAGTTACTAGGAAACGTTTAATAATACATCCAATATATATTATATTTATATTAAAAATATTACAGCACTGTCAAAAAGTTGTTTGCTCTGTTGTGTTTTGCAAGCCCTGGAAGTTTGTCCCTGCAATTCATTAACACCCTGTATAATAATTCGCATTAAAATACACATTCTACAAAATAAAAATTAGACCTGGTAGTTTGAAATTTTTTAATACACTTTAAATAGCATAATCCACGTAAAAATCAACATGGTTATGCTTTGTTGTATTTTCCAAGCCCTAAAAGTTTGTCCCTGCAATTCATTAACACCCTGTATAATAATACGCATTAAAATACACATTCTACAAAATAAAATTAGACCTGGCAGTTTGAATTTTTTTAATACACTTTAAATAGCTTAATGCACGTAAAAATCAACATGGTTATTAAGAACACAAGAATTGGAAATTGCGAAAATCTAGTTTTTTCCGGAAATTTATAAGTCTGGATGAATAGATAATCATAAGATTTGGCACAAACATGGCTAATATGCAACTATAACGATCCCCCTCAAGAATTGCTCGAATTTTGAAGTTTTTAAATGTTTTAAGAATTATTATAAATTATTTCAGTCTAGCATAAATGGTGGATGCGCCGGGCTATATTATTTTAAATCAATATTATTAGCCCATTTTCATTGCTGCAACCATAGTTTGTGTTGCACATGGTATATTGGAGACTGGTAAATTAAAATTCGAAAGCAATCCATGAAGAAATTTGCGTGCATTAATTATTTAATGCATTTTAATGCTTCATCTGAGTTAAATGAAATAAAGTTATTTTTTTTATATGTTTATTTTTATACACCTGTGTCTGTAGATTCGGATAAGTTCTCTAATAAAGTTCATTCAGATGAAAGGTGTATATCAGAAAAAAAATTGAAGCTTTCAAATGTTTTAAGAATTATTATAAATTATTTCAGTCTAGCATAAATGGTGGATGCGCCGGGCTATATTGTTTTAAATCAATATTATTAGCCCATTTTCATTAGTACAACCATATTTTGTGTTGTAGATGGTATATTGGAGATTGGTAAAGTAAAATTTGAAAGCAATCCATGAAGAAATTTGCGTGCATTAATTATTTAATGCATATTAATGCTTTATCTGAGATAAATGAAATAAAGTTATTTTTTATATGTTTATTTTTATACACATGTGTCTGTAGATTCGGATAAGTTCTCTAATAAAGTTCATTCAGATGGAAGGTGTATATCAGAAAAAAAGTTGAAGTTTTTAAATGTGTTAAGAATTATTATAAATTATTTCAGTCTAGCATAAATGGTGGATGCGCCGGGCTATATTGTTTTAAATCAATATTATTAGCCCATTTTGATTAGTGCAACCATATTTTGTGTTGTACATGGTATATTTAAGACTGGTTAATTAAAATTTGAAAGAAATCCATGAAGAAATTTGCGTGCATTAATTATTTAAGGCATTTTAATGCTTTATCTCAGATAAATGAAATAAAGTTATTTTTTTCATATGTTTATTTTTATACACCTGTGTCTGTACATTCGATCAAATTATCTAATAAAGTTAATTTAGATGAAAGGTGTATATCAGAAAAAAATTGAAGTTTTTAAATGTTTTAAGAATTATTATAAATTATTTCAGTGTAGCATAAATGGTGGAGGCGCCGGGCTATATTGTTTTAAATCAATATTATTAGCCCATTTTCATTACTGCAACCATATTTTTTGTTGTACATGGTATATTGGAGTCTGGCAAATTAAAATTTGAATGCAATCCATGAAGAAATTTGCGTGTATTAATTATTTACTGCATTTGCCAGAACAATTTCTATTTGCAAATTGCTCGGAACGCTCAGTGCTGCATAATCATCGGCCGACATTTATTAAGGTCTTAACTGAGTTTTTGCTGCCGTCGTTTCAGTTTCTCAGTTTCGAGGAAGCGTTTAATAATACATCCAATATATATATTATATTCCGTTGTCGCGGGTTGAGTGTAAAAATAATGGAATTTTTAAATGCAACATCGTAAAAATTACACAAAAATGTCTTGGCAGGGAAGACGTTTCAGTGCAACTTTTTACGGCTGTTTTATGTTATGTGTGGCGTCTTTCTGTTGATGGTCATTAAAACCACCTGCAAAGAGCTTCTGTTTTAGTCAGTAGCATTTTATGTGCCCTCAGCGCGAGCTCCATTCCCAGGACTATTCTCCCTCATTCGATTTGTATGATCATTCTGTTGAAATTCTCATATTTGACTTTCAGCTGCATGCAAACGCATTGCACAAAGTTATCAGAAATTTTGTTCGATATGTGATAGGTGTTATTTTCAGCACTAATTTGTGACTGGGTACAAATAAAATTCATTATTATTACACCGATAAATTACATTTGTAATATCGTTATTATAATTATCGGTGTAACAATAACGAAATATGTAAATATGTATGAAGTATGTTTTATATAATGTATGAATTTATTTTTACCCAGTTACAAATTAGTGCTAAAAACAAAACCTGTCATACACAACACGTTACGTTTCAACTGGGACAAGACTAGTATCTGTTAACTGATTTACAGAGGTCTGGAATTATTACCTTGCCTGCAATCACCCCTCTCGTATGATAAATTAGAGGGCGCCAGTTTCCAACCCTTATCATCAAACTAATTCGAGCGAGAATTGGCCAGACTTGGCAAATTAATGAAGAATTATGCTAAAATTGGAGTGGCTGAGACTGAGTAAACGCAACCATTTAAATAAAATAATAAAAGCAGGAAATTATGCAAATTAATATTTTTATTTGTGGAGCAAAATCAAGTTACGGTGAAATAAAGCAGTTTGCTAAACATAGTTAATAATTAAAGAAAAGCGCTATGCTTAAGGTGTATTTCCGGTGGAAATAAACGGGCGGAATTAACACTTGTGCCCTTTAATGGTCCCGGGTTAGATTCTCGCCGTAGGCAATATTACCCAATTTTCCTCCGAACATGACTCTATGGTAGCGTATTCTAAAAATGGCACTAAAAATGCATGATCAAAGCAATTCACGTCTTAACTCGTTTTACCTTAGCCATTCTGTAAAGAGTAGAAGGAAACGATTTTCATTTTGATAACTTAACTTAATCGGCTTTTTCGCAGTTCTCATTAATAATAATATCATTGATTACTGTATAGTTCATTATGGGGATATAATATAATCATATTACATCCAATAGCAATAGTCATATCATATGACTATTGCTAATAGTAGTACATGACTCATGTATACTACATGTATGGTGCATTATGTAACCTAACCTGACCTAACATCTGGCATCACAATTTAGGTTGGGAATTATCGATACAATATTAAAAAAAAATACACGTACAAACAACGTTCGTATTATTTGTTTGGTTTATATACGTGAAATTAATATCAATTTTAGTGTTTTTGTTTGGGAAAACAGAAATGAAAAAAAATCTTATTTATTTTGTTTGGAAGATCTAATGCACTAGATGCACTATTTTGAAAAACCTTGGCATATTCTGCACAAACAATTTCAGCAGAATGTAGGGCACATTTAACGTAACATAGTGGCATTATTGCCTATTATTACATAGTGTCATTATAACCTAACCTAACCTAACATCTGAAATCACAATTTAGGTTGGGAATCATCAATATAACATAAAAAAATGCACTTGCAAGGTTATTATTTGTTTGGTTTGTATACGTGATATTAATATAAATTTTAGTGTTTTTGTTTGGGAAGTTTGGAAGATCTAATGCACAAGATTTTTAAAAACCTTGGCCTATGCTGCATAAACATTTTCAGCAGAATGTAGGGCACATTTTACATAACATTGTTTGATTTCGTAGAAACGCTTTGGCTTGATTACACACTCCATTATTTTAAACGTTACGATGCATTTCGTGTTTCCACTCATAGGAAATGTGTTATTGTACATGGAATGCATTTTATGGGATTGCACCTTTTTAATTTTTAGACTGTTTATTTAAAATAGATTGCATGCAAACGTGGTTTGCTGCATTATTGGATTTCTGTACTGCAATCCTTGCTTTGGGTGCTCAATAAATGGTCTTTTAGTTTGCTTTTAGCTTATATTATTTCTTTAGGATCATAATTGTGTAGATTTTCTTGTCTTTTTGTTATCTCTAAATATTTTGGCGTTTGCCTTATCGGCTCATTTGTTTAGTCTTGCGGTACCTAAATAGATTGAATCATTTTTTTCAAGACTCCTTCTAATTCTTTATGTCGTCTTCGTTTCTGATGTCATTTATGTCGTCGATTAGTTACTTTTGTTATTTCCTTTGATACTTTTTCATTCGCTTTCGTCTGCTCTGTAGATTTTATTGTCGTTTTGTTATCTCTAAATATTTTGGCGTTTGCTTTATCGGCTCATTTGTTTAGTCTTGCGTTATCACTCTTCTCTTGTGTGCGTTTGGCTGCCTATGTTAGCTGGTTAAAAAGATTGAATCATTTATTTCATGACTCCTTCTAATTCTTTATGTCGTCTTCGTTTCAGACGTCATTTATGTCGTCGATTAGTTACTTTTTTTATTTCCTTTGTTACTTTTTCATTCGCTTCCGTCTGCTCTGTAGATTTTTTTGTCGTTTTGTTATCTCTAAATATTTTGGCGTTTGCTTATCGGCTCATTTGTTTAGTCTTGCGTTATTACTTTTCACAAATGCGCGTTTGGCTGCCTATGTTAGCTGGTTACGGAACTGTTTCTAGGGCCAAACCAAGAAAGGGTAATTTTTTTAATATTTTATTGGGTTTAAAAGAGAAACCATAAATGCGCTTCCATTATATCTAATGGATATTTGGGTCACAGAATTGATATAAATAAAATTTTCTGTTTATATTGATTGCAATATTCATGAGATAACATGTCTCTTATTGCAAATATATCTTTCAGAAATTGAATCAAATTTGTATCAATGCTGCATCTTGATTCAAAATTTAGATATAATCGCCTGGTCAGTGCAGGTTATCTGATTTTTTTGTTGCAGGGATGTGCCCCTGGTACTTCAATATTTGCAATATTTGCAATATTTGCAATATTTGGCATTTCAATATAATGTCATAAACTTTTTACCACATACTTGGACATATGTTGCAGTTATCCGAAAATAATTCCAAGAATGTGCTCGTAGTTTGTAGGTGATTATTTGGTCCAGAATGATGAAATGCCTTATTGTAATTAGCCATAAGGGTGTTATTAGAGGAATCTATGGCATATTGTGGAACCTGGAGTATGCAAGATTGTCGCATGGAAGATATGAACTGCCAAACTTGAAAACTGTACAATTCAGAGTTGTGTGTAAAGTCTACGTGGAATGCAAACAGTGTACTGCTCTAGTGAATATATTTGCTTATTTGCTGATGAGCGAGGCTTTTAATTTCGGTGGCTCTCGCGAGGACGCCACAATTACACCTACAAATTGCTAGAAAGAAGCCCAAGTACATTTACACGAGACAAAGGTCTTGCTGAAAATTATACACATTTTAAATAAGGCGGAAACTAATGGTGGCTTGTCGACGCTGCCATTGTGGCCCAAGGACTCAACACAAGGAATTATGCAAGGCTCAGAATGAAAACAGCGAATAATCTTACCGTGCTGTATATGAAGAACGCCCCCATTGTTATGACACGGAGCAGGACCGGACTGGCGGCACGTACAACCTGGAACAAGAGTGGCATCTTAAATTATTTTAATTAAAAAGAAAATATAAGGAGATTATTGCAGTATTACACCGCCAACGCGGATTTTCATTCTAGTCCAAGTTGCTCTCCTAGATTTCTCATATTTCTAGATGCTCAATGTCCAATCGTCGGTTTCAGACGATCGATAGAAATTACATAGAAATAACGTAATATTTGTCAAAACGTTTAATAAGCTTGGATGATGTATGCAAAAGTCCGAGCAAAAGCGTATATTCTCTTTCGACTGTAAGAAACGCGACTTTGCCGCAAATTACAAATCCAACACCCAATAAATTCCAAACTAATTAACAACTCTATGCACCCCTCTTTAGAAATCGCTTGGCGTTTGTAAACAAATATAAGTACTTATAATTACCTTTCCTTTGTGCATGCAGGCAAATTGGCGTTAATGAATTATTACGTATAATAATGAGAAAATTGTCACACCATATGTCCCTATATTGGGATCGAAAGTGAAAAACACCTTCGGTCGAAAACTTCTGCTGCGTGAAACTTTGTCAATTAAGATTTTTTATCGCTCCGAGGAAAGAATACGAAGTATGTATTAGATGAATTCCTTGTCTCCTTGTTGTCTTGGTAATGCTTTCGGAACTCCCGAAACTTTCCCCCCACGCATAACGTGCAACCGGCAATAAATCGATCAAATGCTCATTCATGGAAGAAAGATATCGCAGTTGGTTTTGGTGCGCTCTAGCAGAAAAAGGCCGTACACGTACAAAAAAATCGTGTCAGACAAATAATTATTCCGGAGAAACCTGCACGGGCATGATTTAGAAGTAAAACGGAATAACACCTTTGAGAGCAGCCTTGGGCGGTTTGAAATTGTTAAAATTTTGATTCTGTTGAATTATGAAGAGATCTTTTATGACTTCCGCTTAAATTATAAAGTTCCTTATAAATGGTATTATTACGCAATGGGGAATTATTAGGGAACTCTCTTATGCATCTGTATTGTTTGTCAACTTGGAAGCTACACTTACGTCCTTCCTAAAGTTTGCAATTGTTATTTTAATATTGTAAAAACAATATTTTCTAAGTCAATAAATAGAATTGTTTGTCAACTTGGAAGCTACACTTAGTTCCTTCCTAATGTTTGCAATTGTTAGTTTAATATTGTAAAAACAATATTTTCTAAATCAATATCAATTGATTTAGAAATCAATTGATTTAGAAAATCAAATACTTAATTTTCTGGATTGACAAGTAAGGGTTAGCTATTACTGAAATTTCTGAAAATTTATTATTTCCAAATTTGATATTAGATTCGTGTACAGTACACCTGAAACTAATTCTCCTGAAAATTTGACAAAGTTTCAGTATTAAATAAGAGCGAAAATCAAACACTTAACTTTCAGGATCGACAAGTATGGGTTAGCTATTACTGAAATTTCAGAAAATTTATTATTTGCAAATTTGATATCAGATTCGTGTACAGTACACCTGAAACTAATTCTGCTGAAAATTTGACAAAGTTTCAGTACTAAATAAGAGCGAAAATCAAACACTTAACTTTCTGGATTGACAAGTATGGGTTAGCTATTACTGAAATTTCTGAAAATTTATTATTTGCAAATTTGATATTAGATTCATGTATAGTACACCTGAAACTAATTCTCCTGAAAATTTGACAAACTTTCAGTATTAAATAAGAGCGAAAATTAAGCACTTAACTTTCTGGATTGACAAGTATGGGTTAGCTGATACTGAAATTTCTGAAAATTTATTATTTCCAAATTTGATATTAGATTCATGTATAGTACACCTGAAACTAATTCTCCTGAAAATTTGACAAAGTTTCAGTATTAAATAAGAGCGAAAATCAAACACTTAACTTTCAGGATTGACAAGTATGGATTAGCAATTACTGAAATTCCTGAAAATTTATTATTTGCAAATTTGATATTAGATTCATGTATAGTACACTTGAAACTAATTCTCCTGAAAATTTGACAAAGTTTCAGTATTAAATAAGAGCGAAAATCAAACACTCAACTTTCTGGATTGACAAGTATGGGTTAGCCATTACTGAAATTTCTAAAAATTTATTATTTGCAAATTTGATATTAGATTCGTGTACAGTACACCTGAAACTAATTCTCCTGAAAATTTGACAAACTTTCAGTATTAAATAAAAGCGAAAATCAAACACTTAACTTTCTGGATTGACAAGTAAGGGTTAGCTATTACTGAAATTTCTGAAAATTTATTATTTCCAAATTTGATATTAGATTCGTGTACAGTACACCGGAAACTAATTCTCCTGAAAATTTGACAAAGTTTCAGTATTAAATAAGAGCGAAAATCAACACTTAACTTTCTGGATTGACAAGTATGGGTTAGCTATTACTGAAATTCCTGAAAATTTATTATTTGCAAATTTGATATTAGATTCATGTATAGTACACTTGAAACTAATTCTCCTGAAAATTTGACAAAGTTTCAGTATTAAATAAGAGCGAAAATCAAACACTCAACTTTCTGGATTGACAAGTATGGGTTAGCCATTACTGAAATTTCTAAAAATTTATTATTTGCAAATTTGATATTAGATTCGTGTACAGTACACCTGAAACTAATTCTCCTGAAAATTTGACAAACTTTCAGTATTAAATAAAAGCGAAAATCAAACACTTAACTTTCTGGATTGACAAGTAAGGGTTAGCTATTACTGAAATTTCTGAAAATTTATTATTTCCAAATTTGATATTAGATTCGTGTACAGTACACCGGAAACTAATTCTCCTGAAAATTTGACAAAGTTTCAGTATTAAATAAGAGCGAAAATCAACACTTAACTTTCTGGATTGACAAGTATGGGTTAGCTATTACTGAAATTCCTGAAAATTTATTATTTGCAAATTTGATATTAGATTCGCGTACAGTACACCTGAAACTAATTGTCCTGAAAATTTGACAAACTTTCGGTATTAAATAAGAGCGAAAATCAAACACTCAACTTTCTGGATTGACAATTATGGGTTAGCTATTACTGAAATTTCTAAAAATTTATTATTTCCAAATTTTAAATTAGATTCGCGTACAGTACACCTGAAACTAATTGTCCTGAAAATTTGACAAACTTTCAGTATTAAATAAGAGCGAAAATCAAACACTTAACTTTCAGGATTGACAAGTATGGGTTAGCCTATACTGAAATTTCTGAAAATTTATTATTTGCAAATTTGATATTAGATTCATGTATAATACACCTGAAACTAATTCTCCTGAAAATTTGACAAACTTTCAGTATTAAATAAGAGCGAAAATCAAACACTTAACTTTCTGGATTGACAAGTATGGGTTAGCTATTACTGAAATTTCTGAATTTTTTTTAATTTGCAAATTTGATATTAGATTCGTGTACAGTACACCTGAAACTAATTCTCCTAAAAATTTGACAAAGTTTCCGTATTAAATAACAGCGAAAATCAAACACATAACTTTCTGGATTAACAAGTATGGGTTAGCTATTACTGAAATTTCTGAAAATTATTATTTGCAAATTTGATATTAGATTCATGTATAGTACACCTGAAACCAATTCTCCTGAAAATTTGACAAAGTTTCAGTATTAAATAAGAGCGAAAATCAAACACTCAACTTTCTGGATTGACAAGTATGGGTTAGCTATTACTGAAATTCCTGAAAATTTATTATTTGCAAATTTGATATTAGATTCGCGTACAGTACACCTGAAACTAATTCTCCTGAAAATTTGACAAAGTTTCAGTATTAAATAAGAGCAAAAATCAAACACTTAACTTTCTGGATTGACAAGTATGGGTTAGCTATTACTGAAATTTCAGAAAATTTATTATTTGCAAATTTGATATTAGATTCGTATACAGTACACCTGAAACTAATTCTACTGAAAATTTGACAAAGTTTCAGTATTAAATAACAGCGAAAAACAAACACTTAACTTTCTGGATTGACAAGTATGGGTTAGCTATTACTGAAATTCCTGAAAATTTATTATTTGCAAATTTGATATTAGATTCGTGTACAGTACACCTGAAACTAATTCTGCTGAAAATTTGACAAAGTTTCAGTATTAAATAAGAGCGAAAATCAAACACTTAACTTCCTGGATTGACAAGTATGGGTTAGCTATTACTGAAATTTCTGAAAATTTATTATTTGCAAATTTGATAGTAGATTCATGTACAGTACACCTGAAACTAATTCTGCTGAAAATTTGACAAAGTTTCAGTATTAAATAAGAGCGAAAAACAAACACTTAACTTTCTGGATTGACAAGTATGGGTTAGCTATTACTGAAATTCCTGAAAATTTATTATTTGCAAATTTGATATTAGATTCGTGTACAGTACACCTGAAACTAATTCTGCTGAAAATTTGACAAAGTTTCAGTATTAAATAAGAGCGAAAATCAAACACTTAACTTCCTGGATTGACAAGTATGGGTTAGCTATTACTGAAATTTCTGAAAATTATTATTTGCAAATTTGATATTAGATTCATGTATAGTACACCTGAAACCAATTCTCCTGAAAATTTGACAAAGTTTCAGTATTAAATAAGAGCGAAAATCAAACACTCAACTTTCTGGATTGACAAGTATGGGTTAGCTATTACTGAAATTCCTGAAAATTTATTATTTGCAAATTTGATATTAGATTCGCGTACAGTACACCTGAAACTAATTCTCCTGAAAATTTGACAAAGTTTCAGTATTAAATAAGAGCAAAAATCAAACACTTAACTTTCTGGATTGACAAGTATGGGTTAGCTATTACTGAAATTTCAGAAAATTTATTATTTGCAAATTTGATATTAGATTCGTATACAGTACACCTGAAACTAATTCTACTGAAAATTTGACAAAGTTTCAGTATTAAATAACAGCGAAAAACAAACACTTAACTTTCTGGATTGACAAGTATGGGTTAGCTATTACTGAAATTCCTGAAAATTTATTATTTGCAAATTTGATATTAGATTCGTGTACAGTACACCTGAAACTAATTCTGCTGAAAATTTGACAAAGTTTCAGTATTAAATAAGAGCGAAAATCAAACACTTAACTTCCTGGATTGACAACTATGGGTTAGCTATTACTGAAATTTCTGAAAATTTATTATTTGCAAATTTGATAGTAGATTCATGTACAGTACACCTGAAACTAATTCTGCTGAAAATTTGACAAAGTTTCAGTATTAAATAAGAGCGAAAAACAAACACTTAACTTTCTGGATTGACAAGTATGGGTTAGCTATTACTGAAATTCCTGAAAATTTATTATTTGCAAATTTGATATTAGATTCGTGTACAGTACACCTGAAACTAATTCTGCTGAAAATTTGACAAAGTTTCAGTATTAAATAAGAGCGAAAATCAAACACTTAACTTCCTGGATTGACAAGTATGGGTTAGCTATTACTGAAATTTCTGAAAATTTATTATTTGCAAATTTGATATTAGATTCATGTACAGTACACCTGAAACTAATTCTGCTGAAAATTTGACAAAGTTTCAGTATTAAATAAGAGCGAAAAACAAACACTTAACTTTCTGGATTGACAAGTATGGGTTAGCTATTACTGAAATTCCTGAAAATTTATTATTTGCAAATTTGATATTAGATTCGTGTACAGTACACCTGAAACTAATTCTGCTGAAAATTTGACAAAGTTTCAGTATTAAATAAGAGCGAAAATCAAACACTTAACTTCCTGGATTGACAAGTATGGGTTAGCTATTACTGAAATTTCTGAAAATTTATTATTTCCAAATTTGATATTAGATTCGTGTACAGTTCACCTGAAACTAATTCTGCTGAAGATTTGACAAAGTTTCAGTATTAAATAAGAGTGAAAATCAAACACTTAACTTTCTGGATTGACAAGTATGGGTTAGCTATTACTGAAATTTCTGAAAATTTATTATTTCCAAATTTGATATTAGATTAGTGCACAGTACACCTAAAACTAATTCTGCTGAAAATTTGACAACGTTTCAGTATTAAATAAGGGCGAAAATCAAACACTCAACTTTCTGGATTAACAAGTATGGGTTAGCTATTACTGAAATTCCTGAAAATTTATTATTTGCAAATTTGATATTAAATTCGTGTACAATACACCTAAAACTATTTCTCCTTAAAATTTTACAAAGTTTCAGTATTAAATAAGAGCGAAAATCAAACACTTAACTTTCTGGATTGACAAGTATGGGTTAGCTATTACTGAAATTCCTGAAAATTTATTATTTGCAAATTTGATATTAGGCTCGTGTACAGTACACCTGAAACTCATTCTCCTGAAATTTTGACAAAGTTTCAGTATTAAATAAGAGCGAAAATCAAACACTTAACTTTCTGGATTGACAAGTATGGGTTAGCTATTACTGAAATTTCTGAAAATTTATTATTTGCAAATTTGATATAAGATTCGTGTACAGTACACCTGAAACTAATTCTGCTGAAGATTTGACAAAGTTTCAGTATTAAATAAGAGTGAAAATCAAACACTTAACTTTCTGGATTGACAAGTATGGGTTAGCTATTACTGAAATTTCTGAAAATTTATTATTTCCAAATTTGATATTAGATTAGTGCACAGTACACCTAAAACTAATTCTGCTGAAAATTTGACAACGTTTCAGTATTAAATAAGGGCGAAAATCAAACACTCAACTTTCTGGATTAACAAGTATGGGTTAGCTATTACTGAAATTCCTGAAAATTTATTATTTGCAAATTTGATATTAAATTCGTGTACAATACACCTAAAACTATTTCTCCTTAAAATTTTACAAAGTTTCAGTATTAAATAAGAGCGAAAATCAAACACTTAACTTTCTGGATTGACAAGTATGGGTTAGCTATTACTGAAATTCCTGAAAATTTATTATTTGCAAATTTGATATTAGGCTCGTGTACAGTACACCTGAAACTCATTCTCCTGAAATTTTGACAAAGTTTCAGTATTAAATAAGAGCGAAAAACAAACACTTAACTTTCTGGATTGACAAGTATGGGTTAGCTATTACTGAAATTCCTGAAAATTTATTATTTGCAAATTTGATATTAGATTCGTGTACAGTACACCTGAAACTAATTCTGCTGAAAATTTGACAAAGTTTCAGTATTAAATAAGAGCGAAAATCAAACACTTAACTTCCTGGATTGACAAGTATGGGTTAGCTATTACTGAAATTTCTGAAAATTTATTATTTCCAAATTTGATATTAGATTCGTGTACAGTTCACCTGAAACTAATTCTGCTGAAGATTTGACAAAGTTTCAGTATTAAATAAGAGTGAAAATCAAACACTTAACTTTCTGGATTGACAAGTATGGGTTAGCTATTACTGAAATTTCTGAAAATTTATTATTTCCAAATTTGATATTAGATTAGTGCACAGTACACCTAAAACTAATTCTGCTGAAAATTTGACAACGTTTCAGTATTAAATAAGGGCGAAAATCAAACACTCAACTTTCTGGATTAACAAGTATGGGTTAGCTATTACTGAAATTCCTGAAAATTTATTATTTGCAAATTTGATATTAAATTCGTGTACAATACACCTAAAACTATTTCTCCTTAAAATTTTACAAAGTTTCAGTATTAAATAAGAGCGAAAATCAAACACTTAACTTTCTGGATTGACAAGTATGGGTTAGCTATTACTGAAATTCCTGAAAATTTATTATTTGCAAATTTGATATTAGGCTCGTGTACAGTACACCTGAAACTCATTCTCCTGAAATTTTGACAAAGTTTCAGTATTAAATAAGAGCGAAAATCAAACACTTAACTTTCTGGATTGACAAGTATGGGTTAGCTATTACTGAAATTTCTGAAAATTTATTATTTGCAAATTTGATATAAGATTCGTGTACAGTACACCTGAAACTAATTCTGCTGAAGATTTGACAAAGTTTCAGTATTAAATAAGAGTGAAAATCAAACACTTAACTTTCTGGATTGACAAGTATGGGTTAGCTATTACTGAAATTTCTGAAAATTTATTATTTGCAAATTTGATATTAGATTCATGTATAGTACACCTGAAACTAATTCTCCTGAAAATTTGACAAAGTTTCAGTATTAAATAAGAGCGAAAATCAAACCCTTAACTTTCTGGATTGACAAGTATGGATTAGCTATTACTGAAATTTCTGAAAATTTATTACTTGCAAATTTGATATCAGATTCGTGTACAGTACACCTGAAACTAATTCTGCTGAAAATTTGACAAAGTTTCAGTATTAAATAAGAGCGAAAATCAAACACTTAACTTTCTGGATCGACAAGTATGGGTTAGCTATTACTGAAATTTCTGAAAATTTATTATATGCAAATTTGATAATAGATTCGCGTACAGTACACCTGAAACTAATTGTCCTGAAACTTTGACAAACTTTCAGTGTTAAATAAGAGCGAAAATCAAACACTTAACTTTCTGGATTGACAAGTATGGGTTAGCTATTACTGAAATTTCAGAAAATTTATTATTTGCAAATTTGATATCAGATTCGTGTATAGTACACCTGAAACTAATTCTGCTGAAAATTTGACAAAGTTTTAGTATTAAATAAGAGCGAAAATCAAACACTAAACTTTCTGGATTGACAAGTATGGGTTAGCTATTACTGAAATTTCAGAAAATTTATTATTTGCAAATTTGATATTAGATTCGCGTACAGTACACCTGAAACTAAAATGTTATAAATGTTCTAATTATGAAAGCAAATATTGAAAAACATGCACAATAAGCATATCTTACAAGTCAAGCACTGGAGATTCACAAAAATGGGAATTTCAGGTATTGAATAAAGAATTTGCGTGAGAGTTAATTAATGTTGAATATAATTAATTAACATTTCAACTTTAAGAGGTATGCGGGAATTTGCAAGCCATTACTACCTAGCAAGGTAATTAATGCGGGAGCGATATTGATATTTAATACTGTGCAGGGAAGAGCCTTGTCTTAAAAATAAGGCCTCAGGGTTAAGACGTCGGCAAATTACAAAACATAGTTTTGCTGAAAACATGTAATACAGCAACTACTCATATGTGATTGACATATTGAATTTAACGAGTGGAAGTTTGAAAGGTCACGATTTGGGCTGAAATATCTGGACTTGGATATCATTAATTACGCAAATATAAAGCAATGACATTGTTTTTTGCACGAGTAGAAAACGAATTATAGTTATAAATAGTAATTACAAATTTATGCATGTTCCATAATTATAACTTATGTACTTATGTACTTATTTACTCTTTATATATATATATATATATATATATATATATATATATATATATATATATAAATTGCAATGTATTGAATTAAAGTCGGAAGCCACTGTAATGTATATGGGGAATATACCAGTATCTCGCATAGGAGAAATTTGTCTCTCTACGAGAATGGCATCTCCCTGAACGGATTAATTAAAATCTTCAAGCTGTCAGATTCTTCTGCTGTAATTTCTTCAGTTTCACAGCGATTTATATGTCCGCCGTTCAATTTGTGTCATTGTTTTAAGTATTTTTCGCAACCAGGTGCGTTTTAGCTCTGCTAAACCTAGCATTTTTGTAGCGCAATTTTAGTCGTGTGGAATGAGCTCTAATTAGTAATTAATATTTGACAGCGTGGTTAAAAAAATGGCCTGTCTAGTTTTATAATTTCGTGTCATCGAAGCTCATACAAAGCCTTTTTCCCAGGGCGCTGTAATATCTCGGTTGTGGCATGCCTGTTTTAATGTAAATATGTATAATTGGATTGTATTTCAATTTATGCGCTGCTATTGCAGTTGGTATATTATAATAATATAGTGTGTATGCAATGTAATAATAGCACAAATAATCATGTATAGTTATTATATGTTTAGTAACATTGATAATTAAATCGTATTGTTCAGTAATAAATGAAATTGAATAAATAAATTAAGGTTAATGAGTAATAAAGGAATATTGCAGCTGTGTATTATATAATATAGAGTAATTATGCAAAAATGTGTACACTAACGCGTTCCGTATGCTCATAATTAGGAACATTTGCATTCATCACTTAAAATCGCACGATTTTAATGTTTCCTCGTGTATTCTGCGCGTTTTATGAGGTAGGTGTAATGTGGATGGCAAAAATGGCTGGAATGTTGGAGTGCTCATAAATGGTAAGTGTATAATAATATACTTTTTCTACGACATATCTGCTGGAATTAATCATGAGCCGCATGTAAATGCGGAAATCATTTCCCACATGGGTAATTTCAGCTATTAGAAAGTGTCAGCGCGAAACTTTTTAATTTATAAAATTTCCATTGTGATCTGATCTCTGAGAGCCCTTAATTTATCACTTCTTTGTTGTAGACTTAAGGGACGCTGCATAACTTTGCAAAGTATTAGTTTGTTAGGAGCCCAGTTTTTGATACCTGGAAGAAAAGAGTTTCATTGTAGGTTATTTAGTGTTAGATTAAGCTTCTATGGCGGGTTTTAATAGTGTCAAAGTTTTCTTATTCCACGCTGAGAACGTATCATCGGAGTGTCTTAAAACTACTGCAGATGTCCTGCTGAATTTACATATAAATCCAATTCGCTTGAGGAAAACTGGAAAACGAGCTCGGATGTGATCTGGCACTTACCTTTACATTTCCATATTTCCAGGTGAAAATGACCACCACTGGTAGACAGCAGATGATCACGCAGGAGAGGACCAAGATGGCTGTTCGCATTACCCAATTTAAGGAGACTACACATGGACGATCATCCTCGCAATGATCGCATCCCTCAGGACACGGCAGACACTCGAACACCCCCGCAGTTCCATAATGATTCCGCTCACCCTGCAAACATAATCAATCTCAAATTCACGCTTTCACCCTGTAAAAACTCATTTGGATTAACTCAACGCCGCACATATTTTATAATGCACGCAAATGTGAGTCAATTATTACCTTATGAAACCTAGAAAAGTGTGAATCAGCATTAATCTGCACACTGCTTTTATTCTGCAAGCATTGTTGTGTTTGGTACACGATCGAACTTTTTTACATGAAGCTTCACGCGAATTTAAATCAGTCCCTTTGCAAAGGTCATGCAGAGTGTATTGTATTATCCTGCAAATTGTGAAATATGTGTGTGGGGCTTCCTTTCTCAGACGGACCATCAATTTCACAGCCAGGGTTCAAATTCCAGCAGTGCTATCACAATTGAAGGCAGGCAATACCGATGAATGCCATTGACTCTAGGAACGCTCAGCAACTTTTCCAACTTTTAATTATATAACCGGAAAGATCAGTTATTATGCCAATGCCCACGTACATTCCCGTTTATCTGATCATTTAGACGTATCCGTAGTTTTCCCAAACTACTTTATAAATGGAAAGTGTAAGTTAGTTTCTTAACGATGTCATGAAACTATCTAAAAATATTGCCAAACTGGTGAAGTGCGAGGCTTGGAAGAGATAAAATTAAAAATATCCTGAAAATCTTAAAATAATAGATAGATTAAGGTGGCCTTAAGAAGCGAGAAATATTTTTCAAAAAAACATATTTTTTTAATGAAAAACGCTATAACTCGGGGAGTTGTGGGAATACGAGAATCAACCAGCGCTCAAAATATGCGCCTTATACGGGGCTATGTCCCCATAAAATTATTGAAAAGGATTGAAAAATCTCTCGAAATTTAACAATATTTCGTATTTATAAAGAAACATATTTTTTATGACCACACAATAAAACATTACTTCGTCTATAATGTAGCAATTGCATGTAATTAGTTGCGTAAAACTGTAATAGATATAATCAATTTTCATTATGGTGGATGCGCCGGGTAGCAAATTTTCCTTATGGTGGATGCGCCGGGCAGCAAATTTTCATTATGGTGGATGCGCCGGGTAGCAAATTTTCATTATGGTGGATGCGCCGGGTAAAATCACGATTTTTCGAGTTGCTCCAAATGACCTTAGAGGCACATGCCTAGAGCAATTGGACCCTCCTCATTCCAATGAGCACACTTTCAGCCTTCTAACCCCAGCCGTTCTCGAGATATCTGCCCTCAAAGTTGGGAAATTAAAAAAGTAGCACAAAAGCGCTAATAAAATAAAACTTCTAAACGCATGGTCCAATCTCGATGGCGATGGTCTCATTCGATTCAGGGGGGGCCAACGGTCCATACCAGACCACACTTGATATACTTACGGAGACGTTTTAATTTTGGAAATTTTCGAAAATGACGCGTTTTTTGCCATCTCGATGAAATTCCATTTCGAAAACGCCTCAACCGATTTGGACAAAATTTAGAGGGGTCATAGAAGGCCAAAATACAAGCACAATGGGCCATAGTGGGCCCCTGTGGGCGTACGCATTTGTCCAGGGTGGCATTAAGAAGGGAGAAATATTTTTCAAAAAAACGTTCTTTTTGCATGAAAAACGCTGTAACATAGAGAGTTGTGGGAGTACGAGAATGGACGTGCGCCCAAAATATGCGCCTTATATAGGGCTATGTCCCCATAAAATTATTTGAAAATGTTGCGCTTGGTTGAGCATCCAGTTGGCAAAACGTAAAATCGATGATTTTCCGATCAAATGGACTAAAAATAAAATCCGAAAAATCACGATTTTTCGAGTTGCTCCAAATGACCTTAGAGGCACAAGCCTAGATCAATTGGACCCTCCTGATTCCAATGAGCACACTTTCAGCCTTCTAGCCCCAGCCGTTCTCGAGATATCTGCCCTCAAAGTTGGGAAAGTTGGTGGATGCGCCGGGTTGCAATTTTCATAATGGTGGATGCGCCGGGTAGCAAATTTTCATTATGGTGGATGCGCCGGGTAGCAAATTTTTATTATGGTGGATGCGCCTGGTAGCACATTTTCATTATGGTGGATGCGCCGGGTAGCAAATTTTCATTATGGTGGATGCGCCGGGTAAAATCACGATTTTTCGAGTTGCTCCAAATGACCTTAGAGGCACATGCCTGGACCAATTGGACCCTCCTGATTCCAATGAGCACACTTTCAGCCTTCTAGCCCCAGCCGTTCTCGAGATATCTGCCCTCAAAGTTGGGAAATTAAAAAAGTAGCACAAAAGGGCTAATAAAATAAAACTTCTAAACGCATGGTCCAATCTCGATGCCGATGGTCTCATTCGATTCAGGGGGGGCCAACGGTCCATACCAGACCACACTTGATATACTTACGGAGACGTTTTAATTTTGGAAATTTTCGAAAATGACGCGTTTTTTGCCATCTCGATGAAATTCCATTTCGAAAACGCCTCAACTGATTTGGACAAAATTTAGAGGGGTCATAGAAGGCCAAAATACATGCACAATGGGTCATAGTGGGCCCCTGTGGGCGTACGCATTTGTCCAGGGTGGCCTTAAGAAGGGAGAAATATTTTTCAAAAAAACGTACTTTTTGCATGAAAAACGCTGTAACTTGGAGAGTTGTGGGAGTACGAGAATGGACGAGCGCCCAAAATATGCGCCTTATATAGGGCTATGTCCCCATAAAATTATTTGAAAATGTTGCGCTTGGTTGAGCATCCAGTTGGCAAAACGTAAAATCGATGATTTTCCGATCAAATCGACTAAAAATAAAATCCGAAAAATCACGATTTTTCAAGTTGCTCCAAATGACCTTAGAGGCACATGCCTAGATCAATTGGACCCTCCTGATTCCAATGAGCACACTTTCAGCCTTCTAGCCCCAGCCGTTCTCGAGATATCTGCCCTCAAAGTTGGGAAATTAAAAAAGTAGCACAAAAGGGCTAATAAAATAAAACTTCTAAACGCATGGTCCAATCTCGATGCCGATGGTCTCATTCGAATCAGGGGGGCCCAACGGTCCATACCAGACCACATTTGATATACTTACGAAGACGTTTTAATTTTCGAAATTTTCGAAAATGACGCGTTTTTTGCTATCTCGATGAAATTCCGTTTTGAGAACGCCTCAACCGATTCTGACGAAATTTATAGGGGTCATAGTGGGCCCAAATACAAGCACAATGAGCCATAGTAGGCCACCGTGGGCGATCGCGTTTGTCTAGGGTGGCCTTAAGAAGAAAGAAATATTTTTCGAAAAAGCGTACTTTTTTTATGAAAAACGCTATAACTCGGGGAGTTGTGGGAGTACAAGAATCGACGAGGGCTCAAAATATGCACCTTATATGGGGTTATGTCCTCATAGAATTATATGAAAATATACCACTTGGTTGAGCACCCAGTTGGCAAAACGTAAAATCGATGATTTTCCGATCAAATCGACTAAAAATAAAATCCGAAAAATCACGATATTTCGAGTTGCTCCAATTGACCATAGAGGCACATGCCTAAACCAACTGGACCCTCCTGATTCCAACGAGCACACTTTCAGCCTTCTAGCCCCAGCCGTTCTCGAGATATCTGCCCTCAAAGTTGGGAAATTAAAAAAGTAGCACAAAAGGGCTAATAAAATAAAACTTCTAAACGCATGGTCCAATCTCGATGCCGATGGTCTCATTCGAATCAGGGGGGCCCAACGGTCCATACCAGACCACACTTGATATACTTACGGAGACATTTTAATTTTGGAAATTTTCGAAAATGACGCGTTTTTTGCCATCTCGATGAAATTCCATTTCGAAAACGCCTCAACTGATTTGGACAAAATTTAGAGGGGTCATAGAAGGCCAAAATACAAGCACAATGGGCCATAGTGGGCCCCTGTGGGCGTACGCATTTGTCCAGGGTGGCCTTAAGAAGGGAGAAATATTTTTCAAAAAAACGTACTTTTTGCATGAAAAACGCTGTAACTTGGAGAGTTGTGGGAGTACAAGAATGGACGAGCGCTCAAAATATGCGCCTTATATGGGGCTATGTCC
The DNA here is from genome assembly GCA_951805005.1 of Othius punctulatus. NCBI lineage: Eukaryota > Metazoa > Arthropoda > Insecta > Coleoptera > Staphylinidae > Othius > Othius punctulatus. The sequence continues at coordinate 37,681,247 of OX638147.1, read as the reverse complement.
CCATAAAATTATTTGAAAATGTTGCGCTTGGATGAGCATCCAGTTGGCAAAACGTAAAATCGATGATTTCCCGATCAAATGGACTAAAAATAAAATCCGAAAAATCGCGATTTTTCGAGTTGCTCCAAATGACCTTAGAGGCACATGCCAGACCAATTGGACCCTCCTGATTCCAATGAGCACACTTTCAGCCTTCTAGCCCCAGCCGTTCTCGAGATATCTGCCCTCAAAGTTGGGAAATTAAAAAAGTAGCACAAAAGGGCTAATAAAATAAAACTTCTAAACGCATGGTCCAATCTCGATGCCGATGGTCTCATTCGATTCAGGGGGGGGCAACGGTCCATACCAGACCACACTTGATATACTTACGGAGACGTTTTAATTTTGGAAATTTTCGAAAATGACGCGTTTTTTGCCATCTCGATGAAATTCCATTTCGAAAACGCCTCAACTGATTTGGACAAAATTTAGAGGGGTCATAGAAGGCCAAAATACAAGCACAATGGGCCATAGTGGGCCCCTGTGGGCGTACGCATTTGTCCAGGGTGGCCTTAAGAAGGGAGAAATATTTTTCAAAAAAACGTACTTTTTGCATGAAAAACGCTGTAACTTGGAGAGTTGTGGGAGTACGAGAATGGACGAGCGCTCAAAATATGCGCCTTATATAGGGCTATGCCCCCATAAAATTATTTGAAAATGTTGCGCTTGGTTGAGCATCCAGTTGGCAAAACGTAAAATCGATGATTTTCCGATCAAATCGACTAAAAATAAAATCTGAAAAATCACGATTTTTCGAGTTGCTCCATATGACCTTAGAGGCACAAGCCTAGATCAATTGGACCCTCTGAATTCCAATGAGCACACTTTCAGCCTTCTAGCCCCAGCCGTTCTCGAGATATCTTCCCTCAAAGTTGGGAAAGTTGGTGGATGCGCCGGGTTGCAATTTTCATAATGGTGGATGCGCCGGGTAGCAAATTTCCATTATGGTGGATGCGCCGGGTAGCAAATTTTTATTATGGTGGATGCGCCGGGTAGCAAATTTTTATTATGGTGGATGCGCCGGGTAGCAAATTTTCATTATGGTGGATGCGCCGGGTACAATCACGATTTTTCGAGTTGCTCCAAATGACCTTAGAGGCACATGCCTGGACCAATTGGACCCTCCTGATTCCAATGAGCACACTTTCAGCCTTCTAGCCCCAGCCGTTCTCGAGATATCTGCCCTCAAAGTTGGGAAATTAAAAAAGTAGCACAAAAGGGCTAATAAAATAAAACTTCTAAACGCATGGTCCAATCTCGATGCCGATGGTCTCATTCGATTCAGGGGGGGGCAACGGTCCATACCAGACCACACTTGATATACTTACGGAGACGTTTTAATTTTGGAAATTTTCGAAAATGACGCGTTTTTTGCCATCTCGATGAAATTCCATTTCGAAAACGCCTCAACCGATTTGGACAAAATTTAGAGGGGTCATAGAAGGCCAAAATACAAGCACAATGGGCCATAGTGGGCCCCTGTGGGCGTACGTATTTGTCCAGGGTGGCCTTAAGAAGGGAGAAATATTTTTCAAAAAAACGTACTTTTTGCATGAAAAACGCTGTAACTTGGAGGGTTGTGGGAGTACGAGAATGGACGTGCGCTCAAAATATGCGCCTTATATGGGGCTATGACCCCATAGAATTATTTTAAAAGATTTGCAGTTGGCAAAACGTAAAAACGATGATTTTCCGATCAAATCCACTAAAAATAAAATCCAATTTTTTTTTCGAATTGCTCCAATTGACCTTAGAGGCAGATTCCTAGACCAATTGGATCCTCCCGATTCTAATGAGCACACTTTCAGCCCCCCAGCCCAGCGGTTCTCGAGATAAAACCCTAAACGAGGAAGTTTGTTCTCTTTTGACACAAAAAAGGTTTGGTTCTTAAATCACTCGGCTTGCATTAAAATGTATCGCTCAAGTACGCACCGAGCATAATTTATAATAAAAATGTAAAAAAGTGTCTCGCTTCAAGCGCTGCAAACACATAAGATTTATTGCCGTTTTATTCCGGCGTTTTATATGTTAATAAAATATATCTGAAGCAAAACGTTGTGTAATAGTTCAAAAAATTACACGAGGCTTTTTGTCCGCCCTGGAAGAGGGATCGTGGAACTTTATGAGGGAAATTTGAATGAAAGTGAACTTTATAGTAAATTGGAAAGAGTTATGTGCACAAAGCATCAAACGCAACAATGTAGCCAACAGTTTTGTAAATTCGAATTATAATTCATCATGCAACAATTGCCGCATTTTTGTGAACATAATTTATTGCATTTCAAAATTAGCTAATTTAAATTAACAGAGAAATCTCCATGCCACCGAAATTCGCTTGTTTTGCGAGAAGCCATTCACCAGTTTGCAATAAGGCGATGTCTGACGTAGTAATTATGATATACGTTGGAGCACTGATATCTATTTATACTACATGTGAGGAGTGCCTATTAATATGCTGGACAATGAGGCATACTTGGAATACTTGAAACATCTGACCCCACGGAGTAATATGAGATGTTTGAGGACAAAAGCTGGAATCTAGGAGTACGAGTGCGAATTCTGTATTTGTACAAGTATAGAAGCAGCAAGGGACAATGTACTGTTAATAAAGATGAGATAGTTGAGTGAGTACTCGGTTATGATAAATTATCATGCATATGAAATATTGAGTATATAGACTTATATAAATTGCACGTATTGAACCATAAATTACTGCTTGTACGTTATAAAAAGACACAATATTCTTGGTATTGAGCACGCATAAACTAAATAGATGGTTACCAAAGTAAAATGATATCAACGTATTTTTTGTATAAAGCATTTTTTGTGTGCGCGCATATAAATTTTGTATACAATTATATTTATCCAATAAAATCTATATATTATGCAATGAATCACGATTTATGAATTGTGTGCCCTCAATCAATACACTCGGTATTAATTTGGCACCAGGTGCATCAAATGTTAGCGGTTTCATAATTTTTCAGTAATATCTGTGAGAGTAGTATTTGGAATGCAGTAAATATTACGATAACTGGGCGATTCTGTAGTAAACCCATCAATAAATACCCTAAGCGTACCCTAAGGAAGCGTAGGCACGGTGTCCTGTCTTTTGTGTGAATAAACGCAGATATTTTTCACCACAAAATTCACACCTGTTATTTTTTTGTTCCCCCCACGTTTTCTCAATCGGGCATTCTTTTCAGTTTAACTTCCTATTCTCATTGCGAGATTTAAATCTGGTGGTGTGGGCGCCAGATGGTCAGCCGTTGCGACAGTTCGTAATTTCTGAACTCCGCTGACTGTCTGCCGTCAACCCACGCAGATAGGGTGGAACCCCCCTTTGCGACGAAATAGGGACGAGGTTCAAATTACGTGGAGCCTTTTTAACCCCCCCACTCTCTGACACCGAGAGCCTGGCCCTCGTCACTGCTTCGAAGGGACCCTCCACTCGCTCCACGGCCTAACGCGCTGATAGCCCTTCAGGCACGTCACAGAGTCTTCTATAGTATATCTTCTATGTGAGTCTTCTATGGGTTTACACAAATTTTCATGTGTGAACATCTTCTGTTCTGGTGGTTCCTATCTATTCCGGATGTTGGCAACTATAATATTGTCATAAAGGAATAATGGCAATAATGGAAATCCTGTTGACTTGTTGACCTCTGAATAACTGAGTGTAAGCCATGAAGTATCAGTTTCTAAGTTTCTTGAGGATATTCTTCTAATGCCAACGCCTCTTTTTCCAAATATGTGCAGAAGTTGCTATATACACTTTATTTTCGAAAAAAATAATTTTCGAAGAACTTATCAGTTACCACAACGATTATTGTTGAACATTTTAATGAAACTTGTTTGTTTTGAAATTTTAGTCCGGCGTTTAATATTCAGCTTTAAATTTAACCTAACCTAACCTAACCTAAACTCACCTAACCTAACCTAACATAAACTTACCTAACCTAACCTAACCTAATATTCAGCTTTACATTCCATTTCACCTATGATTTCACATAGTGTATGCGAGAAATGATTTACTACCTAGGAGAGAAAACTGATAATTATTTACCTGATCCAGTCCATCATAGATCACAGAGATGCTTCTTGAGTTCTGCAAAAACAAAAAAAGATTGTATTAAAGAAGTAAAATCAGACATTATAATAACCGTTTATCCAATGAATCCTTGTATTAAATTCCGTCTGCTATTTTAGTCTGTATGTCTTCTTTCTCGAAAGTCTAATTAAATTTCTTAAGAAGATTTAAAAAAAAAACACGTGGTATAAGTTTCACAATTTTTTTTTAATAGAAATAACTACAGTTGTTTCGGTAGTAATATACAGGGTGTTTCTTAATGACGTGCTAATATTTAAGGTAGTAATTCCTCAGAGATTTAAAAAAAAAACACGTGGTATAAGTTTCACAATTTTTTTTAATAGAAATAACTACAATTGTCTCTGTAGTAATATACAGGGTGTTCCTCAATGACGTGCTAATATTTAAGGCAGTAATTCCTCAGAGATTAAAAAAAAAACACGTGGTATAAGTTTCACATTTTTTTTTAAATAGAAATAACTACAATTGTTTCGGTAGTAATATACAGGGTGTTCCTTAATGACGTGCTAATATTTAAGGTAGTAATTCCTCAGGTCATTTTATGAAGAAAATTTCATATGAACAGCTATCCGCAACGGCTTAAATTTTTTGCTACAGGGTGTTGAAATATTTTTTTAAATAATAATATTTATTAGCAGAAAGCTACATACATATTCCAAAAAATAAATGCAAATAAAATAAATAACAACAAAAAATAGAAATAAAACACAAATAGCAAAAACATTTTTCAACTCAATTATTTCCTAACCCTTGAATAAACTAGTCGACGATAATTTATAAGTGTTGACTCTTTTACTACTACAAACTGAAGATTTTCAATATTATGTGTCCGAAAATTGAATAAACTAGTCGACGATAATTTATAAGTGTTGACACTTTTACTACTACAAACTAAAGATTTTCAATATTATGTGTCCGAAAATTGATATTTGAAATTTGTCGACGATAATTTATAAGTGTTGACTCTTTTACTACTACAAACTGAAGATTTTCAATATTATCTGTCCGAAAATTGAATAAACTAGTCGACGATAATTTATAAGTGTTGACTCTTTTACTACTTACAAACTAAAGATTTTCAATATTATGTGTCCGAAAATTGATATTTGAAATTTGCCGACGATAATTTATAAGTGTTGACTCTTTTACTACTACAAACTGAAGATTTTCAATACTATGTGTCCGAAAATTGAATAAACTAGTCGACGATAATTTATAAGTGTTGACACTTTTACTACTACAAACTAAAGATTTTCAATATTATGTGTCCGAAAATTGATATTAGAAATTTGCCAATTTGATTAATTATTTCCCAGGAGAGCCCAGAAAAAGTACATGATATTTTCTGTACCCTGTATACAGGGTGTTCCTTAATGACGTGTTAATATTTAAGGGTGTATTTCCTCAGGTCATTTTATGAAGAAAATTGAAATATGTTTTCAAATCGTTATTTGTTTTAATGATATGTAATAAAACTCCAATCTTATTATTACAATACCTTTTCTCTAAATTAACAGGGAAGCAGGTAAATCCACAAATGTGGTTTTACATGTTAATAATAATAATAATAATAATATTTTGAATGTCGTATACACTGTTTGATAATGATTACTTAAGTATTCGAAACTAGTAACAAATCAATAAGTAATTTTATGTGATAATAACAACGTAATGTGTTTTATTTATAATTTATTTATAATAATAATATTTTATCAATGCTATTATTCACATACACCAAACTATTTTAACAAGCATTTTAACAGCAAGCTTTAGAAGCAGGAAGATCCACAAATGTGGTCTTATCTGAGTAGTTATACAACACCGATTCTGGATCGCCCCCCGCGAAGATTTTGATTAATTTAATTCGCGGTTTGATTCTCGTTAATCGGCGGAATTTGCGGGTAATTACATCATTAAAGTGGCGGATTCGCGTTTTAATGGGATAATCGCGATAATTATCCGCGGGACTTACACCATAATTACTCTAATTACGCCGATTAACGCGAATCAAACCGCGAATTAAATTAATCGAAATCTTCGCGGGGGGCGATCCAGAATCGGTGTTGTATAACTACTTATATGTTAATAATAATAATAATAATAATAATAATATTATATATAATGTGTTTTATGTATAATTTAATAATAATAATAATAGTTTATTAATGCTAATACTCACATACACCAAACTATTTCAACAAACATTTTAACAGCAAGCTTTATTTTTTGAGTACAATAAATTAATCGCCTGAAAGTTATACTGGCCAGTGCATGTATCAGGCAACAATTAATTAAGGCCCAAAGTGGGTTCATTTCATGTGCGTTTGTTTTTAGTATTTAATTGTAGGGAAATTGCGCGATGCATTTCGCTGCAAGTTCCAAACAAATACCTTTGGATGCTTTTGTGTGCGTAGATGTATTCCTGTTTTCCATACAAATTGCCGTTTGCAGGATCGCAGGAATGGTTGTAAATTTAAAATTATTTCGAGGCATGTCCTGCATGTATATTTCGCTACGACATTTGCAAACACGATGATATGCAGCTTGCTGGATTCGTTAACTTAATATTTGCGTTGATTTTTCAAAAAATAATTACTGTAACGAAGAGTATTTTAGCAAGTTTTATACGTGTTAAAATCGTGAATGCAATCCAATTACGTCGTCCTAATATAATAGTTTTACCAAATACACCCAGGAGAGTATAAACATTAAAAACTAAAAAAAAAGGAATTGTTATTCGCGTAACGATAATAAAGTCAATGCCAAATAAAAAGAGCAAACAAAAAAAAACTACCCCAGAGAGCAATTATGAATAATTTGAAAACAGGAAGCTGATTTTTGTGTCCTCGCTGTCACAGATCTCCAAATTTAAGGCACAATTTAGTGGCACAAAGAAGCGGAATTTATTGCCGTGCTTACTCATTTTATGCGGCGAGAGTTTTCGGATAGGTTCTTTGGGAAAGCGGAAAATTTATATTGTCCAATACAATGCGCGATTAATTCAGACTCAATTTGGCCACGAATTCAATTAATCCATTAATCTTCCAGGGGCTCACATAGTTGAATAGGATAAAAGGCTTCGGGGCTGAAGGCTCTATTTCATGTAAATCGAAAACACATTCGTCAAAATCCCAATATATTTTAAGCCTCATATTGGAAGGTTCTAATCCTGCAATGAATATACTCGCCATAAAATTATGTTAACGAGATGTTAACGAGAATCAATGTCAATTAATTATTTAATTAATTTATATATCATTTAAAATCTAAAACCTAATATCAAATATATTATCAATATATGATTTATAGTATAGTTGTAGTGTTATAATATATCATTTGTAGATTCGTAATAGAATAATAAAATACATGAATAACATATTATTAAGTTATAATTATCTGTCAAAACAACAATTTTTGAAAATCCATTTTTTGACACAAATTCTACTAAAAAATTTGGGATAGAATAGTAATAATTTAATGATTATTGTAATTATTTATCAAATAATTATTTATATAAATAATAAATAAAATACATTAATAACATATTATTCAGTAATCTGTCAAAACGACAATTTTTGAAAATCCATTTTTTGACACAAATTCTACTAAAAAAATTAGGTACAGATCAATAATACCAAAAGTACCAAAAAGTACAGATCAATAATATGTGATCTGTGAGATATAATCAATAATACAGATCAATAATATTATCAATATCTATATCAATACCAATATTACTGCTATCTTATGGTTCCTTATACTAATCAATTATATATTCTGAGAGCAGTCGGTATAAGTATTTTGATGAACTGCAACTTGTAAAGTAATATGGCAGTGCAGATCAATAGTTGGAGGTTGCGAGAAATCAAAAGCGCGCAATATTGTTTCATTTGCTGGAATTACAAAAACTTTGAAAGGCTTTCTGCGTACGTTTTGACTAAACGCCTATAAAAGAGCTCAAATATTTAGGATTCACGGAAATACACATTTCGTTGGTTCAAAGAAAGGCTGAATAATATCAGACCAACTGTACGATCTTTTGGAACACATATAATATACGGCGAAGTTTTAAAAGAATTTTGTGATAGCATTGGATTTAAAAGTTTGATTGGAGATGGCATGGAACGGGGGAGGCGCTTTATACAAGAAGGGGTGAACAATTTAAGGCCGTATTGATTCTATTTGAGGTGATAAATATGTTAGCCATTATTCCGCTGCTTGTCACATGACAGTTTTAATGGATCCCCGAAGAATGCATCCAGGACATGGTTTTTCCGTTTTTGTCAGCCCTAGCTACTTGTTTTTTTGCTGATTGTTATTCCCAAAGTTCTAAACTAAATACATCGATAAATTTCAGTCTCAGAAAGTACAATTGAAGTTTATAAAGTAGTCGAGTGATTGATTGTTTGACTAACAGAAACTTCGCGCGGTATTTTATATAAGTCTCAGGGCAGCTCTTAATAAGGGCGTAAATTGGAATAATTAGAGCATTGTTTAATAGATCTCGTAAAGCGGAAAACTTGGAGATTAAGCGGCCAACTCGATCAGCTAATAAATACGCGCTGTCCGCTATATCCTGCTCGGAATTACTAAGCCATGATAATGAACTTACCATCATAAGCTTTTCGTACTCTTCTTCAATCACTGTGCCATTATAGTAGCGACGTTCAGCCTTCGTATCCGGAAAGTAATACCCTTTGCGGCAAACGCACTTGTAGCTACCCCTCCTGAAGCCAAGTCCGGGCAAAGGTACACACTGAAATCAAACAATAGCATAAATTTCAACGAGGACTGCACAATTTTATAAGAAAACCATGGAAAACAATGCATAATTGGATCAATACATAATTAACTTTCAACAATTCATTTCATTTTTTTTTCGGCAAAATTTTGATTGGAAAGTAAAGACAGCACTGAAAATGATAAAATTCTCATCATAAATTTAATATGTTGTTGGAAACTGCAATATTTTTACTGAAACCTGCAACATATTTATTGAAAACGAAGAAATTTTCATGAAAAAGAATGAAAAACTTGCAATTGCACTTGAAATTTAAAAATTTGGACAGAATATTTACTGGAAACGCAGAAATTTTCATAAAAAGAAAGAAAAACCTGAAATTGCACTTGAAAATTACAAATTTTGATAGATAATTGCAAAATTTTGATTGTAAATTAAACACTGCAGTGATAATTTTGACATTTTCAGCATGATTTTAAAATTTCAGTGCTAATAACAATAGTGTTACTGGAAATAGTGAAATTTTCGTGGAAACTCTTAAAGTGCTCATCGAAAATTATGTTATTAGAATAGAAAATTAGCAATATTTGTTGGAAACGGCAAAATTTTGATTGGAAAGTAAAGACAACACTGAAAATGATAAAATTCTCATCATAAATTTAATATGTTGTTGGAAACTGCAATATTTTTACTGAAACCTGCAAAATATTTACTGAAAACGAAGAAATTTTCATGAAAAAGAAAGAAAAACTTGAAATTGCACTTGAAATTTAAAAATGTTTACAGAATATTTACTGCAAACGAAGAAATTTTCATAAAAAGAAAGAAAAACCTGAAATTGCACTTGAAAATTACAAATTTTGAAAGATAATTACAAAATTTTGATAGTAAATTAAACACTGCAGTGATAATTTTAACATTTTCAGCATGATTTTAAAATTTCAGTGCTAATAACAATGGTTTTACTGGAAATAGTGAAATTTTCGTGGAAACTCTTAAAGTTCTCATCGAAAATTATGTTATTAGAATAGAAAATTAGCAATATTTGTTGGAAACGGCAAAATTTTGATTGGAAATTAAAGCCAGCACTGAAAATTATAAAATTCTCACCATAAATTTAATATGTTGTTGGAAACTGCAATATTTTTACTGAAACCTGCAAAATATTTACTGAAAACGAAGAAATGTTCATGAAAAAGAAAGAAAAACCTGAAATTGCACTTAAAATTTAAAAAAAATGGACAGAATATTTACTGCAAACGAAGAAATTTTCATAAAAAGAAAGAAAAACTTGAAATTGCACTTGAAAATTACAAATTTTGATAGATAATTGCAAAATTTTGATTGTAAATTAAACACTGCAGGGATAATTTTAACATTTTCAGCATGATTTTAAAATTTCAGTGCTAATAACAATGGTTTTACTGGAAATAGTTAAATTTTCGTGGAAACTCCTAAAGTGCTCATCGAAAATTATGTTATTTGAATAGAAAATTAGCAACATTTGTTGGAAACAGCAAAATTTTGATTGGAAAGTCAGCACTGAAAATGATAAAATTCTCATCATAAATTTAACATGTTGTTGGAAACTGCAATATTTTTACTGAAACCTGCAAAATATATACTGAAATCGAAGAAATTTTCATGAAAAAGAAAGAAAAACTTGAAATTGCACTTGAAATTTAAAAATTTTGACAGAATATTTACTGGAAACGAAGAAATTTTCATAAAAAGAGAGAAAAACCTGAAATTGCACTTGAAAATTACAAATTTTGATAGATAATTGCAAAATTTTTATTGTAAATTAAACACTGCAGTGATAATTTTAACATTTTCAGCATGATTTTTAAATTTCAGTGCTAATAACAATGGTTTTACTCGAAATAGTGAAATTTTCGTGGAAACTCTTAAAGCGCCCATCGAAAATTATGTTATTTGAATAGAAAATTAGCAATATTTGTTGGAAACAGCAAAATTTTGATTGGAAATAAAAGACAGCACTGAAAATTATAAAATTCTCATCATAAATTTAATATGTTGTTGGAAACTGCAATATTTTTACTGAAACCTGCAAAATATTTACAGAAAACGAAGAAATTTTCATGAAAAAGAAAGAAAAACTTGAAATTGCACTTGAAATTAAAAAAAAAATGGACAGAATATTTACTGGAAACGAAGAAATTTTCATAAAAAGAAAGAAAAACCTGAAATTGCACTTGAAAATTACAAATTTTGATAGATAATTGCAAAATTTTGATTGTAAATTAAACACTGCAGTGATAATTTTAACATTTTCAGCATGATTTTAAAATTTCAGTGCTAATAACAATGGTTTTACTGGAAATAGTGAAATTTTCGTGGAAACTCCTAAAGTGCTCATCGCAAATTATGTTATTTGAATAGAAAATTAGCAATATTTGTTGGAAACGGCAAAATTTTGATTGGAAAGTAAAGACAGCACTGAAAATGATAAAATTCTCATCATAAACTTAATATGTTGTTGGAAACTGTAATATTTTTACTGAAACCTGCAAAATATTTACTGAAACGAAGAAATTTTCATGAAAGAGAAAGAAAAACTTGAAATTGCACTTGAAATTTAAAAATTTGGACAGAATATTTACTGGAAACGAAGAAATTTTCATAAAAAGAAAGAAAAACTGGAAATTGCACTTGAAAATTACAAATTTTGATAGATAATTGCAAAATTTTGATTGTAAATTAAACACTGCAGTGATAATTTTAACATTTTCAGCATGATTTTAAAATTTCAGTGCTAATAACAATGGTTTTACTGGAAATAGTGAAATTTTCATGGAAACTCCTAAAGTGCTCATCGCAAATTATGTTATTTGAATAGAAAATTAGCAATATTTGTTGGAAACGGCAAAATTTTGATTGGAAAGTAAAGACAGCACTGAAAATGATAAAATTCCCATCATAAATTTAATATGTTGTTGGAAACTGCAATATTTTTACTGAAACCTGCAAAATATTTACTGAAAACGAAGAAATTTTCATGAAAAAGAAAAAAAAAACTTTCTATTATATTGCAGAAGCAGTAATAATTACCATAAAAACTAATCAGACACATTCTCTCGCACTGTAAGGTGCAAATATACGTACCTAAGTCAATTTTCTCAAGTAAACAAACTTTAAGAGCGCCTCGGAGGGCAAATCCGTAAAATATCTATCATATGCATAACTTTCCCCTGAAAAACTCTGAAACTTGAATGTGAAACTTTATCGAGAAAAACTTCATAATTTTCATATATATGTACACGTGAACTTGTACCTACGCTAAATTTTAGCTAGACATGAATAATTATCAAAGGCGTGCTTCCTGCAAAACTGGGTCATTATTTCTCAAAACTAATATAATTAGTACTCGGGAAATTGTGCGGTCCACATAGGGTGAAACACCATAACAACAACTAAATTTATTAAATATTGCAAAACCTTCGTAATTATAATAATAATCTTACAGAACTACACAAGTACGAGTTATTTTTAACAGTTTCAAGTCATATAACTGTTCAATATAACTTACATGTTAGCGCATTTTAAGTTCTCAAAATAATATTAAAATTAAACATGTAAATCAGTCAATTTTAGCATCCCATAATTATTCCTTAAATTACTGAATTCGGTGTAAAGAAATATTTGGAGTTAATTTCTTCTGTTGGTTGCACAATGAGCTACTTCCGAAGTCAACGTTGGACTTAATTGAGTTTTACTTTTTAAAATGAATTTGTTTTGTTTCGAATTGTGCCTCGAATACAGTTTTTAATTTCATTGCTTCTCTTGCCAGTCTCAACCCTTTCGTTTGTTTTTCACGAGACGAGAAATTAATCTTGACGTCCCTCATTTGAACTTTTACAAGGTACTGGTTATTGTTATACACGATTGGATGTCAAATTTATAAACAACATATTTCTAATCAATAATGATTGTTGGTAAATGGAGGCATCTGCTTCGTGATACATAATGAAATAAAATATAACACTTTTCTTTGTTTATATCACACTGTTTATTAAAATTTGTGACTATAGTTTCGATCACGTTCTGATCATTATCAAATTTATACCCATATCTATAGTACTTGAGCTGGAGCACGTATATTTGGTTGCGTATTTTCTATAAACGTGTATGCACTAAACGCAACCAAATATACCTAAATATACGACTTGAGTCGAATTCATGCTCAAGTCGCATATTTGGTTGCATTTGGTGCATAAATGTCTATGGAAAATATGCAACCAAATATACGACTTGAGCCGTACTCAAGCCCAAGTACGAACTATAGATACGGGCCTTAGGCCCATATCTATAATCCGTACTTGAGCATGACTTTGACTCCATATATATTTAATACTATTTATTTATTATATTTTATTTCCTTATAATTTACGTTCAATTGTAAATACACGTTAAATTACGTTCAATTGTTAAAGAATACAGATGCAGTTAAAAGAATCTCCATTTTACAATAAAAAAATTAAATCTGCGAATATACTCGCGTACACGTTTCATATATTAGGCAAATTGATATATAAACTTGCTTACACGTATGTGCAATCATAAACAAGATTAAATTAGGGGAATTAATGCAGGAACACATCACGTACCGTTACAGCATCATTATATGTTTGATTGTTTTAGTTATGCATATAAGCGCATTAATTCACTTGCAACAGCAGCTTAACTACCAACGTACTGCAGAAGTGGAAGCCAGAGTTACCAACTGCACATTATTCAGCGATTTTAAAACTTCCTAATCCGGATTCTAATAGAACTGTTTTAATTATTCGGTATTTTACATATTTCCATTTCAGGTATTAATCAATTTCTAAAAATATGCTCAGATTCACTTCAATTAATATTATTCAGAGGGAGAATTGAACCCATGACTATAGATTATATACGTATAGATTATATATGACAATGTCATTCTGCAGACTAGTAGTTAGGCAACACGGGTTCTGGACCAACCCCCCGCAGAGATTTCGATTAATTTAAGTCGCGATTTGATTTGCGTTAATCGGCTGAATTTGCGGGGGGTTGGTCCAGAACCCGTGTTGCCTAACTACTCAGACTAGATTTTTATTTAGAATTGACAAATGACAATACATTTAGTATTTAAACACTCACACATACAGTGAATATTGGGGCATGTACAACTAATCCATTATATTTTTTACAAATTTCTATGGAATATTTAAAACTCTCTGAAGAATATGATTTGTGGGGAAAGCCATTAAAATTTTCAAAGTAGAGCAGCTAAGAGAGTTCTGGGTCAGAATCTCCATAAGGATTCGCAGGCAAGTTTTGAAAATTTTGGCACTTTCAAATAACAAACTACTCTATAATGTAAAAACCCGTTAAAATTTTCAAAGTAGAGCAGCTACGCGAGTTCTGAGTCAGAATCTCCATAAGAATTCGCAGGCAATTTTTGAAAATATTTGCACTTTCAAATAAGAAACTACTCTATAATGTAAAAAGCCGTTAAAATTTTCAAAGTAGAGCAGCTAAGTGAGTTCTGGGTCACAATCTCCATAAGCATTCGCAGGCAATTTAAAAAAAAAATGCACTTTCAAGTGACAAACTACTCTATAATGTAAAAAGCCGTCAAACTTTTCAAAGTAGAGCAGCTAAGTGAGTTCTGTACGTCTGTATGTATTCGCAAGCAATTTTTGAAAATTTTGGCGCCTTCAAGTAACAAACTACTCTATAATCTAAAAAGCCGTTAAAATTTTCAAAGTAGAGCAGCTAAGTGAGTTCTGGGTCACAATCTCCATAAGGATTCGCAGGCAATTTTTGAAAATGTTGGCACTTTCAAATAACAAACAAAAACTAGAATGTTAAGAGCCGTTAAAATTTTCAAAGTAGAGCAGCTAAGTGAGTTCTGTACGTCTGTATGTATTCGCAGGCAATTTTTGAAAATTTTGGCGCCTTCAAGTAACAAACTACTCTATATTGTAAAAAGCCGTTAAAATTTTCAAAGTAGAGCAGCTAAGTGAGTTCTGGGTCAGAACTCCATAAGGATTCGCAGGCAATTTTTGAAAAATTTTGCACTTTCAAATAACCAACAACTCTATAATGTAAAAATCCATTAAAATTTTCAAAGTAGAGCAGCTAAGTGAGTTGTGGGTCAGAATATCCATAAGGATTCGCAGGCATTTTTTGAAAATTTTGTAATTAATTTTAAATGTTAATAAAATGTAATAAAATTTTGTAATAAATGAATCGTGTTTATGTTTCAAAGTGGCAAAAACTTTGTAATCATGTGTAGCTGTGTAAAGTAAGGATTATATTTATAGCCATGACTTTTTGATATCCCCCTAAATTGCACGAAAGCTTTTATAAATAGGTTTTCTCTAATTAAATTACACACAATATTTCCCCATATTCTGTTGTTCGCATTTGATTACGTATTAATTATAATAGTGGTTATGCAAATTAAAGCAAAGTGGTGCGATTGTGCTACGTATTATAATAGCCGTCCAAATGAATGAGATATGACATAATCTAGTTTCCTGCGAGAAGATTTAATTTACGATCAAATTGGCTACAATAAAGGAGCACCTTTGAAGCGCAGCTCTGTAGCATGCAGTGAAGACAGGAGTAAATAAATAATATTAGGAACGTGGCGTTATTTTTGAGGTAAATTCGTTATGCTTTTTCGCATTGTAAAATGTTATTACCAGTTAAACTGAGTTACATAAATTCGCTGATTTGATCCACCAAGGGACCTCAATTGCGAGAGTCGAGTGTGTAATAACCAGATTAATGTCGTACTAAAGAGATTTAGTACTTTAGACTTTAGAGATTCGTATCTATAGTCCATACTGGAGCATGAGTATGACTAAAATCTAATATTTGCGTAAATTTGGTTGCGTTTGGTGCATAAAAGTTTATAGAAAATGCGCAACCAAATATACGGGCCATAAAGTAAAACCTTTACTTAGAATCTAAGTAAAGGTACGATTCCCTGTAAAATGCAAAATATCATTGGCACTTGCAAAATTTGAATTAAGTTGTCAAAATGTTCATAGTTCATTTATCATTGTCGTTGGGCTTGCAAAAATTTTAATGGATATTGCAAAATTTGTGTTCCAAATTACAAAATTTCAATAACTTTATGTAAATATTATTGTAAATGAATAAATTTCACTATAAAATGTAAAATACCGTTGGCCATTCCAACATTCGTATTAATAATTGCAAAGTTTCAGCAGAGATTATGAAAATTTTGTTGTAAATTTTCAAAATATCTCTGTAAAATGCAAAATATCATGGGCACTTGCAAAATTTGTATTAAGTTGTCAAAATGTTCATAGTTCATTTATCATTGTCGTTGGGCTTGCAAAAATTTTAATGGATATTGCAAAATTTGTGTTCCAAATTACCAAATTTCAATAGCTTTACGTAAATATTATTGTAAATGAATAAATTTAACTATAAAATGTAAATTATCGTTGGCCATTGCAACATTGGTATTAAAAATTGCAAAATTTCAGCAGAGATCATGAAAATTTTATTGTAAATTTGAAAAATTTCCTTGTAAAATCCAAAATATCATGGGCACTTGCAAAATTTGAATTAAGTTGTCAAAATGCTCATAGTACATTTATCATTTTCGTTCTGCTTGCAAAAATTTTAATGAATATTGCAAAATTTGTATTCAAAATTAAAAAAAATTCCATAGCTTTACGAAAATCTTGTTCTAAATGAACAAATTTCACTATAAAATGCAAAATATCGTTGGCAATTCCAACATTTGTATTAAAAATTGCAAAATTTCAGCAGAGATTATGAAAATTTTATTGTAAATTTGAAAAATTTCCCTGTAAAATCCAAAATATCATGGGCACTTGCAAAATTTGTATTATGTTGTCAAAATGTTTATAGTTTATTGTATTGACTTGTGTTACATTACTGTTATTGCACCAATAAACTATTACTATTACTACTACTATTACTATTACTATTATGTCATTTTCGTTGTGCAAAATTTGTGTTTTAAATTACGAAATTTCAATGGCTTTATGAAAATATTGTTGTAGATGAATAAATTTCACTATAAAATGTAAAATATCTGTAAATATAAAAAATGTAAATATAAAAATTGCAAAATTTCAGCAGCGATTATGAACATATTATTGTAAATTTGTAAAAATTCCCTGTAAAATATTAAAAATTGCAAAATTTCAGCAGAAATCATGAAAATTTTATTGTAAATTTGCAAAAATTCCCTGTAAAACGCAAAATATCATTGGCACTTTCAAAATTTGTATTAAGTTGTCAAAATATTCATAGTTCATTTATCATTTTCGTTCTGGCTTGCAAAAATTTTAATGGATATTGCAAAATTTATGTTCCAAATTACAAAATCTCAATAGCTTTATGTAAATATTGTTGTAAATGAATAAATGTCGCTATAAAATGTCAAATATCGTTGGCAATTCCAACATTCGTATTAAATATTGCAAAATTTTAGCAGCAATCATGAAAATTTTATTGCAAATTTGCAAAATTTTCCTGTAAAACGTAAAGTATCATTGGCACTTGCAAAATTTGTCATTATTAAGTTGTCGAAATGTTCATAGTTTATTGGGATTATGTCATTTTCATTGTGACTTCAAAAACTTTTAATGGATATTGCAAAATTTGTGTTCTAAATTACGAAATTTCAATAGCTTTATGAATATATTGTTGAAATTGGATACATGTCACTATAAAATGTAAAATATCGTTGGCAATTTCAACATTCGTATTAAAAATTGCAAAATTTCAGCAGCGATTTTGAAAATTTAATTGTAAATTTGCAAAAATTCCCTGTAAAACGCAAAATATCACTGGCACTTGCAAAATTTGTATTAAGTTGTCAAAATGTTCATAGTTTATTGTATTGACATGTGTTACATTACTGTTATTGCACCAATAAACTATTACAATTACAAGACACAATAGAACACATATTTTGCACAACGAAAATGACATAATAGTTATAATGTCATTTTTGCTGTGCAAAATTTGTGTTCTATATTACGAAATTTCAATGGCTTTATGAAAATATTGTTGTAAATGTACAAATTTCACTATAAAATGTAAAATTTCGTTGGCCATTGCAACATTCGTATTAAAAATTGCAAAATATCAAATTTCACCAAATTTCAGCAGCGATGATGAAAATATTATTGTAAATTTGTAAAAATTCCCTGTAAAATGTAAAATATCATGGGCACTTGCGAAATTTGTATCAAGTTGTCAGAATGTTCACAGTTGTTTGTGGAAAATTTAATGAAAATCAATTCAGTTGGAAGTCAAGACTTTTTATTACAACATTTGAAACCTGTGGAAGTTATAAACGATTTATCCACTAAGCATTTCACTCACTAAATTGTTAGTAATAACTTATTACGATTTTGATAGAAATTTGCATAACTTTTGAGGAAAAATTCAAAATTTTGATTATAAATTAAAAACTTGAACTTAACCTAAGTAGTTATAATTCATAATTCATTTCATTCATGCTCCAGATTACAAACGAGAAGCCTCGCACAAGTCAGTGCGAGGTCAGTGCGAAGTCAGTCCTATACTAGGAGAGTTCTGTACAACCCCAGCAGAGATTTCGATTAATTTAATTGACGCTTTTGATTCGCGGATTTAATCACCGCGAGCAGTAACAATAGGTTGAGTGCGGAAATTAAATTAATCGAAATCTCTGCGGGGGGTGGTCCAGAACTCTCCTAGTATAACTACTAACCTAACCTAAGCTGTGCTAAAATATAAATTATAAAATTGTCGTTCCAATACATACATATTTTCAGTTTCACTGGTTTATGTAATTTTTAAATTATGCAATATTTCTGATGTTATTTGTTTATGACAAATTTGTCAATAAATGGATAAGTATGAAGATATGCCAAGAGAGCTGCTGACAAATGCGAATAATCCTTGAGCCGTCTCCGTAAGAGGTTTCAAGGCAGTCAAAGGAGCCTAGAACAAGGAGGAAGATAAAACAGCTACTCACTTCTGTAGTCCTTTTCTTGCATTTATCAGACGCCGCAAAGATGTTAAGTTGAGTGCTGTCTGCGGGCAAAGGACATTGGTCTATATCAACCCGGCGAAGATCTATGTCGATGCCGCTCGTCCCCCTGGAAAAGATATAACAGAATTATTGCAAGGCACCACAGCAAACATCATTTTGTTGCGGATCCTTATTAAATTCCGTCCGGAATACTTTGCATTACTTTTCGGTCGAGGATGCCGTTATGGTTGACCGAGCGGCGGGAGTTTAAAAATTAGAGCGCTTAATCGGGGGGAAACGCACGAGTTGTTTCTTGTTTGATAAATAGACGGTTACTAGATCTATTTTGCGCCTCGTTAATTCATTAGCAGCTCTGTTTTTCCGACCGTTTCCTAGCAATCAGTCATCCCTCCATGTGGTCGAGGGTCAACCACCAAACCAATTATGTTAAATCCGTGTCGGCACGGCTCATCAAATCCCCGGTTACGGCCGTTTATACAAATTTACGGGCCTACTTTACGCGGCCTTGAATGTTTTACACACAAAAAGACATAACAGTATACATGCACGTTAAGGTGTTAGTACCGCAATCTGGTGATTTATTAATGTTAATAGATATAAAAACGTAGTGAAATAGTTTTTGCCTGTAAAGTTCAGCACTGCAAAACCCAAAACTTGCATGCCGTTGTAATAAAATCATTTACTACCCTCATACAGCTGTATAACTGTAAAATTATATTACACCTATGCATATTGGGTTGTATAATTCCGCACCTAGGAATCATACGTCACTCCGCTCTACGGATAAAAGTAACGAGGTAATATCTCAGGACATTCAATCAAACCATCGATCTTCTCAAAATCCGTGCCCAAATAAGATAAGGCAAACGCCAGGATAATTAATCACCTGAAAAAATGAAACTTCGTTTTCACTTCAGCATTAGAATTGAATGCGTTACAACTTACCTGTATATGTAAGAATAATATACATATTTATGTATAAGAAATATCTATAAGAAGACTCTTAGGAGGTCGGGTTAGGTTAGGTTGTCTAACCTAACCTAACGGTTAAGGTGAGGTTAGGTTAGACAACCTAACCTAACCCTTACCGAACCAAACCTAACCTTAATCGTTAGGTTAGGTTAAGGTGAGGTTAGGTTAGACAACCTAACCTAACCTAACCTAACCTACCCTACCCTAATCATCTTTATTGAGTCATCGATCCCTCATGTGTTCTTTCCGCTTATATATTTATATAATAATTGTAGATACGTACATTAAAATTTCTGTGATAAGCATAGTGCAGTGTATGAACGGGAAATGCATTAGTAAGTTAAATAGCATTTTAAATTGGAGTATTGAATAAATAGTGTTCCACGTTTATACAAATTTAGTGCGAAATTTCATAAAACTGTGGCGAAGAATTAATCAGTGAAACGCATATGCACGTTAAATAAACATATCATGGGTAAACATTTGATTAGTAAATTTAAAATTAATTCGAATGGAGCGTATAATCGCAGTGATCGCCGAATGGGAGAAATTAAATGGAATTAGTGTAGCAGCATTTGTGAGTAAATGTAATGATATTCAGGGTGGCGTTAATAAACGTCATCCCCATCTACCTTAATCGTTCCAAAACAGTAACATTAAGGCCATATAATTGCGGCCAGGTAAATTACGGGCCTTATCTATCCCCATCGGGTGACTCGGGGGCGTCCTGCTAGCCATAAATGCGTCAACGCAGGGATGAATCTTCTCTCACGTTTGCTGTATCAGGCTTGCAAATGAATATAATTCAATGGGCCACTTAGCCTTTGGCTCGTAGAGACCAAATCAAACTCCAATATCAGTGGAAGTATTATTCCATTGTAAGAATTTGATGACATTTGCATGGATTAGTGAATATTGGAATCGATGCGAGCGCAGGATTAGATCCTACGTCCGTTCACGTATCATATTGACTCTACACAACTATAATTTTTAACGGTTTTCGCGAAATACAAGCCTCCTGTGGCGTATTGATATGTAGATCAATAAGATTTAATCAGGCTTATATAGTTTGTTTAATTATGCCCAAAAGCTTTATAAGCAATTAAATTCCTTAAGGCGCTACCACAGAGTATGCGGCAATTTAACGTAAAAGGTTTCAAATCTCAAGTGAAACTCTTTATATTGATATGTAGATCAATAAGATTTAATCAGGCTTATACAGTTTGTTCAATTATGCCCAAAAGCTTGATAAGCAATTAAATTCCTTAACGCGCTACCACAGAGTGTGCGGCAATTTAACGTTAAAGGTTTCAAATCTCAAGTGAAACTCTTTATATTGATATGTAGATCAATAAGATTTAATCAGGCTTAAATAGTTTGTTCAATTATGCCCAAACGCTTTATAAGCAATTAAATTCCTTAAGGCGCTACCACAGAGTGTGCGGCAATTTAACGTAAAAGGTTTCAAATCTCAAGTGAAACTCTTTATATTGATATGTAGATCAATAAGATTTAATCAGGCTTATACAGTTTGTTCAATTATGCCCAAAAGCTTTATAAGCAATTAAATTCCTTAACGCACTACCACAGAGTGTGCGGAAATTTAACGTAAAAGGTTTCAAATCTCAAGTAAAACTCTTTATATTGATATGTAGATCAATAAGATTCAATCAGGCTTATATAGTTTGTTCAATTATGCCCAAACGCTCTATAAGCAATTAAATTCCTTAACGCGCTACCACAGAGTGTGCGGCAATTTAACGTAAAATGTTTCAAATCTCAAGTGAAACTCTTTATATTGATATGTAGATCAATAACATTTAATCAGGCTTATATAGTTTGTTCAATTATGCCCAAAATCTTTATATGCAATTAAATTCCTTAACGCGCTACCACAGGGTGTGCGGCAATTTAACGTAAAAGGTTTCAAATCTCAAGTGAAACTCTTTATATTGATATGTAGATCAGTAAGATTTAATCAGGCTTATACAGTTCATCCAATTATGCCCAAAAGCTTTAGATGCAATTAAATTCTTTAACGCGCTACCACAGAGTGTGCGGCAACTAGACATAAAAAGTTTTAAATCTTAAGTGAAACTCACTATACGTTTAAAATACATGTAGGGAAGTACTGGATTATGGGTTTTATTGGTATAAATTTTCATTAGTTTAGCAGCAATGGTCCGAGCGAGGATAGGTGGGCCACCCTGTATACAAATACAACACACATTAATATATCCATGCAATTTGTGTTACGTTATATATGAAAATCATAGAATTGGCGCTTTTGTATTCCAAACCGTAATTAGCCGTAATTAATTCAGCAGTATGCCGAAGTAGTACATTTGAAAACGAGAGCTGTGGTAGTAATGCAACATTAATCAAGTAATAGAAACGAGAGCTGCCTCTCTTTGAAACTATCGTGTCATTTGCATTATAATTTCATTAATTATCTCGAGACCAAGTTTGCATGGAGTTTCCTGGATATCAGCCACTTCGCAGTAGAAAAATTAATAGGCTATTTAATTGTAAAACAGGTTTTGATTGGTGTGTACTCCTACAAATATTACGACTTTCCTTGGCTCGTTGCCAACATAAAAATTATACAATTATGTTGGTTGGTATCAATTATCATAAATTAAAACTCGTGCAAAAACACTTAAAATTGTGTTGGCATAGTTCGTAATTAAAAGTTACACATCACTGATGGGTAGATAAATCACGTCCGTTTCAATTTCATTATAGTTCGAATAATTTTCGTGGAGCTCTGATGTGGGACAAATGACATCAGTAGGGCATGACAAAAGCATAGAAATGAAAAGGCCTTCAATTTAAGGAGCAAACAAACGTATCACAAACACAATTTCGGCGGTGATGTTTATCCGCTTCCTGTACTCTGGGATGTCCGCGTTAGCATTTGGATTAATTTTAAATTTCGGCAAAAAGATCCGAACGGAAGCACATTTTTGTGTGCACACGGTGCCAGTTTAGCCGTCTATTTAGTCTGCAGGATGAAAAATCGCTTACCACCGCTCGTTTTTACCACGCCGTAAAACTCCGGCTTCCTACAAATGATGCTAGTTTTTAATAATCCTGGCAAAAAGTTCGCGCCTTATCTCCCAATTTAATTTCTATTTTACTAGTCGCGCTTTATTCCACGTTTTAGCACACAGTTATCCTTTCATGCTTGACCAGCTTACCGACCAAGTTTTATTCACTTCTTTTCTATTGATTAACGGATTAAAGCTGCGTCTTGGAACAAATGCTTACACCCACAAATGCTCACTCGGACAAAAGCTAACACCGACAAATGCTCACGCGAACAAATTAACTTGCTCGAACGTGCGTCTTGCAACAAATGCTCACAACGACAAATGCCCACTCAGACAAAAGCTAACACCGACAAATGCTCACGCGAACAAATTAACTTGTTCGTACATTCAAAACTTACAGGTATCAGTGTTACAAATATTTGATAAGTAAAATGGGAAAATGATAGCAGCAAACACATGCATTTCAAACGTAACTAGAACCTGATTATCAGATCAAAATTTATACAAACAATACCTATAAATAGCTTTTAGTTTGGATATTAATAGATCGCAGTTATAATGTGTATTCTGATTCGAATTAACTCGAATTGTTTACATTGTATAATGAAATATCTGTTTATTTTACACGTACTTTAAGCGTTAAATGTATTTAACGTGATTTACTATGCACCTATCATATATCATACCTATCATACTACATAACGCTATTAATGAATATTGTTTTTTATGTATTTTAATCTATTGTTATTTTATTATTATCATTATATATATATATATATATATATATATATATATATATATATATATATATGGGAGGACACGGGATTAGCGCATCATTGCATTGAGAATAATCATTTCTTCAGAAATGACAGCCTGGAGGTAATGCACACCGGACACAAAGGGAGACGGCTGGATTTACTCGAAATCCTAGAAATTCGAAAAGCGGTCACTAATGGGGATAATATTGTGAATATATATATATATATATATATATATATATATATATATATATATATATATATATATATATAATATAATAATAATATATATATATATATATATATATATATATATATATATATATATATATATTATAAATTATACAATTTTTGATAGACAAGGAGTATTATACTGTGACTGAATTCATAATTATTTCTATGTGTCATTTTAAAACTGTTATGACATAATGTGTTATATATAATACATACCATGTATTTGTTTCTGTATGTTATACTATTTTTGTTTTGTTTTTTGTCTTTTGTTTCTCATTGTCTGACTTATCTGTAAAATATTACAAATATTAAAATATTATTTGTCTGTATAAACAGCTAGGTGAATAAAATACTTATTATTATTATAATTATTATAGATATTATATAATAAATATTGTAAAGATAAATAGTAATCGATATATCTACAGCTGATGAGATCAGAAATTGAATGGAAATCTAATCTAAGTTTAGAACACATGTTTTGTTCGATGGGTTGCTATTTAATGTGGATAATAGGGTAGTCCTTAGAACTGTAAGGTAGCAAATTAAACTTAGGGGAATTGTTTAATGATCTGTCATTATCGTAGAATTGCAATTCAAGTTGCTGTTAATCTGGGATCCATGGAATATGTATTGTTGAGGCACAATAACGATTTAGAAAAAATAATTTATAAACAGTTATTCATATGTTTAACGCTTGCAGTCAGTAATCATTGAGCGACTATTATAATCTACAACTTATTTCAAAAGCGTTTCTGAAGAAGTAAAGATGATTGGCATGCGAATTTCCATGATTTACACATTGACATTTGCTTTTCTGAAAATGTATTTAATACTGTAGAATTTTCTGTTATACCTTAAGCGCAAAGATAGGTTTGCCAAACTGTAGTTTAACTTTAAACCTAAAACGAGTATTCAAGTCGCTAAAATAAACACAATTCTTTAGAACCAAATGAAATTGCAGAAATTGCGAAGTAAGGATTTAATTGCTTGCTGGAAGTGAAAAGAAATTGATGGTCCCTCAAGGGAAAACATTTAAATTGGAGCAGCTCATAATTTATGGAGAACCTGTGGGTTGTGGAAAATTAGCGAACGCGGCGAGCCACGGAACGTATTTTTTTTGTTATTTCTTGTTATATAATTACTCTGTTAAGTTTTTTTTTAGAGCTGCACGAAATGAATGAAATTGGTATGCTGCAATGAAGACTTTGTGTAATTGCAACTAAATAGTACCAACGTGAGAAAATGAAAGGAATACATAAAAAATGGTGATTGCAGTTAGATATTGGTTTAAATTTATGCTCGTTTGTGTGCAGATGTGGTTAAAATTATTTTAAAATTGCGTTAGCCGAATTTATGTCTTCATTATTAAATATTGATCACTCCAGTGAGTTGCTAGATAAGGTAATGCGCGTTTTACAGTCGTGCAAAACGGGAATCTTCCCCGACGCAGGAGATGGCATTTTGGTGTAATTAAATTCGCCCTCTTAACTCATTATAAATTATATTGCACGTACAATTCCATCTCGCAACTCCGTCATTACCATTTATAATTTATTACCCCCGTGATCTTAAATTGCGGTCTATTGCTCCGTTTACTTATTTATTCAACCGATCCAATTCCACATTGGGGTTCTTTGTAAATCGACCGTGACGGCAAAAGGAATTTTAACATTCGAACGCCAGGTAAATCCTGCATCCGACATAAATCCAATTATCAGCGAATTTTATTCATCCCCTTCGGCGTGAACAATCAAGGCCAGATTTTTAACGTGCCATTTAAGATGTCGTTTACTACTTTGCACAAGGCTGTGTTTATTAAACGCGAACTTAATTGCGTATTTTTTGGTAAACCATCAACAACCGACAGTGGATATTTTCTACATCAATTCGGTAGTCTTCATTTATCTGATTTTAGCGATATGTGACATTTGGATTCACTTATAGTTGGTGATATCGACTTATATCATCGAAAATTCACATTTATGTAGTAGCATGTACTATATTTATATAGTAGTATGTACTATATTTATGTAGTACATTTATATAGTAATATGTAGTACATTTATGTAAATGAGTTTTCATTTCAGTATAGCTGCAACTTCACCCCGTACACAATATGCATATTGTGCACAGGGTGAAGTAGCAGAGTTGCTGTCATCTTGACAATATAAAGTGAAATTGCTTGACACACATAATATTAGACGTCATTCATTAGATCATCATTAAAAATGGAAAGTGAAACTGACACAAGTGATAACTAAAAATTTGATACCAGAATAATCGAAAGAAAAATCAAATTTCGCTGGAAAACTTAGACCGAGGAAGGAAAAATTTGGTTTTCACACCAACAATATCGCAAAATCTGTATTCTAAATTACAAAATTTCAATAGATTTAAGAAAATGTTGTTAAATGAATACATTTCTTTATGAAATGTAAAATGTTATTGGCAATTCAATGCAATGATACATAGCACACATTTTCAGACAGAGTAAAGTCTTAAGCAGACGCTAAAAGAGATTATTTCGGAAGATGTAAATTGAGCGCCTTTAAAGCAAGTTTACGCTTATCCTAGCTATTTAATAAACAGTAGATGTTTACTCATACAATTTCAATTGCAGATTTGGTAGGATACAGTGACTGGAAAATCCTGATAATGTATTTTAGCGCTGGGATTTTACCGGATTTTTATTCAGAAAATTTGAATTAGAGTTTCAATTACATTATAATCAATAGTCTAATTTATATATATATATTATATATATATATATATATATATATATATATATATATATATATATATTTATATATATATATATATATATATATATATATATATATATATATATATATATATTGTTGTGTCTGTCATTAGGTGGCGGCATCATTTGTATATTGGACGGATTAAAATGTATTGTGTCTTCAGCGGGCTTTCCGTGGACCTAGTCCATTACGGCGTAATCCGCATTTTTCGGTAAAACCCCTACGAGGCTCCAAGAAATGCAGATGTTTCCCTACAATTATCGGTCGTCGCCACGACCCCTTGTTCGCCTCTCGTCTAGAATATTCATTCACTTATCAACGTTTGCAAGGTGCAGACCAACGAAACAGAAAAGCTTGTAGAAATTTGAACTAAAATAAATACAGTCCACTAACAACATATTTTGGTATCCACATTGTACCCTTACATAACTGCCTCCATGTTATCGGGTGTACGGTGCTAAGTACACAACATATATATATATATATATAGAATATGTTTATTTTAATAATCTACAAGGGCATACATATCATTATGTAAGATAATTAAGTACATACTTGATTATAATAGATTTGTCATTATTAAAACATATTATTATTAATATGATTATTAAAATGATCTAATTTATATATTATTAAAACGTCTACGCCAAATCAGCTGCTTCTAACTTCACACACGATCTTTCCAATTAGCTCGAGTGTACGTCTAGTTACAATCATTTAATTGTACGACATTTAATATACGTGTTACGAGCGTGAATTCAATTGCACAATTAGTAATCATCTGTGGTCACGTACGTTGTAAACGTATGTCGCCGCTAAATTCATAGCACGGCTCTGATATCAGGCAATGCCATTGCAAATATAAGTACCGGCCATAACACGGAGATATGCAAATTAAGGAATGAACATTGATACAGATAACTGACATCGCATATGAGGGGTATATGCAAAACGCGACATGTAAATTAATTTTGAGAAAATCTGCCAGAAGTTTATTTTCAGTTGTATTTAGTTAAGTCAGTTTGATTTATATTACTACTACTGCAATGATTCAAATGTTGCCAACAGCAATTTTAGAAAAAAATTAATAGACTATTGCTGCATATAATTATTTTCTTATATAAAAAGCAAATATCGGGCCAAAACCATATGCCAATTGTGTTGGTACCTTAGATTTTATTTTTCTTCAGTTGGTAATGTTCAGTGGCGTGCGGGGCAATTTCTACAGGGTCGAATAAGTAGATAAACTATAGGAGTTCTGTCGCATTTTCCCATAAGGATTTATGCAAAGATTCACATTTTCGCCATTTTGTTTTTTGTCGACCCCATACGGCTTCTGATTGATCAATCAGATTAATCAATTGGGAGGGTATGGAGAGGGTTCGCCACCACCACCACCACCAGCACCACCACCACCTACATCACCGAAACCACACCACCACCACCACCATGTGAGGTGTCGACCCCATACGGCTTCTGATTGATCAATCAGATTTTAATCAATTGGGAGGGTATGGAGAGGGTTCGCCACCACCACCATCACCACCACCACCACCACCACCATCACCACCACCAACATCACCAAAACCACCACCACCACCACCACCATTTGAGGTGTGCGAAAGATGGTTTTGGTCATGTTAGTGGTGGTGATGGTGGAGGCGAACCCTCTCGATACCCTCCCGATTGATTAATCTGACTGACCAATCAGAAGCCGTATGGGGTCGACCAAAAACAAAATGGCGAACATGTGAATATAGACCCTATGTAAATCATTATGGGAAAATGCGGCAGAACTCGTATAGCTTATCTACTCGAATATCATAACCAACAAATATTGGAAATCAAATAAAAACAAGATTGAAGAAGATAACTCCATGATCCGTTAGGGTTTACGTTGCACCCTAAAATGGGCCATAAGAATGTACGCATCTTGTGCTGATGACAAGAATGACAGTGTTGACAACTGTAATTGGAATCTTTGGAGTGCTGCCAACTTAATTTGCGTAAGGGTTTTACTGTACACTAATCTTATATCACATTTGCAAATAATAAATTTTCAGAAATTTCAGTAATAGCTAACCCATACTTGTCAATGCAGAAAGTTAAGTGTTTGATTTTCGCCCTTATTTAATACTGAAACTTTGTCAAATTTTCAGCAGAATTAGTTTCAGGTGTACTGTATACTAATCTCATATCAAATTTGCAAATAATAAATTTTCTGAAATTTCAGTAATAGCTAACCCATACTTGCCAAAGCAGAAAGTTAAGTGTTGATTTTCGCTCTTATTTAATACTGAAACTTTGTCAAATTTTCAGCAGAATTAGTTTCAGGTATACTGTACACTAATCTCATATCAAATTTGCAAATAATAAATTTTCTGAAATTTCAGTAATAGCTAACCCATACTTGTCAATGCAGAAAGTTAAGTGTTTGATTTTCGTCCTTATTTAATACTGAAACTTTGTCAAATTTTCAGCAGAATTAGTTTCAGGTGTACTGTATACTAATCTCATATCAAATTTGCAAATAATAAATTTTCTGAAATTTCAGTAATAGCTAACCCAAACTTGTCAATGCAGAAAATTAAGTGTATGATTTTCGCCCTTATTTAATACTGAAAATTTGTCAAATTTTCAGCAGAATTAGTTTCAGGTGTACTGTACATAAATCTAATATCAAATTTGCACATAATAAATTTTCAGAAATTTCAGTAATAGCTAACCCATACTTGTCAATGCAGAAAGTTAAATGTTTGATTTTCACCCTTATTTAATACTGAAACTTTGTCAAATTTTCAGCAGAATTAGTTTCAGGTGTACTGTACACTAATCTAATATCAAATTTGCACATAATAAATTTTCAGAAATTTCAGTAATAGCTAACCCAAACTTGTCAATGCAGAAAATTAAGTGTATGATTTTCGCCCTTATTTAATACTGAAAATTTGTCAAATTTTCAGCAGAATTAGTTTCAGGTGTACTGTACATAAATCTAATATCAAATTTGCACATAATAAATTTTCAGAAATTTCAGTAATAGCTAACCCATACTTGTCAATGCAGAAAGTTAAATGTTTGATTTTCGCCCTTATTTAATACTGAAACTTTGTCAAATTTTCAGCAGAATTAGTTTCAGGTGTACTGTATACTAATCTCATATCAAATTTGCAAATAATAAATTTTCTGAAATTTCAGTAATAGCTAACCCATACTTGTCAATGCAGAAAGTTAAGTGTTTGATTTTCGCCCTTATTTAATACTGAAACTTTGTCAAATTATCAGCAGAATTAGTTTCAGGTGTACTGTATACTAATCTAATATTAAATTTGCAAGTAATAAATTTTCAGAAAGTTCAGTAATGGCTAAGCCATACTTGTCAATACAGAAAGTTAAGTGTTTGATTTTCGCCCTTATTTAATACTGAAACTTTGTCAAATTTTCAGCAGAATAACTTTCAGGTGTACTGTATACTAATCTAATATCGAATTTGCAAATAATAAATTTTCAGAAATTTCAGTAGTAGCTAACCCATACTTGTCAATGCAGAAAGTTAAGTGTTCGATTTCCGCCCTTATTTAATACTGAAACTTTGTCAAATTTTCAGCAGAATTAGTTTCAGGTGTACTGTATACTAATCTCAAATCAAATTTGCAAATAATAAATTTTCTGAAATTTCAGTAATAGCTAACCCATACTTGTCAATGCAGAAGGTTAAGTGTTTGATTTTCGCCCTTATTTAATACTGAAACTGTGTCACATTTACAGCAGAATTAGTTTCAGGTGTACTGTATACTAATCTAATATCAAATTTGCAAATAATATATTTTCAGAAATTTCAGTAATAGCTAACCCATACTTGTCAATGCAGAAAGTTAAGTGTTTGATTTTCGCCCTTATTTAATACTGAAACTTTGTCAAATTTTCAGCAGAATTAGTTTCAGGTGTACTGTACACTAATCTAATATCAAATTTGCACATAATAAACTTTCAGAAATTTCAGTAATAGCTAACCCATACTTGTCAATGCAGAAAGTTAAGTGTTCGATTTCCGCCCTTATTTAATACTGAAACTTTGTCAAATTTTCAGCAGAATTATTTTCAGGTGTACTGTATACTAATCTAATATCAAATTTGCAAATAATAAATTTTCAGAAATTTCAGTAATAGCTAACCCATACTTGTCAATGCAGAAAGTTAAGTGTTTGATTTTCGCCCTTATTTAATACTGAAACTTTGTCAAATTTTCAGCAGAATTAGTTTCAGGTGTACTGTATACTAATCTCATATCAAATTTGCAAATAATAAATTTTCAGAAATTTCAGTAATAGCTAACCCATACTTGTCAATGCAGAAAGTTAAGTGTTTGATTTTCGCCCTTATTTAATACTGAAACTTTGTCAATTTTTACCAGAATTACTTTCAGGTGTACTTCCTAAATTATTGTGCGCCTTACATTGTACGCTTATATGCAGGAATGCATAGCTTGGCATGAATTTCGATTCTGCAATGCATTCTAAAGGAGTTTAGCCAATTTATTGGTCATACGGGAGATTCAGAATAAGATTTACAACTTTACATCCGGCTCTAAGGCAGTTCTAAAACGGCAGAACTATAACTGCATTACTCCGTTTTAACTCAATCCCCATTCCGATTCTTTTATTATCATACACATCCGGGGCATGCAAGCGCATTCCGCAAACTGCTCTTAATATATACCAGAACTATTAACTTAAATTACGTTACCTCCGCTCGCATCCAAACTCAGACTGCGTTATTTACACCCCCGTATTTAGGTACAAATTAGTTAGGCGAAGGTAGCTTCACCGCGGCGCAGATTAATTGCGTTTCAGTTCCGACTTTTGACTTTTTAGTTTCAGCCTGAGACTTAGAGGCACAAAAAAGATAGCATATCATTCACGCAGGCATCAATCTGTAATGAACTCCCCAGACACGATCCATCGTGACCATTCATCTCACTTAACTAGTTTACAGGCCGCAAAAACAAGCGACACATATTTCAATGCCCTCACGTATTTTTATGTTACGATGAACATAATTGAGTCACATCAATAACACAACTTTGCGAAATCACTCACCGGATTTGATTTACATCAAAATGTAATTTTAATTGCATTAACAAGAGATTTCATGAAAAGCTTCATATATATATATATATATATATATATATATATATATATATATATATATATATATATATATATATATTGTTACGTTTTTATTTATTTACTCTTATCTCAGGTTCAATAGTAGGTTCAATCATAACTAAATAGAGTTTTGTTCAAATACTTGAATGAATTGAAAATAACCAAATATTAAAACGTCTAATATAAACTGAACTAAACAAACAAATCAAAAACAATAGAAAACAAAATTATTAAATACATAATAAACTATGACCAACATTAACAAAATAAATCCTATATACACAAGCCAACTTATGTGATAATATGACTCTTGCACTTTACGCAAACTTTCTACTTGCAGTTATCTTCTTGTGGTTCCTTGATTACGTCGTCCTGTTGTCCCTGCTTTTCCGTCTGATCCGTTGTTGATTCCCACAAAAGTAAACATCTACTTTTGTGTGCGAAGTTGAGCGGCTTGAAGTCCTGATTTTTGAATATCTCCGTCACGGCTCCTATCTTGTTGCACTCCTCTCCTGGTTGACTGTCTTCTCCCAGCAATATGTCCAATCGTTGAAACCCCGTTAATATTTTGTAATGTATTCGTATTAGAATCGCAACATCCCCACCCGCGATCCACACGCGTCTCTCCCCTCGTCAAACTCGTTGTTGATTATTTTCGACTTTCCATTATTTAATTCCCCAAGCGTCTATGCACGAAGTCACCTGTCACCCGTGGTAACCAATCAACAACCTTCATCCGCGGATTGCTTTGTATATTTGTGCATACTTGTTCATATTCACATTTACAATATTTACAATAAATTTTGTTAGCTTGTGCCCTGAAGATTATAATTCTATCTAAAACTTATATAATAATAACAATAAATCTATTCTAATTAATCTAAATAAATACTACAAATACCATCACAATATATATGGTTTGGTTTGGTTAGGTTAGGTAAGGTCAAGGTTAGGTATCTACCAGAGGGGGTTTTAGTGGGTCGGCAGGTCACCAGCCAACCCCACACTACCGCGCTACGGCGGCGCGGTGCCTAATTGTAGATGCCCCCTCTCGAAAAAAAAAAAAAAGAGGTTAGGTTAGCTTAGGTAATTAATTATTACAGAAATTATTTGTGAGTGCGCAAATAATGCCTCATTGGTAGAGAATTATTTATTTTAGAAGTAAAATTTAAATCTTATTTTCCATTTTTTTGAGAAAATATGCACTTGTATACGATACATATGCAAAATATTACTCCTGTGTACAATAGTAACTATACTATTGTAATATAACTGTTATAAAAAATACGCAAAGAAGACGAGTCTACATTAATTAACATAATATACAATTAACTGTAACCACATCTCTATTAAATTATTAACAGGTAAATCCATGACACAGCGCAATTCTATAATATCTGCAATAAAAGGATTAAGAGTTAATTCAAAGCGCAAGTGTTGAAGTTGAGCGTAAGCTAAGAGGCTCAAAAAGAGAAATACCTTCATATTTTATAAGTGATTACCGCTTTTCTAGTAGCTTGAATACAAGTTTACGCAAACTTTGTGTGTCTTTATTTGCAAGAAGTGAAAATTTATTTTCAATTAAACGATGTGAGAATTTTCATGTTTTCTCCGAATCTTATAGGGCTTTTGGAGGATAATCCATCACGAAATTTAATCAGGCGTTTGTCTGAAACGAACGTACAAATAAATAAGGCCGAAAATGCTAAAAATAAG
The DNA here is from genome assembly GCA_951805005.1 of Othius punctulatus. Lineage (NCBI taxonomy): Eukaryota > Metazoa > Arthropoda > Insecta > Coleoptera > Staphylinidae > Othius > Othius punctulatus. The sequence continues at coordinate 37,647,636 of OX638147.1, read as the reverse complement.
CGATCTCCTTAGAACTTTGGAAGGTTTTAATTGATAATCCTTGTTGAAACTTATTTAAGCGTTTTTCTCTGCTAAGCGCGGCATAAACGGGCTGTAAGCAAGCAGCTTTCAAGTAATGCAACTTGAGAACAATTTCATATTCTTTATTAACACCAGTTTCTATTGTTACAGCTATATTGGATTCAATGTGGTTTTAGCTGAATTTGATATTATATGTATGTACTACATATTATGTATTATGTATGTATTCTTTTGCTCAGTAAAATAATGTGGCCGAAAATCTTTAAGTATGTACAATAAATTAAGTTATTATTTTCAGGATTGCACGTTTCTTCCACTGAAAATGTAAGGACCTTATACTTTGGCACCGAGTGTGTTAAACCCATGAAATTTTTGTGTACTTAATTTAACAAAAAGCACAATTTAAATTCCAAACTGAATTTTAATCTAAGAAACTTTTAAAATTGATAATAACAAGACGATGTTATTATGAACTTGGCCCTTCAAAGGGAACCTTTTTTGCGTTTTCTTATTATTATTATTTCTCTGGGGGGAAAAAATCGAAACGAGGCCCTTGGGGGGGACAACTGTGTAACCGCCCGGCCGTGATGGGCCCGAGACGGGGCCGATTTTTGAGGGGGCTTATATAATTTTTAATTGGCCCAAGCGTAGGGCAGACTTCACAGAGATGTGAAGCTACGCACAACAAAGGCTCATTCGAGTTAAATAATTAATATCCGACCGACGAGATGGGATTCAAAACATTTAAAACCATGCCCGGTCCCAACCGCCAGTACATTAATTAAGGGCGAAATGAGTTTTACGCGCAAATCGGATTCCGCTCGCTACACATCTCGAAAATAATGTGTTTACGAAGCGACTTAGAAGTTTCCGCTGATAAGTCGCGTATACAGCTTTGCTCCATTCATATGCTGTGACCGTGTATGAAAATACTTATCTCGCATCCTCTGTAGCGACAAATGGGCGTTGCTTTGTTACTAGTGTAGGCAGTTTTTTCCATATATTATTCAGCGCAAATTTGTCTCTATTTGCGCTGCTATACTTAGCGTCCTCTTTTCAGTTCCTGCACGTGACATGTGGCAAATATCGCTTTATTTGAATGGCGATATTCCGCACTTCTTATAGGCAGCACACTTTTCATAGCGAATCTAATTCGAACTATATTCCCTCATCTTTGTTTATTGAAGCATTACATCGCCAGAAAAAAAAAACACACAACCGTTTTGTGGAATCTCATCGTTGGATTCACTTTTTATCACTTTTACGATTTCTTTTACTGGAGTCACTTTTATGCTTTTACATTCAACAATATGCATGAATTATAACTTCAAGTGACTCCATACAAAAATACATAATGATGCAATTATTGCAAGAAATATGAAACCTATTAGCTGCATGCAAAAATAGAAGGCAAAATTTGACTCAGATTTGCTGCAATTTTCTTTACATTTTTGAACAATAATTTGATATTTTGAGAGGTGCATATGCGTTTTTACCAACTATTTCATGAAACATGAACTACGAGTTTTTAAATAAAAAAATGCACAGGCCTGCGAAAAACTGTTTTTTGAAAATTGTTTCAGTTTTGTAATTGCTGTGCAAATTTTAGTGCTGACTCTACTATCAGTTTGCAAATAAAAAATTGCACAGGCCTACGAAAACTACTCTTTGAAAATGGTTTTAGTTTTGTAATTGCTGTGCAAATTTTAGTGCTGACTCTGCTATCAGTTTACAAATAAAAAATTGCACAGGCCTGTTAAAACTACTTTTTGAAAATTATTTCAGTTTTGTAATTGCTATGTAAATTTAAGTCCTGAATCTACTATCAGTTTGCAAATAAAAAAATGCAAAGGCCTGTTCAAACTACGCAAATTTTAGTGCTACTATCAGTTTACAAATAAAAAATTGCACAGGCCTACGAAGACTATTCTTTGAAAATGGTTTTAGTTTTGTAATTGCTGTGCAAATTCTAGTGCTGACTATACTATCAGTTTGCAAATAAAAAATTGCACAGGCCTACGAAAGCAACTTTTTGAAAATGGTTTTAGTTTTGTAAATGCTGTGTAAATTTTAGTCTTTACTCTACTATCAGTTTGCAACTAAAAAATTGCAAAGGCCTGTTCAAACTACACAAATTTTAGTGCTGACTCTACTATCGGTTTACAAATAAAAAATTGCACAGGCCAGATAAAACTACTTTTTGAAAATCGTTTTAATTCTGGAATTCTGTGCAAATTTTAGTGCTAACTCTACTATCAGTTTACAAGTAAAAAATTGCACAGGCCTACGAAAACTATTCTTTGAAAATGGTTTTAGTTTTGTAATTGCTGTGCAAATTTTAGTGCTGACTCTGAAATCAGTTTGCAAAAAAAAAATTGCACAGGCCTACCAAAACTACTTTTTGAAAATGGTTTTAGTTTTGTAATTGCTGTGCAAATTTTAGTGCTGACTCTGCAATCAGTTTCAAAAAAAAAAAATTGCACAGGCCTACCAAAACTACTTTTTGAAAATGGTTTTAGTTTTGTAATTGCTGTGAAAATTCTAGTGCTGACTCTACTATCACTTTGCAAATGATGAAAAAAATATATGTAATCATCGTGTGAATCGTGTGAACCAATTTGGTTTTAAATCATCTCGAAATTATTGAAAAATCTCCCTAAATTCTGAGAATTATTGAGAAATCTGTACAAATCTCGAAAATTATTAAGAAATCTTGGGATTTTCTCTCGAAATCTTGAAACTGCTTAGAAATGACTAAGTAGATATTTTTAGGAATTATCGAGAATTTTGGAGAATGAAAAATGTATGTAATAATCGTGCTCACCAATTTGCATTTTCTCATTTTAATAATCTCGAAATTATTGAAAAATCTCCAGAAATCACGATACATAATTATTGGGAAATCTGTAGACATGTCAAAAACTATTGAGAAGTTGTGAAAATTATTGGAAAATCCCTCGAAAACTTGACAAAATCTAGAAATGTTTAGATATTTTAAGAATCATCCAAAAATTTGAACAATGAATAAAATATATGTAATCATCCTGTGAATCAATTTGGATTTAAATGAACTCGAAATTATTGAAAAATCTCTCCAAATTCTGAGAATTAATGAGAAACCTGAACAAATCTCAAAAATTATTAAGAAATTTTGGGAATTATTGAAAAATCTCCAGAAATCTCAATAATTATTGAAAAATCTCTCCAAATTCGGAGAATTAATGAGAAATCTGCACGAATCTCGAAAATTACCAAGAAATTTTGGGAATTACTGAAAAATCTCCAGAAATCTCGATGATTATTGAGAAATCTGTTGAAATCTCTAACAATCTAGGAAAATTTTGGATATTATAGAGAAATTTCTAGAAATCTTGGTAATGAAAAATATTGGAAAGTCATGAAAATGACAAGATATTCTCTCGAAATCTTGAAACTGCTTAGAATGACTAAGTATATATTTTATGAATTATCGAGAATTTTGGAGAATGAAAAATGTATGTAATAATCGTGCCAACCAATTTGCATTTTCTGATTTTAATGATCTCGAAATTATGGAAAAATCTGTAGAATGTATGTAGATGATTTCTAAACAGTTTCAAAATTTCGAGAGGATATCTATTCATTTTCATGATTTGCTAATATGTTATATTACTAAGATTTCTAGAAATTTCTCTATAATTTCCAAAATTTTCCATGATTGTTCGAGATTTCAACAGATTTCTTAATAATTATCGAGATTTCTAGAGGTTTTTCCAAGATTTCTCAATAATTTTCGAGATTTATGCAAATTCCTCATTAATTCTCAGAATTTCGGGAGATTTTTCAATGATTTAGAGATCATTTAAATTCAAATTGGTTCACACGATTCACACGATGATTACCTAATTTTTTTCATTCTACAAATTGTTCGATGATACTTTAAATATCTAAGCATTTCCAGATTTTGTCAAGTTTTCCATGGATTTTCCAATAATTTCCACGATTTCTCAATAGTTTTTTATATTTCTACAGATTTCCCAATAATTTTGTATTGTGATTACTGGAGATTTTTCAATAATCATAGAATTCAAATTGGCATTTTCAGTAATTCACAAGGTTTCTCAATAATTTTCGAGGTTTCCACAGATTTCCTAATAAATATCAATAATTCCAGAGATTTTTTAATAACTCCCAAAATTTCCCAATAATTTTCGAGATTTCTAGAGATATTTAAATAATGTTTAATTTTGAGAGATAGTTTCGAGATCGTAAATATCGAAAATGATTAGCATGATTATTATTCATATTTTTTCGTTCTCATAATTTCGTTCTTCAAAATTTGTCGATAATTTCTAAATGTTGTCAAATTTCGAGAGATTTTCCAATAAGTTCGATAATTTCTCAATAGTATTTGAGATTTCTTAGGATTTTTGCAATAATTAAAAATATTTCTTAATAATTTTCGGCATTTATACAGATTTCTCATTAATTCTCAGAATTTTGAGACAATTTTCAATGATTTCGAGATCATTTAAATCCAAACTGCTTCACACGATTCACACGATGATTAAATACATTTTTTTCATTCTACAAATTGTTGGTTCTTAAAATATCTAAACATTTCTAGATTTCGACAGATTTTCCAATAATTTCCACGATTTCTCAGTAGTTTTTGAGATGTCTACAGATTTCCCAATAATTGTGTATCGTGATTTCTGGAGATTTTTCAATAATTGCGAGATCAGAGAATGCAAATTGGCATCTTCATTAATTCTTAAGATTTCATAATAATTTTTAAGGTTTCCACAGATTTCCTAATGAATATCAACAATTCCAGAGATTTTTTAATAATCCCCAAAATTTACCAATAATTTCCGAGATTTCTACAGATATTTAAATAATTTTTAAGATTTTGAGAGATAATTTCAAGACTGTAAAAATCGAAAATGATTATTACTCATAATTTTTCATTCTCAAAATTTGTCGATAATATCTAAATGTTGTCAAATTTCGAGAGATTTTCCAATAATTTCGACAATTTCTCAATAGTTTTTGAGATTTCTACAGAATTCCCAATAATTATGTATCGTGATTTCAGGAGATGTTTCATTAATTTCGAGATCAAAAAATGCAATGGTGTTTTCAGAAATTCAGAGATTTTTCAATCATTTCCCTGATGTCTCAATTACTTTTGAGATCTCTACTGATTTCGCATGACGATAATTTATTTCAATAAATCCAAAGATTCTCTTCTTCTTCTTCTCAATCCAACATCGTGTCCGATGTATGGTGGTTATGACTCTCGTTCAATGTGCGGATGACCCTCTGGAATCCTCTGGTAATCCAAAGATTACCAAACGAAAAATTGTTGTTCAAAAATCCGCTTTTAAAAAGAAATGATTCTAGTACTTACTAGTACTAGAATAAAAGTGACTGTGAAGCGAATTAGAAACTCTACTGTGTTTTCTATGTTTTATATCTCTAAAATAGAAGATATATTTTAAGGTTGTTGTATTAAGTACTTACTAGTACTTGTACTTACTAGTCCTCGTACTTACTAGTACTAAAATAAAAGTGACTGTGAAGCGAATTAGGAACATGTGTTCTCCATGTTTTATAATCTAAAATAAAATGTATATTTTAAGGTTGTTGTATTAAGTACTTACTAGTTCTAGTACTAGTACTTGTACTTACTAGTACTAAAATAAAAGTGACTGTGAAGCGAATTAGGAACTCTACTGTGTTCTCTATGTTTTATATCTCTAAAATAAAATATATATTTTAAGGTTGTTGTATTAAGTACTTACTAGTTCTAGTACTAGAACTTGTACTTACTAGTACTTGCACTTACCAGTACTTGTACTTACTAGTACTAGTATTTACTAATACTAGAACTTACTAGTACTAGACTAGTAGTACAGATAATTTTTAAGATTTTGAGAGATAATTCCGAGATCGTAAAAATCGAAAATGATTGGCATGATTATTACTCATATTTTTTCGTTCTCAAAATTTGTCCACAATGCATAAATATTGTAAAATTTCGAGAGATTTTTCAATCATCTCCCTGATTTCTCAATTACTTTTGAGATCTCTACTGATTTCGCATGAAATTTGTCAATAACTCCAAAGATTTCCAAACAAAAAATTGCTGTTAAAAATCCACTTTCAAAAAGAAATGATAAGCATTTTTGTGTAAAAATAAAAGTACTGTGAAGAGAATTAGGAACTCTAATGTGTTCTTTATATTTTATAATCTAAAATAAAATATATATTTTAAGGTTGTTGTATTAAGTACTTACTAGTACTTGTACTTACTAGTACTAAAATAAAAGTGACTGAAGCGAATTAGGAACTCTACTGTGTTCTCTATGTTTTATAATCTAAAATAAAATGTATATTTTAAGGTTGTTGTATTAAGTACTTACCAGTACTTAGTACTTAGTAGTAAGCACTTACTGCTAAATAGCATTTACTAGTACTGACTAGCACCAGTAAGTACTAGTACTAGTACTAGTACTTACTACTACTAGGACTAGTTATTGTATTAAGTACTTTAGAGAATTAAGAACTCTACTATGTTCTCTATGTTTTATAATCAAAAATAAAATATATAATTTAAGGTTGTTGTATTAAGTACTTACTAGTACCAATACTTACTAGTACTAGTAAGTACTTAATACCACAACTAGTACTAGTACTAGTTGTGTCCGCGCTCCTTTGTGCTTTCGTCTAAGTACTTAATACCACAACTAGTACTAGTATTAGTTGTGGCATTAAGTACTTACACAAAAGCCTAAAGGGGCGCGGAAACCAGTTCCGCAAACTACACATAGGCGTATTGCTCGCCAGTGGCGCCGTGAAAAGGCACGTCGTCCCCGCCACTGACGTGAAAATCCGGTTGCACGATTGGTTGCGTCCAACCACATTCGTCCTCTATCCTCATGGGTACTGCCCCGAAACATCATTGAGCAATGGTTTCCTACAATATGCTAGAATCACCATCGACCACGCAAAGAACCACCGTCGAGTATTCCTGGTTACTTGCTTAAGTGCTTTAAGTGTTTCAATTTTATGTTTCTTCAGTTGGTACTGTTCAGTGGCATGCGGGGAAATTTCTACAGGGTCGAATAACATAACCAACAAGTATTGGGAATCAAATAAAAAGAGGATTGAAGAGATCTCTATGACCGTTTGGGTTTTCATTGCACACCTAAAATGGGCCATAAGGATGTACGCATCTTGTTCTGGTGTGGACATTTTGGGATGGTCAAGAAGCCGGTTTTTAATCTTTCTATTAGCACGCCACTGCGAACTGTCACATTGACAGCCGAACTGTCAAAGCGTCAGTGTTGACAACTGTAATTGGAAATTTTGGAGTGCTGCCAACATAATTAGCGTACTGGTTTTTCCAGACACCCGATATATATATATTAAAGTTTTCACTTAGATATTTAGTTGAGGGATTAAGTTGAGGGAATGAGGGAATAAACTGGAATTCCAAGAAGACGGATCAACAATTAAAATCCCGACGAGGCTTTGCTAATCTGTTCACAAGATAAGTAAGTCTGCAATATGGGTGTTAATAAATCGATGGGAACGGGGGTTATTTTTCGCAAGCCAGAAGGGCATTAATCTAAATACAGAAAGGCAACTTCTGCGCGAGTACTCCAGACAAGTGCTAATCGCCGAGGCCCGGCGCAAATTTAAATTGTTGCACAGACGTAAAACTCCGATAAAATTAATTACGAATGTTTTAGTATACTTCCCGATAGAAATAGCAGGCGCCAACTTAATGCAAAGTTTACCTCCATGGAGGTGCCCGGATATGCCTTAATCCGTTTAATTAAAAGTTGATTACTATCAATCTACTTCAATCCTAATTGTTTATTTAACGGCCCAGATTGCTCCGTCACTTATCGATCTGTTTTCGGCGCGTCGAGACGCTTGGGGCCCCTCAAATTGCAAAATGTGTGGCGGTTTCCTATAACTCGGACAAAAGTGCCACTTCCCGGTAGTTTGGTGTTTAAATTGTTAGGAGGCAACTCCAAATTGCCGGGTTAGGGTTTCAACATATTTAGTTATTTTAGTTAAATCTATCTCAACCCTTACTCCAGTGAACACTACATAGCAGAAATTACCAGTCACAACTTTAAAGACTCATAATAAAATTTTCACAGATCCTTTAAAACTAATCAAACGCTACACTTTTTTTTCAATCAAACCAATTACTGAAGATCAAAATCTGCATATAAATAATTCATTGAAACATATTTATCATTAATACTCATTACAATACTCATTAGCATTATGAGTCAAAGACCATAAGAGGCTTTAAATGAATCGGCCATTTCAAAACATGCAATATCAGTAATACCACTACTTGGAAAAATTATAGCCGTGAAAATGGAAGTGGACGAGCATAAAAATGTATTGCAGCCGACGCCAGATTAGAATTTAAAATTCAATTTGTCGAAAGCGTCATGCGATATTCATTTAGAAAATTTATACTTGCAGTGAATGGATTGCCCTTGGATTATTTAGGGTGTTATGGGCCGGAACGTTTGCCATCATGTTATGCCACGGCCGATCCAAGTGCACTGCAGTATCGGTGAGATGAAATATTCAACAGTATTCCAAAAGATGAATGCATTAACAAATTCAGTATGGGTTAGCTATTACTGAAATTTCTGAAAATATATTATTTGCATATTTGACATTAGATTATTATACAGTACACCTGAAACTAATTCTGCTGAAAATTTGACAAAGTTTCAGTATTTAATATAGGTGAAAATCAAATACTTAACTTTCTGAATTGACAAGTATGGGTAAGCTATTACTGAAATTTCTGAAAATTTATTATTTGCAAATTTGATATTAGATTAGTGTACAGTACACCTAAAACTAATTCTGCTGAAAATTTGACAAAGTTTCAGTATTAAATAAGAACGAAAATCGAACACTTAAGTTTCTGCATTGACAAGTATGGCTTAGCTATTACTGAACTTTCAGAAAATTTATTATTTGCAAATTTGATATTAGATTAGTGTACAGTACACCTGAAAGTAATTCTACTGAAAATTTGACAAAGTTTCAGTATTAAATAAGAACGAAAATCGAACACTTAAGTTTCTGCATTGACAAGTATGGCTTAGCTATTACTGAACTTTCAGAAAATTTATTATTTGCAAATTTGATATTAGATTAGTGTACAGTACACCTGAAAGTAATTCTACTGAAAATTTGACAAAGTTTCAGTATTAAATAAGGGCGAAAATCAAACACTTAACTTTCTGCATTGACAAGTATAGGTTAGCTATTACTGAAATTTCTGAAAATTTATTATTTGCAAATTTGATATTAGATTAGTATACAGTACACCTGAAACTAATTCTGCTGAAAATTTGATAAAGTTTCAGTATTAAATAAGGGCGGAAATCGAACACTTAACTTTCTGCATTGACAAGTATGGGTAAGCTATTACTGAAATTTCTGAAAATTTATTATTTGCAAATTTGATATTAGACTAGTATACAGTACACCTGAAAGTAATTCTACTGAAAATTTGACAAAGTTTCAGTGTTAAATAAGGGCAAAATCAAACACTTAACTTTCTGCATTGACGAGTATAGGTTGGCTATTACTGAAATTTCTGAAAATTTATTATTTGCAAATTTGATATTAGATTAGTGTACAGTACACCAGAAATTAATTCTGCTGAAAATTTGACAAAGTTTCAGTATTAAATAAGGGCAAATATCGAACACTTAACTTTCTGCATTAACAAGTATGGGTTAACTATTACTGAAATTTCTGAAAATTTATTATTTGCAAATTTGATATTAGATTAGTATACAGTACACATGAAACTAATTCTGCTGAAAATTTGACAAAGTTTCAGTATTAAAAAATAGCGAAAATCAAACACTTAACTTTCTGCATTGACAAGTATGGGTTAGCTATTACTGAAATTTCTGAAAATTTATTATTTGCAAATTTGATAATAGATTAGTGTACAGTACACCTGAAAGTAATTCTACTGAAAATTTGACAAAGTTTCAGTATTAAATAAGAGCAAAATCAAACACTTAACTTTCTGCATTGACAAGTATGGGTTAGCTATTACTGAAATTTTTGAAAATTTATTATATGCAAATTTGATATCAGATTAGTGTACAGTACACATGAAACTAAGTCTGCTGAAAATTTGACAAAGTTTCAGTATTAAATAAGGCCGAAAATCAAACGCTTATCTTTCTGCATTGACAAGTATGGGTTAGCTATTACTGAAATTCCTAAAAATGTATTATCGGCAAATTTAATATTAAATTAGTATACAGTACACCTGAAAGTAATTCTGCTGAAAATTTGACAAAGTTTCGGTATTAAATAAGGGCGAAAATCGAACACTTAATTTTGTGCATTGACAAGTATAGGTTGGCTATTACTGAAATTTCTGAAAATTTATTATTTGCAAATTTGATAATAGATTAGTGTACAGTACACCTGAACATAATTCTGCTGAAAATTAGACAAAGTTTCAGGATTAAATAAGGGCGAAAATCGAACACTTAACTTTCTGTTTTGACAAGTATGGGTTAGATATTACTGAAATTTCTGAAAATTTATTATTTGCAAATTTGATATTAGATTAGTGCACAGTACACCTGAAACTAATTCTGCTGAAAATATGACAAAGTTTCATTATTAAATAAGGGCGAAAATCGAACACTTAATTTTCTGCATTGACAAGTATGAGTTAGCTATTACTGAAATTTCTGAAAATATATTATTTGCAAATTTGATATTAGATCAGTATACTGTACACCTGAAACTAATTCTGCTGAAAATTTGACAAAGTTGCAGTATTAAATAAGGGCGAAAATCAAACACTTAACTTTCTGCATTGACAAGTATGGGTTAGCTATTACTGAAATTTCTGAAAATTTATTATTTGCAAATTTGATATTAGATTAGTGTACAGTACACCTGAAAGTAATTCTACTGAAAATTTGACAAAGTTTCAGTATTAAATAAGGGCGAAAATCAAACACTTAACTTTCTGCATTGACAAGTATGGGTTAGCTATTACTGAAATTTCTGAAAATTTATAATTTGCAAATTTGATATTAGTTTAGTGTACAGTACATCTGAAAGTAATTCTACTGAAAATTTGACAAAGTTTCAGTATTAAATAAGGGCGAAAATCAAACACTTAACTTTCTGCTTTGACAAGTATGGGTTAGCTATTACTGAAATTTCTGAAAATTTATTATTTGCAAATTTGATACTAGATTAGTGCACAGTACACCTGAAAGTAATTCTGCTGAAAATTTGACAAAGTTTCAGTATGAAATAAGGGTGAAAATCAAACACTTAACTTTCTGCATTGACAAGTATCGATTAGCTATTACTGAAATTTCTGAAAATTTATTATTTGCAAATTTGATATTAGATTAGTGTACAGTACACCTGAAACTAATACTGCTGAAAATTTGACAAAGTTTCAGTATTAAATAAGGGCGAAAATCAAACACTTATCTTTCTGCACTGACAGGTATGGGTTAGCTATTACTGAAATTTCTGAAAACTTATTATTTGCAAATTTGATATTAGATTAGTGTAGAGTACACCTGAAACTAATTCTGCTGAAAATTTGACAAAGTTGCAGTATTAAATAAGGGCGAAAATCAAACACTTAACTTTCTGCATTGACAAGTATGGGTTAGCTATTACTGAAATTTCTGAAAACTTATTATTTGCAAATTTGATATTAGATTAGTATACAGTACACCTGAAACTAATTCTGCTCAAAATTTGACAAAGTTTCAGTATTAAATAAGGGCGAAAATCAAACACTTAACTTTCTGCATTGACAAGTATGGGTTAGCTATTACTGAAATTTCTGAAAATTTATTATTTGCAAATTTGATATAAGTTTAGTATACAGTACACCTGAAAATAATTCTGCTGAAAATTTGACAAAGTTTCAGTATTATATAACGGCGAAAATCAAACACTTAACTTTCTGCATTGACAAGTATGGGTTAACTATTAATGAAATTTCTGAAAAATTATTATTTGCAAATTTGATATTAGATTAGTGTACAGCACACCTGAAAGTAATTCTGCTGCAAATTTGAAAAAGTTTCAGTATTAAATAAAGGCGAAAATCAAACACTTAACTTTCTGCATTGACAAGTATGGGTTAGCTATTACTGAAATTTCTGAAAATTTATTATTTGCAAATTTGATATTAGATTAGTATACAGTACACCTGAAAGTAATTCTGCTGAAAATTTGACAAAGTTTCAGTATTAAATAAGGGCGAAAATCAAACACTTAACTTTCTGCATTGACAAGTATGGGTTAGCTATTACTGAAATTTCTGAAAATTTATTATTTGCAAATTTGGTATTAGATTAGTATACAGTACACCTGTTTTTCCTATTTTAGCTATCGTTAGACAATTCAATATTTTTCAATAATTTATTTTGATATTTCTGAAGTAAATTTTCAAAGCCCTTCTAACTTCTATACTTCTAAATAAAAATAATAACTGTCTTATTTTTTGACAGATAATTCTGACTCTTTTACTAGTTAATATTAGTTATGTTTGTTCTGAAATTATAAACTTTTACTAGATTTGATCACGTCCATTCTACGATAAAGTTACAGCTAGAGTGTAATTGGGAGCAAAAAATGATGTGCATGTGTATGAATTAATTCTCTCTGTGCGTGTATAAAGTACATTTCCAAGTAGCAACTGTAGTTGATAATTAGTTACACGCGTTCGTAAAATTAGATTTACTCATGGCACGAGCAGAGAAGCATTTTTAATGCAAAGATAAATAATAAAGTGCTTATTTCGCCTATATGGCTAAGCAGGAATAAAATGTACAGTGATGAGGGTGTAAATTTACGTGTATTTATTATTCGTAACGTATTAACGCTCATATATTAAAAACTGCGAATTAATTTTTATGAATTAAACGAGCCGATTAATGTATTAGGTGTGTGTAAAATCCATACGACAATTATGTTGATATCTGCGATTTTATTTTTCTTCAGTTGGTACTGTTCTGTATTATATTGTTTTTGCACGGAATAAACGTCTGGGTGAGCGGCGGAGCGGAACGGCCTTGAAATAATAACAAGTGGGATTTTGCGAGGTTGTAATTTATATCGGCATACACGAGCGACTGATGGTCAAGCGACGCTATTCGTTACCGAAACTGTTTTCCCTAACGGCACATGTACATAAGGGTCAATATAACGGCTATCTAAACGCGATACAATTTTATGCGCGATGGCGCGCTTATTTTACACGTTATTTTAGCCCAAAGCTTCTTATTATTTATAAAATTTATGATACTCACCACTATAACTATAACACCACTATATACCACTATAACTTGCAAACGTTTAGTTGATAATGCAGGCCTTTTTACATGTGAAAATAACCTTGAACACTGCTCCTGGCAATAGGAAAGAAATTTTAACTCGCTGATTTCTTCCACATTTGGCGCACAAATAAACCGTCACCAAACTGATAGTTCACTAAATAACTACATATAATATTACGGAGATTTCACCGGTAAAAATTATATATTTGTATTTAGGCGTAAGCAAGAATTGTATGTACTCACTACATATTACGAGTACATAAAAAATTAATAAGCTTCGTCTGAAATATTGTTAATTAGGTAATTTTAATTTCATTTGCAGTGGACTATTAATTTATTGCTTATGCCCAGAGTTTTAGTACATAAAAAAATTAAGCTGAATAAGAATGATTTAAGGAACAGAAGTGAAAAACCTTCGTGTAAACTTAACATTTGCAAGTTTGAAAAGTTTAATAACATTTTTTCTTGCTAATTAATATATTTAGACTAAGCTGATGGTGTATTTTCGTTAGCGCGAAGAAAGAGGACGATGTTAATTGGAAACAATTCTGTTGAGAGACGGTGGAAATTTAAATAAGCCGAACTGGTGTAAAGCGAAGCGCAGTAAGTTCATGCTGCAAGTGCTCGTTGGCCTGCAGTTTGTGTCGTCGCACAGTATAGTCCGAGCATTAATTTTCGTTTGTAGTATTCCGAATGTCTGGTTTTATCTACCGTATTATATCAACTAAATAAACTGTTTAATATGTCCTTGCGAATTAGATTACTACACACTGAACTTTATCTAGTTGTAAAACCCAGCCCCAATGCGGGACCAACATTTCGGCCAAGCCAATTCCTTTCTTCCCCTCTAATCTTTAGAGTAAATACGAGTTGTTTTATTCTCGTATTATTAAGCCAGAAAGAGGTGAGCAATACTTGTAAAGATTGCTAGGGAACATGCAGAGAATTGGATTAGATTACTGTCTGTATGTGGATCCATATTATTTCAAGTAATTAGCTTACAGCAATAATAAAAAGAAAGCTACCCTTTTAATTCACTATAACCCCCGTTTTATCCAAATACGCCCAATTATACCACCAAAGATCCACATTAGTTGATAATTATACAATGGATGCATTATTGTTTTTTTCCATCAACAATATTGAAATTATAAAATCCATCATGTAATAAAACATAAACACTCATCTAGGTTTAAATTTAGTTCAAAACTATGTAATTTACAAGTGCCAATGATAAAAATCGCGATAAAGCAGAGATGTCTGCACAAGAAGAGACCATTAATTTTCCACTGCGAACTTAGTTTTTATGGGCGAATGTAGCTCGCCAGTGCAAGCGTCAGATTGCCAACGAAATTAGTTACCTAACTGCTTGATGATTTTAGACCAAATAAACCGATGTGTCGCCAAACAGAGTTTGCAGTTGCAATTGGTTTTGCGTACCCCAGATAAACATAACTTATAAGTGCGGTCTGCAACTCGGGTGTTAAATGGGTCACGTGGTCAGAGGGATTTATACATTTCAAACCAAAGTTTCTCAATATATTTTACAGCAAAAATACAAATTTTAATAATTACAATTATTAATAATTAATCTGATGAAAAATCTGACAAAAAAACCCTTTGCCCTTTGCTTTCTGCATTGACAAGTATGGGTTAGCTATTACTGAAATTTCTGAAAATTAATTATTTGCAAATTTGATACTAGATTAGTATACAGTACACCTGAAACAAATTCTGCTGAAAATTTGACAAAGTTTCAGTATTAAATAAGGGCGAAAATCAAACACTTAACTTTCTGCATTGACAAGTATGGGTTAGCTATTACTGAAATTTCTGAAAATTTAATATTTGCAAATTTGATATAACATTAGTATACAGTACACCTGAAACTAGTTCTGCTGAAAATTTGACAAAGTTTCAGTATTACATAAGGGCGAAAATCAAACACTTAACTTTCTGCATTAAGAAATATGGGTTAGCTATTACTGAAATTTCTGAAAACTTATTATTTGCAAATTTGATATAACATTAGTGTACAGTACACCTGAAAGTAATTCTGCTGAAAATTTGACATAGTTTCAGTATTAAATAAGGCCGAAAATCAAACACTTAATTTTCTGTAGTGACAAGTATGGGTTAGCTTTTACTGAAATTTCTGAAAATTTATTATTTGCAAATTTGATATTAGATTAGTATACAGTACACCTGAAACTAATTCTGCTGAAAATTTGTCAAAGTTTCAGTATTAAATAAGGGCGAAAATCAATCACTTAACTTTCTGCATTGACAAGTATGGGTTAGCTATTACTGAAACTTCTGAAAACTTATTATTTGTAAATTTGATATTAGATTAGTCTACAGTACACCTGAAACTAATTCTGCTGAAAATGTGACAAAGTTTCAGTATTAAATAAGGGCGAAAATCAAACACTTATCTTTCAGCACTGACAAGTATGGGTTAGCTATTACTGACATTTTTGAAAATTGATTATTTGCAAATTTGATATTAGATTAGTGTACAGTACACCTGAAACTAATTCTGCTGAAAATTTGACAAAGTTTCAGTATTAAATAAGGGCGAAAATCAAACACTAAACTTTCTGCATTAACAAGTATGGGTTAGCTATTACTGAAATTTCTGAAAATTTATTATTTCCAAATTTGATATTAGACTAGTGTACAGTACACCTGAAACTAATTCTGCTGAAAATTTGACAAAGTTTCCGTATTACATAAGGGCGAAAATCAAACACTTAAATTTCTGCATTGACAAGTATGGGTTACCTATTACTGAAATTTCTGAAAATTTATTATTTGCAACTTTGATATTAGATTAGTGTACAGTACACCTGAAACTAATTCTGCTGAAAATTTGACAAAGTTTCAGTATTAAATTATGGCGAAAATCAAACACTTAACTTTCTGTATTGACAAGTATGGGTTAGCTATTACTGAAATTTCTGAAAATTTATTATTTGCAAATTTGATATTAGATTAGTGTACAGTACACCTGAAACTAATTCTGCTGAAAATTTGACCAAGTTTCAGTATTAAATAAGGACGAAAATCAAACACTTAACTTTCTGCATTAACAAGTATAGGTTAGCTATTACTGAAATTTCTGAAAATTTATTATTTGCAAATTTGATATTAGATTAGTCTACAGTACACCTGAAACTAATTCTGCTGAAAATTTGACAAAGTTTCAGTATCAAATAAAGGCGAAAATCAAACACTTAACTTTCTGTATTGACAAGTATGGGTTAGCTATTACTGAAATTTCTGAAAATTTATTATTTGCAAATTTGATATTAGATTAGTATACAGTACACCTGAAACTAATTCTGCTGAAAATTTGACAAAGTTTCCGTATTAAATAAAGGCGAAAATCAAAAACTTAACTTTCTGCATTGACAAGTATGGGTAAACTCTTACTGAAATGTCTGAAAATTTATTATTTGCAAATTTGATATGAGATTAGTGTACACTACACCTGAAACTAATTCTGCTGAAAATTTGACAAGGTTTCAGTATTAAATAAGGGCGAAATCAAACACTTAACTTTCTGCAATGACAAGTATGGGGGGTTAGCTATTACAGAAATTTCTGAAAATTTATTATTTGCAAATTTGATATTAGATTAGTGTACAGCACACCTGAAACTAATTCTGCTGAAAATTTGACAAAGTTTCCGTATTAAAAAAGGGCGAAAATCAAAAACTTAACTTTCTGCATTGACAAGTATGGGTAAACTCTTACTGAAATGTCTGAAAATTTATTATTTGCAAATTTGATATGAGATTAGTGTACACTACACCTGAAACTAATTCTGCTGAAAATTTGACAAAGTTTCAGTATTAAATAAGGGGGCGAAAATCAAAGACTTAACTTTCTGCATTGACAAGTATGGGTTAGCTATTACTGAAATTTTTGAAAATTTAATATTTGCAAATTTGATCACAGATTAGTGTACAGTACACCTGAAACTCATTCTGCTGACAATTTGACAAAGTTTCAGTCTTAAATAAGGGCGAAAATCAAACACTTAATTTTCTGTAGTGACAAGTATGGGTTACCTTGTCTGAAATTTCTGAAAATTTATTATTTGCAAATTTGATCTTAGATTAGTGTACAGTACACCTGAAACTCATTCTGCTGAAAATTTGTCAAAGTTTCAGTATTAAATAAGGGCGAAAATCAATCACTTAACTTTCTGCATTGACAAGTATGGGTTAGCTATTACTGAAATTTCTGAAAATTCATTATTAGCAAATTTGATATTAGATTAGTATACAGTACACCTGAAAGTAATTCTGCTGAAAATTTAACAAAGTTTCAGTATTAAATAAAGGTGAAAATCAAACACTTAACTTTCTGCATTGACAAGTATGGGTTAGCTATTACTGAAATTTCTGAAAATTTATTATTGGCAAAATTGATATTAGATTAGTGTACAGTACACCTGATACTAATTCTGCTGAAAATTTGTCAAAGTTTCAGTATTAAATAAGGGCGAAAATCAATCACTTAACTTTCTGCATTGACAAGTATGGGTTAGATATTACTGAAATTTCTGAAAATTCATTATTTGCAAATTTCATATTAGATTAGTATACAGTACACCTAATACTAATTCTGCTGAAAATTTGACAAAGTTTCAGTATTAAATAAGGGCGAAAATCAACACTTAACTTTCTGCATCGACCAGTATGGGTTAGCTATTACTGAAATTTCAGAAAATTTATTATTTGCAAATTTGATATTAGATTAGTGTACAGTACACCTGAAACTAATTCTGCTGAAAATTTGACAAAGTTTCAGTATTAAACAAGAACGAAAATCAAACGCTTAACTTTCTGCAATGACAAGTATGGGTTAGCTATTACTGAAATTTCTGAAAATTTATTATTTGCAAATTTGATATTAGATTAGTGTACAGTACACCTAAAACTAATTCTGCTGAAAATTTGACAAAGTTTCAGTATTAAATAAGGGCGAAAATCAAACACTTAACTTTCTGCATTGACAAGTATGGGTTAGCTATAACTGAAATTTCTGAAAACTAATTATTTGCAAATTTCATATTAGATTAGTGTACAGTACACCTGAAACTAATTCTGCTGAAAATTTGACAAAGTTTCAGTACTAAATAAGGGCGAAAAGCAAACACTTAACTTTCTGCATTGACAAGTATGGCTTAGCTATTACTGAAATTTCTGAAAATTTATTATTTGCAAATTGGATATTAGATTAGTGTACAGTACACCTGAAACTAAATCCGCTGAAAATTTGACAAAGTTTCAGGATTACATAAGGGCAAAAATCAAACACTTAACTTTCTGCATTGACAAGTATGGGTTAGCTATTACTGAAATTTCAGAAAATTTATTATTTTCAAATTTGATATAACATTAGTATACAGTACACATGAAACTAATTCTGCTGAAAATTTGACAAAGTTTCAGTATTAAATAAGGGCGAAAATCAATCACTTAACTTTCTGCAATGACAAGTATGGGTTAGCTATTACTGAAATTTCTGAAAATTTATTATTTGTAAACTTAATATGAGATTAGTGTACACTGCACCTGAAACTAATTCTGCTGAAAATTTGACAGGGTTTCAGTATTAAATAAGGGCGAAATCAAACACTTAACTATCTGCATTGACAAGTATGGGTTAGCTATTACTGAAATTTCTGAAAATTTATTATTTGCAAATTTGATATTAGATTAGTCTACAGTACACCTGAAACTATTTCTGCTGAAAATTTGACAAAGTTTCAGTATTAAATAAGGGCGAAAATCAATCACTTAACTTTCTGCATTGACAAGTATGGGTTAGATATTACTGAAATTTCTGAAAATTCATTATTTGCAAATTTCATATTAGATTAGTATACAGTACACCTAATACTAATTCTGCTGAAAATTTGACAAAGTTTCAGTATTAAATAAGGGCGAAAATCAACACTTAACTTTCTGCATCGACCAGTATGGGTTAGCTATTACTGAAATTTCAGAAAATTTATTATTTGCAAATTTGATATTAGATTAGTGTACAGTACACCTGAAACTAATTCTGCTGAAAATTTGACAAAGTTTCAGTATTAAACAAGAACGAAAATCAAACGCTTAACTTTCTGCAATGACAAGTATGGGTTAGCTATTACTGAAATTTCTGAAAATTCATTATTAGCAAATTTGATATTAGATTAGTATACAGTACACCTGAAAGTAATTCTGCTGAAAATTTAACAAAGTTTCAGTATTAAATAAAGGTGAAAATCAAACACTTAACTTTCTGCATTGACAAGTATGGGTTAGCTATTACTGAAATTTCTGAAAATTTATTATTGGCAAAATTGATATTAGATTAGTGTACAGTACACCTGATACTAATTCTGCTGAAAATTTGTCAAAGTTTCAGTATTAAATAAGGGCGAAAATCAATCACTTAACTTTCTGCATTGACAAGTATGGGTTAGATATTACTGAAATTTCTGAAAATTCATTATTTGCAAATTTCATATTAGATTAGTATACAGTACACCTAATACTAATTCTGCTGAAAATTTGACAAAGTTTCAGTATTAAATAAGGGCGAAAATCAACACTTAACTTTCTGCATCGACCAGTATGGGTTAGCTATTACTGAAATTTCAGAAAATTTATTATTTGCAAATTTGATATTAGATTAGTGTACAGTACACCTGAAACTAATTCTGCTGAAAATTTGACAAAGTTTCAGTATTAAACAAGAACGAAAATCAAACGCTTAACTTTCTGCAATGACAAGTATGGGTTAGCTATTACTGAAATTTCTGAAAATTTATTATTTGCAAATTTGATATTAGATTAGTGTACAGTACACCTAAAACTAATTCTGCTGAAAATTTGACAAAGTTTCAGTATTAAATAAGGGCGAAAATCAAAGACTTAACTTTCTGCATTGACAAGTATGGGTTAGCTATTTCTGAAATTTCTGAAAATTTATTATTTGTAAATTGGATATTAGATTAGTGTACAGTACAACTGAAACTAATTCTGCTGGAAGTTTGACAAAGTTTCAGTGTTAAATAAGGGCGAAAATCAAACACTTAACTTCCTGCATTGACAAGTATGGGTTAGCTATTACTGAAATTTCTGAAAACTTATTATTTGCAAATTTGATATTAGATTAGTGTACAGTACACCTAAAACTAATTTTGCTGAAAATTTGACAAAGTTTCAGTATTAAATAAGGGCGAAAATCAAACACTTAGCTTTCTGCATTGACAAGTATGGGTTAGATATTACTGAAATTTCTGAAAATTTATTATTTGCAAATTTGATTTTAGATTAGTGACAGTACTTTGACAAAAAGTCAATGAAATATTGATGGTTATTATTGCATTTATTATAGAAATAATTACAATTATCAAAATTAATATTTTTACAGAAACATTGATACTTGCAAACTTAATCATTCAACCAAACATAAATATTGACTCAACAATTTGTGGGATTTGTCTATCGTCTTGTAGTTCAGACTTTATTGAAAGGAAACTATGCAGATGATTTATAAACAGGATGACCATAGCTACCCGACAGTATCATCCACATATCGTAAAAGTTTTTTGGCAGAGATTCGAATGGAATAAAATGCGTGTTTGCTGAGCATCTGTGGAGATATTTCGCGGCCGGATTCAGTTTTTAAGACCTCGGCTGTCTCACAATGTACAAATACATTTGCGGCTTGTATGCCATTGATTCGGGGTGAGTAACATCCACCGGGTTTTGCTATCAGTATCGGGGAATATACCCAAACATGTGTAATGCAATTTCGCCCTGTTGTCGGAATTATGTGCTTTCTTCGTCAATATTTATACGACCATAGTTACGCCTTGGATATGTTTATTGTACTCTTCAAAAATACAGTTTCGAGAGTGGCGAAATAAATATTTACTTTGCAATAACGCCTTGTGGAGGTCGAACTTGCTCCGGTGCTTTACGACATCGCTCTTTAACAGCGCCATTGTACACAGATTCCTGACACATAATTCCCTCCTTAGCGCAAATTCCCCTACTGATGGATACCTATTGGAAGTCAGTTCAAGCTTTGTTTAATGTTATTATGATCAATAATTAATAAATATTTATTAACCATATTAAGAATGGTTCAAAAAAGCTGCCCAGTTTTCTATGAACTACCATTTCTATTTATATGCAATTTATATTATGTTTCTAATTAAAATCATGCAGGGTTTTGTATTTGTTCTGTTTTTTATGCGGGAATTTTCATCGAAATTAGGGAATTTAGTGTTATCCAGGGTAAAATCATGTCACTGGGTTGGCAGCACTGGGCAGAGTACTTATCCCCTCTTAAAATTACGTTTGGTAACGGCGCGCATGACGATTTCATTTTGGCGGCTTATATGCATTAATAAGTTAGGTTATACATTATCCGAAAATTTCATGAATCATGCAACTTATGAAACATTACAAATTGTAAGAAAATAAAAAAAATATCAGACAATACATGTTTGCGAAAGTATTTAGATTTGGGCAAAGCATTTATTTAGCAATTGTGTGTCCTTGATCATATATATATAAACAATCTTTATTAGGCTATCGACTCATATTGATCGACTTGATCATATTTAGTGAATATTGCGTGAAAATTTTTATCGTTCCATTATCCAAATAAATGATTTTTAATAATCGAACTTACCTGAAAATATATATGTCGCCGACTTCTTAATAAACTGCTATTTTTGATACATAGAACACTGTTTAACTATTTATGCACTTACTTACTGCACCGCTTGAGAATTATATATTTATATACTTTAACTGTTTTTTTTTATTTAGTATTACATTAATTTTAAAATCACAGACTGGTTACATGTGGAATATTCCTTACAATTAGGGTATTACAATTAGGGCACGACCGAGTTATACTATAAAACCGTTGAGAGGATCAGTAGTCATCAGCATTCTGACCATCACTTCAAAGTCCTGCAGTCGAATCATGACCCCATGTTGGATCCTGAACGTAAACCGCGCAATTACAACGCTTGCTACGAAAACCAGAAAACCATTAAGAAAAAATAATCTAAAAAATGAAAATAAACTCACCGTATAGGATGTTCATTACAACTGTGATTGGTACATATAATAAGAGCACTGTGGCCAGTTTTAACCAAATAAAGATTTTTCTGCATATTCTGGGCACTGCCATTTCAATAACGAGATGTCTATTCGTCTATAACCAACGCCTTCTAAATGCAAGTGTGTTATGAAGCACGTCTAATAAATAATGCAGAAATATATAACGGATTGGAGGAGTGGTGGTTTTTTCGCGGGTTCCCAGATCCAGGGTTGCCAGATTGGGCGATAGGAGATGCTACAATTGTGGCTCATCATTTAATTTGCGATAATCGATAACCGATAAAATGTTGGACATCATTTTAGACGCCTATTGATAGTAGTACCAAATTTGATGGTTTCAACTGAAATCATTTGGGACCTTCGTTATGCACGATGGCGGTGGTGACAGTTCTGCGAAATGGAGGACTAGAATATGATCGACCAGTTGAAATGTGAACTACACATGTTACTACTCTCATGCATTGGTCTGCTATAATTACGACCTGCGAATTGATGTAACAGTTTTTTTCCCATCAAATCATTCAAGTTTGCTGCGCACATCTCTTCCTAGCAATAAATATTGATCTATATATGCCACCAATGTTGTACATTGTCATAATTAATAATTATATGAGATCTTCGCTATGCGACATCTAGCGGTGGTTTGCAGTCACCACCGCATCGAAATCGTGCAGCGGCCCAAAGCTTGTGCCTTTCGCAGCGCTACAAAATGTAGGACTAGAATAATGAGGACCAGTTGAAGTTTGAACGCTGCATGGTTCCTATTGTCAAGTGCATTGGTCTGCTGTTATGTCATCCAGCGTATTGAAGCGGTTTCTTTCGAATCATTTAAATTTGTTGCGCGCAGATTTTTAGCAACATATAGATCGATATGGGCCACCCAAGAAATACATTGTTAATAGATAAATCAAAGCACCGCATATTTAAAAATCATATGGGAATTTCGTTACGACTTTTGGCGGTGGTTTGAGCTGTGACATTGTAACGCAGTTCTACCAAATCTAGGAATAGGAAAATTAAGACCTTTTATTTAATACTTTCACATGCATTGGCTGCTATTTCATCAAGTGCAGAGGGACAACATTTACCTTCGAATGATTCAAATTTATTGCACCCATATTTTCTTACTAGTAAATTTATATCTGTATGTGCGACCAAAGATATGATGAGGAAATTAAAAAATGTTAGTTTCGGTATGGCAACGACATCTATCGAGTATGGCCGGTAGTTCCGGTATAGCAACGACATCTATCGACCAAGGAGCATACTAAATTCGATATGCTCATTTGACATTCAAATATGTTAGTTTCGGTATGGCAACGACATCTAGCGAGTATAGCCGGTAGTTCCAGTATAGAAGCGACATCTATCGACCAAGGAGCATACTAAATTCCGTATGCTCATTTCGGGCTCCGAAAAGTGGGAAGTTTGATTTTCGCCCTTATTTAATACTGAAACTTTGTCAAATTTTCAGCAGAATTAGTTTCAGGTGTACTGTACACTAATCTAATATCAAATTTGCAAATAATAAATTTTCAAAAATTTCAGTAATAGCTAACCAATACATGTCAATCCAGAAAGTTAAGTGTTTGATTTTCGCCCTTATTTAATACTGAAACTTTGTCAAATTTTCAGCAGAATTAGTTTCAGGTGTACTGTACACTAATCTAATATCAAATTTGCAAATAATAAATTTTCAGAAATTTCAGTAATAGGTAACCCATACTTGTCAGTGCAGAAAGATAAGTGTTTGATTTTCGCTCTTATTTAATACTAAAACTTTGTCAAATTTTCAGAAGACTTAGTTTCTGGTGTACTGTACACTAATCTAATATCAAATTTGCAAATAATACATTTTCAGAAATTTCAGTAATAGCGAACCCATACTTGTCAGTGTTGAAAGATAAGTGTTTGATTTTCGCAGTAATTTAATACTGAAACATTGTCAAATTTTCAGCAGAATTAGTTTCAAGTGTACTGTACACTAATCTAATATCAAATTTGCAAATAATAAATTTTCAGAAATTTCAGTAATACCTAACCCATACTTGTCAATGCGGAAAGTTAAGTGTTTGACTTTCGCCCTTATTTAATACTGAAACTCTGTCAAATTTTCAGCAGAATTAGTTTCAGGTGTACTGTACACTAATCTAATATCAAATTTGCAAATAATAAATTTCCAGAAATTTCAGTAATAGCGAACCCATACTTGTCAGTGTTGAAAGATAAGTGTTTGATTTTCGCAGTAATTTAATACTGAAACATTGTCAAATTTTCAGCAGAATTAGTTTCAAGTGTACTGTACACTAATCTAATATCAAATTTGCAAATATTAAATTTTCAGAAATTTCAGTAATACCTAACCCATACTTGTCAATGCGGAAAGTTAAGTGTTTGATTTTCGCCCTTATTTAATACTGAAACTTTGTCAAATTTTCAGCAGAATTAGTTTCAGGTGTACTGTACACTAATCTAATATCAAATTTGCAAATAATAAATTTTCAGAAATTTCAGAAATAGCTAACCCATACTTGTCAAAGCAAAAACTTAAGTGTTTGATTTTCGCCCTTATTTAATACTGAAAATTTGTCAAATTTTTAGCAGAATTAGTTTCAGGTGTACTGTACACTAATCCAATAACAAATTTGCAAATAATACATTTTAAGAAATTTCAGTAATAGCTAACCCACACTTGTCAGTGCAGAAAGATAAGTGTTTGATTTTCGCTCTTATTTAATACTAAAACTTTGTCAAATTTTCAGAAGACTTAGTTTCAGGTGTACTGTACACTAATCTAATATCAAATTTGCAAATAATACATTTTCAGAAATTTCAGTAATAGCGAACCCATACTTGTCAGTGTTGAAAGATAAGTGTTTGATTTTCGCAGTAATTTAATACTGAAACATTGTCAAATTTTCAGCAGAATTAGTTTCAAGTGTACTGTACACTAATCTAATATCAAATTTGCAAATAATAAATTTTCAGAAATTTCAGTAATACCTAACCCATACTTGTCAATGCGGAAAGTTAAGTGTTTGACTTTCGCCCTTATTTAATACTGAAACTTTGTCAAATTTTCAGCAGAATTAGTTTCAGGTGTACTGTACACTAATCTAATATCAAATTTGCAAATAATAAATTTCCAGAAATTTCAGTAATAGCGAACCCATACTTGTCAGTGTTGAAAGATAAGTGTTTGATTTTCGCAGTAATTTAATACTGAAACATTGTCAAATTTTCAGCAGAATTAGTTTCAAGTGTACTGTACACTAATCTAATATCAAATTTGCAAATATTAAATTTTCAGAAATTTCAGTAATACCTAACCCATACTTGTCAATGCGGAAAGTTAAGTGTTTGATTTTCGCCCTTATTTAATACTGAAACTTTGTCAAATTTTCAGCAGAATTAGTTTCAGGTGTACTGTACACTAATCTAATATCAAATTTGCAAATAATAAATTTTCAGAAATTTCAGAAATAGCTAACCCATACTTGTCAAAGCAAAAACTTAAGTGTTTGATTTTCGCCCTTATTTAATACTGAAAATTTGTCAAATTTTTAGCAGAATTAGTTTCAGGTGTACTGTACACTAATCCAATAACAAATTTGCAAATAATAAATTTTCAGACATTTCAGTAATAGCTAACCCATACTTGTCAATGCAGAAAGTAAAGTGTTTGATTTTCGCCTTTATTTAATACTGAAACTTTGTCAAATTTTCAGCAGAATTAGTTTCAGGTGTACTATACACTAATCTAATATCACATATGCAAATAATAAATTTTCAAAAATTTCAGTAATAGTTAACCCATACTTGTCAATGCAGAAAGTTACGTGTTTAATTTTCGGCCTTATTTAATACTTAAACTTTGTCAAATTTTCAGCAGTATTAGTTTCAGGTGTACTGTACACTAATCTAATATCAAATTTGCAAATAATAAATTTTTAGAAATTTCAGTAATAGCTAACCCATACTTGTCAATGCAGAAAGTTACGTGTTTAATTTTCGGCCTTATTTAATACTTAAACTTTGTCAAATTTTCAGCAGTATTAGTTTCAGGTGTACTGTACACTAATCTAATATCAAATTTGCAAATAATAAATTTTCAGAAATTTCAGTAATACCTAACCCATACTTGTCAATGCGGAAAGTTAAGTGTTTGATTTTCGCCCTTATTTAATACTGAAACTTTGTCAAATTTTCAGCAGAATTAGTTTCAGGTGTACTGTACACTAATCTAATATCAAATTTGCAAATAATAAATTTTCAGAAATTTCAGAAATAGCTAACCCATACTTGTCAAAGCAAAAACTTAAGTGTTTGATTTTCGCCCTTATTTAATACTGAAAATTTGTCAAATTTTTAGCAGAATTAGTTTCAGGTGTACTGTACACTAATCCAATAACAAATTTGCAAATAATAAATTTTCAGACATTTCAGTAATAGCTAACCCATACTTGTCAATGCAGAAAGTAAAGTGTTTGATTTTCGCCTTTATTTAATACTGAAACTTTGTCAAATTTTCAGCAGAATTAGTTTCAGGTGTACTATACACTAATCTAATATCACATATGCAAATAATAAACTTTCAAAAATTTCAGTAATAGTTAACCCATACTTGTCAATGCAGAAAGTTACGTGTTTAATTTTCGGCCTTATTTAATACTTAAACTTTGTCAAATTTTCAGCAGTATTAGTTTCAGGTGTACTGTACACTAATCTAATATCAAATTTGCAAATAATAAATTTTCAGAAATTTCAGTAATAGCTAACCCATACTTGTCAGTGCAGAAAGTTAAGTGTTTGATTTTCGCTCTTATTTAATATTAAAACTTTGTCAAATTTTCAGCAGAATTAGTTTCAGGTGTACTATACCCTAATCTAGTATCAAATTTGCAAATAATAAACTTTCAGAAATTTCAGTAATAGCTAACCGATACTTGTGAATGCAGAAAGTGAAGTGTTTGTTTTTGGCCCTTATTTAATACTGAAACTTTGTCAAATTTTCAGCAAAATTAGTTTCAGGTGTACTGTACACTAATCTAATATCAAATTTGCAAGTAATACATTTTCAGAAATTTCAGTAATAGCTAACCCATACTTGGCAATGCAGAAACTTAAGTGTTTGATTTTCGCCCTTATTTAATACTGAAAATTTGTCAAAGTTTTAGCATAATTAGTTTCAGGTGTACTGTACACTAATCTAATATCAAATTTGCAAATAATAAATTTTCAGAAATTTCAGTAATAGTTAACCCATTCTTGTCAATGCAGAGAGTTAAGTGTTTGATTTTCGCCCTTATTTAATACTGAAACTTTGTCAAATTTTCAGCAGAATTACTTTCAGGTGTACTGTACTCTAATCTAATATCAAATTTGCAAATAATAAATTTTCAGAAATTTCAGTAATAGCTAACCCATACCTGGCAATGCAGAAAGTTAAGTGTTTGATTTTCGCCCTTATTTAATACTGAAACTATACCAAACTTTCAGCAGAATTAGTTTCAGGTGTACTGAACACTAATCTAATATCAAATTTGGAAATAATAAATTTTCAGAAATTTCAGTAATAGCTAACCCATACTTGTCAATCCAGAAAGTTAAGTGTTTGATTTTCGCCCTTCTTTAATACTGAAACTTCGTCAAATTTTCAGCAGAATTACTTTCAGGTGTACTGTACTCTAATCTAATATCAAATTTGCAAATAATAAATTTTCAGAAATTTCAGTAATAGTTAACCCATACTTGTCAATGCAGAGAGTTAAGTGTTTGATATTCGCCTTTATTTAATACTGAAACTTTGTCAAATTTTCAGCAGAATTAGTTTCAGGTGTACTGTACACTAATCTAAGATCAAATTTGCAAATAATAAATTTTCAGAAATTTCAATAATAGCTAGCCGATACTTGTCAATGCAGAAAGATAAGTATTTGATTTTCGCCCTTTTTTAAAACTGAAACTTCGTCAAATTTTCAGCAGAATTAGTTTCAGGTGTAGTGTATACTAATCTAATATCAAATTTGCAAATAATAAATTTTCAGAAATTTCAGTAATAGCTAACCCATACTTGTCAATACTGAAAGTTAAGTGTTTGATTTTCGCCCTTCTTTAATACTGAAACTTTGTCAAATTTTCAGCAGAGTTACTTTCAGGTGTACTGTACTCTAATCTAATATCAAATTTGCAAATAATAAATTTTCAGAAATTTCAGTAATAGCTAACCCATACTTGTCAATACTGAAAGTTAAGTGTTTGATTTTCGCCCTTATTTATTACTGAAACTTTGTCAAATTTTTAGCAGAATCAGTTTCAGCTGTACTGTACACTAATCTAATATCAAATTTGCAAATAATAAATTTTCAGAAATTTCAGTAATAGCTAACCCATACTTGTCAATACTGAAAGTTAAGTGTTTGATTTTCGCCTTTATTTAATACTGAAACTTTGTCAAATTTTCAGCAGAATTAGTTTCAGGTGTACTGTACACTAATTTAAGATCAAATTTGCAAATAATAAATTTTCAGAAATTTCAGTAATAGCTAACCCACACTTGTCAATACAGAAATTTAAGTGTTTGATTTTCGCCCTTATTTAATACTGAAACTTTGTCAAATTTTCAGCAGAATTAGTTTCAGGGGTACTGTACACTAATCTAATATCAAATTTGCAAATAATAAATTTTCAGAAATTTCAGTAATAGCTAACCCATACTTGTCAATGCAGAAAGTTAAGTGTTCGATTTTCGCCCTTATTTAATACTGAAACTCTGTCAAATTTGCAGGAGAGTCACTTTAAGGTGTACTGTACACTTATCTAATATCAAATTTTTAAATAGTTAATTTTCAGAAATTTCAGTAATAGTTAACCCATAGTTGTCAATACCGAAAGTTAAGTGTTTGATTTTCGCCCTGATTTAATATTGAAACTTTGTCAAACTTTCAGCAGAATTAGTTTTAGGGGTACTGTACACTAGCTTGTGCCTATCGCAGCGCTACAAAATGTAGGACTAGAGTAATGAGGACCAGTTGAAGTTTGAACCCTGCACGAGACAGGTTCCTATTGTCTAGTGCATTGGTCTGCTGTTATGTAATCCAGCGTATTAAAGCGGTTTTTTTCGAATCATTTAAATTTGATGCGCGCAGATTTTTAGCAACATATAGATCGATAAGTGCCACCCAAGAAATACATTGTTAATAGATAAATCAAAGCACCTCATATTTAAAAATCATATGGGAATTTCGTTGCCACTTTTGGCGGTGGTTTGAGCTGTGACATTGTAACGCAGTGCTACCAAATCTAGGAACAGGAAAATTAAGACCTTTTATTTAATACTTTCGCATGCATTGGCTGCTATTTCATCCCGTGTAATTGAAGTGCAGTAGGACAACATTTACTTCAGACGATTCAAATTTATTGCACGCATATTTTCTTACTAGTAAATTTATATCTGTATGTGCGACCAAAGATATGATGGGGAAATTAAGAAATGTTAGTTGCGGTATGGCGACGACATCTATCGAGTATGGCCGGTAGTTCCGGTATAGCAATGACATCTATCGAGCAAGGAGCATACTAAATTCCGCATGCTCATTTCGGGTCCCAAAAAGTGGGAATTTTTCTGAGGAATTTAAAATATTATGGTGTTTTTAGGTACATTTCATGTTCAATCAAGTTAACTATGAGTTTATTGTTTTTTATTAATGTCATTTAGTAAATGTCATAAATTTGATGTTCTGTGGCTTATTATGGATAAGGTTTTGTGGATTTGTTTATTGTTTTTTTTTTTACCAACATGAGACACTATAATCTATTTTGGTCGAAGTAAATAAAACTAAAGTAGAAATTAAAATATATAAAATTATTTATTATGTCCACTATTATAATTCCAATAATGTTCCATTATATGATACTTCCCTTATTACCCTTTTTATCATAATTCCGTTATAATTCCTTTATGTTTCCTTATAATTCCATTCTTCAAATGTATTGTTAATCGACATAATCGTCGTAGTCGTCAAATAACCCATCGAGTATCTCGTGAGGTACAAATTGTAAAGGTGATGTTAGTCGAACAATGTAGTTCTTTATGTGCACCATCAGAGCGAAGACTCCTATGGCAACGAAATAACTATTAAAATTTAGGTAAACAATTAATATATGCAGTGACCTCCATAAAGTCGTGACAATTTAAAATCTACGGCTTACAGACACTACGATGGAATGGTTCCGAAAGTGGAGGCTCACACCCAATCCCATAAAATACCAGCTTCTTATCCCCAACCACACTATTACCAACAACTCACCCCCAACTGACATTCCACCCACTATTACCAACAACTCAACCCCAATTGACATTCCACACACTATTACCAACACCAACAACTCACCCCCAATTGACATTCCACACACTATTACCAACAACTCACCCCTAATTGACATTCCACATAGTATTACCAACACCAACAACTCGCCCCCAATTGACATTCCACACACTATTGCCAACAACTCACCCCCAATTGACATTCCACACAATTGGCATTCAAACCATTATCATATTAAGCAACGCCACAGAACTCCCAAAATGCACATTACCAACGAAAATCCATCAGTCATCTGCAAACTCAGACACCCCAACAAATCCCATCGCAGTATATCCAACGAAGCACTCCGCAAAATTACAAAAATCCCACGTATACTAGATAGACACGAAAATTCGGACGGAAATTTAAAACAAAATGGACGATCATGGACACTTTATGCATTGAACGAGCCACAAACATGAAACACCCTACGAAATATTGCGATATTTGGCATTCATAAGACATACATCACCTCCACCCAGCATCCATCATTATATAATATACTAATGTGTAAATATAACCAATGTAAATAACAATATGTACTTACCCCTGATTAATATACGCACCATCAGTGCTATGGCCGCTGCTGCTGTCAGTACACCGAGGAGGATACATTTAACCAAGGTCCATACCACGAACCCCAACATGACGTAGTCAAGATCTTCTTCTTCGTCCATGGTTGACGAGCGAACGCGAACTAAGAACGTTTTGCCGTAGGCGTTACCTGCATCTAAGCGAACAACCTAGTAACAGTGCCCAGTGATATGAAGCGCCACAACGTTATCACATTCAACTCACAAGGAATCAGTAGCGCAGCTAAAGTTCTAGACGATAGGTATACCAATTGGAAGAAGGAATTGAGAATTTTGTAAAGATCGTCCAACAGGTAGCGTGGGTAAGCATGCTACCAAGCATAAAACAACAGGAGATAATTACTCACGAGAATCCCTTAATAAAATCAAGATCAATTAGAAGAAGGAATTGGGAATTTAGTAAAGATCATCCAACATGTAGTATGGGTAAGCATGCTACCAAGCATAAAACAACAGAAGATAATTACCCACGAGCATCCCTTAATAAAATCAAGATCAATTAGAAGAAGGAATTGGAAATTTAGTAAAGATCATCCAACAGGTAGCATGGGTAAGCATGCTACCAAGCATAAAACAACAGGAGATAGTTACCCACGACAATCCCTTAACAAAATCAAGATCAATTGCAAGACGGAATTGAGAGTTTTGTAAAGATCATTCAACAGATAGCATGTGCAAGCACTCCAGTTACCAAGCATAAAACAACAGGAGATAATTACCCACACGAGCCCCTTAACAAAATCAAGATCAATTGCAAGGAGAAATTGAGAATTTTGTAAATATCATCCAACAGGTAGCACGGGTAAGCACTCCAGTTACCAAGCATAAAACAACAGGAGATAATTACCCACGACAATACCTTAATAAAATCAAGATCAATTAGAAGAAGGAATTGGAAATTTAGTAAAGATCATCCAACAGGTAGCATGGGTAAGCAGTCCATTTACCAAGCATAAAACAACAGGAGATAATTACTCATGAGAATCCCTTAACAAAATCAAGATCAATTAGAAGAAGGATATGGGTATTTAGTAAAGATCATCCAACAGGTAGCATGGGTAAGCATGCTACCAAGCATAAAACAACAGAAGATAATTAATTACCCACAAGAGCCCCTTAACAAAATCAAGATCAATTAGAAGAAGGAATTGGGAATTTAGGAAAGATCATCCAACAGGTAGCATGGGTAAGCATGCTACCAAGCATAAAACAACAGGAGATAATTACCCACGACAATCCCTTAACAAAATCAAGATCAATTGCAAGAAGGAATTGAGAATTTTGTAAATATCATCCAACAGGTAGCATGGGTAAGCAGTCCAGTTACCAAGCATACAACAACAGGAGATAATTACCCACGAGAATCGCTTAACAAAATCAAGATTAATTAGAAGAAGGAATTGAGAATTTTGTAAAGATCATCCAACAGGTAGCATGGGTAAGCATGTTACCAAGCATAAAACAACCGGAGATAATTACCCACAAGAGCCCCTTAACAAAATCAAGATCAATTGCAAAAATAAATTGAGAATTTTCTAAAGATCATCCAACAGGTAGCATGGGTAAGCAGTCCAGTTACCAAGCATAAAACAACCGGAGATAATTACCCACAAGAGCCCCTTAACAAAATCAAGATCAATTGCAAGAAGGAATTGAGAATTTTGTAAAGATCATCAAAGAGGTAGCATGGGTAAGCACTCCAGTTACCAAGCATAAAACAACAGGAGATAACTACCCACGACAATACCTTAATAAAATCAAGATCAATTAGAAGAAGGAATTGGAAATTTAGTAAAGATCATCCAACAGGTAGCATGGGTAAGCAGTCCATTTACCAAGCATAAAACAACAGGAGATAATTACTCATGAGAATCCCTTAACAAAATCAAGATCAATTAGAAGAAGGATATGGGTATTTAGTAAAGATCATCCAACAGGTAGCATGGGTAAGCATGCTACCAAGCATAAAACAACAGAAGATAATTAATTACCCACAAGAGCCCCTTAACAAAATCAAGATCAATTAGAAGAAGGAATTGGGAATTTAGGAAAGATCATCAAACAGGTAGCATGGGTAAGCATGCTACCAAGCATAAAACAACAGAAGATAATTACCCACAACAATCCCTTAACAAAATCAAGATCAATTGGAAGAAGGAATTGAGAATTTTGTAAAGATCATCCAACAGATAGCATGTGCAAGCACTCCAGTTACCAAGCATAAACAACAGGAGATAATTACCCACGACAATACCTTAATAAAATCAAGTTCAATTAGAAGAAGGAATTGGGAATTTAGTAAAGATCATCCAACAGGTAGCATGGGTAAGCATGCTACCAAGCATAAAACAACAGGAGATAATTACCCACGACAATCCATTAACAAAATCAAGATCAATTAGAAGAAGGAATTGAGAATTTTGTAAAGATCATCCAACAGGTAGCATGGGTAAGCATGTTACCAAGCATAAAACAACCGGAGATAATTACCCACAGGAGCCCCTTAACAAAATCAAGATCAATTGCAAGAAGAAATTGAGAATTTTGTAAAGATCATCCAACAGGTAGCGTGGGTAAGCATGCTACCAAGCATAAAACAATAGGAGATAATTACCCATGAGAATCCATCAACAAAAACAAGACTAATTAGAAGGAATTGAGAATTTTGTAAAGATCATCCAACAGGTTACCAAGTTATACATAGTTACTTGGTTACATAGTTACCAAGCATAAAACAACAGAAGATAATTAATGACGTACAAGAGTTTAGAGAATTGATCACAGACAAATAAAACTTAAGTGGCAATAAATCAGGCAAAACAAATTTAAACAACTCTTAAAACAAATTGATTGAATTTTGCCAAATAGAGCTGCCAGCTGACAGTACCACTGAATACTCCCCATGGAAGGCAACAAAATGCTTAAAAGACTAAATATGCAAATCCCTCTAACACCGTATGAGGATGGAACATGGGCTAGAACCAGCGAAGTAGCCAAAAATAACTGGACAAAACCAGTTCAAGAGGATGGAAAATGCTAGGCAAATACCCAATTTGCCCATGGGATAACCCGCCACTGACGTGAGAAAATATAATTTTATGCCGCTTCATATAACCTAGGCATCGTTACTAGGCACTTTATTGCACTACTGAAATTTTAGAATAGTTTGTTGATGTTTATGAAATGAAACGCGAGCATTTTGTTTATAACGCCACTTCACATCACATCGGCATCATATTACAACAAACAACGAACCATTGGAAAAATATGTCATGGAATTCGTCGTAATCTTTTATATAACCGTCTTATTTCATACTCGCGCCTAAACAGTGCACGACCATTGCATAGCTCCGCATGGTTTTGGCGAAAAGTATCAAATCTATTTTGATCGGTTCTCTGGCGAAAGAGCGAATTTAGTGAAAAACGGTTTTCTGGGCGAATTTAATGAAAAACCATGATTTTTCTCATGATTGTGGCCCAAATCTTAGGATTCATACAACTACTGATCGTAGTCATTCTGTACGTTTTACTGGTGATAATGGTGCAAGGTATGACAGGTGAGTTTCAATGCAAGTTTAGATTAATGTGTCTTAATCCTTTTCTGCTTGTCGTAGCATTAGTAATATTGGTTGCAATTATAATCGACTTCAACGGGAATCAGGAGGATCAATTAAATCAACTGCGAAACATCATCAGATTTCAGCTGGGTGCGTTTAATAGATTTTAGGCAGAATAATTAGATTAACTAGATTATACTAGATTAATTAGATTAACACATACTCCCTCCATGCCAAAATAAGTGCCCGATTTTAGCTTCTTTAATGGATTATTGAAAGAGTGTAAGTAAATGTATCAGTAGTTATTTATTTCAATTAAGCATGAAAAAAGTGAATCTAGTAGTCGCCTGAAGTTTGACATTGGTCAAAATAGTGTTTGAAGTGATTTTTTTGTTTTCACCCGCTGACAATTTATTATTAATTATTACGGCCGTCATGGTAAAAGCTACTCAAAAAATGAGGGCTTCAAAGCTTCATAGGTTCAAAGTCCTCACTTTTTGGTTCAAAGCTTGTAAAGCTACATGAAGGTTTACAAGCTTTGAACGAAAAATTGAGGGCTTCAAAGCTTCATAGATTCAAAGCCCTCACTTTTTGGTTTAAAGCTTTTAAAGTTCAAAGTCTGTAAAGCTTCATGAAGGTTCACAGGATTTGAAAGAAAAAGTGAGGGCTTCAAAGCTTTATAAGTTCAAAGCCCTCACTTTTAGGATCAAAGCTTGTAAGCTTTATGAAGCTTTGCAAGCTTTAAACAAAACAAATTGAGGGCTTCAAAGCTTCATAGGTACAAAGTTTGTAAAACCTCATGAAGTTTCAAGAAATAAGACACATATTTTGGAACGCAGGGAGTACCAGATAATGTTTTACTATTATGCTTATTATGTAATTATATATGAATATACTTTTTATAACATCACAAGTTTTCTTATATTAATAATAGCGTTAAAATAGCAGGAAATATTGTTTCACAGTTGTTTAATACAGTGCTGATAATTGAATCAAAAAGAGTGCCAAAAGCCTCATAGGGCTTCAAAG
Source organism: Othius punctulatus (assembly GCA_951805005.1). NCBI lineage: Eukaryota > Metazoa > Arthropoda > Insecta > Coleoptera > Staphylinidae > Othius > Othius punctulatus. Next base: position 37,611,530 of record OX638147.1, on the reverse strand, counting down.
CTTCATAGGTTCAAAGCCCTCACTTTTTGGTTCAAAGTTTGTAAAGAGCTTCATGAAGCTTTGAAAGCTTTGAGCAAAAATTTAGGGCTTCAAAGCTTCATAGGTTCAAAGCTTGTAAAACCTCATGAAGCTTCAAGAAATAAGACACATATTTTGGAACGCAGGGAGTACCAAATAATGTTTTACTATTAGGATTATTATGTAATTATATATAATATACTCTTTATACCATCACAAGTTGCCTTATATTAATAATAAAGTGTTAAATATGAAGGAAATATTTTTGACAGTTGTCTAATACAGTGCTGATAATTAAATCAAAAGTAGTGCCAAAAGCCTCATAGGGCTTCAAAGCTTCATAGATTGAAAACCTTTACTTTTTGGTTCAAAGCTAGTAAAGCTACATGAAGCTTTACATGCGTTGAACGAAAAAGTGAGGGCTTCAAAGTTTCATAGGTTCAAAGCCCTCACTTTTCGGTTCAAAGTTTGTAAAGCTTCATGATGCTTTGCAAACTTTGAACCAAAAAGTGAGGGCTTCAAAAAAGCTTCATAGGTTCAAAGCCCTCACTTTTTGGTTCAAAGCTTGTAAAGAGCTTCATGAAGCTTTGAAAGCTTTGAGCAAAAATTTAGGGCTTCAAAGCTTCATAGGTTCAAAGCTTGTAAAACCTCATGAAGCTTCAAGAAATAAGACACATATTTTGGAACGCAGGGAGTACCAAATAATGTTTTACTATTAGGATTATTATGTAATTATATATAATATACTCTTTATACCATCACAAGTTGCCTTATATTAATAATAAAGTGTTAAATATGAAGGAAATATTTTTGACAGTTGTCTAATACAGTGCTGATAATTAAATCAAAAGTAGTGCCAAAAGCCTCATAGGGCTTCAAAGCTTCATAGATTGAAAACCTTTACTTTTTGGTTCAAAGCTAGTAAAGCTACATGAAGCTTTACATGCGTTGAACGAAAAAGTGAGGGCTTCAAAGTTTCATAGGTTCAAAGCCCTCACTTTTTGGTTCAAAGCTTGTAAAGCTTCATGATGCTTTGCAAACTTTGAACCAAAAAGTGAGGGCTTCAAAAAAGCTTCAACCAAAAAGTGAGGGCTTTGAACCTCACTTTTTGGTTCAAAGATTTTAAAGAGCTTATAAAGCTAATAAAGCTAATAAAGCTTTGAAAACTCTGAACAAAAATTAAGGGCTTCAAAGCTTCATAGGTTCAAAGTTTGTAAAACCTCATGAAGCTTCAAGAAATAAGACACATATTTTGGAACGCAGGGAGTACCAAATATTGTTTTACCATTAGGATTATTATGTTATTATATATAATATACTTTTTATGCCATCACAAGTTGTCTTATATTAATAATACAGTGTTAAATAAGCAGGAAATATTTTTTGACAGTTTAATACAGTGCTGATAATTAAATCAAAAGTAGTGCCAAAAGCCTCATAGGGCTTCAAAGCTTCTTAGATTTAAAGCCTTCACTTTTTGGTTCAAAGCTTGTAAAGCTTCATGAAGCTTTACAGCGTTGAACCAAAAAGTGAGGGCTTCAAAAAGCTTCATAGGTTCAAAGCCCTCGCTTTTTTGTTCAAAGCTTGTAAAGCTTCATGAAGCTTTGCAAGCTTTAAACAAAAAAATTGAGGGCTTCAAAGCTTCATAGGTTCAAAGTTTGTAAAACCTCATGAAGCTTCAATAAATAAGAAACATATTTTGGAACGCAGGGAGTACCAAATAATGTTTTACTATTACGCTTATTATGTAATTATATATAATATACTTTTTATGCCATCACAAGTTTTCTTACTTTAATAATAGTGTTAAAATAGCAGGAAATATTTGTTGACAGTTGTCTAATAGAGTGCTGATAATTTAATCAAAAGTAGTGCCAAAAGCCTCATAGGGCTTCAAAGCTTCATAGGTTCAAAGCCCTCACTTTTTGGTTCAAAGCTTGTAAAGCTTCATTAGGCTTTACAAGCTTTGAACGAAAAAGTGATGGCTTCGAAGCTTCATAGGTTCAAAGCCCTCACTTTTTATTCAAATCTTGTAAAGCTTCATGAAGCTTTACAGCTTTGAATAAAAAAGTGAGGTCTTCAAAAAGCTTCATAGGTTCAAAGCCCTCACTTTTTGGTTCAAAGCTTGTAAGCTTCATGAAGCTTTGCAAGCTTTGAACAAATCATTGAAGGCTTCAAAGCTTCATAGGTTCAAAGTTTGTAAAACCTCATGAAGCTTCAATAAATAAGACACATATTTAAGAACGCAGGGAGTACCAGATAATGTTTTACTATTAAGCTTATTATGTAATTAAATATGAATATACTTTTTATACCATCACAAGTTTTCTTATATTAATAATACAGTGTTAAAATAGCAGGAAATATGTTTTGACAGTTGTCTAATACAGTGCTGATAATTAAATCAAAAGTAGTGCCAAAAGCCTCATAGGGCTTCAAAGCTTCATAGGTTCAAAGCCCTCACTTTTTGGTTCAAAGCTTGTAAAGCTACATGAAGGTTTCCAAGCGTTGAACCAAAAAGTGAGGGCTTCAAAGCTTTATAGGTTCAAAGCCCTCACTTTTTGGTTCGAAGCTTGTAAAGCTTCATGAAGCTTTGCAAGCTTAGGACAAAAAAATGAGGGCTTCAAAAAAGCTTCATAGGTTCAAAGCCCTCACTTTTTGGTTCAAAGCTTGTAAGTTTCATGAAGCTTTGCAAGCTTTGAACAAAACATTGAGGGCTTCAAAGCTCATAGGTTCAAAGTTTGTAAAACCTCATGAAGCTTCAATAAATAAGACACATATTTAAGAACGCAGGGAGTACCAGATAATGTTTTACTATTAAGCTTATTATGTAATTAAATATGAATATACTTTTTATACCATCACAAGTTGTCTTACATTAATAATACAGTGTTAAAATAGCAGGAAATATTTTTTGACAGTTGTCTAATAGAGTGCTGATAATTAAATCAAAAGTAGTACGAAAAGCTTCATAGGGCTTCAAAGTTTCAAAGGTTCAAAGCCCTCACTTTTTGGTCCAAAGCTTGTAAAGCTTCATGAAGCTTACAAGCTTTGAACGAAAAAGTGAGGGCTTCAAAGTTTCATAGGTTCAGGGCCATCACTTTCTGGTTTAAAGCTTGTAAAGCTTCATGAGGCTTTACATGCGTTGAACCAAAAAGTGAGGGCTTCAAAGCTTCATAGGTTCAAAGCCCTTACTTTTTGGTTCAAAGCTTGTAAAGCTTCATGAAGCTTTGCAAGCTTTGAACCAAAAAGTGAGGGCTTCAAAAAGCTTCATAGGCTCAAAGCCCTTACTTTTTGGTTCAAAGCTTGTAAAGAGCTTCACGAAGCTTTGAAAGCTTTGAACAAAAAAGTGAGAGCTTCAAAGAAGCTTCATAGGTTCAACACCCTCACTTTTTGGTTCAAATTTTGTACAGCTTCATGAAGCTTTACAGCTTTGAACAAAAAATTGGGGGCTACAAAGCTTCATAGGTTCAATCAGTGTTAAAATAGCACGAAATATTTTTTGACAGTTATCTAATACAGTGCTGATAGTTAAATCAAAAGTAGTGCCAAAAGCCGAGTGCTAATGATATGGAGGATTGATCTTCATGGGCAGGATCTTTTTCCCAAAACCCTCCTAGATCCCAAAAAGACATACAAAAAGATATAGAAGCTTACAGGAACAGATACATGTCAACAACCATTCGATTTTCTCACTTATATAAGACATATTCTTCGTCAAAATTTCAGAGGAAGTATCTTCAGGTATACTGTATCTTTAACAAAATAACTCTTCGAAAACAGTTGACATATTCTTCGCCAAAATTTCAGAGGAAGTATCTTCAGGTATACTGTATACATATCTGGCACAAAATATCTCTTCAAAAACAGTTGGTCATCTATCTTTAAAAGTGAGTACACATTTAGAGCACTTATTGCTTATTGGGAAATATAGTCTTCATAATTTTTACTGCATACTAGAGTTGTTCTGTAAAATAAATCTGAACTTTTTTTTACTGGAAATGATGAAATTGTCGTTGAAACGTATAAAGTATTTATCGAAAATTATGAAAATGTAAACCATGGGGTTGATAGCCCCATAAAGATTGTTTATACCGCGCGGTTTTTTTATTCCTGAACATAGGCCTATGTTCAGTTTTAAAACGACAGTATCAATTGCATCCAGTTATGCAACCAACATTACACGCGCCTGCAATTCGATTATTTGAAATGTCAAAACTGTTGACAGAAAATGTATTCAACGCAAGAATTATCCTGAGACACCAATCCCATCATTCCTGTTCAAATAGGAATCATCAACTGTTAATCCCGAAATAGTAACTCATTTGTGAAAGTGCCCTATTCAAACACTTTCTTGCGTTGAATAAATTTTCTATCAATAGTTTTGACATTTCAAGTGATCAAGTTACACGTGCATGTAATTTTGGTTGCATAACAATTGCATGCAACCAAAATTACATGCACTTGTAACTTGATCATTTGAAATGTCAAAACTATTGACAGAAAATGTATTCAACGCAAGAAAGAAATAGGGCTCTTTCACAAATGAGTTACTATTTCGGGATTAATAGTTGATGATTCCTATTTGAACAGGAATGATGGGATTAGTGATAATTCTTGCGTAGAATACATATTCTGTCAACAGTTTTGACATTATAAATGATCGAGTTGCAGGCGCAAGTAATGTTGGTTGCATAACTGGTTGCAATTGATACTGTCGTTTTAAAACTGAACATGGCCTATGTAGTTAAAAATTATAAATTTTCATTGTAAATTGCAAAATTTCTGTTTGTAAATGAAACATTGCAGTGAATGTTATAAAATTGTCGTGTAATTTCGTGATAAAAGCAAATATTTATTTGAATCAGTATGTACGTAAATTCGCTAGAATAGACGAAGTAAAGCCCTAACAAAAGTGACAACTTTTAAATGCACTTACTTGAAGAAGTAGCTGTTATTGTTGTAGCCAAAGAATGGAACTGTGTAGGTGAGCATCCATATGTTGCCACCGCCACAGTCATAATAGGGCTTGGACCATTTGCCATCTTCGTATCGGACAGAAAGTATCTCATCTGAGACCCTTTCTGTGTGGGCGCTTTCATTATAAGTGTAGGTATTGTATCCTGCAACGAGAAAACACATGGATCAGAATTCGCACATCTGCTGTTAGACCCACTAAACCGCCAGCCAGTATCTCACCCGATTTACAACAAGGGCGGCCGCAGAAAAATGACAGAACAGTCCCCAAACTCACTTGGGCACTAATATATTCATGAGGACACAGCAACAGACAGACCACTCGGCAAAAAACTCAGTATGCATCACTAAATTTACGAGATTTATATATTATTCTCGTCCTGAATTATATAACACAGATTATGTAAAGACAGACATGTAAACTTTTAGGCACAATTTATTGCGGCATGTTACAATACAAAATTTATAATGCAACGCCAATCTTCAGGCATACTCCAAACCTGGCATAAAATTTTCAAAATATTCATTATACAAATTTTCAGAAATTTCAGTAGCGATACCTGTCAACTGGTAAAACTATATGTTCGATTTTCCCACTTATTTGCTTTATAACCTTCATCAAATTTTCGGAGGCTATATCTTCAGGCATACTGTATCCAAATCTTGCATAAAATTTTCAAAATATTCATTATACAAATTTTCAGAAATTTCAGTAGCGCTACCTGTCCACTGGGAAAATTATGTGTTCGATTTTCTCACTTATTTGCTTCATAACCTTCATCAAATTTTCAGAGGATATATCTTTAGGCATACTGTATCCAAATCTGGCATAAAGTTTTCAAAATATTCATTATACAAATTTTCAGAAATTTCAGTAGCGATACCTGTCAACTTGGAAAACTATGTGTTCTATTTTCTCACTTATTTGCTTCATAACGTTCATCAAATTTTCAGAGGATATATCTTCAGGCATACTGTATCAAAATTTTACACGGATTTTTCATTGGCGTTCATATTTTTTACGTATACGTCTCTATAGTTTCAAGGAAGAGATACTAAGCTACAAAATAACGAATATATTTTGCGGTCATTCGGTTAGATATCTATTCAGTAACATGGTGCATATACTTCGTATATTCCTTGCTTAATCTGACCCTAATCCCTGCGAGCTATAATTTGCTTTTTGCTATTCTCGTCCCGAGATTTACGATTTAGGGGGAGTGGAAATGCATGGACGCATTTATTTTCTATTTCGGCTTCGCTCATAATTATTGTGATGTGATTTTAAACTGCACATCCACGCAATGAATAATTCAACAATTAGAATTTATAATTATTTAATTTGAATTGTTGAAACGAGTTTGCTGATAGATATAACAATAGCATTCATTTATGTTACAGAGTTTATATTATTTCAATAGTAAACGTTGGCTCACATTAAACAAATGTTAGTTATTTAGTATGTTCAGATTTTGTATGTTCTTAATTTTCATCGTTACGAAAACTACGCCTGTGGCAAGTTACTTGTACTGTGAACTGTAAATCAAATATGCTTCAAAACAGTTAATATTCCACATTTTCTGATGATAAAAACGCAATGTAGCGAACGGACTTACGTAAATTCCCAACAAGTTTGAAAGAACTTGAGCTACCAATTTATAATTTGCCTGCATAGAATACGATCTCTTGAAACGTACTTCGGCGGAATGCGAATTGAACGTGTACTTTGCGACTGAAAGCGTGGAAATAAAATTACGTCAATATTTCACGTCGATTCTGGGCAAAAAAAATGTTTATGTAGTTCGGGAATGTTCCAGCGTTTTAAAACCGCCGATGAGCGTGCAATTGAAGTTTAGATCCAATCCAATTAGACTTTATTTCAATAGCGCCACAAATTGAGATCTGCATAATTCGATAGTTAAATATACGTTAATATCAATGAAATCATACATCATTCTTGTACTTTTTATTAAAAACATAAATACAATCTGTTCATCTGTTCATCAATGGAAAAAATCTCCAGAAATTATTGAGAAATCTTTGAAAAACCTCTAGAAATCTCGATAATTATTGAGAAATCTGTTGAAATCTCGAACAATCATGAAAATTTTTGGAAATTATAGAGAAATTTCTAGAAATCTTAGTAATAAAAAATATTGGCAAGTCACGAAAATGACAAGATGTTCTCTCGAAATCTTGAAGCTGCTTAGAAATGACTAAGTAGATATTTTAAGAATGATCGAAAATTTTTGAGAATAATAAATGTATGTATAAGTATGCCACCCAATTTGCATCCTATGATTTTAATAATCTCAAATTATTGATAAATCTCTATTGAAAAAGAAGCTAATATAAACATTACTCAGTTAAACTTCGAAATAAATTTTCTATAGTTGCAAGAAACCAAAATATTGTATACAAGGTAATGATAATAACAATAATTGATGAACATATTCAATCAAAACAATAATTTATTTGCTTTCAGGATAATCAATGCAATAAGAAATTGAAATTTTCTAGAAATCTTATTAATAAAAAATAATGGCAAGTCATAAAAATGACTAGATGTTCTCTCGAAATCTTTAAGCTGCTTAGAAATGATTAAGTAGATATTTAAAGAATGATCGAGAATTTTGGAGAATAATAAATGTATGTATAATTATGCCACCCAATTTGCATTCTCTGATTTTAATAATCTCGAAATTATTGAAAAATCTCTAAGCCAATATAAATATTACTCAATTAAACTTCGAAATAAATTTTCTATAGTTGCAAGAAAAAAAATATAGTACACATGTTAATGATAATAGCAATAATTGATGAACATATTCAATCAAAACAATAATTTATTTCCTTTCAAGATAATCAATGCAATAAGAAATCGGATTTGTAACGATGTATTAATTATAACGATTCGTTATTTCTGATTTAAAATTATTTCGTCGTACGCTCCAATTAATTATGCAGTGTAAACATAAACACAGGCGAAGTCAGAATTACAAAAACACGAACAGATGCGTAATTAGCATGTGTACTAAAACAACTAATTATATTCTTCTCCTGCAAGGGTATTCCTAAACAAACTTTTATTATTTTCGCCAGACATTAAAACATCAAGGAATAATTATTCCAGCAAATAAAAATATTTCCTGAAAGAATATTCATTCCTGAAAAAATAACTTTCATTTGCAATTATTTTATGAGAAACTCGTGTATATGTATATGTACATAAGTATTATGTTATTTAGGTTAGTTTGTAAGCAATCCTTTAAATGTCATGTTCAATTTAACAACGACATATGATTAATGCAAAATGTTTAATTTAATAACGACATATGATTAATCAAAAATGTATTTTTATTAGTTTAAAATAAAGTAAAATAAAAAATAAAGTAAAAATGTGATGACATGTCATGTTCAATTTAACAACGACATATGATTAATCAAAAATGTTCAATTAAACAACGACATATGATTAATCAAAAATGTTTAATTTAACAACGACATATGATTTATCAAAAATGTTTAATTTAACTACGACATATCATTAATCAAAAATGTTCAATTGAACAACGACATATGATTCATCAAAAATGTTTTTGTATTAGTTTAAAATTAATTTAAATTACAATTGAATTATGAGATATAAATAAATATATGCAGATTTCATTGGAAGAATGTTATATTATCACGTTTCTCAGGCTCATTGCACTGTTGACCATACAGAATGCATACCCGTATTGACTAATTGGAAACCAGAATTAATTAGTAATGTGTTTGCGTGGCGCATTAATCGATTGATTGAACTGTGGAATTATAATTAGTATTTTGAAACGCAAAGGGCAGTGTGGCTATACCAAACATTGTGGGTTTTGTGGGTTCGATTCCCAACACAGTCAATATTAAATACTTTAACGTAGAGGGACCAGAAATGTATGTTACCAGCATTACAGGCAGCAATTGAGGGTGTAAGGGAATATTAAAAACGGGAAGTATAATGGTTAAGAACATATTACAGAAATACCAAATGTTATTATTCAACTTTTTTTATAAAGTTGGTGGAGGAAACCGTTACCATGTGATAATTAATCATGATGATACAGAAATTAAACATAGTAGATAGGCAACAAGAGTTCGGGGCCATTTTCCCATAACGATTTACATAGGGGTCTAAATTCACTTTTTTTCCAAGTGTATGTTGGGTTGCACATACCCTTCGTACCCTCCAGAATCCCTTCGTACCCTCCCGAATACCCTCCGCACCCTCCCGAAGCCGCCAGTACCCTCCCGAAGACCCTCTGCCCCTCCTCAGCCCCTGCTCAGCCACTCATTAAAGTGCGCTTTAATGAGGGGCTGAGGAGTGGCTGAGGAGGGGCGGAGGGTTACCCTGCGTTCCCTTCCAAAGTCCCCCGTACCCTCTTGAAAACCCCCCGCCCCTCCTCAGCCCCTCATTAAAGCGCACTTTAATGAGTGGCTGAGCAGGGGCTGACGAGTGGCGGAGGGTCTTCGTGAGGGCTGAGGAGGGGCGGGGGGTTTTCAAGAGGGTACGGGGGACTTCGGGAGGGTACGCAGGGTAACCCTCCGCCCCTCCTCAGCCCTCCCGAAGACCCTCCGCCACTCGTCAGCCCCTGCTCAGCCCCTCATTAAAGTGCGCTTTAATGAGGGGCTGAGGAGTGGCTGAGGAGGGGCGGAGGGTTACCCTGCGTACCCTCCCAAAGTCCCCCGTACCCTCTTGAAAACCCCCCGCCCCTCCTCAGCCCTACATTAAAGCGCACTTTAATGAGTGGCTGAGCAGGGGCTTAGGAGGGGCGGAGGGTCTTCGGGAGGGTATGGGCGGCTTCGGGAGGGTGCGGACGGTATTCGGGAGGGTACGGAGGGTATTCAGGAGGATACGAAGGGTATTCTGGAGGATACGAAGGGTATTCGGGAGGGTACGGAGGGTATATGCAATCCAACATACACTCGGGAAAAAAGTGAATTTAGACCCCTATGTAAAGCCTTATGGGAAAATGGCCCCGAACTCTTGCTGCCTATCTACTCACATTACTAAGTTTGTTTTTTTTACTCTTTGTTAACTAAATTTGATATACTATTGCCTTAGACATTGATTTTGCCGCTCTTCATATACTTTGTGTATTTATAAATAGTGACTATAGTTTCGATTCTACAAGTCTATAATATTTGATACCAAACTAGTAGTTTTCAAAGGTGCTAAGATGAAGTAATGTACGCATTGATATGTAAACTTTACAGATGCAGCAAATTCGGATTCCGTGTAAAATAAACGTGCACTAAGCATGAAAACAAATTCAAACGGATGTGCACTTAAAAAGGTCGATAACAAAAATGACCGCATGACCAGAAATCCGCGCCACTATTTTATTTACGCTTTTACTCTGGCGGAGTCTCGGTGCAGTTCGGACGTTACTATTACATTTTATACTGTGGTCAGTTTAAAGTAAATGCCCCCATTTCCTGCGGAAAATGTCCGAGGTGCCTTTTTTATGTAGCAACTTTGCGAATTTTATTAGTCTTCTGCGGATTTTTGCATACAGGGTGATCGAAGTAAGATATTTAATCCACCTTAAAGGTAGTCAAAATTTTGATATAATAATGTTTTTTATTTAATAGTTGTAAACTTAATCATTTATTAAATAATACTTGTCAGTGCAGAAAGATAAGTGTTTGATTTTCGCCCTTATTTAATACTGAAACTTTGTCAAATTTTCAGCAGAATTAGTTTCAGGTGTAGTGTACACTAATCTAATATCAAACTTGCAAATAATAAATTTTCAGAAATTTCAGTAATAGCTAATCGATACTTGTCAATGCAGAAAGTTAAGTGTTTGATTTTCGCCCTTATTTAATACAGAAACTTTGTCAAATTTTCAGCAGAATTACTGTCAGGTGTACTGTACACTAATCTAATATCAAATTTGCAAATAATAAATTTTCAGAAATTTCAGTAATAGCTAACCCATACTTGTCAGTGCAGAAAGATAAGTGTTTGATTTTCGCCCTTATTTAATACTGAAACTTTGTCAAATTTTCAGCAGAATTAGTTTCAGGTGTACTGTACACTAATCTAATATCAAATTTGCAAATAATAAATTTTCAGAAATTTCAGTAATAGCTAACCCATACTTGTCAACGCAGAAAGCCAAGTGTTTGATTTTCGCCCTTATTTAATACTGAAACTTTGTCAAATTTTCAGCAGAATTAGTTTCAGGTGTACTGTACACTAATCTAATATCAAATTTGCAAATAATAAATTTTCAGAAATTTCAGTAATAGCTAACCCATACTTGTCAGTGCAGAAAGATAAGTGTTTGATTTTCGCCCTTATTTAATACTGAAACTTTGTCAAATTTTCAGCAGAATTAGTTTCAGGTGTACTGTACACTAATCTAATATCAAATTTGCAAATAATAAATTTCCAGAAATTTCAGTAATAGCTAACTCATACTTGTCAATGCAGAAAGTAAAGTGTTTGATTTTCGCCCTTATTTAATACTGAAACTTTGTCAAATTTTCAGCAGAATTAGTTTCAGGGGTACTGTACACTAATATAATATCAAATTTGCAAATAATAAATATTCAGAAATTTCAATAATAGCTAACCCATACTTGTCAGTGCAGAAAGATAAATAAGTGTTTGATTTTCGACCTTATTTAATACTGAAACTTTGTCAAATTTTCAGCAGAATTTGTTTCAGGTGTACTGTATACTTATTTAATATCAAATTTGCAAATAATAAATTTTCAGAAATTTCAGTAATAGCTAACCCATACTTGTCAGTGCAGAAAGATAAGTGTTTGATTTTCGACCTTATTTAATACTGAAACTTTGTCAAATTTTCAGCAGTATTAGTTTCAGGTATACTGTACACTAATCTAATATCAAGTTTGCAAATAATAAATTTTCAGAAGTCTGTTTCAACAGTCTTCAAAAACTAGAGGCGTTTTGCAGCTCCACACGCGCTTCATTCGCGAATTACGCTTTAATTGGCACGCGGAAATGTGTCGCGATTAATTACGCTGCCATTTCGCATTTTGCTGTAATTGGCGCCTCCTGAGGCGTGCAAATCTGTGGACTTCCAAGTGAACGCCATTCTTTTGCTCACTGCAAACAACATTCCCCATACATCGATCATTTTCCGCCACGGTTCTTCGTAAGGCCGTATGTGGGGTCGGTTTAATGGACGTAAATGAGAATTAGCCGAGAGGAAAATTGCCGTTCTATCGACCGCTCTTACGGTAGATTATGTGCGTATGTATAGCCTACTGAGGAAAAAAACTGGCTTTTGGAAGGATGCTATACAAATTATTGCTGAATAAAGTTGATAATCGACGCTTTCAGGACTATTGGTCCTATAACATTTCAGTCCAATGTAAAAAGACAGAAACTTTTCAGGAGACGAAAAAACGCTACACAAACTATTCACTTTGTTTCATTTCTGTAAGTGACTTTCACAGAGAGTGTCATTATGGAATCTGCTGAACTTTAATACAACCTTCCGTATGCCCAAAAAAAGGGTATAGGTATATATAGGTATAGAAGGCATTTCATTAAAAAAAACAAAGGTTTTTAGATTTTTTTTAAAGATTTTCGTTCTTTTTTATAACATGGTGGTTTACCATTTGACACAAGGTGGCCAACGTGATAGAGAAATACCAAAAAGTTAAAATCACCAAAAATGTCTCATAGGAGTCGGCAGATCTCCATTAGGGGACAATATTATGGAGATCTGCTGACTGCCAACTAGATAGAAAAATACAAAAAAGTTAAAATCACCAAAAATGTCACATAGGAGTCAGTAGATCTCCATTAGGGGACAATATTATGGAGAGCTGCTGATTGCCAACTTGATAGAAAAACATGAAAAAGTTATAATAGGTGGATTATCATTTGACACAGGGTAGCCAACGTGATACAAAAACACCAAAAAGTTAAAATCACCAAAAATGTCACATAGGAGTCAGCAGATCTCCATAAAAGGACAATATTAGGGAGATATGCCGACGGCCAACTTGATAGAAAAACACCAAAAAGTTAAAATCACCAAAAATATCACATAGGAGTTAGCACATCTCCATAAAGGGACAATAGTATGGAGATCTGCTGACTGCCAACTTGATAGAAAAAACACTAGTATAACAATATGTATGTCCACCTTGTATAGTGTTGAGTTTGATTAATACTTCCAATACAAAAAACATGTAATGAGATATCAATAAAGAGACTGAAGACTAAAGTAATCCTACAGTATCTCAAAAACGTCTCACTCACCTGCACAAAGCAAAATAAGTAAAATATAGCTCTTAGTCTGTCGTTGGCTTCTAAATTTAACGTATCGTAAAAATTAGGGAAATATATGCAGGGCTGAGGGTTAAAATCTTGAGGGGCGATTCATGGCAGGCATCAACATACAAAGGGCTTCGCCGTGGCCTTCAGCGAGGCCACGGAGCTGTTAGACGGCCAGCCGTAATAAGTAGGGTATGCACAAAGGGCCCATCCCCACACAAGTAGTAAAATAATAATAATAATAAACAAAATTGCTCGCAAACTGCAAATATTTCTCGATACAGGCAGCAAAATTTGTGCTTGAATCCACGTAACGTTGAACCTGTAAGTGTCACGGATAATTAACGAACATATCCGAACATATACGATCAATTCCAGCATATTATCGAAAGGTAAGATTATATTAGATACATTTATTAATGTTCAAATATGCTCAAAATTATCCAATGCCTTATCATGGTCAGTGGGTGAAGTTGTTAATGTACAGAAAGTGTCATGAATAATTAACGAAAATATCCGAACATATGCGATCAATTCCAGCATATTATCGAAAGGAAAGATTGGATTAGATACGTTTATTAAAGTTTTATGCTCAAATATGCTCAAAATTATCCAATGCCTTATCATGGTCAGTGGGTGAAGTTGTTAATGTACAGAAAGTGTCATGAATAATTAACGAAAATGCCCGAACATATGCGATCAATTCCAGCATATTATCGAAAGGTAAGCTTAGATTAGATGTTCAAATATGCTCAAAATTATCCAATGCCTTATCATAGTCAGTGGGTGAAGTTGTTAATGTACACAGCGTTCAAGAACAGAACGTTTCACGAATAACTAACGAAAATACCCGAACATATGCGATCAATTCCAGCATATTATCGAAAGGAAAGATTGGATTAGATACGTTTATTAAAGTTTTATGCTCAAATATGCTCAAAATTATCCAATGCCTTATCATGGTCAGTGGGTGAAGTTGTTAAAGTACAGAAAGTGTCATGAATAATTAACGAAAATACCCGAACATATGCGATCAATTCCAGCATATTATCGAAAGGTAAGATTAGATTAGATGTTCAAATATGCTCAAAATTATCCAATGCCTTATCATAGTCAGTGGGTGAAGTTGTTAATGTACACAGTGTTCAAGAACAGAACGTTTCACGAATAACTAACGAAAATACCCGAACATATGCGATCAATTCCAGCATATTATCGAAAGGAAAGATTAGATTAGATACGTTTATTAAAGTTTTATGCTCAAATATGCTCAAAATTATCCAATGCCTTATCATGGTCAGTAGGTGACGTTGTTAATGTACAGAGCGTTCAAGAACAGAGTGTGTCACGAATAATTAACGAAAATACCCGAACATATGCGATCAATTCCAGGATATTATCATAGTCAGTGAGCGAAGTTGTTAATGTACAGAGCGTTCAAGAACACGTGTCACGAATAATTAACGAAAATACCCGATCATATGCGATCGATATACGAAACAGGGCCGTCCGCAGCACAAATTGATGCAATTGATATAATTGATCGGTGAAATTTCATCGTGCATTAGGCGGCACCAAATATGATTTTTAATCGGGGAAAAGTGATTTAGTGTACGTCGGCTTTCGGAAACTGGCATTGTTGGCGAGGCTTCGGAATGCAATTTGCGCTTTTTCAACGTTTCAGTTATAACGATCGCCAATTATGCCCCCGTAGAATTTCAATTGAGGACGAATCGCATTGCAATTAATAGATTTCGACGTTCAACTGCATGCAAAGCAAAATATTGTATCGAGTGCCAATGCCCAGAACTACAATGAAACGTTAACAGCCTTTATGGAGAGATTGATGGCATACGACGCAGCAATTCTATGCAGAAACAGTTTCCTGAGCAACAATACACAAAGCAAAAAAATGAAAAATGTGCAACGTACGTAATTACAAAGAGTTGAAAGGTACAGAAAACGGAAGAAAACACTAAGTAGCAACGAATAGCATCGATCCCATGACATTTATTGAATCTATAACTAAAATTTCAGTGATATTTTGCAATCATGAAAAAAAAAAACACATATACGTATAAAAAATATAGTAAAATATTTTTTTTACAATAATGACAAAAAAAAAATCACCTATATTTATTTATTAAAAGTTTAATAAATGTGAGTACAGTTTGGCCTTCAGTGGTTATCAATATTCATCAGCTAAATTGAGCAAGTCAGCTATTGTTTTAATTTTCGCGATACAAGAATTTAATATGGGCAATTATTATTTTCAGTTAATTAATTTCATTAGTCGCAATTAAAATATAAATATTACCGCATGCATTTATGCTGGCTATTTGTGCTAAATATAAACATGTAGTGGGAATTTGTATTTAATTTCAGAAAATTATTTAATTAAATCAGATCGATTAGCTGTACTATTTATGAAGTTTGCAATCTCTCCGGCGATTACAGCAGACTCCGTTGTTCGCAGATTATTAAAATTCCCATTATAATTAATTTTAATCTGCAACCAAATCGAAATGATAAATATCCTTAAAACGTACATTAAGGAATTCGAATTCATTAAGACCTGAGAAACAAAGGAACATAATGGTCATTATTACCATTATTACCATTGAATTGTTGCTGTTGCTATATATCAGTTAGCATTATTATTATTAATTGATTTATAAATTTATAGCAATATTTTTGAAAATAGTAAATAAATTTCTACAAAAATGGTAATAAAACAATGTTTTGCTTAAAATCGTCATATTTTTCTATAGTATTATCATCATTATTACCATTGAATTGTTGCTGTTACTATATATCAGTTAACATTGTATTCATCTGTAAGTTGGCAAACAGCAATCAACTGATAATAACTTTTAGACATTTAATAACAATAATTAGTTCAACATTATGCACAAGTTGCATCAATAATAGTAATAAGAATGTTCTTTTTCATTATTAAATTTTTTACATTGT
Source organism: Othius punctulatus (assembly GCA_951805005.1). Classification (NCBI taxonomy): domain Eukaryota; kingdom Metazoa; phylum Arthropoda; class Insecta; order Coleoptera; family Staphylinidae; genus Othius; species Othius punctulatus. Next base: position 37,595,257 of record OX638147.1, on the reverse strand, counting down.
TATTATCATTGATTATTACTACTGAATTGCTGTTGTCATTTGTTTAATAATTACATGAAATATATTATTTTATTACCATTATTACAGCTGCAATAATGTGTTTTTCAAAAAAGTATCAGATTTTTCATAGCATAATTATCATCAATTGTTATTAGTACTGAATTGCTGCCGTGATTTGTTTGGTAATAATTATTCTGAAAGTTTTTCTGACGGATATTTTCAAGTATACAGAGTATACCATAAATCTGGGACACAATATTTGGCTGTTGCATCGAATATTAAGATATACGTAAATAGTGTATACAATGATTATTAATAATAACTCGCCCAAATACACAAAACTGATATTTCAGCAGACTGTTACATCGAATATCGAGGTGTTACATAAATAACGTATACAATGATTATTAATAATAATAAAACTATCATACTATCAAACTAGTGTAAAATACCATTAATTTTAACATGTAATTGTAATTTCCTACCTACGTATTAGAATCTGGAATGTTGAAATAAAATGTTCAAAGGATGTAACATGGGTAAATTGCTAAATCTGATAACGCGCACATTCAGGAAATTTGCCTTCACACGTGTTAGTCTTGTCATTATAGTTATAACTAGGGATTACTCAAGCGTCTGATTAAACGTAAATTACCTGGCAACAAAGCACATTTTGATTGAAAAGCAAATTATACGTAATTAAGTTCAAGTGTAATACTTTCTTCAATTTTCTTCGTGATAATATCACAAAGCTTCAACGGGACTTAACCTCAAAAAGAAAACTAAATTAAAAGCTGTAATTGTAATTACTGGATTACCATGAGTAATTATGATATCAATTGATTTTTACTACCTTTTTGATTTTTATAATCTTTTTATAAAATTATTAATATTATTCTTATTAAATTTTGAAATTATCAAAAAACAAATAAATAAAACTTCAAATTAGACATCTATATCTTTCAAATTTCAAATCACAATTTAAATAACTTTAGGATATAGCTGTATACACATTAAATACATATGCCTCTGAAAATGTTTTTTTTTACTAATAGACTACTCTAAATCAGTATTCTGACGGCTAATAAACAAATTTTGATTAACGAACTCGTAACGAGCATGAATTTATATTAAGATGATTCATATTTGAGTGAGTAGTTAGAATGAGTACAGTACACATTACATATTACTCAATAAAATATGTTGACAGATCACCAGCATCACCTAAAAATTGCAGCACTTCCAGAATGTTCTGAAAAATGTTGCATGTTGTAGGTACTGTCTGTGAATGGACAGATTGATTTACTACACGATTGATGCATTTAATTGAAGAACATGAAATGTTTGCAATTCCAATTGCCGTTGATGTAAATAAAGCTGCCCAATTCACTGATGCCGTTATCTTTTTTTTTACATGAGAGATCTCGCCTAGAGCCCTATTTTACTCATGTCTTTGCGTGCAGTAATCGCAAAATCTGATGTCAGTACGGCGATAAAGATATTTCTTTACTAATAAGCTCTGTCATTATCGTACTCCGCACATTTGGTAAACGTATGTTTTGCAGACACAATTGGAAGTTTTAAGAAATAGCGAATTTCAATCATACAGGATCCTTGGTATGTACAGCCACGGACTCTAAGAATGACGCGTCCGTCCGTCCGATCAGTCTTTTATCCTTGTCTACCGTGCCCCATGCTAACGTGACCAGACAAGGATGGCAGACTGATCGAATGGCCAGACGCGTTATTCTTAGAGTTCGTGGCTGTACCTACCTTTGCCATAAAATGTAAATTTATTCTCCTGAAAATATCTGTGCTCGGGATAAGCATGTCAGCTTTAAACCGATTCAGATCTATTCAAGCGTTACTCATCTATTCAGATTGTTTAAAATTTACATGCAATAAAAGCGGGTGCATTTAAAAAAATGGCGTCTGTGTTGTGTAAAAAGTCTGGAATACATTAATCATTTCGAAAATTAAAAATATTTTAGAAAAATCGCCAAACTATTGTTTTCAAAAATACAAATTTTGTTAAAAATCTAAAATTTTGTCATTGTACAATAACATAAGCACATTGCAAGCCTCTTCCATTTTGTACGATGGCAGAACGTACATATGCTTACCAAATATGCGGCGGCCGACAATGACAGAGCCAATCGGAAAAGGCAGATCCTTCTCATCGCACTAACATTAGATTTTAGGATTACTGTATCCAAAAGAAAGAATTCTATTGTTTGTACATGCAAAAAACAAGTACTGTAGATAATTATATTGTTAGTACTTGCAATAAACAAGTACTGTTGAAAATGTTATTGTTCGTACATGCATTGAACAAGTACTGTGAAAAATTGGATTGTTAGTACTTGCAATGAACAAGTACTGTAGAAAATTCTATGGTTTGTACTTGCATTAAACAAGTACTGTAGAAAATAGTATTGTTTGTACCTGCAATACACAAGTACTGTAGAAAATAGTATTGTTTGTACTTGGAATAAACAAGTACTGTAGAAAATAGAATTGTTTGTACTTGCAATAAACAAGTACTGTGTACGTAGTACATGCAACAAACATGTACTCTGTACATAGTGTTCAAAGGTTAAGTGTGCAGCGTATGCACTTTAATGGTATTGGCGCATGTATTAGGAGAAATCTTGCGATTATATTGTTTGCACTTGGAATAAACAAGTACTGTAGAAAATTATATTGTGTGTACTTGCAACAAACAAGTACTGTGTACATTGTACTTGCAACACGCAAGTACTCTGTACATAGTTTTCAATGGTTAAGTGTGCAGCGTATGCACTTTAATGGTATTGGCGCATGAATTAAGAGAAAAATTGCGATAAGCACGACTACAATAAGGCGCATTAACGAGAATTCAAACCCTAATCGTTTATAGTGCATCTCCCAGAGTAAGAAATAGCGTCGACAGTACACAAATACATATATAGCGCACCTGAAAAAAAAACCCTACTTACTCAAGCGATGCACTTTTACTAATACTAATAAGAAGGGAAGAAAAATCTCAGTATAAGGGTGGATGTACATGCAACAAACAAGTATTGTATACATAGTATGTACTTGCAACAAACAAGTACTGTATACATAGTGGGTACTGGCAACAAGCAAGTACTGTATACATAGTATGTACTTGCAACAAACAAGTACTGTATACATAGTGGGTACTGGCAACAAGCAAGTACTGTATACATAGTATGTACTTGCAACAAACAAGTACTGTATACATAGTGGGTACTGGCAACAAGCAAGTACTGTATACATAGTATGTACTTGCAACAAACAAGTACTGTATACATAGTGGGTACTGGCAACAAGCAAGTACTGTATACATAGTATGTACGTGCAACAAACAAGTACTGTATACATAGTAAGTACTTGCAACAAGCAAGTACTGTAGGCGCAGTTTGTTGATTGGGCGCAAGGAGGCTGTATACATAGTGGGTACTGGCAACAAGCAAGTACTGTATACATAGTATGTACTTGCAACAAATAAGTACTGTATACATAGTAAGTACTTGCAACAAGCAAGTACTGTAGGCGCAATTTGTTGCATGGGCGCAAGGAGGCTGTATACATAGTGGGTACTGGCAACAAGCAAGTACTGTATACATAGTATGTACTTGCAACAAACAAGTACTGTATACATAGTGGGTACTGGCAACAAGCAAGTACTGTATACATAGTATGTACTTGCAACAAACAAGTACTGTATGCATAGTGGGTACTGGCAACAAGCAAGTACTGTATACATAGTATGTGCTTGCAACAAACAAGTACTGTATGCATAGTGGGTACTGGCAACAAGCAAGTACTGTATACATAGTATGTACTTGCATCAAACAAGTACTGTATACATAGTAAGTACTTGCAACAAGCAAATACTGTAGGCGTAGTTTGTTGCATGGGCGCAAGGAGGGACCCTAACAATGAAAGGAGGGAGTGCAGAAAAATTGTACTCACTTTGAGACGTCTTGGAGCTCTTCTCAAAAAAAGACCTACCTTGAAATTGACTTTTAAAGTTGTTTGGCGAAGATCCAGTACCCTGCAACTCCGAACTCCGAAAACAAATCGGAGTTCGAAATTTGACGGTGTGGCGCGGGCGGGGAAAGCACGAAACAAACGCAACATTCCCCAGGCTCAACCATACCCGAACTTTCGACACTACTACGCACTGGCTCTACTCTACAAGGGCAAACATTTATCGTCAGAAGGTAATCTGAACTGCTCAAGATACTTGCACTAATTATTTATTGCAAACAAACACTAAAAAGTATACGTTAGACTTGGGAAGGTAATCCCATAATTTAATCGCGAATTTAACACTTGCTGGAAGAAATTACACATTAGTTATTACGAAATGCTGCCACCAGACTTTAACCAAACCAAGGTTGGCCCTGAAGTGGTGGCAGAGACAAAAAAGGGTTAGAAATTGAGCCGTTGATTTTGAAAGTAGTCAAAGTGAAAAGTGGTTTGATTTTGAACGTCCATTTTATTCCTGAAAGTCTTTTAAGTTTTTTAAGTCCTGAAATATACAATGAATGTTGTCCTGTGCATATTTCTGGACTTTTCTTAATTTAAAAAGAAAATTGAATTACCCACTTTTCAAAATCAACGCCTCAATTAGGAAATTAGGAACTTAAACATGGTAGGAAATACTGCCACCAGACTTCAAGCAAACCAAGGTTTGCCCAGTTATGGTGGCAAAGGCAAAAAAGGATTGGGCATTGAGCCGTTGATTTTGAAAGTGTTGCACCAAAAAAGTTTTTTTTTTTAATTCAGTTAAGTATGAAATACACAAGGAATGTTGTCCCTTGTATATTTCTGGACTTTCCTCAATTTGCAAAAAAATTGACTTGATTCAAAATCAACGGCTCAATTAGGAAATTAGGAACACAAACATAAGATCACCTCACATGATTCACCTTGGGAAATTCTAGTTGCCCTGAAATAATGATGGCAAAATTTAAATCCATTGCACGTAACATTTTTGCTGCATTGAAGGGGTTAGAATAAAAAGTGCAATGTTTTTAATTTATGATACAAGTGCGTTTTGGGGAGATACTTATTTATAGGAATAATAAGGTTCCCGGTGGTTTTTAAATCACATAGCAATTGATCAGCAGAAATGTGATTGTGAAAGAAGGTTTACGAAAAAAAGGTATACATGCATTTGAGCAGTTTGAATTGAAATGTAACGGATACCTTTTTATTCTGACCCTTTCAATTGGTTTAAGGAATTGCATTAAATAAAGTCAGTAATTGCACCATTGCTTAAATGAATATCAATTTTGTTCAATTGATTGCAAGATACTGTTAATTAATGAGAGCATAGTTAACAGTTTGTAATGTGTGCAATTATTTTGTTTATTTTTAAAAATAGTCCCCATGTATCAACTTTGGGGAGAAAAATTTAATTCATTGAATCTGTATTATTGATTCATCGAGTTAATTTTAAAAATTGCGTGACACAAAGTTACATAGATCAGTAATTAAGAATTCATCGTGTAAATGTATAGCCATTTGATTCAAATGATTGCAAGATATAGTTAATTAATGAGGGAATTAATAAATTGAGGTGATATGTATTTAAGTGCAATGATTTGATGAATTTTGAAATTCAACTTCTACATTTGATCACAATAAATGCACCAATTTTGAATTTAAATTTACGGGATTTCAAAATGACTAGCCATTTATTCAATGTGGTATGAAACGTATTAAGCAGAAATGTACCTTATTTTTCTCCGGAATGATGAGTTCTCAGCGTCTTCAGGGAGAGAATGTGTCTGCTCCTCTTATACTGGAAGTAGTGAAAGTCTGCAAACGAAGAAGGGACTGCCAATTCTAGAAACATGTAATCATTAAGTCTTGTGGCTAAAAATATTGTAAATGGATTTGAAAATTTAGTGTATTCATGATACGTTTTAACTGTCTTATTATGAAGTGATGTTTAGTTACAGGGGATGCAAACAAAATATTTATTTATTGAGATGTAATGTAATGTAAAATTATATTACTGATGTCGTTCTTATCTAATTTATTTTTAATAAAGTGAGACCTGAATTTATTAAATTATTGCTATTATAAATGGTAAGTAATGATTGAATTCGTTTATAATTGGAGGTGTTAATTGGAGGTGTGAGCTCAGGTACAAGGACAGGTATCTGACCAATCAGGACACTGAGCACAGTTACATTTAAATTCAGTACATTTTAAACCATAAAGTGAAGAAGTATACTGTGCATTTCAAATGTATTTAATTAACAAAGGGGTGTTTGTAATGAAGTACGTATAAGGTACACTTGCAAGATATCACGTAAAATTTGCTTCATATAATCTGTATAATGCTTAGTTTTGGAAAAAATTATATACGTATATATCTACTCATGTACGTTTTCGTATGCGTGCATTTAGTTTACCCCAATTGTATGAACATTCCCGATTGTTATACGTAGTTATTAACATATGTATATTGCATTTAATATGTTCTGACATTATTAAATGCAATACACATCCATTGAAATGCCTAATAAATAATTCAAACGTACCTTGTAAAGAAATTGTCCGGCGTCTGCGCGGCAAATTCGCCGGCTTGAATCTTGCGCGTCGCCTGGAGATTTGTGCACCAATCGTATGCACTAACCCGAGATTTATACAGCATCCCGTGGGATGATTGGGACGTCCATGGACCCAAATCCTGGGTCCATGGTCCATAGTAAGCTCCATTTGGGCCCAACACAACACTTATATCATTTTAATTACCGCATTTGTGAATAATTAAGGAACGATGCGTGGATTCGCCCGGCTAAGAACACCGACTGAGGTCAAATCGGGCAGATCGTAACTCATCTGCGCATCCTCCATAAAACAGATAAGTGCATAAGTTGTGCACGTCTCTTGGCGTTCATCACGATGCTACGTGCGTATGATAAAGACAGAAACGCGATGCGGATGTCGCGCAGCATCCTAACTTCTTCGTCCCCGATTCTAAAAATAGAACTCATTAATATTCAAGGCACGAACGAAACAGATACAAGTACCAAAAAAAATGCATTGTTATATTAATTACAATGCACCGATTTAACAGGTCTGGACAAGATTGCGATCACGCTAATCGGCCACTAAGCGAATTGATGCACCGAAATGAATGTATTTACATACTATTGTTAGTGAATAAGCTACTTAATTGTTGTAATACTAATGCATAGAAATTAACTATTATGATATTACCATGCCAAATAAGAAACGTTGTGGTAATTAGACCTAGCAGTGGAAATATACAGTACGTATGGACTAATAACAACAACCACGTAATAATAATAATTCATTAGAAGGAATTAACAACCACGGCTTCGTAAGTGTGTCAGAAAAATTGATGGCGACGGTTATTAGTTATAGCAGCATCCACTGGCTGTTATTGGATAAGTACGTTATTTCTGAGAAACTAATCCATAGAAATGAATAGTTTTGATATCTTACTGTCAAATACGAAATTTCGTGTTATTTAAACATAGCTGCGGAAATGGGCCGTCCATATAGAAAAATAATAACATCATCGTAATAATAATAATTAATTAGAAGCGATTAATAAACACGGCTTCGTATGTATAGTTTTACCTCTATGAATTTCGCTACATGCGTGCCGGGTTCTTTAACGTGCACGTACAATTTAACAATACACGGAATCACCAGTTTCAGTTCCCCTCCAAAGGAACGCCTCTTTGGTAATCTTAAAATCAAAACATGTCATCTATTTTATTTCGTTTGCGTATTTAACGACGTTTTGCCTATTTCGGCTGCTATGGCTGATTACCGTCGCCAACGAGCGATCTACTACAGCTACGCTTTGGATTTAACTTTATAAATTTCACTTCGTGTGAGCCGGGCTCTTTAACGTGCACGCACAGTCTAACATTACACGCGACCGCCAGTTTCAGTTCCCCTCCGAAGGAACGCCACTGTGCTGTTTTATATAAATTTCGATGCATGCATGTCGGGTTATTTAACGTGCACGCACAATTTAACAGCACATGGGACCGCCAGTTTCAGTTCCCCTCCAAACAAACGCCTCTTTGATGTTAGATAAATTGAAAATCAAAATATGTTATCGATTTTGTTTAATTTGTGTATTTGATGACGTTTTGCCTATTTCTGCTGCTATGACTAATAACCATCGCCAACGAGCTATCCACTACAGCTACACTTTGGATTTCATCTTTATAAATTTCACTTCGTGTGAGCCGGGTTCTTTAACGTGCACGCACAGTCTAACATTACACGGACCGCCAGTTTTAGTTCCCCTCCGAGGGAACGCCTCTGTGCTGTTTTATATAAATTTTGCTGCATGCATGTCGGGTTATTTAACCTGCATGCACAATTTAACAGCACATGGGACCGCCAGTTTCAGTTCCCCTCCAAAGGAACGCCTCTTTGGTAATTTTAAAATAAAAACATGTTATCTATTTTATTTTATTTGCGTATTTAACGACGTTTTGCCTATGTCTGCTGCTATGACTAATTACCGTCGCCAACGAGCGATCCACGACAGCTACACTTTGGATTTCACCCTTACAAATTTCACTTCGTGCGAGCTGAGATCTTTAACGTGCACGCACAGTTTAACCGTTCACAGGACCGCCAGTTTCAGTTCCCCTTCAAAGTAACGCCACTTTGATGTATTATATAAAATTCGCTTCATGCCTGTAGGATTACTTAACGTGCACGCACAATTTAACAGTACACAGGACCGCCAGCTTCAGTTCCCCTCTGAAGGAACGCCACTTTCATGTTTTATATAAAGTTCGCTTCATGTCTCTAGGATAATTTAACGTGCACGTACGATTTAACAGGTCCTTGGATTCCATGGGAACATCAAAGTGGCATTCCTTTGGACGGTAACTGAAACTGGCGATCCCATGTACTGTTAAATCGTGCGTGCACGTTAAATAATCCTAGAGGCATGACGCGAACTTTATCATCAAAGTGGCCTTCCTTCGGAGAAGAACTGAAACTGGCGGTACTGTGTACTGTTAAATTGTGCATGCACGTTAAATAATCTTAGAGGGATGAAGTGAACTTTATATAAAACATCAAAGTGGCGTTCCTTCGGAGGGGAACTGGAACTGGCGGTCCCCTGTAATGTTAGACTGAGCGTGCACGTTAAAGAACCCGGCTCACACGAAGTGAAATTTATAAAGGTGAAAACCAAAGTGTGGCTGTAGTGGATAACTCGTTGGCGATGGTAATTAGTTATAGCAGGAGAAATAGGCAAAACGTCGTCAAATACACAAATAAAACAAAATCGATAACATATTTTGATTTTCAAATTATCTAACATCAAAGAGGCGTTCATTTGGAAGGGAACTGAAACTAGGGTTCCCATGTACTGTTAAATTATGCGTGCACGTTAAATAACCCGACATGCATGCAGCGAAATTTATGTAAAACAGCACAGTGGCGTTTCCTCGGAGGGGAACTAAAACTTACGGTCCCGTGTAATGTTAGACTGTGCGTGCACGTTAAAGAGCCCGGCTCACACGAAGTGAAATTTATAAAGGTGAAATCCAGAGTGTAGCTTGTAGTGGATAGCTCGTTGGCGCCGGTAATTAGTCATGGCAGCAGAAATAGGCAAAACGTCGTTAAATACACAAATAAAACAAAATCGATAACATATTTTGATTTTCAAATTATCTAACATCAAAGAGGCGACCGTTTGGAGGGGAATTGAAACTAGGAGTCCCATGTGCTGTTAAATTGTGCGTCCACGTTAAATACCTCGACATGCATGCAGCGAAATTTATGTAAAACAGCACAGTGGCGTTCCCCCGAGGGGAACTAAAACTGGCGGTCCCGTGCAATGTTAGACTGTGCGTGCACGTTAAAGAGACCGGCTCACACGAAATGAAATTTATAAAGTTAAATCCAAAGTGTAGCTGTAGTGGATCGCTCGTTGGCGACGGTAATTAGTCATAGCAGCCGAAATAGGCAAAACGTCGTTAAATACACAAACAAAATAAAATAGATAACATGTTTTGATTTTAAGATTACGAAAGAGGCGTTCCTTTGGAGGGGAACTGAAACTGGTGATCCCGTGTATTGTTAAATTGTAAGTGCACGTTAAAGGACCCGGCACGCATGTAGCGAAATTCATAGAGGTAAAACTATACCTACGAAGCCGTGATTATTAATCGCTTCTAATTAATTATTATCATTACGATGTTGTTATTATTTTTCTATATGGACGGCCCATTTCCGCGGCTATATTTAATTAACACGAAATTTCCTATTTAACAGTAAGATATCAAAACTATTCATATATATGCACTAGTTTCTCAGAAATAACGTACTTATCCAATAACAACCAGTGGATGCTGCTATGACTATTAACCGCCGCTATCAATTTTTCTGACACACTTACGAAGCCGTGGTTGTTAATTCCTTCTAATGAATTATTATTATTACGTGGTTGTTGTTATTAGTCCATACGTACTGTATATTTCCACTGCTAGGTCTAATTACCACAACGTTTCTTATTTGGCATGATAATATCATAATAGTTAATTTCTATGCATTAGTATTACAAGAATTAAGTAGCTTATTCACTAACAATAGTATGCAAATACATTCATTTCGGTGCATCAATTCGCTTGGTGGCCGATTAGCGCGATCGCAATCTTGTCCAGACCTGTTAAATCGGTGCATTGTAATTAATATAACAATGCATTTTTTTAGGTACTTGTATCTGTTTCGTACGTGACTTGAATATTAATGAGTTCTATTTTTAGAATCGGGGACGAAGAAGTTAGGACGCTGCGCGACATCCGCATCGCGTTTCTGTCTTTATCATACGCACGTAACATCGTGATGAACGCCAAGAGACGTGCACAACTTATGCACTTATCTGTTTTAGGGAGGATGCGCAGATGAGTTACGATCTGCCCGATTTGACCTCAGTCGGTGTTCTTAGCCGGGCGAATCCACGCATCATTCCTTAATTATTCAAAAATGCGGTAGTTGAAGTGATATAAATGTTGTGTTGGGCCTAAATGGAGCTTACCATGGACCATGGACCCAGGACTTGGTGCAATTGACGTCCCTATCATCCCACGGGAGGCTGTATAAATCTCAGGTAAGTGCATACGATTGGTGCACAAATCTCCATTTGCAAGCGCGAGATTCGAGCCGACGAATCCGGCGCCGGACAATTTCCTTACAAGGTACGATTAAAATATTTCTTAGGCATTTCAATGGATGTATATTGCATTTAATAATGTCAGAACATATTAAATGCAATATACATATGTTAATAACTACGTATACCAATCGGGAATGTTCATACAATTGGGGAAAACTAAATGCACGCATACGAAAACGTACATGAGTAGATATATACGTATATAATTTATTCCATAACATTACACAGATTATATGAAGTAAATTTTACGTGATATCTTGCAAGTGTACCTTATACGTATTTCATTACAAACACCCCTTTATTAATTAAATACATTTGAAATGCACAGTATACTTTTTCACTTTATGGTTTAAAACGTACTGAATTTAAATGTAACTGTGCTCAGTGTCCGGATTGGTCAGATACCTGTCCTTGTACCTGAGCTCACACCTCCAATTAACACCTCCAATTATACACGAATTCAATCATTACTTACCATTCATAATAGCAATAATTTAATAAATTCAGGTCTCACTTTATTAAATATGAATTACGACATCAGTAATATAATTTTACATTACATTACATCTCAATAAATAAATATTTTGTTTGCATCACCTGTAACTAAACATCACTTTATAACAAGAAAGTTAAAACGTATCATCAATACACTAAATATTCAAATCCATTTACAATATTGTTAGCCACAAGACTTAATGATTACATGTTTCCAGAATTGGCAGTCCCTTCTTCGTTTGCAGACTTCACTACTTCCAGTCTAAGAGGATCAGACACATTCTCTCCCTGAAGACGCTGAGGACTCATCATTTCGGAGAAAAATAAGGTACATTTCTGCTTAATACGTTTCAATACAATAATACCAGATTGAATAAATGGCTAATCATTTTGAAATCCCGTAAATTTAAATGCAAAATTGGTGCATTTATTCCGATCAAATGTAGAAGTTGAATTTCAGAATTCATCAAATAATTGCACTTAAATACATATCACCTCAATGTTATTAATTCCCTCATTAATTGCAATCATTTGAATCAAATGGCTATTCATTTACACGATGAATTCTTAATTACTGATCTATGTAACTTTGTGTCATGCAATTTTTAAAATTAATTCGATGAATCAATAATACAGATTCAATAAATTTAATTTTCTCTCTAAAGTTGATAAATGGGGACTATTTTTAATAATAAACAAAATAATTGCACATTACAAACTGTTAACTATGCTCTCATTAATTAACAGTATCTTGCAATCAATTGAACAAAATTGATATTCATTTACGCAATGATGCAATTACTGAGTTTATTTAATGCAATTTCTTAAACCAATTGAAAGGGTCAGAATAAAAAAGGTATCAGTTACATTTAAATTCAAACTGCTCAAATGCATGTATACCTTTTTTTCGTAAACCTTCTTTCACAATCACATTTCTGCTGATCAATTGCTATGTGATTTAAAAACCACTGGGAACCTTATTATTCCCATAAATAAGTATCTCCCCAAAACGCACTTGTATCATAAATTTAGAACATTGCACTTTTTTTTCTAACCCGTTCAATGCAGCAAAAATGTTACGTGCAATGAATTTAAATTTTCCCATCATTATTTCAGGTCAACTAGAATTTCCCAAGGTGAATCATGTGAGGTGATCTTATGTTTGTGTTCCTAATTTCCTAATTGAGCCGTTGATTTTGAATCAAGTCAATTTTTTGCAAATTGAGAAAAGTTCAGAAATATACAAGGGACAGCATTCCTTGTGTATTTCATTACTTAATTGCATTAAAAAAGAAAACTATTTTTGGTGCAACACTTTCAAAATCAACGCCTCTATGCCAAATCCTTTTTTGCCTTTGCCACCACTACTGGGCAAACCTTGGTTTGCTTGAAGTCTGGTGGCAGTATTTCCTACCATGTTTAAGTTCCTAATTTCCTAATTGAGCCGTTGATTTTGAAAGTTGGGTAATTCAATTTTCTTTATATATTAAGAAAAGTCCAGAAATATGTAAAGGACAACATTCCTTGTGTATTTAAGGACTTAAAAGACTTAAAAGACTTTCAGAAATAAAATGGACGTTTAAAACAAACCACTTTCCACCTTGACTACTTTCAAAATCACGGCTCAATTCTTAACCCTTTTTTGTCTCTGCCACCACTTCAGGGCCAACCTTGGTTTGGTTGAAGGCTGGTGGCAGCATTTCGTAATAACTAATGTGTAATTTCTTCCAGCAAGTGTTAAATTCGCGATTAAATTATGGGATTACCTTCCCAAGTCAAACGTATACTTTTTAGTGTTTGTTTGCAATAAATAATTAGTGCAAGTATCTTGAGCAGTTCAGATTACCTTCTGACGATAAATGTTTGCCCTTGTAGAGTAGAGCCAGTGCGTAGTAGTGTCGAAAGTTCGGGTATGGTGGAGCCGGAGGATTGTTGCGTTTGTTTCGTGCTTTCCTCACCCGCGACCACACCGTCAAATTCCGAACTCCGATTTGTTTTCCGAGTTCGGGGTTGCAGGGTACTGGATCTTCGCCAAACAACTTTAAAAGTCAATTTCAAGGTAGGTCTTTTTTTGAGAAGAGCTCCAAGACGTCTCAAAGTGAGTACAATTTTTCTGCACTCCCTCCTTTCATTGTTAGGGTCCCTCCTTGCGCCCATGCAACAAACTGCGCCTACAGTACTTGCTTGTTGCAAGTACTTACTATGTATACAGTACTTGTTTGTTGCAAGTATGTACATACTATGTATACAGTACTTGCTTATTGCCAGTACCCACTATGTATACAGTACTTGTTTGTTGCAAGTAAATACTATGTATACAGTACTTGCTTGTTGCCAGTACCCACTATGCATACAGTACTTGTTTGTTGCAAGTACATACTATGTATACAGTACTTGCTTGTTGCCAGTACCCACTATGTATACAGTACTTGTTTGTTGCAAGTACATACTATGTATACAGTACTTGCTTGTTGCCAGTACCCACTATGTATACAGCCTCCTTGCGCCCATGCAACAAATTGCGCCTACAGTACTTGCTTGTTGCAAGTACTTACTATGTATACAGTACTTGTTTGTTGCAAGTACATACTATGTATACAGTACTTGCTTGTTGCCAGTACCCACTATGTATACAGCCTCCTTGCGCCCATGCAACAAACTGCGCCTACAGTACTTGCTTGTTGCAAGTACTTACTATGTATACAGTACTTGTTTGTTGCAAGTACATACTATGTATACAGTACTTGCTTGTTGCTAGTACCCACTATGTATACAGCCTCCTTGCGCCCATGCAACAAACTGCGCCTACAGTACTTGCTTGTTGCAAGTACTTACTATGTATGCAGTACTTGTTTGTTGCAAGTACATACTATGTATACAGTACTTGCTTGTTGCCAGTACCCGCTATGTATACAGTACTTGTTTGTTGCAGGTACATATTATGTATACAGTACTTGCTTGTTGCCAGTACCCACTATGTATACTGTACTTGTTTGTTGCAAGTACAAACTATGTATACAATACTTGTTTGTTGCATGTACACCCACCTTTATACTTTGATCTTTCTTCCCTTCTTATTAGTATTAGTAAAAGTGCATCGCTTGAGTAAGTAGGGTTTTTTTTTCAGGTGCGCTATATATGTATTTGTGTACTGTCGACGCTATTTCTTACTCTGGGAGATGCACTATAAACGATTAGGGTTTGATTTCTCGTTAATGCGCCTTATTGTAGTCGTGGTTTTCGCAATTTTTCTCTTAATACTTGCGCCAATATCATTAAAGTGCATACGCTGCACACTTAACCATTAAAAACTATGTACAGAGTACTTGCGTGTTGCAAGTACAATGTACACAGTACTTGTTTGTTGCAAGTACACACAATTGAATTTTCTACAGTACTTGTTTATTGCAAGTGCAAACAATATAATCGCAAGATTTCTCTTAATATATGCGCCAATACCATTAAAGTGCATACGCTGCACACATAACCTTTGAACACGATGTACAGAGTATATGTATGTTGCATGTACTACGTACACAGTACTTGTTTATTGCAAGTACAAACAATACTATTTTCTACAGTACTTGTTTATTCCAAGTACAAACAATACTATTTTCTACAGTACTTGTGTATTGCAGGTACAAACAATCCTATTTTCTACAGTACTTGTTTAATGCAAGTACAAACCATATAATTTTCTACAGTACTTGTTCATTGCAAGTACTAACAATACAATGTTCTACAGTACTTGTTCAATGCACGTACGAACAATAACATTTTCTACAGTACTTGTTTATTGCAAGTACTAACAATATAATTATCTACAGTACTTGTTTTTTGCATGTACAAACAATAGAATTCTTTCTTTTGGATACAGTAATCGTAAAATCTAATGTCAGTGCGATGAGCAGGATCTGCCTTTTCCGATTGGCTCTGTCATTGTCGGCCGCCGCATAATTGGTAAGCATATGTACGTTCTGCCATCGTACAAATTGGAAGAGGGTTGCAATGCCCTTATGTTATTGTTCAATGACAAAAATTTTAGATTTATAACAAAATTTGTATTTTTGAAAACAATTGTCTGGCGATTTTTCTAAAATATTTTTAATTTTCGAAATAATTAATGTATTCCAGACTTTTTACACAATACAGACGCCATTTTTTTAAATGCACCTGCTTTCATTGCATATAAATTTTAAACAATCTGAATAGATGAGTGACTCTTGAATAGATCTGAATAGGTTTAAAGCTGTCATGCTTATCCGAGCACAGATATTTTCAGGAGAATAAATTTACATTTTATGGCAAAGGTAGGTACAGCCACGGACTCTAAGAATGATGCGTTTGTCCATTCGATCAGTCTTCCTTGTCTGGTCACGGTAGCACGGGGCACGGTAGACAAGGATAGAAGACTGATCGGACGGACGGACGCGTCATTCTTAGAGGCCGTGGCTGTACATACCAAGGATCCTGTATGATTGAAATTCGCTATTTTTTAAAACTTCCAATTGTGTCTGAAAAACATACGTTTACCAAATGTGCGGAGTCCGATAATAACAGAGCTTATTGGTAAAGAAATATCTTTCTCGCCGTACTGATATCAGATTTTGCGATTACTGCACGCAAGGACATGAGTAAAATAGGGCTCTAGGCGAGATCTCTCATGTAAAAAAAAAGATAACGGCATCAGTGAATTGGGCAGCTTTATTTACATCAACGGCAATTGGAATTGCAAACACTTCATGTTCTTGAATTAAATGTATCAAACGTGTTGTAAATCAATCTGTCCATTCACAGACAGTACCTACAACATGCAACATTTTTCAGAACATTCTGGAAGTGCTGCAATTTTTAGGTGATGCTGGTGATCTGTCAACATATTTTATTGAGTAATATGTAATGTGTACTTCTGTACTCATTCTAACTACTCACTCAAATATGAATCATCTAATTATAAATTCATGCTCGTTACTAATTCGTTAATCAAAATTTGTTTATTACGCCGTCAGAATACTGATTTAGAGTAGACTATTAGTACAAAAAAAACAGCTTCAGAGGCATATGTATTTAATGTGTATACAGCTATATCCTGAATTTATTTGAATTGTAATTTGAAATTTGAAAGATGTAGGTGTTTAATTTGGAGTTTTATTTATTTGTTTTTTGCTAATTTCAAAATTTAATAAGTATAATATTAATAATTTTATAAAAAGATTATAAAAAGCGAAAAGGTAATAAAAATCAATCGATATAATTATTCATGGTAATCCAGTGATTACAATTACAGCTTTTAATTTAGTTTTCTTTTTGCGGTGAAGTCCCGCTGAAGCTTTGTGATATTATCACGAAGAAAATTGAAGAAAGTATTACACTTGAACTAATTACGTATAATTTGCTTTTCAATCAAAATGTGCTTTGGTGCCAGGTAATTTACGTTTAATCAGACGCTTAAGTAATCCCTAGTTATAACTATAATGACAAGACTAACACGTGTGAAGGCAAATTTCATGAATGTGTGGGTTATCAGATTTAGCAATTTACCGATGTTACATCCTTTAAACATTTTATTTCAGCATTCCAGATTCTAATACGTAGGTAGGAAATTATAATTACATGTTAAAATTAAATGGTATTTTACACTAGTTTGATAGTATGCTAGATTTATTATTATTAATAATCATTGTATTCGTTATTTATGTAACAACTCGATATTCGATGTAACAGTCTGCTGAAATATCAGTTTTGTGTATTTGGGCGAGTTATTATTAATAATCATGGTATACACTATTTACGTATATGTTGATATTCGATGAAACTACTAAATATTGTGTCCCAGATTTATGGTACACTCTGTATACTTGAAAATACCCGTCAGATAAATTTTCAGAATAATTATTACCAAACAAATCACAGCAGCAATTCAGTACTAATAACAATTGATGATAATAATGCTGTGAAAAATCTGATACTTTTTTGAAAAACACATTATAGCAGCAGAAATAATGGTAATAAAATAATATATTTCATGTAATTATTAAACAAATGACAACAGCAATTCAGTAGTAATAATCAATGATAATAAAAATGTAAAAAATAATAATAAAAAAGCACATTTTTATTACTATTATTGGTGCAATTTTTGCATAATGTTGAATAATGCATGAAATGTCTAAAAGTTATTATCAGTTGATTACTGATTGCCAACTTACAGATGAATTACAATGTTAACTGACAGATAGCAACAGCAACAATTCAATGGTAATAATGATGATAATACTATAGAAAAATATGACAATTTTAAGCAAAACATTGTTTTATTACAATTTTTTGTAGAAATTGATTCACTATTTTCAAAAATATTGCTATTAATTGATAAATCAATTAATAATAATAATGCAGCAGTAATAATGGTAATAAAATTATATATTTCATGTAATTAAATGACAGCAACAATTCAGTAGTAATAATTAATGATAATTAAAATGTACAAAAATTAATAATGAAAAAGAATATTCTTATTACTATTATTGATGCAATTTGTGCATAATGTTGAACTAATTATTCTTATTAAAAGTCTAAAAGTTATTATCACTTGAAATTTTCAGAAATTTCAGTACCAGATAACCAATACTTGTCAATTTGGAAAGTTAATAACTCGATTTTCTCACCTATTTAAGACATTCTCTCTGTCAAATTTACAGAGGATATACCTTCAGGCATATTGTATTCAAATCTGATTATTATTTCGAATATCAAATTATTTCGTGTGCAAACGAATTGTATTTGTGAGTGTTTTCGAAATGAAATGTACTTTTGGAAATCGCTGGTTTAGATAGTGAATACAGCGAACGTGAATTAAACGATGTATGATGTATGTAATCGGATTTGTCATTATTTATTGATCCCCATATTTCGGTGCAATAAAATTATGATTGCCGATGATAGTGTGTTAACGGGCAGCTGCGTTGATCGCGTATTCTGAATGGCAAAAGCGAATTGAATCGCCCGCATAAATTCCGCCGATATTTTTAAGGGAGCGATAATTTATTGCGTTGTTGTCACGAACAATGCACCAACAATATATTCATATTTGCGCACAGTTTCCATTAATGCGCATCAAATAAATCACGTTTTAAAATAAATTCCATCTCCAGCGGCGACAAGAATAAGTAATAATTAATAACGTCCGCCCGGCTCAGGCTTAAGGACTATAGGGACCATAAATCTGTCTGTTTCACGCCGGTGTTTGATTTGAAGAGGAAATTAATCGATGCAAATTAAGATTTAGCTGCCGAAAATCCACCGGAGAGACGGTTTTTACGTCCAAATGAAGCGATTACGTTGTGTGGCTAAGTGGAAGTGGATATATCGCAACAGTGACCGATCACGTCAATTGGTAATTAAATAACGCCATTTCGTGCGGAAATGCGATACTGCTAATTGCCGCTGTGTGAGGATTATAATACTCGACTGCAATTCGTTGCTGTCTAAACGACCAAAATGTTCACAACCATTCGCATGCATTATTAATAACGGCACACAAAGCACACTCGTTCTGCACAAACAATGACACACGCCCCAAAATTCATCTATTCATATATATCATGCCAATCTCTACGTACAAAAAAAAATTAAGTCCATACAATTTGTTTTGCTACGATTAATAGAAACGATAAGTTTGTTAGAATTTTTTGCAAAAACTTTATACTGAGATGCAAATTGAAGGTTTTGAGCAATAATTAAAGTTTCGACTTACTTAGAGACAAACAGATGCAAAACATTGATTACAACGTGAAATTGAGACCGACGAGAAATTCATTTCCAATGGAAACTATCAACCTTATAGATAAGTGGGCATTAACGTAATTCTTGGCGGTGCAGGGGTGCTGTAACTTAATTTGGGCTAATGACACGATTATCAAGAGCAGCGCGAGGATTAATTCGGAACGGCATAACTTCGAAGTAACACTGCAAATCGATCCGGATGTGCCTAATCCTCGGCTTATATTACATCACCGCCCCATCAAATTTTTCGTAAGTGCACTCCCCAGTTGGCAGTTGCCCCGTATAACTTCCTGGGGCGCGCGTTTACGCGTTCAGAATGCGGTTCCGTAATCTAGAAGTCGTATGCATGCACAGTTCTGGATTGAAATTCCGTCGATACTGGCATAACCCGATTCCGCCAATCGATAAATATACTAAGCCACCTGAAAACTAGATTTTTTTAACCAATAGATAAGTAACAGGATGAGATAAAACAACTTCCTCTAAAATCATTGACTACACAATTTCCAAAAATAAGTTAGGTTAGAGTAGTTAAGCTGGGAGAGTTCTAGACCACCCCATGCAAAGATTTCGATTAAATTAATTCGCACTTTTAATTCGCGGATTTAATCGACGTTCAAATCGCCGCGGGGGGTGATCTAGAACTCTCACAGCTTAACTACTGGTTAGGTTTATAAGTATGCTGAGCCACCTGAGAACAATATTTTTTTAACCAATAGATAACTAACAGGATGAGATGAAACAACTTCCTCTAAAATCATTGACGACACAATTACCAAAGATAAGTTAGGTTAGGTTCATAAGTTTGCTGAGCCACCTGAGAACAATAATTTTTGTCGCAAACTTTGTCGCCACTCGACGCACTGAAATTTCTGAAAATTTATTTGTCTGAAATTTTGTTGCCAGATTTGTGTACAGTATGCCTATAGATAAGTCCTCTGAAAATTTGACTACAAGTACATCTCAAATAAGTGAGAAAAGCGCGATCTTAACTTAACCTAGAAAACCTTAATGGGATAATAATATTACACTAGTATTTAGATTATATATAGCGAATATATTATATGATGTACTCCGAAACTGTAATATTAGGGCATAAAAACGAGCGAGTTATGGTACAATTAGAAAAATAATTTTCAATGCAATTAACCAAGCAATCAAAATAATTACATATTCTAATGCGAGCATCAATATTCATCTCGGTAATTAAAAACATCAGAAACAGATTTGGCATGTACATAGCCGCCTGCTACTTAAATTTTAATTAAGAAGACGGCATTTCCAATTAGAAGCGCGAGTTCCAGCTTTGTTTGGCAGCAAAAAGATTTTATAATATTAACGTTTCATAACTTGCTTGTTAGTGAAATAAGAAAAAGTTTGAAACCGACGACATCGGAATGGTGGCTGGAACTTAAATGGTATACCGGCCGACTGGTTATGCATTTTAATACCACTGACACTGCTGGGCCCCCCTGCCACATTCAGGGGCTGATGAATATGCGGATATGCGTCTCGCGGGGGCGGCGGATTTTAAATTGAACCTGAAAAACCGGACACTTCTAACCGGCGAAGTGATAAAGCAGGAACTTCGTGTATAACATTCCATTATTGCGCTGGTAAACTGTACAAAGCTTTAAACTCTCTGTCTAGTTAATATGTGTAAATGAAAATATATTCAAGGGGATAGTCCGAGAATACGGAGCATACAGTACTGAAAAAACGTTCATGAAACATTCACATACAAGTAGCATTAAACAAAAATCTATCTTTCTGCACTGACAGGTACTGAAATTTCAGAAAATTTCTTATTTGCCAATTTGATATTAGATTAGTGTACAGTACACCTGAAACTGTTTCTGCTGAAAATTTGACAAAGTTTCAGTATTAAATAAGGGCGAAAATCAAACACTTATCTTTCAGCACTGACAGGTATGGGTTAGCTATTACTGAAATTTCTGAAAATTTATTATTTGCAAATTTGATATTAGATTAGTGCACAGTACATCTGAAACTAATCATGCTGAAAATTTGACAAAGTTTCAGTATTAAATAAGGGCGAAAATCAAACACTTAACTTTCTGCACTGACAAGTATGGGTTAGCTATTACTGAAATTTCTGAAAATTTATTATTTGCAAATTTGATACTAGATTAGTGTATAGTACACCTGAAACTAATTCTGCTGAAAATTTGACAAAGTTTCAGTATTAAATAAGGGCGAAAATCAAACACTTATTTTTCTGCACTGACAGGTATGGGTTAGCTATTACTGAAATTTCTGAAAATTTATTATTTGCAAATTTGATATTAGATTAGTGTACAGTACACCTGAAACTAATTCTGCTGAAAATTTGACAAAGTTTCAGTATTAAAAAAGGGCGAAAATCAAACACTTATCTTTCTGCACTGACAGGTATGGGTTAGCTATTACTGAAATTTCTGAAAATTTATTATTTGCAAATTTGATATTAGATTAGTGTACAGTACACCTGAAACTAATTCTGCTGAAAATTTGACAAAGTTTCAGTATTAAATAAGGGCGAAAATCAAACACTTATCTTTCTGCACTGACAGGTATGTGTTAGCTATTACTGAAATTTCTGAAAATTTATTATTTGCAAATTTGATATTAGATTAGTGTACAGTACACCTGAAACTAATTCTGCTGAAAATTTGACAAAGTTTCAGTATTAAATAAGGGCGAAAATCAAACACTTATATTTCTGCATTGACAAGTATAGGTTGGCTATTACTGAAATTTCTGAAAATTTATTATTTGCAAATTTGATATTAGATTAGTGTACAGTACACCTGAAACTAATTCTGCTGAAAATTTGACAAAGTTTCAGTATTAAATAAGGGCGAAAATCAAACGCTTATCTTTCTGCACTGACAAGTATGGGTTAGCTATTACTGAAATTTCTGAAAATTTATTATTTGCAAATTTGATATTAGATTAGTGTACAGTACACCTGAAACTAATTCTGCTGAAAATTTGACAAAGTTTCAGTATAAAATAAGGGCGAAAATCAAACACTTATATTTCTGCATTGACAA
Source organism: Othius punctulatus (assembly GCA_951805005.1). Classification (NCBI taxonomy): domain Eukaryota; kingdom Metazoa; phylum Arthropoda; class Insecta; order Coleoptera; family Staphylinidae; genus Othius; species Othius punctulatus. The sequence continues at coordinate 37,572,706 of OX638147.1, read as the reverse complement.
GTATAGGTTGGCTATTACTGAAATTTCTGAAAATTTATTATTTGCAAATTTGATATTAGATTAGTGTACAGTACACCTGAAACTAATACTGATGAAAATTTGACAAAGTTTCAGTATTAAATAAGGGCGAAAATCAAACACTTATCTTTCTGCACTGACAAGTATGGGTTAGCTATTACTGAAATTTCTGAAAATTTATTATTTGCAAATTTGATATTAGATTAGTGTACAGTACACCTGAAACTAATTCTGCTGAAAATTTGACAAAGTTTCAGTATTAAATAAGGGCGAAAATCAAACACTTATCTTTCTGCACTGACAGGTATGGGTTAGCTATTACTGAAATTTCAGAAAATTTATTATTTGCCAATTTGATATTAGATTAGTGTACACTACACCTGAAACTAATACTGCTGAAAATTTGACAAAGTTTCAGTATTAAATAAGAGCGAAAATCAAACACTTATCTTTCTGCACTGACAGGTATGGGTTAGCTATTACTGAAATTTCTGAAAATTTATTATTTGCAAATTTGATTTCAGATTAGTGTACACTACACCTGAAACTAATACTGTTGAAAATTTGACAAAGTTTCAGTATTAAATAAAGGCGAAAATCAAACACTTATCTTTCTGCATTGACAGGTATGGGTTAACTATTACTGAAATTTCTGAAAATTTATTATTTGCAAATTTGATATTAGATTAGTGTACAGTACACCTGAAACTAATTCTGCTGAAAATTTGACAAAGTTTCAGTATTAAATAAGGACGAAAATCAAACACTTATCTTTCTGCACTGACAGGTATGGGTTAGCTATTACTGAAATTTCAGAAAATTTATTATTTGCAAATTTGATATTAGATTAGTGTACAGTAGGTCAATTTTCCGATTCAAAATCTATAAAATTCTAAGCTTCAGCTGTGAAAATCTGTCAATTTTTCAATAGAAACTGCCCGAATCAGGTAAAAGTTGCAACTTTCGATATTCCAGTGTTAAAATGTAAAGATCCATCAGATGCTAAGTGCTAATGTCCACATATGTTAAATTTTCAATGAAAACCGCTGAAATCTGCCAAGTCTATGACTTGCAACTGTTAACGTGTGCCAAATTTTAAGCTTCAACTATGAAAATCTGTCAATTTTTCAATAGATACTGCCCGAATCTGTTAAAATTTGCAAGTTTCGGTATCCAAGTTAAAATGTAAACATTCATCAGATTTTTAAGTACAAATGTCCACATATGTTAAATTTTCAGGTAAAACTGTTGAAATCTGTCAAATTTATGACTTGGAACTGTTAAAATGTGCCAAATTTTAAGCTTCAGCTGAGAAAATCTGTCTATTTTTCAATAGAAACTGCCCGAGTCAGTGAAAAGTTGCAACTTTTGATATTCCAGTATTAAAATGTAAACATCCATCAGATTTTTAAGTGCAAATTTCTACATATGTTAAATTTTCAGTTAAAACTGATGAAATTTGTCAAATCTATGACTTGGAACTGTTAAAATGTGCCAACTTTTAAGTTTCAGCTGTGAAAACCTGTCAGTTTTTCAATAGGTACTGTCAAAAATGTGCCTATTTTTGATATTACATCCGATCAGATCAGATCGAAATATCCATCAGATTTCTAACTGCAAATGTCCACATATGTTAAATTTTCAGTTAAAACTGTTGAAATCTGTCAAATCTATGACTTGGAACTGTCAAAATGTGCCAAATTCTAAGTTTCAGCTGTGAAAACCTGTCAGTTTTTCAATAGGTACTGTCAAAAATGTGCCTATTTTTGATATTACATCCGATCAGATCAGATCGAAATATCCATCAGATTTCTAACTGCAAATGTCCACATATGTTAAATTTTCAGTTAAAACTGTTGAAATCTGTCAAATCTATGACTTGGAACTGTCAAAATATGCCAAATTCTAAGTTTCAGCTGTGAAAACCTGTCAGTTTTTCAATAGGTACTGTCAAAAATGTGCCTATTTTTGATATTACATCCGATCAGATCAGATCGAAATATCCATCAGATTTCTAACTGCAAATGTCCACATATGTTAAATTTTCAGTTAAAACTGTTGAAATCTGTCAAATCTATGACTTGGAACTGTCAAAATGTGCCAAATTCTAAGTTTCAGCTGTGAAAACCTGTCAGTTTTTCAATAGGTACTGCCAAAAATGTGCCTATTTTTGATATTCCAGTGTTAAGATTTAAAAATCTCATATGATTAATTTCAATAGTCCATATACAGGGTGATTCGAAAGGTGTTGTTCAAAGTTTATGATTTCACAGGGCACCCCTGCCTTAAATTATATATATATATATATATATATATATATATATATATATATATATATATATATATATATATATATATATATTTATGAAATTAGATGACTCTTGTACACTTTTAATTAAATTTTGTAATTATGAAATTCAAATGTGCACGTAATCGCTCTGGTATATTCATATAATCTTATTTTACTATGAGTTTGTATTTATTTTAGGTTTGATATCCGCCGATAATATTTAATTAAAAAAAGTTGAATCAAATTGTATGCAAAACTCGCAACAGCGAGATTTGTTATTGAATCCTATTTATTTTTGCAGCATTGACACGATGTTGTACTAGATGAAAAAACATGCAATTTAATTCATTTTATTTCAGTGATAAAAAATATTTTATATAGGGACAATTTTTAGTCGAACGAAATTGTATCCTCAATGGGGACAACTTTGATTACTTACTTGCCTTTGATGTGGGCATTCATGTATTTCCATGGTTACTATAAAACCCACAATATGCGAGCCGAAAAGGTTGATTTAAACGTGCAGGTAAAATATGCAAATCTTATAAAGGCCGCGATTAACTCGGTTTAAATTTTTCACCCTGGAAAATGTCGTCGAGGTTAATTTTGATTCAAATTTATATACACATATGTCCCCGCGCAATATTTACACGTTAATCTCGCCAAATCATAGAATATATCGACGTACATACGTCATTAGTGAAACTCATTAAAATTGGAACCGCCTGTGTGCCACGTAAAAGTTTAGCAACTCCACGGGATTTTGCGCCTTCGGTGATTGGCGAAGTTCTCGGGGTTTCGTTATATATGAAAAAATAAATAATTCTTGAAAAAAAAACGTTAATATATCTGGCCGAACGACGTTTACACGTGTGTTCCATGTGTGTGCCATATTTGCTCGATGTATGCGAATCCGGAGATGCTATCGTTTGCACAGGAGGTAAGTGGACATAATAGAGGGCAGACAGAGCCTTTATTAAAATCCCTCGCTATAATAAAACGCATGATGGATTACACCATGATCAAGACACCAAAACGTAATTTATATGACAGGTTTTACGCAAAGATCATTTTATCGGTCTACTCTCACAATAAACTAGTGCTGACACCAAAAGTGGTGTCAACTTTTACGCTTGTCAGTAATACACTGTTCAAGATGCAAATCATAGATGTTGCTGAAATATTTCGTGGATGCAATAATTTAAAACTATTTGTTTTCAAATATCATCATTTCTCATTATTTTGTTAAAACTAGTTGGAAAAGTTGAAACCACTTTCTTGAACGCTCTGTATATGCAATTTCCGACTTCATCACCAAATCTATAGGTTGTTATTAAAATCTCGTTCCCAAAGCGGGCAATTAATTTCCGAATTCGAATGTCGCTCAGGGAAGTAAGTTGATAGAAAATTACGAGTATATAAAACATATGGAAGTCAATACAAAATAGGCACTTCCGAGTTCGATATGAAAAGGTATTGACAAAGCATTCCGTCGATTAGTTGTATTAGTTGCAAAATGTTATTTACTAACGCTGAGGGGATTGCATCCTCGGTTGTGTATCAGTAGATAGGCTAGGACAGTTCTGGGTCATTTTCCCATAAGGTTTACATGGGGGGAGGGGGGTGTAAATTCACATTTCCCACACCCTGTGTATTTAGCCGAAGTCAGTGAGCCGATTTTGCACCCCATCTAAATTCACATTTCTCACCCCCTGCAAAACTCGAGCGTAATTAATAAATTCAAGATGGCGGCTCAATTCAAATATTCAAAATGGTGACTCCCACGCAGATATTAGACGGCCCAACATACACATCGCTAATAAGGGACTTCACATATCTCACCCCCTGCAAAACTCGCTCGTAATTAATAAATTCAAGATGGCGGCTCAATTCAAATATTCAAAATGGTGACTCCCACGCAGATGTTAGGCGGCCCAATATACACATCGCTGATAAGGGACGAAGTCGACGACTATAAGTCCACAGGGGGTGAGAAATGTGAATATAGACCCCTATGTAAACCTTATGGGAAAATGACCCGAAACTGTCCTAGCCTATCTACTTGTATCTTTACACATTCAGGCGGAAATCAAAAATCTTCACGTAACACGTAACATTTATCTGATTTGGGTCGCATTATTATGTGGCCCGAAATATTTCATATCCAGTATGAACGATCCTTAAAAGCTTTTGGCTTACGCCGCGACTGAAATATATAGCCTCCAACTTATCACGTACATCGACTCACGGGAGTTTTGGAAGAGAAAAATTCTACGTGGAAGTAAACAGTGGGCCTAGATACCTGCTTTGTGCGCTAAGAATGAATGATGGCAGGCCAGACAGGCGAATACTTTCGCTGGGAAATTCAATTGTAATTAATGTGGATGATTGTGATTAATAGGAAATCAATGGGATCAGTGTACAGGTCAATCAAGCCGCGCCGGGATTAAGCCTAATAAAGTAGAGATAATTTATAACTTACGAGAGATTGAACTGACGCCTCAAGATATAGATTTAATGAACGATTTAGAACAATGGGGGAGTCTCTTCATGGCGTTGTAATCAGGAAGTTCGTACTAATAGGATTGCTATCAATTCCTAACTAACGGCATTCACTCGTAAACACATCCTTAGATTATCGCCAGTCATAGTCTATATAAATTGTTAAGGCATTTTTATCACCTCCCTACCTATCGATTATCTCATATCCGATCAACGCACATAACAACGGATATTGGACTCTTGCTCGCTTTTATTTCATACTCCGATTATATATTGCTCTCGATTAATAAATACTCAGTAAATGGTTATTGCATTACACGGGGATTAAAATATTATCGTAATTTTTATTACCATTTTACCAAATTATTGGCGCTTTTAATTTTAAGCCATCCACTTATTACAAAATTATATCAAATTCCAAAAAAATCAAAAACAATCCGATCTCAAAGATGGCCCAATTTTGACAGATTCAGGCAGTATCTATTGGAAAATTTTTAAGATAAGATAAATAAGTTAAGATAAGGTTCAATCAAAATGGCACTTATTATTATAGAATTATTATTATTATACAATGTAAGCAGTAAACTCACATACAGTAAGTACATTTGTAATATAACAGGTTTAATTACAAATCGCCAATTACATTTGTTACCATAAAAGATAATTATGAAAGATACTAATTGTATGTACTAATGGAAGGTTGCAGGTTAGATGGAATTTGGTAATAGATTTCATTATGGCAATACGACTTTATGGGATTTAATAATGAAGCTATTTACTGGCCTTTGTAACGGTTCAGAAACGTCTTTGGCAGAAACTGCATTTTAATAATTAATTGGCGTATAGACCTGCACTGTAGACGACCGTACTCGCACCTTTTTTTGTTGTGGTGACGCGTTTCCCATATGTGTGCGATTTTTAAATTCGCCGGTGAGACGCCGCCATAGAGGCAGAATTCAGCTACCTTGCGTGCAGTACGGAAGTGCCAGAAGAACCGTTGTAATAGGTGTACCACCATCCGGTTTCCGGGATAATCAACGGGGACTCAGTTAACCACCCTTGAGGGGATTGAGGCACCAGGTACAGGGCAAGGAACTATCCATACGCTCATAACATCTGAGCGTTTTTTTGTTACGGGGTAAGGGCTAAGTAGCTCAGCCAACCCGTTCTTGGCTGGAGGCAGCGATCATCCTGCTCTGAGGCCGGAATCGAGTGATCGGCGTCCACGACGCAAACCGCCGCCATCCAGGAGCTGAACCCAGCCGCCAGCGAAGACGTACTAGGAACACAGGCCAGATACAGATATAGATATTGATACCTATTTTTTTGTGTTCTCAATTGAGCCAGACCTTTATGGTTGATTGTTGGTCTCAATTGAATTGAATTCCATATTGACATATCGTTTATTGCTGTTGTGTAAAATTTGCGTTACGTGTTTCGTGCCGTACGTGTTTTGCGCTTGTGTAAGAGAAAGGTCGCCCCGTCGGCCCTTTGAATCGCGCGATCAGGAGCTCGCAATATTCGGCCGAATAGGGTGAACCCTGCGTGAAAGGGTTGCGTACGGAGGTATTTATTTCAAGAGCGTAGACACGGTGTCCGTCGTTTGTGTGAATAAACGCCGATATTTTACACAACAAAATTCACACCTGTTATTTTTTGTTCCCCCCACGTTTTCTCGATCGGGCATTTATTTCAGTTTCAGTTTTTTATTCTCACTGCGAGATTTAAATCTGGTGGTGTTGGCGCCAAATGGTCAGCGTTGTGACAGTTCGTGATTTCTGAACTTCGCTGACTGTCTGCCGTCCACCCACGCAGGTAGGGTGGAGCCACCCTTTGCGACGAAGTAGCGACGAGGTTAAAATTACGTGGAGCCTTTTTTAACCCCCCCCACTCTCTGACACCGAGAGCCTGGCCCTCGTCACTGCTTCGAAGGGACCCTCCACTCGCTCCACGGCCTAACGCGCTGATTGCCCTTCAGGTACATCACAACAGGTTTAATTGAAAATCGCCAATTACATTTGTTACCATAAAAGATAATTATAAAAGATACTAATTGTATGTATTAATGAGAGGTTGCAGGTTAGATGGAATTTGGTAATGTATTTCATTATGGCAATACGACTTTATGGGATTTAATAATGAAGCTATTTACTGGCCTTAATGATGAAAATCCGAGTTTAACGTGTTGACTTACACCAGCCTAACTTGTTTACGTGTATCTGTCGCCTATTACAGACGCCTGTAATAGACTCCGCTTCAAATTTCATAAAGTTGGATGCATTTAGATGAAAAATACTGTTTAATATTTATCATGAAAAGCAAATAAGAAACGGCGGATTTTACATCCATAATGTAAAGACGTGTATAACGGCTGTGTGGCAAGTGAGTTACAGCTTCGACTAAGATGCAACTTTAGTGCACTTTAGTGGAATATAAATAATGTACAATTCCGTCTGAATATTTCTTTTAACGTTTTTCTTATGGCGAAAGTATTGATGATGAAAAACATGGCTTTAGAAGTGTTTTATTATTTATTATCATAATAAATTATTATCTGCATCGCAGGTAAGAGGTCTCCAGTTCAAATCTCAGCATGGTCTTTTGTAAATGTCCTGATTGGATTAGTTATTGGTTATTACCTAAAAGGGCAATATCCAAATTTTCGATCATATTATTTAAATAATATTAATAATTAAGTTTAATATTTTGAATGGTGGTGGCGTCTTCTTCGTGATACATTTTATTAATTATAAATAAAACACAGTAATGTGTTTTATTTATAATTGAGTTTAAGGTTTTATCCATAAATTATCTGTTATATATTTTTATTTTATTTTTTGATAGATTTCTTTCTAACAACCTTAAATATTAATAATAGATTTAATCATAGATAGAAATCGAAAGTGATGCTGAGTAAAATTGGTGACATTTGGATGAAGATCATCCCAATTAAGGTCATCATATTAAGGTCATTGCTATGAAGACTATAATGATAGCAATTTTCGCAATGATTCTAGAAGCAGGATTACTCCGATCACTTGTATCACCAGTATCATTGCTCAAAACAGTACAAGTAGATGTGATATTGTTTCAATATCATGGTTAATTTTGACTTAAACATGAGATTAGTGTAACCTTGAGATTGGTCCTTGAGAAGAGATTTTTGCGAGGGCGGATAGAAGTGGGGGGTGCTCAAATTTGGAGCTAATTGCACCTTCGAATCTTCGATGCAGTAATATATTCCAACTTCGTAAGTGCTGGGCTGAATTTGCCGCCCCCGAAACTGCCAAAACAATGAATAAATTATTTCCGGGGTGGTTTTTATTTGCCGCTATGAAATTGCGTGTAGTAGGAGAAGCAACCGCGAGCAGCTCATTACTTATTGAGTACGCTCGATTGGCTTTCGCTGTTTACATGAAATTGCCAAGGTTCGTTTTATTGAAGGAACTTCCGCCGAGTAATTAAAGCGAGCTGCCGATTGTGTTGTTCGCCCAGTGATTCACCTATTTCATTTTTGTTTGATTTACACCACCAATTACTGAGATATTTTTTTTAGCATGTAATATTAAATCTGACGTGAGCACCCGAAAATTGATTTCCTCCATGATATCAAATTTTCGATGGTGCACAATTTTTTAACGAGACACAATTTTTAATAAAAAGTGTATATAAATTTATAACATTTGCGTGCAATATTTTGGTCAGCTGCTCTCAACATGAGCAAATTTGAAACATTTGAACGTTATAAATGCTATGACATGTTTTTTAAGATGGGATTTTTGCAAAAATAAATAATCTTTAGGAGATTTTAGTTGTTACTGCTGTCATTTTTTTTTATTATAGTTTACAAATATGTTTTTGATTACAAAATTGCAATGATTAGTACAAAATCTCATTGATAATAATAATTATTTTATCAGAATTTCAACTATTACTGTCAAACATTTTCATTTATTTTGCCAAATTTTTATATATTTGGTCAAAATTTTTATGTTTACTGCCAAACTTTATTGGTTACTTCAAACATTTTATTATTTTTTCAAAATTTCAGTGATTATTGCCAATAATAATTGCCAATAATTTGTGTAACTTTCAGAATGTTAATTAATTTAGTCAAAATTTTGCCACAATTTTAATTATTTAGTCAAAATTTCTATGATTACTGCCAAACTTCATTGGTTACGTTAAACATTTTATTATTTTTTCAAAATTTCAGTGATTATTGCCAATAATAATTGCTAGTAATTTGTGTCACTTTTTTAGAATGTTAAGTAATTTCGTCAAAATTTGAATCAAAATTGTCAAATATTCCATTAATTTTGCCGCAATTTGAATTATTTGGACTAGATTTCTATGTATACTTTAAAATTTCAATAATTCCATCAAACATTTTATTATTTTATCGAAATTTCATTAATGAAATATATTTATTCGCAATGGAAAGTTCACAGTGTATAAGAATGAGTAATAAATACACAGTAAATGAGTAATAAAATCATCACTGCTGTGCCAGATGACTGTTTTATTACTCATAAATAATAATAATAATATTTATTTGCAATGGAAAGTTCACAGTGTACAAGTATGAGTAATAAATACACAGTAAATGAGTAATAAAATCATCACTGCTGTGCCAGATGACTGTTTTATTACTCATAAATAATAATAATAATAATATTTATTTGCAATGGAAAGTTCACAGTGTACAAGTATGAGTAATAAATACACAGTAAATGAGTAATAAAATCATCACTGCTGTGCCAGATGACTGTTTTATTACTCATAAATAATAATAATAATTTCATAGTACTATTATTTTGTTATATTTTTACGGAATTTGGAGACACAAAAAAAATCTGGTATATTGAAATATGGAGAGATATGGAAAGAATATGTAAAGACACTATAACAGGGAGTTGTGATATGAAACTGTTTTTACATCTGTCATTCATCTGGACTGCTGTCTGGTTATCAGCGATGATCACATGAGGGCCAAACCGCAAGCCAACCCCATGAGCTGCCATGTTAATCAGACAGGTCGTAATTATGCTATTATGTAGTTCTAGCTTAACACTGCCATTTACACGGCCATTCTCGAAGTGGCCTCTGGACTGCGAACGTATGTACCTGCATTACTTTGATAGGCCCTGAATGGCCCACGAATTTTATGTTCAACCTCATTTATTACGAGCCGAAAGCATTGATAATAACCAGGTTCACACAAACGAGCTTTAAAATGTATGATATAATACGGTGAATATTGATTAGGTGGATGCGAAACAGGCAATTTAATATTTATAAAGGGTATGTTTGGATGGAAATAAAATACATTTGTGGCAAAAAATTCACATAACTGCTTTTTATAAAATACCTAAAAAGTTAGGCAAAATATGAATTTCCCATTCGAAATTTTTCCTGGGAAACTCTATATATATATAATCAATTATTTTTCTGTATACCTCAATGTATTGCTGATTTGTAAGAAACATTTAAAAGGGTGCGCTAACAAAGAAACATGCAATGCTGGGGATTACTACATTACCGCAAAAGTTAAAGTAACTCTGCATTAAACCAACTGCATGTCAACAGCTTTAGTATGTGAATGGGTACGTGGGGCCTAACTTATGTCCACTAAAAAACGATTGATAGTTTCCCAAGTCACCCTGTTAATAGGGCAAACAAGAGCTACGCAGGCTGAAATATCAAGTGATAAATAAATATATAAATCTGCTTTCGCTTATAGAGCAGAGCAGCGCTTAGGTCCGATGCATTTATCATTTTTATCTGTCATAAATGAAATATCATGTTCAATTTATTAGACTATGCCTACTGAAATTTAAATTCGGTTGGTTTTTATAAGAGTATGTGATTATAGGTTATTCATCAACATTTTTAACCTTCAACAATTCATTTTATTATCATCATATTATGTCATTTATTTATTATGTATGTATAACATATTAGTATACATACTATACGTATTACTACATTACTATACATACTATACGTAGTACTACATTACTATATGTAAATATAGTGTACGCACATATAATGCAGCTTGTATTTAGATAAATGTTGTGACCTGAGGCAACCTTATTAAGGGCAGGTGCAACATTTGCCATACAGTACATATTAAAATCACACACCGTACATTACTCAAATGGCTGGTTTAATTGCAAATCGCCGTATATTAACGCTACCACATATATGCAGCAAGCAGAGGTTGCAGGTTAGCTGGAATTTGCTAATGGATTTCATTCTGGCAATACATCTCACTGAAACTTAATTATGTAACTAGTAAGTGGCGCAAATGATGAAAATTAGACTATTGCTTAATTGAAGACGCTGTGCCTCGAAAATTAGTTACTAAATCTGAGTACAGCAACCACATTTGCGGCAACGTATTTGCCTCTGCAGCTTTTATAGACGCCAGATCTCGTAAAGTCGCATGCATTTGGATGAAAAATACTGTTTAACATTCTTCATGGGAAGCAAATGGGAAGCGGTAGATTTTACACCCCTAATATAAAGAGGTAAAGTGAGTTACGGCTCAGGCTAATATATAGTCGTGGGTTCGATTTTACCTCAGTGCGGTATTAGTACAATTTTCGCTCCAATTCTTTGTCTTGCCACATATAAATTATATGGGAAAAATATTGCTTACAAAAATCATAGTATTTTATTTTTATATTAATCATTAATTTTTTGACCAAATATTAATAAACGTGACAATTTCTATTGAAATTTGGCAGTATTGCATACAACGTGCCTCAAATAGCGCTCATTTGAATCATTTATGGCATCAAAAACAATAAAATTTGACAATTCATTAAATTTTTTGAAGTGATTCTAGAAATTTTGACAGTAATCACTGAAATTTTTGAAGTAAGTACTAGAATATTGATATAAATTAACGAAATTTCGATAAAATAATAAAATGTTTGACGGAATTATTGAAATTTTACAGTAAACATAGAAACCTAGTCCAAGTAATTCAAATTGCGGCAAAATTAATGGAATATTTGACAATTTTGATTGAAATTTTGAATAAATTAATTAACATTCTGAAAGTTACACAAATTATAGGCAATAATTACTGAAATTTTGAAAAAAATAATAAAATGTTTGAATTAACCAATGAAGTTTGGCAGTAATCATAGAAACTTTGACTAAATAATTAAAATTGTGGCAAAATAAGTGAAAATTTGATAGAAATCTTTCAAATTTTAATAGTAATCATAAATTTTTTAACAGTAACAGTTGAAATTCTGATAAAATAATAATAATAATCATTGAGATAATAATAATAATCATTGAGATAATAATAATAATCATTGAGATAATAATAATAATTGCAATTTTGAGAGTAATCATGAAAATGTATACATAATATTTGCAATTTTACAGTATTCATATAATTTTGATAGTAGTCTTTGCAATATTAACAGAATAATTAAAAAAATGACGTTGTCATTGAAATTTGGACGAAATAATTGAAATTTTAACAGGAATCATTAAGTTTTTGACAAAATATTAATAAACGTGACAATTTCTATTGAAATTTGGCAGTATTGCATACAACGTGCCTCAAATAACGCTCATTTGAATCATTTCTGGCATCAAAAACAATAAAATTTGACAATTCATTAAAATTTTTGAATTGATTCTAGAAATTTTTACAGTAATCACTGAAATTTTGAAAGTAACTATTAGAATATTGATATAAATTAATGAAATTTCGATAAAATAACAAAATGTTTGATGGAATCATTGAAATTTTACAGTAAACATAGAAATCTAGTCCAAATAATACAAATTGCGGCAAAATTAATGCAATATTTGACAATTTTCATTGAAATTTTGACTAAATTAATTAACATTCTGAAAGTTACACAAATTATAGGCAATAATCACTGAAATTTTGAAAAAATAATAGAATGTTTGAAGTATCCAATGAAGTTTAGCAGTAATTAAAGAAATTTTGACTAAATAATTAAAGTTGTGGCAAAATAAGTGAAAATTTGACAGATCATTGATCATTGAAATTTGGACGAAATAATTGAAATTTTATTGAATCACCCTGCATATGGACTTAAACATTTGATGGATTTTTAAATCTTAACCAGTTGCAAATTTTAACAGATTCAGGCAGTATCTATTGAAAAATAGACAGATTTTCTCAGCTGAAACTTAGAATTTGACACATTTTAACAGTTCCAAGTCATAAACTTGACAGATTTCAACAGTTTTAATTGAAAATTTAACATATGTGGACATTTGTACTTGAAATTCTGATGGATGATTACATTTTAACACTGGGATACCAAAACTTGCATATTTTAACAGATTCAGGCAGTATCTATTGAAAAATTGACAGATTTTCACAGCTGAAGCTTAAAATTTGGCACATTTTAATAGTTCCAAGTTATAAATTTGACAGATTTCAACAAAAATTTAAACATATGTGGACATTTGCACTTAAAAATCTGATGGATGTTTAGATTTTAACACTGGGATATCAAAAGTTGCAACTTTTAACTGCTTCAGACAGGTTCTATTGAAAAATTGACAGATTTTCACAGCTGAAGCTTAGAAGTTTATAGATTTTGAATCGGAAAATTCACACATTTACAAATTTTAGCAGATTTTGCAGTCGAAATTGACAATTTAGCAGGTTTTGATAGGTCAAGGTGTTGCAAGTAATCTAAACAATTTCAGCAGTTTTCAGACTTGCAAAAGTCATCTAAAAAATTTCAGCTCATTACAAGATGACAAAAGTCATCTAAATAATTTCAGCTACGTGTTTTCAGACTTGCAAGTCATCTAAACAATTTCAGCTATGAGTTTTCACCTTTGCAAAAGTCATCTGAATCCTGAATAAAAAATGACTGGTAGTAACAAACAGGTACTTAAAGGAACAACACAAATTAAAATTTTACAGCAACCAAAAAATAATTACAAATAATAATCAACATTCAATCGACGTTTTGGATCCAAGTTCATTTCAAGAAGGACCAAGAACTAGAGTCTTAGTCCTGGTACTAACCTTATTCTTTGGTGTGATGTCGTTTGATGTGTAATATATAATTTTACTTGCTACAGTTGTTCTATCAGAAGTTCCTCAATAACTACATTCTCCCATTCGTATTCTTCATTAATCTGTTGTCCTCATCAGTGTCATTGCTTCAGCCTTGAATGCAATCTTGAAGTTTTCCTTATTCTTTGCTCTCTGTACTTTCGTCATCTATTTCTCCTCAGCTTCCTGATTCAACATAACCTCTTCATCAAGCTCTCTCTAAAGTTGTAGGCAGTTGTTTTTTTCATCTAAAATTAGTAAAGGTGTACCAAAAATGTACAGGACTTTAAATTACTGGGGTGCTCAAAAATTGAGATGCCCCAGAATGTTGTAGTTCACCGAAATAGAAAATCGATTAGAATGTGTAAGGAATTGGTATTTTGGAATTTTAGAATTTTTGAAATTTTGAATTTTGGAATTTTTGAATTGCAAAGATTGGAATGTATTAGCAAGAGAGTGTAGTATCGCCACTACACTAGAGAACCACTACATAAAAAGTCAGGAAGAAGAACATAATGTAAATGCTGATAAAGAAGCTTCAATTGAGTTTTTTTGGAATTTTGGAATTTTGGTATTGCAAGGATTGGAATGTATTAGCAAGAAAGTGTAGCTGCACCACTAAATTACAGAACCACCACATAAAAAGTCAGGAAGAAGAACAGAAGGTAACTGCTGATAAAGAAGCTTCAATTGAGTTTTTGAAATTTTGGAATTTTGAAATTGCAATGATTGGAATGTATTAGCAAGAGAGTGTAGAGTCACCACTACATTGCAGGACCACTACATAAAAAGTCAGGAAGAGGGGCAGAAGTTAATTGCTGATAAAGAAGCTTCAATTGAGTTTTTGAAAATTTTGAATTTTGGAATTGCAAGAATTGGAATGTATTAGTAACAGAATGTTCCGGCCGAGAAAAAGTAAGGAAGAAGAACAGAAGGAAACACACTGATAAAGAAGCTTCAATTGAGTTTTTGAAAATTTTGAATTTTGGAATTGCAAGAATTGGAATGTATTAGTAAGATAATGTTCCGGCCGAGAAAAAGTAAGGAAGAAGAACAGAAGGTAACACACTGATAAAGAAGCTTCAATTGAGTTGAAAGCTGTTCAAAAGTTGTAAGTGATTTTGAAACTAAAATAACCAAACGAGCCAAAATACAAGTAGATGATTTTATAAATCTGTGGTAAAATATTTACCATGCCAAGGAAACTTTGCAGGACATTTATACCATGCCAAGGAAACTTTACAGGACCTTTTCACTATGGCAAGGAAACTTTGCAGGATCTTTTTACCATGGCAAGGAATGACCTTTTGTTCTTTTCACCTTATTTAAATTTCACAAATACCTATATGGTTTTTTGACAGTTAACTTGTTGTTAGTATACTTTGCAGGACCTTTTTACCATGGCAAGGAAACTTTGCAGGACCTTTTTAGCATCCCACGGAAACTTTGCAGGACCTTTTCACCATGGCAAGGAAACTTTGCAGAATCTTTTTACCATGCCAAGGAAACTTTGCAGGACCTTTTCACCATGGCAAGGAAACTTTGCAGGACCTTTTTACCATCCGACGGAAACTTTGCAGGACGTTTTTACTATGCCAAGGAAACTTTGCAGGACATTTTTATGCCAAGGAAACTTTGCAGGACCTTTTTACCATCCCACGGAAACTTTGCAGGACGTTTTTACCATGCCAAGAAAACTTCGCAGGACCTTTTTACCATCCCACGAAAACTTTGCAAGATGTTTTTATCATCCCAACGAAACTTTGCAGGTCCTTTTTACCATGCCAAGGAAATACCTTTTTACCATGCCAAGGAATCTTTGCAGGACCTTTTTACCATTCCACGGAAACTTTGCAAGACGTTTTTACTATGCCAAGAAAACTTTGCAGGACCTTTTTACCATCCCACGGAAACTTTGCAAAACGTTTTTCTATGCCAAGGAATCTTTGCAGGACCTTTTTACCATGCCAAGGAAACTTTGCAGGACCTTTTCACCATAGCAAGGAAACTTTGCAGGACCTTTTTACCATCCGACGGAAACTTTGCAGGACGTTTTTACTATGCCAAGGAAACTTTGCAGGACATTTTTATGCCAAGGAAACTTTGCAGGACCTTTTTACCATCCCACGGAAACTTTGCAGGACGTTTTTACCATGCCAAGAAAACTTCGCAGGACCTTTTTACCATCCCACGAAAACTTTGCAAGATGTTTTTATCATCCCAACGAAACTTTGCAGGTCCTTTTTACCATGCCAAGGAAATACCTTTTTACCATTCCAAGGAATCTTTGCAGGACCTTTTTACCATTCCACGGAAACTTTGCAAGACGTTTTTACTATGCCAAGAAAACTTTGCAGGACCTTTTTACCATCCCACGGAAACTTTGCAGAACGTTTTTCTATGCCAAGGAATCTTTGCAGGACCTTTTTACCATGCCTAGGAAACTTTGCAGGACTTTTTACCATCCCAAGGAAACTTTGCAGGACTTTTACTGAAGTTGGCGTGGAAACGGAAATGATGGCCAAAACTTTGGACGGTAGAGGACGTATACCATCTCGTGATATGGTGTGTTAAAGTAGAGGCCATTTGTATATATTTTAATTTCTGATTATCCTTTCGGATGTAAAGATTGTCTTCTTTTGCCTTCTTCAGTTTTATTTCTTTTCTGCTTTTATTCCATTTATTTCTCCCCTTGATCACTTCTCTTGCTCTTCGCCAGTTTTATTTATTTTCTCTTGTCTATTCCTTGCATATCATGCTTTGGGCAGTTCCATATTGTTTTTCTTCAGGATATCTAACAACTGATGTCCAAAGGAGTATTCTATCAAGAAATCTTGTGTTTTTGTTACAGTAAAATGAAATTCACTCATTCTTAATATCCAAAGAAATCTTATATTTTGTATTGCAATAAAATGAAATTCTCATTCTTAATATTTTCGTTGACGGAAACAAGTACAATTATGCCACTGCTGCAGATTCCCCCCGAAATGTTAATTCCGGTGATTTAATGTAATTTGCAATTGCTACGTGAGGATTTTCATCAGTGTAATAGGCACAATTATGTTTATTAAAGCTGCCGTTAAGGTGAAATTTTGCTTCATCTGTTCCTAATCTCTTCTAATCTCTTTAATGAGCCAGTTTACTAATCTCGCGGATTTTTAGTTGCGTGAGTTCTCGCTGAAATGTTCTTGGCTCCTCAATCAATGCTGCTGTTACGCAACATAGACTATATCTCATCGTATTCCGTTAATACTGTACGTGTTTCAAAAGTACTAACCAATTTTGAAATTGCTAGTATTAGTGGTTTGCTGCACCAATTGTACTTCAACATTGTATGTGTGTACAATTTAAAATTGCTGAAACCATATGGCAATGGAAAAATGGTAGAAAAAGTATCATCTGGATATTATGACATTGACATTGACTAGTGTTAAGTAGACGGCTAAAGTTGCCAACTTTGAAAAAAAATTAAAAAAAATCGCTGAACAACAAATTTATTATAAGTTATTTTGCGTGCAGTACCAACCTAAGCATTAAACAGTATGCTTCGTTTACATAATAGGTTTACTTATACTGTTTATCGCCCTGTTAGCGTTTTTATAGTCAATTACGGCCTCTAAGAAACAATAACCTTGCTTAGTAACTGTGCCTACTAAATGATTGTTTGCCGTGCATCTTATCGCAGCAGATTATGGGCTTTATATCCAGAATACACTTCGCCAGAATATACCCATTGAAATTAAAGGATGTAGTTCAGAGAAGTGATACACTACACCTTAATTTCCTCTCCACCCCAACTTATTATTCTGCGGCTGCGAAAACCGACGGCATTTGTGTATTCAGCAAATTATCTGAATTCGATAAGAGCGAAGGATGTTAAACGCCTTCCTTTGACCGCAAATGGGTTTCTTTTATTAAGGACCTAAAGGTCCATACAATAAAATGTAACAGAATAATATAAAAGCTTAACAGGATTTTTACGAAACTTTATGATTATACGCCCATCAGCTATTAAACGCGAAGCTTTCAAAAGCTTACTTCATTTGATGTCGGACTTAATTTCGGATATTAATTTTTTTATACAAGTTATTTAACAAATTAAAATTTGCGTCTGAAATAACATTTACAATATTTCTTATATAACTAATTTAATATTTAAAGGTTCAGATTATACAGAAAACTCAATAATCACAGCATTTTCAATTATGTTACGTATGCAGACTTCAAATACGTCTTTTGTATACCGTATGTTCAGTAAAAAATGCCATAAGGGGCGGCTGTGGAAATTAAAACGTATGTCCGTTACTTGATTCAGATGCATTAAATTAAAATCGAATGTCATTGAGCTGTCTGTCTTGTTCCAAGTAGCAACTGGACAAACTGTTGAACAAACATTGACAGAAGCTCACTTATTTATTTTCCATATACAGGGTGGCCCATCCTCGCTCGGACCATTGCTGCTAGACTAATGAAAATTCAGAAAAAAATCGGAGTGGAAGTAATAAGCCAGTATAAAGCAGATTCTAAAAATGAAATAATATGCAGCGTGATCCTTTTAAAAAAGAGACCAAATTTTGTATCCTGGATTTATGGTACACTCTGTATACTTGAAAATAATTTCAAAAAGTAGCACATCAAGTGTCCAATAACTTCCAATCAGATTTTTTAATTAAATTTTCATTAGTCTAGCAGCAATGGTCCGAGCGAGGATAGATGGGTCACCCTGTATTTGTAATAATTTATACTGGGTACTTACAAAAATATGTATGGTCATCCACAACTTCTAACTATGATACAGCAACTAAATTTTTCACATTCCTAAAATTTTTATCATGTCCCTAGCATCACGGTCCAAATGCATAATCTGCTGTTTATTTTTCTTGATCAAATTCCCTGCAAATGTCAGAAATTTCTTGTAACATAATGTATCTTTCTGAATAGACTTCCTCTGTTCCTGATCTGCAAAATTTACTTTGTTCTAGAAACACATCAACATTTCTGCATCTGCAAAATTTAGTTTGTTTTAGAAACATAAAAATTTCTGCATCTGCAAAATTTACTTTGTTTTAGACTTAATGATATTTCTTTGGTTAGGTTAGGTTAGGTTAGGTTAGGTAATTATGGAAGGAAATGGACGATAATGTGGAAACGTTAATGATATATTTTTTGATTAGGTTAGGTTAGGTAATGATGGAATTATGGAAGAAAATGGATGATAATGTGGAAACGTTAATGATATATTTTTTGGTTAGGTTAGGTTAGGTTAGGTTAGGTTAGGTAATTATTTAAGGAAATGAACGATAATGTGGAAACGTTAATGATATATTTTTTGGTCAGGTTAGGTTAGGTAAGGTTAGGTAATTATGGAAGAAAATGGACGGTAATGTGGAAACGTTAATGATATATTTTTTGGTTTGGTTAGGTTAGGTGAGGTTAGGTTAGGTTAGGTTAGGTAATGATGGAAGGAAATGGACACATCAAAATTTCTGCATCTGCAAAATTTATTTTGTTATAGAAACACATCAACATTTCTGCACCTGCAAAATTTACTTTGTTTTAGAAACACATCTTTTGCATCTACAAAATTTACGTAGTTTTAGAGATACATCGAAATTTTTGCATCTGCAAAATTTAGTTTGTTTTAGAAACACATCAAATTTTAAAATTTTCTTTGTTTTAGAAACACATTAAAATTTCTGCATCTGCAAAGTTTACTTTGTTTTAGAAATACACCAAAAATTCT
Organism: Othius punctulatus; assembly: GCA_951805005.1. Lineage (NCBI taxonomy): Eukaryota > Metazoa > Arthropoda > Insecta > Coleoptera > Staphylinidae > Othius > Othius punctulatus. The sequence continues at coordinate 37,553,077 of OX638147.1, read as the reverse complement.
TCATCTGCAATATTAATTTTGTTTCAGAAACACATCGAAATTTCTGCATCTGCAAAATTTACTTTGAAAACAAAGTTCTAAAAAGAAACACATCTTCTGCATCTACGAAATTTACTTTGTTTTAGAGATACTTCGAAATTTCTGCATCTGCAAAATTTATTTTGTTTTAGGAACACATCAAAATTTAAAATTTACTTTGTTTCAGAAACACATCAAAATTTCTGCATCTGCAAAATTTACTTTGTTTTAGAAACACATCAAAATTTCTATATGCAAAATTTGCTTTGTTTTAGAAACCCATCTTTTACATCTAAAAAATTTACATTGTATTAGAGACACATCGAAATATCTGCATCTGCCAAATTTACTTCGTTCAAGAAACACATCAAAATTTCTGCATTTGCAAAACTTACTTTGTTTTAGAAACACATCTTTTGCATCTACAAAATTTACATTGTTTTAGAGACACATCGAAATTTATGCATCTGCAAAATTTACATTGAAAACAAAATTCTAAAAAGAAACACATCTTCTACATCTGCAAAATTTACTTTGTTTTAGAAACACATCAAAATTTCTGCATCTGCAAAATTTACTTTGGTTTAGAAACACATCGAAAATTCTGCATCTGCAAAATTTACTTTGTTTTAGAAACACATCGTTTGCATCTACAAAATTTACATTGTTTTAGAGACACATCGAAATTTCTGCATCTGCAAAAATTACTTTGTTTTAGAAACACAACTTTTGCATCTACAATATTTACTTTGTATTAAAGATACATCGAAATTTCTGCATCTGCAAAATTTACTTTGTTTCAGAAACACATTGAAATTTCTGCATCTGCAAAATATACTTTGATTTAGAAACACATCAAAATTTAAAATATACTTTGTTTTAGAAACACATCAAAATATCTGCATCTACAAAATTTACTTTGTATTAGGAACACATCAAAATTTCTGCATGTGCAAAATTTATTTTGTTTGAAAAACTTATCAAAATTTCTGCATCTGTAAAAATTTCGGGGTTTTAGAAACACATAAAAATTTCTGCATCTGCAAAATTTACTTTGTTTTAGAAACACATATTTTGCATCTGCAAAATTTACTTTGTTTTAGAGATACATCGAAATTTCTGCATCTGCAAAATTTACTTTCTTTTAGAAACACATCAAAATTTCTGCATCTGCAAAGTTTTCTTTGTTTTAGAAACACATCAATGTTGACAAGTGCCTTCCTATAGCTTACCTCACTATACCTCCTACATCAGACTTTACTTCCTATATCAGGCCTATATGCCTGATCTTTCTTGTTCCACAAATCAAACATAAATTGCAGATGATTTGCAGATGCTCTTTGCAGATGATTATGATGATCTTGCAGATGTTCTAAGGAGCAATTTCTTCCTCATTGCCTTTTCCACGTTATCCTGCACCTCCTTCAGATGAGGCAGGTAAACTAGTCACAGTCATTATCACAATTGTTGCTGATTTATTGTTCTAATTGTCTATTGCAATTGTAATTTTGTGTTCCTATAATATACATTATAATGATATTTCTTTGGTTAGGTTGAGTAAGGTTAAGTTAGGTTAGGCATTGAAGGAAATGGCTGATAATGAGAAAAGGTTAATGATATTACTTTGTATGGTTAGGTTAGGTTAGGCATGGAAGGAAATGGATGATAATGAGGAAAGGTTAATGATATTTCTTTGGTTAGGTTAGTTTTGGATAGATTAGGTTAGGCATGGAAGAAAAAGCTGATAATGTGGAAAGGTTAATGATATTACTTTGGTTGGTTAGGTTAGGTCAGGCATGGAAGGAAGTGGATGATAATGAGGAAAAGTTAATGATATTTCTTTAGTTAGGTTAGGTTACGTTAGGTTAGGTAATGATGGAAGGAAATGGACGATAATGAGGAAAAGTTAATGATATTTCTTTGGTTAGGTTAGGTTAGATTAGGTTAGGCATGGAAGAAAATGGCTGATAATGAGGAAAGGTTAATGATATTACTTTGATTGGTTAGGTTAGGTTAGGCATAGAAGGAAATGGATGATAATGAGGAAAAGTTAATGATATTTCTTTGGTTGGGTTAGGTTAGGTTAGGTTAGGTAATGATGGAAGGAAATGGACGATAATGAGGAAAGGTTAATGATATTACTTTGATTGGTTAGGTTAGGTTAGGCATGGAAGGAAATGGATGATAATGAGGAAAGGTTAATGATATTTCTTTGGTTAGGTTAGGTTAGGTTAGTTTAGGTAATGATGGAAGGAAATAGACGATAATGAGGAAAAGTTAATGATATTTCTTTGGTTAGGTTAGGTTAGGTAATGATGGAAGGAAATGGACGATAATGGGGAAAAGTTAATGATATTTCTTTGGTTAGGTTAGGTTGGGTTCGTTTAGGTTAGGTTAGGTAATGATGGAAAGAAACGGACGATAATGAGGAAAAGTTAATGATATTTCTTTGGTTAGGTTAGGTTTCGTTTCGGATTTTGAGAAAACTAAGCTCACAGATACATGCATAGGATTTGATTTTGAATTCCTGATTACTCAAAAAAAAAAATGATTGCGTTTGTATCTAAACAGGAAATCACAAATACGCCTTATAATAATTGCTGCACTAAGAGAAATTATGGGTAAAACAAATGAATGCATTTATATCTAAACCGGAAATCATAAATACGCCGTATAATAATTGCTGCACTGAGAGAAATTGTGGGAATCATTTTATTGCATATAAGCTTGATTAAGTTTTGTGAAGTGTATAAAATAAATTATGGAATATGTTGTATGCAACCCATTTTATGATCAATGCCTCGCCGTTATAAAATGAATAGAAAGTATTCTATCAAAATAGCCTCTTTGATGGACGGCGATTAATGACGTAATTAATTATATATTACATTAAACGTCTTTCACATTAACCCCCTAATTAATGCCCACCAATAGAAATGCAATTCAACCCTAATTGGCTGCCTGCTGGAATTGATGATTTATTTATCGCGCGGAATTTATCCCACATCATAAGACCATTTCCCGCCCTCGTGGAAGAATCGTAATTTTAATGGGCGTACTCGGCTAACTTATGAATGATGATAGAATAACGTAGCAGCCAGGACGGCTCGTGGAAAACTTCAAAGCGATTTTTCCCGGGCAAACCCTCATCCGGAAGGGCGGAACTGAGCCCAGTGTTCCGGCCTGCGACGCTCGGCATAATTAATATTTTCTCATCATAATTGCAAACCTGCCCGTGTTTTGGGCAATTTCGCAAAAAAAAACTTCCTCTAGCAACTCGCAATTTTATAAGACGCATTTTAATCGAAAAATAAATTGATTTAATACCACAAACACGAAACACCAAACAAATTTACGTAGACCCAAGCCATAGTAAATCTTCATTAATATTTTCTCATGATAATTGCAAACGGTGTTTTGGGAAATTTCGGAAAAAAGTTCTTCTAGCAACTTGCAATTTTATACGACGCATTTTAATCGATAAATGAATTGATTTAATACCTTAAACACGAAACAAATATACGTAGACGGAAGTAAATATTCATTTATATTTTCTCATGATAATTGCAAACCCTGTTTTGGGCAATTTTGGGAAAAAAGTTCTTCTAGCAATTTGCAATTTTATACGACGCATTTTAATCGAAAAATGAATTGATTTAATACTATAAACACGAAATAAATATACGTAGACGCAAGTAAATCTTCATTAATATTTTCTCATGATAATTGCAAACCGTGTTTTGGGCAATTTGGGAAAAAAGTTCTTCTAGCAATTTGCAATTTTATACGACGCGTTTTAATCGAAAAATGAATTGATTTAATACCTTAAACACGAAACAAATATACGTAGACGCAAGCAAATCTTCATTAATATTTTCTCATGATAATAGCAAACCGTGTTTTGGGCAATTTGGGAAAAAAAGTTCTTCTAGCAACTCGCAACTTTATAAGACGCATTTTAATCGATAAATGAATTGATTTAATACCTTAAACACGAAACAAATATACGTAGACGCAAGCAAATCTTCATTAATATTTTCTCATGATAATAGCAAACCGTGTTTTGGGCAATTTGGGAAAAAAAGTTCTTCTAGCAACTCGCAACTTTATAAGACGCATTTTAATCGAAAAACGAATTGATTTAATACCTTAAACACGAAACATGAAACAAATTTACGTAGAATAGAGATAGTAAATCGTTATTAACATTTTCTCATGATAATAGCAAACCGTGTTTTGGGCAATTTGGGAAAAAAAGTTCTTCTAGCAACTCGCAACTTTATAAGACGCATTTTAATCGAAAAATGAATTGATTTAATACCACAAACACGAAACACGAAACAAATTTACGTAGACCCAAGCGATAGTAAATCTTCATTAATATTTTCTCATGATAATAGCAAACAGTGTTTTGGGAAATTTCGGAAAAAAGTTCTTCTAGCAACTTGCAATTTTATACGACGCATTTTAATCGATAAATGAATTGATTTAATACCTTAAACACGAAGAAAATATACGTAGACGCAAGCAAATCTTCATTAATATTTTGTCATGATAATAGCAAACCGTGTTTTGGGCAATTTGGGAAAAAAGTTCTTCTAGCAATTTGCAATTTTATAACACGCATTTTAATCGAAAAATGAATTGATTTAATACCTTAAACACGAAACATGAAACAAATTTACGTAGAATAGAGATGGTAAATCGTTATTAACATTTTCTCATGATAATTGCAAACCGTGTTTTGGGCAATTTGGGAAAAAAGTTCTTCTAGCAATTTGTAATTTTATAACACGCATTTTAATCGAAAAATGAATTGATTTAATACCTTAAACACGAACATGAAAATCACGTAGACGCAAGCGACGGTAAAACCTAAAATATACTGTAAAGTACTTAACGAATGCCAAATTTGCTCCTCCAGTTATATGGTTTCAGTTTCTTCCAGTTGGTGGTTGCTGCGATTTTTTCACACTGGCACATTTTATCACTTTATTTATCGCGTAGGCATGCATAATTGAGTTATCGGCTTTCACACGAGCACTTTTTCTTAACCGATATATTCTTAGAAGTCAGCATCGTTGTATCCTTCACGGTCTTTGGCGCTAAATTGCAAGTGTTGCTTGTAATTTGCCTGAAATAGTGACCTCGCTGCAATTGTTATTTTTTGGTGCAGCATCAGACTCTTTTCGTCTCTGTTGCTCTCTTGGCTTTGCACATACCTTGCACTTTTGTTGTTTTCAGTCGCGCACTGTTAACGGTTTCGATATGTGGCGCCCTTTTTGAACGAGAGTTTTGCTGTTACGCCTTCCGTTCTATCGAAAAGGGGCGGCAAAATCCAGCGGCGGAAAATTTTCGGAAAAATACCGAAAATGTATTTTCCGTGATTCGGAATTTGTGAACATTTCGCTCCACAATTATGTGATTGTAATGTAAGCAAATGTTTTATAATATTGAAATGTGTATTCAGTACAGTTTTATTTAAAACATGCTTCGTGGCATTTTATTAGCTCTTAAATATTTTATGTACAGCATTATGAATACGCAGACATGATCATTCAAAATAAAACAGTTTTGCATATTTCCATGCCGCTACCCAGCACATCCAACATAATGGAAACCATAAATTATTCCCACCGTAAAATAATGACACTAAAATCTCCAGATGGTGTCAGAGAGTATAACCCGACGGAAAACGGTGCAGTTAGGTATTTATCAAGCCCTTTTGTGTTATGCACATTTTCCGCATTTTCCGCTGCCTCGAGCTGGATGCATGCGAACTGAATTCCGAGTTGCGTGCGAAGTTATATGTCACCCCTAGTTTTCTACTTCTGTCGGATGTGAAATGACGTCCGTGGAATTTTTGAGGGGCCGGAAACACGAAAATTCGTCGAAACTAAATTAGGCGACGAACATCCGCGCGGAAGATTTTCTGTCACATGCAGGAGAGGAAATTCGTGTTTATTAAAATCGATCACAATTTACATTCCATTCCAGGATACAATAATTATTCGACATAATGGGAACACATTTCTGTCGGCGTGATTACAAGAAAAAAATTGTGTCACACAATATTTACATGAAAAGTTTATTTCCGCACAGCAGCGGGTGATAAATTAGTAAACATCCATATGAGGAAAAATTGATATTTTTTTATCAATGTTATCATGCACATGGCGTCTGCGTTGAAAAAATTGCGTCACACAGATCTTTTGTTTTTCAATACAGAATTGACGGCCGCTATTTGTCAAGCTTTTTCAGCTAGCTTTTCAATTATACGTAGCGCTGCTGCAGATTTATTATTCCCGTTCCATACGCCGCCCTCTGCTCAAGTGAAACACTGTTATCAGTATTCAAGGAAACGCATTTCGATCAGGTGCCAAATAGCGCGAGTATTAAAATTCGAAACTTTTATAAGCGGAATTTAACTTTAGAGCGAAGTTATGTATTTATATAGTTATTGCCGAGTTTTTTATCGTAAGACCTAAGGTGCTGTTCAATAATTCATCACTTCAGATAGATAGGGAATTGATCGCGTTTCAAGACTACTTTAATCCGTATACAAATATTATTTTATATACAGCTTTATTATCAGCTACTTTAGCACAACTAACACATAGGAACACATTTAACTGGAAGTAGTTATATTGTGACAGTTCCAGACCACTCCCAGCAGAGATTTCGATTAATTTAATTGACGCTTTTAATTCGCGGTTTTAATCAATCACCGCCAGCAGTAACAATGGGTTGATTGCGGGAATTGCGAGTAATTTAATTAATCGAAATCTCTGCTTGGGGTGGTCTGGAATTGTCACAGTATAACTACTACTGGAAGCGTCAAATACTCATGGCTGGTACGTAAATGCGCCACCATGGCGCTGCCGCCTTGATGTAAATCGCCTCCCAGTTGTACAAACGCAGATCAGTTTGATCATGGTTCAGTCACTTAAGATACACAAGATACCACAATAATGGTATCTTAGGTTACTGAACCATAATCAAATGGTTCTACGTTAGTAGTACTTATTTTTCTAAAAATGGTTTTACATTACGTTAGTTTCTTTTAAATGGTTTTACGTTCTACGTAAAAGTCTACGTTCGTACAACTGGGTCTACATGTAGTTGAGTCTCAGTCATAATTTTCTTGTGAGATATTCTTACGTGTACAAAGAACATTCTGTAAAAGTTCACTCGTTTTGAATCACCAATCAAACAAAAGTCATATGGCAAACAAAAATAACCGGAAAAAGAAAAGTGGGAAAACCGAAAAAGAAGTGGGACAAATATGTTGAAAATATTATGGAAAGAAGAGGAATATCTAACGCCGAAATGAAGAAAAGCACAGGAATCAAGAAGATCTGGAAACTACTAGTGAAAGAAATTACAAGAAATTGAAAAACTACAATATTCTACACCCGAAAGGGTAGAAGAATTATGACTATAATAATAATAATAAAATAATCTTAGTATTAGTATAAATAAAGCACTTGATTAAGTTTCACAGATTTTACTACTCTCCAACAACAAATTGGTAATGTGACACTTACAGGGTATACTTACAGACCCTTTAGGTCTAACATACATAAGTTTCATTGAGCGACAATTGATGCACACTTTTTATGATACTTTTAAATATTTTGAATGTTCAACTTTCTGAGATGACCAGTTATCAGTCACTGAAATTTCTGAAAATTTACCTGTCGAAAATTTTGATTTTTTTTTGCCAAATCTATGTACAGTATGCCTAAAGACAAGTCCTCTGAAAATTTAATCACGAAAGAAGAGGAATATCTAACGCCCAAATGAAGGAAAGCACAGGAAACAAGAAGATCTGGAACGTACTAGTGAAAGAAAATACAAGAAATTGAAAAACTACAATATTCTACACCTGAAAGGGTAGAAGAATTATGATTATAATAATAGTGAGTCACTTGTATTTTTGTCACTTAAGTGTCATTTGCACTGGCAAAATGTCGTTAAATAACCGAGAGAATAACCTAAAAAAGTAGAAATTCTTCTAACTGTGGAGAATAATAAAAATAACAGAACATGCAGCGAAGCAGTAAAGACACTTAAGTGACAAACAAATTTAATACAAGATATTGAAGAGAAAAAAAGGAAATGCAAGAAATTGAAAAACTACAATATTCTACACCCGACAGGGTAGAAGAATTATGATTATAATAATAATAATAGTGAGTCACTTATATTTTTGTCAAGTAAGTGTCATTTGCACTGGTAAAATGTCGTTAAATAACCGAGAGAATAACCTAGAAAAGGTCGAAATTCTTCTAACTGTGGAGAATAATAAAAATAACAGAACATGCAGCGAAGCAGTAAAGACACTTAAGTGACAAACAAATTTAATACAAGATATTGAAGAGAAAAAAAGGAAATGCAAGAAATTGAAAAACTACAATATTCTACACCCGAAAGGGTAGAAGAATTATAATTATAATAATAATAATAGTGAGTCACTTATATTTTTGTCACTTAAGTGTCATTTGCACTGGCAAAATGTCGTTAAATAACCGAGAGAATAACCTAGAAAAGGTTGAAATTCTTCTAATTGTGGAGAATAATAAGAATAGCAGAACATGCAGCGAAACAGTAAAGACACTTAAGTGACAAACAAATTTAATACAAGATATTGAAGAGAAAAAAAGGAAATGCAAGAAATTGAAAAACTACAATATTCTACACCCGAAAGGGTAGAAGAATTATAATAATAATAATAGTGAGTCACTTATATTTTTGTCACTTAAGTGTCATTTGCACTGGTAAAATGACGTTAAATACCCGAGAGAATAACCTAGAAAAGGTTGAAATTCTTCTAATTGTGGAGAATAATAAGAATAACAGATCATGCAGCGAAGCAGTAAAGACACTTAAGTGACAAATAAATTTAATACAAGATATTGAAGAGAAAAAAAGGAAATGCAAGAAATTGAAAAACTACAATATTCTACACCCGAAAGGGTAGAAGAATTATAATTATAATAATAATAATAGTGAGTCACTTATATTTTTGTCACTTAAGTGTCATTTGCACTGGCAAAATGTCGTTAAATAACCGAGAGAATAACCTAGAAAAGGTTGAAATTCTTCTAATTGTGGAGAATAATAAGAATAGCAGAACATGCAGCGAAACAGTAAAGACACTTAAGTGACAAACAAATTTAATACAAGATATTGAAGAGAAAAAAAGGAAATGCAAGAAATTGAAAAACTACAATATTCTACAGCCGAAAGGGTAGAAGAATTATGATTATAATAATAATAATAGTGAGTCACTTATATTTTTGTCAAGTAAGTGTCATTTGCACTGGCAAAATGTCGTTAAATAACCGAGAGAATAATTAGAACAACAGAACATGCAGCCAAGCAGTAAAGACACTTAAGTGACAAACAAATTTCAAAACAAAAATTAAACTAGCACAACTGACAGCGTTATTTACAAATTTTATTAAAGTGACAAACAAATTTCAAAACAAATATTAAACTAGTAAAACTGACAGCGTTATTTACAAATTTTATTAAAGTGACAAACAAATTTGAAAATCAAAATTACACTAGCAAAACTGACATCGTTATTTAGAAATTTTATTAAAGTGACAAACAAATTTCAAAACCAAAATTAAACTAGCAAAACTGACAGCGTTGTTTATAAATTTTATTAAAAGTGTGGAACCAATCAAACAAAAATCATATGGCAAACAAAAATAACCCATTTCCCATTTCACATTTCCTTCATACAAATTTATAGTTTTAAAAAGTAACGATTGATAATGTTTTTGCGAGTTTTTACAGAAAGAGTTTGACTGAATGTCTTGCATGATAGTTTTTTTTTTAATATATGCCCGTAGTTTATTTCGTGCTGAACACACTTGTTTTTGAATTATTCTGATATCTTTTAAAATAGCTTGGCAATTAAACTTTCCGCAAACCACGTTTTTCATTAAAATTTGCCCAACCACCATTTATAAATGGCTGCCAGAAAAAAAAAATGGCTTATAAAGGCAACATTGCGTGGGTGATTTGAAATGGTTTGACCCAAAATGAAATCAAAAAACCTTAATTAAATGCAATTCAGAAGGCAATGATTCAAACGCGATTGCAATATGGAATCATCATTCGAGCAATTGCGACTGAAGTATGTGTTTCTATACTTCGCGCAACGATAGTTTGTTGTTATGACATTGACTTGCAATAAAAATTATAAGGGTGGGATTGTTAAACCACTTCAAGTTAGGTATCATAAACCACCCATAGCATAGTTTGCGTACTATTGTGGTCATAATTCAATAATGTGGAATATAAATTTCTTTTAATATTGCAGTGCATAAATTTCAGTGCTATTACAGCAACAATAAATATCGGTCATAAAACTACGTTTTTATTCTATATTGATGACTTATTATACGATCTCAATTCAATATCGTCTATTTCTTTTATTGGATGTTTGGTGTATTCATTATTTTCATCAATAATTCGGGATCGTTGTGAGCAAACGGCAAGGTCGTTAGGAGGATTGATGTATAGCTGACGTTATTTGGGGGCCGTAATCTTGATAAAATTGAGATTTATTGGTAGCTGCCAGATCGGCGTGTGTTCCGATTAAGCGTGATTCTCGTAATGATGTCCTCCTCCATCTGGATGCTTGGTGAGCAAACTAGAATGCTCTGCCCGGTTGGTTACACATGATCCTCGCTGTTATCTCACGCCCTTCCGCACAAGTCATTTAGTGTATTAATCCATTGAGGGTTCTTGGCCCTAAGCGCCGCAGCAGCCAAATTGGTGCTGAAAACTGCATGCTGATTATCGATCGGATCATAGCAGGAAGATAATTTGGGGCCATTAGCTTGACACTTGTCGGATTCGGTGCTCTGAGGCACTAAATAACGGAACACTAGCTGTTATTACCTTTATATCTCCGGCGCATATCCTTCTCCACGAACATGTGATCCCTTTAAGGGATGCACAATTGCGTGCATTCAAATTTTCAGCTACTGATCGATTAACGAAAACTTTAATACTCAAGATCGGATGCGTCGTGCCAATCATCTTCGCTCACCCATTTTTAATGGCAGCAATTCGTTCTTCTGCCATCAAAGTCATTTCATCGCAATATTAACCATGCCATGCATGAATGGCATGCATTGGATGCCATGCATTCGATCTGTTTGCCATTTGATTAGTTCTCCGTGTATTTCCATCGAACATCGAGCATCAGTTATTATCAGGATCCAGTTCCTTTGTCTCAATCCACATTTTTATTTTACAATTACAATAATTTGCAGCTCCAACTAACCTACTGCTCCAGTTTTGTTGCATTTGCGAAACCCACTGGCGATGCCTTTAATCGGAATTCTAACCGTCGAGTGTAGCACTGCGCCCTGTTATTAGTCGTGATAATTTTAGCCTGTAATTTTAGTCTATTACAAATATCTGATCAAGAACAATGGAGAGGTTGCACGAATATATGTATTTGTTCTACATGAATTAACGATTTCGAGGTGCCAAATTAGGTTGAAGCAAATTTAGCCAATCTTGTACCCGTATATTAACATATTGTATAGTATATTAACTGGATTGGGCTTAAGCGGTAGAGTGCGTTCCCAATTGAGCGCCGCCATCTTGGCAAAAGTTGAGGTTTTGTGAAAATTTAATATGGCCGAGATTTTTCAGGTATAGCAGTTTGGTCTGACGGTATTTTAAAAACATGGTGTTCGAGTGCATCTTTTTTTTTTTTTTTTTGTGGGCTCTTGGAGTCTTGCTTCCAAACCATTGGGCTTGGCTGCGAGCTCCCAACCCTGGCATAAGGTACGAACCTTCAGCCAGTTCAATGATGCCAGGATTATATATTTATATTTTTAGTTGGAAATTCCTAAGAAAGGTAGTCTGAAATAAGTAAACATAACCTATATTTATTGTGATGTTATGATGTGAATATTTTTGGCCGCCGCCGAATTGTCGCCGAATTGCACCGATTGCCGCCGAATCATGCCACAAAACCTCAATTTAACTGTAATGGCGCCGTACAATCAGGCACGCTCTCAGATGCCAGAATAAACCCAATCCATTTAATATACAGATCAGTGATCAATATGATTAAAACTAATCGATGGCGCGTCAAAGATGCCAACCATTCTATCGTTATCGTTTTAATATATTTTTTGTTATTTGCGCGGTCTTAATCCTTGGTAATAAATTAAATCCGCCCCGACGACATCCCATCGTTGTATAAAAGATTCTGATGGAAGGGTTTTTTGCAATGTTTGCAGCACCCGTCGAGACGTCCTCAGTGCAGGAGCAATAATTATCAATCTCTGTCAGAATACTGTCGAATATATTGTGACTATACTTTACTATCGCACTCGCATACCCCCTATATTTGAATCAAAAATTTAAACATCAGTATACTGTTGTACAATGTATATATATAGGAAATTAATTGTATATACTTCTTACAAACTTCCAAGTTTTGGCGTTTGTTGTAATTAATATTACGTGGATATGTCTTTTTCTTGTGTATGTCATTTGCGTATATTTTTTTTAGTTATACTTCTTCCAGTATCTATACACTTTGTTTTTTATGTTTAACATGTAATTTGGTGCAATATTTGTAATACAAAATCATACATTTGCCTATTAAATATATTTATGTTTATATGGAAGGCGCAGTTTTGCTTCTGGCAACTTGTTAATGAAATTAATTTTCTTTTGTTTATTCTGACTTATGTAAAACTGTCAAGTTATAGCATAAATAAAGTATTATTATTCCAGTATGACTTCTTCTATTATCTTTGGGTTACGCAAAATTTCTACCTGGATTTAAGGAATTTATAATTTAATATTTTATCACGTTTTGCGTATTCATATCATTGCATAGATAGACAAATAGTTGTCAACAATATTAGATTAATATTAATATTATTATATACCGAGCGCTTTTTAATCCCTGAACATAGGGTATGTTCAGTTTTAAAACGACGGGATCAATTGTATGTTAAAATTCATGTATATGCAACCAAATTTACTAGCGTGTGTAATTCGATTATTAAAAAAAATGATCGTTAATCTCGCAGACAAGATAATGAAATAGCACATTCAAGAAGAGACGTAGATCATTCCACCCACACTTTAGCATACGCTTTTCTGATTGAAAACGGTCCAAGTCGGGATTATAATAGCAATCTTTTTGTTACCCGAGACCGGTTACCTAATTGAATTGACCTGAACACATCAAGTAATCGCCGCCGGGCAAATCCCACAGGAATGTAACGTCCAGTCGAGAAGCAGGAGCGAAAAAAGGACGTCAGGCGTCGGTTGTGTGCGGAGTGATCGGGGGCAAATGAATTCCGTAAAATGCAGCGCCAGAAATTATAACCGGATAGTGTTAATTCGCCGATTCGCATTCAGGTCCTGATTGAATTGACGTAATTTGTAACGAACGATGAAAATGATGCGATCTAGAAGGGTGATCCTGAAGGTAGCTTTGATAATATTGACTAGTTGAAACCCGAAGCCATGCAAACTCCGGCGGATTGAGCTGGATAGATATTAACTCGGATTCGGATAAACAGTGTTCGAAGTTCATTGCTCTAATTGGAATGTTAATTTCTGGCGAAAGTTGAGGTTTTGGGGTTTTTCCGACGCAGCTGACAGGAAGATGAAATTCCCGTATCCAATAAAGTTTAGCAGTGATTTATAGGTCGTTAAAAAATGTAGATAGCAGCGCTCGGGAAGACGTATATTGGCCGTCTTATATTATTTCTATTCCGCAGTGATTTCCGCGTTGATAACTTATTATGTCGGCTCGGTTTACTTAAAATTCCCGAAATTCCCGGCAAATGTTTCTTTGACATAAAATAAAGCCGGTGCCAGTGTTAGAGACATGTCGCAATGAGTTGGACGTCTATCCCCTACTTTAGCTCTGGACCGATCCTATTCCACCACTTAAATCCCAAGGATATTGCCGCTAAAAGCGTTCATTTTTTTGCACTTCTCTCAAAGCATTTTTATTTGATATTTATACATACACATTGACTGCATATAAAATCCTTGATTTTTGAGTTATTTGCACGTTAACAGAGCCCTTCACAAAAGTTTACATCGGAATGCAATCTTACAATTGGAATGAGAGACGAAGCTCAGCGCGAATCTTGTCACCGCGCGAAAGTTCCAAATCATCTTCAATTTAATTACACGCCCGTCAGTTAAAGATACAACTCGGTTAGAATTCGCATTGGGATTAAATTAAATTACATAGTTATAAGGTAGATTATACGCAGATAAGAATAGGTCAAGTAGGATTTGCTTGGGCAAGTTTCTGTTTTAATTGGTCAATTAGTTTAGTATTAACTCCCTTCGGCTCGGACGATGCCATTATTTCGACAGCCCCGACGCCAGTCCATGCAGCTAAGCGCACTCAGCACGCGACTTTCACATTTCACCATAACTGTAACGCATATTTCATTAATATCTCTGAAAGCGCTGGAGAAAACCATTACCTGCACACATTACAATGATTAAAATACCACATCAATTATAAAATAGATCATCGCAATTTAGAATTCCTACTTTATAAATAGAGCTGGGATTATATGCAAAATGCATATTCCATAATATGCATTTTCAGTTCATATAACTTCAAGCATATCGTCAAGATATATCGTAAACAGAGTTAACAAATGTGGACAGATAACTGCGAACACCCTGTATGCAGTACATACGATATACCATGTAACTTCGGTAATACCAGTGTTAACAATTGTGGACAGATAACTGTAAACACTCTGTATGCAGTACGTACGATATATCACGTAACTTCAGTAATAACAGAGTTAACAATTGTGGACAGATAACTGTTAACACCCTGTATGCAGTACACACGATATACCATGTAACTTCAGTAATAACAGATTTAACAATTGTGAACACCCTGTATGCAGTACATACGATATACCATGTAACTTCAGTAATACCAGAGCTAACAATTGTGAACAGATAATTGTGAACACCCTGTACGCAGTACGTACGATACACTATGTAACTTCAGTAATATGAAAGTTAACAATTGTGGCCAGATAACTGTGAACACCCTGTATGCAGTACATACGATATACCATGTAACTTCAGTAATAACAGAGTTAACAAATGTGAACACCCTGTATGCAGTACATACGATATACCATGTAACTTCAGTAATACCAGAGTTATCAATTGTGGACAGATAACTGTGAACACCCTGTATGCAGTACGTACAATATGCCGTGTAACTTCAGTAATAACAGTGTTAACAATTGTGAACACCCTGTATGCAGTACATACGATATACCATGTAACTTCAGTAATAACAGTGTTAACAATTGTGGACAGATAACTGTGAACACCCTGTATGCAGTATATACGATATACCATGTAACTTCAGTAATAACAAAGTTAACAATTGTGGACAGATAACTGTAAACACCCTGTATGCAGTAAATTTTTTCGTGAAATTTTCAGAGGATATATCTTCAGGCATACTGTATCCAAATCTGGCATCAAATTATCAAAATATTGATTATACAAATTTTCAGAAATTTCAGTGATAGATATAACGATACATGTGAAGTGGGAACATTAAGTGTTCGATTCTCTCACTTATTTACATCATAACCTTCGTGAAATTTTTAGAGGATATATCTTCAGGCATACTGTATCCAAATCTGGCATAAAATTTTCAAAATATTCTTTAGCCAAATTTTCAGAAATTTCATTGCGTTACCTGTCAACTGGGAAAGTTATATGTTCGATTCTCTCACTTATTCACTTCATAACCTTCATCAAATTTTGAGAGGATATATCTTCAGGCATACTGGATCCAAATCTGGCATAAAATTTTCAAAATATTCATAATACAAATTTTCAGAAATTTCAGTGAGAGATATAACGATACCTGTGAAATGGGAAAGTTAAGTCTTCGATTATCTCACTTATTTACATCATAACTTTCATCAAATTTTCAGAGGATATATCTTCATACATACTGTATCCAAATCTGGTATGAAATTTTCAAAATATGCATTAGACTAATTTTCAGAAATTTTAGTGCGTTACTTGTCAACTGGGAAAGTTATATGTACGATTTTTTCACATATTTACATCATAACCTTCGTCAAATTTTTAGAGGATATATCTTCAGGCGTACTGTATCCAAATCTGGCATAAAATTTTCAAAATATCAATAATACAAATTTTCAGAAATTTCAGTGACAGATATAACAATACCTGTGAAGTGGAAAGGTTAAGTGTTCGATTCACTCACATATTTACAACACAACCTTCGTGAAATTTTCAGAGGATATATCTTCAGGCATACTGTATCCAAATCTGGCTTAAAATTTTCAAAATATGTACTTGACAAATTTTCAGAAATTTCAGTGGGTGACCTGTCAACTGGGAAAGTTATATGTTCGATTCTCTCACTTATTTACTTCATAACCTTCGTGAAATTTTCAATTGATTAATCTTCAGGCATACTGTATCCAAATCTGGTTTAAAATTTTCAAAATACTCATTAGACAAATTTTCAGAAATTTCAGTGGGTTACCTGTCAACTGGGAAAGTTATATGTTCGATTCTCTCACTTATTCACTTCATAACCTTCATCAAATTTTGAGAGGATATATCTTCAGGTATACTGTATCCAAATCTGGATTAAAACTTTCAAAATATTCATAATACAAATTTTCAGAAATTTCAGTGAGAGATATAACGATACCTGTGAAGTGGGAAAGTAAAGTGTTAGATTCTCTCACTTATTTACATCATAACCTTCGTGAAATTTTCAGAGGATAAATCTTCAGGCATACTGAATCCAAATCTGGCATAAAATTTTCAAAATATTCATAATACAAATTTTCAGAAATTTCAGTGCGTTGCCTATCAAGTGGGAAAGTTATATGCTCGATTATCTCACTTAGTTACTTCATAACCTTAGTGAAATTTTCAGAGGATATGTCGTCAGGTATACTGTATCCAAATCTGGCTTAAAATTTTCAAAATATGCATTAGACAAATTTTCAGAAATTTCAGTGCGTTACCTGTCAACTGGGAAAGTTATATGTTCGATTCTCTCACTTATTTACTTCATAACCTTTATCAAATTTTCTAAGGATATATTTTCAGGCATACTGTATCCAAATCTTGTATGAAATTTTCAAAATATGCATTAGACACATTTTCAGAAATTTTAGTGCGTTACCTGTCAACTGGGAAAGTTATATGTTCGATTCTCTCACTTATTTACTTCATAACCTTTATCAAATTTTCTGAGGATATATTTTCAGGCATACTGTATCCAAATCTGGCATAAAATTTTCAAAATATTCACTATACAAATTTTCAGAAATTTCAGGAGCAGATATAGCTATACTTGTCAACTGGGAAAGTTATCTGTTCGATTCTTTCACTTATTTACTTCATAACCTTCATCAAATTTTCAGAGGATATATCTTCAGGCATACTGTATACAAATCTGGCATAAAATTTTGAAAATATTTATTAGACAAATTTTCAGAAATTTCAGTGCGTTACCTGTCAACTGGGAAAGTTATATGTTCGATTCTCTCACTTATTTACTTCATAACCTTATCAAATTTTCTGAGGATATATTTTCAGGCATACTGTATCCAAATCTGGCATAAAATTTTCAAAATATTCACTATACAAATTTTCAGAAATTTCAGTAGCAGATATAGCTAGGCCTCTCAACTGGGAAAGTTATCTGTTCGATTCTTTCACTTATTTACTTCATAACCTTCATCAAATTTTCAGAGGATATATCTTCAGGCATACTGTATCCAAATCTGGATAACATTAACATAACATTTTCAAAATATTTATTAATATTTTCTGTGGCATATTATTTGCGTCAATTCGTGAACATGCTGTACAAAAATCCTATTGAACGTTTTCAATTCGCTTTGCGTGAGAACTTCGCGAAGAAATCCGCGAAGGAATTAATCCGATAATAATTTTATCGAAAACAGACTTTTATTCCGCGAATTAAAATTCACTTTTATTTCATTTTGATAAGCTGGGCGTCGTTATTATTGCATTACTGCGAAAGCGGATTACTTTTAACTAAATTACTTTACGGTTCTGTGAAAACGCTGCTCTATTTCTGCAATTATGTTGGGTTAGTCACGAATTTCTGTGATCTCGAGCATCAATCGAGATATGTTAGCTTAAAGTTCGGCATAGGTGCAAATCGTGTTAGCGTTATAAATGTAATGCGATTTTATTAATTCACTGTTGCATAAATGGCTGTTTATACAACTATATTGCGCGTAGTTGGAACGATTGATTACTTATTGGATGATGGGCATGGAAAACTTATGCTCGAGGAGGCGAAAAATCGGCGCAAAAATGCGGCCCAAATTGTTTCAGGCGAATATTTGGAGTTTTATGTTTCATGTAAGTTGTGGGCATATTAGGTTTTATAGAGGTTGCTCGTGGCTTCTTTTAGAAAGCAATTAACTTCAATTGGCGCAATTTGAGCGGTATTAAAATAATTTTTCGCCCGCAAAGCCTCGAATGTGCGAATTTGCATATTTTACGTTTTATGCAAAAAAAAGTTATTCCGTTCAAAAAGATGGGCCCTTGCAGGCAATTCACCTTGAGGTAAATTAAATAACGCCCTTTTAACCGTTACACATATAAAGAGAAAGCTGTAAAGCCCCACGTTTCCTGCGCGGATCCTTTTATTAGTATCGCCCTTTTGCCCTTACTTTTTGATGTAATAAGGAAGTGCAAATTGGTATCTCGAGTGTGCGTTGCAAAATCTTCGGATCATTCCTACTCGAGACTCGTCTTTCTGGACCCTGAAGGCTCGAGTTGTACTCGAGGCGAGTCCCTGATGATTTGTAGTAGCAACTAACAGCCCATCGACAGTGTTTCGTTATGGCCCTAAATATACCGTCGATTCCACACGTCACACGCACCTTCAAGTAGCAATCACCTAAATGAGCGTGGCGCCCACTCAATCACCTGCCATAACAAATTACTGCGGTAACTCCAGTGGTTGTTAAATCCGCGGCATCTGCAATTTCAGGATGAGGGTTGTTATTTTTATTAATATTAATCAGGATATTATTTAAATTTTAAAGGAAGTATGAGTAGAGAAGCTATGAGAGTTCGGAGGCAAAAGCTCCATAAGGATTACATGGGAGCTTTTCAGACGCCGTTACATCCGATCGGGCGATGTGTGTATGTTGAGCAGCCTAAAATCTGCGCCATTTTAAATATTTGAATTGAGCCGCCATCTTGAATTTATGAATTACTCCGGAGTTTTTCAGGAAACGCCATCTTGCCATTTTGAATTATGCTTGAGTTTTGAATTATTTGAATTATTAATTAATTAATTAAATTAAAAAATATTTCGCTAAACTGAATTCGAATCCGCGTTTTCAAATAACGAGTCCGAGACAAGTTATATTACACAATTACACTAATTCAGGAATTAAGTCATCAATTATCTACCCATACATTACCATCTATTTACGACATAAATATGCTTAAGTTATGCTTATTATAAGTTATGCTAACTATGCGTAAGTATGGAGATTAAGCGATTCATTTTCAAATACACATTCCTGAATTATTCATTACATTATTTTGAATACACAATTTATTTCTTCAACCGATTATTTTCTAGCTATTGATTTGAAGTCATTGTGTGATATGTGTAGTTAAATTATTAACTTCTCGCATTTAATCACCACTTGAATTGCGGTCAAGCTGTTGCGGTGCACATATTAATACGGGCAAGTGGGTAACAAGTCGCTTCGAATATCACTCGGACGTTTGTGGTTCTTCCTAGCATAAGAGTTATGAAAGTTCACCAACTATGAAGTTCCCTGGAGTATCACGGGAATAATATGGTTCCTCGAACCGGATAACTGCAGCATCCGCCAGTATGCGCTATAATAAATTTTCTATAAGCAGCCGCAATAGACACCCACACCAACACGGAAACATTTGATTTACTACCAGTATTTAGTCTCATACTATTCTAATAGCAACTTTTATACACAAAAAATAATGAAGTAATTTCACACTGATAGTATTAAAATACATATTTTAAGACATTTTTGAGAATATTTTTAGTAAACGCAATCAATACCAATTGCAAAACCTAAAAAGCTGCATTAGCACATTTATTTTGATACACAAATGAGAATACTTAATATAATGTAAACCATAAATAGCTAACACAAGTTTATAAGACTCCAAACTATGCTTTTGGATAGTTTGGATAGTTTGGATAGTTTGGATGCTTTTGGATAGTTTGGATAGTTTGGATGTATATATATATATATATATATATATATATATATATATATATATATATATATATATATATATATATATATATATATATATATATATATATATATATAATCATAAACCTTATATACCGTTAGGTGTAAGGTGGCAGCCCAACATACACACATGCTTTATACAGTACAAAATTTTCACTTATAATTAAAATTATATTTCTTAACTATATTAATTGATTGCATTATTTTAAAAATCGGCAAAGTTGTGGATAAATCTTTTATTATTATTATTATTAACAGTATTTTTTATGTGAAGCATCGATAAAATGTGTACAAATTATCGTTTATTTTTGCTCATCAAACTTTGCGTACTCATTTTAAACTTTCTAAATTAAACTTGTGGACAAGAAAATAAAATAAGTAATAAGAATCCATAAAAGGCGGCGAAAAAGGATGAGCACTATCCGATGTTCATACTTGCCCAAGAAAAATATACTGCGGATTTATGCGTATTTATTTGAATAACTGTACGTAATTTAGTAGAATGATATTAAGATATAATTTTATAAGCACATTGATTTTCTATGATGATTCTATTGATGATCTTTCGGTGTAAGGCCTACATTACTACATTAAAAGATGCATCATTAATATTTATGAATTTGGGGCCCCCGAAAACCTTGGGCCCTAGACGCGCGCCTTGGCGTATTTACTCCACCTTTTTTTTATGTGATTGATACTGTTCCAAGTGGAAATTATCGTGTGCAATTGTTTGCAGACCAAAAAATAAACTCCTCGGTTCCACAGGCAAGCATTTAATTCCGATAACGTTTATTGCCGTTGGAGTTAATGGTGACCAGGAGTGATATTAAATGTATTAATCGCCTCTGGGGGATGGTGGCCAATTGCGGGTCATTAGACATTCACCTCACTCACCTAGGGCACTAACACTTTATTGTGTCCTATTGATTTCGATGGTGGCTTCGCCGTTCCGCTGGAACATGCTGAACCGAGCGAAATGCAAATTGAAAATTTCATCGCTCGGACTTCCGACTCGGACCTTTACTTGATGAAATAATGGCGAATTCCCGCCAAGGAGCGGGAATCCGAATGAATGAAATCCGATTTAAATTGAATATGCGACGTTTTTGTTTTGATTTAGAATTGATTCAGCCCCGAGGATCTCGGCGGAGGGTTGAGTATTAGATTGATGGATTTACGTTTTGTTTTATTGCGAGTCTAGTGCATTTTTGAGTGAGATAAGAGCGTGTATTCATTTAAATTAAATTCTGGATGTATTACATTGCATTGCATTCAAATTTCCAGCGTTTCTCGAATACCCCTCATAAATGCTTATTGGCATTTGACTGAATTATCATTACACTTATGCGATTACATAATATTTGCCACATGATTCATTAGGTGTTAGAATTAATCGCACGTCTAATTCGCGAGTGCTCTTGATTGTACCTTGCTGCCAGGAAGCGGACACACATTGAAGCTGTGGCTGTATTGTTTGTGGTTATTCTGTACATTATGTGCACATGCACAATAATATACTTGCGACTGTCGTAAGTAGTGGGGCTAGGAGAGTTCTACGGCATTTTCCCCATAAGGATTACATAAATTACTGAAATTTCTGAAACTTTATTATTTGCAAATTTGATATTAGATTAGTATACGGTACACCTGAAACTAACTCTGCTGAAAAGTTGACAAAGTTTCAGTATTAAATAAGGGCGAAAATCAAACACTTAACTTTTTGAATTGACAAGTATGGGTTAGCTATTATTGAAATTTCTGAAAATTTATTATTTGCAAATTTGATATTAGATTAGTGTAGAGTACACCTAAAACTAATTCTGCTGAAAATTTGACAAAGTTTCAGTATTAAATAAGGGCGAAAATCAAACACTTAACTTCCTGCATTGACAAGTATGGGTTAGCTAGTACTGAAATTTCTGAAAATTTATTGTTTGCAAATTTGATATTAGATTAGTGTACAGTACACCTGAAACTAATTCTGCTGAAAATTTGACAAAGTTTCAGTATTAAATAAGGGCGAAAATCAAACACTTAACTTCCTGCATTGACAAGTATGGGTTAGCTAGTACTGAAATTTCTGAAAATTTATTGTTTGCAAATTTGATATTAGATTAGTGTACAGTACACCTGAAACTAATTCTGCTGAAAATTTGACAAAGTTTCAGTATTAAATAAGGGCGAAAATCAAACACTTAACTTCCTGCATTGACAAGTATGGGTTAGCTAGTACTGAAATTTCTGAAAATTTATTGTTTGCAAATTTGATATTAGATTAGTGTACAGTACACCTGAAACTAATTCTGCTGAAAATTTGACAAAGTTTCAGTATTAAATAAGGGCGAAAATCAAACACTTAACTTCCTGCATTGACAAGTATGGGTTAGCTATTACTGAAATTTCTGAAAATTTATTATTTGCAAATTTGATATTAGATTAGTATTAACTACACCTGAAACTAATTCTGCTGAAAATTTGACAAAGTTTCAGTATTAAATAAGGGCGCAAATCAAACACTTAACTTTCTGAATTGACAAGTATGGGTTAGCTATTACTGAAACTTCTGAAAATTTATTATTTGCAAATTTGATATTAGATTAGTGTACAGTACACCTGAAACTAATTCTGCTGAAAATTTGACAAAGTTTCAGTATTAAATAAGGGCGAAAATCAAACACTTAACTTCCTGCATTGACAAGTATGGGTTAGCTAGTACTGAAATTTCTGAAAATTTATTGTTTGCAAATTTGATATTAGATTAGTGTACAGTACACCTGAAACTAATTCTGCTGAAAATTTGACAAAGTTTCAGTATTAAATAAGGGCGAAAATCAAACACTTAACTTTTTGAATTGACAAGTATGGGTTAGCTATTATTGAAATTTCTGAAAATTTATTATTTGCAAATTTGATATTAGATTAGTGTAGAGTACACCTAAAACTAATTCTGCTGAAAATTTGACAAAGTTTCAGTATTAAATAAGGGTGAAAATCAAACACTTAACTTTCTGCATTCACAAGTATGGGTTAGCTATTACTGAAATTTCTGAAAATTTATTATTTGCAAATTTGATATTAGATTAGTGTACAGTACACCTGAAACTAATACTGCTGAAAATTTGTAAAAGTTTCAGTATTAAATAACGGCGAAAATCGAACACTTAACTTTCTGCATTGACAAGTATGGGTTAGCTATTACTGAAATTTCTGAAAATTTATTATTTGCAAATTTGATATTAGATTAGTATTAACTACACCTGAAACTAATTCTGCTGAAAATTTGACAAAGTTTCAGTATTAAATAAGGGCGCAAATCAAACACTTAACTTTCTGAATTGACAAGTATGGGTTAGCTATTACTGAAACTTCTGAAAATTTATTATTTGCAAATTTGATATTACATTAGTGTACAGTACACCTGAAAGTAATTCTGCTGAAAATTTGACAAAGTTTCAGTATTAAATAAGGGCGAAAATCAAACACTTAACTTACTGCATTGACAAGTATGGGTTAGCTATTACTGAAATTTCTGAAAATTTATTATTTGCAATTTTGATATAAGATTAGTGTACAGTACACCTGAAACTAATACTGCTGAAAATTTGTAAATGTTTCAGTACTAAATAACGGCGAAAATCGAACACTTAACTCTCTGCATTGACAAGTATGGGTTAGCTATTACTGAAATTTCTGAAAATTTATTATTTGCAAATTTGATATTAGATTAGTGTACAGTACACCTGAAACTAATACTGCTGAAAATTTGTAAAAGTTTCAGTATTAAATAACGGCGAAAATCGAACACTTAACTTTCTGCATTGACAAGTATGGGTTAGCTATTACTGAAATTTCTGAAAATTTATTATTTGCAAATTTGATATTAGATCAGTGTACACTACACCTGAAACCAATTCTGCTGAAAATTTGACAAAGTTTGAGTATTAAATAAGGGCGAAAATCAAACACTTAACTTTCTGCATTGACAAGTATGGGTTAGCTATTACTGAAATTTCTGAAAACTTATTATTTGCAAATTTGATATTAGATTAGTGTACAGTACACCTGAAAGTAATTCTACTGAAAATTTGACAAAGTTTCAGTGTTAAATAAGGGCGAAAATCAAACACTTAACTTTCTGCATTGACAAGTATGGGTTAGCTATTACTGAAATTTCTGAAAATTTATTATTTGCAAATTTGATATTAGATTAGTAAACAGTACACCTGAAACTAATTCTGCTGAAAATTTGCCAAAGTTTCAGTATTACATATAGGCGAAAATCAAACACTTAACTTTCTGCATTGACAAGTATGGGTTAGCTATTACTGAAATTTCTGAAAATTTATTATTTGCAAATTTGATATTAGATTCGTGTAGAGTACACATGAAAGTAATTCTGCTAAAAATTTGACAAGGTTTTAGTAATAAATAAGGGCGAAAATCAAACACTTAATATTCTTTGGCATCATTTTCTATAACAATTTAAAAAAAACATTTTGACGTAATATTCCCGAGCAATTAATACACATATTTCAATTACATTACTTGAAAATAATTCTACATATATGCTTCATATCACCACATAATTCTTAGTTATGAATTTCAAGCGCTTTTGGTCCGTAGTCTATTTGTATGAACATGAAGTGTACACTGCATCTACATATCCTCAACAAATTTACTTTTGGAGCCAATTACGGTTTCAAGTGACAGATACAAAGCGAGGTTCACACCGCTGAACCACACTGCATCAAGACTAGGGTCCGTGTATATTTTATACAAGAATCGCAATTAATTATGCAAAACTATTCTGTTTAATTGCAAGTAAATATACTGTTTGAAACCATCAGTTAGCGTCGTTATCCACAGCTAATGGGGTAAAAAAACTTTGTGTTTTAGTTTAATTATTTCGCTGGACCTGACGATATCATCATATTATTGTAAATTTATTGCACTAGTAAACTCAGGCTTTAACGTGTGAATTACGAAGTTGAGTATATATGGTCAGAACATTGAAAAATATCATAGAATGAATGAAAATCATCAGATTATTTCTGCCGGATGAAACCACTGTATGCAACAATTGTTGCAGTATAGCATTAAATACTTTGTGAAACTCACACCAATTGCGTGTTTTATTTATATATTATCATAAAATGAAATATTTACTAACTATTTTCAGCCACTATTCTTCTAATGCAGTTTAAAGTCTGTTTCGCTACATGACACTAAAGTTGTGCTTTTTTAATCTCTTCTCTTATACTCTTACAGCAGATTTAGCGAAAAGTAAAGTCCTAAAAAAGTAACTCTACTGAAAATAGGGCACCTACAACTAATGGTCCTGGCTGGTAAGAATTTATGGGCACGTCGTCCCTAGATAAT
This sequence comes from Othius punctulatus, assembly GCA_951805005.1. Taxonomy (NCBI): domain Eukaryota; kingdom Metazoa; phylum Arthropoda; class Insecta; order Coleoptera; family Staphylinidae; genus Othius; species Othius punctulatus. The sequence continues at coordinate 37,527,308 of OX638147.1, read as the reverse complement.
AATTTCAACATTAATGTTAATGAACTCGTTATGAAAACTGATAATAATCTCAATTTTATTAATATCATGTGCAATCTGTACAGCTAAATTACTAAATAACCACTACACACATACGTACGTATTTATTACATAATACAATCATTTCCATGATCATAGAAACTAAAATAGATAAACCTAAAGCACTCTTATTGCTGAAAAAAAAAGTTTGTCATTTGTTCCTGTTTACTGGTATAAATGAAGTATCATTAATACTATTTTGCATTTCATGCTGACCATATGCACTATGCAGTAGCTAACTCGCTACTCCTGAATTGATTTAACCGTGATGTTGATTTAACACAAAGTAACTTGCACCCTACAGGTTTCGAAACGTGCACCTAATATGCAATGTGCATGTGGATAAACTTACAGATATGCAGGGTCTGCATTTATATGCCTTCAGAGCTTAATTAGTGATCTTGATTCAAATGCGAATTTAACGAAAACAACATTACTGTGGTTTGCGAGTTATTATCGCGAATATGTGAGGAATGGCGACGCGAATGTCGGCATTAATATATTATGTAAATTTGCCATCGTTCCATGGAAGTTTAGCAAAGGAGTTTGGGAACAACGCAAAGTATCTAAGCGTGTGAGCATCATTTTTCTAAATTGCATGGATACCTTCCAGAAAACTACTTAACATTAAAACCGCAGACTTTTAAATCATTAGCCTTTATGATGAAAAGCCAGAAATCTGCTCTGAATTATTTAAAGTAAAGTGCAGAAAGAAAAACGGTTTAGACTTAATTAATAGAATTTGCATAAACATGAAATATTTTTACAGAAACTATATAAAAAACTCCATATTTATTGTCCTTAGTGAGAAATCAATATTGATCGCAGCCTTAACTCACCCCGAAATACTAGTTTTCGTAATGTATAACCCAAAATATGGCTGAAATAACGAAAATAGGCCATAATATGAATTATGAAAATATAGCCCGGCGCCTCCACCATCGACATTCTCGACTGAAGCCATTTATAATAATTCGCAACTGCCAGATATATTTTAAATTAGTGCTTATATTTGATAATTTTTACTGAAATGTTTAATTTACAATCAAAATATTGCACTTTTCAGTGCAATTTCAAGTTTTTCTTTATTTTTGTAAAAATTTCATCATTTGCAGTAAATTTAAATAGCAGTGTTTAATTTACATTTGAAATTTTGCAATTTTCTATCTAAATTTGTAAGTTCCAAGTGCAATTTTAGGTTTTTCTTTATTTTTCATGAAAATTTCTTCGTTTTCAGTAAATATTTTGCAGTTTTCAGTAAAAATATTGCAGTTTCCACCAACATATTAAATTTATGGTGAGAATTGTATAATTTTCAGCGCTGTCTTTTATTTCCAATCAAAATTTTGCTGTTTCCAACGAATATTGCTAATTTTCTATTCCAATAACATAATTTTCGATGTGAACTTTAAGAGTTTCCACGAAAATTTCACTATTTCCAGTAAAACCATTGTTATTAGCACTGAAATTTTAAATTCATGCTGAAAATGTTAAAATTATCACTGCAGTGTTTAATTTACAATCAAAATTTTGCAATTATCTATCAAAATTTGTAATTTTCAAGTGCAATTTCAGGTTTTTCTTTCTTTTTATGAAAATTTCTTCGTTTCCAGTAAATATTCTGTCCAAATTTTAAAATTTCAAGTGCAATTTCAAGTGTTTCTTTCTTTTTCATGAAAATTTCTTCGTTTTCAGTAAATATTTTGCAGGTTTCAGTAAAAATATTACAGTTTCCAACAACATATTAAATTTATGATGAGAATTTTATCATTTTCAGTGCTGTCTTTACTTTCCAATTAACATTTTGCCGTTTCCAACAAATATTGCTAATTTTCTATTCAAATAACATAATTTTCGATGAGCACTTTAAGAGTTTCCACGAAAATTTCACTATTTCCAGTAAAACCATTGTTATTAGCACTGAAATTTTAAAATCATGCTGAAAATGTTAAAATTATCACTGCAGTGTTTAATTTACAATCAAAATTTTGCAATTATCTATCAAAATTTGTAATTTTCAAGTGCAATTTCAGGTTTTTCTTTCTTTTTATGAAAATTTCTTCGTTTCCAGTAAATATTCTGTCCAAATTTTTAAATCTCAAGTGCAATTTCAAGTTTTTCTTTCGTTTTCATGAAAATTTCTTCGTTTTCAGTAAATATTTTGCAGGTTTCAGTAAAAATAATGCAGTTTGCAACAACATATTAAATTTATGGTGAGAATTTTATAATTTTCATGCTGTCTTTTATTTCCAATCAAAATTTTGCCGTTTCCAAAGAATATTGCTAATTTTCAATGGTAATAACATAATTTTCAATGAGTACTTTAAAAGTTTCCATGAAAATTTCACAATTTCTAGTAAAACCTTTGTTATTAGCACTAAAATTTTAAATTCACGTTGAAAATGTTGAACTTTTCACTGCAGTGTTCAATTTACAATCAAAATTTTGCAATTCTCTATCAAAATTTGTAAGTTTCAAGTGCAATTTCAGGTTTTTCTTTCTTTTTATGAAAATGACTTCGTTTCCAGTAAATATTCTGACAAATTTTTAAATTTCAAGTGCAATTTCAAGTTCTTCTTGCTTTGTCATGAAAATTTCTTCGTTTTCAGTAAATATTTTGCAGGTTTCAGTAAAAATAATGCAGTTTGCAACAACATATTAAATTTATGATGAGAATTTTATCATTTTCAGTGCTGTCTTTACTTCCCAATCAAAATTTTACCGTTTCCAACAAATATTGCTAATTTTCTATTCAAATAACATAATTTTCGATGAGCACTTTAAGAGTTTCCACGAAAATTTCACTATTTCCAGTAAAACCATTGTTATTAGCACTGAAATTTTAAAATCATGCTGAAAATGTTAAAATTATCACTGCAGTATTTAATTTACAATCAAAATTTTGCAATTATCTATCAAAATTTGTAATTTTCAAGTGCAATTTCCGGTTTTTCTTTCTTTTTATGAAAATGTCTTCGTTTCCAGTAAATATTCTGTCCAAATTTTTAAATTTCAAGTGCAATTTCAAGTTTTTCTTTCTTTTTCATGAAAATTTCTTCGTTTTCAGTAAATATTTTGCAGGTTTCAGTAAAAATATTGCGGTTTGCAACAACATATTAAATTTATGATGAGAATTTTATCATTTTCAGTGCTGTCTTTACTTCCCAATCAAAATTTTACCGTTTCCAACAAATATTGCTAATTTTTTATTCAAATAACATAATTTTCGATGAGCACTTTGAGAGTTTCCACGAAAATTTCACTATTTCCAGTAAAACCATTGTTATTAGCACTGAAATTATAAAATCATGCTGAAAATGTTAAATTTATCACTGCAGTGTTTAATTTACAATCAAAATTTTCCAATTATCTATCAAAATTTGTAATTTTCAAGTGCAATTTCCGGTTTTTCTTTCTTTTTATGAAAATGTCTTCGTTTCCAGTAAATATTCTGTCCAAATTTTTAAATTTCAAGTGCAATTTCAAGTTTTTCTTTCTTTTTCATGAAAATTTCTTCGTTTTCAGTAAATATTTTGCAGGTTTCAGTAAAAATATTGCGGTTTGCAACAACATATTAAATTTATGATGAGAATTTTATCATTTTCAGTGCTGTCTTTACTTCCCAATCAAAATTTTACCGTTTCCAACAAATATTGCTAATTTTTTATTCAAATAACATAATTTTCGATGAGCACTTTGAGAGTTTCCACGAAAATTTCACTATTTCCAGTAAAACCATTGTTATTAGCACTGAAATTTTAAAATCACGCTGAAAATGTTAAAATTATCACTGCAGTGTTTAATTTACAATCAAAATTTTGCAATTATCTATCAAAACTTGTAATTTTCAAGTGCAATTTCAGGTTTTTCTTTCTTTTTATGAAAATTTCTTGGTTTCCAGTAAATATTCTGTCCAAGTTTTTAAATTTCAAGTGCAATTTCAAGTTTTTCTTTCTTTTTCATGAAAATTTCTTCGTTTTCAGTAAATATTTTGCAGGTTTCAGTAAAAATATTGCGGTTTGCAACAACATATTAAATTTATGATGAGAATTTTATCATTTTCAGTGCTGTCTTTACTTTCCAATTAACATTTTGCCGTTTCCAACAAATATTGCTAATTTTCTATTCAAATAACATAATTTTCGATGAGAACTTTAAGAGTTTTCACGAAAATTTCACTATTTCCAGTAAAACCTTTGTTATTAGCACTGAACTTTTAAAATCATGCTGAAAATGTTAAAATTATTACTGAAGTGTTTAATTTACAATCAAAATTTTGCAATTATCTATCAAAATTTGTAATTTTCAAGTGCAATTTCAGGTTTTTCTTTCTTTTTATGAAAATGTCTCCGTTTCCAGCAAATATTCTGTCAACATTTGTAATTTTCAAGTGTAATTTAAAGTTTTTCTTTCTTTTTCATGAAAATTTCTTCGTTTTCAGTAAATATTTTGCAGTTTTCAGTAAAAATATTGCAGTTTCCAACAACATATTAAATGTATGCTGAGAATTTTATAATTTCCAGTGCTGTCTTTAATTTTCATACAAAATTTTGCCGTTTTCAACGAACATTGTAAATTTTCATAATTGATAATTTTCAAGATCAATTCAGGAAACCATTCGACAAAAGTTAACTCTCCAAATTTAGTGTAAGTTATTTATTTTTATTCTGTCTGCATTATCTTCAGCTTTAGTTTGATTGTATTTTAATCTAGCGATGGACATTTATTTTATGTTCGAATATATGAAACAAGTTTGTTAATTAAGCCCGCATCAATATGACAAAAAATGTTAATACCACTGCTAAAAAAACTAATCTGCAGCTGACATTCGTCACGGCTAATTCCATTACGCAAAATGAAACTATGTTTTAAAAATATCTGTTTTAATTGAGTATCCAGAGCTTGTGTGCACCATAGCCAATGCAGTGTTTCGTAGACGGGCATTGGATTTTATTAAAAAAATGATCTGTGTTGATTAGTTTTGCAGTAATTTATGTATGAGACATGTATCACATATTCATGTATCAGTGATACATTCGATGGAATATTGTCTAGCAATTGTATATTAATGAATCCAAAATTAGGTTTCTATGGAAATTCAAATGCTACCTACATGTGGAAATTGCAATCATACAATTTTACCATTACCTGTATATTTCTAGGTCAACAATCACAATATTTCTATTTTTACGCATTCATATTGTGTTTTATTTAATGTATCAACTGTTAACAACAAAGTAACAAAGTTAACTGTTGATTTACTCATTATTCTAACCAATCTTGCAGTTCGTCCTTATCTACAGGGTGTTCAAGATAAGGATGAACAATGACACCCTGTATAGTTTTTCGAATTAATTGCAAATTCTAAGTTTGCATCTGATTCTACCAAATCTTTAGATACTTCTACTTATTTATCATGTACAAAGTTGAATGTTGAATTACTCATTATTCTAACGAATCCTGCAGTTTATCCTTATATACAGGGTGTTCAAGATAATGATGAATAATGCTGTTCATCCTTATCTTGGACGCCCTATAGTTTTTCGAATTCATTGGAAAAGTAATCTGATAGATTTGTCTGAAATTAAGTTATAAATTAATGTTAGTTGTAGATAATATCAAAATAAGTAAATTAAATTGAATGTAACTTAACTTTAAAATAAAAATTCGTAGCCACATTGATTCCATTGATGAAACTAAGTACCAATACTCGTTTTTCATGTACATATACACATTTCGTGCATTTCGTGTTATTTTCTGTAGTATATTAATCCATGGCTATCTATATAAGGTTGATACGTCGAAAGAATAAGTGGAAAGGATTCAGTGTCATCTGTATTAAATGCAACCGTAACATGCTATAACATCACGTTCGATCCGTTGGTTATGTGAGTAACGGCGAGATATCAAATTACAGATAATAATGATAGTAAATTTCCTCCGCTTTTCCGCTTGGAGATCAATCCGGAATTTACGGTTTCCAGATATCTGTTGATATCGAAACTGCAGCTGAGTTCTATAGTTTCGGCAGCAATACGTGTATTTCAGTTCCATGATCCCCACATGAGCAAATTATTGTCACTTGATATTACAAGCTCCACACACGAAGCTGCACCAAAACATGACCAAGCATTGCTTATATTGGCACATGTTACATCGATCCTCTGCAGAATCAGCATTTTTAAACCTTGAAACAATTAATTTATACTAGTGATTGCTGATGTATAAGTGGCTTACTTCTTGTAGGGGGATTTTGCTCTATTTCAGAAAATTTCATACTATTTGAAAGTCTTCAGTCAACAGCACAGCGCACAATTAAGAACTGATATCTTATAGCGAAAGTAACTAAATTGAGATACATGGTGATAGATTAGTTTAGCTATTTTGTTGTGAATGATGTTGAGTACAGCCAGATGGGCTCAAGAAATGGGGATCCGCTTTGAAAATGTTTGGGAATCACTGATCTAAGAAATTAACATGCGAGCACTCATCCGCGATTCCTTGATAAACTTTCCAGGCATCGCATCAAGATGCATTTATAGCTGCTATAGTCCGATCTTCTGAAGTATGCAAAAGGAAGATTACTTATGCGTGCGTTGGAACGAAATATTACATTTACCTTCGCATATAACATGTCTCATTGCATTTGATAAAATGCACGAGATGGAAACTGGGCAATCTATCTAATCCCGCTTTCATTCATATTTTTTGCCAGGATGGGGAAAACAATTTCCAATTTAATCGAATCAATATTTGCACGGTATCTCCTTCTGAGGAAACCAGTGCGATCGGATGTTACGGCTGATTTAATTACCGTCGGAAAGCTGGCCCAGTGTCTTTCCGGTGCGCAACAAGACGTGACCGGAAGTCGAACAATTCCAGTTTTACTTTTATGCAAAGGACGAGGTTTTTCAGCGAGCTTCATTAATAGGTCCACCATTATGCCGAGACGAACGCTGCGAATGTAACTACAATTTCTGCACGAAAAGTTTTATAAAAGTTATTGCATATAAATGCAAAAATAGATTTTATGGCGAACATTAATTTGCTTCAATTAATTATTTATCGATTTGCAAAGCAGCACAAATGTATCCACACTATTAGAAACATATTCCAACTGATAACGAAATACAGTTAATTAATTAAATTTTAATAGTTTTAGGTGTACTATACACTAATCTAATATCAAATTTGCAAATAATAAATTTTCAGAAATTTCAGTAATAGCTAACCCATAATTGTCAATGCAGAAAGTTAAGTGTTTGATTTTCGCCTTTATTTAATACTGAAACTTTGTCAACTTTTCAGCAGAATTAGTTTCAGGTGTACTGTACACTAATATAATATCAAATTTGCCAATAATATATTTTCAGAAATTTCAGTTATAGCTAACCCATACTTGTCAATGCAGAAAGTTAATTGTTTGATTTTCGCCCTTATTTAATACTGAAACTTTGTCAAATTTTCAGCAGAATTAGTTTCAGGTGTACTGTACACTAATCTAATACCAAATTTGCAAATAATAAATTTTCAGTAATTTCAGTAATAGGTAACCCATAGTTGTCAATGCAGAAAGTTAAGTGTTTGATTTTCGCCCTTATTTATTACTGAAACTTTGTTAAATTTTTAGCAGAATTAGTTTTAGGTGTACTGTACACTAATCTAATATCAAATTTGCAAATAATAAATTTTCAGAAATTTCAGTAATAGCTAACCCATACTTGTCAATGCAGAAAGTTACGTGTTTGATTTTCGCCTTTATTTAATACTGAAACTTTGTCAAATTTTCAGCAGAATTAGTTGCAGGTCTACTGTACACTAATCTAATATCAAATTTGCAAATATTAAATTTTCAGCAATTTCAGTAATAGCTAACCCATACTTGTCAATGCAGAAAGTTAAGTGTTTGATTTTCGCCTTATTTATTACTGAAACTTTGTCAAATTTTCAGCAGAATTAGTTTCAGGTGTACTGTACACTAATCTAATATCAAATTTGCAAATAATAAATTTTCAGAAATTTCAGTAATAGCTAACCCATACTTGTCAATGCAGAAAGTTAAGTGTTTGATTTTCGCCATTATTTATTACTGAAACTTTGTCAAATTTTCAGCAGAATTAGTTTCAGGTGTACTGTACACTAATCTAATATCAAATTTGCAAATAATAAATTTTCAGAAATTTCAGTAATAGCTAACCCATACTTGTCAATGCAGAAAGTTAATTGTTTGATTTTCGCCCTTATTTAATACTGAAACTTTGTCAAATTTTCAGCAGAATTAGTTTTAGATGTACTGTACACTAATCTAATATCAAATTTGCAAATAATAAATTTTCAGAAATTTCAGTAATAGCTAACCCATACTTGTAAATGCAGAAAGTTAAGTGTTTAATTTTCGCCTTTATTTAATACTGAAACTTTGTCAAATTTTCAGCAGAATTAGTTTCAGGTGTACTGTACACTAATCTAATATCAAATTTGCATATAATAAATTTTCAGAAATTTCAGTAATAGCTAACCCATACTTGTAAATGCAGAAAGTTAAGTGTTTGATTTTCGCCCTTATTTATTACTGAAACTTTGTTAAATTTTCAGCAGAATTAGTTTCAGGTGTACTGTACACTAATCTAATATCAAATTCGCAAATAATAAATTTTCAGAAATTTCAGTAATAGCTAACCCATACTTGTCAATGCAGAAAGTAAAGTGTTTGATTTTCGCCTTATTTATTACTGAAACTTTGTCAAATTTTCAGCAGAATTAGTTTCACGTGTACTGTATACTAATCTAATATCAAATTTGCAAATAATAAAGTTTTCAGAAATTTCAGTAATAGCTAACCCATACTTGTCAATGCAGAAAGTTAAGTGTTTGATTTTCGCCCTTATTTAATACTGAAACTTTGTCAAATTTTCAGCAGAAGTAGTTTCAGGTGTACTGTATACTAATCTAATATCAAATTTGTAAATAATAACTTTTCAGAAATCTCAGTAATAGCTAACCCATACCTGTCAATGCAGAACGTTAAGTGTTTGATTTTCGCCTAATTTATTACTGAAACTTTGTCAAATTTTCAGCAGAATTAGTTTCAGGTGTACTGTATACTAATCTAATATCAAATTTGCAAATAATAAATTTTCAGAAATTTCAGTAATAGCTAACCCATACTTGTCAATGCATACAGTTAAGTGTTTGATTTTCGCCCTTATTTAATACTGAAACTTTGTCAAATTTTCAGCAGAATTACTTTCAGGTGTACTGTACACTAATCTAATATCAAATTTGCAAATAATAAATTTTCAGAAATTTCAGTAATAGCTAACCCATACTTGTCAATGCAGAAAGTTAATTGTTTGATTTTCGCCTTATTTATTACTGAAACTTTGTCAAATTTTCAACAGAATTAGTTTCAGGTGTACTGTACACTAATCTAATATCAAATTTGCAAATAATAAATTTTCAGAAATTTCAGTAATAGCTAACCCATACTTATCAATGCAGAAAGTTAAGTGTTTGATTTTCGCCCTTATTTATTACTGAAACTTTGTTAAATTTTCAGCAGAATTAGTTTCAGGTGTACTGTACACTAATCTAATATCAAATTTGCAAATAATAAATTTTCAGAAATTTCAGTAATAGCTAACCCATACTTGTAAATGCAGAAAGTTAAGTGTTTAATTTTCGCCTCTATTTAATACTGAAACTTTGTCAAATTTTCAGCAGAATTAGTTTCAGGTGTACTGTACACTAATCTAATATCAAATTTGCATATAATAAATTTTCAGAAATTTCAGTAATAGCTAACCCATACTTGTAAATGCAGAAAGTTAAGTGTTTGATTTTCGCCCTTATTTATTACTGAAACTTTGTTAAATTTTCAGCAGAATTAGTTTCAGGTGTACTGTACACTAATCTAATATCAAATTCGCAAATAATAAATTTTCAGAAATTTCAGTAATAGCTAACCCATACTTGTCAATGCAGAAAGTAAAGTGTTTGATTTTCGCCTTATTTATTACTGAAACTTTGTCAAATTTTCAGCAGAATTAGTTTCACGTGTACTGTATACTAATCTAATATCAAATTTGCAAATAATAAAGTTTTCAGAAATTTCAGTAATAGCTAACCCATACTTGTCAATGCAGAAAGTTAAGTGTTTGATTTTCGCCCTTATTTAATACTGAAACTTTGTCAAATTTTCAGCAGAAGTAGTTTCAGGTGTACTGTATACTAATCTAATATCAAATTTGTAAATAATAACTTTTCAGAAATCTCAGTAATAGCTAACCCATACTTGTCAATGCAGAACGTTAAGTGTTTGATTTTCGCCTAATTTATTACTGAAACTTTGTCAAATTTTCAGCAGAATTAGTTTCAGGTGTACTGTATACTAATCTAATATCAAATTTGCAAATAATAAATTTTCAGAAATTTCAGTAATAGCTAACCCATACTTGTCAATGCATACAGTTAAGTGTTTGATTTTCGCCCTTATTTAATACTGAAACTTTGTCAAATTTTCAGCAGAATTACTTTCAGGTGTACTGTACACTAATCTAATATCAAATTTGCAAATAATAAATTTTCAGAAATTTCAGTAAGAGCTAACCCATACTAGTCAATGCAGAAAGTTAAGTGTTTGATTTTCGCCTTTATTTAATACTGAAACTTTGTCAAATTTTCAGCAGAATTTGTTTCAGGTGTACTGTACACTAATCTAATTTCAAATTTGCAAATAATAAATTTTTAGAAATTTCAGTAATAGCTAACCCATTATGTGAGTGTAAAATTTGATTTCAGTTTCTTTATGTTAATATAAATAAGTGATTAAAATATGTGCATACCTTTTACTTGTTTGGGGACATTATACATGTTATTAAACATAAGTGAGTAAAACATGCGTATACCTTGTTGATACTTGGTGACCAACACATACTTATTGCTTTACTACGATACGAGATAAAACATATGCAGGTGACTTATAATCGCTTGACTAAATTTTAGCGACATTCATCATGGTAATAGTTATGACTACAAATCGAGTGAAAATACTATCTGTGCTTAATGACTAATTGATTATTTTTAGGGCGATTACATTAGATTGCTGAAACCAGTCAGATGTTTATGATATACAAAATTTATAATTGATTTTTTGTTGGTCTATATTTTGGAAACTTTAATAGGTTTATAAAAAAAATTATAACATACATTAAGTGTCATCTGTTCATTTAAATAAAATTTCAGGTAATTTACTAATCAGTACTAATAGTTAGCTTAACGGTTCTTAAAATAATTAAAAAAATTGCCATTGATTTCTAGGAAACGATAAGAAAATTGGTGTAAAATAACTGAATTATATATTTAAGAATTTTCAAAATTTAAATCAACTGCAAATAATGAGATGAAACAAATATTTAGAAAAGTAACGTATTTTACGAGGAAATGATTTTTTTAAATTGTATTTATGAGTTTTACTTTTGATTAGATTTTATTGTTGGTTATACACACATGTCTAATCATGTACTAGTATATTAACGTATACAAATGTAAAATATGCCATGACTATAAAAATTTTGCATTAATTTGTAATTAATTTTGTTTTAATTATTAAAATGCAATTAAATTGTGCACAACCAAACGACTCTATAAAATAGTGATCGGTGAGATAATTCCAATCTCGTAAAGTGGCCGTAGTTAATTGTTACAGCTTCTCCATTCGGGAATGAAGTAGTTCATAAACCGTGCCTTTATGGCAAGAACTTTTATCAAAACCACTTATTACGTTGTTTGCGTATGGCCATAATTCTGCAAGGATATGATCGTAACTATTAACTTAATTAAGATGAATGCCTCCGAAGTGACCGCAATTATCGAGATTTATACTATTCCGAACGTGGATTGGATATTACATTTCGCCAGATAAAACTCGCAGAAATAGCTGCAATTGCGATAAATCAAAACTTTACAAGAAAATTTGCTATCAACCAATTAGTATTATTGGCGATTTCATTTATAGAAGCGTCCGCTGAAAGCGTTATCGCGCAAATCTAAGTGCCAACGTAGAGGGCTTTTATCTTCAAAACTACCAAACTCTACAGTTCAAACCAAATTAGCGTGCAATTTAATTTGTACAGAAGAAAATACTTGCTTATTTTTATCATCAGGATGGTTTCCACATTCTGTGGTAAAAACATAATCTGGGAACTTGTATAGAACCAATCACTGTCATTATTATGTCAAAAACAAAAACTGCTTAATCCGGGAACCAATCACTGTCATTATTATGTCAAAATCACAAACTGCTTAATCCGGGTACATATATAGTCATTTAATCTGATAAAGTCAAATATTTCCTTCGAAGTTTGCTTATGCGAGACTTGAAGTTAATTTACAAGATCATTTTAAGTTTATAAATGTGCTTCCGTAAATTGCTTTTTGTGTGGTTTAACAATAGATTCGCACAGATCCCAAACTAACGACAACTTGAATTGCAATGTTAAGCTAATGGAGACCATTACACAACTCCACTAAGTTTAATTTGATGCCTTATAGCTGTAAGGACAACGCAATTAGCACATTAATTAAATCAAATTAATGAACAAAACATGTGCTGCCGAACTAAAATTAGTTTGCCCTTCAACTTTAGATCTCATTAGTTGTAGTTATATCGATATATTGATCGACATATACCTTTATTTCGTAATTATAGTATCTTAAACGTTATATTTAAGCAAGTAGTCTAGCAGATTAATTGTCACACAATAAACTATCTTAGAACTTATTGTAGCATCATCAATAAATTATGAATAGATTATGATTATGGTTATGATTATGATTATGATTATGATTATGGTTATGATTATGATTATGGTTATGATTATGCTGATCTGCAGAAATCAGAGTATATTTTAATAGATAGTACAGGAAGATTCGCAGATTTTCCGATTCTAAATCCTGTTTTATTAAAATATGTAAGCTTTTCTGAAACTTGGCTCTTTACCATTAATACTTTGGCACATTTGCCCCATACAATATTAATGAATAATATGGCTTGGGAAGTTATAATAAATCTTGTTTTCGAAGCCGAAATGGCATTCCACGCGTAATTACGTAATGCAGAATCGCTGTACCAATATTTTCCTCTTACTTGTCGTGTTATAACGGAGAACTTCTTATTAAAGTCAGAATCCTGTTTATTTGAAAACAAGCCCTTGTAAACAGCATTCTTTAAAATAATACCCGTAGACGTAGGAATTTATAAACGAGGCGAGAAATACAGCGGAAAAAAATGCAAACGACAATAATGGGGTGCGTAATCAAAGGAAATGTGTTAGACACTTTTTATTAAAACGTGGAACACGAAGGCGCGAAAATGGGTGGTAATAAGCTCCAAGCTTTGAAATTTTGAATATTTATCAAGAAAAGAAATTTGTAATAAATACATGTAAACATGCTGTTGAACAGGAAAAAGCTGGGTTACAACATTTTTTTAGTAATTACAATCATTGAAAGCTTATCAAGCATAATTAAATTTTGACAAAACGATTTGATCCTCATTAAAGCTTGATAAGAATAATTATAACTTTAGTAGAAATAATTGATATTTTGACAGCAATCATTGAAAACTAGCAATAATTTAAATTTTATAGTGTTTATTTTCTCGTACTTATTGGTAAAGTAATTAGGTTAGGTTAAGTTAGGTTAGTGTTTCGGCGCTATTGCACAGCGTCGAACCCCAATTCGGTTAAAGTGTAATCGCATTAGTCGGCCTTTATTGCAGCCGATACATTTGTAGTATTAAGATTGTAAAGACAATTTATTGGGGTGGCTATTATTTAGCCATTATGTTCACCGAGAAGTGCTTAAGTAAAGTACGGTGCGCATGAAGATCAATAGGCACATTAAGCCGTCTATTGAGCAAGGATTGCCACTTCGGCAAATACAATTAGCGACCAGGAAATCCCAAATATATTTATTGGACGGCATTAGGAATCCTCAGAAATTCCAGATAGAGGAATTACCCAAGGCTTGTGATAACCAAGTGTGGCAACATGGCTTACCGAAACGAAATGCCGCACCAATCAGGGATCATCTTCAAGCCACCCCTCGCGGTGCACAATTCAAATTGCACCCCACCCCAATAACTCAAAGATTTAATTGTAAGAATGCAGAGCAGACGACACTTCAATTCGTTACCTTCACCGGTGTACATCGCTGTGTATTAATTATTGTTACGCATTAAATTATAGTCCACATTATTTTCAAAACGACGAGTTTTAATTACCTTATCATTTAAATTGGCGAACACCCGCCTGGTCCTTCGATTACGTAACAGTTAGGTTAGGTTAGGTTACAAGTGTTACTTGTATCCTAGGAAACAATTCAGCAACGTTGCAACACATAGTATATTTGCATCTTGAACAGTGTCATCGATTAGTATCCAGCGTAAAAGTAGCCACCACTTCTTGAACGCTCTGTATATGTCTATATACAAAGTGTTTCACTTGAAATGGTAACATTGCAGTAACTTTTTTATTATTCGGTGAATTTTAAAATACTTTTCGTATGTGAAGTTTGTAAAGTTTTTTGAATGGGCAAACTACATTTTAGCCTCAGTAAATAATTATCCTACTGTAATCAAAAATTACCGAAAACAATTAAAAAAACATATTGAATTGCAACGTTCAATATTTTTTTTATATTTTACGAAAGATAATACATATTATATTTGCTATATTGAACAGTGTCATCTATTTGGATCCAGCGCAAAAGTAGACACGACTTTATTGAACGCTCTGTATATATCTATATACACGGTGTTTAACTTGAAATGGTAACATCGCAGTAACTGTTTTATTATTAGGTGAATTTTAAAATACTTTTCGTCTGTATGCGAAGTCTGTAAAGTTTTTGAATGGGCAAACTACATTTTAGTCTCAGTTAATAACTATCCTTCTGTGATCAAAAATTAAGGAAAACAATTGAAAAAACATATTGAACTGCAACGTTTAATATGTTTTTTACATTTTACGAAAGATAATACATATTATATTTGCTATCTTGAACAGTGTGATCTATTAGTATCCAGCGCAAAAGTAGACACCACTTTATTGAACGCTCTGTATATATCTATATACACGGTGTTTAACTTGAAATGGTAACATCGCAGTAACTGTTTTATTATTAGGTGAATTTTAAAATACTTTTCGTCTGTATGTGAAGTTTGTAAAGTTTTTTGAATGGGCAAACTACATTTTAGCCTCAGTTAATAACTATCCTTCTGTGATAAAAAATTAACCAAAATAATTGAAAAACATATGAGGGATTTTTTCAATTTTTTTTATAAAGATAAGTTGTTACCTCAAAACCCCAAATCCCAAGTTTTGTTAAAAACAAAACAAAACTTCACACACAAATATGTGCAAAAAACATATTAGGATTTTTTTTTAAATTATCAAGATAAGTTGATACATCAAAACTCCAAATCCCAAGTTTTCTTGAAAACAAAACAAAACTTCACACACAAATATGTGCAAGTAGAATTTCTATTTCATTGTCATTAGATTGCCATGATTAATTACAAATGATAAAACATAAAATCCCTAATATGTTTTTTCAATGTTTTGCATTAATTTTTTATTACAGTAGGCTAGTTATTTACTAAAGCTTAAATGTAGTTCATCTATTCAAAAAAGCTTCACAAACTTCACACACAGAAGAATATAGTTTTTAAATTCACAGAAAAACAAAAAGTTACTAAGGTGTTACCATTTCAAGTGAAACACCCTGTATATATTTATATACAATTATTAAAAACAAAACTGTAAAATAAAGCAAAACGATGTTTATAATTATTTCACAAAACTATGAGAATAATATAAATAATTGCATTGTTAACAAAAATCAGTGAATACATTTTGTTTTGTTATGTGTTTTGGGTGTATTAGAAAATTAATTAATACAAATTTTAGGGAATTTATATAGATATGTACAATTATTACAAACAAAACTGTAAAATAAGGCAAACTTTGTTTATAATTATTTCACCTCAAAACCCCAAATCCAAAAATTTGTTGAAAACAAAACAAAATTTCATACATAAATATGTGCAAGTCTAATTTAAATTTTATTGTCTACTGTTTATTGTTATACTTTTATTGTGTTTTTTATGTATTAGAAAATAATTAATACAATTTTTAGGGAATTTAAGTTGCCTAATGTAATATTTCAATAAATTATGTGCAAACTACGTAACGTTTTTGTAATTTATTATTCGCACAGTTGCAGGATTCTCGCTATGGATATATTAACGAAATTCAGGTAAAATATTGGACTTATATGAGTAAAAACTGCGTATCTGCTTTAACTAAACTTGTTGATAAAACCTAATATGGTAAAAACATTTCAATGCGTTCAAGTGTTGATAGAAACATCCAAAAACAATAAACAGTTATTGGAGTCATACTAACGTCTTCAGTGTCATCAGTGGTGGGGATAGAGTGGGGTGTGATAATCATAAGGTGAGTAATAATGATAGACCGAGCTTATAAATACCTGTGCAGGCAGTGATTGAACACAGTTTTTGTTCTAACGTGGTGGTGTTAATGTAGTGCAAAGTGCACAGTCTGCCACACCATGGGAAACAACTCGGGCCATCAGAAGCCCAAGTTTCGGCCTGTAAGTTTATTTTTTCTGCATATTAATCATGTTTTGGTGATTGTTTTGTTTGAGTATGTATGTTTGTTATGATTGATGTTTTGGTGATTGGTTCCTTTGAGTATGTATGTTTGTTATGATTTGTTTTTTCTTGCTTTCATTTAGAGTAATTGTCGTGAGGGTGTGGTCTGAGGTGTTTGTTGGTAGATTTCCATGCAATTTTTTTTTTGCAAGTTTGTTACTATACGGTCATTGATTGTGTTATTTCTTTGCAGTTGGTGTGCGTGTTGTTCTCAGTGCTTATTTCGTTTAGTTGGTATCAGTTTTCTCTTATTTCTTCTATGTTTTTTTTTGTGTTGGTGTTTCTAGTTCTGTCATTTTATTTTTTATGGTTATGTGAAGGACTTTGTGTACGTGTGTTTATTCATTTTTGCATTATGTGTGATAAACGTCAGTTAAATAAATATCTAAGCTGTCTACATACAATTTTCTGTATGATGTTGGGAGGAAAATTTAATACTTGTGTGTGTGTGCGACTGTAGATTAATGTAGGAGCTGCACTCACTGTACCTCACGGGCTCACATGTACAATTAAATTAGTTTTGTAATATCAATTACCTGGCAGCAATACTGTGTCAAGTCGAAGTGCTAATAAAAACTTTGGTCGTCCCTGAGGTGCACGAAACATTCTCTATTTTATGTCCAATAAAACTTGAATTCACCAACGTTTCGTACTTTTCTGCATGCAGAATAATAATCTAGCACATATCATATTTTACAGTTCATAAATTTAAAAGCCACTAATGCTCCAAATTTAAGAGCTGCAAAATTTCTAAGTACGATGTCAGAGATGACAAATCACATCGTATAAGTAAAGATGTACAAATGTCAGCAAACAAAACATCAGCCAATAAAAATAAATATTACCGATAACTTCATTCATTTAAATTAAAATTGGTATAGGTTCAGTACTAATCAATATGGAAGTATTGAAATTTCAAGTTTTTTATGCCTTCTTAAATTGTCTGATTGTAATTCATATTATTTTTACAGGTGCCGCTGCTGCCCCCTTACCAACCGAGCAGAGATCTGGAAACACAAGGATCCTCCTCAACGCCGCTCTCGTCCTCCTCCTCAACTTTTAAGTCCCACTGCTTTGGGGAGGAATTACTTGTCAGGACACTGACTGCAAAAGTTAGCACTTTGGAATCGTATCAGAAGATTCAACTTCTACGAATTTTTAACCGAGCCCTTGCTTGTGCCAAGAAGGGCCATCTGGATCAATGGACGAACGTCGATTGTACCGAGTGCAATAACGCCGCCTTAATTGAAGAAGACTCCGACTTCTCAGATGAAGATTAACTAAACGACGACTCTAGAATGTCGACGATTCTAGAATAATTTGTAATTAGTTTATAGAAAACTATTTTAAACTTTTAATATAGGAACATAATTATATTATACAGTTACATACTATAAAAAATAAAGCAATAAAATTTTATGAACATATTAATTATGTAGAATGTGGTATAAGGATGTATATAAGTTTATGAATAAAATGTTAGAAACCTACTGAATATATGAATGTTGAACTTATTATTATTATTTTCTGCTAGTTTTCTTTGGTTTTATTCAAAAAATTTAATAGTTACTAATTGTGGTCAAGAACCACAATTAATTGTGTTAATTGTTATTATTATTTAAGGTATTATTCTGTACTTACTGGTAGAGTTATTTTATAATAAATAACTGGTAATAAGGATAAAACCTTAAACTTCATGTTATTCTTATATTATGTTCTCATGAAATCTTTGCATGCCCAAAGAAACGTAAGTAAACTAAATCCATTATAGATATGAATTCCCAAAGTGCCATTGGGTTGGCATTATTGATAAAGTTTCTAGGAACGCCAATGGGTATTTTCACTATTTAATTTTGGCAGCAATAAAATGATTATTTCAGTCAGAATCTGATGACGAATTGTCCAATTTTGAATGAATATAAAATTGTTTCATCTCATTTTCCCAATTCCCAATCCCATCTCAATTAATGCTTGTTAATGCAAATTTCTCAATTTGCAAACTAAAAATTGCAACGGTACCTACTTCTTGTTATAAATATTAAAATGATTATTTCAGTCAGAATCTGATGACGAATTGTCCAAGCTGATCCCTGTAGGACTTCTTTTGCTCATCAGACCCACCTAAATTTACCAGCTGGTATCTATTTTTCAGATAAAATGCTCTAAGAGCTATTTAATTGTCATCAAAGGTATACTTCATGCATCGTTTTTAACAGCATAATATGTGAGACAAAGTAAAAAAACTTTAAGAGGTCGCCAAAGCCAAAAATTAAAACCAGAATTGTTGCAGTTGTTTCTTGAGTTTTGAGAGGTACATGACATGACCAATTGAACCATCCAAATTCCAAAAAGATATGCCCACGTTGAAAGCAGGTGACCATTGGATCAACCATTTTGAAAATGGTTGGTCCAATCTCGATGCCAATTTTAGATCAATCTATTTTGGCGCTCATTTGATTTAGCCAGGGAGATACCAAAAGTTAAGTTAGAACCTTATTTTTGATATCTTATTTCATTATTCAATTAATGCTTTAATTCACATTTATGCTCTACTCCTGTATTTAATGCAACATAGTTTTTTATGTACCAAAGCTTCCCGGTAATTTGTGCAAAAAATTAGAACCAGAATTTTTGTGGTTGCTTCTTAAGGTTTGAGAGGTACATGACTTAACCAATTGAACCATCTAAATTCCGAAAAGATATGCCCACCTTGAAAGTAGGTGACCATTGGATCTACCATTTTGAAAATGGGTGGTCGAATCTCGATGAAAATTTTAGATCAATCTATTTTGGCGAATTTTGATGAATTTGTGTTATACAAAAATAAAATTCATACATATAGATTACATAAATCGGACAAAATACACATCTTAATACGTAAACACACACAAAAAAAATAAAAAAATCATATATCACAAGCATATAAATTCGGAGTTAAAAATATTTTCAAAAAATTGACGAATTTACATAATAATTTGAAAATAGACTTAATTGTTCATATTTTATTATATATATGTATATATATATAAATCATTTATTTTTCATTTAATTTAAAAAAATAAAAAAATCATATGTCACAAGCATATACATTAGGAGTTAAAAATATTTTTAAAAAATGAACGGATTTACATAATATTTCGAAAGTACAATTAATTGTTCATTTTTTTCCCTTTTGAAAGTACCAGATTCATCTCAATAAGACAAATAGACAAAAACAAAAGGATTATTTTGGCCATCTTTGACATTTCTTACACCATGTAATGGTGGAGTTGAAAATATTTTAAAAAAATTGACGGATTTACACAATACTTCGAAAATACATTTAATTGTTAATTTCTTAGTTAAATCATTTTTATTTCTCATTAATTTAAAAAAATAAAAAATGATTTATCACAAGCATATAAAGTAAGGATTAAAAATATTAAAAAACAAATGCACGAATTTACGCATTACATCGAAAGGCACATATAAAAAGTTATTATCACAAGCATATAAACAAATTAAAAAAATAAAATAATTAAAAATAAAAAAATCATGTCACAAGCATATACAGTAGGAGTTAAAAATATTTTTAAAAAATTGACGGATTTACATAATATTTCGAAAATACAATTAATTGTTCATTTTTTTCCCTTTTGAAAGTCCAATATTCATCTCAATAAGACAAATAGACAAAAACAAAATGATTATTTTGGCCATCTTTGACATTTCTTACACCATTTAATGGTGGTGTTAAAAATATTTTTAAAAAATTGACGGATTTACACAATACTTCGAAAATACATTTAATTGTTCAGTTCTTATTTAAATCATTTTTATTTTTCTTTTAATTTAAAAAAATAAAAAAATGATTTGTCACAAGCATATAAATTAAGGATTAAAAATATTAAAAAACAAATGGGCTAATTTACGCATTACATCGAAAGGCACACCTAAAAAGTTATTATCACAAGCATATAAACAAATTTAAAAAATAAAATAATTACAAATAAAAAAATCATGTCACAAGCATATACATTAGGAGTTAAAAATATTTTTAAAAAATTGACGGATTTACATAATATTTCGAAAATACAATTAATTGTTCATTTTTTTCCCGTTTGAAAGTCCCAGATTCATCTCAATAAGACAAATAGACAAAAACAAAATGATTATTATGACCATCTTTGACATTTCTTACACCATGTAATGGTGGAGTTCAAAATATTTTTTTAAAAATTACGGATTTACACTATACTTAGAAAATACATTTAATTGTTCATTTCTTATTTAAATCATTTTTATTTTTCATTTAATTTGAAAAAAATTAAAAAATGATTTATCACAAGCATATAAATTAAGGATTAAAAATATTAAAAAACAAATGGGCGAATTTACGCATTACATCGAAAGGCACACATAAAAACTTATTATCACAAGCATATAAACAAATTAAAAATATTTCATGACACATTTTTATGTTCAAAAATGGACGAAAAATTGACATAATACCTACAAAAAACACTTCATTCTTCATTTCTTCTTTTTTTCCTCTTGAAAATCCCAGACGTTCCCAAATTGTTCCCAAATTCCCAAATTGTCCCAAATTCCCAAAGTCCCAAATTGTTCAGTGGCACCAACAATTGGGTTGGAGAAAGGAGAAATCTCAATACTTGTTGTATACGTCGTAATGTCAAATAATCTGGTTATATTGGTGGTATAACTGACGAAAAATATTCGGGAGCACCTATTATAAATATAGAAAGTGAAAATTAGTACATATAACATAGATTTTGTGGATATTAGTTTAAACTGTAATATTATGATTGGTTAAATAACGCACAGTTATTTACAGACAATGTTGGCAATGTTATGGCAATGCCATTGCAATGTTGGTAATGTTATGGCAATGCCATTGCAATGTTGGCAATGTTATGGCAATGCCATTGCAATGTTGGCAATGCTAAGGCAATGCCATTGCAATGTTGGCAATGTTATGGCAATGCCATTGCAATGTTGGCAATGTTATGGCAATGCAATTGCAATGTTGGCAATGTTATGGCAATGCAATGGATATTTGTTTAAACTGTATTATTATGATTGGGTAAATAACGCACAGTTATTTACAGACAATGTTGGCAATGTTATGGCAATGCCATTGCAATGTTGGCAATGTTATGGCAATGCCATTGCAATGTTGGCAATGTTATGGCAATGCCATTGCAATGTTGGCAATGTTATGGCAATGCCATTGCAATGTTGGCAATGTTATGGCAATGCCATTGCAATGTTGGCAATGTTATGGCAATGCCATTGCAATGTTGGCAATGTTATGGCAATGCCATTGCAATGTTAGCAATGTTATGGCGCCATTGCAATGTTGGCAATGTTATGGCAATGCCATTGCAATGTTGGCAATGACAATGTTAAGTTAGCAGACAACGTAAATTTTTTTTTTTTTAAATCAAACTGTGCGTTATTTACTCAATCTTATTAAATATAAATTAGAGTGAAAGAAAGTAAAAACTATCAACATACATGTTTCTAGTTATGCTTTTTCATGAACATAAACTTATCCACACTAAAGCATATATATCGCTCATCAAAGGGACGATCTGGCAGAACAGCACTTTGATTCACAACACACTCTGAACCATAGTCATAATTGGATTTTACACATAGGGCACACTGCTTTATTTTCTTTGTGTGCTCATGGCAGAAATGAACTTGCTTGACCCATTTTTTCACTAAAACTCTCTCATTGTAAATTAGCGAGTAATAGCAGCGTCTGCATATTCTGGCAGGCTTACGCTGCCCATGAATTTTACAATAGATATCGATATACTCTACGCATGACTTTCTACTGGATTCTCTCCAAGTTATGCGAGGCCTATTGGTCTTCAAAATTTTTGAAATATAGTCTCGGTACATTCTTTCAGAGTCGATTGGGATCTTCATTGTTATTTATTGAGAGATGATACCAAGACCAAGATATCAAGATTTCAAGATATATCACGATTTTGCACTCTAAACTTGAAATTTACTGGTTCACTTGTACTACATATTGTTACGTCACATTCTTTCTGAGTCTAAAATGATCTTCATTCTTATTTATTGATAGATGATACCAAGACCAAGATATCAAGATTCCAAGATATATCACGATTTTGCACCTTACACTTGTAATTTACCTGTTCAATTGTACTACGTATTGTTACGGTACAATCTATCTGGGTTGATGGGGATCTTAATTGTTATTTATTGATAGATGATACCAAGACCAAGATATCAAGCTTTCTAGATATATCACGATTTTGCACCTTACACTTGTAATTTACTTGTTCAATTGTACTACGTATTGTTACGGTACATTCTTTCTGAGCTGATGGGGATCTTAATTGTTATTTATTTAAAGATGATACCAAGATTAAGATATCAAGATTTCAAGATATATCACGATTTTGCACCTTACACTTGTAATTTACTTCTTCAATTGTACTACGTATTATTACGGTACATTCTTTCTGAGCTGATGGGGATCTTAATTGTTATTTATTGATAGATGATACAAAGACCAAGATAAGAAGATTTGAAGATATATCACGATTTTGCACCTTACACTTGTAATTTACTTGTTCAATTATACTACATATTGTTACGGTACATTATTTCTGAGCTGATGGGGATCTTAATTGTTATTTATTAAAAGATTATACCAAGATTAAGATATCAAGATTTCAAGATATATCACGATTTTGTACTCAAATTCTTATACTTGTAATTTTCTTGCTCACTTGTACTACATTTTGTTACGGTACATTCTTTCCGAGCTGATGGGGATTTTCATTGTTATTTATTGATAGATGATACCAAGACCAAGATATCAAGATTTGAAGATATATCACGATTTTGCACTTTACACTTGTAATTTTCTGGTTCACTTGTACTACATATTATTACGGCACATTCTTTCTGAGTCGAAAATGATCTTGATTCTTATTTATTGATAGATGATACGAAGACCAAGATATCAAGATTTCAAAATATATCACGATTTTGCACCGTACACTTGTAATTTTCTGGTTCACTTGTACTACGTATTGTTACGGCACATTCTTTCCGAGTCGAAAATGATCTTGATTCTTATTTATTGATAGATGATACGAAGACCAAGATATCAAGATTTAAAGATATATCACGATTTTTCGCTCAAGCTCTTAGACTTGTAATTTGCTTGTTCACTTGAATTACGTATTGTTACACGTACAATGGCTGATGTGTACTTTATAATTATTGCACATTGTAATGTTACGTCAGCAAAGTTCTGCAAGCATGCGCAATCGAGCACAACGAAGTTAGTACGTGTGGATTTTGGGGATTCTTGATTTTGCGAACCAACAATTGTTTACTTTGGTAATTATTGACCAAAAACCACATCTTGCAATACACATCTATATATTTAATAAGCGTTTCTAAGATTTGCAACTAATTTCGCTGTGCTGTTACATCCAACTTCACCTCATGTTCAAATTTTTTGAAGATCGTTCCGATAAAAGCAATCTGTTTCGGCTAATATATCACAGTCAAAATTACATCATCAGTATTGGTAAAGCACAATCTTGCAATGCATATCTGTTGCTGAGTTTAGAAACGAATTTCACTTTGTTGTTATATCCAACTTCAGTGCATGTTCAATTTTGGATCCGATATACGCAATTTGTTTCGATTCAGTAAATCACACTCAAAATTACATCAATTGATGTAATTACAAAATTACATCAGTATTGGCCAATTTTGGCATTAGTAACTACAAATTTGGAAAAACAATGATAACATTTAAGGGATTTGCATCAAAGTTGCTACAATTATTTATTAAACGTAACCATTTTTGTGTTGCATACAAAATAAGAGAAACTTTCGGTTCATTAATAAATTTGCTCTAAATTTGCATTTTTCCCCTTGAATTATACTGCCATCTACTGCTGCCGGTAATAATCTCTACCGCTTAATTTTCTGTTTCGTTGCAACACTGATTAAAAGCGCCTTAATTTTCTGTTTCGTTGCAACACTGATTAAAAGCGCCTTATATTGCAATTGTATAGGAGTGAAAATGCGCGCGACAAAAAAAAATGTTTATTTGTAGTAAAAACAAACGTATTGG
The DNA here is from genome assembly GCA_951805005.1 of Othius punctulatus. NCBI lineage: Eukaryota > Metazoa > Arthropoda > Insecta > Coleoptera > Staphylinidae > Othius > Othius punctulatus. The sequence continues at coordinate 37,502,373 of OX638147.1, read as the reverse complement.
GTCTTGCACGGCTGCTGATCTCTGCCGCTGTATCAACAAACAAATATTACTGAAAGAAATGTGTGGATGGTGCAAAATTGTAGTGTGCCTGCGCGTTCAGTCGGTTTCAAATCACTAGTCGGCAGTGATGTGATTATATAATTGAATTTGCAAGTTAGTAGTTATACTGTGTCAAGTTAAAGTGCATATTTAAAAAATACGTACATAAAACATTTTATGTTGTATGGATCAGATTCCTGAAAAAAAACCCTAGTAGTTTTTTTTGTTTCGCATGGTTTTCACTACGTAGCGCTTAATAGTGCCTTGGTAGACCTGTTCGTAAGATAAGCATACGCGTTAAGCTCGCCTAGCAACAAGAAGTTAAAAATGAAGAGGAACTATAATAATAGTGATGATAGCAGCCTGGGACAAAACAATAATAGTGATAACAGCAGCTGGAGACAACACGATAATAATAATGACAGCAGCCCGAGCCAACATAATGATAGTGATGATAGCAGCCCGAAACAACATAATAGTGATGATAGCAGCCCGAGACAAGATAATAGTGATGGTAGCAGCCCGAGCCAACATGATACTAGTGATGATAGCATCCCCTGTAAAAGGCGAAAGAAGGACACACCAACCCCACCTGCAAAAAGCTCCCCAAGACAAGAATACCCCGGCATAGTGTTCAGCATACCCCCTAAGGAGCAGCCCCAGGAATACAGATTTTCTATTGATCCTGGCCAGGAAGTTGCAGGTCCTTCTTACCGATTTACAAGAGAATATACCGAGGATGTGTACGACGAATCCATTGACGAAGGTGATCCTGAGGCGTTCATAAGGCTTTGCTGCATTATGTAAAACTATTATACCAGTAAAATTAATAGTACTGTAATGTAGTAAAGTAGCAGGTATCATGTAAAACTATTATACTAAGTAACCATAGTAAAAATACTAGTACTATAATGTAGTAATGTAGCAGGGAATAAAAATATGTAATGTATGTGAATATAGTCAATCCTACACATAAAACTACCTTATACACTCGTTAATCGTGGGTTTATCTTGGTTTAAATATTTTCTAATAATACACCTAAATATGTTACTTTTCTAGTTTCAATTTTATTGTAGATTTCAATTTTTATTTGGTTTTGGCAAGTGCCTTCGAAGTCAAAATTCAATTCCTACAATAAAAAAATCACCTTCCTAACACATAATGTTCGCAGTCAAAATTCAATTCCTACAAAAAAAATTACCTTCCTAACACATAATTTTCGCAGTAAAAAATCAATTCCTCCAAAAAAAAATCACCTTCCTAACACATAATGTTCGCAGTAAAAATTCAATTCCTACAAAAAAAAATCAACTTCCTAACACATAATGTTCCACTAAAAATTCAATTCCTGCAAAAAAAAAAGTTATGGGTGCAGATCCTTAAATATTTATATGCCCAATTTCCCCAAATATGTTACTTTATTAGTTTCAATTTTATTGTAGATTTCAATTTTTATTTGGTTTTGGTAAGTGCTCTAGCAGTAAAAATTCAAAATCAGATATTTATTAATGCCCTGATTACTATATTATGCAACCACAGATTTATGCGTTTTGAATGTTACCCTAATATTCAAGACTTCTCCTAAGTGTTTCTGCCCGAGAATTTCTGGTGAAAAAGTAGTAAGTATCAATTATTATTTCTCGTCAAATAAATATTTAATAACCGTAGAGACAGTAAAATATTGCAATAAATATGCATTGCAATAATATTACTTTTAATATTTTAGTATTTCTCGGAGAGTTTAATTTAAAAAATATATTAACAAAATTATATATACAGGGTGTCTCAAAAATTGGGTTTCCATTCAGGGGGTTAAAACAAATTGAAAATTAAGAGTGAAACATTTTTCGTTTGTCCCTCGTTACAGAGTTATTGATAAAAAAAACTGTAAAACACATCTGTCAAACTAATTGTAAAATCTGACAGTTACGTCTGTAGATTTGACAAAATGAATAAATCAAAATCGTGTCCTGACTAATAATATTATAAAACAAGATATTTGTCCCTCGTTGTAGACTAATTGATAAAAAAAAGTAAAACACATCTGGCAAACTAATTGTCAAATCTGACAGTTACATCTCTAGATTTGACAAAATAAATAAATCAAAATTGTGTACTAACTAATAATATTAAAAAATAAATAACAAATAATAATTAAGAAACAAGATATTATCTGTATAATAGTAATAATATAATAGTAATCGGTATAATAGCACGTAAATAAATTATTATGTTCTATGGTCCACATCTGTCAAACGAACTGTCAAATCTATCAGTTATGTCTCCAGATTTGACAGAAAGAATAAATGAAAATCGTGTACTAACTAATAATATTATAAAACAAGATATGTGTCCCTCGTTATAGAGTTATTAATAAGAAAACTGTAAAACACATCTGCCAAACTAATTGTCAAATTTGACAGTTTTGTCTCTAAATTTGACAAAATGAATAAATCAAAATCGTGTACTAACTAATAATAGTATAAAACAAGATATTTGTACCTCGTTATACAGTTATTGATAAAAAAAAACTGTAAAACACATCTGTCAAACTAATTGTAAAATCTGACAGTTATGTCTCTAGATTTGACAAAATAAATAAATCAAAATCATGTACTAACTAATAATATTAAAAAAAACAAATATTAATTAAAAAACAAGATATTGTCCACATTTGTCAATCTAATTGTCAAATCTGACAGTTGTGTCTCTAGATTTGACAAAATTAATAAATCAAAATCGAGTTTTGAATAATGGTCGAAAAAGTTATTGTTTACATTTTTATCAATAACTCTGTAACGAGGGACAAACCGAAAATTTTCCACTCTTAATTTTCAATTTCTTTTTGCCCCGTGAATGCAATTCCAAAAGCACGGGCGTCAATTTTGAGACACCCTGTATAAACAATCCTTATTGGGCTATCAACAAAATTATAATTCGATTAATTATTAATAATCATTTCTTAGAGGATAATAGACTGGTTGACAATTTTTTGCAAAAGTGTTAACCCTTCACCTGCCAACTTGCCAAGTTTCGTAAAATTTCCTTCAAAAGTAAAAAAGTTATAAAAGGAAAATGCACTTTTTCAGTTTTTCAGCGATATTTCAGGAACTGTGCAAGATATCCCGGATTTCAGTTCAGTATATTGAGAGGCACAAATATGAGAAACTTTTATCCCATTTGACCAACTCTGTATATATTTCCGTTTACTAGATCGTAATGGTGGGCGTCGTAAAAGTGACCACCCTGTATACGAAATGTAATTTTTTTATCACAAAAAAGTGATATAGAAAGTGCTAGAAAATATTTTTCACACGCATAAGTACGAAATGATTTTTTTTTGTGGTAACACATTTTGCCAACTTGCCAACTTGCCAAGTTTCGTAAAATTTCCTTCAAAAGTAAAAAGTTGGAAAAGGAAAGTGCACTTTTTTAGTTTTTCAGCGATATTTCAGGAACTGTGCAAGACATCCCGGATTTCAGTCCAGTATTTGATAAATTCAGTATATGTTCATTTGACCAACTCTGTATATATTTCCGTTTAATAGATCGTAATGGTGGGCGTCGTAAAAGTGACCACCCTGTATACGAAATGTATTTTTTTTATCACAAAAAAGTGATATAGAAAGTGCTAGAAAATATTTTTTACACGCATAAGTACGAAATGATTTTTTTTTGTGGTAACACATTTTGCCAACTTGCCAAGTTTCGTAAAATTTCCTTCAAAAGTAAAAAGTTGGAAAAGGAAAGTGCACTTTTTTAGTTTTTCAGCGATATTTCAGGAACTGTGCAAGATATCCCGGATTTCAGTTCAGTATATTGAGAGGCACAAATAAGAGAAATTTTTATCCCATTTGACCAACTCTGTATATATTTCTGTTTAATAGATCGTAATGGTGGGCGTCGTAAAAGTGACCACCCTGTATACGAAATGTAATTTTTTTATCACAAAAAAGTGGTATAGAAAGTGCTAGAAAATATTTTTTACACGCATAAGTACGAAATGATTTTTTTTGTGGTAACACATTTTGCCAACTTGCCAAGTTTCGTAAAATTTCCTTCAAAAGTAAAAAGTTGGAAAAGGAAAGTGCACTTTTTCAGTTTTTCAGCGATATTTTAGGAACTGTGCAAGATATCCCGGATTTCAGTTCAGTATATTGAGAGGCACAAAAATGAGAAACTTTTATCCCATTTGACCAACTCTGTATATATTTCCGTTTAATAGATCGTAATGGTGGGCGTCGTAAAAGTGACCACCCTGTATACGAAATGTAATTTATTTTATCACAAAAAAGTGATATAGAAAGTGCTAGAAAATATTTTTTACACGCATTAGTACGAAATGATTTTTTTTGTGGTAACACATTTTGCCAACTTGCCAACTTGCCAAGTTTCGTAAAATTTCCTTCAAAAGTAAAAAGTTGGGAAAGGAAAGTGCACTTTTTTAGTTTTTCAGTGATATTTCAGGAACTGTGCAAGATATCCCGGATTTCAGTTCAGTATATTGAAAGGCACAAAAATGAGAAACTTTTATCCCATTTGACCAACTCTGTATATAGTTCGGATTTATAGATCGTAATTGTGGGCGTCGTAAAAATGACCACCCTGTATACGAAATGTAATTTTTTTATCACAAAAAAGTGATATAGAAAATGCTAGAAAATATTTTTTACACGCATAAGTGCGAAATGATTTTTTTTGTGGTAACACATTTTGTAAAAATTGAAATATCACAAAAAGGACGTTTTAGACTGTTTTTGACGTTCATGAAATCAGCGCAAAATATTCTATCGATATCGGCTATTTACGTCAAAATTTACGATTTTTTTTGCAAAATATATAAATAAAACACAATTGAACAAAACATTGAATGTTGTACGTCTATTTACGTCATAAATCAGTGTATTACTTTACAATCGCCTTAGATTACCGTCGCATCGATTGTTATGTTATGGAGGTGCATCATATTACGTTATAGTTTGAGGTGTCACAGTTATCTTTCGGCAAAGCGCTGAAACTGGATACGTTTTGACTTTTGAATCATGACCTTGATAAGGTGCAAAGTGCAAAGTAACATATGTCTCTTATTTCGAACTTGTATCACATTATTATTACATAGTTATATATAGCAATACAGGATCATATTAGTTGCTAGTATAAGGAATAAGGACTTTTCTAAATATTTTTTCATTTTTATGGTTTTGTGCACGATTTTTTGTCATCAAGCACTCAATTTCCATACACAAATCATGTAAAAATCACCAATCAATTGATAAATATATTACGATCCGGAAGTTTGCCGGAAATACTAGCGAAGCCAGCTGTGGGCTATTCATTAAATGGAATAACGAAAAGTGATTTATAAGGCAAAGCATAACTGCTCGAGGATTTAGCTCTCCTTGTAATCCAGCCGACTTTGCAATTAATGATGAGTTACTATAATAGAAAAAAGACGAACAAATAAAATCAATTAATACATTGATATTGAAGGACAAATTTTCACTGATAAATCGACGAGTATATATACCGGGTGTCCCATTTAACCTGACAAATCAAAATAACTCGAAAAATACGGCAATATTTAAATATTACCCATTTGTATGTTTTTACCCAAAAATGGTAGTTTTGGAGAAAAGTTGTAATATTTGAAGAGTTGCTCATTAAATACTAATGAAATTACAGATATTACATGCTAGTATATCACATAACATCAGCAACTAATTATATTCATATTTATACGGTAGTTCTTGAGATATCATTATATACATAGAAGAAAAAAAGGTTCTGAAATCAAATGTTCTCACTTAAATGAAAATATCTTATGAGTTGTACACTACCTATATATGTAGAAAACGAAACCTTAATAGGTCTCAGATTAGTCATTAATTCCAGTAAAACACTTTCTATAGAATATGAAACCTTGCATTAGTTAAAGAGTTGATATCTTAGAAGTCAACAGTTGATAGGTATAACATCAAACCTTGGCACATTTACGTTGTTCATTAGAATTTAGATTGGTATAGAGTAGTTGTTCATTTTGACACCTTGACAAGCACTACTTGAGCTGTATTGTACCATCTTATGGCATACATTAGTTGTAGAATATGCAATTTATAAGTTATCACTATACATATTAATAGATAACAAAACCTTGGTAGGTATCAGTATACATATTTGTAGATAACAAAATCTTGGTAGGTGTCAGTATACATATTTGTAGATAACAAAATCTTGGCAGGTATCAGTATATATATATTTGTAGAAAACAAAACCTTGGCAAGTATAAAGTTAATTACAGTATAAAAAACCTATACTGTAGAATATCAAACCTTAGCAGGCATTAGTTAGAAGACATCATCATGACAAATTCTGAGCGTGCTGTAAAATTATCATCTCAAGGCACAGATTACTTGTAGAATAAGCAACTCTGGCACATATTAATTTATATGTAGACAACGAAACCTTAATACCTGTATATACGTAGAAAACGAAACCTTAATAGGTCTCAGATTAGTCATTAATTCCAGTAAAACACTTTCTATAGAATATGAAACCTTGCATTAGTTAAAGAGTTGATATCTTGGAAGTCAACAGTTGATAGGTATAACATCAAACCTTGGCACATTTACGTTGTTCATTAGAATTTAGATTGGTATAGAGTAGTTGTTCATTTTAACACCTTGACAAGCACTACTTGAGCTGTATTGTACCATCTTATGGCATACATTAGTTGTAGAATATGCAATTTATAAGTTATCACTATACATATTTATAGATAACAAAACCTTGGTAGGTATCAGTATACATATTTGTAGATAACAAAATCTTGGCAGGTGTCAGTATACATATTTGTAGATAACAAAATCTTGGCAGGTGTCAGTATACATATTTGTAGAAAACAAAACCTTGGCAAGTATAAAGTTAATTATAGTATAGAAAACCTGTACTGTAGAATATCAAACCTTAGCAGGCATTAGTTAGAAGCCATCATCTTAACAAATTCTGAGTGTGCTGTAAAAGTATCATCTCAAGGCACAGATTACTTGTAGAATAAGCAACTCTGGCACATATTAATTTATATGTAGACAACGAAACCTTAATACCTGTATATACGTAGAAAACGAAACCTTAATAGGTCTCAGATTAGTCATCAATTCCAGTAAAACACTTTCTATAGAATATGAAACCTTGCATTAGTTAAAGAGTTGATATCTTAGAAGTCAACAGTTGATAGGTATAACATCAAACCTTGGCACATTTACGTTGTTCATTAGAATTTAGATTGGTATAGAGTAGTTGTTCATTTTGACACCTTGACAAGCACTACTTGAGCTGTATTGTACCATCTTATGGCATACATTAGTTGTAGAATATGCAATTTATAAGTTATACATATCACCTATCACTATACATATTTATAGATAACAAAACCTTGGTAGGTATCAGTATACATATTTGTAGATAACAAAATCTTGGCAGGTGTCAGTATACATATTTGTAGATAATAAAATCTTGGCAGGTGTCAGAATACATATTTGTAGAAAACAAAACCTTGGCAAGTATAAAGTTAATTATAGTATAAAAAACCTGTACTGTAGAATATCAAACCTTAGCAGGCATTAGTTGGAAGATATCATCATGGCAAATACTACGTGTGCTGTAAAAGTATCATCTCATTACACAGATTACTTGTAGAATGAGCAATTCTGGCATTGGTATAGAGTAGTTGTTCATTTTGACACCTTGACAAGCACTACTTGAGCTGTATTGTACCATCTTATGGCATACATTAGTTGTAGAATATGCAATTTATAAGTTATACATATCACCTATCACTATACATATTTATAGATAACAAAACCTTGGTAGGTATCAGTATACATATTTGTAGATAACAAAATCTTGGCAGGTGTCAGTATACATATTTGTAGATAACAAAATCTTGGCAGGTGTCAGAATACATATTTGTAGAAAACAAAACCTTGGCAAGTATAAAGTTAATTATAGTATAAAAAACCTGTACTGTAGAATATCAAACCTTAGCAGGCATTAGTTGGAAGACATCATCATGGCAAATACTACGTGTGCTGTAAAAGTATCATCTCATTACACAGATTACTTGTAGAATGAGCAATTCTGGCATCTATCACTTTATATGTAGACAACGAAACCTTAACAGATCTCAGATTAGTTAGAAGAATATAAAACACCTTATTTAGAAAGCTGAATAAGTAGAATATGAAACCTTGACGTGGATAATTAATGAGCAAAATATCAAACCTTGGCATGGCATGAGTTAATCGTAGAATTTAGATTGGCATAGCTTAGTTGTAGAATATAAAACCTTGACAAACACTACCTAAGCTATAAAACTAATGAATGTCATAAGATGATACTTTACAGTTCAAGTATTTGGCAAGGTTTCTTATTCTAGTAAGTAATAGAACTAGTAGATACAGAAATTAAGTAATTCTCAAGATACAAGAATACTAGTAGTTTTCTAATTAGTCTAGACCAAACTAAATTCTAATGAAGACTTGCTAAGGTTTTGTTTTATGTAGTCAATTTTGGAAATTCTTAATTTCCCTTACACTTTCTAGCAATCTCTAAAACCTTTATGAAACATCATATAACTTCACTGATTTTTATTAAAATTTAGTAGATTCCAAAAACTATTTATCTGGTTTCTGTTTTAACTCATTAAACCGATACTTACTAATAAGGTGACAAACAATTAGTACGAGTTGATAGAAACAATACACTACAATCAATATTTACTGGAGATAGTAATTACTTGCTCATCACTGCTGAGGATAGAGTGAGGTAGTCCGTATCATAATATCAACAGAACGAAGCATTTATTTACCTGTGCCGTCAGTGAATGAACACAGTTTCTGCTTGAACGTAGTATTACAGACAAATAGTTTTAAAGCTCTGATATAGAATAACAAAAGTGGTTAAGAATAAGAAAATGGGAAATTCTGCTCCACGTCCAGTTCCACAGTTTGATGAGGTAAGTTTATTTTTACTGCTATTAATCATATGCTACTTACAACAGTAATTGTGGAAATTAAAATAGGATTTGTGTAAATTATCAGAGAAAGTGTACATAGCACAGAAATGCCAGGTAAAATATATTTTTGCACAAATAACTTTGCATAACAAATTTGAGATTGGGAAACTCATTGGGTTGTTGCATTAGCCTTGAACTTTCATCAAAGAGATGGATGGTCAAATCTTCACGAATTAGCACTTATGACTCATTTTGGTCAAATTTTGAAGAGATGGATAGATAACCTTCACTTGTAACTCATTTTACTGGTCAAGTTTTGAAGAGATGGATAGATAACCTTCACTTGTAACTCATTTTACTGGTCAAGTTTTGAAGAGATGAATAGATAACCTTCACTTGTAACTCATTTTACTGGTCAAGTTTTGAAAAGATGGATAGATAACCTTCACTTGTAACTCATTTTACTGGTCAAATTTTGATTAGATACTTGAAATATGCATGCCTGAGCATAACATAAAACAAGCTTAATAATTTGGTTAGGAGGAGCATATCGTAGATAGATGCAAGATTAGAAGAGAAAAGACAAAATTGGGAAAACAAGAGCAAAAGTTCAATGAACGACCTATTAGAAGCATACAAGGATAAAAAAAACGTATGATTAAAGTCAAGATTAGAAGAGAAAATACAAAATTGGAGAAAACAAAACAAGAGCAAAATATCAATAAAATTTCTGTTAGAAGCATGTACTGGTATAAAAAAAAATTATGAGCAAATTGTTTGCTCATAATTATCTCATGATTTTAGAAACTGTACGGTGATTTAGGTAAATAAGCTTCTCACATTGAGGAATCAAAATTATCTTGTAATGGTCAAGTACAAAATTTGAAGGGGATTCTTCGGAAGATAACGTTAAAATATGAGTTTGTTCTTCAGTATTAACATTTTTTTTTTCAGGGCGAAGAACTCATCAACAGTGACCTCGAGATGGTCGAACGCCTTCGGTATGCTAAAATATGCCGAACCTGTGATCATCTGGAGTCCAACATCGTCCAGATGCATCCCAGGCAGCAAGCTGAGGCGAGGAGATTAATTGAAAGAATTCTGTATTGTGGGAGCATTGGTCATCTCTTAGCAGATACTGTGTTATCTGGCTGTAGGTCTACCCAAGCACAAGAATTTGAAGCTTCATCCCGTCAGTTGTAACCTCGATCTGGTCAATTGTAGGTACGCTGGACCACAATACATATCATCCATTATAGATATGAATTGTCAAATTCAAGTTCGGCCAAAATGTCAATAATTTTGATAGCAAAGAAGTAACAAATATGTCATTGATGTCAACATGTGTTTTGAGGTTATGAGACCGTAATGAATAAACATATTAATATTGCCGCCAAAATTAAATAGTTAAAATACCCATTGGCGTTCGTAGTAACTTGTACTTGTAAAAACCTAGTAACAAATATGTCATTGATGTCAACGTGTGTTTTGAGGTTATGGGACACCAATGAATAATCATATTAATATTGCCGCCAAAATTAAATAGTTAAAATACATATTGTCGTTCGTAGTAACTTTATCAATAATGCCAAAATAATGGTACTTTGACAATTCATATGTATAATGGATGATCTGTACTTATTTTTAATTTTGCTGTTAATTTTTGTGATAATTTGTACTTTATATTAAATATCTGTACTTAGTTTAAATTTTGCTGGTAATTTCTGTGATAATTTGTACTTTATATTAAATTGTAATGTTGTGGTAATAATGTTAAATTGCCATGTTTAGAAGATGTTTAGGAGAAACGTTGCAAGAAACTACGGCGAATAATAAACATGGCAAAGGTGAATGTAATAATAAACCACATCGACTTCACAAATAGTTGTGTCATATTTATTTACACCAAAAATACTCTACCGCGCGTTTTTTATCTGTGAACATAGGGTATGTTCAATTTTAAAACGACGTGATCAATCGTATGTTAAAATTCAATGTATATGCAACCAAATTTACTAGCGTGTGTAACTCAATTATTTAAATAAAAAGACAAATTCATAACCTATTTAATAAAACGTCAAAACTGTAGACAAAAAATTTATTCAACGCAAGAAAAGATACAATTAGTGCACTGGTGCCAATGTGGCATTAGTATACAGACTGCGCTATTTATTTTCTATGCATTATCCTGAGAGACCAATACCAGCAATCGGAACAGTTTGTAATATAATCCCCAAATTTAAAAATACAGGATGGATCTCCGGTAGTCATTATAAAATATCTAGAAGATGCCACGTTTTGACTGACGAAATGAAATTAAACGTGTTATGTTATACTGAAGAAAAACCATTACACAAATGAGCTACTTCTTCGAAATTTCCTGATTTTTAATCCGAAAAGTTTTGAACGAGTTTAGATAAAATCATACAAGTTTCAAAATGAATTTGTCATTTTGTTTTAAATAATCGAGTATCACACAGTAAATTTGGTTGCATATATATTGAATTTTAGAATACGATTGATCCCGTCGTTTTAAAACTGAACATGCCCTATGTTCAGAGATTAAAAACTCGCTCGGTATACTGCATTCCACAAAAGAAAATCTGCATGTTATAAACAGTACAGTGTAGCAAAAATTTGAAGATGAGACTACAGTTTAAAATGAAAGCCAAATACTATAACTTAGTTTCGTTGTTAATATTGATTCTTGTATTAACCTCTTCATACAAGAATCAATATTAAAAATGCAACTAAGTTACTTCAGTAGTATAGCAACAAGAGTTCTGCGGCGAAATCCCATAAGGTTTACATGGGGGGTCCAAATTTCGGTCGGGCTGGGCGTCGAATTCGTCGACGATAATAATAAGTCGTCGCTGACGTACTGATAAGTAGGTGATAAGTCCCTTATCAGTGGTGTGTATATTGGGCTGCCTAACATCTGCGTAGGAGTTGCCATTTTGAATATTTGAATTGAGTAGCCATCTTGTCATTTGAATTTTTGCGGGAGCCGCCATCTTTGAATTTTTGCGGGACCCGCCATATTGAATATTTACCGCAGGACTCTTGTTGCTATACTATCTACTTCATTGATAAATTAAGTTTATCTAAGTTATTGGAAATAAGTAAAGTAAAATATTTTCTACAAAAAGTAGCAATTTTAGAATTAATTGTTATCAAATTAAGCAAAGGAAGCTCTCCATCTCGACAAATGTATTGATTGTAGATTTTTCTCGCTGTTAACATTGAAACCGTGAGTAAAATGGGTATTAATTCATTGCATGGTGCATATACAAATTATAAAACGTGGCAAGGGACATTAATGTAGTTAGCAGCTGGTGGTTTTAAATGGGGCATAAAACAATGCTTACATATTTACGTACAAGCTTGCATGCTAAGTGAAATGTACAATGGTGCCATTTATGTTGGCTCCCTGTTCGGGAATTAGGCGAGGAAATGCGCAATTGGTAAAGTAGGGATACACGTAAAGTACAATAGTGGCCATGATTTATCCTCCCAGGTAGGGAATTGCAGTAAATCACGCACATTTAAATGCAGATGTGAGAATGTGATTAGGTATGCGACGGATGCAGTTGTTATACTTTGGAGAACTACTTTTGGCAAAACCTGCACGTATGTATGCCACTGCACACGATTCCGCAGGGAGCAGTTTCCAAAGAAATCCGGAAATTCCGCACGTCAATGGTGGGCCAGACTACAAAAGTCGTCTAGGTAGTAATCTGACAAGAATTATGTTACTCTTATCCGGATGTACTGTAAATTTAGGTGCTCATTTGATTTATGTTAGAGAGATGGAATTTTAGATATGTTTTTTTAATGCAGGGGTTTCTTCATATATTTATTCATAGCATAATATGTGTTTACAATTTAATGACTACTGTTTTTATTGTTATTATTTTAATTGGGTTTAAGGTAAATTGAACATTTTGATACCCAGTGATATTATTACAAAGGCTTAATGCAATCCATTTCGAAATACATCAATAATATGCTGGTTTCTCTTTAAAATCTTCATTTATGGTGTTCTATTTAAAATCATTGCTTGATACTCCATGGCCTCATCGATTATGTTACGATCCGCGAGCACTGTTTCAGGTGTCAATAAATTCATCGATCCGCAATGTAGGACTGATCGAATCAGCCTCCTGGCTTCGGCTTGTTGGTTGGGGTTCAGCTGCAGCAAACATGCTTCAAGGCATACGTCGGCGTCGTTGCAGCGACATACAGTTGGGCTTAGAAGGCTTTGATCCCCCAAGCGGTCCCTGTTGGACTCTCTATTGGCAATCTGGAAAAAAAAGATCTGAAATCAGATGACGGTCTTAAATTCCATGTTTTAACGTTATCTTCCAAAGAATCACCAAAAGTTTTAAATCTTGTACTTGATCATTAGAAGAAAAGCTTGATTAACTCATTTACCAAAATCACCTTATAATTTCTAAACTCATTAGATAGTTTAGTGGAGCAGGCCAAGACCCACCCATGGTTGTAGACCCAGTGGAAGAAGAACAAGAAGTAAAATAAAGACAGCGTAAGAGACAGTGGTACAATCATGTAATGCGTATGGACGAAAGCAGACTTTCGAAAATCACCCTTGAAGGCATCCCAAGACGGAAGACCACCAAAAAGATGAAGAGATAGTTGGCAATTTACCTCCGAGAAAGTAATGCAGAGGCAGCTTCAGAACTAACAGATCTACAGATCTCCAAGAAGAAGAAGATTAGATATGAGCGGGTCCATGTGATTACCTCAAAATCCAGCACTTTAAACACAATTACTTCAACTACATTACCTTGCCTAGCAATTACTACAAAGGTAGCTTCAGAACTAACAGATCTACATATCTCCAAGAAAAAGAAGTAGAAGATTAGATAATTATGAGCGGGCCCATGTAATTACTTCAAAAACCAGCACTTTAGGTATAATTACTTCAACTACATTACTTAAACTATCAATTACTACTAAGGCAGCTTCAGAATTAACAGATCTACACATCTCCAAGAAGAAAATTAGATAATTATGAATGGGTTTATGTGATTACTTCTAAAACCAGCACTTTAAGTATAATTACTTCAACTACATTACTTTAACTAGCGATTACTACAAAGGCAGCTTCAGAACCAACAGATCTACAAATATCCAAGAAGGAGAAGATTAGATAATTATGAGGGTCCATGTGATTGCTTCAAAAAACAACACTTTAGGTACAGTTACTTCAACTACATTACTTTAACTAGCGATTACTACAAAGGCAGCTTCAGTACTAATAGATCTAGAAATCCCCAAGAAGAAGAAGAAGAAGAAGAAGAAGAAGAAGAAGAAAGAGAAAAAGATTAGATAATTATGAGCAGGTCCATGTGATTACTTCAAAATGTTCATCAGCTTTAGAACTAACAGATCTACAAATATTCAAGAAGAAGAAGAAGAAGAAGATTAGATAATTATGAGCTAGTCCATGTGATTGCTTCAAAAACCAGCACATCAAGTACAATTGCTTCAACTACATTCTTTAACTAGCAATTACTACAAAGGCAGCTTCAGAACTAACAGATCAAGAAATCCCCAAGAAGAAGAAGAAGAAGAGAAGAAGATTAGATAATTATGAGCAGGTCCATGTGATTACTTCAAAATGTTCATGACAAAAATTTGAAAATGTGTTTTACGACTATGCAAGCATTATTCAAAAGTTATAAAAAAACGTTTCAAACCTGAGCTGAAAAATCTGCGAAAGTCCTGTAAAAATCTAGGAATGTTCAATGAAAATCTATGAAATTTGAATGATAGTAAATTCAATGAAAGTCTATGAAAATTGAATGAAAGTAAATTCAATGAAAGTCTATGAAAATTGAATGAAAATTTAGTGAAAATCTAGAAATGTTCAATGAAAATCTATGAAAATTCAATGAAAGTAAATTCAATGAAAGTCTATGAAAATTGAATGAAAATTTAGTGAAAATCTAGGAATGTTCAATGAAAATCTATGAAAATTGAATGAAAGTAAATTCAATGAAAGTCTATGAAAATTGAATGAAAATTCAGCGAAAATCTATGAATGTTCAATGAAAATCTATGAAAATTGAATGAAAATAAATTCAATGAACGTTAATGAAAATCTATGAACATTAAATGAAAATCTTTAAAAATTGAATGAAAATTCAGTGAAAATTTATGAAAATTCGGTAAAAATCTATGAACATTCTATGAAAATTCAATGAAAATCCATTCATAGTCAATGAAACCAAAGAAAATTCAACCAAATTTTGAAATGTTGTACAAAAATGACAAAATGTTCATGACAAAAATGTGAAAATGTGAAAATGTGAAAATGTGTTTCATGACCATCTAAGCATTATTCAGAAGTTATAAAAACAAACTCTCAAACCGTAGCACAAAAATCTGCGAAAATCCTGTGAAAATCTATGAATGTTCAATGAAAATCTATGAAAATTGAATGAAAATAAATTCAATGAACGTTAATGAAAATCTATGAACATTAAATGAAAATCTATTAAAATTGAATGAAAATTCAGTGAAAATATATGAAAATTCGGTAAAAATCTATGAACATTCTGTGAAAATTCAATGAAAATCCATTCATAGTCAATGAAACCAAAGAATATTCAACCAAATTTTGAAATGTTGTACAAAAATGACACAATGTTCATGACAAAAATGTGAAAATGTGTTTTATGACCATCTAAGTATTATTCAGAAGTTATAAATACAAACTCTCAAACCGTAGCACAAAAATCTGCGAAAATCCTGTGAAAATCTATGAATGTTCAATGAAAATCTATGAAAATTGAATGAAAATAAATTCAATGAACGTTAATGAAAATCTATGAACATTAAATGAAAATCTATAAAAATTCAATGAAAATTCAGTGAAAATATATGAAAATTCGGTAAAAATCTATGAAAACAAAACAACAAACAAAATTCAATGAAAATCCATTCATAGGCAATGAAACCAAAGAATATTCAACCAAATTTTGAAATGTTGTACAAAAGTAGCAAAATGTTCATGACAAAAATGTGAAAATGTGTTTTATGACTATCTAAGTATTATTCAGAAGTTATAAAAACAAACTCTCAAACCGTAGCACAAAAATCTGCGAAAATCCTGTGAAAATCTATGAATGTTCAATGAAAATCTATGAAAATTGAATGAAAATAAATTCAATGAACGTTAATGAAAATCTATGAACATTAAATGAAAATCTATTAAAATTGAATGAAAATTCAGTGAAAATATATGAAAATTTGGTAAAAACCTATGAACATTCTGTGAAAATTCAATGAAAATCCATTCATAGTCAATGAAACCAAAGAATATTCAACCAAATATTGAAATGTTGTACAAAAATGACAAAATGTTCATGACAAAAATGTGAAAATGTGAAAATGTGTTTTATGACCATCTAAGTATTATTCAGAAGTTATAAATACAAACTCTCAAACCGTAGCACAAAAATCTGCGAAAATCCTGTGAAAATCTATGAATGTTCAATGAAAATCTATGAAAATTGAATGAAAATAAATTCAATGAACGTTAATGAAAATCTATGTACATTAAATGAAAATCTACAAAAATTGAATGAAAATTCAGTGAAAATATATGAAAATTCGGTAAAAACCTATGAACATTCTGTGAAAATTCAATGAAAATCCATTCATAGTCAATGAAACCAAAGAATATTCAACCAAATTTTGAAATGTTGTACAAAAATGACAAAATGTTCATGACAAAAATGTGAAAATGTGTTTTATGACCATCTAAGTATTATTCAGAAGTTATAGAAACAAACTCTCAAACCGTAGCACAAAAATCTGCGAAAATCCTGTGAAAATCTATGAATGTTCAATGAAAATCTATGAAAATTGAATGAAAATAAATTCAATGAACGTTAATGAAAATCTATGAACATTAAATGAAAATCTATTAAAATTCAATGAAAATTCTTTGAAAATATATGAAAATTTGGTAAAAATCTATGAACATTCTGTGAAAATTCAATGAAAATCCATTCATAGTCAATGAAACCAAAGAATATTCAACCAAATTTTGAAGTGTTGTACAAAAATGACAAAATATTCATGACAAAAATGTGAAAATGTGAAAATGTGTTTATGACCATCTAAGTATTATTCAGAAGTTATAAAAACAAAGTCTCAAACCGTAGCACAAAAATCTGCGAAAATCCTGTGAAAATCTATGAATGTTCAATGAAAATCTATGAAAATTGAATGAAAATAAATTCAGTGAACGTTAATGAAAATCTATGAACATTAAATGAAAATCTATTAAAATTGAATGAAAATTCAGTGAAAATATATGAAAATTTGGTAAAAATCTATGAACATTCTGTGAAAATTCAATGAAAATCCATTCATAGTCAATGAAACCAAAGAATATTCAACCAAATTTTGAAATGTTGTACAAAAATGACAAAATGTTCATGACAAAAATGTGAAAATGTGTTTTATGACCATCTAAGTATTATTCAGAAGTTATAAATACAAACTCTCAAACCGTAGCACAATAATCTGCGAAAATCCTGTGAAAATCTATGAATGTTCAATGAAAATCTATGACAATTGAATGAAAATAAATTCAATGAACGTTAATGAAAATCTATGAACATTAAATGAAAATCTATAAAAATTGAATGAAAATTCAGTGAAAATATATGAAAATTCGGTAAAAATCTATGAACATTCTGTGAAAATTCAATGAAAATCCATTCATAGTCAATGAAACCAAAGAATATTCAACCAAATTTTGAAATGTACAAAAATGACAAAATGTTCATGACAAAAATGTGAAAATGTGTTTTATGACCATCTAAGTATTATTCAGAAGTTATAAATACAAACTCTCAAACCGTAGCACAAAAATCTGCGAAAATCCTGTGAAAATCTATGAATGTTCAATGAAAATCTATGAAAATTGAATGAAAATAAATTCGATGAAAGTCTATGAAAATCTATAAAAATTGAATGAAAATTTATGAAAATTGAACGAGAATCTATGAAAATTGAATGAAAATTTATAAAAATTCAGTGAAAATCTATGAAAATTCTGTGAAAATTCAATGAAAATCCATTCATAGGCAATGAAAACCAAAGAATATTCAACAAAATTTTCAAATTTTGTACAATAATGGCGAAATATTTATGACAAAAATGTGAAAATGTGTTTTACGACTATCCAAGCATTATTCAGAAGTTATAAAGGAAACCTCTCAAACAGGAGCAGAAAAATCTGCGAAAATCCTATGAAAATCTAGGAATGTTCAATGAAAATCTATGAAAATTGAATAAAAATCTGTGAAAATTGAAGAGCTCAAATATCTGCGAAAATCCTATGAAAATCTAGGTATGTTTAATGTCAATCTATGAAAATTAAATGAAAATCTATGAAAATTAGATGAAAATTTATAAAAATTCGATGGAAATCTATGAAAAGCCAATGGAAATCAATGAAAAGTCAATGGAAACTAACGAAAACTTAATCAAATTCTCTTAATTATAAAACCTCTCATATGGTGCTGTGAAAGTACGTCGCCATTTCGTGAAATGTCCTTGAAATGAAACGCATTGTTCCTCTGAACAATGTATATCAATTATCTCTATAATAAGTAAGTTTTGAGATATTTCAGGGATATTAGGCTATTTTACTGACATAGTTTAACCCGGTAGTTGTTAATTTATGTGCCTGGTGCACTTTCTCCGATAATTTCAACGACATCCTATTTTAATTGTCAAAATTGCCGTTTACAGTAGCATATGATTAATATGAAGTAAATATAAACTTACCCTGTGAAATCTAGGGTGTGAATTTCCCATAATTTTCTTGATGTTGTTGAGAAATATGCTCTTGACACAAAAACTCCCGTTCAGGGTTCAATGAAGGCAGGTACTTATTGGTTTCGTTAGGTATTGCTGACGTTACGATTAAGACTTTATCCCCACTCTACCCCCACCAACAATGTTGAGGTAAGTACTAGCGAAAGAAATGACTTACCTAGCGTTAATGCCCATAGATGGCGCTGCGCTCGCCCTTACATAAAAAAAAATTGACTGTTTCTATCTACTATTACTAAATATTAGTAATCATATCAGTTAGTATGAATAAGTATGTTTCAGTTTTGTTGTTTAGTTGTTTCAGTTGTCTAGCGCTAATGCCCATAGATGGCGATGCGCTCACCCTAACAAAACCAAAAATTGGACTGTTTCTATCAACTCTTACTAAATATTTGTAATCATTTTAGTTAGTATGATTAGGTATGTTTAATTTTAGTTGTTTAGTTGTTTCAGTTGTCTATCGCTAATGCCCATAGATGGCGATGCGCTCACCCTAACAAAACCAAAAATTGGACTGTTTCTATCAACTCTTACTAAATATTTGTAATCATTTTAGTTAGTATGATTAGGTATGTTTAATTTTAGTTGTTTAGTTGTTTCAGTTGTCTATCGCTAATGCCCATAGATGGCGATGCGCTCACCCTAACAAAACCAAAAATTGGACTGTTTCTATCAACTCTTACTAAATATTTGTAATCATTTTAGTTAGTATGATTAGGTATGTTTAATTTTAGTTGTTTAGTTGTTTCAGTTGTCTATCCCTAATGCCCATAGATGGCGATGCGCTCACCCTAACAAAACCAAAAATTGGACTGTTTCTATCAACTCTTACTAAATATTTGTAATCATTTTAGTTAGTATGATTAGGTATGTTTAATTTTAGTTGTTTAGTTGTTTCAGTTGTCTATCCCTAATGCCCATAGATGGCGATGCGCTCACCCTAACAAAACCAAAAATTGGACTGTTTCTATCAACTCTTACTAAATATTTGTAATCATTTTAGTTAGTATGATTAGGTATGTTTAATTTTAGTTGTTTAGTTGTTTCAGTTGTCTATCGCTAATGCCCATAGATGGCGATGCGCTCACCCTAACAAAACAAAAAATTGGACTGTTTCTATCAACTCTTACTAAATATTTGTAATCATATTAGTTAGTATGAATAAGTATGTTTCATTTTAGTTGTTTAGTTGTTTCAGTTGTCTAGCGCTAATGCACATAGATGGCGATGCGCTCACCCTAACAAAACAAAAAAATTGAGTATTTCTATCAACTTTTACTAAATATTTGTAATCATATCAGTTAGTATGATTAGGTATGTTTCATTTTAGTTGTTTGGTTGTTTCAGTTGTCTAAAAAAAATAACTAAATGAAAAAATCATATATCTTATATATTACCATGGTAATTAATATATTTTACACTTAGCCGAAGATAATTTATAATTTATGATTTGCTGAAAACCAGCTGAAACAACGGATTATGAGCACGATCATAATTATATAAATTCTTTGAGCATATTTAAACAAGGCCAAGATATTATTGGGCACACAAAATGTTCCATAATTTCCTTGCATTGCTATTTTCTGTCCACACCATTCACTTTAAAATTCGACTCGCTCGTAATATTTATATTATATTTATTCGTCGCTTAACGGTGGCGGAAGTACTTTAGATTACAAAAAGGGAAAAGTAGCGCATAAAATTTAATGCCCTCAAATATAAAGATCCTTGCACAGGATTTACTTCGCCAGTCGGTTTGCAGAGGACTCTATGCACCATTGCCTAGTACACTTCTACTGCGCATGCAATAATACTCAAACAATAACCTATTATTAATAATAACTTTATTCCATGCATTATGTATTTCCATATAACAAATTATGTTGGTAGCTTGGATTTTATTGTTCTTCAGTTGGTAGTGATCTGTGGCGTGCGGAATAATGCCAAAGGGGTCGAATAACATAACCAATACATATTGGGAATTAAATAAAAACAGCATCCATGATCCGTTTGGGGTTTTAATTGCATTACTGATATGGGCCATTATAATGTACGCATCTTGTTCTGGTGTAAACACTTTGGGATAGTCATGAAGACTGTTTTTAATAATGCTATCGGCACGCCGCTGCCAGCTGTCACAGTGACAGCAGCCTAACCTCCAAAACGTCAGTGTTGACAACTGTAAACGGTGGAGTGCTAGCAACACAACTTGCGTACGGGTTTTTCGAGCTGATATAATTATATAATCAGTAATGATATAATTATATAATCAGTAATATAATGAATAATAAAAGAAATGTTATTGTGGAATTACAGTTATTTGCAGATTATGTGTATGAACTAACTACACGCTTTAATGCTTAATTAGTGATTGTCAATTAATAACTAAATTAGTTTTATAAATCCGTTATTGTTGTAGCCGTGTCTGTGCAGGCTGTGCAGCATTGCAGATGCAGTTCGGTTTCAAATGTATGTAAAGATTCGCTCGCAATATTTTAATTTGTGGTCCGGAATTGCTTCTTGGAAGTTTTAATGAAAAACACACAACTATTGATACAAAGCAGTGTGATTAAAACTTGGTCAAAACAAATATAACGGAGATGATGCCGGAATTGTCCGGTATGCGAGTACAAATAGAAGGAAATCTTGCTCCGATCTTGCGGGCAGTAATTTTCTAGTTTCACGTTCAGCGAAGCATCTCGTAGGCCATTATTTGCTGTCGAATGATTGAGAAAAATCAACAGGCTCGCGCCGGAAACATTATGGACTCCGTTTTATATTCCATGGCATATAAAACTTGCACTCGACGGTTTTCGTCTTGCTGTAATTAACAGAATGTATTAATCAAATGCATTTGCTCCCTTCAATTCCACCATAAATGCGGCGCAAGACGAAGGACAACGCATAAAAGCCACCTTTTAATATATTATGGGCCCCTAAATATTGCACGATTGCTGTCTAATTTAATAGGCGGATCGTTCCATTTTTAATTTAGACACGTAGTGGTCCCAAACGCCGCCGCTTTAATATTGGCATGGTAATATAACCGTGATAAATTCAGTACTTATTGCCTTCATCATATATTTATTAAATTGTAAATGATTTATGACCATGCGAGCATAACTTCGTTTACTCTGCTCTTCCTGTTCAGAATTAAAGTAGCTATCAATCCTCATTACACTTCCTTCCGTTGCAGAAATTCTCCATATAACAGCATATATGCTATTTCCCAATTGTACATAAAAAAATTGATTTGCTTCAATTTTGCGCAATATCTCAATAAAAAAATTAAAACATTGCAAGGCTTATTCATCATAAATGTTTACTAACATTTTTACCTATTAAAAAATGTATAACTTAATTTTCTGGACTTAAAATACGTGCTTGATTTTATATAGCAGTAATTCGTTTGTAATCGATGCTAAACGGTTTTTGCAAAACTCATAGGATATATCGTTTCAGCGTTTTGCGTTGCCTAAATATTTACTCCAGCAGGAACTCGAGATCTGCTTACCTACAGTTATTGCAGATAAAGACGTGGTGTTTTTAAAACATGTTATGGCTTTGTGGAAATAATGACTCATGGTAATAAGCGTTATGTTGTTGTTTACGTTGTGGTCCCATGCTTACGTGACACCACACATATAGACTACACATGATTTCTAAATATTACAACGTGTGCATTTTACAATATGAATGGAGTTTCGGAGCGCATTAATAAAACTGATTTGACTGCAATAAACGATGAAAACAAGAGTAAAGTTGAAACAACACAACATTTTCCTGAAAAATTAAGCTTTTCTGTAATAACATTTCCCTGTAGCTAGTGAATAAAACGGTTTTTAATAATGCTATCGGCACGCCACTGCCAGGTGCCACAGTGACAGCCAACCTGCCAAAATGTCAGTGTTGACAACTGTAATTGGAAACTTTGGAGTGCTACCAACACAATTTGCGTACGGGTTTTTCCAGCTCATATAATTATATAATACGTAATATAATTAATAATTCAATGCAACATAAAAGTGGAAGTGTTGAATAGTTTTGTAATCCAATAATGGAAAATCACAATAATAACCATGAAATATTGAGAATGATAATGGAAATTGCTAAAGAAAATGCAAACTGAGTATTAAACAGTAGACAGCGAATACAAGTGAATAAACTGTTGAATAATTTTGTATTCCAATAATGGAAAATCACAATAATAACCATGAAATATTGAGAATGATAATGGAAATTGCTAAAGAAAATGCAAACTGAGTATTAAACAGTAGACAGTGAATACAAATGAATAAACTGTTGAATAATTTTGTATTCCAATAATGGAAAATCACAATAATAACCATGAAATATTGAAAATGATAATGCAAATTGCCAATGAAAATACAAACGGAGGAGTAGACAGTAGACAGTTGGAGTGAATAAAACTGAATAAACTGTTGAATAATTTTGTATTCCTATAATGGAAAATCACAATAATAACCATGAAATATTGAGAATGATAATAGAAATTGCAAAAAAAAATGCAAATGGAGTATTAAGCAGTAGACCGTTTGAGTGAATAAAACTGAATAAACTGTTGAATAATTTTGTATTCCAATAATGGAAAATCACAATAAAAACCATGAAAATTTGAGAATGAAGATGGAAATTGCTAAAGAAAATGCAAATGGAGCATTAGACAGTAGACAGTTGAAGTGAATCCAACTGAATAAACTGTTGAATAATTTTGTATTGGAATAATCGAAAATCACAATAATTACTTCGAAAAATTGAGAATGATAATGAAAATTGCTAAAGAAGATGCAAAGGGAGTATTAGACAATAAACACTTTGAGTGAATAAAACTGAATAAACTGTTGAATACTTTTGTATTCCAATAGTGGAAAATCACAATAATAATCATGAAATATTGGGAAGGATAATGAATGGAAATTGCTAAGAAGATACAAAGGGAGTATTAGACAGTAGACACTTTGAGTGAATAAAACTGAATAAACTGTTGAATAATTTTGTATTCCAATAATGGAAAATCCTAATAATATCCATGAAAAATTGAGAATGAAACTGGAAATTGCTAAAGAAAATGCAAATGGAGTATTAGACAGTAGACAGTTGTAGTGAATAAAACTGAATAAACTGATGAATACTTTTGTATTCCAATAGTGGAAAATCACAATAATAATCATGAAATATTGAGAAGGATAATGAATGGAAATTGCTAAGAAGATACAAAGGGAGTATTAGATAGTAGACAGTTGTAGTGAATAAAACTGAATAAACTGTTGAATAGTTTTGTATTCCACTAATGGAAAATCACAATAATATCCATGAAAAATTGAGAATGAAAATGGAAATTGCTATAGAAAATGCAAATGGAGTATTAGATAGTAGACAGTTGTAGTGAATAAAACTGAATAAACTGTTGAATACTTTTGTATTCCAATACTCGAAAATCACAATAATAACCATGAAATATTGAGAATGAAAATGGAAATTGCTAAAGAAAATGCAAATGGAGTATTAGACAGTAGACAGTTGTAGTGAATAAAACTGAATAAACTGATGAATACTTTTGTATTCCAATAGTGGAAAATCACAATAATAATCATGAAATATTGAGAAGGATAATGAATGGAAATTGCTAAGAAGATACAAAGGGAGTATTAGACAGTAGACACTTTGAGTGAATAAAACTGAATAAACTGTTGAATAATTTTGTATTCCTATAATGGAAAATCACAATAATAATCATGAAATATTGAAAATGATAAGGGAAATTGCTAAAAAAATACAAACGGAGTATAGTTGGAGTGAATATACTGAATAAGCTGTTGAATAGTTTGGTATTTCAATAATGGAAAATCACACAATAATAACCAGGAAAAATTGAGAATGATAATAGAAATTACTAAAAAATGGCAAATGGAGTAGACAGTAGACAGTAGACAGTAGACAGTAGACAGTTTGAGTTAATAAAACTGAATAAACTGTTGAATAATTTTGTATTCCAATAATGGAAAATCCCAATAATATCCATGAAAAATTGAGAATGAAACTGGAAATTGCTAAAGAAAATGCAAATGGAGTATTAGGCAGTAGACAGTTGTAGTGAATAAAACTGAATAAACTGATGAATACTTTTGTATTCCAATAGTGGAAAATCACAATAATAATCATGAAATATTGAGAAGGATAATGAATGGAAATTGCTAACAAGATACAAAGGGAGTATTAGACAGTAGACACTTTGAGTGAATAAAACTGAATAAACTGTTGAATAATTTTATATTCTAATAATGGAAAATCACAATAATAATCACGAAAACTTGAGAATGAAAATGGAAATTGCTAAAGAAAATGCAAATGGAGTATTAGATAGTAGACAGTTGTAGTGAATAAAAATGAATAAACTGTTGAATACTTTTGTATTCCAATACTCGAAAATCACAATAATAACCATGAAATATTGATAATAATAATGGAAATTGCTAAAGAAGATGCAAAGGGAGCATTACACAGTACACAGTTTGGATGAATAAAACTGAATAAACTGTTGAAGAGTTTTGTATTCCAGTAATGGAAAATCACAATAATAACCACGAAATATTGAGAATGATAATGAAAATTGCTAAAGAAGATGCAAATGGAGTATTACACAGTAGCCAGTTTGAGTGAATAAAACTGAATAAACTGATGATTAATTTTGTTACAAATCACAATAATAACCATGAAATCTTGGAACATAATGGTGGAAATTGCTAATTGCAGAGGGAAATTGAAATTTAGAACATTTTACAGGTTAATTTTGAAGCCGAAGTTAATTTTTCTGAATATGATCTTCCTTTTTCTGAAATTGATTTTACATTCCCTGAAATTGATTCTACATTTTCTGAAATTGAAGTTGCTAAATTGAACTGCTACTGTCAAAATCAACCAAATTTTTTGAAGTCTCCACATTTTAATTAAATTTGTGAAATCTATAGCTACAATAATGAGTTCATAAACAACAACTTTGACATTTTTCATTTTGTTACATAATATGTCTCACTGTAAGTGTAATATTAAGTTGTTTATTTAAAATTGTCAAAATCTATCCTATTATCAATTGGGATTGTCAAAATTTGTGAAGTTTCTAAATTGAAATTAAAATTGTAGCAAATCTGTAAAATTTTCTACTTGAACTTCAGAAATTTGACCTATTTTCCAGCCGATCTCTACAGATATGTTAAATTTTCAAATAGTTTCATGTGTTGTTAAAAGTTATCATTTTTTTCAAATGAATCTGTCAAAATCTGTTATGTTTTAAGTTCCATCTGTTAAATTTTGTCAAATTTACAACTCTAACAATTGAAATCTGTTATATTGTCTTACCATTTTCAATCTTTTAGCATCAGATGTGAAAGTCTGTATAATTTATAACTGCATCTATCAAAATCTGCCAAATTCTGAAGTGTGCTCCAAATGTGTTTTCAAAATTTTAACTCTAACTCTAACAATTGAAATCTGTTATATTTTCTTACCATTTTCAATCTTTTAGCATTAGATGTGAAAGTCTGTATAATTTATAACTGCATCTATCAGAATCTGCCAAATTCTGAAGTGTGCTCAAAATGTGTTTTCAAAATTTTGAGTGCTACTATCAAAATTTGTCAAATTATTACTTCCATTTGTGAATTTTTTTGTCAATTTCATTTTTCAGTTTTTGCCACTGTCAAAATCCGTCATTTTCTAAAATGTTCTCCTCATCTCTATTAATCAAAATTTGTGAAATCTATAACTAATATTATGAATTCATAAACAGCAATTTTGACATTTTTCATTTTGTTGCATAATATGCCTCATTGCAAGTGTAATATTAAGTTGTTTATTTAATAGTCAAAATCTATCCTATTTTTAACTGTGTTTGTCAGAATTTATGAAGTTTCTATCAAATCTGTAAAATTTTCAACTTGAACTGTAGAAATTTTACCTATTTTCCAGCTGACCTCTGCAAATATGTTAAATTTTCAAATTGTTTTATGAAGTGGTAAAAATTTATCAAATTTTCAAATGCATGTGTCAAAATCTGTGAATTTTTAGCTCTACCTGTCAATTTTACAACTCTAACAATTGAAATCTGTTATATTTTCTTGCCACTCTCAATCTGTTAACATCAGATGTAAAAATCTGTACAAGTGCACCTATCAAAATTTGCCAAATTCTGAAGTGTACTCCAAATCTGTTTTCAAACTTTTGACTTTTGAGAGTTTTGAGTATCAAAATTTGTTTTACTTAGTATTGCGCGTGTTATAATAGACTTGTTAAGCAATTAAACGTGTGATTTTGTTTGATAAAAATGGGAGCAGAGGAGTTGGTCACATATAAATTGAGATCCAAGGTTTATGTAGATATGTGTCTTTTATATACGGTATAGTAATTTAACGGTGGAACATTAGCATAAATTCAGCAGTAATTGGACTATTCCGTGTTTTAAATTTATGCTGAATACGTCTTAATTAGTTTGTAGCTAGTTTTATGGATGAATTAAGGCGGTTGTAAATTTTCTGGTACCGTTAATGTCAGCCGAACTGATCTCGCTGATAAATTACATGTTTTAGGTGGCACGGTAAATATAGGTGTCGACACATTCGATAACAGCGAGGAAAAATGAAAACACCGAAATTTCCCCGCAACGGGATCAAATAAAACAATTGCAACCGCCGACCTTCGCCCGACGTTTGAAATAGTTCTCGCAATATTGGAAATTTTAACGATTTTTCGCCGCCCGGTGTTTCCCTTTTTGCTCTTCCTTGGATGGCGAAGTTGCTGGAAAGAAATCGCACCATTAACGATGTTGCTCGGCCGAGCTCCGAGGGTCGGTGCATTCCTTACGGAAGGTCACGGACTGTACGAGCGCTCATGTCAATAAATATTTACGTTGTAAACACGGCATGTGACCCACGGCTTTGACCCACAACTTTTTCAATTAACTTCACCACCTGCATAACTTCTGGGTGTTGCGATTTTCCACTATTATAAAGGTTATGTAAGTTAACCAATGGTGGGACTGCGAATTGTGAATCTGGCAATCATTTATTTGTGCATGATTTACATAAGAACAGCCTCTTAAAACTGGAGATGATTTTTTTTAATTATACGTCTAAAATGAACCTAAAATCCTCAATTTTTAACTTATATTTTATTATTAGATTAGGTTATTGGGTTAGGAATAAGTGTTTCATTTCTTCATAAAATAAAATAAAAACGTTTACTACGTTCCATAATTCGTGGAGTATTTGCCGTATAATACATTTATATTGAGCTAAATGTTTAAATATTTTATTTCACTGCCTGGGGTCATTTGAGAATTTAGACCATTGATCCTGAAAAAAGCTACAAATCACGCCTGAAAACACCGGAATTGTACAAGAAGCGTTTCACAAACAAAAATAAGCATTGCACTCCAGATTAGCATTAGTCACGATTTATTGCTAACTTACCTCGCCCTACATACTTGTAAAGCAAACTTTCTCGGAAAACTATTGATCAAAATGCGAGTGTCAGTGACAGATTGGAAGCAAGTAAAGAAGTGTTCCGAACCAAGAACTTCAGAGACTAAATAAACAACGTTTGAATTCTTTAAGCACTTCTCAAGTCGTACAAAAGTCATGGTAATGCATAACAACTTTTAAGCTGTACATTTTATGGACTGCAATTGATTGAGCTGTATATACATGTATTATAAATTTAGCAGTCTTATCAGCTGTATATATTATTCTACTGTTACTCGTATTTGAATATATCTAGTAATATATATGAAAGAGGATTTGAATTTCTAACGAATGCATATCAATATGTAAATATTCTATGATGTGGAAAGTGTGTAGTATACTTTCCTATATGCGGATGCAGCGCTGTAAGCAAAACAGGCGTAGATATGAGATAAGACTCAGTGTACAAGATTTGAAATGGAATAATTGAAAACCTCTAAATATAAGCCAGGAAGGACATTCTCATATTTCCACAAGAACAAATAATGACGAAACTCCGGATGACATGCAGCGGCACGAATTATTCACGTCCCATCAGATATGTAATGGATATAGTTCCCTTTGTCAAACATTCATCAATCGCTATTAATTTTCTTATACAATGGAAGTATATTGATTCGGGGCATGTTTCCGACAGCTGGGAAATGCTTCGCGAAAATGTAACGGAGGAAAGCTGCAGGATTGGCCAGTGCGTCTTTCATAACTGCCAGCGCAAGATAAATGCGAGAATAATTATTACTCGGACGTAAAGTGAATATACATGTTTAATCCTGTCCAGCACCATTGCTCACCTACAAACCAAAGCAAATTAACCATCCCTAGGTAAACTGGTCATGTGAAAACTTGAAGCACCCCAAACTTCCATTTAAAACGGGCTATGAACAATATAAACAACTTATTATCGGACGAAAAGCAGAGACTTGGCTTAACCTCCGGAGTAAATCGAATTTCCAGATGATTGAGTCACGTCCGTGGGTTGTATTTCAGTCGGCAAAATTGCAGCGCATCTGCAGGTTTCATAGTATTCATAAGACTGATGCGAATTTTGTAGTTCACAAGCAACACAAGCCTGTGATGCAACGTACATTCGAATTTCCACCAAATATAACCTGGCATTAATGTAATTATTTATAGCATTGAAAGACAGGATTACATTTTCGTTTCTGAAAGCGACGTTTAAACGAAATAGCAACTATCAATAATGGTCATGTGTATACGTTATTACAGATATTTTTATGTTTTACAACCTGAGACTAGAAGCGCTACTAGCTACAAGCAAAATTTGATTTGTAAAAATTAATGAAATTCAGTAACAGCTCTTAAATACATGTATTTTTTTTATATTCGCTTAAAATGAAGCTTGGGATGATGCTTGAGTGAGTAGGGTTTTTCTTACAGCTGCGCTATTTTCTATTAAAAGCAAAATTTGATTTGTAAAAATTAACGAAATTCAGTAACAGCTCTTAAATACATGTATTTTTTATATTCGCTTAAAATGAAGCTTGAGATGATGCTTGAGTGAGTAGGGTTTTTCTTACAGCTGCGCTATTTATATATTTGTGAACTGTCGACGCTATTTCTTACTGTAATACACACAATTAGGGTTCGATTACTCATTCATGCGCCTTAATATTGTATCCATAGAAACAAATTATCCTGGCTAAGAAATATGAGGAACAGGACAGGACTAAAAACAACTAATAACTAATGACAACTAATACACAACTAATAGTAAAGTAAAGTAAAGTAAAGTTTATTATTACCACTGAAAATATGTACAAGATTAATGACATAAATACATTATAGCACTATATGTAACATACAATATGGGGTCGTCAACTAGAAGTACATACACATTAACATGTTAAAAAGTCATTTACTGAGTAGTAGCACTTTTCAATGAGGAAGTGTTTCAAGTGTGATTTAAAATGTTTTAGATGTAGAATATCGCTCAACTTGATGTCGATAGATCGTAACTTGTTAAACAGTTTTATTCCGAAATTGTTTGGTGTATTTTGGGACGTGGTGAGCCTGCAAAATGGTGCAAATAAGTCTCTAATACACACAACTAATGTGGATAACTTGTAAAACAACTAATAACATACTAATGGACAATTAATACACACGACATATGAAAGAGACGAATATTCTAACCTCGTCTCGAATATCACTTAATGAAATGATAGATGTTAACGCTAACATCCCGAATAGGATAGGCAGTTAAAGAAGAAGATTATTGTAGTCGTGTAAAACTGCGCTTCGGTGAGTACATGTTTGTTGCAAGTACTTACTCTATATACAGTACTTGTTTGTTGCAAGTTATTACTCTGTATACAGTACTTGTATGTTGTAAGTACGTATTATGTATACAGTACTTGTTTGTTGCAAGTGTAAGTAGATAAGCAAGGGGGGTTCTAATCCACAAGTCCCCGAAGAGATCCCCCAGGTGCGGCAAAATGATTGTTGAACAACACGTCTGAAGGTCATGTCTGGAGGTCATTAATCGAGAAATAATCGCGAGGAATGTCACCTTCAGACACCCAACGTTTCTCGATTAATGACCTCCAGACATGTCCGTATACTATGTATACAGTACTTGCTTGTTGCCGGTACCTACTATGTATACAGTACTTGTTTATTACAAGTACACATTACGTATACAGTACTTGTTTGTTGGAAGTACGTATTATGTATACAGTACTTGTTTGTTGCAAGTGCATACTATGTATACAGTACTTGTTTGTTGCCAGTACCCACTATGTATACAGTACTTGTTTGTTGCAAGTACATACTATGTATACAGTACTTGCTTGTTGCCAGTGCGTACTATGTATACAGTACTTGTTTGTTGCAAGTACATACTATATATACAGTACTTGCTTGTTGCTAGTACCTACTATGTATACAGTACTTGCTTGTTGCCAGTACCTACTATGTATAGAGTACTTGTTTGTTGCCAGTACCTACTATGTATACAGTACTTGTTTGTTGCAAGTACATACTATGTATACAGTACTTGCATGTTGCCAGTATCCACTATGTATACAGTACTTGTTTGTTGCAAGTACATACTATGTATACAGTACTTGCTTGTTGCCAGTACGCACTATGTATACAGTACTTGTTTGTTGCAAGTACATACTATGTATACAGTACTTGCTTGTTGCCAGTACCTACTATGTATACAGTACTTGTTTGTTGCAAGTACATACTATGTATACAGTACTAGCTTGTTGCCAGTACCTACTATGTATACAGTACTTGTTTGTTGCAAGTACATACGTTGTATACAGTACTTGCTTGTTGCCTGTACCTAGTATGTATACAGTACTTGTTTGTTGCAAGTATATACGTTGTATACAGTACTTGCTTGTTGCCTGTACCTACTATGTAAACAGTACTTGTTTGTTGCAAGTACACACTATGTATACAGTACTTGCTTGTTGCCAGTACTACTATGTATACAGTACTTGTTTGTTGCAAGTACTTTCTATGTATACAGTACTTGTTTGTTGCAAGTACATACTATGTATACAGTACTTGTTTGTTGCAAGAACCTATTATGTATACAGTACTTGCTTGTTGCCAGTACCTACTATGTATACAGTACATGTTTGTTGCAAGTACTTATTATGTATACAGTATTTGTTTGTTGCAAGTATTTCCTATATATACAGTACTTGTTTGTGGCCAGTACATATACAGTACTATGTATACAGAACTATGTATACAGTACATGTTTGTTGCAAGTACTTATTATATATACAGTACTTGTTTGTGCAAGTACTTATTATGTATACAGTACTTGTTTGTTGCAAGTACGCCCACCCTTACATCGCGATATTTCCTTCCCCTTTTTTTAGTATCAGTAAAAGTGCATCGCTTGAGTGAGTAGGGTTTTTCTTACAGCTGCGCTCAGACTTAGAACTGATCCAAAGTCACATTAAGCTTTTTTTCAATTCTGTAGGCAATTCTCGCTGCTAATTATTAAATCGTGCAATAAACCATTACTAAGTGAATTGAGTCGTTCCGTGTTTTAATCACAGTTTGATCTCATATCTAATGAACATTACCTATCAAAAAACAATTTAAAATATTACAATTATGGTCTACACTTTGATAGATTAGCGGTTTTTTTGATGGATCATCACCTTCTTTGATCAATCGTCTTTGATGAATCATCAATAAATGAAATGACATGTTATAAACTAATATAAAAATATTATGGGAAAGTATAAATTTTACACGGGACAAGAAAAATCTTTACATTGGCTCGTGTCACTTTTACAGGCTTTGTGCTTGTAAACGTCGTCTTACCAGATTAGTGTACAGCAGTGTTGTCAACCGTACTATAATTATAGTATTTGTACTATATCTGGAGGATATTTTTTTATCACAGTTTGATCTTATATCTAATGAATTAAAAACTAACTACAAACATTACAATTTTGGTCCACACTTTTATGGATCATCAGCTTCTTTGATGAATCATCTTTGATGAATTGTCTATAATTGAAAATAAAATGTAATAAACTAATATAAAAATATTATGGGAGAGTATAAATTTTACACGGGACAAGAAAAATCTTTACATTGACTCGTGTCACTTTTACAAGCTTGGTGCTTGTAAACGTCGTCTTAGCAGATTAGTGTACAGCAGTGTTGTTAACCGTACTATAATTATAGTATTTGTACTATATCTGGAGGGGTCTGTATTGTGTACTTGTCAAAATGTAATTGGACCAGAATTCTCTGTCAAATAATGACAGTAACCAATTACGCCATAGGTGGAGGAGTAGTGTTATTATTATTATTATCATAAAGACAAATAGTATGCCAAATAACTTTTGTACCATTTTGTTTTCACATTACACTGTACAAACCATGAAGTAGATATATTCTTTTAAAGATTTTTAATAGTACGCCAAATGTAGTATAACTTTTGTACCATTTTTCTTTCACATTACACTGTACAAAACATTAAATACATACATTATTTTAAAGATTTCTAAGATTATATTAAAAGGATAGTTTAGAAATAATCTGAAAGATGTCGCAAAATGCGACCTCCTGGAAATTTGGGGGGTGGGGGGATTATTTTTGCACTATTTATAGACTATATTCAAAATGCATATGTAATAGTAAGCAATTTTGGTTGTTCCAATTGTTCCAATTTCAAAATTTTAAGCGTACATCAAGCGTTTACAACAAATATGTACCAACATAAAAGACTAAAATAATTAATAATTAATAATTAATTTTGACGAAATGTTTTTTTTTAATAATACATATATGTGTAAGGTTTTTATAGTTATGTGTAAGTACGTATGTATACCAATTTAGGCAAAGTAAAACAAATTAAAAGTTTAACGCAGGTACTACTATTTTTGTCAAACTTACTATAATTATCGAAGCCCCTGTACAATTCTGCTGCTCAGGTTGGCAACTCTAGTGAACAGGTTATGGGTGTGGCTGTGTTACGAGTGACTTTATGGGTGTATAACAACTAAAAGTATTTACTCGAAGAATTAAAAGACCTGAAATTACATTTCTACTGCAGTGAATACAAGGTAATATTGAAGAACAAAATCTGAAAAACAAATTAAACATTTCGTGCTCCAACTGTGTTGAATCAGATTTGCTTGTGTTACTACATTGAGTAAAATGGCGATGATTACTTGTGGATTACGTCATCATTGTTCACAATAGACTTGGAAGGACGATAATCAATGTAGGGGTTAATCAGAATATCATTGCCCAATGGTACAATATCGTAGAAGCAGTAAGTTTAAAGTGCAACACCATAAGGCATAATATGAATACGCCCTGATTACAGTTAGGAGCGGCCATGAAACTGAATCTGATTCACCTATCATTTTCAAGTAGATCATTTGCAGACACCCTCGTCAAAATTGATATTGATGACGATGGAAGCAATCAGGCAGTGCTGTCAAGACGCAGAACGTCTGTGGATGGAAATATCGCGCAAATATTTCGTGCAAATTGTCAGCAGCAAGGGAGAAAATTTATATTTCGCGGGTAAACACGTATGTACAATTTGCACCAATGGCCAGCCACGGATGATTGGCGGCTATCTCGAGTTTTGTGCGCAGGACAGATTTAATTTTATTGCACGGGTTATCTGAATCGGTTCAGAACGCTCAACAGTTAAGTGCATATTGTCGATCAAGCATAACCAGCAAGTGACCAGCTCCTGCCAGATACATGCAGCTTTATGTAAGTTGACTTGCATTATTAATATTTAGCATCTCAAACTGAAATACTCGAATTTATAAAAATATTTCACATATTGGATTAACGAAAAATTCGAGACATTTCAGTCAACTGTAAGTTGCGCTCCTGCAATCTTAGTGCGTATATCTTATTTGAAAATACAGACAAAGGCATAATTTTGGTTTACAATAATTTATCAGTTGCTGCATTTGGTAATTTAAATTCTCGGCGTTTTGTAGTCTATTTTTAATTTCTAATTTCGCCCAAAACCTTAATTTTCGCATTTTCACAAATTATTTAATCAGTGCTTTCTTATTAACAATTTATCAGTATATTTCAAACGAGCTTTATTAATTTCAATTAATTATATTACCTACTTAAAATTTAATTATATTATCTTCTCTTTTATCGTCGATCACTATTTTTATCCGTTCCTCTAAATTACCAGATTTTAGGAAAAATGCCTTTTTCTCAAATCATTGTAAAGACGATATCAAATAATTATATACATTTTATAAATAACTCATATAATTAGCACTTAGTTCATGTCTCCTAAATGCCTATTTCAGCTGAAATTTGCCTAATTTGGAAAAGTCTGCCTAAAATATTCAAATTAACTTCACGAATTAAGCAATTGTAAATGTTCATAAATAACTCATATGATTAACACTAATTTCATATCTCCTAAATGCCCGTTTTAGCTGAAATTGGCCTTATTTGGAAAAAGTGCCTAAAATATCCAAATTAACTTCACGAATTAAGCAAAATTTTACTCACTTACAAAATTTCTGGAAATTTTCCTAAATTATCATTGCAAATTTCACGAAATTTTAATGTTTCCTGGACATTTTCCTAAATTATCATTGCAAATTTCATGAAATTTTAATGTTTCCTGGAAATTTTCCTAAATTATCTTGCAAATTTTATGAAATTTTAACGTTTCCTGGAAATGTTCCTAAATTATCATTGCAAATTTTATGAAATATTAATGCATCTGAAAAATTCATAAAAATAACTTGAAGCTTTCACTCATTGTGAGAAATTAAAAAGACAATTGGCAATTAGGCATCAAACGATTAAGAGAATTTTCCACATTTCGAGAAAATTTAATAGGATTTATGAAAAAATGTCTAAATTAAATTAAATTCTAAAGATGATATTTGACTTTTTGTGTTTTGTCAGTTTTAAAACTAATAACATATTATAAAAAACCAGTAAGTACTTAAAATAACAAGTAACAAATAATACTTTTAAATAAGATATTCGTAAATAATTCAAGAAAGAATCTCTTACCTGTAGATATGTTATGGTTTTTAAAGAATATGTAAAATCATTAAAATGAAGCAAAATTGTACTCACTTGCAAAATTTTAATGTTTCCTGGAAATTTTCCTAAATTATCATTGCAAATCTCATGAAATTTTAATGTTTCCTGGAAATTTTCCTAAATTATCATTGCAAATTTCATGAAATTTTAATGTTTCCTGGACATATTTCTCAATTATCATTGCAAAGTTTATGAAATTTTAATGTTTCCTGGAAATGTTCCTAAATTATCATTGCAAATTTTATGAAATTTTAATGTTTCCTAGAAATTTTCCTAGATTATCATTGCAAATTTCACGAAATTTTAATGCATCTGAAAAATTCATAAAAATAACTTGAAGCTTTCACTCATTGTGAGAAATTAAAAAGAC
Source organism: Othius punctulatus (assembly GCA_951805005.1). NCBI lineage: Eukaryota > Metazoa > Arthropoda > Insecta > Coleoptera > Staphylinidae > Othius > Othius punctulatus. Next base: position 37,465,972 of record OX638147.1, on the reverse strand, counting down.
AATTGGCAATTAGGCATCAAACGATTAAGAGAATTTTCCACATTTCGAGAAAATTTAATAGGATTTATGAAAAAATGTCTAAATTAAATTAAATTCTAAAGATGATATTTGACTTTTTGTGTTTTGTCAGTTTTAAAACTAATAACATATTATATAATAACCAGTAAGTACTTAAAAAAACAAGTAACCAATAATACTTTAATAAGATATTCATGAATAATTCATGAAATAATCTCTTACCTGTAGATATGTTGTGGTTTTTAAAGAATATGTAAAATCATTAAAATGAAGTAAAATTTTACTCACTTACAAAATTTTAATGTTTCCTGGAAATTTTCCTAAATTATCATTGCAAATTTTATGAAATTTTAATGTTCCCTGGAAATTTTCCTAAATTATCATTGCAAATTTCATGAAATTTTAATGTTTCCTGGAAATTTTCATAAATTATCATTGCATATTTCATGAAATTTTAATGTTTCCTGGAAATTTTCCTTAATTATCATTGCAAATTTCATGAAATTTTAATGTTTCCTGGAAATGTTCATAACTTATCATTGCAAATTTCATGAAATTTTAATGCATCTGAAAAATTGATATTTGTGTATTTAGAATTCATACAATCATAAAAATGGCCATAATATATGGACAATTTTACTAGTTATTATGGAAAATGTAAATTCATTGAAATGCGGATAATATATGGAAAATTTCGTTAAAATGGGGCAAAAAACATTGAAAATTTGCAGTAAAAAAATATATATTGTGATATTTGTGTATTCAGAATTCATACAATTTTAAAAATGGCTATAATATATGGAAAACTTTACTACTTATTGTGGAAAATGTTCATTCAATGAAATGCGGATAATATATGGAAAATTTCGTTAAAATAGGGCAAAATACATTGAAAATTTTCAGTAAAAAATATATATATTGTGATATTTGTGTATTCAGAATTCATACAATCATAAAAATGGCCATAATGTATGGAAAATTTTACTCGTTATTGTGGAAAATGTAAATTTAATGAAATGCGGATAATATATGGAAAATTTCGTTATAATGGGAAAAAATACATTGAAAATTTGCAGTAAAAAAAATATATATATTGTGATATTTGTGTATTCATAATTCATACAATCATAAAAATGGCCATTATATATGGAAAATTTTACTCGTTATTGTAGAAAATGTAAATTCAATGAAATGCGGATAATTTATGAAAAATTTCGTTAAAATGGGGCAAAATACATTAAAAATTTGCAGTCAAAAAAATATATATATTGTGATATCTGTGTATTCAGAATTCATACAATCATAAAAATGGCCATAATATATGGAAAATTTTACTCGTTATTGTGGGAAATGTACATTCAATGAAATGCGGATAACATGTGGAAAATTTCGTTAAAATGGGGCAAAATTCATTGAAAATTTTCAGTGAAAAAATATATATTGTGATATTTGTGTATTCAGAATTCATACAATCATAAAAATATGGAAAATTTTACTCGTTATTGTGGAAAATGTTAATTCATTGAAATGGGATACTTTTAGTATTTAGTTTTAGTATTTTAGTCATTGTGGAAAATATAAAGTCGTCAAAATGGGGCAAAATACATGGAAAAATTGTGAACATTCCAAAACTCGTATTACTGGTCATTAGTATTTTATTATTACAAGAAATTTTCCTCATTTGAAACATTTCAATATTTCACTGCGATAACCAGAAAAACTTCAAGGAAATTTTAACTACTTATAACAATTACCGATTTTTTAGTAATTGTTCAGCAATATACCATTAAATTTTCATGAATGGAGAATTCGTGTTGAAATTTTCCATAACTGCTTTAAGGTTTAGTTTAGAAAGTATCAATAACAGTTGAAAAAAGTTAACCACAATACGTCTAGAATTAATAATGTGGAGGTTTATGTCAGAAATTTCACATAAAACATGTAGATTTTTGGTGTTCACTCCATTTTTGGGTATTTTTGGATATTTTGGGTATTTTAATACATGACTGACTATGCGTGAGAAATGTAAGAAGAAGATACATAAATTTGTCTATGGGAGATCTGCAAGATATAAGTGATTGAGGATATATCTGTTTTTCTTCATCGCGAATATATTGTAAATCTACTGGCAAAATGACTACACATTATGTGTCGTGTCATCTATCGCAATCGTCTAATCATTAATTGTCTAATCGCATCATCTATCAAGATCTTCCCTATTATGGATTACGTGCAACATCCTCGAATGTACTTACACAAATATACAGGGCGTTTCGGAATAATAAATATTTGAAAAAATCATCAAAATATAGCTGATCGGTTTCTCCTCAAAGGAAATACTTTCTACCTTCCAGGACTTCCCAATTCTGGTCTACGAGAAGTAGGTATCAACTTTTGGTTTTTAAATAGTCTTATAGCTGAAAGATACGTCTATGTGTGAAATATTTTGCTTCTGGAAGTTTTGATAGTTAGTATATCAAAAATACAATTACTTAAGTATGCGCTTTAATACATCACATTTTTAGTATATCAAAAATACAATTACTTAAGTATCCGCTTTAATACATCACATTTTTAGAATATCAAAAATACAATTACTTAAGTATCCGCTTTAATACATCAAATTGATTTTTTTTAAATTAAACAATCTATTTTTTTTCTCATAGAGCAATTGGCAGGACTATTTGCTACAAAAACTATCAAAGAACCATATGTAAAATATTCCACACATAGAAGTATCTTTTAGGTATGTATGTAATAGAATCTAGACCCCCTTTAGACGCTTAATTATCATTAAGGCAGGGAAATATTCAGTTTGCCTCCGCAGCAGCAGAACATCTGGGTTCAGCTGCAATTTCATATTTTCATCCTACGAAATAGAGACGTGGAGTGCAATTATGAAACTGGCTAATGATGTTGCTGCTTAATACGTGACTTAAGAGAGAAATCGATAAACATGATTATTCTTGGAATCACTATAAGATGAAAGCGCGTTTCAATACGCAATTTCTACAACCTCCATTTATCATCTAATAATGCCTATAAGTTATGTTTTACGATCTCTTGGCAAGTTCAACTAATCGCAATATGACGAATTTGTTTTCAGTTCTATCACAATTCCTCGTATTGCATACTGCGCATTCAGGTCACTTTTTATAATCTCTTGATTGGTTCGAATAATTGCATTGTGATAATATTTTATGATTTTGCAGAGGCGCGAATTACGTTTTACAAATTTCATGCATAAATTACGATAACTAGTTTGCCTCATATGTGTACACCTAAAACCGTACATTGCTGTAAAAATATTTAAATAATCGACTACTAATATTAATATTATATTAATAATATTAAGGTGAAGATTATAAAGTAAATAAGTGAGAGAATCGAACGTATAACTTTCCCAGTTTACAGGTATCTGTCACTGAAATTTCTGAAAATTTGTATGATGAATATTTTGAAAATTTTAAGCCATATTTGGATACAGTATGCCTGAAGATATATCCTCTGAAAATTTGATGATAGTTGTGAAGTAAATAAGTAAGAGAATCGAACATATAACTTTCCCACTTGAAATATCTATCACTGAAATTTCTGAAAATTTGTATGATAAATGTTTTGAAAATGTTAAGCCAGATTTGGACACAGTATGCCTGAAGATATATCCTCTGAAAATTTGATGTAAGTTGTGATGTAATTAAGTGAGAGAATCAAACATATAACTTTCCCAGTTTACAGGTATCTGTCACTGAAATTTCTGAAAATTTGTATAATGAATATTTTCAAAAATTTATGGCAGATTTGGATACAGTATGCCTAAAGATATATCCTCTATAAATTTGATGAAAGTTATGAAGTAAATAAGTAAGAGAATCGAACACTTAACTTTCCCAGTTGACAGGTATCGCTATATCTGGCACTGAAATTCCTGAAAATATGTTTGATGAATATTTTGAAAATTTTATGCCAGATTTGGATACAGTATGCCTGAAGATATATCCTCGGAAAATTTGATGAAAGTTGTGAAGTATATAAGTGAGAGAATCGAACATGTAACTTTCCCAGTTGACTGTATCTGTTACTGAAATATCTGAAAATTTGTTTGATGGATATTTTGAAAATTTTATGCCAGATTTAGATACAGTATGCCTGAAAATATGTATTCCGGAAATTTGATGAAAGTTATGAAGTAAATAAGTGAGAGAATCGAACATATAACTTTGCCAGTTTACAGGTATCTGTCACTGAAATTTCTGAAAATTTGTATAATAAATATTTTGAAAATTTTAAGCCAGATTTCGACACAGTATGCCTGAAGATATAACCTCTGAAAATTTGATGTAAGTTGTGAAGTAAATAAGTGAGAGAATCGAACATATAACTTTCCCAGTTTACAGGTATCTGTTACTGAAATTTCTGAAAATTTGTTTGATGGATATTTTCAAAATTTTATGCCAGATTTGGATACAGTATGCCTGAAGATATATGCTCTGAAAACTTGATGAAGGTTATGAAGTAAATAACTGAGAGAATCGAACACTTAACTTTTCGTCTTGACAGGTATCGTTATATCTGTCACTGAAATTTCTGAAAATTTGTATGATGAATATTTTGAAAATTTTAAGCCAGATTTGGAGACAGTATACCTGAAGATATATCCTCTGAAAATTTGATGGAAGTTGTGAAGTAAATAAGTGAGAGAATTGAACATATAACTTTCCCAGGTGACTGTATCTGTTACTGAAATTTCAGAAAATTTGTCTGATGGATATTTTGAAAATTTTATGCCAGGTTGGGATACAGTATGCCTGAAGATATATCCTCTGAAAATTTGCGAAGGTTATGAAGTAAATAAGTGAGATAATCGAACATATAACTTTCACAGTTGACATATCTGTCACTGAAATTTCTGAAAATTTGTATGATGAATATTTTGAAAATTTTAAGCCTGATTTGGACACAGTATGCATGAAGACATATCCTCTGAAAATTTGTTGAAAGTTGTGAAGTAAATAAGTGAGAGAATCGAACATATAAATTTCCCAGTTGACTGTATCCGTTACTGAAATTTCTGAAACTTTCTATGATGGATATTTTGAAAATTTTATGCCAGATTTGGATACAGTATGCCTTAAGATATATACTCTGGAAATTTGATGAAAGTTGTGACGTAAAACAGTGAGAGAATCAAACATATAACTTTCCCAGTTGACTGTATCTGTTACTGAATTTTCTGAAAATTTGTCTGATGGATATTTTGAAAATTTTATGCCAGATTTGGACACAGTATGCCTGAAGATATATCCTCTTAAAATTTGATGAAAGTTGTGAAGTAAATAAGTGAGATAATCGAACATATAACATTCCCAGTTGACTGTATCTGTTACTGAAATTTCTGAAAATTTGTCTGATGGATATTTTGAAAATTTTATGCCAGATTTGGATACAGTATGCCTGAAGATATATTCTCTTAAAATTTGATGAAAGTTGTGAAGTAAATAAGTGAGAGAATCGAACATATAACTTTTCCAGTTGACAGGTAACGCACTGAAATTTCTGAAAATTTGTCTGATAGATATTCTGAAAATTGTATGCCAGATTTGGATACAGTATGCCTGAAGATATATCGTCTGAAAATTTGATGAAGGTTATAAAGTAAATAAGTGAGAGAATCGAGCACATAACTTTCCCAGTTGGTAGTTATTGCTATATCTGTCACTGAAATTTCTGAAAATTTGTATGATAAATATTTTAAAAATTTAAGCCATATTTGAATACAGTATGTCTGAAGATATATCCTCTGAAAATTTGATGAAAGTTGTGAAGTAAATAAGTGAGATAATCGAACATATAACATTCCCAGTTGACTGTATCTGTTACTGAAATTTCTGAAAATTTGTCTGATGGATATTTTGAAAATTTTATGCCAGATTTGGATACAGTATGCCTGAAGATATATCCTCTGAAAACTTGATGAAGATTATGAAGTAAATAAGTGAGGGAGTCGAACACTTAACTTTCCCACTTGGCAGTTATCGTTATATCTGTCACTGAAATTTCTGAAAATTTGTATGATGAATATTTTGAAAATTTTAAGACAGATTTGGACACAGTATGCCTGAATATATATCCTCTGAAAATTTGATGTAAGTTGTGAAGTAAATAAGTGAGAGAATCGAACATATAACTTTCCCAGTTTACAGGTAACGCACTGAAAATTCTGAAAATTTGTCAAATGCTTATTTTGAAAATTTTATGCCAGATTTGGATACAGTATGCCTGAAGATATATCCTCTGAAAATTTGATGACAGTTATGAAATAAATAAGTGAGAGAATCGAACACTTAACTTTCTCAGTTGACAGGTATCGCTATATCTGTCACTGAAATTTCTGAAAATTTGTATAATGAATATTTAGAAAATTTCATGCCGGATTTTGATACAGTATGCATGAAGATATATCCTCTGAAAATTTGATGAAAGTTATGAAGTAACTGCCATTAGCAATTGCCAACTTCTCTCCCAAAATACTAATAATGATTCAATCAATAAATAAAGTCAATATTTATTTCTCTGCAAAATCCATTAAAATCAATAAATGTGTGTCTTAAGTTACAATTTTTTTTGTTATACATTACCGGTGAATAAATTTGAAGCCAATTAAGATAAGAAGCCTAAGGTAATACATAAATATACATAACGTCAGTAAATCAGGTATCAGGAATTATAAAAATTTGTGATCACGCATAATTAAATCACATAATTAGGAATCGAAGCCTTGCACATTTATAAATCTTAAAATTAATCTTATATTTCATGAAAGTTCAGTACTTCTTTTTTTTTAATCATTATGAGGCCATAAAGCACTTCATTATTCACATATATTTTCCCACTCAATTCCGTGGTGAAATTCGGGGGGAAGTTATTTAATTTTAATGTTGCCCTGGGCTCGAATCGAACCCACGACTATTGATTAGCCGCTTTTGTAAGCCGCTATGGTTCACTGACACAAGTTCGATCAGATAATGTTATTTCATGATATTGCCATCACATGTTTAATCTAATAACAAAATAGATTACACGGTGCATTATAACTAATAAAATTAAATATGTTAATCGGTAAATAACACGATGTATTCGGCGTATGCTTTTGCGAGCAGAATTTCAGCCGCAAATTATCCTCACACCAAACACTGTTGTTTCACCGAATAATTCGTAGATTGTGCGAATTATACGATCTCGATTTGCTTGAATGTAAAGGCATGGGAGTAATTATCCATTGTCGTAATTTTATGAATAAAATACAATAGATCATTTAGAACGTAGACGTAAAAATATGAAATATGTATTTTACACTTGATAGTAATAATAATAACACATTCATATATATTTTTTAATAGTTTGTATTTTTATTAGCAGAAAGCTACCTACATAAATTATTTATAAATAAATTACGTAAATATGTACTGATAATTTTCGAAGCAATGCAATTGAATCTTAATATAGCTCCGAAACATACTTGTTTTGCTGAGAGCATAAACAACTACGTAATTAGAAACTCTAGATGCAACAAGATTTTGTAACAATTAATTGCCTCACAGGTAGTTAATTAATATATAGTGATACCGAAGGTACAACGTTACAAATTACAGTTATAGCGGGAACATTTACATTTTCAAACAAGTGTGCAAAACGTCTTCCGCTTTTATTCAACTTATAATTAACTCTCCAAGTTACATGCAAAGCACGTGAACACGTGACGTGTTGGCTTAATTTATATTACTAAATAGTTTGTATCCAGCATTATACTTCGAATTTAAATATTTTCTTTTCACACCTAGGTACACAAAAACATTTATAAAGCGGAACAATTATATTTTCGGCTCAAAAAGTTGTTAATACTCGCAAAACTACTACTATTATTGTATTATTAACCTTCAACATTCGACCTCGTCCTGAGTTTCCCTAAGGAGATTATCGTAAATCCCTATTCAATATTTTCGGGATTTTTCCCTGTACGTGGCCTCATTGCTTTGGACCACGTGAATCGCTTGTGGTTTACATGACAAATTTCTGCATTGCAAGCAATAGCCCGTCAATATTAAGGCAATAGCGTGCCTTGGCAAAGTGTTCTGATATACTCCATGCCAGATTATTTGCCACTTTTCCTGTAAAATCGAAATCCCCTCCCACTGGTTCACATACACAGTAAAATACACATTCTACAAAAAAAAATACAGCACTGTCAAAAAGTTGTTTGCTCTGTTGTGAGCAAGCAACAGAGCAAGTTGTGTTTTGCAAGCCCTAAAAATTTGTGCCTGCAATTGCTGCAATTCGTGCTAATAATTGATAAATAATATTTTATCAATTATTTATTGATTATTATTTCTGCGTTTCTGATTTATTATTAATTGATTATTATTTCTGTGAAAGTACAGAGCGTCCACGAAAGTGGTGTCCATCTTGTGCCAATAGATGGAAAATAGTTTCATAGATGAAACTCTTGACGTAAACTATTTGAAATATATGGCATAGTGTCAATGGAACTTGTAAATTAGGTTAAATCTGGTTATATGATTTTCTTGTATCATATGACACATTTCAGCAATGTTGTTATTTTGCATCTTGAACAGTGCCATCTGTTAGTATCTATCGTAAAATTGGACACCAATTTCTTGAACGCCCTGTATATACAAAATTTAACCAATTTATTGTAGGTTATCGATCTAACCGCAGAAATTATAGTTATTTATTTGGGAATCGATACTCAGTATCATATGTATTCTGTTCTCGTTGAGTGCTATTATACAGGGTGATTCACGAGGAAAGGAAAATATTTTAAGAAATGGTAGTATGTGTCAAAATTGAAATAATCTTGTGAACATAGGTATTCTGGATAGAAATAGATTGTTCGATATATATTCTAGATAGATTGAGATAGATATATCTCAATAGTTTCGAATGTTTGAACTTAACATGTATTCTGGATAGAGATAGATAGATAGATATATATTCGAGAAAGATTGAGATAGATATATTTCAATTGTTTCGGATGTTTGGACTTAACAGATTTGTATCATCTGCCCCAATGAATTCTCCTTTTTGTTTTTTTCCTTTGATTTCCTTGCAAAATATTTCAAAAACTGAAGCTGTTATACAAAAACTAATGTCACATTGCCAAATAAAACATTGGAATAAAGTAAATGTGAAACAAATTCAAGGAAAACAACAAAAGGGAGATTTTTTTTTGGCACATGATACAACTCTGCTAAGTTCAAACAGCTGTATCTCCGAAAGTTTGGTTAAGCTGGAATATTTTCAAAATATTTCAAAAATTGGAGCTGCTGCACAAAAAGTAATGACAATTAGCACTTTAGAATAAAAGAAAAAACGTCCTACTTTTTTACCAAACTCTCGAAGAGTTGTATCATCTGCCCCAAAAAACTCTCCTTTTTGTTGTTTTCCTTGCATTTGTTTTACATTTTCTTTTATTCCAATGTGTTAATTGTCAATGTGACATAAGTTTTTCTATAATGTCTCCAGTTTTTGAAATATTTTGAAAATAGTTCTGCTTAATCAAACTTTCAGAGATACAGCTGTTTGAGCTTGGCAGAGTTGTATCATCTGCCCAAAAAAAAACCTCGTTTTTGTTGTTTTTCTTAGATTTGTTTCTCATTTTCTTATATTCCAATGTGTTAATTGTCTATGTGGCATTAGTTTTTGTATAACAGCTCCAGTTTTTGAAATATTTTGAAAATACTCGTGCTTAAGCAAACTTTAGGAGATACAGCTGTTTGAACTTGGCAGAGTTGTATCATCTGCTCAAAAAAAACTCGTTTTTGTTGTTATTTAGTGCAACAGCTCCAGTTTTTGAAATATTTTGAAAATTCGCCTGTTTAATCAAACTTGCGGAGATACAGCTGTTTGAACTTGGCAGAGTTGTATCATCTGCCCAAAAAACATCCCCTATTTGTTTTTTTCCTTGGATTTGTTTCACATTTGCTTTTATTCCAATGTGTTGATTGTCAATGAGGCATTAGTTTTTCTATAACAGCACCAGTTTTTGAAATATTTTGAAAAACTCCTGCTTAACAAAACTTTGGGAGATACAGCTGTTTGAACTTGGCAGAGTTGTATCATCTGCCCAAAAAACATCTCCTTTTTGTTTTTTTTTCCTTGGATTTGTTTCACATTTGCTTTTATTCCAATGTGTTAATTGTCACTGTGCCATTAGTTTTTGTCTAACAGCTCCAGTTTTTGAAATATTTTGAAAAACTCCTGCTTAACCAAATTTTCGGAGATACAGCTGTTCGAACTTGGCAGAGTTGTATCATCTGCCCCAAAAAAAACTCGTTTTTGTTGTTTTTCTTAGATTTGTTTCTCATTTTCTTTTATTTCAATGTGTTAATTGTCAATGTGTCATTAGTTTTTGTATATCAGCTCCAGTTTTTTAAATATTTTGAAAATACTCGTGCTTAAGCAAACTTTTGGAGATACAGCTGTTTGAACTTGGCAGAGTTGTATCATCTGCTCAAAAAAAAACTCGTTTTTGTTGTTTTTTAGTGTAACAGCTCCAGTTTTTGAAATATTTTGAAAATTCGCCTGTTTAATCAAACTTACGGAGATACAGCTGTTTGAACTTGGCAGAGTTGTATCATCTGCCCAAAAAACATTTCATTTTTGTTTTTTTTCCTTGGATTTGTTTCACATTTGCTTTTATTCCAATGTGTTAATTGTCACTGTGCCATTAGTTTTTGTATAATAGCTCCAGTTTTTGAAATATTTTGATATTCCTGCTTAACCAAATTTGATATTTGGCATAAATTTTCCTAATTTTGGGTTTAAATTTATTATGAATTCTCTGAATTCCAATACCAATCCTTTCAAAAGTTGAGTAAATATTCTTAATTGTGGAGGAGCATTTTAAAATGTATCGACTCTGCGTAAAATTTGAGAGAAATATTCTAATTATTGTTAATTGACATTAGAAACTTCAGCACGTTTCCAAATTTAGCAGTTTCAAATTTAGGGATATTCCCAAATGAATATTACATGCCAAATTTATAAAGAACAGTTATGTTCGCTTACTTTGTTCTCCAATTTTATCATCTTACTATTTGTTAACGTAATTTTATAAATTGTACATGAATTGCCTAAAATTTGAGGCTAATTTTTAGATTGTAACATTTTACATTTTAATTTATTCTTCAAATCAATATGAATTTCAGTTTTGGCCTTCAAATTTGATCACAAAATTGATCACGGATTTCTGCAGGTTTTAGAATCACAAATTAATAACCAATGCATTAGAAAATACACATTCTGATAAACTAACCTAAATAACTATTAATACCATGAAAAAATAATGAAGTAATACAAATTATAAGATGCGATTTTTTATATTCTCAGGTAAATAATCTTTAGGCGATTTCAGTTGTTACATGTTACAACAACTGAAATCTTCTAAAGATTATGTACCTGAGAGTGCCAAAAATCCCATCTTATAAAAAGCATTACTCGGATTTCCACACCTTCAAAATAATAAAAATTAGTGTAACATAGTTTTCCAATAATCCTTATTTTTGGCTCACTAATTCTTATAATTACCTGGAAACTAATCCAGATATAATGATTTCCCATTAGAAAAATCGTACGAAACTTGACATGCTCTGCAAAAATAGTTATTGATAGATAAATAATGCAATTTTTACTTTGTAGGTATCACAGTTTAGGTATCACAAAAATTGCATTATTTATTTATACATAATGTATCACGAAGTAAAAGCCTCCAGTGTTAATAAAGTTATTGATAGCTATAGTCAGTGGCTCGTGATCCTATGGATAAATTGGGCATTGAAATTGCCCAATAATGTATAATAAATGTATACAATCACTAATATTTGCATGACATTGAAAGCATTCAAAAAACCACCCTTAGTCCGATGATAGTCGTCCTTGCTGAATCCTTGAAACTCCGCCGTTGAATTTTAATATTGTGCCGTGTAATTTGGGCCCAGAATGCAACCCTCGTATAAATAATAAACTTGTAATCGACTATTATAGCCGCACGTGCAAATCTTTGAGCTCCCAAATACGCGTTTTCATTAGCAGTATCATAAAAGACGATAATTGATGCAGGAGTTAACGTAATCAAATCGTCCCTTTCACGTAAAAACGCAGCAATATCCAAGTCTAACTGCACATGCTGAATCCTGGTCTTATAGGCTTTGATTAACTTCGATTAAATTTTAACGGCGGTAAGTTTCAATGGCTGCCATTATTGCAGAGTTCCAGATTTCTACGGAAATATCAGTTTTAGTGTAGGAAGACTTTTGGAACAAAATAAAGATTTGGAAAGATTTTGTAACTGCTATTGCAGATTTCCAGATTTCCATGGAAATATCAGTTTTAGTGTAGGAAGACTTTTGGAACAAAATATAGATTTGGAATGATTTTACGGAAATATCAGTTTTAGGCTAGGAAGATTTTTGGAACAAAATATAGATTTGGAAAGTTTTTGTAATTGCTATTGCAGATTTCCAGATTTCCATGGAAATATCAGTTTTAGTGTAGGAAGACTTTTGGAACAAAATAAAGATTTGGAAAGATTTTGTAACTGCTATTGCAGATTTCCAGATTTCCATGGAAATATCAGTTTTAGTGTAGGAAGACTTTTGGAACAAAATATAGATTTGGGAGGGAGATTTTTTGAGATGAACAGTGAGATGACATTGGTGATTAACTTGCAGCTTCCAATATCATGCAAATGTTAGTGATTTTATACATTTATTAATTGTATAAACCATTTTGTAGAAAACTCTGCACTCTTGCTTTGCATTTTGTTTAGAATACCTAATCAATTGTTCGTTGTAATTATGTCGTATAACGCTGAAGAATCAGAAAATAATGGACAAAGAGTGTTTACAATAGGATTCGACGTTGCGAAAGCAATACATAACGAGGTTCTATTCAATCTGTACAAATGAAGTTGAATATGAATGTGTTTATAAATTTTATAGTTTGCCGAAGCGATACACATAAAGCTGGATCAAAATCATTGTGTTGATATTTTCGTAGCATCGATTGATTGCGAGGGATGAATGAAAATCATAAATAACTCCAAGTGTAACAATAATAAGAGCATTTATAAACGGGGGTAATACAAAAGTGAAATTAAGCCTGGCAATAATTGCAAATATTTGCGTACGCCATTTGCGGCGTAAATTAGACGAACATTCTTGTCTAACTGTGCTCGAGACTAATTAAGCACAGCCGCAAATGCAGCGTTAGCCCCGAATATTTCCAGGCCTGTATGACACGGAAACGAGGGTTGTCAAATCGAGATTAAAAATTAATCTGAACATGATGCCCGGTTTTGGTGGCGCTCGTTTATACATTTTTAATGCGTTTTAGAATCTGCCTGAGTTTTTAGTTCCGGAATTAAAGCACACGCACCGAATTACTGTTTAATTAGCAGATTGAACTCGAGATAATTAGTACGCCAATGTGTCAATCTCCTGTAGTATATTGAAGTTAAGGTGATATCCGAAATTCTAAAAAAGACTCGCAGGATTCCTGCGGACGTTATAAAGCTTCCAACAATCATATTATATTTCGCGCAAAATTAAAAAAGGAAACCGTTTTATGGAGTACGGCCCCAAATTGTCGTAATTATATACAGACACCCATATATTAGCCAGGTTATAAATTATCGCTGAATATTTTCGTACGTAAAAGTGGAAATTTGTTTGGCACATCAAATGGGGGAGTGATGGATCATTGCGGATTTGGCCGCATTAAAAATTAATCTTATATAACGCGCGACAGCAACTTAATTATGATTTGAATGATTTGTTTTTTCCAGCAACACTTTGGGCGAATATTTTTGAAAGTTCAACGCGTTTTGATAATTCAGAAAACACAAATAATTAATGAATTGTCCTTAAAAAAACAACTCGTTGTTGGTGTGAACTTTGCACAAAAAGGCCTTACTTTTATTTTTTTTCCTCTACTACTCGATTTCATTATTATTTTCAACTCTCCCTTCGGTGCTGATAAATTGCTGATAACGCAAGTGCTCCAAATCGGTTGCTCAAACATTGCTCAAAAACATAGTCCCTCGAGTGTAACATGTAAATACAAGTTCCTCGAAAAGTTAGGTTAGATAGGTTTGCTAGTAGATTAGAGGATCCCAGCCTTTTCCCATAAGAATAACATGGGAGTTTCCCCCTGCACTCCTCGAAAAGGTTAGGTTAGATACGTTAGTTAGTAGATTAGGGGGCTTCTGATCCCAGCGTTTTGCCATAAGAATAACATGGGAGTTTCCCCCTCCACTGTTGGTTCCTCGAAAAAGTTAGGTTAGATAGGTTAGTTAGTAGATTAGTGGGCTTCTGGTCCCAGCCTTTTCCCATAAGAATAACATGGGAGTTTCCCCCTCCACTGTTGGTTATTTCAAAAAGTTGGTTGTGTTTATATTGTTCCTTTTTCCATTAGTTATTGATTGTTCTACTATTATATCTTCTATTACTTTCCAAGTTCTGCAAGATTTTGTTACTTATTAGAAAGATATTGTTAAATGCACAAGAGCATCCCAATCTATAAGCTCCGATTGTCTGCGTTCGCGTGGACAGTTCGGTTAGGTAAGATAGATTAGTTGGTAGATTAGGGGGCTCCTGATCCCAGCCTTTTCCCATAAGAATAACATGGGAGTTTCCCCCTCCACTGTTGGTTATTTCAAAAAGTTGGTTGTGTTTATATTGTTCCTTTTTCCATTAGTTATTGATTGTTCTACTATTATATCTTCTATTACTTTCCAAGTTCTGCAAGATCTTGTTAATTATTAGAAATATATTGTTGAATGCACAAGAGCATCCTAATCTATAAGCTCCGATTGTCTGCGTTCTCGTGGACAGTTAGGTTAGGTAAGATAGATTAGTTGGTAGATTAAGGGGCTCCTGATCCCAGCCTTTTCCCATAAGAATAACATGGGAGTTTCCCCCTCCACTGTTGGTTATTTCAAAAAGTTGGTTGTGTTTATATTGTTCCTTTTTCCATTAGTTATTGATTGTTCTACTATTATATCTTCTATTACTTTCCAAGTTCTGCAAGATTTTGTTACTTATTAGAAAGATATTGTTAAATGCACAAGAGCATCCCAATCTATAAGCTCCGATTGTCTGCGTTCGCGTGGACAGTTAGATTAGGTAAGATAGATTAGTTGATAGATTAGGGGGCTCCTGATCCCAGCCTTTTCCCATAAGAATAACATGGGAGTTTCCCCCTCCACTGTTGGTTCCTCGAAAAGGTTAGGTTAGATAGGTTAGTTAGTAGATTCGGGGACTCCTGATCCCAGCCATTTCCCATAAAAATAACATGGGAGTTTACTCCTCCACTGCAGGTTATTTTAAAAAGTTGGTTTTGTCTTCATTGTACCCTTTCCCATTAGTTATTGATTGTTCTACTATTATATCTTCTATTAGTTTCTGCAAGATCTTGTTAATTATTATAAATATATTGTTGAATGCACAAGAGCATCCTAATCTATAAGCTGCGATTGTCTGCGTTCGCGTGGACAGTTTGCATAAAAAAATAATGGAACTGACGCTGTGAAAGAAACGTAAAGGGAAGTCGAAACGGCGCGATAAAAACCTCGGGAAAAATACAATTTACCCACTGCAGCCAGTTATCTGTTGCGGGTAAATTGAGTGTTTGCGCCTTATTGAGTCGACGTATGAAAACGGAATTAGTATAGCGGTGGTGACTGTGGCTACGTCCTTCGCCTGGTGATGGATGGTGTCCTCTTCCGACGTTTCGCGCAATGTTTGACGTCTCTTTATTTCTGTTGTCTCCCCTCGCGGCACCAATTTGTCTGCGGATGTAAATTGTGCGATCGAATTGTTTTTCCTAAATAATACATTTATTCCATGGCGCAAGATAAATTATCAAATTTGGAGTTGTTGTCGTTCTGCTTGACAATTGGCCTCAAGACGATGATGTATTAACGTTATTTGTTATGTTGTAAGCATCTACCCCACAAAACTGAAATATTTTCAGGTATGTACAATCGCCAACATGCTGCGACAAACCATAAACCAGAGCGAAATTCAACCTTATTGGGAATCGGGGTTTAGGCACGTACACGTACACGTACGTTAGGTGAAAGAGGTATTTCCGTAAGTGGTTTACATTGCGCGATTCGTGTCTGCGGAATTTGGCCAAGTTCGGTGGATACGGTGTAACTACTTTCAGAGCGGAGGTATTTTCTTCCAGGTGACAGCGGGACACGGTGTCCGCCATTTTGTGTGTGTTGAATAAACGCAATATTGTTGACAGTGCCAAAACTCAGACATTTTCCTTACCCCAAATTCTCTTAAACTTTTTCTTAAACACTTGTTCTTTAATCAATATCAATTCTCACTTTGAGACACTTCAAATCTGGCTTTGAGACATTTCAAATCTGGCTATGAGAAATGTCAAATCTGGCTTTGAGACATATCAAATCTGGTGGGGTGGGCGTTAGATAGTCAGCGGTAGTTTCGTAATTTTGAGTATCGCTGATTATCTTTCGCCAACCCAGACGGATCGCGTGGAGACCCTTATATTGAAGTAGCGACGAGGTTAAATTACGTGGAGCCCCCCCGCCCCATTCTCCGACATCGAGAGCCCGGCCCTCTTCGTTACTTCAAAGGGGTATCAATTCGCACTTTGAGACATTTCAAATCTGGCTTTGAGACATTTCAAGTCTGGCTTTGAGACATTTCAAATCTGGTTTTGAGACATATCAAATCTGGTGGCGTGGGCGTTAGATAGTCAGCGGTAGTTTCGTAATTTTGAGTATCGCTGATTATCTTTCTCCAACCCAGACTGATCGCGTGGAGACCCATATATTGAAGTAGCGACGAGGTTAAATTACGTGGAGCCCCTCCCCCGCCCCACCCTCCGACATCGAGAGCCCGGCCCTCTTCGTTACTTCAAAGGGAACCTCTACTTTAAAAGCCCGCCAGGCACGTACATATCTCTATTACTGAAATTGGGACAGACATATATTTAGGGCTTTACTTTCATGGCAATGTAGTGCAGAAACCTTATCTTTTTGTGGTTAGGTTAGGTTAGATTAGGTTAGGCGACTTTCCCACTTATGCTGGTGGTGTTCGTGTCGCCTATTGGTCTGTTTGGGCTCCGGATTGTATTTTTTATCAATTTTTAGTTGTATAAATATAGTATGTATGTATTTAATGTAGTATGTTTTAAGTGTAAAATTAGATTCACGACAGTATGTATTTGTTGTTTTGTGATTTATTGCCCAACATTGCAATATTTAGAGTTTGAGTTACGCTTGGAATTGTTTATTAAATTGCCTCACGAAATCTCATTATGCGTAAGATAAACAAGTTAGGCAAAAGACGAAAAAGTGGCAAACCGAATTTTAATACCCTTATCCCGCGCGAGTCAGGCGTGCCTTGGAGTATTGCGGGTGATTGTTAGATGATACAAAGCGAGGGCGTAATTAGATTTCGACTTATGCCGCTGTACGGGGCGATTGCTTGATGTTCATGGATTATAATTATTAAGGATGTGTTTCTCCACTTATGGAGATTACGCAATTTTGTTCGAATAGGGTTCCGACAATCAACAATTAGCTGTCACCCTCAGTTTTCACTTCCGCCCCTTCCGAGTATGATGGTTGGGTAACCCTTGCACGTTCGTAAATAATAAATTATGGCCGTCGCCACGCAATGGTGATTCGGTGGAAATTGTTTGCGGCTAGACAACCAGGACGTTATCTATTCGCACATTTACAATTGCATGCTATGTTCTATTACAAGTTTTATATATGAATCTACTACAGGATTCGTATTAAGCAGATTTAGTTAACTGTAGGCCGCGTTATATTAATTATCATGCTCGCAAACAGATCTTTTCCAGCCATAATAGAACTTCGGTAATTACATTTGGAAGTTTTCGCCGGTTATCACCATCAGATTGTGATCAAAGCAAAGAGTGTAGTTAAAACGATTTTGAGCCACACATCCAGGTTGAGGTTACATCTTCAATAATTTCATTTGGTATTTCAAATGGCTGCTCATCAAGTACAATTCCCAACTTATCATGTGACGTGCCTCATGGACCTTCAACGCGTTCGGCGCCGAGCAAGTGGAGGTTCCCTTTGAAGTAACGAAGGGGGCCGGTCTCTCGATGTTGGAGAGGAGGGGGGGGGGGGGGGGAAGGCTCCACGTAATTTAACCTCGTTACTTCAATATAAGGGTTTCTCTTGGTTAAATCTCTCTTAGCTCTGTATTCAGGATTTATATCCTCCGGTAACGAAGAGGGTTGGGCTCTCGATGTCGGTGAGTGACCGGTGGGGGGGTTAAAAAAAGGCTCCACGTAATTTAACCTCGTTGCTACTTCAATATAAGGGTCTCTCTTGGTTAAATCTCTCTTAGCTCTGTATTCAGCATTTATATCCTCCTGTAACGAAAAGGGCCAGCCTCTCGATGTCGGAGAGTGAGGGGGGTGGGGGGTTAAAAAAAGGTTCCACGTAATTTAACCTCGTTGCTACTTCAATATAAGGGTCTCTCATGGTTAAATCTCTCTTAGCTCTGTATTCAGCATTTATATCCTCCGGTAACGAAGAGGGCCGGGCTCTGGATGTCGGAGAGTGGCGGAGGAGGGGGGGTTAAAAAAAGGCTCCACGTAATTTAACCTCGTTGCTACTTCAATATAAGGGTCTCTCTTGGATAAATCTCTCTTAGCTCTGTATTCAGCATTTATATCCTCCGTAGAGTAGAAAAAGGTGGTAACGCTTAATCCGAATATTCTGTTTCGGCAATATTGCCGACACTTAACGTAACACCGCTTTTGCTGTTTACTCGGCTAACGTTCGAGATTAAAATGGCCGATGCACGTGTGGAGACTCGCGGCGATAAACACATGCCTTGGAATATGTCTGCGCACGGCTACCAATTTCGCGCAATATGAAACCCAACGCGCTAAAACTATTTATGATCAGTTAGGAACCGTTATACTTTGCATATTATATTATGTTCAGACTGGTCAAATATATTCTTTTTGCGGATCATATGACTAAACCTAATAGTACTTTCCCATGTGCACCTACAAATAATCCAGTCAGGATGGATCTCAATACGTTTCAAAGATGAACTCTGTTTTCCACAACCCATTAAATGTGATGGACAAAAATATCTGCGTGTATGCCGAACATTTTCATTTTAATTAATGAAGCAATTCGAACTGTTAATTGCAAATGCAGTGCGAACGCCGCGTAAAATAATAATGATAAATCGAAGCCGAACAGAACATCAACGTATTTCATTTATTTGTAGCTTAGTTCGTAAATCAAGCATAATTAACGCCGATAAATCCATTTTAATGCGAAACTTTGAAGTGCAAACTGGAATTGGTCATTTGTTCATTAACAATTAGCGCTGTTGGTGAATCGATCTGAAGTGATGTATAGCGTTACAGTTCTGCATGGAAAGTAATTTAGTGCCGCCCCAATCGCTGCACTCCGTCATTACTAATTCAGGGGCAACCTTTCAATTACACGTCAGAAACTTGGTATCGAGTGCCGCCGCATAATAAAATTTTCAAAAGGGAAGTCTGGTCCTGACAAGATGCGTGTGACACACTGCCAGGGTCCCGACCCTTTGCCTCGTCCATGTCAAAGCCCTTCCTCCTTGTCTTAACACTAAATTACTCAGTTTGTAATGTCGAACATAAAGATCAGGATTTAGTGTTACGGTGTCATCAATTCCCTGCACGACATTATTTCATCATTTCGAACGCAAATTGGACTACGCGAAGTAATGGCCCCTCCATTCACCGGGCATAATGCATAATAAATCTGGCGAGTCGCGAAACGGCACGCACGATCTCCTCAAAGTATAGTAAAACTGCCAATGTAATCAATTGCGCCGCGTAAATATCAATTCCGTCCGTCTTACCGCGGGTCTGCATTTTGCACGGATGTGCCCATCATTCTCACACATCTCGCTTCCGCGTCCTTTCATGCCTCTGGGATTTAGGGTCGGCCTAAAAAATACAAGCACCCGCTGAAACGGACATTAAATGATGTCGGTATTAAATCGGGTTTAAGGGATTATGACTTTATATGGGCGCCACATAAATTTCACATAAATTTCTACACCGGAAATAGATACCCATATCCATGAACTTTTATGAATACATATATTTTAATAAATTCCATGAAAATTTTTATTCCGTCAATTTTTATCGTCGCGTAGCCCCACAAAATCAGAACGACTCAGTTCTCTCGCACATTCCATATATTTCGGTTACTCACAAATTACGCTTGAACGAGAAGAACAAATCCTCCTTATCTGTATCATATATTATGTAATAATAATAATAATAATAATAATAATAATAATAACAACAATATAATCTTTATTATTATTACACACGCAGCGGTTCTTACATATTTTGCTGATTGCTACAGAAAAAAATATTAATGATTGAAAAAAGGAATTTAGATTAACAACAGTGTTATTATCCTTTATTTGGTGCCTTTATAATAAATATAATTTACTATTCAACAATAATTGTTTTAACATTTTTTATCCATAGTGTAACGGTTCCTAAATGAGCATGAATAGTTTTAGTGCGTTGGGTTTTATATTGCGCGAAATTGGTAGCCGTGCGCAGACATATTCCGAGGCATGTGTTTATCGCCGCGAGTCTCCACACGTGCAATTCCTTGCACCTCATCATAGTATCCAGACCGCTAAATACTACAGTCAAAAACTACATGCCACACTCACGAATACCGATAGTATTGAATTTATTGTCGGGCCATGGCGGTATCGCAGGCAACCTTGCTATCTCGGTCGTACGCTCAAAACCTAACGTTACAAATCTACCAATCAGAAATCTAAGAACATCTTGCATTTGTTGAAAAAACAATTGATATGAATTTAGTGTCAATTGACAGCCACCAAAGTGTTCACAGCCTAGGCATTATAAGTCATGTGGCGCCCACATCAGAATTTTTTGTTAGAAGTAGCGACGAGGTTAAATTACGTGGAGCCCCCCGCCCACTCTCCGACATCGAGAGCCCGGCTCTCTTCGTTACTTCAAAGGGAACCTCCACTTTGAAGGCCCATCAGGCACGTCACATATCTCTATTACTGAAATTGGGACATGCATATTTTTAGGGCTTTACTTTCATGGCAATGTAGTGTAAAAACAATTGATATGAATTTAGTGTCAATTGACAGCCACCAAAGTGTTCACAGCCTAGGCATTAAAATCATGTGGCGCCCACATCAGAAATTTTTGTTTGTTTGCGGTCAATGCAGGCTTCGCAGTGATACATCACGTATCACAGCCTAGGCATTAAAAGTCATGTGGAGCCCACTAGGCATTAAAAGTAATGTGGCGCCCACATCAGATGTTTTTGTTTGTTTGCGGTCAATGCAGTCTTCGCAGTGATACAGCACGTATCACAGCCTAGGCATTAAAAGTCATGTGGCGCCCACATTAGAATTTTTTTGTTTGTTTGCGGTCAATGCAGTCTTCGCAGCTAGATTGTGGTAGATTTGTAACGTTAGGTTTTGAGCGTACGACCGAGATCGCAAGGTTGCCTGAAGGAGAGCTTCCTGAGGCACTCAACGTATTTTCCAGTAATTTATCTCGCTCCATGACGGTATCGTAGGCAACCTTGCGATCTCGGTCGTACGCTCAAAACCTAACGTTACAAATCTACCAATCAGAAATCTAAGAATATCTCGCATTTGTTGAAAAAAACAATTGATATGAATTTAGTGTCAATTGACAGCCACCAAAGTGTTCACAGCCTAGGCATAAAAAGTCACGTGGCGCCCACATCAGAATTTTTTCTTTGTTTGCGGTCAATGCAGTCTTCGCAGTGATACAGCACGTATCACAGCCTAGGCATTAAAAGTCATGTGGCGCCCACTAGGCATTAAAAGTCATGTGGCGCCCACATCAGAATTTTTTGTTTGTTTGCGGTCAATGCAGTCTTCGCAGTGATACAGCACGTATCACAGCCTAGGCATTAAATGTCATGTGGCGGTCACATTAGATTTTTTTGTTTGTTTGCGGTCAATGCAGTCTTCGCAGTGAGACAGCACGTATCACAGCCTAGGCATTAAGAGTCATGTGGCGCCCACATTAGAATTTTTTGTTTGTTTGGGGTCAATGCAGTCTTCGCAGGTAGATTGTGGTAGATTTGTAACGTTAGGTTTTGAGCGTACGGCCGAGATCGCAAGGTTGCCTGTAGGAGTGCTTACTGAGGCACTCAACGTATTTTCCAGTAATTTATCGCGTGTGTCGCCTAGCGAGAAATTCAATCAATTATTGTCGCGCGCGATTTTAATTAGTTGATAAGTGCAGTCTGCACCACCGCGACATTCGCGGTAATTAGTTCCAAGCAAATCAATAGCAGCCGGACTGAACGTTAAATTTGCGAAGGCTCGGACATTATTTTCTGTGCGTCGGGCTACTTAATTAAAAATTAGCCCAGAATTGGGGTCGTGCTGGGGGATGAATATCATTCCGCTTCCCCATTCACACGTTTGATGGACTCCTCTTAATTTGTGACACACTTTTAATTTATGTTTTCTGCCCGCATCACTAATTTGTACCGTTATATATTCCATGATTTTAGACTTGCATGAACAGACAAAACTTTATACAATCCACTCTTTGAAACGATTTGCAATATGCAAATCTCAATTGGCAATCTTGAAGCTTTTAAAAGAAACATATTACGCATATGCATGTAGCTATTCCGTGTAAAACGTTAATATTTGAATTCCCCCAAATATGCATACAAGCCACAGAGTAACAGCCATCAATATTCGAGCAATTGAAATTTGTTGAAATTTTGTATATTATGTAGCGTTTTTTGCTAATAAATATTCTTTATTATTATTATTATTATTATTAATTCAGAATTTTACTTCTGGGAATAGTGGAGACTGGGAGGAGTAAGTAGGTACTCACAAAATTTTGTGTATTACGTTATTATTAATAAATGTAATGCGAATAATTTATTAATAACAATGTAATGCAAATAATTGGAAATTGGAAATTGAATAATATAAAATTAATCTCGAAATGTAATACATAATTAATGTTTGCAGTTTTTTATATTGTATGTATTTGTTTAAAAAATTATTAAATTGGTACTGCGCTTTAAAATGTCGCCACACCATATACAATTGGGGCATTTATCAGCTCAGAATATCAGTAAATTTATTGGTATTTGTCTCTAATGCATGAAAAACCTTTCAATAAAAGGGGGGCGGGAATTGCACGTGTGGAGACTCGCGGCGATAAACACATGCCTCGGAATATGTCTGCGTACGGCTACCAATTGCGCGCAATATAAAACCCAACGCACTAAAACTATTCATGCTCATTTATTAACCGTTACACTTTGTATAAGAAATGTTTAAAAATTGCGCTTTAAAATGTTGCCACACCAAATAGAATTGGGGCATTTATCAGCTCAGAATATCAGTAAATTTATTGGTATTTGTCTCTAATGCATGAAAAACCTTTCAATAAAAGGGGGGCGGGAATTGAATTAATTGAAATATTTGTAAAGATGCCCTTTGGAAATCCACTTTCCGAGTCAAGGGTGAAATAATGGAGAACTTTAGCTTACGAATCGAGTTGAAAAGGACAGTCGGAGATCTCCGCGATTTAGGGGTTGTAAAAAAAGCGTTAATTTTTGGCGAGAACTCGCCCCCGGGGCTGTGCGGTCGGCGCGGTATTTTTTCTACCAAGGGATTTAGGAATTTATCGAAATAAAGGCTGGGGAACAGTGCGTGATAATCACTATTAGTTCTGCTTTGATTCAGCAGAATCTTTGATATTAATTATATACACATTAAAACACAATCAAAAATAGTTATATATTTTTATTGTTTTCTTCCTTCTATAACAAAAAAAAAATAGTTACACATATATCACGACTATATAGTTACGGTGTAGTAATGCGTTCGTAGTAAGATAGTTCAACTATATTGCCACGGCATAGTAAATTATTGTTTTCTTTCTTTTATAAAGAAAAAAATAGTTACACATTTATCACTACTATATAGTTACGGTATAGTAATGCGTTAGCAGTAAGATATTTCAACTATATTGCCACGGCATAGTAAAAGTTTGTTTTAAAAATATGTAATTAGTACGATTTTCGTTATATAGTGATTATATAACGGGGTATTTTCATTGTGGATCCAATATAGAGCGTGATCACATAATTGCCTGGAGAAGAGTTGGTATCTGTAAGGGATAATGTTGCAGATATTGATTTCACCCTCGGCTCTGTGCGAAAAGCTCGCGAATATCGGTTTTAAAATTACCAATTTTTTATCGGTGGCACCTTTCTCGCCAAGATGCGTTTACGCTATCACGCAGATAGTGTGGGGTGCAATATTAATACTGTATATTTATGGCAAATATTAATAACCTCAAATTTTATACTTTGCGTTCATTCAAATAATACTTAATAATTTGTTTCGTTTATATTGTATTAGGCAAATATTTATAACCTAAAATTTTATATTTTGCGTTCATTCAAATCATACTTAATAATTTATTTCGCTCTATTGTATGAAATGGCATCAATGTTGAGCTCGATATTGAAATGCATGCACTTATCAAATGTGATTATGTAAATTGATTCATTTATCTTTACTGCTTTAAAGCCTATTGTTTCAGTGTTATAGCTATAAGAAAATTAGTCATTCTTTAACCTCGATTTGAATCTGTCGTAAAATTATAATGGTTTTATGTTTATCCAATTATATAAGATTAGTTATGCAGAATAACATTTCGTAATACGTTAATATGGCACCTGTTAGTTACATGGGATTAAATCGTTTTTTTCAACCAATAGTAAAAATACTATTGTGTATAACCATTGATTATAAAACCCTCAGATATTATGATCAATGGTATAATATAATAATAAGGATATTATAATCAATGGTATAACTAAAGTGTTAATGTATTTTTGCTAAAAAGATTTATAAACCAGCAAAGATGTTAATACTGTGTATCCACTTTTCGCAAAATTAGTATTTGCAAGCATACTATTACATAGTAAATGCGGTATCAGCTGCAACAGTACACGTCGAAGTTTCTACAGCCGATGAACTACAAGCCACCAAGTGCAGAAACATGTTAGTGTTCAGAATTGTTTGCTTAATGTTTTATACCTAATTTGAAACCAATCTATGTAGTAATTAAAGAAAAATATAAATAACTTATAACATTATTATTAATAATAGTAGCAGTAATAATAAGTATAATAAGTAATAATAATATTACTAGTAATATTATTACTTTAACTACTATTAAAAGTAATTAGTAATTACTACTTTTTAATAGTAGTAATATTACTTATGATGATATAGAAATTAAACACGTTACTATGTTTTTATCAGTTTATTTTTTGTTTAACACGACTGCAGTTTCGACCACAATTAGGTCATTGCAAAACTGCAGTCGTATTTAACAAAAAGAAAAGGATAAAAAACGTAGTAAAGTGTTTAATTTCTGTATCATCATGATTAATTATCACATAGTAACGGCTTCCCCCATCAACTTTATAATATTACTTATTATTATTTATATTATTGTCTTTTGTTTCTCATTGACTGACTTATCCCATAGTAAAGACTTCTCCCATCAACTTTATAATATTACTTATTATTACTTCTATTGTTGTCTTTTGTTTATCATTGACTGACTTATCACATCTGTAAAAACACCTAGGTGAATAAATTGAAAACATTGAAAAAATCAACGATACAGTATTTTTACTGATGCATGAAAACGGAAATTTCTGTAGTGGAATTTTATTACCATTGAAATCCGCAAGTCGGTTTTTAACAGAAACGTGAATAAGTGCAGTAAATTCAACTTGTACACTAATTTAGAACCACTAATCAAAATAGCGTGATTATTTTTGTTGGTGAATAACTCCTTTCGTATTACTAATAACTAATACGAACGGAGTTATTCACATGAGTAATTCGAGAAAACGTTGTTTTCGTGCGTTCTATCAAGCCGTTGAAGGGCACTTCTTGTGAATCACCATCACGGCTATCAGTTCTTATAAAAATAGATATAAATATGGGAGAGGAAAGTGATGCATTAGCA
The DNA here is from genome assembly GCA_951805005.1 of Othius punctulatus. Lineage (NCBI taxonomy): Eukaryota > Metazoa > Arthropoda > Insecta > Coleoptera > Staphylinidae > Othius > Othius punctulatus. Next base: position 37,439,773 of record OX638147.1, on the reverse strand, counting down.
GCTCTGAATAATATTATTCGTGTGGTATATGTAATCTTGACATTATTAATAAGAATTACTATTGCGAATTGTGAAATACATTTTTCTTATCGTAGCTATTACTGAAATTTCTGAAAATTTATTATTTGCAAATTTGATATTATATTCGCGTACAGTACACCTGAAACTAATTCTCCTGAAAATTTGACAAAGTTTCAGCATTAAATAAGATAGAAAATCAAACATATAACTTTCCACATTGACAAGTATTGGTTAGTCATTACTGAAATATCTGAAATTTTATTATTTGCAAATTTGATATTAGATTAGTATACAGTACACCTGAAACTAATTCTGCTGAAAATTTGACAAAGTTTTAGTATTAAATAATGGAGAAAATCGAACACATATCTTTCTGCATTGACAAGTGTGGGTTAGCTATTACTGAAATTTCTGAAAATTTATTAATTGCAAATTTGATAATAGATTCAGGTACAGCACACCTAAAACTAATTCTCGTGCAAATTTGACAAAGTTTCAGCAATAAATAAGGGCGAAAATCAAACACTCAACTTTCTGCATTGACAAGTATGGGTTAGCTATTACTGAAATGTCTGAAAATGTATTATTTGCAAATTTGATATTAGATTAGTGTAAAGTACACCTGAAACTAATTCTGCTGAAAATTTGATAAAGTTTCAGCATTAAATAAGGGCGAAAATCAAACACTTAACTTTCTGCATTGATAAGTATGGGTTAGCTATTACTGAAATTTCTGAAAATTTATTATTTGCAAATTTGATATTAGATACGCGTACAGTACACCTGAAACTAATTCTCATGAAAATTTGACAAAGTTACAGCATTAAATAAGGTAGAAAATCAAACATATAACTTTCTGCATTGACAAGTATTGGTCAGTCATTACTGTAATTTCTGAAAATTTATTATTTGTAAATTTGATATTAGATTAGTGTACAGTACACCTGAAACTAATTCTGCTGAAAATTTGACAAAGTTTCAGCATTAAATAAGTGAGGAAATTGAACTTATAACTTTCTGCATTGACAAGTATGGGTTGGCTATTACTGAAATTTCTGAAAATTTATTATTTGAAAATTTGACATTAGATTTGTGTACAGTACACCTGAAACTTATTCTCCTGAAAATTTGACAAAGTTGCAGCATTAAATAAGGAAAAATATCATACATATAACTTTCTGTATTGACAAGTATGGGTTAGTTATTACTGAAATTTCTGAAAATTTATTATTTGCAAATTTGATATTAGATTAGTATACAGTAGACCTGAAACTAATTCTGCTGAAAATTTGACAAATTTTCAGGATTAAACAAGAGAGAAAATCAAACATATAACTTTCTGCATTGACAAGTATGGGCTAGCTATTACTGAAATTTCTGGAAATTTATTATTTGCAAATTTGATATTAGATTAGTGTGCAGTACACCTGAAACTAATTCTCCTGAAAATTTCACAAAGTTTCAGCATTAAATAAGGGCGAAAATAAAACACTTAACTTTTTGCATTGACAAGTATGGGTTAGCTATTACTGAAATATCTGAAAATTTATTATTTGCAAATTTGATAATAAATTTGTGTACAGTACACCTGAAACTAATTCTGCTAAAAAATTGACAAAGTTTGAGCATTAAATATGAGAGAAAATCATACATATAACTTTCTGCAATGACAAGTATGGGTTAGCTGTTACTGAAATTTCTGAAAATTTATTATTTGCCAATTTGATATTAGATTTGTGTACAGTACACTTGAAACTAATTCTTCTGAAAATTTGACAAAGTTTCAGTATTAAATAAGGGCGAAAATCAAACACTTAACTTTCTGCATTGACAAGTATGGGTTAGCTATTACTGAAACTTCTGAAAATTTATTATTTTCAAATTTGATATTAGATTAGTGTACAGTACACCTGAAACTAATTCTGCTGAAAATTTGACAAAGCTTCAGTATTAAATAAGTGAGAAAATCTAACTTATAACTTACTGCATTGACAAGTATGGGTTAACTATTACTGAAATTTCTGAAACTTTATTATTTGCAAATTTGATACTAGATTTGTGTACAGTACACCTGAAACTAAATCTTCTGAAAATATGACAAAGTTTCAGCATTAAATAAGTCAGAAAATCTAACATATAACTTTCTGCATTGACAAGTATGGGTTAGCTATTACTGAATTTTCTGAAAATTTATTATTTGCGAATTTGATATAAGATTCGTATACAGTACACCGGAAACTAAATCTCCTGAAAATTTGACAAAGTTTCAGCATTAAATAAGTCAGAAAATCTAACATATAACTTTCTGCATTGACAAGTATGGGTTAGCTATTACTGAAATTTCTGAAAATTTATTATTTGAAAATTTGATATTAGATTCGTGTATAGTACACCTGAAACTGATTCTGCTGAAAATTTGACAAAGTTTCAACATTAAATAAGGGACAAAATCAAACACTTATCTTTCTGCATTGACAAGTATGGGTCAGCTGTTACTGAAATTTATGAAAATTTATTATTTGCAAATTTGATATTAGATTAGTGTACAGTACATCTGAAGCTAATTCTCCTGAAAATTTGACAAAGTTTCAGCATTAAATAAGAGAGAAAATCAAACATATAACTTTCTGCATTGACAAGTAAGGGTTAGCTCTTACTGAAATTTCTGAAAATTTATTATTTGCAAATTTGATATTATATTTTGTTACAGTACACCTGAAACTAATTCTCCTGAAAATTTGACCAAGTTTCAGCATTAAATAAGGGAGAAATCAAACATATAACTTTTTGTATTGGCAAGTATGGGTTAGCTATTACTGAGATTTCTGAAAATTTATTATTTGCAAATTTGATATTAGATTAGTGTACAGTACACCTGAAACTAATTCTGCTGAAAATTTGACAAAGTTTCAGCATTAAATAAGGGCGAAAATCCAACACTTAACTTTCTGCATTTACAAGTATGGGTTAGTTATTACTGAAATTTCTGAAAATTTATTATTTGCAAATTTGATATTAAATTCGTGTACACTACACCTGAAACTAATTCTCCTGAAAATTTTATAAAGTTTCAGCATTAAATAAGGAAGAAAATCAAACACCTAACTTTCTGCATTGACAACTATGGGTTAGCTATTACTGAAATTTCTTAAAATTTATTATTTGCAAATTTGATATTAGATTAGTGAACAGTACACCTGAAACTAATTCTGCTGAAAATTTGACAAAGTTTCAGTATTAAATAAGGGAGAAAATGAAACTTATAACTTTCTGCATTGACAAGTATGGGTTAGCTATGACTGAATTTTCTGAAAATTTATTAGTTGCAAATTTATTATTAGATTTGTATACATTACACCTGAAACTAATTCTGCTGAAAATTTGACAAAGTTTCAGTATCAAATAAGGGCGAAAATCAAACACTTAAGTTTCTGCATTGACAAGTATGGGTTAGTTTTTACTGAAATTTCTGAAAATTTATTATTTGCAAATTTGATATTAGATTTGTATAGTACACCTGAAACTAATTCTCTTGAAAATTTGACAAAGTTTCAGCATTAAATAAAATACAAATAAATGTATATACATGCAAACATTGAATATAATTTTTGACGTTGTGCTACGCTATGACTTAGGCCATTATACCGCACAAATAAATTTACCATTTCTCTCGCATTTATGTATTATTGTACCGTATAATACGATCCTGGAGCTGACATGGCAGACATTTATAAGCGGACGAAGCTAGCACGCACCTAAGTCTCGCCATCCTTTATTGTAATGATAAATTCCGTGTTTTACATCGAACATTGCACTAAATCTAGTTAATGGCACGGACGGGTTAACTTTCAAAGTTTGAATTAATATCCTATGGTCAATCGGAAAGGAGCCCCTTTCAGTTGTTCCTCATTAATTCTCGTTAAATTATCGTTTCGTCATTAAGCTAAGTAGAATAAAGACGGGACTATTATTAATAAGCCCACGGAGCGTATTGGAGTTCAATGAGATTTGGAGGGCGCTTGAATTAATTAAGGTTTTATTTTGTTCAATTAAAACTTACGATAACCACTAATTAAAAAACTTAAGATATTCGAATAGCAGAATTTTCCGATTGCACAAAAAAAATATTTCGCTTGCATTTATTTGAACTGCAAAATTGGTAACGAACATGGAATACTTCACGTACATTTGTAATATTTTAAGATATTCTAATTGGTAATTGGTAATAGATATGTAATATTTTTAGATATTCTAAATAATGCATGTAAATTGTAATTGGTAATCGATTCACAAATTGCTTATAAAATATAGTTTGATATGGGTTTTATTTAGAATTTAACGAGTTGATTGGTGTAAGTTATTGTTAGTGTCGTTGGATCTCTGACGAAAACAGTTGAGAAGGCCGCCTTTATTCGAACCCTCTTGCTAGGGGGATTTTTGAAAGCTTTTAAATAAATTCCGCACTCAATTTATATAATTTTTTCGTGCAGCGTGACGTATTTCGATGAACGGGAAAAACCACAGGGCTCAATGCACGTGCCTGTAATCACCAGCCCTAAGTTTCACTCTTTGGCGCGGGGGAAAAAAAACTTCGCCTTTTTACTTGCTGCGAGATTTATTCTCGAGCGCAGTTGCGAGTTCCTGTCCCAAACCCCGTTAAAAAAAAATAAGCGAAGGCGCCGTTTCCGCTGCCATTTTTGTGGCTGAAATTCCTTAATGCGAGCGCATGTGATCTAGTATGTTTAGGCTCGCTTCCCACTAGTCCATTCACACTGCAATATAACTTTCGCACCATTGTCTGAAAGCAAACAGCGATAATCTACAAATATACGTTCTATTTCAAGCCCTAGGTCGTAATGAAAAAGCATTACTGTTTAATGTTCACCGCGTTTATCTGTATTTGTTAGCGTTGCACAATTCAGAACGTGAGATTATTACACCCAGCATTCAAGTTCCATCATTTCACTAAAGTTCCCAATGGTCCAGAGGCTAGGCCAATTTTAAGCGAAAATAACATGACAACAAAAAAAACAATCAATTGTCAACCAACGATCACCAATACAGCTTTTAAAATCCGGTACTAAAATGTTAATGCGGATCAATATTACTTATGAGGTTTTTTAACAATTAAAGATTACACTATATTTGTTTCCAGAAATATATATGCTTACCTTTGCTCATGCACGCTTATACCCCATTATTAATCATCTCACTTGTAAACATGTCCCACTCGCTCTCACCCCTCTTTTTTGATGAGCAGACAAATTATCCGTCTCGCATATATTGCGTGGTATGTCACCATTTATACATCCCATATTTGACAAAACGTCATGCACATCTCGCACCCCACTCTTTCATTGCCTCGAAATCTCATTCGCACCCATTGTTTTTGGCCTCTGATAAGCTCCCATGTAATCCTTATGGAGATTTTGCAGCAGAACTCTCATAGCTTCTCTACTTCAGTGTCACAAAAAAAATCATTTCAGACTAGAATATTCTAGATAATGGGTAAACATCGAATGCCTAACGTTGAAAGAAGCATCTCTCCCACCCCTGCAAATCTCCCCCCACCCCCCATGCGATAACAAATTGTATTGCAAGTTGTTAATAAAAGTTAGTCGCCAGTTTGCCTTATCCGTTGGGTCTCTTCAAGTTGATAATAAAGTTTTTTTAAGTGTTAACAACTGATTAAAATTTGTCTGCGTGTTTACGATTACGACTAAATCCTAAATCCCTAATTTACCTACCAACCTCTCCTAAATCTCGCCACAATGCTGACAACGAAGACGTATATTTAATGAATAAATTCTGCGATAAAATAGGTAACCACCACAGGCAATAACAGTTAATTGATAATAGGTGATAACAAATAGGTGTGAATGGAAAAAGGTTTTCTATCGAGCTTGCTTTGAGAAGTAATTGCTTCAATTAATATGCCTATCAATATTAATAATTTATTTTATTCTGCATCCCTAAAACCTTTTCCTTATTACCACTGCTTATTATTACCCGTCAAGTTTTGGTATTATTAACCATTCGAACATCATACAGAAACAGAAAGCTATATGTTTGATTTTCTACCTTATTTAATGCTGAAACTTTGTAAAATTTTCAGGAGAATTAGTTTCAGGTGTACTGTGTACGAATCTGATATCAAATTTGCAAATAATAATTTTTCAGAAATTTCAGTAATAGCTAACCCATACTTGTCAATGCAGAAAGATAAGTGTTTGATATTCGCCCTTATTTAATACTGAAACTTTGTCAAATTTTCAGCAGAATTAGTTTCAGGTGTACTGTATACTAATCTAATATCAAATTTGGAAATAATAAATTGTCAGAAATTTCAATAATAGCTCACCAATATTTGTCAATGCAGAAAGATAAGTGTTTGAATTTCGCCCTTATTTGATACTGAAACTTTGTCAAATTTTCAGCAGAATTAGTTTTAGGTGTACTGTACACTAATCTAATATAAAATTTGCAAATGATAAATTTTCAGGAATTTCAGTATAAGGTAACCAATACTTGTCAATGCAGAAAGATAAGTGTTTGAATTTCGCCCTTATTTGATACTGAAACTTTGTCAAATTTTCAGCAGAATTAGTTTTAGGTGTACTGTACACTAATCTAATATCAAATTTGCAAATAATAAATTTTCAGGAATTTCAGTATAAGGTAACCAATACTTGTCAATGCAAAAAGATAAGTGTTTGAATTTCGCTCTTATTTAATACTGAAACTTTGTCAAATTTTCAGCAGAATTAGTTTCATGTGTACTGTACACTAATCCAGTATCAAATTTGCAAATAATAAATTTTCAGAAATTTCAGTAATAGCTAACTCATACGTATCAATGCAGAAAGTTAAGTATTTGATTTTCGCCCTTATTTAATACTGAAACTTTGTCAAATTTTCAGCAGAATTAGTTTCAGGTATACTGTACACTAATCTAATATCATATTTGCAAATAATAAATTTTCAGAAATTTCAGTAATAGCTAACCCATACTTGTCAATGCAGAAAGTTATGTGTTTGATTTTCGTCCTTATTGAATGCTGAAACTTCATCAAATTTTCAGTAGAAGTAGTTTCAGGTGTACTGTATATGTATCTAATATCAAATTTGTAAATGGTAAATTTTCAGGAATTTCAGTAATAGCAAAACCATACTTGTCAATACAGAGAGTTAAATGTTTGATTTCCTCCCTTATTTAATGCTGAAACTTTGTCAAATTTTCAGCAGAATTAGTTTTAGGTGTACTGTACACTAATATAATATTAAATTTGCAAATAATAAATTTTCAGAGATTTCAGTAATAGCTAACCCATACTTGTCGCTGCAGAAATTTAAGTGTTAGATTTTCGCCCTTTATTAATACTGAAAGTTTGTCAAATTTTCAGCAGAATTAGTTTCAGGTGTACTATACACTAATCTAATATCAAATTAGCAAATAATAAATTTCAGAAATTTCAGTAATGGCTAACCCATATTTGTAAATGCAGAAAGTTATATGTTTCATTTTCTCCTTTATTTAATGCTGAAACTTTGTCAAATTTTCAGCAGAATTAGTTTCAGGTGTACTCTACACTAATCTAATATCAAATTTGCAAATAATAAATTTTCAGAAATTTCAGTAATAGCTAACCCATACTTGTCAATGCAGAAAGTTAAGTGTTTGATTTTCGCCCTTATTTAATACTGAAACTTTGTCAAATTTTCAGTAGAATTAGTTTCAGGTGTACTGTGTATGAATCTGCTATCAAATTTGCAAATGATAAATTTTCAGCAATTTCAGTAATAGCTAACCCATACTTGTCAATACAGAAAGTTAAGTGTTTGAATTTCGCCCTTATTTAATACTGAAACTTTGTCAAATTTTCAGCAGAATTAGTTTCAGGTGTACTGTACACTAATCTAATATCAAATTTGCAAATAATAAATTTTCTGAAATTTCAGTAATAGCTAACCCATACTTGTCAATGCAGAAAGTTATATGTTTGATTTCCTCGCTTATTTAATGCTGAAACTTTGTCAAATTTTCAGGAGTATTAGTTTCAGGTGTACTGTACACTAATCTCATATCAAATTTGCAAATAATAAATTTTCAGAAATTTCAGTAATAGCTAACCTATACTCGTCAATGCAGAAAGTTAAGTGTTTGAATTTCGCCCTTATTTATCACTGAAACTTTGTCAAATTTTCAGGAGTATTAGTTTCAGGTGTACTATAAACTAATCTAATATCAAATTTGTAAATAATAAAGTTTCAGAAATTTCAGTAACAGCTAATCAATACTTGTTAATGCAGAAAGTTATATGTTTGATTTTCTCCTTTATTTGATGCTAAAAGTTTGTTAAATTTTCAGGAGAATTAGTATCAGGTGTACTGTATACGAATCTAATATCAAATTTGAAAATAATAAATTTTCAGAAATTTCAGTAATAGCTAACCTATACTTGTCAATGCAGACAGATAAGTGTTTGATTTTTGCCCTTATTTAATATTGAAACTCTGTCAAATTTTCAGCAGCAGTAGTTTCAAGTGTACTGTACATTAATCTAATAGCAAATTTGCAAATAATAAATTTTCAGAAATTTCAGTAATAGCTAACCCATACTTGTCAATGCAGAAATTAAAGTGTTTAATTTTCGCCCTTAATTAATACTGAAACTTTATCAAATTTTCAGCAGAATTAGTTTCAGGTGTAGTGTACACTAATCGAATATCAAATTTGCAAATCATAAATTTTCAGAAATTTCAGTAATAGCTAACCCATACTTATCAATGCAGAAAGTTATTTGTTTGGTTTTCTATTTTATTTGATGCTGAAACTTTGTCAAATTTTCAGCAGAATTAGTTTAAGGTGTACTGTACACTAATCTAATATCAAATTTGCAAATAATAAATTTTCAGAAATTTCAGTTATAGCTAACCCATACTTGTCAATGCAGAAAGTTAAGTGTTTGATTTTCGCCCTTATTTAATACTGAACCTTTGTCAAATTTTCAGGAGAATTAGTTTCAGGTGTACTATACACGAATCTAATATCAAATTTGCAAATAATAAATTTTCAAAAATTTCAGTAATAGCTAACTCATACTTGTCAATTCAGAAAGTTAAGTGTTTGATTTTCGCCCTTATTTAATACTGAAGCTTTATCAAATTTTCAGCAGAATTATTTTCAGGTGTACTGTACACTAATCTAATATCAAATTTGCAAATAATAAATTTTCAGAAATTTCAGTAATAGCTAACCCATACTTGTCAATGCAGAAAGTTAAGTGTTTGAATTTCGCCCTTATTTATTACTGAAACTTTGTCAAATTTTCAGCAGAAATAGTTTCAGGTGTACTGTATACGAATCTAATATCAAATTTGCAAATGATAAATTTTCAGGAATTTCAGTAATAGCAAACCAATACTTGTCAATGCAGAAAATTAAGTGTTTGATTTTCTCCTTTATTTAATGCTGAAACTTTGTCAAATTTTCAGCAGAATTAGTTTCAGGTGTACTGTACACTAATCTAATATCAAATTTGCAAATAATAAATTTTCAGAAATGTCAGTAATAGCTAACCCATACTTGTCAATTCAGAAAATTAAGTGTTTGATTTTCGAGCTTATTTAATATTGAAACTTTGTCAAATTTTCAGGAGAATTAGTTTCAGGTTTACTATACACGAATCTAATATCAAATTTGCAAATAATAAATTTTCAAAAATTTCAGTAATAGCTAACCCATACTTGTCAATGCAGAAAGTTAAGTGTTTGAATTTCGCCCTTATTTATTACTGAAACTTTGTCAAATTTTCAGCAGAAATAGTTTCAGGTGTACTGTATACGAATCTAATATCAAATTTGCAAATGATAAATTTTCAGGAATTTCAGTAATAGCAAACCAATACTTGTCAATGCAGAAAATTAAGTGTTTGATTTTCTCCTTTATTTAATGCTGAAACTTTGTCAAATTTTCAGCAGAATTAGTTTCAGGTGTACTGTACACTAATCTAATATCAAATTTGCAAATAATAAATTTTCAGAAATGTCAGTAATAGCTAACCCATACTTGTCAATTCAGAAAATTAAGTGTTTGATTTTCGAGCTTATTTAATATTGAAACTTTGTCAAATTTTCAGGAGAATTAGTTTCAGGTTTACTATACACGAATCTAATATCAAATTTGCAAATAATAAATTTTCAAAAATTTCAGTAATAGCTAACCCATACTTGTCAATGCAGAAAGTTAAGTGTTTGAATTTCGCCCTTATTTATTACTGAAACTTTGTCAAATTTTCAGCAGAAATAGTTTCAGGTGTACTGTATACGAATCTAATATCAAATTTGCAAATGATAAATTTTCAGGAATTTCAGTAATAGCAAACCAATACTTGTCAATGCAGAAAATTAAGTGTTTGATTTTCTCCTTTATTTAATGCTGAAACTTTGTCAAATTTTCAGCAGAATTAGTTTCAGGTGTACTGTACACTAATCTAATATCAAATTTGCAAATAATAAATTTTCAGAAATGTCAGTAATAGCTAACCCATACTTGTCAATTCAGAAAATTAAGTGTTTGATTTTCGAGCTTATTTAATATTGAAACTTTGTCAAATTTTCAGGAGAATTAGTTTCAGGTTTACTATACACGAATCTAATATCAAATTTGCAAATAATAAATTTTCAAAAATTTCAGTAATAGCTAACCCATACTTGTCAATGCAGAAAGTTAAGTGTTTGAATTTCGCCCTTATTTATTACTGAAACTTTGTTAAATTTTCAGGAGAATTAGTTTCAGGTGTATTGTATACGAATCTAATATCGTATATAAATATCGTTTTCCTTTGGTGTGTCTCTAACATTCAGGAGGTCATCCGGAGCCCAAGGCCCAATTACGGAGGCTGCCGAAGAGGCCTAAGCTTTTAATCTGTTTCACGCAGGGGTACATGCAGCGATTTAATTGGAAAAAGTGCGTCTGGCTATTGATCTCCTCCTCGGCCATAGACAAGATGACGGTCATTAGGGCAATCGAACTAATCAGGGGGAGTGAGATTGAATCAATACGAACGCGCCGCGCATATTTATATTGGCCGGCCGTGGCTTGAATGACGCGACGGGACTTAGTTAACCCACAATTGCGAAGGGATAGGGCCGGAAAAAAGTGGACACAATTCAATCCGGGCCGCTTTATCTTGTTATATTTGGACGCGTATTTTCACTTAAGCTGAAAATACAATAATTTCGTTTGGAATAAACATATTATCATACTCTCGGTGCGCACCATTGCATGCATTACGGACCTGGTATATACGAATCTTCCCCCTTTGTGTCGTAAAGTAGATAACGCAAAATTAGCATAAATCATAATTTTGCGTGTACGCCATATCCAGTCACGACGAAAACTGGTTTTAACGCGCCTCTATACACACCTTTGTGTGCTCCAATGATTTCCCCATGATGATACAGAGTGTTAACCAACGAACGCCTGAGGTCAGGTTATGTAGGTTGGTGCAGGTAGTCTCGGCTCTACCTTTAATCTATTATCACGCCTACTCCTACACAATCACCTTTAGAAGCTGTCCAATGCCAATGAATGCACGATAAACACCATGGATACTCGGAAATACATTTTTGTTATTAATTTATCAATTTTCTAAGTCATTTATAAACTACAAACTACAACATATTACAGTCAGCTTAGTGCATAAACTGTTATTATATTAGCACAGTGAAAATTGTAGTTACGTTTTAAGTATCATTTGTTCGACAGATTTATGTCGTTGATTAAGTCATTACTTTCTGAAGTGCTGCAGTGAAGACATTTGAGGAAACTTTTCTTAGTAAGTTTAGCTGGTAAGTGAGAATCGATGATGATGCAGTTACATCAAAATAATTATGAAATGAAAACGTTCGATGAAAAACGTTCGCCTAGTCATACACTATTCCGTAAAAACGGCAACGTATTTCAAATTTTACGTCAAAATTTGGGAAAATTTGTAAATTAACTCGCCACGAAACAATTCATTTATCAACAGTCAACGGCAGATGTAATGAAACCGCGCCGCTCGTAAAGCAGTGCCTCAAGCATCCCCACGTAAATCTCTTCCTTCAAACAAGAACGTTTACCTGGGGATATTGCTCAAAGGTCGGCTTCACGACACCCAAATTGTTTATGATGAAACTAGCACCAAATAAGTCTCTTACACATGGAGTCAGGTCAGTTCTGTGCGGTCGTAAAGTCAAAAATAATTCATATCCAACCGGCAGTCGCCTTACAACACGCGTACGAAAACGTTTAACATGATCTGTATATGAAAACAAACCCAAGCAAACGTGACTGAAATGAAGTCTTTAAATCAAGCGCTTTATCGCCTCGTTCCTGCTATTTACATCGACAACAGATGCGTCTATTCCTCATATTACCACACACGAAGGTTATTATTTATAAGTGTTATTATTATTATTACTGTCAACGCAATAATCTTTTTCGTTTAGATACTTTGGTTATATAATTTTTAAGTGGATCACATCTCCGCAATCAATTTATATAGACTAAGCAGAACTTTTACGCCGGTTTTTATCGCGACAACTTGTATATTTATGTAAAAATTGGCATTGGCATTGACCTGAATTTCATATAAAAGTGTTTCCGAGGATACCACCCTTAATGCATAACACACACAGATAACGGAGAATTTGAATTGTTGCTAACTATCGCCTATTGCAGCTGAGTAAATTATGTATAAAATAAATATTATCGTAATATACACTCGGCTGGGCAATTATTTGATACCACGGCCCTAAATTGCAAGCATACAGCCTGCAGCCAATCACCCCATAAAAATGGATTTCCTCCCTCGCAGCTTAATTAATCCCAATTCGGATATTTATGGGCGAGGCGGTAAAATAAAAATAACCACGTTTCGCGTAAGTTAATTTCGAGGAGTGCGCAATATTTTATTTTATAATTGGCTTTTAATTCCGAACTGATTTACATCTGAATGTGTGTTTAATGATACTACTGGAAACGTAGGTTTCATTTCACAAATTTGCAAATGATAAATTTTCAGAAATTTCAGTAATAGCTAACCCATTCTTGTCAATGCAGAAAGTTATATGTTTAATTTTCTAATTTATGTAATTCTGAAACTTTGTCAAATTTTCAGGAGAATTAGTTTCAGGTGTACTGTATACAAATCTAATATCAAATTTGCAAATAATAAATTTTCAGAAATTTCAGTAATAGGTAACTTATGCTTGTCAATGCAGAAAGTTATTTGTTTGATTTTCTCTCGTATTTATTGCTGAAACTTTGCCAAATTTATAGGAGAATAAGTTTCAGGTGTACTGTACACGAATCTAAAATCAAATTTGCAAATAATAAATTTTCAGAAATTTCAGTAATAGCTAACCCATTCTTGTCAATATTTGAGGTATTTTCAGTAGTATTCACACAGTAGTGACAACAGTAAGTCGCTATGCGTACGGTAATAAAAATTCGTCATGTCACGGACCATTTGCATAATATATGTTAGGCCCTAATGCTACACTAGTCATGGTGTTCATTTCTTTTGGGCGAGGCATCATTTATTACCCTTACTCGGCTGAGTTTTCCCTGCGCTTGTTGTGTCGGATGTAATGGTCCTCATTTTCGTAATTCAGTAAAGCAATGTGCTTTCAGAATTGCACAGGGAATGCTTTTGATTTGATAACATATTTTTCAGTGCACACGCTTCGGTTAGCCCTCAGATTTTACTCCCATTATCTACACGAGTTTCTTCTATTATTAGAATTTCATTGCTGCATATGTAACAGTGAAAACCAAACATAGGCAAAATAGTTAAAAGCTATCAATAATTTTCATTATTAAAATAAATATCACATTCTGATAAAAAATGGATCAATGAGTATTGTTATGCCAACTTAAATGAAGGTTTCAATAATCTTCAATAATCTCTTATGAACTCAAATTCTATTATACATATAATAATACAAATAACTAAGTATTTGGTAATTCTAAATTTCATTACAAAAAAAAATAATAATACAAATGTATGTCAACTAACCATCACATAATAATTGTAATTGTATGGCAAACATTGCATACCTTGTATCATTCCGGGAATAATTGACAGGATTAATAATCACGTACCCACTCGAAATTAGATCAGAACATTTGCTTTCAAGTGCAATACATGCATGTAAACTATAACTTAATTATCCGCCTTGTGTTACCATCCCATGCAGTGATATAATGTCTGAAGTAGAAACATGCCTGAACAATCTATCCCAATTACATTATATACGTTACATTGCAGATTTGTACTCAAGTACGATGATGCACCTTCTTGCATGAATTGATTTTCATATATTTATCAATAAATGAATATTATAATAATAAAAACAAATTTGAACATAAAATTATTGTTTACATGATTTTGTTGCTTGATTTGTTCTCGAAATATCCGCCCTCAAAGTTGGGAAATAAAAAAAATAGCAATAAAGGGCTAATAAAATCAAACTTCTGAACGGATGGTCCAATCTCGATGCCGATGGTCTCATTCGATTCAGGACACTCCAACGGTCCATACCAGACCACACTTGATATACTTCAGAAGACGTTTTAATTTTCGAAATATTCGAAAATGACGCGTTTTTTGCAATCTCGATGAAATTCCATTTTGAGAACGCCTCAACCGATTCGGACGAAATTTATAGGGGTCATAGAGGGCCCAAATACAAGCACAATGAGCAATAGTGGGCCCCCGTAGGCGTTCGCGTTTGTGCAGGGGGGCCTTGAGAAGAGAGAAATATTTTGAAAAAAAACGTACTTTTTTCATGAAAAACGCTATAACTCCGGGAGTTGTGGGAATACAAGAATCGACGAGCGCTCAAAATATGCGCCTTATAAGGGGTTATGCCCCCATAAAATTATATGAAAATGTGCCGCTCAGTTGAGCGCCCAGTTGGCAAAACGTAAAATCGATGATTTTCCGATCAAATCGACTAAAAAAAAAATCCGAAAAATCGCGATTTTTCGAGTTGCTCCAATTGACCTTAGAGGCACATGGCTAGACCAATTGGACCCTCCCGAATCCAATGAGCACACTTTCAGCCTCCCAGCCCCAGCCGTTCTCGAGATATCCGCCCTCAAAGTTGGAAAATTAAAAAAATAGCATTAAAGGGCTAATAAAATCAAACTTCTGAACGGATGGTCCAATCTCGATGCCGATGGTCTCATTCGATTCAGGACACTCCAACGGTCCATACCAGACCACACTTGATATACTTCAGAAGACGTTTTAATTTTCGAAATTTTCGAAAATGTTGCGTTTTTTGCAATCTCGATGAAATTCCATTTTGAGAACGCCTCAACCGATTCGGACGAAATTTATAGGGGTCATAGAGGGCCCAAATACAAGCACAATGAGCAATAGTGGGGCCCGGTAGGCGTTCGCGTTTGTGCAGGGGGGCCTTGAGAAGAGAGAAATATTTTGATAAAAAACGTACTTTTTTCATGAAAAACGCTATAACTCGGGGAGTTGTGAGAATACAAGAATCAACGAGTGCTCAAAATATGCGCCCTAGATGGGGCTATGTCCCCATAAAATTATTTGAAAATGTTGCGCTTGGTTGAGCACCCAGTTGGCAAAACGTAAAATCGATGATTTTCCGATCAAATCGACTAAAAAAAAAATCCGAAAAATCGCGATTTTTCGAGTTGCTCCAATTGACCTTAGAGGCACATGGCTAGACCAATTGGACCCTCCCGAATCCAATGAGCACACTTTCAGCCTCCCAGCCCCAGCCGTTCTCGAGATATCCGCCCTCAAAGTTGGGAAATTAAAAAAAATAGCAATAAAGGGCTAATAAAATCAAACTTCTGAACGGATGGTCCAATCTCGATGCCGATGGTCTCATTCGATTCAGGAGACTCCAACGGTCCATACCAGACCACACTTGATATACTTCAGAAGACGTTTTAATTTTCGAAATTTTCGAAAATGTTGCGTTTTTTGCAATCTCGATGAAATTCCATTTTGAGAACGCCTCAACCGATTCGGACGAAATTTATAGGGGTCATAGAGGGCCCAAATACAAGCACAATGAGCAATAGTGGGGCCCGGTAGGCGTTCGCGTTTGTGCAGGGGGGCCTTGAGAAGAGAGAAATATTTTGATAAAAAACGTACTTTTTTCATGAAAAACACTATAACTCGGGGAGTTGTGGGAATACAAGAATCAACGAGTGCTCAAAATATGCGCCCTAGATGGGGCTATGTCCCCATAAAATTATTTGAAAATGTTGCGCTTGGTTGAGCACCCAGTTGGCTAAACGTAAAATCGATGATTTTCCGATCAAATCGACTAAAAGAAAAATCCGAAAAATCACGATTTTTCGAGTTGCTCCAAATGACCTGAGAGGCTCATGGCTAGACCAATTGGACCGTCCCGAATCCAATGAGCACACTTTCAGCCTCCCAGCCCCAGCCGTTCTCGAGATATCCGCCCTCAAAGTTGGGAAATTAAAAAAATAGCATTAAAGGGCTAATAAAATCAAACTTCTGAACGGATGGTCCAATCTCGATGCCGATGGTCTCATTCGATTCAGGAGACTCCAACGGTCCATACCAGACCACACTTGATATACTTCAGAAGACGTTTTAATTTTCGAAATATTCGAAAATGACGCGTTTTTTGCAATCTCGATGAAATTCCATTTTGAGAACGCTTCAACCGATTCGGTCGAAATTTATAGGGGTCATAGAGGGCCCAAATACAAGCACAATGAGCAATAGTGGGGCCCCGTAGGCGTTCGCGTTTGTGCAGCGGGGCCTTGAGAAGAGAGAAATATTTTGATAAAAAACGTACTTTTTTCATGAAAAACGCTATAACTCGGGGAGTTGTGGGAATACAAGAATCAACGAGTGCTCAAAATATGCGCCCTAGATGGGGCTATGTCCCCATAAAATTATTTGAAAATGTTGCGCTTGGTTGAGCACCCAGTTGGCTAAACGTAAAATCGATGATTTTCCGATCAAATCGACTAAAAGAAAAATCCGAAAAATCACGATTTTTCGAGTTGCTCCAAATGACCTTAGAGGCTCATGGCTAGAGCAATTGGACCCTCCCGAATCCAATGAGCACACTTTCAGCCTCCCAGCCCCAGCCGTTCTCGAGATATCCGCTCTCAAAGTTGGGAAATTAAAAAAATAGCATTAAAGGGCTAATAAAATCAAACTTCTGAACGGATGGTCCAATCTCGATGCCGATGGTCTCATTCGATTCAGGACACTCCAACGGTCCATACCAGACCACACTTGATATACTTCAGAAGACGTTTTAATTTTCGAAATTTTCGAAAATGTTGCGTTTTTTGCAATCTCGATGAAATTCCACTTTGAGAACGCCTCAACCGATTCGGACGTAATTTATAGGGGTCATAGAGGGCCCAAATACAAGCACAATGAGCAATAGTGGGGCCCCGTAGGCGTTCGCGTTTGTGCAGGGGGGCCTTGAGAAGAGAGATATATTTTGAAAAAAAACGTACTTTTTTCATGAAAAACGCTATAACTCGGGGAGTTGTGGGAATACAAGAATCGACGAGCGCTCAAAATATGCGCCTTATATGGGGTTATGTTCCCATAAAATTATATAAAAATGTGCCGCTCAGTTGAGCGCCCAGTTGGCAAAACGTAAAATCGATGATTTTCCGATCAAATCGACTAAAAAAAAAATCCGAAAAATCGCGATTTTTCGAGTTGCTCCAATTGACCTTAGAGGCTCATGGCTCGACCAATTGGACCCTCCCGAATCCAATGAGCACACTTTCAGCCTCCCAGCCCCAGCCGTTCTCGAGATATCCGCCCTCAAAGTTGGGAAATTAAAAAAAATAGCATTAAAGGGCTAATAAAATCAAACTTCTGAACGGATGGTCCAATCTCGATGCCGATGGTCTCATTCGATTCAGGACACTCCAACGGTCCATACCAGACCACACTTGATATACTTCAGAAGACGTTTTAATTTTCGAAATTTTCGAAAATGTTGCGTTTTTCGCAATCTCGATGAAATTCCATTTTGAGAACGCCTCAACCGATTCGGACGTAATTTATAGGGGTCATAGAGGGCCCAAATACAAGCACAATGAGCAATAGTGGGGCCCCGTAGGCGTTCGCGTTTGTGCAGCGGGGCCTTGAGAAGAGAGAAATATTTTGATAAAAAACGTACTTTTTTCATGAAAAACGCTATAACTCGGGGAGTTGTGGGAATACAAGAATCGACGAGTGCTCAAAATATGCGCCCTAGATGGGGCTATGTCCCCATAAAATTATTTGAAAATGTTGCGCTTGGTTGAGCACCCAGTTGGCTAAACGTAAAATCGATGATTTTCCGATCAAATCGACTAAAAGAAAAATCCGAAAAATCACGATTTTTCGAGTTGCTCCAAATGACCTTAGAGGCTCATGGCTAGACCAATTGGACCCTCCCGAATCCAATGAGCACACTTTCAGCCTCCCAGCCCCAGCCGTTCTCGAGATATCCGCCCTCAAAGTTGGGAAATTAAAAAAAATAGCAATAAAGGGCTAATAAAATCAAACTTCTGAACGGATGGTCCAATCTCGATGCCGATGGTCTCATTCGATTCAGGACACTCCAACGGTCCATACCAGACCACACTTGATATACTTCAGAAGACGTTTTAATTTTCGAAATTTTCGAAAATGTTGCGTTTTTTGCAATCTCGATGAAATTCCATTTTGAGAACGCCTCAACCGATTCGGACGAAATTTATAGGGGTCATAGAGGGCCCAAATACAAGCACAATGAGCAATAGTGGGGCCCCGTAGGCGTTCGCGTTTGTGCAGGGGGGCCTTGAGAAGAGAGATATATTTTGAAAAAAAACGTACTTTTTTCATGAAAAACGCTATAACTCGGGGAGTTGTGGGAATACAAGAATCGACGAGCGCTCAAAATATGCGCCTTATATGGGGTTATGTCCCCATAAAATTATATAAAAATGTGCCGCTCAGTTGAGCGCCCAGTTGGCAAAACGTAAAATCGATGATTTTCCGATCAAATCGACTAAAAAAAAAATCCGAAAAATCGCGATTTTTCGAGTTGCTCCAATTGACCTTAGAGGCTCATGGCTAGACCAATTGGACCCTCCCGAATCCAATGAGCACACTTTCAGCCTCCCAGCCCTAGCCGTTCTCGAGATATCCGCCCTCAAAGTTGGGAAATTAAAAAAATAGCATTAAAGGGCTAATAAAATCAAACTTCTGAACGGATGGTCCAATCTCGATGCCGATGGTCTCATTCGATTCAGGACACTCCAACGGTCCATACCAGACCACACTTGATATACTTCAGAAGACGTTTTAATTTTCGAAATATTCGAAAATGACGCGTTTTTTGCAATCTCGATGAAATTCCATTTTGAGAACGCTTCAACCGATTCGGTCGAAATTTATAGGGGTCATAGAGGGCCCAAATACAAGCACAATGAGCAATAGTGGGGCCCCGTAGGCGTTCGCGTTTGTGCAGCGGGGCCTTGAGAAGAGAGAAATATTTTGATAAAAAACGTACTTTTTTCATGAAAAACGCTATAACTCGGGGAGTTGTGGGAATACAAGAATCAACGAGTGCTCAAAATATGCGCCCTAGATGGGGCTATGTCCCCATAAAATTATTTGAAAATGTTGCGCTTGGTTGAGCACCCAGTTGGCTAAACGTAAAATCGATGATTTTCCGATCAAATCGACTAAAAGAAAAATCCGAAAAATCACGATTTTTCGAGTTGCTCCAAATGACCTGAGAGGCTCATGGCTAGACCAATTGGACCCTCCCGAATCCAATGAGCACACTTTCAGCCTCCCAGCCCCAGCCGTTCTCGAGATATCCGCCCTCAAAGTTGGGAAATTAAAAAAATAGCATTAAAGGGCTAATAAAATCAAACTTCTGAACGGATGGTCCAATCTCGATGCCGATGGTCTCATTCGATTCAGGAGACTCCAACGGTCCATACCAGACCACACTTGATATACTTCAGAAGACGTTTTAATTTTCGAAATTTTCGAAAATGTTGCGTTTTTTTGCAATCTCGATGAAATTCCATTTTGAGAACGCCTCAACCGATTCGGACGAAATTTATAGGGGTCATAGAGGGCCCAAATACAAGCACAATGAGCAATAGTGGGGCCCGGTAGGCGTTCGCGTTTGTGCAGGGGGGCCTTGAGAAGAGAGAAATATTTTGATAAAAAACGTACTTTTTTCATGAAAAACACTATAACTCGGGGAGTTGTGGGAATACAAGAATCAACGAGTGCTCAAAATATGCGCCCTAGATGGGGCTATGTCCCCATAAAATTATTTGAAAATGTTGCGCTTGGTTGAGCACCCAGTTGGCTAAACGTAAAATCGATGATTTTCCGATCAAATCGACTAAAAGAAAAATCCGAAAAATCACGATTTTTTCGAGTTGCTCCAAATGACCTGAGAGGCTCATGGCTAGACCAATTGGACCGTCCCGAATCCAATGAGCACACTTTCAGCCTCCCAGCCCCAGCCGTTCTCGAGATATCCGCCCTCAAAGTTGGGAAATTAAAAAAATAGCATTAAAGGGCTAATAAAATCAAACTTCTGAACGGATGGTCCAATCTCGATGCCGATGGTCTCATTCGATTCAGGAGACTCCAACGGTCCATACCAGACCACACTTGATATACTTCAGAAGACGTTTTAATTTTCGAAATATTCGAAAATGACGCGTTTTTTGCAATCTCGATGAAATTCCATTTTGAGAACGCTTCAACCGATTCGGTCGAAATTTATAGGGGTCATAGAGGGCCCAAATACAAGCACAATGAGCAATAGTGGGGGCCCCGTAGGCGTTCGCGTTTTGTGCAGCGGGGCCTTGAGAAGAGAGAAATATTTTGATAAAAAACGTACTTTTTTCATGAAAAACGCTATAACTCGGGGAGTTGTGGGAATACAAGAATCAACGAGTGCTCAAAATATGCGCCCTAGATGGGGCTATGTCCCCATAAAATTATTTGAAAATGTTGCGCTTGGTTGAGCACCCAGTTGGCTAAACGTAAAATCGATGATTTTCCGATCAAATCGACTAAAAAAAAAATCCGAAAAATCACGATTTTTCGAGTTGCTCCAAATGACCTTAGAGGCTCATGGCTAGACCAATTGGACCCTCCCGAATCCAATGAGCACACTTTCAGCCTCCCAGCCCTAGCCGTTCTCGAGATATCCGCCCTCAAAGTTGGGAAATTAAAAAAATAGCATTAAAGGGCTAATAAAATCAAACTTCTGAACGGATGGTCCAATCTCGATGCCGATGGTCTCATTCGATTCAGGACACTCCAACGGTCCATACCAGACCACACTTGATATACTTCAGAAGACGTTTTAATTTTCGAAATATTCGAAAATGACGCGTTTTTTGCAATCTCGATGAAATTCCATTTTGAGAACGCTTCAACCGATTCGGTCGAAATTTATAGGGGTCATAGAGGGCCCAAATACAAGCACAATGAGCAATAGTGGGGCCCCGTAGGCGTTCGCGTTTGTGCAGCGGGGCCTTGAGAAGAGAGAAATATTTTGATAAAAAACGTACTTTTTTCATGAAAAACGCTATAACTCGGGGAGTTGTGGGAATACAAGAATCAACGAGTGCTCAAAATATGCGCCCTAGATGGGGCTATGTCCCCATAAAATTATTTGAAAATGTTGCGCTTGGTTGAGCACCCAGTTGGCTAAACGTAAAATCGATGATTTTCCGATCAAATCGACTAAAAGAAAAATCCGAAAAATCACGATTTTTCGAGTTGCTCCAAATGACCTGAGAGGCTCATGGCTAGACCAATTGGACCCTCCCGAATCCAATGAGCACACTTTCAGCCTCCCAGCCCCAGCCGTTCTCGAGATATCCGCCCTCAAAGTTGGGAAATTAAAAAATAGCATTAAAGGGCTAATAAAATCAAACTTCTGAACGGATGGTCCAATCTCGATGCCGATGGTCTCATTCGATTCAGGAGACTCCAACGGTCCATACCAGACCACACTTGATATACTTCAGAAGACGTTTTAATTTTCGAAATTTTCGAAAATGTTGCGTTTTTTTGCAATCTCGATGAAATTCCATTTTGAGAACGCCTCAACCGATTCGGACGAAATTTATAGGGGTCATAGAGGGCCCAAATACAAGCACAATGAGCAATAGTGGGGCCGGTAGGCGTTCGCGTTTGTGCAGGGGGGCCTTGAGAAGAGAGAAATATTTTGATAAAAAACGTACTTTTTTCATGAAAAAACACTATAACTCGGGGAGTTGTGGGAATACAAGAATCAACGAGTGCTCAAAATATGCGCCCTAGATGGGGCTATGTCCCCATAAAATTATTTGAAAATGTTGCGCTTGGTTGAGCACCCAGTTGGCTAAACGTAAAATCGATGATTTTCCGATCAAATCGACTAAAAGAAAAATCCGAAAAATCACGATTTTTCGAGTTGCTCCAAATGACCTGAGAGGCTCATGGCTAGACCAATTGGACCGTCCCGAATCCAATGAGCACACTTTCAGCCTCCCAGCCCCAGCCGTTCTCGAGATATCCGCCCTCAAAGTTGGGAAATTAAAAAAATAGCATTAAAGGGCTAATAAAATCAAACTTCTGAACGGATGGTCCAATCTCGATGCCGATGGTCTCATTCGATTCAGGAGACTCCAACGGTCCATACCAGACCACACTTGATATACTTCAGAAGACGTTTTAATTTTCGAAATATTCGAAAATGACGCGTTTTTTGCAATCTCGATGAAATTCCATTTTGAGAACGCTTCAACCGATTCGGTCGAAATTTATAGGGGTCATAGAGGGCCCAAATACAAGCACAATGAGCAATAGTGGGGCCCCGTAGGCGTTCGCGTTTGTGCAGCGGGGCCTTGAGAAGAGAGAAATATTTTGATAAAAAACGTACTTTTTTCATGAAAAACGCTATAACTCGGGGAGTTGTGGGAATACAAGAATCAACGAGTGCTCAAAATATGCGCCCTAGATGGGGCTATGTCCCCATAAAATTATTTGAAAATGTTGCGCTTGGTTGAGCACCCAGTTGGCTAAACGTAAAATCGATGATTTTCCGATCAAATCGACTAAAAGAAAAATCCGAAAAATCACGATTTTTCGAGTTGCTCCAAATGACCTTAGAGGCTCATGGCTAGAGCAATTGGACCCTCCCGAATCCAATGAGCACACTTTCAGCCTCCCAGCCCCAGCCGTTCTCGAGATATCCGCTCTCAAAGTTGGGAAATTAAAAAAATAGCATTAAAGGGCTAATAAAATCAAACTTCTGAACGGATGGTCCAATCTCGATGCCGATGGTCTCATTCGATTCAGGACACTCCAACGGTCCATACCAGACCACACTTGATATACTTCAGAAGACGTTTTAATTTTCGAAATTTTCGAAAATGTTGCGTTTTTTGCAATCTCGATGAAATTCCACTTTGAGAACGCCTCAACCGATTCGGACGTAATTTATAGGGGTCATAGAGGGCCCAAATACAAGCACAATGAGCAATAGTGGGGCCCCGTAGGCGTTCGCGTTTGTGCAGGGGGGCCTTGAGAAGAGAGATATATTTTGAAAAAAAACGTACTTTTTTCATGAAAAACGCTATAACTCGGGGAGTTGTGGGAATACAAGAATCGACGAGCGCTCAAAATATGCGCCTTATATGGGGTTATGTTCCCATAAAATTATATAAAAATGTGCCGCTCAGTTGAGCGCCCAGTTGGCAAAACGTAAAATCGATGATTTTCCGATCAAATCGACTAAAAAAAAAATCCGAAAAATCGCGATTTTTCGAGTTGCTCCAATTGACCTTAGAGGCTCATGGCTCGACCAATTGGACCCTCCCGAATCCAATGAGCACACTTTCAGCCTCCCAGCCCCAGCCGTTCTCGAGATATCCGCCCTCAAAGTTGGGAAATTAAAAAAAATAGCATTAAAGGGCTAATAAAATCAAACTTCTGAACGGATGGTCCAATCTCGATGCCGATGGTCTCATTCGATTCAGGACACTCCAACGGTCCATACCAGACCACACTTGATATACTTCAGAAGACGTTTTAATTTTCGAAATTTTCGAAAATGTTGCGTTTTTCGCAATCTCGATGAAATTCCATTTTGAGAACGCCTCAACCGATTCGGACGTAATTTATAGGGGTCATAGAGGGCCCAAATACAAGCACAATGAGCAATAGTGGGGCCCCGTAGGCGTTCGCGTTTGTGCAGCGGGGCCTTGAGAAGAGAGAAATATTTTGATAAAAAACGTACTTTTTTCATGAAAAACGCTATAACTCGGGGAGTTGTGGGAATACAAGAATCGACGAGTGCTCAAAATATGCGCCCTAGATGGGGCTATGTCCCCATAAAATTATTTGAAAATGTTGCGCTTGGTTGAGCACCCAGTTGGCTAAACGTAAAATCGATGATTTTCCGATCAAATCGACTAAAAGAAAAATCCGAAAAATCACGATTTTTCGAGTTGCTCCAAATGACCTTAGAGGCTCATGGCTAGACCAATTGGACCCTCCCGAATCCAATGAGCACACTTTCAGCCTCCCAGCCCCAGCCGTTCTCGAGATATCCGCCCTCAAAGTTGGGAAATTAAAAAAAATAGCAATAAAGGGCTAATAAAATCAAACTTCTGAACGGATGGTCCAATCTCGATGCCGATGGTCTCATTCGATTCAGGACACTCCAACGGTCCATACCAGACCACACTTGATATACTTCAGAAGACGTTTTAATTTTCGAAATTTTCGAAAATGTTGCGTTTTTTGCAATCTCGATGAAATTCCATTTTGAGAACGCCTCAACCGATTCGGACGAAATTTATAGGGGTCATAGAGGGCCCAAATACAAGCACAATGAGCAATAGTGGGGCCCCGTAGGCGTTCGCGTTTGTGCAGGGGGGCCTTGAGAAGAGAGATATATTTTGAAAAAAAACGTACTTTTTTCATGAAAAACGCTATAACTCGGGGAGTTGTGGGAATACAAGAATCGACGAGCGCTCAAAATATGCGCCTTATATGGGGTTATGTCCCCATAAAATTATATAAAAATGTGCCGCTCAGTTGAGCGCCCAGTTGGCAAAACGTAAAATCGATGATTTTCCGATCAAATCGACTAAAAAAAAATCCGAAAAATCGCGATTTTTCGAGTTGCTCCAATTGACCTTAGAGGCTCATGGCTAGACCAATTGGACCCTCCCGAATCCAATGAGCACACTTTCAGCCTCCCAGCCCTAGCCGTTCTCGAGATATCCGCCCTCAAAGTTGGGAAATTAAAAAAATAGCATTAAAGGGCTAATAAAATCAAACTTCTGAACGGATGGTCCAATCTCGATGCCGATGGTCTCATTCGATTCAGGACACTCCAACGGTCCATACCAGACCACACTTGATATACTTCAGAAGACGTTTTAATTTTCGAAATATTCGAAAATGACGCGTTTTTTGCAATCTCGATGAAATTCCATTTTGAGAACGCTTCAACCGATTCGGTCGAAATTTATAGGGGTCATAGAGGGCCCAAATACAAGCACAATGAGCAATAGTGGGGCCCCGTAGGCGTTCGCGTTTGTGCAGCGGGGCCTTGAGAAGAGAGAAATATTTTGATAAAAAACGTACTTTTTTCATGAAAAACGCTATAACTCGGGGAGTTGTGGGAATACAAGAATCAACGAGTGCTCAAAATATGCGCCCTAGATGGGGCTATGTCCCCATAAAATTATTTGAAAATGTTGCGCTTGGTTGAGCACCCAGTTGGCTAAACGTAAAATCGATGATTTTCCGATCAAATCGACTAAAAGAAAAATCCGAAAAATCACGATTTTTCGAGTTGCTCCAAATGACCTGAGAGGCTCATGGCTAGACCAATTGGACCCTCCCGAATCCAATGAGCACACTTTCAGCCTCCCAGCCCCAGCCGTTCTCGAGATATCCGCCCTCAAAGTTGGGAAATTAAAAAAATAGCATTAAAGGGCTAATAAAATCAAACTTCTGAACGGATGGTCCAATCTCGATGCCGATGGTCTCATTCGATTCAGGAGACTCCAACGGTCCATACCAGACCACACTTGATATACTTCAGAAGACGTTTTAATTTTCGAAATATTCGAAAATGACGCGTTTTTTGCAATCTCGATGAAATTCCATTTTGAGAACGCTTCAACCGATTCGGTCGAAATTTATAGGGGTCATAGAGGGCCCAAATACAAGCACAATGAGCAATAGTGGGGCCCCGTAGGCGTTCGCGTTTGTGCAGCGGGGCCTTGAGAAGAGAGAAATATTTTGATAAAAAACGTACTTTTTTCATGAAAAACGCTATAACTCGGGGAGTTGTGGGAATACAAGAATCAACGAGTGCTCAAAATATGCGCCCTAGATGGGGCTATGTCCCCATAAAATTATTTGAAAATGTTGCGCTTGGTTGAGCACCCAGTTGGCTAAACGTAAAATCGATGATTTTCCGATCAAATCGACTAAAAGAAAAATCCGAAAAATCACGATTTTTCGAGTTGCTCCAAATGACCTGAGAGGCACATGCCTAGACCAATTGGACCGTCCCGAATCCAATGAGCACACTTTCAGCCTCCCAGCCCCAGCCGTTCTCGAGATATCCGCCCTCAAAGTTGGGAAATTAAAAAAATAGCATTAAAGGGCTAATAAAATCAAACTTCTGAACGGATGGTCCAATCTCGATGCCGATGGTCTCATTCGATTCAGGAGACTCCAACGGTCCATACCAGACCACACTTGATATACTTCAGAAGACGTTTTAATTTTCGAAATATTCGAAAATGACGCGTTTTTTGCAATCTCGATGAAATTCCATTTTGAGAACGCTTCAACCGATTCGGTCGAAATTTATAGGGGTCATAGAGGGCCCAAATACAAGCACAATGAGCAATAGTGGGGCCCCGTAGGCGTTCGCGTTTGTGCAGGGGGGCCTTGAGAAGAGAGAAATATTTTGATAAAAAACGTACTTTTTTCATGAAAAACACTATAACTCGGGGAGTTGTGGGAATACAAGAATCAACGAGTGCTCAAAATATGCGCCCTAGATGGGGCTATGTCCCCATAAAATTATTTGAAAATGTTGCGCTTGGTTGAGCACCCAGTTGGCTAAACGTAAAATCGATGATTTTCCGATCAAATCGACTAAAAGAAAAATCCGAAAAATCACGATTTTTCGAGTTGCTCCAAATGACCTTAGAGGCACATGCCTAGACCAATTGGACCGTCCCGAATCCAATGAGCACACTTTCAGCCTCCCAGCCCCAGCCGTTCTCGAGATATCCGCCCTCAAAGTTGGGAAATTAAAAAAATAGCATTAAAGGGCTAATAAAATCAAACTTCTGAACGGATGGTCCAATCTCGATGCCGATGGTCTCATTCGATTCAGGACACTCCAACGGTCCATACCAGACCACACTTGATATACTTCAGAAGACGTTTTAATTTTCGAATTTTCGAAAATGTTGCGTTTTTTGCAATCTCGATGAAATTCCATTTTGAGAACGCCTCAACCGATTCGGACGAAATTTATAGGGGTCATAGAGGGCCCAAATACAAGCACAATGAGCAATAGTGGGGCCCGGTAGGCGTTCGCGTTTGTGCAGGGGGGCCTTGAGAAGAGAGAAATATTTTGAAAAAAAACGTACTTTTTTCATGAAAAACACTATAACTCGGGGAGTTGTGGGAATACAAGAATCAACGAGTGCTCAAAATATGCGCCCTAGATGGGGCTATGTCCCCATAAAATTATTTGAAAATGTTGCGCTTGGTTGAGCACCCAGTTGGCTAAACGTAAAATCGATGATTTTCCGATCAAATCGACTAAAAGAAAAATCCGAAAAATCACGATTTTTCGAGTTGCTCCAAATGACCTGAGAGGCTCATGGCTAGACCAATTGGACCCTCCCGAATCCAATGAGCACACTTTCAGCCTCCCAGCCCCAGCCGTTCTCGAGATATCCGCCCTCAAAGTTGGGAATTTAAAAAAATAGCATTAAAGGGCTAATAAAATCAAACTTCTGAACGGATGGTCCAATCTCGATGCCGATGGTCTCATTCGATTCAGGAGACTCCAACGGTCCATACCAGACCACACTTGATATACTTCAGAAGACGTTTTAATTTTCGAAATATTCGAAAATGACGCGTTTTTTGCAATCTCGATGAAATTCCATTTTGAGAACGCTTCAACCGATTCGGTCGAAATTTATAGGGGTCATAGAGGGCCCAAATACAAGCACAATGAGCAATAGTGGGGCCCCGTAGGCGTTCGCGTTTGTGCAGCGGGGCCTTGAGAAGAGAGAAATATTTTGATAAAAAACGTACTTTTTTCATGAAAAACGCTATAACTCGGGGAGTTGTGGGAATACAAGAATCAACGAGTGCTCAAAATATGCGCCCTAGATGGGGCTATGTCCCCATAAAATTATTTGAAAATGTTGCGCTTGGTTGAGCACCCAGTTGGCTAAACGTAAAATCGATGATTTTCCGATCAAATCGACTAAAAGAAAAATCCGAAAAATCACGATTTTTCGAGTTGCTCCAAATGACCTTAGAGGCTCATGGCTAGAGCAATTGGACCCTCCCGAATCCAATGAGCACACTTTCAGCCTCCCAGCCCCAGCCGTTCTCGAGATATCCGCTCTCAAAGTTGGGAAATTAAAAAAATAGCATTAAAGGGCTAATAAAATCAAACTTCTGAACGGATGGTCCAATCTCGATGCCGATGGTCTCATTCGATTCAGGACACTCCAACGGTCCATACCAGACCACACTTGATATACTTCAGAAGACGTTTTAATTTTCGAAATTTTCGAAAATGTTGCGTTTTTTGCAATCTCGATGAAATTCCACTTTGAGAACGCCTCAACCGATTCGGACGTAATTTATAGGGGTCATAGAGGGCCCAAATACAAGCACAATGAGCAATAGTGGGGCCCCGTAGGCGTTCGCGTTTGTGCAGGGGGGCCTTGAGAAGAGAGATATATTTTGAAAAAAAACGTACTTTTTTCATGAAAAACGCTATAACTCGGGGAGTTGTGGGAATACAAGAATCGACGAGCGCTCAAAATATGCGCCTTATATGGGGTTATGTTCCCATAAAATTATATAAAAATGTGCCGCTCAGTTGAGCGCCCAGTTGGCAAAACGTAAAATCGATGATTTTCCGATCAAATCGACTAAAAAAAAAATCCGAAAAATCGCGATTTTTCGAGTTGCTCCAATTGACCTTAGAGGCTCATGGCTCGACCAATTGGACCCTCCCGAATCCAATGAGCACACTTTCAGCCTCCCAGCCCCAGCCGTTCTCGAGATATCCGCCCTCAAAGTTGGGAAATTAAAAAAAATAGCATTAAAGGGCTAATAAAATCAAACTTCTGAACGGATGGTCCAATCTCGATGCCGATGGTCTCATTCGATTCAGGACACTCCAACGGTCCATACCAGACCACACTTGATATACTTCAGAAGACGTTTTAATTTTCGAAATTTTCGAAAATGTTGCGTTTTTCGCAATCTCGATGAAATTCCATTTTGAGAACGCCTCAACCGATTCGGACGTAATTTATAGGGGTCATAGAGGGCCCAAATACAAGCACAATGAGCAATAGTGGGGCCCCGTAGGCGTTCGCGTTTGTGCAGCGGGGCCTTGAGAAGAGAGAAATATTTTGATAAAAAACGTACTTTTTTCATGAAAAACGCTATAACTCGGGGAGTTGTGGGAATACAAGAATCGACGAGTGCTCAAAATATGCGCCCTAGATGGGGCTATGTCCCCATAAAATTATTTGAAAATGTTGCGCTTGGTTGAGCACCCAGTTGGCTAAACGTAAAATCGATGATTTTCCGATCAAATCGACTAAAAGAAAAATCCGAAAAATCACGATTTTTCGAGTTGCTCCAAATGACCTTAGAGGCTCATGGCTAGACCAATTGGACCCTCCCGAATCCAATGAGCACACTTTCAGCCTCCCAGCCCCAGCCGTTCTCGAGATATCCGCCCTCAAAGTTGGGAAATTAAAAAAAATAGCAATAAAGGGCTAATAAAATCAAACTTCTGAACGGATGGTCCAATCTCGATGCCGATGGTCTCATTCGATTCAGGACACTCCAACGGTCCATACCAGACCACACTTGATATACTTCAGAAGACGTTTTAATTTTCGAAATTTTCGAAAATGTTGCGTTTTTTGCAATCTCGATGAAATTCCATTTTGAGAACGCCTCAACCGATTCGGACGAAATTTATAGGGGTCATAGAGGGCCCAAATACAAGCACAATGAGCAATAGTGGGGCCCCGTAGGCGTTCGCGTTTGTGCAGGGGGGCCTTGAGAAGAGAGATATATTTTGAAAAAAAACGTACTTTTTTCATGAAAAACGCTATAACTCGGGGAGTTGTGGGAATACAAGAATCGACGAGCGCTCAAAATATGCGCCTTATATGGGGTTATGTCCCCATAAAATTATATAAAAATGTGCCGCTCAGTTGAGCGCCCAGTTGGCAAAACGTAAAATCGATGATTTTCCGATCAAATCGACTAAAAAAAAAATCCGAAAAATCGCGATTTTTCGAGTTGCTCCAATTGACCTTAGAGGCTCATGGCTAGACCAATTGGACCCTCCCGAATCCAATGAGCACACTTTCAGCCTCCCAGCCCTAGCCGTTCTCGAGATATCCGCCCTCAAAGTTGGGAAATTAAAAAAATAGCATTAAAGGGCTAATAAAATCAAACTTCTGAACGGATGGTCCAATCTCGATGCCGATGGTCTCATTCGATTCAGGACACTCCAACGGTCCATACCAGACCACACTTGATATACTTCAGAAGACGTTTTAATTTTCGAAATATTCGAAAATGACGCGTTTTTTGCAATCTCGATGAAATTCCATTTTGAGAACGCTTCAACCGATTCGGTCGAAATTTATAGGGGTCATAGAGGGCCCAAATACAAGCACAATGAGCAATAGTGGGGCCCCGTAGGCGTTCGCGTTTGTGCAGCGGGGCCTTGAGAAGAGAGAAATATTTTGATAAAAAACGTACTTTTTTCATGAAAAACGCTATAACTCGGGGAGTTGTGGGAATACAAGAATCAACGAGTGCTCAAAATATGCGCCCTAGATGGGGCTATGTCCCCATAAAATTATTTGAAAATGTTGCGCTTGGTTGAGCACCCAGTTGGCTAAACGTAAAATCGATGATTTTCCGATCAAATCGACTAAAAGAAAAATCCGAAAAATCACGATTTTTCGAGTTGCTCCAAATGACCTGAGAGGCTCATGGCTAGACCAATTGGACCCTCCCGAATCCAATGAGCACACTTTCAGCCTCCCAGCCCCAGCCGTTCTCGAGATATCCGCCCTCAAAGTTGGGAAATTAAAAAAATAGCATTAAAGGGCTAATAAAATCAAACTTCTGAACGGATGGTCCAATCTCGATGCCGATGGTCTCATTCGATTCAGGAGACTCCAACGGTCCATACCAGACCACACTTGATATACTTCAGAAGACGTTTTAATTTTCGAAATATTCGAAAATGACGCGTTTTTTGCAATCTCGATGAAATTCCATTTTGAGAACGCTTCAACCGATTCGGTCGAAATTTATAGGGGTCATAGAGGGCCCAAATACAAGCACAATGAGCAATAGTGGGGCCCCGTAGGCGTTCGCGTTTGTGCAGGGGGGCCTTGAGAAGAGAGAAATATTTTGATAAAAAACGTACTTTTTTCATGAAAAACACTATAACTCGGGGAGTTGTGGGAATACAAGAATCAACGAGTGCTCAAAATATGCGCCCTAGATGGGGCTATGTCCCCATAAAATTATTTGAAAATGTTGCGCTTGGTTGAGCACCCAGTTGGCTAAACGTAAAATCGATGATTTTCCGATCAAATCGACTAAAAGAAAAATCCGAAAAATCACGATTTTTCGAGTTGCTCCAAATGACCTTAGAGGCACATGCCTAGACCAATTGGACCGTCCCGAATCCAATGAGCACACTTTCAGCCTCCCAGCCCCAGCCGTTCTCGAGATATCCGCCCTCAAAGTTGGGAAATTAAAAAAATAGCATTAAAGGGCTAATAAAATCAAACTTCTGAACGGATGGTCCAATCTCGATGCCGATGGTCTCATTCGATTCAGGACACTCCAACGGTCCATACCAGACCACACTTGATATACTTCAGAAGACGTTTTAATTTTCGAATTTTCGAAAATGTTGCGTTTTTTGCAATCTCGATGAAATTCCATTTTGAGAACGCCTCAACCGATTCGGACGAAATTTATAGGGGTCATAGAGGGCCCAAATACAAGCACAATGAGCAATAGTGGGGCCCGGTAGGCGTTCGCGTTTGTGCAGGGGGGCCTTGAGAAGAGAGAAATATTTTGAAAAAAAACGTACTTTTTTCATGAAAAACACTATAACTCGGGGAGTTGTGGGAATACAAGAATCAACGAGTGCTCAAAATATGCGCCCTAGATGGGGCTATGTCCCCATAAAATTATTTGAAAATGTTGCGCTTGGTTGAGCACCCAGTTGGCTAAACGTAAAATCGATGATTTTCCGATCAAATCGACTAAAAGAAAAATCCGAAAAATCACGATTTTTCGAGTTGCTCCAAATGACCTGAGAGGCTCATGGCTAGACCAATTGGACCCTCCCGAATCCAATGAGCACACTTTCAGCCTCCCAGCCCCAGCCGTTCTCGAGATATCCGCCCTCAAAGTTGGGAATTTAAAAAAATAGCATTAAAGGGCTAATAAAATCAAACTTCTGAACGGATGGTCCAATCTCGATGCCGATGGTCTCATTCGATTCAGGAGACTCCAACGGTCCATACCAGACCACACTTGATATACTTCAGAAGACGTTTTAATTTTCGAAATATTCGAAAATGACGCGTTTTTTGCAATCTCGATGAAATTCCATTTTGAGAACGCTTCAACCGATTCGGTCGAAATTTATAGGGGTCATAGAGGGCCCAAATACAAGCACAATGAGCAATAGTGGGGCCCCGTAGGCGTTCGCGTTTGTGCAGCGGGGCCTTGAGAAGAGAGAAATATTTTGATAAAAAACGTACTTTTTTCATGAAAAACGCTATAACTCGGGGAGTTGTGGGAATACAAGAATCAACGAGTGCTCAAAATATGCGCCCTAGATGGGGCTATGTCCCCATAAAATTATTTGAAAATGTTGCGCTTGGTTGAGCACCCAGTTGGCTAAACGTAAAATCGATGATTTTCCGATCAAATCGACTAAAAGAAAAATCCGAAAAATCACGATTTTTCGAGTTGCTCCAAATGACCTTAGAGGCGCATGGCTAGAGCAATTGGACCCTCCCGAATCCAATGAGCACACTTTCAGCCTCCCAGCCCCAGCCGTTCTCGAGATATCCGCTCTCAAAGTTGGGAAATTAAAAAAATAGCATTAAAGGGCTAATAAAATCAAACTTCTGAACGGATGGTCCAATCTCGATGCCGATGGTCTCAT
The DNA here is from genome assembly GCA_951805005.1 of Othius punctulatus. Taxonomy (NCBI): domain Eukaryota; kingdom Metazoa; phylum Arthropoda; class Insecta; order Coleoptera; family Staphylinidae; genus Othius; species Othius punctulatus. The sequence goes on along the minus strand of OX638147.1, from coordinate 37,406,170 downwards.
TCGATTCAGGACACTCCAACGGTCCATACCAGACCACACTTGATATACTTCAGAAGACGTTTTAATTTTCGAAATTTTCGAAAATGTTGCGTTTTTTGCAATCTCGATGAAATTCCACTTTGAGAACGCCTCAACCGATTCGGACGTAATTTATAGGGGTCATAGAGGGCCCAAATACAAGCACAATGAGCAATAGTGGGGCCCCGTAGGCGTTCGCGTTTGTGCAGGGGGGCCTTGAGAAGAGAGATATATTTTGAAAAAAAACGTACTTTTTTCATGAAAAACGCTATAACTCGGGGAGTTGTGGGAATACAAGAATCGACGAGCGCTCAAAATATGCGCCTTATATGGGGTTATGTTCCCATAAAATTATATAAAAATGTGCCGCTCAGTTGAGCGCCCAGTTGGCAAAACGTAAAATCGATGATTTTCCGATCAAATCGACTAAAAAAAAAATCCGAAAAATCGCGATTTTTCGAGTTGCTCCAATTGACCTTAGAGGCTCATGGCTCGACCAATTGGACCCTCCCGAATCCAATGAGCACACTTTCAGCCTCCCAGCCCCAGCCGTTCTCGAGATATCCGCCCTCAAAGTTGGGAAATTAAAAAAAATAGCAATAAAGGGCTAATAAAATCAAACTTCTGAACGGATGGTCCAATCTCGATGCCGATGGTCTCATTCGATTCAGGAGACTCCAACGGTCCATACCAGACCACACTTGATATACTTCAGAAGACGTTTTAATTTTCGAAATTTTCGAAAATGTTGCGTTTTTTGCAATCTCGATGAAATTCCATTTTGAGAACGCTTCAACCGATTCGGTCGAAATTTATAGGGGTCATAGAGGGCCCAAATACAAGCACAATGAGCAATAGTGGGGCCCCGTAGGCGTTCGCGTTTGTGCAGGGGGGCCTTGAGAAGAGAGAAATATTTTGATAAAAAACGTACTTTTTTCATGAAAAACACTATAACTCGGGGAGTTGTGGGAATACAAGAATCAACGAGTGCTCAAAATATGCGCCCTAGATGGGGCTATGTCCCCATAAAATTATTTGAAAATGTTGCGCTTGGTTGAGCACCCAGTTGGCTAAACGTAAAATCGATGATTTTCCGATCAAATCGACTAAAAGAAAAATCCGAAAAATCACGATTTTTCGAGTTGCTCCAAATGACCTTAGAGGCACATGCCTAGACCAATTGGACCGTCCCGAATCCAATGAGCACACTTTCAGCCTCCCAGCCCCAGCCGTTCTCGAGATATCCGCCCTCAAAGTTGGGAAATTAAAAAAATAGCATTAAAGGGCTAATAAAATCAAACTTCTGAACGGATGGTCCAATCTCGATGCCGATGGTCTCATTCGATTCAGGACACTCCAACGGTCCATACCAGACCACACTTGATATACTTCAGAAGACGTTTTAATTTTCGAATTTTCGAAAATGTTGCGTTTTTTGCAATCTCGATGAAATTCCATTTTGAGAACGCCTCAACCGATTCGGACGAAATTTATAGGGGTCATAGAGGGCCCAAATACAAGCACAATGAGCAATAGTGGGGCCCGGTAGGCGTTCGCGTTTGTGCAGGGGGGCCTTGAGAAGAGAGAAATATTTTGAAAAAAAACGTACTTTTTTCATGAAAAACACTATAACTCGGGGAGTTGTGGGAATACAAGAATCAACGAGTGCTCAAAATATGCGCCCTAGATGGGGCTATGTCCCCATAAAATTATTTGAAAATGTTGCGCTTGGTTGAGCACCCAGTTGGCTAAACGTAAAATCGATGATTTTCCGATCAAATCGACTAAAAGAAAAATCCGAAAAATCACGATTTTTCGAGTTGCTCCAAATGACCTGAGAGGCTCATGGCTAGACCAATTGGACCCTCCCGAATCCAATGAGCACACTTTCAGCCTCCCAGCCCCAGCCGTTCTCGAGATATCCGCCCTCAAAGTTGGGAATTTAAAAAAATAGCATTAAAGGGCTAATAAAATCAAACTTCTGAACGGATGGTCCAATCTCGATGCCGATGGTCTCATTCGATTCAGGAGACTCCAACGGTCCATACCAGACCACACTTGATATACTTCAGAAGACGTTTTAATTTTCGAAATATTCGAAAATGACGCGTTTTTTGCAATCTCGATGAAATTCCATTTTGAGAACGCTTCAACCGATTCGGTCGAAATTTATAGGGGTCATAGAGGGCCCAAATACAAGCACAATGAGCAATAGTGGGGCCCCGTAGGCGTTCGCGTTTGTGCAGCGGGGCCTTGAGAAGAGAGAAATATTTTGATAAAAAACGTACTTTTTTCATGAAAAACGCTATAACTCGGGGAGTTGTGGGAATACAAGAATCAACGAGTGCTCAAAATATGCGCCCTAGATGGGGCTATGTCCCCATAAAATTATTTGAAAATGTTGCGCTTGGTTGAGCACCCAGTTGGCTAAACGTAAAATCGATGATTTTCCGATCAAATCGACTAAAAGAAAAATCCGAAAAATCACGATTTTTCGAGTTGCTCCAAATGACCTTAGAGGCGCATGGCTAGAGCAATTGGACCCTCCCGAATCCAATGAGCACACTTTCAGCCTCCCAGCCCCAGCCGTTCTCGAGATATCCGCTCTCAAAGTTGGGAAATTAAAAAAATAGCATTAAAGGGCTAATAAAATCAAACTTCTGAACGGATGGTCCAATCTCGATGCCGATGGTCTCATTCGATTCAGGACACTCCAACGGTCCATACCAGACCACACTTGATATACTTCAGAAGACGTTTTAATTTTCGAAATTTTCGGAAATGTTGCGTTTTTTGCAATCTCGATGAAATTCCACTTTGAGAACGCCTCAACCGATTCGGACGTAATTTATAGGGGTCATAGAGGGCCCAAATACAAGCACAATGAGCAATAGTGGGGCCCCGTAGGCGTTCGCGTTTGTGCAGGGGGGCCTTGAGAAGAGAGATATATTTTGAAAAAAAACGTACTTTTTTCATGAAAAACGCTATAACTCGGGGAGTTGTGGGAATACAAGAATCGACGAGCGCTCAAAATATGCGCCTTATATGGGGTTATGTTCCCATAAAATTATATAAAAATGTGCCGCTCAGTTGAGCGCCCAGTTGGCAAAACGTAAAATCGATGATTTTCCGATCAAATCGACTAAAAAAAAAATCCGAAAAATCGCGATTTTTCGAGTTGCTCCAATTGACCTTAGAGGCTCATGGCTCGACCAATTGGACCCTCCCGAATCCAATGAGCACACTTTCAGCCTCCCAGCCCCAGCCGTTCTCGAGATATCCGCCCTCAAAGTTGGGAAATTAAAAAAAATAGCAATAAAGGGCTAATAAAATCAAACTTCTGAACGGATGGTCCAATCTCGATGCCGATGGTCTCATTCGATTCAGGAGACTCCAACGGTCCATACCAGACCACACTTGATATACTTCAGAAGACGTTTTAATTTTCGAAATTTTCGAAAATGTTGCGTTTTTTGCAATCTCGATGAAATTCCATTTTGAGAACGCTTCAACCGATTCGGTCGAAATTTATAGGGGTCATAGAGGGCCCAAATACAAGCACAATGAGCAATAGTGGGGCCCCGTAGGCGTTCGCGTTTGTGCAGGGGGGCCTTGAGAAGAGAGAAATATTTTGATAAAAAACGTACTTTTTTCATGAAAAACACTATAACTCGGGGAGTTGTGGGAATACAAGAATCAACGAGTGCTCAAAATATGCGCCCTAGATGGGGCTATGTCCCCATAAAATTATTTGAAAATGTTGCGCTTGGTTGAGCACCCAGTTGGCTAAACGTAAAATCGATGATTTTCCGATCAAATCGACTAAAAAAAAAATCCGAAAAATCGCGATTTTTCGAGTTGCTCCAATTGACCTTAGAGGCACATGGCTAGACCAATTGGACCCTCCCGAATCCAATGAGCACACTTTCAGCCTCCCAGCCCCAGCCGTTCTCGAGATATCCGCCCTCAAAGTTGGGAAATTAAAAAAATAGCATTAAAGGGCTAATAAAATCAAACTTCTGAACGGATGGTCCAATCTCGATGCCGATGGTCTCATTCGATTCAGGACACTCCAACGGTCCATACCAGACCACACTTGATATACTTCAGAAGACGTTTTAATTTTCGAAATTTTCGAAAATGTTGCGTTTTTTGCAATCTCGATGAAATTCCATTTTGAGAACGCCTCAATTGATTCGGACGAAATTTATAGGGGTCATAGAGGGCCCAAATACAAGCACAATGAGCAATAGTGGGGCCCCGTAGGCGTTCGCGTTTGTGCAGGGGGGGCTTGAGAAGAGAGAAATATTTTGAAAAAAAACGTACTTTTTTCATGAAAAACGCTATAACTCGGGGAGTTGTGGGAATACAAGAATCGACGAGCGCTCAAAATATGCGCCTTATATGGGGTTATGTCCCCATAAAATTATATAAAAATGTGCCGCTCAGTTGAGCGCCCAGTTGGCAAAACGTAAAATCGATGATTTTCCGATCAAATCGACTAAAAAAAAAATCCGAAAAATCGCGATTTTTCGAGTTGCTCCAATTGACCTTAGAGGCACATGGCTAGACCAATTGGACCCTCCAGAATCCAATGAGCACACTTTCAGCCTCCCAGCCCCAGCCGTTCTCGAGATATCCGCCCTCAAAGTTGGGAAATTAAAAAAAATAGCAATAAAGGGCTAATAAAATCAAACTTCTGAACGGATGGTCCAATCTCGATGCCGATGGTCTCATTCGATTCAGGAGACTCCAACGGTCCATACCAGACCACACTTGATATACTTACGAAGACGTTTTAATTTTCGAAACATTCGAAAATATCGCGTTTTTTGCTATCCCAATGAAATGCCATTTCGAGAACGCGTCAAACGATTCGGACGAAAACATCGATCACATACAAATTATAAAAATGTTCTTGAAATTGCAAATAAATGAGCTCCAATGGACCAGAATGATATGCGATTGGGTTATGTAGTTTTTATCAGAACGTATGGTGCTTTGTTTATGTTTAATTAAATTCATTGAACGATGTGCTCAATGACTGTGTCATTGTTAATTTCTGAATATACTACTGAAAACTTGTATTCAGGCGGATATTGAACAATTTTAATGGCTTGGGTGAGCATCAGTTTATTTCTACTGTACGATTCGTTTATATGAGCGGCTTCACATCCCTAAAAAAATGCTACGAATTGTGTAGTGTAATCATGCAGAATAATGCATACTACGAATTGTTTAATACAAAACAATTGGCGCAGATTAATGCATACCTCAAAGTGTGAATACATTTTAAATATAAATTACTAGTTTCTTGAGTACGCAAATATAAACAAATGCAATTCAATACCGTCTAGGTCAATTTGGTGAAATGGTTTTGAGTAGTAGAGTTGTATAAGCGAAAGTCTTCCATGGCAGTTGTTCGTATAAAATAATGTTTTTGAAACTTCATAATTATGATTAAACATGATAGTGATAAACTTTATAATTAAATACATATTCCACAATAGTAGCGTGATATTTCATTATTACGCTTCTTTGTTGCTCCCTTGACAAAGCACTAGTGGCAGCGATCGCCGGCAGTTATGAACTTCTCGAATTCCTATCTGAGCAAAGGGGATGAAAAAGCTGCTTTGATTTAAGTGGAGAAGTGTTGGAGAAGTTTGTAGTGCTTTCTTTATTGTAATTTAAAGCCGGCGCAGAAAAAGTTGTCGGAACTACGATTAGAATGCTTGTTAATCTTGTCTTTTATGAGATTTGATAAATCCGGAAATGATGGCCGAAGTTTCGGGCGTATGCGTTTCCCTTTTTTTAATAATAATCTGGCACGTGGCCACTTCCGGTTTGTTCGCGTAGTTATGCGCTTTAGAAACACGTTGTGCCTAAATAATTTCCAATCCTGGACGGCTGATAAAACATACCTCGATCATTCCTGTAGTATATAAATAGTAATTTCAAAAGGGCCGAATTTAAAAGTATAGAACCCGAGATTACAACCGTGATGTATTTCAGTTACACGCTCGGTGAGATTTCCTGGTTCCTGTACGGAATAGGTTGTTCCGGATATGATATGTGCGGCTGTAACTATATTTTACGCGAGATAGCGGAGAGTCCTTCACGCTGAACTCGGCTCCAATCTATATACACCATCAAGCTAATTGAGCATCCACGAACTTCCATTCTCCGCAAGAACGGTGCAGTTTCACGATAAAAATTATATATTCGGCCACCAATCCGCAAGACGTTACTTTAAACGAGATCCGAGCTAATCTGCGCCTGAAAATTCGAATATCCGTTATTTGCTCAAACAATTTCACCTGGGGAAAACGTTATCTGTTCTTTCAATCTGGCAATGGAGCTTAACACAATTGAATTATTTAGACCTATTGAATTCACCTCACAATCACTATCGATTGGAATTTGTTACAGATATATCTCCCAAATTTATAAATCAACTACCATTTCTGTAGTGTACTGCAAACTAATCTAATAACAAATTTGCAAATAATAAATTTTCAGAAATTTCAGTAATAGCTAACCCATATTTGTCAATGCAGAAAGTTAAGTGTTTGTTTTTCGCCCTTATTTACCAATGAAACTTTGTCAAATTTTGAGCAGAATTAGTTTCAGGTGCATTGTACACTAATCTAATATCACATTTGCAAATAATAAATTTTCCGAAATTTCAGTAATAGCTAACCCATACTTGTCAATACAGAAAGTTAGGTCTTTGATTTTCGCCCTTATTTAATACTGAAACTTTGTCAAATTTTCAGCAGAATTACTTTCAGGAGTACTGTATACTTATCCAATATCACATTTGCAAATAATAAATTTTCAGAAATTTCAGTAATAGCTAACCACTACTTATCAATGCAGAAAGTTAAATGTTTGATTTTCGCCCTTATTTAATACTGAAACTTTATCAAATTTTCAGCAGAATTAGTTTCAGGTGTACGGTACACTAATCTAATATCAAATTTGCAAATAATAAGTTTTCAGAAATTTCAGTAATAGCTAACCCATACTTGTCAATGCAGAAAGTTAAGTGTTTGATTTTTGCCCTTATTTAACACTGAAACTTTGTCAAATTTTCAGCAGAATTAGTTTCAGGTGTACGGTACACTAATCTAATATCAAATTTGCAAATAATAAGTTTTAAGAAATTTCAGTAATAGCTAACCCATACTTGTCAATGCAGAAAGTTAAGTGTTTGATTTTTGCCCTTATTTAACACTGAAACTTTGTCAAATTTTCAGCAGAATTACTTTCAGGTGTACTGTAAACTAATCTAATATCAAATTTGCAAATAATAAATTTTCAGAAGTTTCAGTAGTAGCTAACCCATACTTGTCAATGCAGAAAGTTAAGTGTTTGATTATCGCCCTTATTTAATACTGAAACTTTGTCAAATTTTCAGCAGTATTAGTTTCAGGTGTACTGTACACTAATCTAATATCAAATTTGCAAATAATAAATTTTCAGAAATTTCAGTAACGGCTGACCCATACATGTCAATGCAGAAAGTTAAGTGTTTGATTTTCGCCCTTATTTAATACTGAAACTTTGTTAAATTTTCAGCAGAATTACTTTCAGGTGTACTGTACACTAATCTAATATCAAATTTGCAAATAATAAGTTTTCATAAATTTCAGTAATAGCTAACCCATACCTGTCAATGCAGAAAGTTAAGTGTTTGATTTTCGCCCTTATTTAATACTGAAACTTTGCCAAATTTTCAGCAGAATTACTTTCAGGTGTACTGTACACTAATCTAATATCAAATTTGCAAATAATAAATTTTCATAAATTTCAGTGATAGCTAACCCATATTTGTCAATGCAGAAAGTTAAGTGTTTGTTTTCGCCCTTATTTACCAATGAAACTTTGTCATATTTTCAGCAGAATTAGTTTCAGGTGCATTGTACACTAATCTAATATCAAATTTGCAAATAATAAATTTTCAGAAATTTCAGTAATAGCTAACCCATACTTGTCATTGCAAAAAGTTAAGTGTTTGATTTTCGGCCTTATTTAATACTAAAACTTTGTCAAATTTTCAGCAGAATTAGTTTCAGGTGTACTGTACACTAATCTAATATCAAATTTGCAAATAATAAATTTTCAGAAATTTCAGTAATAGCTGACCCATACTTGTCAATGCAGCAAGTTATATGTTTGATTTTCTGACTTATGTAATTTTAAACCTTTGTCAAATTTTCAGGAGAATTAGTTTTAGGTGTACTGTATACTAATCTAATACCAAATTTGCAAATAATAAATTTTCAGAATTTTCAGTAATAGCTAACCCATACTTGTCAATGCAGAAAGTTAAGTGTTTGATTTTCGCCCTTATTTAATACTGAAACTTTGTCAAATTTTCAGCAGAATTAGTTTCAGGTGTACTGTACACTAATCTAATATCTAATTTGCAAATAATAAATTTTCAGGAATTTCAGTAATAGCTAACCCATACTTGTCAATGCAGAAAGTTAAGTGTTTGATATTTGCCCTTATTTAATACTAAAACTTTGTCAAATTTTCAGCAGAATTAGTTTCAGGTGTACTATACACTAATCTAATATCAAATTTGCAAATAATAAATTTTCAGAAATTTCAGTAACAGCTGACCCATACATGTCAACGCAGAAAGTTAAGTGTTTGATTTTCGCCTTTATTTAATACTGAAACTTTGTCAAATTTTTAGCAGAATTACTGTCAGGTGTACTGTACACTAATCTAATATCAAATTTGCAAATAATAAATTTTCAGCAATTTCAGTAATAGCTAACCCATACTTGTTAATACAGAAAGTTAAGTGTTTGATTTTCGCCTTTATTTAATACTGAAACTTTGTCAAATTTGCAGCAGAATTAGTTTCAGGTGTACAGTACACTAATCTAATATCAAATTTGCAAATAATAAATTTTCAGAAATTTCAGTAATAGCTGACCCTTACTTGTCAATGCCGAAAGTTAAGTGTTTGATTTTCGCCATTTTTTAATACTGAAACTTTGTCAAATTTTCAGCAGCATAAGTTTCAGGTGTACTGTACACTAATCTAATATCAAAATTGCAAATAATAAATTTTCAGAAATTTCAGTAATAGCTGACCCATACTTGTCAATGCAGAAAGTTAAGTGTTTGATTTTCGCCCTTATTTAATACTGAAAGTTTGTCAAATTTTCAGCAGAACTAGTTTCAGGTGTACGGTACAGTAATCTCATATCAAATTTGCAAATAATAAGTTTTCAGAAATTTCAGTAATAGCTAACCCATACTTGTCAATGCAGAAAGTTAAGTGTTTGATTTTCGCCTTTATTTAATACTGAAACTTTGTCAAATTTTCAGCAGAATTACTTTCAGGTGTACTGTACACGAATGTAATATCAAATTTGCAAATGATAAATTTTCAGGAATTTCAGTAATAACTAACCCATACTTGTCAATGCAGAAAGTTAAGTGTTTGATATTCGCCCTTATTTAATACTGAAACTTTGTCAAATTTTCAGCAGAATTAGTTTCAGGTGTACTATACACTAATCTAATATCAAATTTGCAAATAATAAATTTTCAGAAATTTCAGTAACAGCTGACCCATACATGTCAATGCAGAAAGTTAAGTGTTTGATTTTCGCCCTTATTTAATACTGAAACTTTGTCAAATTTTCAGCAGAATTACTGTCAGGTGTACTGTACACTAATCTAATATGAAATTTGCAAATAATAAATTTTCAGAAATTTCAGTAATTGCTAACCCATACTTGTTAATGCAGAAAGTTAGGTGTTTGATTTTCGCCCTTATTTAATACTGAAACTTTGTCAAATTTTCAGGAAAACTAGTTTCAAGTGTACTGTATACGAATCTAGTATCAAATTTGCAAATAATAAATTTTCAGAAATTTCAGTAATAGCTAACCCATACTTGTCAATGCAGAAAGTTAAGTGCTTGATTTTCGCCCTTATTTAAAACTGAAACTTTGTCAAATTTTCAGCAGAATTAGTTTCTGGTGTACTGTACACGAATCTAATATCAAATTTGCAATATATAAATTTTCAGGAATTTCAGTAATAGCTAACCCATACTTGTTAATGCAGACATTAACAAGTTATACTTTCGATTATCTTACTCATTTAATACTGAAACTTTCCTAAATTTTCAGGAAAATTAGCTTCACGTATACTGAATATAAATGTAGAATTAAATATAATGTTCAAATCAAGAAATTTAAATTATATAATTGAAACTGGACGCGTTTGTGTTTCTATTGAATACATTGATTTCGGTAAGTAAAAACTATCTACAGTTTTTTTTATTGCTGTGGCTTATAATGATCCTTGAACCTTTTGAACTAAATTAATTAATCCCACTGTTCAGGGACGCTTAATCTAGTGCCAGGATTATCGGCGTTATTGGTTGGAAGCTGTAGCACTAAACCGGTATAAAATGCAAGTTAAACTTAATAAATTAATATGTTTCATTTAAGCCGTAATTGCAATTAGTAATTAAAAAATATATCAGCAGCTTAATGCGAATTAGCCTTTGCTCATACTATTTGTACCTCGGACGAAATGCGTGGAATGTTCAGAGAACGTAATTAGATTGGCATTGGCATAAAGATAAAATAATAAATCCTTCGTCCTTCTTTACCTTTCAGAAGATGGATTATCGCACTTCACTCAATTGTCGTCGAGTTGAATAATTGAGGGTCCGCGTTAGCGGCAACATGAAGAACAATATTCGGCTCAAGCTCAATCCGGCGGCTGTAATTACTTGATCCTCCTATATTGCGCCTGTTTTTGCGCCTTAAAACGCTGAAATTAAATTATGTCAGCGCTTAATTGATTGCACATTTGCATACTTATTAAAACCACTTGATAGCTTCCCATGGCAGACGATAAATAACACTGCCATTAAAGTATTTTCATTTATCTATGTGGCGAAGCGTAATAATAATTCTTTATTAGGGCGCGGAAATAATTAATGCAGTCGTAAATCGTGATGAACAAATGAACAACTTTTTGCGGATTGGACGAGAAAAATTGATCAATTTACTTTAATATGACATAAAACAATTTTAATATTACTACTTAATTGCTCTCATTATCTACCCCTAGATGTACTAGATATCCGTATTTTCACATGCTGGATATTGTTGGGCACTAAAGAAATGCAAATTCGGACGGTTTACTTTTTCTCGTACGTAATTTTTAATTATGCCACTTTAGTGCTGTAATAGAAATTACGGAATTGTGGCGGCAGCGGAATTTATTAGTTCGCAGGAAATACCTGTTTGGTATTAATTTACTGAAAAGGTAATTACTTATCACCGGAGCGGATTATTTCAGCTGGGCACGTGCCACGTGCGAAACTCGGTGCTGTTTGAATTTCAATTTGCTCCGTTTGGAGTTGCTGAATACTTTCTAGAAGAATACCTACAACAGTTTGACCTACTGTGCATATAATAAGCGATGAAAAATATATTCCTTTGGCGTTTACTAAAAAACTACCAACACCTAACTTTACAAAACTTTCAGTAATAGAGATAATCTAACCTAACCTAACCTAACCTAACCTAACCTATGCCACTTTTGTTTTCTCACTTATTTAATACTGAAAGTTGGTCAAATTTTCAGGAGAATTAGCTTAAGGTATACTGAATACAAATCTAATATTAAATTTACAATAAATAAATTTTCAGCAATTTCAGTAATAGAGATAACCTAACCTAACCTACTCTAGATTTTCTCGCTTATTTGACACTTTGTCAAATTTTCAGGAAAATTAGTTTAAGGTATACTGAACACAAATCTAATATTAAATATACAATAAATAAGGTTTCTAAAATTTCAGTAACATATAACCTAACCTAACCTAACCTAACCTAACCTAACCTAACCTAACCTACTTTTGATTTTTTCAGATATTTAATACTGAAACGTTGTCAAATTTTCAGGAGAATTAGCTTCAGGTATACTGAACACAAATCTAATATAAAATATACAATAAATAAATTTTCAAAAAATTCAGTAATACAGAACACCTGACCAAACTTAACCTAACCTACATTTGATTTTCTCACTTATTTAATAATGAAACTTTGTCAAATTTTCAGGAGAATTAGCTTCAGTTATACTGAACACAAATCTAATATTAAATATACACTAAATAAATTTTCAAAAATTTCAGTAATTTAGATGACCTAACCCAACCTAACCTAACCAAACTTATTTTTAAAGGATTTTTTTCCTGACCTCCTTGTATACAGTCTAAGTAAAATAAGTCGCGCAATTATTAATAAATGTATTAAAGTCTCGTAATATCGCGAATGCACTTGAAAGTTACCGAGTAAACATCCAACCACGACGGAATACATTTTTTTCCTTCGCTGGAACTCTCTAATTAAACCTCAAGCGCAATACTAGAGCCGTAACTCGGGTATGAAGAAAGTCACTTTTTAATTCGCAATCCGCTGCAAAATACTTATAGTTTGACGTGCGATGCCCTTTTTCCGTTGGTTTTCAGCGGAATTGTGTTTGCATTGTAATTAATTCGACTAACGAGTTCTGTTGCGGACAACTTAAATGAGATGCGCGAGCCGCATTAAGCATATTTTTAATTAACGCTGAAAACCAAAACTTTACCAGCATGACATTTTTCAAGATATGATTGACGGTAATACAGAGTCGCTGCAGATATATCAATGTACTTTTGAGTTACGCAGTACATCCTTTATACTGGGATGAAGGTTTAGTTATCAGGTTTATTTTTAGGAAGCTGTACAATTTGAATACATTAAAACTTTCGCAATGTAAACTGGCTACTTATTTATGTACGACATATATTTCTGCAACAGATTTGGGCAAGTTTTGAGCCTGAAGGGCATTACCTGCGACTTTATACTAAAAATCTGCGCCCACTATCAAAATCTCGGAAGGTTCTATCAATTTATAAAACACATGAATACGATGGTTTTCATGGGTCAAACATTTTCACAAGTCATATTTTGTTATTATTTCGTTGGAACTAACTGGAAAAGTTAATACCACATTCTGTAAAAAACACAAACAACTTTCGCAATGTAAACTGGCTACTTATTTATGTACGACATATATTTCTGCAACAGATTTGGGCAAGTTTTGAGCCCGAAGGGCATTACCTGCGATTTTATACTAAGAATCTACGCCCACTATCAAAATTTTACAAGGTTCTATTAATTCATAAAACACATGTATACGATGGGTTTGATGGGTACAAAATTTTCACAAGTCATATTTTGTTTGTATTTCGTTGGAACTAATTGGAAAAGTTATACAGTCATCCAACTGCATCCTAAAAGTCATCCTACTGCAAATGTCTTGCAACTATAAACGACCTGTTTTTTAATTCAATTGCCTTTGGATTTCTGTTTTAAATGTTATGTCTGTATGATGGTTAATTTTTCATGGCCTCGTACTAATTTGCAGTTATGTATCGTCTGAGATTAAGTTACACCACAATTTGAATAATGTATTAGATATCATGTGTATCCCAGTAGTTGCATAGCATACATGTGTAATTTGCCTCCATAGGTATCGGTTAATTTACACATTGTGACGTTGAAATGTAGATAGTCTCGGGTGAATGCATAATGCCTAATGCCTTTGAAAAGACAAGTCTCGATTAATCACAATTTGAACTGCCAGACTAACACGGCGATGTAATAATACAATAATTATCTCGCGCGGAGTAAATCTAGCAAAGAAGATAGTTTTCGTGTCGTTTCAGGGATTTCGGTGAGAATGTCTTACAAGTTATTAAGCAGTTCAGAACACTCGCGAATGTGGCTATTGATCGCCACATGCTCGCCATTCTGCACCTTAACAGCGATCTGACAAGAGCATTATGTCTGCAGTGAACGTGCATAGCTGAACTTTTATTAACTGAAACAAAGAGCAGCTCTTCTCTGGCGCAGTTAAAATTAATATCTTCAATAGCCGCGTGGAATGGGCCAATTAATCCGGCTAACGTCCGCTTTTAGGTAGAAAAATGAAATGCAACAGACGCTTCCTTGTTTTAACATTATAGGCACGCGTAAACTTTTACTTTACAACATTTCCGTGTTTCCTTAAATACTCTTCTGGTGATATAACGCAGCATCGCAGTTAACATCTGAAATGGAGACAATTTGACACCTACGACGTGAAACCAAACAACTTACAACAATGCCTGACACATTCAAACACCAATTCATCTTCTGAAATACCGCGCCATGAACCGAGAACTATTGATTATTGTCACATTCCCGCGAGTTGAGCGCTCCACTTTTATTTGTTATAAGATTATTAGCTTTATTTCAACACGTGCCGAGTTTAAAATAAAACGTGGAGGGGGAAAGCCCACTTCAGCTGTTATTTAGTATCTCGAAGCACTCCACAGGAGAAGAAGGCCCAATAAATTACAACCGTTTTCACGTCAAATACACGAAAGGCACATTTTATAAGCATTATTACTTTTTATCTCCTGCCTTTTATCAACGACACACAATTTTCGGCACGTACTAGAAATCTCACAATAACATCTCATGAAACCTACTCATAATTACTATGAACACCTTATCAATAAGTAAAATTTAATAAGTGAACACACCATTAAGAAATTTTTAAATCCACAAAATTCTTGAATGCGTTTATATCAAGAACAAAAATACGAATACTCTAACGTATGAGCTTCAAACATTTAAGAAGGGTAGTGACAATCTGTCGGACTACTGTGCCGAGCGGCAGTGAATATAACTCTCGATACTGTTCAGTACAAGCTTTCTAGAGTTAGATTGTCTAGAGTTAGATTGTCACCCTTCTTCTTCTGCTGCAGCCCTCCAAAATTTGTTGGCTAATTGTCAAATTAGCCAACATCATTGTCAAATTGTTAAATTAGCCAACATAATTGTCAAATTGTCAGAGTAGCCAACATACTTGTCAAATTGTTAAATCAGCCAACATAATTGTCAAATTAGCCTACGCATTTTGGTGCAGGGCAGCAGCAGAAGAAGAAGAGTGACAATCTAACTGTAGAAAGTAGCTGCTGGTATTTAGTTTACAAAATTTATTAGAAGAAAACCATCTGAAAGGATGACAAAAGAAGACAACTAAAGTGGATATTCGACTCTTAACAGGAAACTACAAATTTCGTTATACAAGATAAACAATCGTATGCCAAATGACCAGCGATGGAAGCTACGAAGCAATGGTGCTTTGGGAACCCACAAAAAATACCAACTATGTTTGGGAACATTGTGAGTTCAATTTGCAGAGGAAAAACTGTAAAGATCTTTAAAGATGTTCTTAGGAACATGAAGGAAATTCATGTCCATTCAATTCAACTTCAAAGATGTTCTTAGGAAAATGAAAAAAATAGGTTCAAATATTTCGGGTACTAATTTTTTCCTTGGTATTGGATGTTTGGAGATTTATCTTCGAAAACTGCAAATTTCGTTACACAAGATAAGCAAGATCTCTGATGCCAAATGACCAGCGATGGATGCTATGGAGCAATGGTGCTTTGGGAACCCACAAAAGATACCAACGGTATTTGGGAACATTGCGAACATTATGAGTTCAATTTGCAGAGGAAAGACTTTCCAGATCTTTAAAGATGTTCTTAGGCGCATGAACGAAATGCATGTTCATTCAATTCATCTGTAAAGATGTTATTATAAACATGAAAGAAATAGGTTCAAATATTTCGGCTACTTACTGATTCTTTTCTCGATATTGGATGTTAGGAGATTTATCTTTGAAAATTGCAAATTTCGTTACACAAGATAAGCAATGTCTTGTATGCCAAATGACCAGCGATGGAAGCTACGAAGCAATTGTGCTTTGGAAACCCACAAAAGGTACCAACATTTTTCTCAAGAACATACGGAGCTTACAAGTTCAATTTTCAGAGGAAAGACTTTAAATATCTTTGAAGATGTTCTTAGGAACATAAAGGAAATTGGTTCAAATACTTCGGGTACTGATTTTTGCCTCGATATTGGATGTTTGGAGATTTATCTTTAAAAACTGCAAATTTCGTTACTCAAGATAAGCAAGGTATCGTATGCCAAATGAGCAGCGATGGAAGCTACGAAGCAATTGTGCTTTGGAAACCCACAAAAGGTACCAACATTTTTCTCAAGAACATACGGAGCTTCGACTTCAATTTACAGAGGAAAGACTTTAAAGATCTTTAAAGATGTTCTTAGGAACATGAAGGTTCAAATATTTAGGCTACCGAATTTTTCCTCGGTATTGGCTGTTTGCAGATTTCTGCATCTTTAGATGCAGAATTTGCCTGACTGTACTCGTTTTTTGGAGATACACTATCCCAATTCTTCATGATACCTATTATGTAGTAGCACATTTTCATTATGTTCTTCCTATGGGAGTAGTATATCAACTTTTTGCTCTTGATTTTCTGACATTCCTGTGAGAGTACTCGGCAAGGATTTATTAAATTTTCATTTCTTGGCAGTACTACCTATGGTTCTGCATCACACTTTTGTGGCCATCTAAAGGATGCGAATATATTCGCTATGCATTTGAATCATGGCGGCAATCGTGAGATGCTCTTTGGAGGTTTATCGGCCGTCCCAATCCAATTATAATCTGAAAATATTCAATGTAGATTTTCCTTGTGATGCATCACACTTTTGTGGCCATCTAAAGGATGCGAATATATTCGCTGTGCATTTGAATCATGGCGGCAATCGTGAGATGCTCTTTAGAGGCCTATAGGCCGTCCCAATTATGAACTGAAAATATTCAATGTTGGTATTTTCTTGTGATGCATCACACTTTTGTGGCCGTCTAAAGGATGCGAATATATTCGCTGTGCCTTTGAATCATGGCAGCAATCGTGAGATGCTCTTTAGAGGTTTATCGGCCGTCCCAATTATAAACTGAAAATATGCAATGTAGATTTTCCTTGTGATGCATCACACTTTTGTGGCCATCTAAAGGATGTGAATATATTCGCTGTGCATTTGAATCATGGCGGCAATCGTGAGATGCTCTTTAGAGGTTTATCGGCCGTGGCAATTATAAACTGAAAATATTCAATGTAGATTTTCCTTGTGATGCATCACACTTTTGTGGCCATCTAAAGGAGGCGAATATATTCGCTGTGCATTTGAATCATGGCATTCGTGAGATGCTCTTTAGAGATTTATCGGCCGTCCCAAAGATAAACTGAATGTAGATTTTCGTTGTGATGCATCACACTTCTGTGGCCATCTAAAGAATGCGAATATATTCGCTGTGCATTTGAATCATGGCGTCAATCGTGAGATGCTCTTTGGAGGTTTATCGGCCGTCCCAATTATAAACTGAAAATATTCAATGTAGATTTTCCTTGTGATAATATTTAATGCAATTAATTAGTCAGCCGTTTTTTGTACGCTGGTGGAAGCCCCTTTGAAACGCCAAGCGTATAATTAGGCAAAGGCATTATAGAATTTCGATATTTTTTCCGTAATTAAATTTCGTAATTCCTTTCCGCATGCCGCGATGCTGGCAAGTGGAAAAACCCGATCGCAAATCCAGCTGCAGTTTTCGCGGCACACATTAGAGCTGAGCGTCCCATTGGAGGAGCGGAAATATAATCGCTGCATATAACAACTCCTACACTCGGTTGCGGCCTCGGCTATTGCGCATGCGGATTTCAATTACGAAACGCTGATTGCTGGCAATGTTATGGCGACTTTGTTGTTTGGGATTGTGTGCACGTATCTACGATTCCGTGGCGCCAGTAGTGAAATCTGATCATTATTGTGAGTTGAATCTTGAAGGTGGATAAAGTGCTAGAAGAGTAACTGGAAATATACTTTCCGCTAGACTCAACTTGGTAGATGTATTACGAATTCATGTATGTAAGTCATGTATGTAAGTATGTGAGGAATCAGCCCACTTGCCTCCCACGCCGAGGATTGCCGCTTCGAACCTTGAAGGTGTTTAATCGATTAAAACATGAAAGTGCAGTTACTTTGGAGTGAACATAAAGTAAGTGATGCCGTGTACTGATGAATATACATGAAAAAAGCGAGTAAGAATGAGGCAAAATCTAGAAACACATGACTTATGACTGTTATGACTAAGAAACACAAAACGAATCTTCCCCAAAAGTCAAGTAAACTTCATTTGACCTTTGCTTCGGATCTACTTAGGTAAATGAACTTCCTCACCTTCAAGTTTATTTATGGATAATTTTAAGTTTGCAAGAAAACAAAGATCATGTCAATTTCAAAACCAGACAACAAATGGAAATATACGGCAAACGCATTGAACAAGTCTCTTAATATAAATATTTTGGAACCTAGATGAAGGACAAATGGACATGCCGTCAAGAAAGTCTAGTGCGCATAGAACAAGCTAGAGCATTGACCATTTGTCAGCATTCTTTTGTCTTGTAGCATTTGGAATTTTTGTCTTAGAGCATTAAGACGTTTGTCAAAATGAAAAAAACAATGGCTTCTTCAGATATCAGCCTAGACCTGTCTCCAGATCTAAGCCTAGAGCTTTCTCCAGATCTGAGCTTAGAGCTTTCTCCAGATCTAAGCCTAGAGCTTTCTTCAGATCTAAGCCTAGAGCTAAGGCTAATAATGGTCCGCTGTTTCATTTTCCAGATACTCCTTTATGGGATGGAAAGCTGGATGTTAACCCAGGAAACAACCAAGCGGGTAGAGGCTTTTGAGATGTGGGTCTATGCCATGGGTCAAAAAAGTCACGAAGGTCGAAGTACTTCAGAGGATAAATGTGGAAACCGAAATACTCTCCTCAGTAAAAAAGCGAAAGCCACATCTCTAGAAACAAAAAATGTTGGTTACAAATATGGGTTACTCTAACTGGTCATCCAAGGAAAAATCCCAGGGAAAGGAAGTATTGGAAGACGGAGGATATCGTGGCTACGTAAGCCAATGGAATGGTTCGGGGTGTCATAACCCAAAAATATGGGTTACTCTGAGTAGTCATCCAAGGAAAAATCCAAGGGAAAGGAAGTGTTGGAAGACGGCGAATATCATGGCTGCGTAAGCCAATGGAATGGTTCGGAGTGTCGTAACCCAAAAATATGGGTTACTCTAACTATTCATCCAAGGAATACTCTAAGGGAAAGGAAGTGTTGGAAGACGGCGGATATCGTGGCAGTGTAAGCCAATGGAATGGTTCGGGGTGTCATCAGTGGACATTTTCCCTTCGGTCATCTGTAAAGTTAAAATTGCCATGATGAGCAGCAATCTCCGATGGAGAAGCAGAACCAAGAAGAAGAAGAAGGCCCAACTAAAAATCGTAAGTGTTACTTTCGGTGGTGTTTAGGATGTTTAGGAAACACCCTGTATACGACAAGTATGGGTTAAATATTACTCAAATTTCTGAAAAATTATTATTTGCAAATTTGATATTAGATTAGTGTACAGTACACCTGAAACTAATTCTGCTGAAAATTTGACAAAGTTTCAGTATTAAATAAGGGCGAAAATCAAACACTTAACTTTCTGCATTGGCAAGTATCGGTTAGCTATTACTGAAATTTCTGAATATTTATTATTTGCAAATTTGATATTAGATTAGTATACAGTATACCTGAAACTAATTCTGCTGAAAATTTGACAAAGTTTCAGTATTAAATAAGGGCGAAAATCAAACACTTTACTTTCTGCATTGGCAAGTATCGGTTAGCTATTACTGAAATTTCTGAAAATTTATTATTTGCAAATTTGATATTAGATTAGTGTACAGTACACCTGAAACTAATTCTGCTGAAAATTTGACAAAGTTTCAGTATTAAATAAGGGCGAAAATCAAACACTTTACTTTCTGCATTGGCAAGTATCGGTTAGCTATTACTGAAATTTCTGAAAATTTATTATTTGCAAATTTGATAATAGATTAGTGTACAGTACACCTGAAACTAATTCTGCTGAAAATTTGACAAGGTTTCAGTATTAAATAAGGGCGAATATTAAACACTTAGCTTTCTGCACTGACAAGATGGGTTAACTATTACTGAAATTTCTGAAAATTTATTATTTGCAAATTTGATATTAGACTAGTGTACAGTACACCTGAAACTAATTCTGCTGAAAATTTGACAAAGCTTCAGTATTAAATAAGGGCGAAAATCAAACACTTAACTTTCTGCATTGACAAGTATCGGTTAGCTATTACTGAAATTTCTGAAAATTTATTATTTGCAAATTTGATATTAGATTAGTGTACAGTACACCTGAAACTAATTCTGCTGAAAATTTGACAAAGTTTCAGTATTAAATAAGGGCGAAAATCAAACGCTTAACTTTCTGCATTGACAAGTATCGGTTAGCTATTACTGAAATTTCTGAAAATTTATTATTTGCAAATTTGATATTAGATTAGTGTACAGTACACCTGAAACTACTTCTCCTGAAAATTTGACAAAGTTTCAGTATTAAATAAGGGCGATAATCAAACACTTAACTTTCTGCATTGGCAAGTATCGGTTAGCTATTACTGAAATTTCTGAAAATTTATTATTTGCAAATTTGATATTAGATTAGTGTATAGTACACTTGAAACTAATTCTGCTGAAAATTTGAAAAAGTTTCAGTATTAAATAAGGGCGAAAATCAAACAGTTAACTTTCTGCATAGACAAGTATGGGTTAGCTATTACTGAAATTTCTGAAAATTTATTATTTGCAAATTTGATATTAGATTAGTGTACAGTACACCTGAAACTAATTCTGCTGAAAATTTTACAAAGTTTCAGTATTAAATAAGGGCGAAAATCAAACGCTTAGCTTTCTGCACTGACAAGATGGGTTAACTATTACTGAAATTTCTGAAAATATATTATTTGCAAATTTGATATTAGATTAGTGTACAGTACACCTGAAACTAATTCTGCTGAAAATTTGACAAAGTTTCAGTATTAAATAAGGGCGAAAATCAAACACTTAACTTTCTGCATTGACAAGTATCAGTTAGCTATTACTGAAATTTCTGAAAATTTATTATTTGCAAATTTGATATTAGATTAGTGTATAGTACAGTTGAAACTAATTCTGCTGAAAATTTGACAAAGTTTCAGTATTAAATAAGGGCGAAAATCAAACAGTTAACTTTCTGCATAGACAAGTATGGGTTAGCTATTACTGAAACTTCTGAAAATTTATTATTTGCAAATTTGATATTAGATTAGTGTACAGTATACCTGAAACTAATTCTGCTGAAAGTTTGACAAAGTTTCAGTATTAAATAAGGGCGAAAATCAAACACTTAACTTTCTGCATTGACAAGTATGGGTTAGCTATTACTGAAATTTCTGAAAATTTATTATTTGCAAACTTGATATTAGATTAGTGTACAGTACACCTGAAACTAATTCTGCTGAAAATTTGACAAAGTTTCAGTATTAAATAAGGGCGAAAATGATTTGTTTGTGCAACTTTATAAGTTGTCCGAAAAATGTTGGCAGTAATCTATTTTTTTTTGCATTTGAATTTGCAAATTTTTTAACCATTTTTGAATCATTTGAACTTCGCGGCAATTAACAGAACTAGTTTTCGCGAATTTCGTCTGAAAACTTTTATACTTTTATTCTTATTTTAAAGATGATTGTTTTCTATTTCTTATTCTTATTTTATTTAAAAAAAAATGATCACCCTGTATCTTTGAAACAAATCGGTTTTTCAGAAAACACCGAGGGGCAAAATATGCTTAGATTAACCAATTTTTAAGTCCAACAAGAAGGCCACGTTTTTTCTTATTTCTTCATGTGGCTTAGTATATCATAGCGGTGAAGGAAATGCAATCCAATCGTTGTAAAAAAACTGTATGATATTGTATATTCTGTATCACCCCTTATACATGCTATATATTGTTAATTGTTTCATACATTGTTGTGAGTGTCCTGATGCACCCATGAATGATCTGAAGAAGTGTGTGTCAGCAATGACCACAAGGTTTTCGGGTGAAGAAGTATATGAAGTAGTGTGTGTCAGCAATGACCAGAAGGTCTTCGGGTGAAGAAGTATTTGTAGAAGTGTGTGTGTTATGAATGGTCAGAAGCAATTTTAACAGATTGTTAATTGTTTCATACATTGTTGTAAGTGTCCATCAGGAGCACCTATGAATGATCTGAATAAGTGTATGTCAGCAATGACCAGAAGGTCTTCGGGTGAAAAAGTATCTGAAGAAGTGTGTGTCAGCAATAACCAGAAGTATGTTTCAGCAATGACCAGAAGGTTTTCGGGTGAAGAAGTATCTGTAGAAGTGTGTGTCAGTAATGACCAGAAGGTCGTCGAGTGAAGAAGTATCTGAAGACGTGTGTGTCAGCAATGACCAGAAGGTCTTCAGGTGAAGAAGTATCTGTAGAAGTGTGTGTGTTATGAATGGCCAGAAGCAATTTTAACAGATTGTTAATTGTTTCATACAATGTTGTAAGTGTCCATCAGGAGTACCTATGAATGATCTGAATAAGTGTATATCAGCAATGACCAGAAGGTCTTCGGGTGAAGAAGTATCTGAAGAAGTGTGTGTCAGCAATGACCAGAAGGTTTTCGGGTGAAGAAGTATCTGAAGGAGTGTGTGTCAGAAGATCTTTGGGTGAAGAAGTATCTGAAGAAGTGTGTGTCAGCAATGACCAGAAGGTCTTCGGGCGAAGAAGTGTCTGATGAAGTGTGTGTGTTAAGAATGGCCAGTAGCAATTTTCAAGGTCTTGACCAGAAGGTATTGAGGGCTGAAAAGAGTGTTGTCAATGTACAGAACGTCTTCTGTGAAGATATTCAATTTCAGATAACTAATACGTGAAAGTTGATATATATAAATGGTTTTATTCAAAATTATAAAATAATGTTGATATTAAGCTGTGCAGTGATATAAAAAAAATTGTAGCTGCAGTAGAATTCGCAGCTAATCTGGAAATTAAAGCTTGAGACTTTGAGTACATACAAAAGTTTCGATCTATAAATCCCCCTCAATGCATAAGATTTATTAAATTAATATGGGTTTTAACCTCGGAATTCTACTGCGCGTTATTCGCGTTTTAGATTGATGAGGCATGATACCTTGAATGTAATGATTTGCTAGTAAAAAAAATGATACAAAGGCCCACGGCATTGTACTGTGTGGCCCCGAATTTGCTGACATTAGTTGCAAAAAGTAATTTGTAAACAAATGCGGTTGTGACATTATCAGCCATTACACTCCTCTTAGTTTTAATACCTCTGAATTAAGGGCGATGACAATGTATCACCTTGGTGTCATTTAACACGGTGTTATTATCTATATATATATATATGTGGTAAGAAACTGATAAAGGAGCCGTTGACGTCTCGCACAAAAAGTTAAGAATTACGGGGATTAAACGAATGCTTCAGCTTGAATACAGAATTTATAACCCCTTATCTTGTTCAAAACAATTTCACAAAACATAAAGTTAATAGCGCGATGAGACGCACGTGCTCATAAAAATGTGACGATAATAATAAATTACGCGAGCTAACGGGGCGATTAAATTATTCCCGGAAGAAAAATGTATATCGACAGTTTGCCGAGAGTAGTTTGATTGATCAAACTCGCGATTTTGCGAGCACTTGAAATAAATTATGAAAATACGTGATATGTAATTTTACAAACAAGACTTGAGTAGTCTAGTTTCGATGATTGCATTTCCTCCCAAGTTTTGTTTGGTAAGTTTGTTATCTAAAATAATATCTGTGCCCAAGATTTGAGTGAATGGATACAGCTTAATCAGATATGCCTCAGTGTAATTATTTGCGCTAACTGATGGAACTTCGCAATGCTTGAGTGTATGTAGATAGTTTATGCAGGGTTATGCTACATCTTGAATACAACTTAAGTGAATGAAAAGGGTGCTAACGTTCTGTAAGAACGCGCCTAATTGCTATGAATGGGGCAAATGGGGGAGGAGTTCCTCTACTCCATAAAATTGCCGATTAATTAGCAGCCCTAATTTCGCTTAGTAGCGAATGTGACGGCACAATTAACAATAAATAACGCAACAATAAGAGCAGGCCCTTAAATGCGCAATAAAATCATGTCTGTCGCCTTTGTGCCGACTAAATTGGGTCGTATATTTTTATTTTAAATAGACATTTATTTAACACGCGACGATCTTCATTGGCCCTTCTGGAAGCCGCCCCTGGCTACGCACCAGGGCCGGCCTTGAACCTGCGGAGTTGGTGCGTGTAACGCGACAAATTTAATTTAAATTCTCACTTACGCGGACCGAGCCGGCCGTAAATCCTCCTGCGGATCGGGAAACGGGGATTTTTACGACCTCCCACAGGTGCACGGTTTCATGATTTTAATCTGAGATAAGTATTGCTTGCTGTTACTACAATTTCAAATTGCTTCTTTAATATATTACATAATTTGATTATAAAACCTTTGCTACAGCATCATCTGTGGTATCTTAATGCCACATACTTACTCATCTGCATTTAGGCCCGTATGTATAGTTAGTAGTGGGGCAACACCGGTTCGGCGGCATTTTCCCCATAAGAAATACATGGGCCGATTTCTCGCTACTTACTTTCGGTCGGGCGATGGGTGTATGTTGTTTATATCAGCCTGTTTAAAAAGAGAAAACAGGCTGTTTAAAACGAGACCTATTTATATCAGCCCCTCCGCCCCTCCGCCCCATCGCCCCTCCACCAATCAACCCCTCAGCCTCTCCAGCCCTTAGCCGCCAAACCGCTCAGCCCCTCAGCTCGTCAGGATATTTTGCAACTTTTTTTGTGCAATTGATAATAAATTTGTCAACATAAATTATTGTTGCAATTTTTAACAGTTGTTACTAATTTGTGAAAGAAAGTTTAACGAAGCAACGAATATAGCAACGAAAATAAAATTTCAGTGTTTTGGTCTACGTGTAACTTTTTTAGTGCAATTAATAACTGACACATTTAAATTGTTACGGTTTTAAAAAACTATTACTATCTTGTGAAAGGAGGTTTACTTACTGAATATATGTGAGAATATTCATTCAGCTAGGAATTCCGCTCTGCAATTGTTCAATTGTCAAGGAAATTTTGCATGAAAACACACCAATTAATCAAGCAAACTGTCATGAATAAAGAAAAAGTCATGCATCTGATGTGGGTTTAGCTAAATTTATTGGGCGACAGATAATGAATTAAAACCGGAAACTTTGACCTGATGTGATATATTAATCCCGGAGTAGTTAGTATCGGTAAACAAGCCGCAAACTGTAATATTTTAGTAGATCGGGAGGTGCAACCCGCGGGATTAACTGTTTACTTCTCATTTTGGTGTACAATGTTGTCGGCAGTAGGACCCACTTGTTAGGTAAAGCACGTTACTAATTAATAAGCAACGCGGCTGTTTACAAATTTAGTGCTACTGCAGAGAGCGATTCTGGATAACCAGCTTCTATTACATTGATCCATATGAATTAATAATGTGTATAATAAGGTGATGAAGTAGGTGAGTACAGTAGGTGATAAAGTTTGGAACGAAATTCATAATTGCTGTATTTTATGTTTCTAAACAAATCACTCTACAGATCAATTTTATAATGCAAATAAATTTTAGGCTTTATAGTAGATAAGCAAGACCGGTTTTGGACCAATTTCCCATAACGATTTGCATAGGGGTCTAAATTTACGGTCATGCGGCAGGTGTAAGACATCTGTGGGACGGATATGGGGCACATGTTTAACGCCCCTGTATATAAAAAATGCACAACTGTCTCACACCTGTCTCACATGTGCCTCATACCTGTCTCACAAATATCTCACATGTGTAAGGTGACCAGATCCTAACGATAGAAAAGCGCAATGCA
The DNA here is from genome assembly GCA_951805005.1 of Othius punctulatus. Taxonomy (NCBI): domain Eukaryota; kingdom Metazoa; phylum Arthropoda; class Insecta; order Coleoptera; family Staphylinidae; genus Othius; species Othius punctulatus. The sequence goes on along the minus strand of OX638147.1, from coordinate 37,380,325 downwards.
ATGCAAAGCATTTTTCCGTCGAGTGTCCGATATATAAAAGATATATAGCTTAATAAGTTATGGATTGACGTTCGGCCTGTAAAACTGGCGTTCCTGTGGAGGCGAGTGGAAAGGATACAAAAACCGAATAGAGATTTGCGTGCAACAGCTGACTATGGACGGGGCAGGGGGTGCACACGCAGAGAGGAAAAACATAATTCCCCAATTGTGTTTTTTAAATTGAAAAGCCTGAAACAACCACGTTTGATTGAGGGGTTGTAATTGTGGTACGAGATGAAGCGATTATGCCTCCATTCTTTCAGGAATATTATTTTCGAATTGTTGCTACGAGATTTTAAGGTTTAATCAAGTATACAACAACATATTATTTCGGCAAGAAGTGACAGGTTGTCCATACAGGGCATAACAATAGGTACCAACTGAGAAATAATTATTACAAGATGTCAGCCATTTTAGGAATCGCGAATGGTAATTTATATATTTACATGCCTCTGTGGCTTTTTTTGCTGCGGTTAACTTCATCACAGTCAATATAATCGGTTTTAGCCTCTGCAGCCACATCTTGATGTTTTCTCTACCAGTTAATTGATTTATGTTTTCTCTCCGCTCAAGTCGATAACTCTAAAACCCAAACGCTCAATGACCATTATCAAACAACGTGACTCCTTGAAAGTTTATATATACCCTTTTGGATATTGTGCGCCGCACGGAATATATGCACTTGACCATCTACAGATCGAAAAGGCAAAATAAACTCGCCACTATAAATTTTAGCACCGATTTTCCCTTATTCCATGCTGGCCGAGATTTGTTTGCATTTTGTGGTGAAAAGTCTCCTCACGGCAAACACACAATTGTAAAGAAAATAATAGGGACATTTACTACTGGAAAATTCATGTAGTATTATATCATTCGACTAATTAACATGAGCTCTGAACATCAACATGAACATGTATTGTGAACACACAATTTTAAAGAAAATAATAGGAACATTTACTACTGGTAAACAATTTTTGCCTGATTAACTACCTATGGATGGCTTGAGATGAAAAGCACTGTAGATTTATATATCATGAAACTGCTATGTTATTGGCTTTGCATCCTTACAATTATGAAGCTATTCATGAAGCACCATCGTGAATACTATTGCTCTGGTTATTATTGTGTGTGTGTGTGATTTACAATAATATAAGTGATATTTGTAATATTATCAAATTATCACTTGCACAAAAAAATGATTTCCTGTGGCTGAAGTTATTACTCTTTGAACGCATTGCTCATACACTTACTGCAGCGCAGTTCAATTGTTTACTTCTGGTAATTGAATTTAGTGCAAGACTTGGTATTGTGAATTATTCATGAGGAGTTAAGCGCACCTCACATTAATTAATTTTCATATTCTAAGGAAGCCAGGATGCATATAACATGCAGTAAGGAAAATAGTGAATTTCCCACGCCTAATATGGTAATTGCAGGAAGCGTGCAACAATTAAAAGCGTCTGCTTTTAAAATAAGTTCACGTTTAAGCCGGATGTGATAAATTACAACTAGCACGAAATTTCTGGTTGATTGCATTACAAATATATGCAGTAGGTGTTTATTTTAAATCACATTCTGCGTAGATACGAAAATAGTTTTATCACCAATAACAGCTATGAATGTGAGGTTTTCAGACTTCGACTCCCGAAAGGGTAAAAGAAGAAACATTATAATGATAATAACTCTCAGGGAAATGTAACGAAAATTTCTACTTTTTTCGTTACTTGGAGAATTTATATCATTCAATTCGATTAAAACGGTTTGATGATAATAATTAGGCAACTGCCATCTCATGATATCAATATGATTATAATAATAGTGATTTAACTCTCAGACTTCGACCTCCCGAAAGGGTAAAAGAAGAAAGGTTATAATGATAATAACTCTCAAGCAAATGCAATAAGAATTTCTACCTTTTCCGTTACTTGGAGAATTTATTTCATTCATTTCGATTAAAAATATTTGATGATGATAATTAGGCAACTGTAGTCTCATGATATCATCATGATTATAATAATTATTATAATCATATGATTATTATGATTATGATATCATAAATTAACTCTTTTTAATATACATAGTCATATACATAGTATGCATTTTTGTGGAGATACTGTCGATATATGTAAAAACTTATATTGTATGAATGATCGACATCTCAACTGATATACGTAATTAAACGTCATGTTAGCGCTATTTTGTATGGTTTTATAGATTACTATATCAAAAACCAAAATTATATTCGGAGTTTTCATATTTCAGTTCTTTGCGATTTATTGTTGCCTGCCGAGAGGTCTGCCGGTTATCAAATTGGCATAATTTTGTTCTATCGTCTGTCGAATTCCAAGATAGAGCGCTTAAACCATCTTACATGCGTAATCTGCGATATAATATTATCAGCACTTAGGTCTTTCAACCATTTATCGAATAGTTATGAAACATAATCTTTCAACCACTTATCGAATAGTTATGAATCATTACAAAAACTCACCATATAAGTAGAAATGTAGAATTACTGGGGACATACCTGAAACAAAAATATAGTTAGGATAATTAAATAGTGCAGAAGTAATTAGTAAATAAAAAAGTTAAGAAATTAGTGCAGAAGGACTTGTGTAGAATATAAACTAAATTCATTATAGATATGAATTGTCAAAGTGTCATTGGGTTGGCATTATTGATAAAGTTACTAGGAACGCCAATGGGTATTTTAACTATTTAATTTTGGCGGCAATATTAAAATGATTATTTCAAATTTTGACCTTTGTAGTAAAAACTCTGTAGTAATAGGTCTCAAAACACATATTGATATCAATGACATATTTGTTACTAGTACTAGTACTAGTACTAGTACTAGTTTACTAGTTTTTTACAAGTAAACACATATTGATATCAATGACATATTTGTTACTAGTACTAGTATTAGTACTAGTACTAGTTTACTAGTTTTTTACAAGTAAACACATATTGATATCAATGACATATTTGTTACTAGTACTAGTATTAGTCGTAGTACTAGTACTAGTATTAGTACTAGTACTGTTGACTAGTTTTTTACAAGTACACTGTCAAAATTATTATACAATGTGACATTTTGGCCGACCTTGAATTTGACAATTCATATCTATAATCTATGACCTGTACCAACTTTCTGCAATCAATGAAGTAAATAAATGTAAACATTAAAATAAATTTGTTTCATCCAATGTGCTACGATTGTAGCACATTGATCTTTAGGTTGGTTACACTGGAGTGCATTTAAAAAGGTATTAATTTATTCGAACAATGGAATAGTGCTACGGTTAATGGCGCTCGCTGAGAGCGCAACTGTGAGATGGAATACGTTAATTAATTAAATTTCGTGAATGGTGTCGGATGAACAGTGAATGGAATAATGATAAGACAAAACAGTATCCATGCTCTAATTTGCAAAAATTCGCGGAGAAATTTGCCAGAGCGCCGCAGGATATAACGTCCGGATCAATTCACCCCACGCAGCGAAGCAATATTGAATTTATAGAAAATTGCGAATTGTGGATTTCATCGGTTTTAATCTTGTTTGCAGTGACTTGGGATTATAAATTACTGCACGATTGTTTATATTTTAACATTTGCAATTTAAATTTTATTTTCATACATGCTGCATCTATTATAACGTCCGGCTAATGGAGATTATCCATATAACGTACCGACAAAAGCGAATAACACTATGGAGCTATTATTATTATGTACCCTTTTTCTTGTAGGTTAGGTTAGATTAGGTCAGCGAATGACTCTATAGAGCTATTATTTTTATGCAACCCTTTTCTTGTAGGTTAGGTTAGGTTAGGTCAGCGAATGACCTAACGTACGACAAAGGCGAATAACACTATAGAGCTATTATTATTATGTACCCTTTTTCTTGTAGGTTAGGTTAGATTAGGTCAGCGAATGACTCTATAGAGCTATTATTTTTATGCAACCCTTTTCTTGTAGGTTAGGTTAGGTTAGGTCAGCGAATGACACTACAGAGCTCTTTATTATTATGTAACCTTTTTCTTGTAGGTTAGGTCAGCGAATGACACTATAGAGCTCCTTATTATTATGTAACCTTTTTCTTGTAGGTTAGATTAGGTTAGGTTAGGTTAGGTCAGCGAATGACACTATAGAGCTATTATTATTATGTAACCTCTTTCTTGTAGGTTAGGTCAGCGAATGACACTATATAGCTCTTTATTATTATGTAACCTTTTTCTTGTAGGTTAGGTTAGGTTAGGTTAGGTCAGCGAATGACACTATACAGCTATTATTATTATGTAACATTTTTCTTGTAGGTTAGGTCAGCGAATGACACTATAGAGCTCTTTATTATTATGTAACCTTTTTCTTGTAGGTAAGGTTAGGTTAGGTTAGGTCAGCGAATGACACTATAGAGCTCTTTATTATTATGTAACTTTTTTCTTGTAGGTAAGGTTAGGTTAGGTTAGGTTAGGTCAGCGAATGACACATTTTTTTTACACATACTGCATCTATTATAACGTCCGGCTAATAGAGATTATCCATATAACGTACCGACAAAGGCGAATGACTATACATTATGTAACCTTTTTCTTGTAGGTTAGGTTAAGCCACCTATTACTATGATTTGAAAATTTTCAAAACTTTATCTCGGATAAGCTTTTGCAAATAAAGCCTCCATAGTTTCCACTAAAAATTTATAACTTGGAGAGTTATAAATGAAATTTCATTAAAATTTTGTTATTATTATTACGAAGTAATAGGTTTATATTTGTGTCCGCTCCAACGTAGAGTTTTTATTATTGGTAAAAGCAGCGTTCACATTTATTTCGCCGAGGTGTTTTCCGCATCGACGCCCGAAGGGAGCAAGATTAACAACCGGAACACAGAGTGGTCCGGATGCGACCTTCGATTCCAACACATTCCCGGCAGCTCACTAATTTGAGCGGTTTTTGGAGCAATGTCTCACACACACCCCTATGTGGCAATATCGTTGAGCTCTATACAGGGTGTCCGGAATTAAGAGCACATTAATCTCCTAACCTGTAAGAGATGCAATATCGAGGAGCTCTATACAGGGCATTCGGAATTAGGAGCTCTTAACCTGTAAGAGATAGCAAATTGCAGCACCTCACAAAGGACTTGAATCTAAGATTCATTCCTAAATAAATGTTAACTTTATCTATTAGATAAATGGGTTATTTCCAGGGGTAATATAAGTGGTGTTCACATTATCGATAATGATTTTATAAGTACAAAGAAATTCGACCCCAACGACGAAAATGCACCGAGCCCGAAGAGCGAGGTGCATTTTCCCAAGCTTGGGGTTGAAATAAGTTGTATTTTTAAAATCATTATCGATTTTTGAGAACACCACGAATTATATTTAGGAAGGGAATATAATGAATTGATTGAGTCATCAAGTAAAGCAGAATAAAGCTAAATATACAGTTTAAATACCTATATTTATTTAGATCGCTTCATCTTTCAAAGAGCAAGCCACATTTATTACCACATTTTACTATTTTACTTGTATAGTCGACCCAAAAATCTAAGAATATTACGACTTTGACTTTTAAGTATTTTATGGGGGTTTCATGGCAACACCAAATAAAACCCCCATAAAATACTTAAAAGTCCAAGTCGTAATATTCTTAGATTTTTGGGTCGACTATACTTGAAACACACTGACATTTCGGATTATGTTTTTATTAGCGGCCGACTAGATTATTTGTAACCGATAAATAACACCATCGCAACGATCGTCGCTGCGATTTGTGTTTAACTAAAAATTGTTACAGCGACCGACATTTGTTCGTGGTATTATCCTGAAAATACAACCGTGGTATTATCAGCATTGTCAGTTATTAATACATGCGTAACTATGGAAACCGCATTGTTATGACGTCACTGTTTTACGTATGAGTTATATTCCCCATGCATAATGCAATATTCATCAGTTTTACATAAGTATGGTGTAAAATGAAAAGAATGTGTTTACATATTTGCATGCTGTGCTTTTGTATTTCGTTTCGTTTCAACAACAGTCAATATTGGAAAAAAATGAGGTGAATAGCAAAAATCTCATCAAAACATTTGTTTGTAATCGCAAACACCTGTGGCACGAACGTGAATGCTAGTGAAATCATCCGTTTTGATGGCAATTTGGAGATTTAAGGTGAATCGGTGAGGCACACAATATCTTTATACGACGTGCCCCGGGAGACCTGTAATCTGTTAGTGCAGCAATTCCTCGCAAAACAACTAAAACCGCATAGATCTGTAATGCGATGGCACGTTCAACGAGTGAGTAAAACGCGTTTTATTACGCACGGGCCGGGGAATAAAACCCGATATTTATACAGCCGATAGGGTGTAATTACGGCCCTCACGCAGCCCACATAAACCGATATTCCTCGTGAAGAAATCTACTGTCGGGAATTATCTGAACGCTTTTCTATTACAGCCCCGCGGACAAATGGCTCGAATCTCCCAGGGCTGCATCATTCCTTTTGTGAATGTATGATGGACATTTGGCCCCTGCTGACGGTGGGCGAAAATTGAGGTCGCTCCTTAAATTGTTCTGAAAGGGTCCATCATAAACTTCAAGCGACCTAATGGAAACAGGATAAGTTCCATTTATTTTAATGCGAGATTGACGGGGTTATTTACGAATTTTTGGAATTCTTGTGAAGGAGTTGGGTGATGCTTGTATTACAGATGAATGCGACCGGCAAGCAGCTTGGAAAAGTGTAGTTCATGCAAATTCAAAATTACAGTTAGTGCAAAAAATAGTGGTCAATTAAATTGAAACTATGTGTGGATACTACTTGGTGAAACATTATGATTAGGTTAAATCAAACACTTGGCTAAAGTTTCGCTAAGCTAGACAAATTTTACAACATGGCAATAAATGAATTACAGTCTTGGTTTTTCCGAACGGATGCCGCATAACAAAGGCGTATTATCAAAGATTAATTGTTCATTCACAATATTATCCCCATTAGTGACCGCTTTTCGAATTTCTAGGATTTCGAGTAAATCCAGCCGTCTCCCTTTGTGTCCGGTGTGCATTACCTCCAGGCTGTCATTTCTGAAGAAATGATTATTCTCAATGCAATGATGCGCTAATCCCGTGTCCTCCTTGTTTTGTAGAATTGCTCTCCGATGTTCTTTCATTCGTGTTATGAAATTCCTTCCTGTTTGGCCGACATAGAATCCGTCACAATTGTAGAGGTTTATTCTATCAATACAGTGAAACTTTAACCAAGTGTTTGATTTAACCCAAATAGTGGTCAATTGGTATGAACTATATACATATTATAAACATGTTGAACTATATACATGTTATAACATCTTCATTTTCTTTTTCATTTCAATATACGTTTATAGGATTTTTTTTTCTTAAATTAATTATAGAACTTTTAATCTGAATTTGTGCAACGTACTTAAATTGACATACCCTGTATAAACATATATATGTGAGTGTATATGTTAACATCATGTAGGAAAATATTACCAAGAAAATCAATGAATAAAGACAAGTTCCAGGAAATAATATACATATCCAGCGGGCTTTGTTGTTCAATATGAAAGCTCGCTTTGAATGAAACTCAGGGATTCAGCATACACGACGTCCTTCGTTAAAAAGCTCATTTCAAAGAATTATTAGCTACCGAATCACATGTGAATAATATTCTGCGAACGCTCTATTCTACTTGGAACTTCAAAGCTATCAACTATTGCGGCACATAATTGAAATTTTCTGTTTTATAACATAACAGGAGCATTACTACCGACGCCATCGCTGAATTTGGGCCTAAAATCCATTGCTGGTGCTACTAATGATCTTCCGACGTTTTAATTAGTGGCACTACAAACGACTTTTTAGATGATTTGATTAAAATTTTTAGTACGTTTTCATTATCGATTAATACGGATTTGAAGCTGCTGCTTCATATTGACACTTTGTAGATGCAGTATGACTTTTCTTATATATCTCTATTCATTGGTTTTCATAGTATTAAAATAGTTACTCTAAGTATTATAATTATAAAACCGAATAGATCTTTAAAAGAAAATATAGATGAAAAGGAGTTTTATCATATTTGAACATCTTAGTAGGTGATATCGTAAAGCAACACAAATACATTTCGTCAGCTTTCGTTGAAATGTAGTGGATCAAGTAAAATAGTTTCAACGGAAAAGTCAGATAAAGTGGTGGTTGATACGACAGATCCAGAAGCTCTATCACCTAAGTAAAAATGCTTGTTTCTGCATAATCGAGACGCTCAAAGATCCGTGCAATTTCTGCGTTCTGCACAAGAAGAATAAACTAACCAAGTACATTCCGGACAACTACTCTGGAAAATTCGCGGATTACGTGGCGAAATCGATAGCGCAAACCAACCGAAATGGAAACATTATTGAAGAGTGATAACGCCCCTTGAGACCCACAAAGTAAATCGTGCAAATGGATTTTTTTTATTAATGCTTATAATGCGGAAGGAATCTAAATACATACATGCCTTTAAGGGATATTTAAACGGCAATTACTTGCGTTTTCTTGCCTCGTGCTTTTATAACATGACATAAACGTTTGTTAACGTTTATATTTGCGCAAATGTACGTCAGCCGCATAAATTTAATTTCATCAACTACAAATTTATATATCACTGTGATTTATATCCCACTAGGCTTATTAAATTGCGGCCTGTGAATACTCATGGTACTTTACATGTCAAATCATAAATTCATAATGTACATATATACAATTATTCCAGCGGTTAAATAGTATTTGTAATAATAATAGTAGGTTATTCATTGCGTTTATTTAGTAATAAAAAATTCAATTTGATATTACGAGATAAATAACAAAATATAGCAACAGAACATGTGTATGTCCACGCTAGGATAATAACATAAAGAATATGGATGGAAAGTGGATAGAGATGGATAGGATAGGAGATGGATAGATATGGATGGGATAGGAGGTGGACAGAGATGGATGGGATAGGAGGTGGATAGAGATGGATGGGAAAGGAGATGGATAGAGATGGATAGGATAGGAGATGGATAGAGATGGGTGAGATACGAGATGGATGGGATAGGAGATGGATAGAGATGGATGGGATAGGAGATGGATAAAGATGGATGGAATAGGAGATGAATAGAGTATATGGTCCGCACTTGAGAGTTCACACTAGAATAATAACATCAAGAATATGGATAGCAGATGGATAGAGATGGATGGGATAGGAGGTGGATAGAGATGGATGGGAAAGGAGATGGATAGAGATGGATAGGATAGGAGATGGATAGAGATGGGTGAGATAGGAGATGGATGGGATAGGAGATGGATAGAGATGGATGGGATAAGATGGATGGGATAGGAGATGAATAGAGTATATGGTCCGCACTTGAGAGTTCACACTAGAATAATAACATCAAGAATATGGATAGGAGATGGATAGATATGGATGGGATTGGAGATCACAAGATCGCTATTAAAATTCACAATTGATGGAGAACCTAACCCTTGAGAGAACCTAACCTAACCTAACCTTACCTAACCCAACCTAACTTAACCTAACCCAGGAAAAGGATCTAAAAGAAACTGATTATTGCTTAATTATATGCTTATATTACTGCTTAATGCCATATATAGCTGATTTATTTGGGAGGAACATGCAAAATTCACTTCTTCCTCAAAATTACAACAGTTGTTCATCAAAAGTCATATAGCTAGATGGAGTTTATGATGACCAACAAATAGCTATAGCTGGCTGGAGTTTATGATGATCAACAAATAGCTATAGTCTTAGTTGATGATGACCAACAATTTTGGCAGTTTGTTTTAGATCTTTTTGCTGGGTTAGGTTAAGTTAGGTAGGGTTAGGTTAGGTTAGCTTAGGTTCTCTCAAGGGTTAGGTTCTCCATCAATTGTGGATTTTAATAGCTCCTGGTTATCCGATGAGCTATTAAAATTCACAATTGATGAAGAACCTAACCCTTGAGAGAACCTAGCCTAACCTAACCTAACCTTAGAGCTTAGAGATTTTGTTAGCTTCTGATTTATTTTCCCCCTCAGGGACCTGTAGGACCTTAACGTTGGTGAGGGGGTTTGAGGGGGCGCATACCTCTGGTCGATACTCGGCCTCAGTCGAGGGGGAGGCCCTTCCGTACTGTGTACGTGCTGTGAAGACCGTGATGTGTGCCCCCCAACTAAGAACAGGTCGCCCACATGTCCTTGCAGCTGCGACATGAGGTTGTGCACAAGCTGCCCGCGTGTTCTTGCCGTGCGTGGAGACCCGTGAGGGGGGATGAGGGGATCCTGGTGGCTGAACTGACCCCTGAGATGCGTCTCTTGGGAAGGTAACACTCCACTTTGGCCCGGATTTCTGCCAAAACGGGGGGTCGAGACTAACCCACCTCGATCAATCGGCTACGTCGTCCGGTCAGACGGCCGACAGGGTGAGCTTCTGGGGTATGGGGGGTGCGCAATGGACCAACAATAAATGTGTGTGGTACCTGTTCGCGTACAACCCACTCCTTGGAAGCTATATCTCTCCTATAACCCTGGCGATCGTAAATCGACGTCCCCTAGATGGGCTCCATGGTGGGTGGGGAGAGGGAGGGACGAAATCCTTAGTTTTGCATGGACAAAGTTGAACCGCAAAACCTAGTGGGTGCATCAAATGATACCCCACCAGCAACCAAGGAGCAGAAACCTGAGATGGGTGTGTCCTCGGATGCCCCGTCTAAGGAGAAACAGGCCCGCATAAGAAGTAGAGTTTGTGGGGCGGAAGCCAGACGACGAAGGAAAGCCAGGATGGCTCTGGAGGCTGCAGAGCCGAAAGATGCTAGTGGTATGACTTCGTCGGGGACTTCTTCTAGGAAGGGAGCGCACCCCATTCCCAAAGGAAAGGGGAAGTACTCCCCTAAGGAGAACCCCATCAAAAACCAGACCAAAAAACCTGAGAGAATTAGCTACAAGGAGGCTGCTACAAAGCACCTCCGCGTAGCCATAATAAACCATAACAACCCCTTGGGTAAATTAACTGACCAACAAGTGGTTATGATCAAACGTGCTCTTACCGGGGAACTGGACAAAGCAGTGTCCACCTCGGAAGGACCAGTACCCACCTTCAGTGGGTGGTCTCATGCAGGAGAGATTCTTAGAATCACCTGTGACAATGAGACGACGCTGACGTGGTTAGAGAGCGTAGTGATGAACCTACAACCTTTATGGAAAGGAGCCGCACTCAAGGTAGTGAGCGTGGACCGCCTTCCGAAGCTAACTAAGGCCCGCCTGTGGATCCCAGGAGAACGGGACGACCTGCGCCTGGTCAAAAGCCGGCTCGTAGGTCAGAACAGGGCGCTCAAAATTAGGGACTGGTGCCTCTTCCACAACGAAGAGAAGGAGAAGCCTGAGGGGCGTCTCCTTGTCTTTGGAATTGGGGAAGAGGACGTCAAGACTCTTGACCGCACGGGGGGCAGGGTGAGCTACATGTTCCAAAGGCATCCAATCAAACTTGTAAGGGGCCAGGAGGCTCCACAAAAGGGGGTTCCAATGGAGACGGAGGAAACTAGCACATCTGGCATAAGTCAAGGGAACGCTATCTCCGCCTCAATGTTCATCAGCCACCCGATTAAACTTGTAAGGGGTCATGAGGTACCACAAGGGGGGGTTCTAATGGATACGGAGGAAACTAGCACCTCTAACGTAAGTCAAGTTAGCGCTACCTCCGCCTCAATGGAGCCGTCCTTGTGATGTTTAGCTTTCATGCCTTAAGGTGCGAATAGATGTGCCAGCCGAACCATGTTAATCAGGCACCCGATCAAACTTGTAAGGGGTCAGGAGGCACCACAAGGGGGGGATTCCAATGAAGACGGAGGAAGCTAGCACATCAATCTGACTTAAGTCAAGAGAACGCTGCCTCCGCCTCAATATTCCTCAGCCACCTGATCAAACTTGTAAGGGGTCAGGAGGTACCACGAGGGGGGGGGGGGGTCCAACGGAGACGGAGGAAGCTAGCACATCTGGCATAAGTCAAGGGAACGCTGCCTCCGCCTCAATATTCCTCACCCACCTGGTCAAACTTGTAAGGGGTCAGGTGGTACCACAAGGGGGTGGGGGGTAAGGGAGGGTTCCAATAGAGACGGAGGAAGCTAGTACATCTGACATAAGTCAAGGGAACGCTGCCGCCGCTTCAATATTCCTCAGTCACCTGATCAAACTTGTAAGGGGTCAGGAGGTACCACAAGGGGGGGTTCCAATGGAGACGGAGGAAGCTAGCACATCTGGCATAAGTCAAGGGAACGCTGCCTTCGCCTCAATTTTCCTCAGTCACCTGATCAGACTTGGAAGGGGTCAGGTGGTACCCCAAGGGGGGGGGGGGGAGGGTTCCAATAGACACGGAGGAAGCTAGCACATCTGACATAAGTCAAGGTAACGCTGCCTCCGCCTCAATATTCCTCAGCCACCTGATCAAACTTGTAAGGGGTCAGGAGGTACCACAAGGGGGGTGGGGGTTCAATGGAGACGGAGGAAGCTAGCACATCTGGCATAAGTCAAGGGAACGCTGCCTCCGCTTCAATATTCCTCGGTCACCTCACCTGATCAAACTTGTAAGGGGTCAGGAGGTACAAGCAAAAATTATTTCATCAAATGACTGGGTAGATTTTCATAATTATCTAGTGTTTCCAATTTATAATAAAAGTTGTAGTTTTTATTGTTAGCCACAGTGTCCAAATATCAGTTGTTGCAACATTAAAACAGATTAAGGCCGTTAATTTTAAAATTGGTGATTCTCAAAAATCTTTACCGGCTCGGCACATAACAATACCATGGCTTGTAATAATTATGTCCACTACTACAACTATCATTACGCAGAGTAATTTTATTCCGAAATTTAATTTAGAGGTAGAAATGCATTGGGAAACTAGCGGTTGTGCATAGACAGGCGCGTTTATCTAGTCTATTATACACATCATGAGATACTAAGATAAATGCTCCTACTTCGTTCGTTAGGTATACATTTATAATGTTCAAACTAGCCGTATCTAACTGCGGCTGAAACCAGAACTTCCCGAGTTCGTGGCTCAGAACGGAAAAGCGAAACAACCATGCATGATTAAATTGAATAATGCAAAATCCATGCAAGTGCTCCGTAATTTTACAGCGGCGAAACATAATATGCGTTAGTTTGTGGTTCTGCATTCAAAGTAGCTAACAAAGATTATGAGCATACTGGATGTGACATGACAAATAGTTTTTGGAAATTTTATGGTTATTAATCGCGCCTGAGAGCAATTTAAATAAAACAAATTATCAAAAAACGTTTCTCATATGAAAGCTGGCACTGAAAAACAATTACGTTATTTAAATACGTACATAAAACATTTGAACTTCGGAGAAGCAAAATTTAGCCTCATCAATAGCAGTAATTCGAAAGCCAGCGTTTACGTTGAAACCACATATGTCAAACAAATGACCCACAAAACTCTCGAGTGAGGGTCAGAACCAGATTAAAAATAAAATAAAATATGTTAATGTACAGTGACCGCCATAAAGCATGCACCATAAGGGAAACGTTTTTATTAATTACTCCACGAATGTCCTGTTATTCTTCGTACACTTTTTTTGCAGCAAATAATTACATCTACAAACATTCGCAACCTTTGCATATTTTTATGTTCAAATATTAATTCAACTGCAATGTTAAAAATAAATATCAATTTTTAGACAAATTATCACAAATAAATATGCAAACATAAATATCAATTTTTAGACAAATTATCACAAACAAATATGCAAACATAAATATCAATTTTTAGACAAATTATCACAAATAAATATGCAAACATAAATATCAATTTTTAGACAAATTATCACAAATAAATATGCAAACATAAATATCAATTTTTAGACAAATTATCACAAATAAATATGCAAACATAAATATCAATTTTTAGACAAATTATCACAAATAAATATGCAAACATAAATATCAATTTTTAGACAAATTATCACAAATAAATATGCAAAAATAAATATCAATTTTTAGACAAATTATCACAAATAAATATGCAAACATAAATATCAATTTTTAGACAAATTATCACAAATAAATATGCAAACATAAATATCAATTTTTAGACAAATTATCACAAATACGTTTGTTATAATGCGTTTCTTTTCTCGTACGTACTGGTAAAGTAATTAGGTCTTAAACTTTTCTAAATGTTTTTATTTATTTGCGTGACTACTTTTGGCCGATTATCCATCATCAGAGCTATTTCTACAATAAATTAATATTATTAGGTATGTTTAAAGTATTGTTGTTATATTCGTTTATACAACTTATATGGTTGTAAAAAGTACTTACATATATTTATATTCCGTTTTAAATTTCCAATTTTAATGTTGGAGTGACATTAATTTATTAAATGTGAAACGTTGTTTTGCTAAATGTCGTATTTAAAAATTTATAGAGTGGTTTGTAATTAATATTTGCTACCTCGTTAAGGCATTGTATGTTTGGTTCTTTGTTTAAAAGTTTATCAATTTCGTATGATTCTAACAGAGTTTGTTTCAGACCCTTATTGGTATTATGTAAAAGTTTAGTGTTTTTGTCGATTTCCAAATTGTGATTGTTATAGTGAAGATGTCTGTCAAAATTTGATATATTAATATCTCTTAAATGTCCTTTATTCTAATTTGTATAGCTCTTCTTTTTTCTCATGTATATATTAAGCACAGCACTCATTATATGTCATAGCATAAACTGCATTTTTCGTCTTCGAAATTGCTTTGGTCTTAGCGTTCAAAAGTAGAGATTTTGTTGTGTGTTTGGTTTTGAGTAAAGTTTTTACGTTGTAATTTTTTAAATGTTTGGTTAATTTTGTAGCTGGTGTCACCTTCGTATGCAAGAGCTTTGTAAAATGTGTTCCTTGTGTTATTTTGTGTATGTGTTAAAACATTATTCGTGTTGTTGTATATGTTTAGTGATGTTTTAAATGGTTGGTAGATTGGTTTTTTTGATCAGTTTATTGATTGTTTTTAATTTTAAGTTGTTGTTTGAAACAGGTTCTCTCATAAAATTTATTTCTTCAGTTTTGTCTTTGTGGTTTAGTGGTGTAGTAATCATTCTGTTGATGTTTGTGTGTGTGACAGCCTATAAGTGTGATATGTGGGGAAAAGAGTCTGCTGGATATATGAAGTTTGAATGTGTGGTCTTACTAAATATTTTCAAATTAATTTATTGTTTATTTTATAAAGTGCAAGGTCTAAAATATTGATGTTATTGTTCTGTTCTTCTTCAAGGGTGAATTTAATATTTTTTGATACAGATTGTTTATATAGTTGTGTAGATCAATTATATTGTATACGTTATATTCGTCCAGATAATTAATATATCATCTACATATCTGTTCCAGGTTGATGTATTAATTAAAAGGGTTTTGATTGTTAACGACAATGTTTTCGAGGTTGTCTAGAAATATATCAGAGAATAAACTGCTTGAAGCCTACATGCAGTTCAACGTTCATTTTGTAGAAATTTTATACATAATTTAATGAGGTTACATAAATCGTTACTTTCTTTTTTATTGGTTCCTTTGTATTTATAATTTTGTATGTGTGTGAGTGTATCTTGGATTAGAACGTTAGTAGATTTGTTATATTGACTGAAGCTAATGTGTAGTTTGATGATAAGTTTATTTTATGAATGTTATTTATGAGTTCGTATCTATTTTTTATAGTGTTTTGCATTGTATGGTTGAAAATGTTATAAATTATGAGTTGGTGAGTTTATTAAGGTAATGACTGGACTAATTGGAATGTCTTTTTTGTGCAGTTTTGTATAAAGTTTAGGAAACGTGGGATTCATAGTTTTTTATGTTATTAGTGTAATTATTTAATGTTGAATGTGCATTTTTTATACTTGCTTTTGTTTTATTCATAAAGGTATTTATGCGGTTTTTATTTAGGAGGATAAATAAAATATACAATGCCTTAACGAAAAAACAAATAAATTTCAAACCAGTCTCTACATTTTTAAATAATCCATACGACAGTTAACAAATCAACATTACAACTTAATAAGTTTAAAAAAACGTCAATCGATGTCACTCCAACAATACAATTCAAAAAAATTTGAATTTTAATAAAACGGAATATACGTAAGTACTTTTTACAATCATTTAATAACATACACCACTAAATAATGTAAAATAATTTGAGCTTGTGAAATATTAACACTTAAAAAAAAAAAAAAACGATGAGCTGTATGTGGGCTCTCTTTGAACAGCTTACTTTCTAACATATTTTTAGACAATCTCGAAAACACTATCATTAACAATCAAAATCCTTTTAATAAATATATCAATCTCTGGAACAGATATATAGATGATATATTAATTATCTGGACAAATAATAATGAATGCAATATGAATGATCTAATAACTATATAAACAATCTACGCAAAAACATTACATTCACCCTTGAACAAGAAGAGAACAACAACATCATTTTTTTGGACCTTAAACTTTATAAGACAAACAATAAACTTGATTTCTAAATATTTAGGAAGGCCACATATTGAAACATTATAATTCCGGTAGATTCTTATCACCACAAATCATACTTATACGCCGCCATGCACATACACATCAATGGAATGAGTACAACATCACTAAATCATAATGACAAAACTTAACAAATAAATTGTATTAGAGAAATTGCTTTAAACAACAACGTGAAATTAGAAAAAAATCAATAAAATGATCAAAAAAATCAACTTACTAACAAATTAAAACACCACTTAACATATATAGCAACATGAATAATATTTACACATACACAAAATAATACAAACAATACATTTTACAAATCTTTTACATACAAAGGTTACAGACGCGACAAAATTTACCAAACATTAAAATATTACAACATAAAAGCTTCATTTAAAACTAAACACACAATGAAATCTCTACTTTTTTATGCTAAAGACTAAACAATTTCCAAGACAAAAATGGAGTTATTCTATCACATATAATGATTGCAGTGCTAAATATATAGGGGAAACAAGAAGAGCTATACAAATATGAATAAAAGAACATTTAAAAGATATTAATATATAAAATGTTGGCAGACATCTTCACTGCAACAATCACAAATTCGAAATCGACAAAAACACTAAACTTTTACATAATATAAATGAGGATCTGAAAGGAACACTTTTAGAATCATAGGCAATTGTTAAACTTTTAAATAAAGTACTTAACATACAATGCCTTAACGAGGTAGCAAGTATTAATTACAAACCACTCTATAAATTTTAAAATAATTTATAGAGCTTATGCTATTACATGTAATGATTGTAATGCATAATATATAGGAGAAACAGGAAGAGCTAAAGAAATGGAATAAAAGAACATTTAAGATATATTAATATATCAAATTTTAGCAGACCTCTTCTCTTTAACAATCACAAATTCTAAATCGACAAAAATACTGAACTTTTACATAATACCAATGAAAATCTGAAGGAAACACTATTAGAATCATACGCAATTGATAAACTTTTAAATAAAGAACCAAATATACAATGCCTTAACGTTTTCATGCAATCTTAGAAAACTTATTTAAGGGTTTTAACAACATTACTAAAACTTTGTAGGTTTTCTGAAAAATAAAATGTTTCAGATTTTTAACAACCGTTGAACAGTACTACTGAAACTTTGAGGGTTCTCCCAAAAATAGCAAAATCGTTTCAGAACATTCTGAGGAATTATCGTGGAAATGTGTCAGAGCTTGCATAACCAAAACACTTGGCTGAAACTTTGTGGTTTTTGTTTTCAAAATTATCAGAAATGTTTCAGGTTTTTAACAACCTTTGGACTTTATTACTGAAACTTTGAGGGGTTTTTCAAAATTACTTAAAACGTTTCAGAAAGTTCTGAGAAATTATAGTGGAAATATCTGCTGAAAATATTTTTCAGAGCATGGATAACCAGAGAATAAGTTCTACAGTATTTTTATGTAAATACTTGCATGTTTCAAGAATTGTTTCAGGGTTTTCATGCAATCTCAGAAAACCTATTTAAGGGTTTTAAGAAACTCTGGACAGAATTACTGAAACTTTGTGATTTTTTCAAAATGAGCAAAAATGTTTCAGATTTTAAACAAGCTTTGTTGCTTGCATATTTCAAGAATTGTTTCAGAGTTTTCATGCAATCTTAGAAAACCTATTTCCAACAACATAACTAAAACTTGTAGGTTTTCTGAAAAATAAGCAAAATGTTTCAGATTTTTAACAACCGCTGAACAGTACTATTGAAACTTTTAGGGTTTTCTCAAAATTTGCAAAATCGTTTCAGAAAATTCTAAGGAATTATCGTGGAAATTTGTCACAGCTTGCATAACCAAAACACTTTACTGAAACTTTGTGTTTTTTCTTTTGAAAATTAGAAAGAATGTTTCAGATTTTAACAACCTTTGGACTTTATTACTGAAACTTTGAGGGTTTTTTTCAAAATGACTTAAAATGTTTCAGAAAGTTTTGAGAAATTATAGTGGAAATGTCTACTGAAAATATTTTTCAGAGCATGGATAACCAAAGAATAAGTTCTACAGTATTTTTGTGTGAATACTTGCATGTTTCAAGAATTGTTTCAGAGTTTTCATGCAATCTCAGAAAACCTATTTAAGGGTTTTAAGAAACTCTGGACAGAATTACTGAAACTTTGTGATTTTTTCAAAATGAGCAAACATGTTTCAGATTTTAAACAAGCTTTGCTTCAAAGCTTTGTTGCTTGCATATTTCAAGAATTGTTTCAGAGTTTTCGTGCAATCTTAGAAAACCTATTTAAGGGTTTTAACAACATTACTAAAACTTTGTAGGTTTTCTGAAAAATAAGCAAAATGTTTCAGATTTTTGCAAACATTGAACATTACTACTGAAACATTGAGGGTTCTCTCAAAATTTGCAAAATCGTTTCAGAAAATTCTAAGGAATTATCGTGGAAATTTGTCAGAGCTTGCATAACCAAAAAACTTGGCTGAAACTTGTGTTTTTTGTGTTCAAAATTATCAAAAATGTTTCGTTGTTTTCACGACCTTCGGTCTTTATTACTGAAACTTTGAGGGGGTTTTTCAAAATTACTTAAAATGTTTTAGAAAGTTCTGAGAAATTATAGTCTGCTGAAAATATTTTTCAGAGCATGGATAACCAAAGAATAAGTTCTATAGTATTTTTATGTGAATACTTGCATGTTTCAAGAATTGTTTCAGAGTTTTCATGCAACTCAGAAAACCTATTTAAGGGTTTTAAGAAACTCTGGACAGAATTACTGAAACTTTGTGATTTTTTCAAAATGAGCAAAAATGTTTCAGATTTTTAACAAGCTTTGCTTCAAAGCTTTGTTGCTTGCATTTTCAAGAATTGTTTCAGAGTTTTCATGCAATCTTAGAAAACCTATTTCAGGGTTTCAACAACATTGCTAAAACTTTGTAGGTTTTCTGAAAAATAAGAGTAATGTTTCAGATATTTAACTACAGTTGAACAGCACTACTGAAACTTTGAGGGTTCTCTCAAAATTAGCAAAATTGTTTCAGAAAATTCTGAGGAATTATCGGGGAAATTTTTAAGAGCTTGCATAAACAAAAAACTTGGCTGAAACTTGTGTTTTTTTTGTTCAAAATTATCAAAAATGTTTCGTTGTTTTCACGACCTTCGGTCTTTATTACTGAAACTTTGAGGGGGTTTTTCAAAATTACTTAAAACGTTTCAGAAAGTTCTGAGAAATTATAGTGGAAAAGTCTACTGAAAATATTTTTCAGAGCATGGATAACCAAAGAATAAGTTCTACAGTATTTTTATATGAATACTTGCATGTTTCAAGAATTGTTTCAGAGTTTTCATGCAATCTCAGAAAACCTATTTAACGGTTTTAAGAAATTCTGGACAGAATTACTGAAACTTTGTGATTTTTTCAAAATGAGCAAAAATGTTTCAGATATTAAACAAGCTTTGTTTCAAAGCTTTGTTGCTTGCATATTTAAAGAATTGTTTCGGAGTTTTCGTGCAATCTTTGAAAACCTATTTCAGGGTTTCGACAACATTACTAAAACTTGTAGGTTTTCTGAAAAATAAGCAAAATGTTTCAGATTTTTAATAAACGTTGAACAGTACTACTGAAACTTTTAGGGTTTTCTCAAAATTAGCAAAATCGTTTCAGAAAATTCTGAGGAATTATCGTGGATTTTTTTCAGAGCTTGCATAACCAAAACACTTGGCTGAAACTTTGTGGTTTTTCTTTTCAAAATTAGCAAAAATATTTAAGATTTTTAACAACCTTTGGACTTTATTACTGAAACTTTGAGGGGTTTTTCAAAATTACTTAAAACGTTTCAGAAAGTTCTGAGAAATTATTGTGGAAATGTCTGCTGAAAATATTTTTCAGAGCATGGATAACCAAAGAATAAGTTCTACAGTATTTTTATGTAAATACTTGCATGTTTCAAGAATTGTTTCAGAGTTTTCATGCAACTCAGAAAACCTATTTAAGGGTTTTAAGAAACTCTGGACAGAATTACTGAAACTTTGTGATTTTTTCAAAATGAGCAAAAATGTTTCAGATTTTAAACAAGCTTTGTTTCAAAGCTTTGTTGCTTGCATATTTCAAGAATTGTTTCAGAGTTTTCATGCAATCTTAGAAAACCTGTTTAAGGGTTTTAATAATATTACTAAAACTTTGTAGGTTTTCTGAAAAATAAGCAAAATGTTTCAGATTTTTACAAACATTGAACATTACTACTGAAACATTGAGGGTTCTCTCAAAATTTGCAAAATCGTTCCAGAAAATTCTGAGGAATTATCGAGGAAATTTTTCAGAGCTTGCCTAACCAAAACACGTGACTGAAACTTTGTGGTTTTTCTTTTCAAAATTTGCAAAAATGTTTGATATTTTTAACAACCTTTGGACTTTATTACTGGAACTTTGAGGGTTTATTTCAAAATTACTAAAACGTTTCAGAAAGTTCTGAGAAATTATAGTGGAAATGTCTACTGAAAATATTTTTCAGAGCATGGATAACCAAAGAATAAATTCGACTGTATTTTTATGTGAATACTCTGGTTAACTTTTAAGTTTGTCATAATTCTGAAAATATTCTTAGGGCTCTCAAAACTCTAGAAGCCTTTTTCACTTTGTGAAATACTTGCATGTTTCAAGAGTTGTTTCAGAGTTTTCATGCCATCTTAGAAAACCTGTTTAAGGGTTTTAACAAAATTACTAAAACATTGTAGGTTTTTTGAAAAATAAGCAAAATGTTTCAGATTTTTAACAACCCCTGAACAGTACTACTGAAACTTATAGGGTTTTCTCTAAATTTACTATAACTATAACTGGAAGGACTTACCGGGGGAGAATCTCCCCTTCCCCCGCCAGGTGTTGTCTCCTTTGTTCTCAACAAGTATTGAAATTCACCTTCTTGTGCAAAACAAGGACATACACCTATTAATACCCAATACGAGTACTGTATTAATTAAGGACGTGAGGACATACCCCTCCTTTATGTAATTACTGTGATTATAAAGAACACGAGGACACACCTCTTCTTTGTACAATTACAAGGACACACCTCTCCTTAATTCAATTACTGTAGGTATAAAGAACATAAGGACACACCCCTTCTTTATACAATCAGTAGGACTCACCTCTCCTTAATTCAATTACTGTAGATATAAAGAACGTAAGGACACACCTCTTCTTTGTACAATCATGAAGACACACCTCTCTTTAATTCAATTACTGTAGATATAAAGAATATAAGGACACACCCCTTCTTTATACAATCATGAAGACTCCTTAATTCAATTACTGTAAATATAAAGAACGTAAGGACACACGCCTTCTGTATACAATCGTGAGGACACACCTCTCCTTAATTCAATTACTGTAGATATAAAGAACGTAAGGACACACCCCTTCTTTATTCAATCATGAGAACTCCTTAATTCAATTACTGTTGATGTAAAGAACATAAGGACACACCCCTTCTTTATACATTCATGAGGACACACCTCTTCTTAATTCAATTACTGTAGATATAAAGAACGTAAGGACACACCCCTTCTTTATACAATCATGAGGACACACCTCTCCTTAATTCAATTACTGTAGATATAAAACACGTAAGGACGTACCCCTTCTTTATACAATCATGAGGACACACCTCTCCTTAATTCAATTACTGTAGATATACAGAACGTAAGGACACACCCCTTTATGTGAGCTCCGCTCACATTACTAAAACGCTAAAACATTACTATCAGTAACAATTTCCAGGTGATAAATATCTTTAAATAATGCAGCGTTATGAATGCCGCGTGCTGATAGCTATTCCAGCCGTGTTCTTTAAGAATAATAAATAGCTCATAAATCTCGCGAAACTACGACTTATGGCGACAAATAGTTTGAAAAAAATAATAGCAACACAATTTTTACAGCCAGATTGCGAGGTTTATCAAAGTAATACGTTACTAAGTTTCAGCGTAATTCGTGTTAAGGGATGGGCCGGAGTTATGCATAAATACTGAATTATTTACGCCACTCGCCACTGCGGCTGTGGTTACTTGGCAAGAGCAATCTCCTTTCTGTAACTGCACCGAAGTCCAGGTCCAGATTTATTGTCCTTCAGGGGATGCGTTCTGGACTCCCCGGGCTCGGAAAAAGAAATGCATTCGAGTATTACAGGTCTCTGCACTCTTTATGAGTATTTGCTTCTAGGGACTTCGGTAAACATTGTGTCGCATTGAACCGGCGCAAACTTGCAGGGCGACACCGGATAATATTTTCGGCGATGCCCTTGGGCACCGTATTATTGATTGTGAAATAGGGGATACCCATTATTACTCTCCCTATATATTGTTTACATACAGCGGATTCTTCAGACGTTCTTGAATCAACTCGCTCGAAGGATTATCGCACAATATCGCTTTTTTTTTTTTTTTAATAATGGCCACGATTCATTCCTGCCAAATAATTGACCGTTTATATATATATATATATATATATATATATATATATATATATATATATATATATATATATATAACCGGTAACAAGTATGAATTTTGTGCATTTAAAAAAACCTGGTTGTGGTATATACTGTAATTTATATGATTTATTCATTCCAATTTTCGTAACCACATGCCCGTTCGAGGTAAAATGACCGCAGAAAATGTTTCACTCGTTTGATTTTATGCATAATTAAGTTGCATAACCACCACATTTGCCTAATATTTCAATTGCGTGCCTATATAGTAATAAATCATTGTATATGCAAATATTTTTATATTGTATTGTTTATTAATAAATGAAATAATATATCGTAAAGTATCCCGATATATCTACATTTCTTTTTAATCCTAAATTTCATATAGAATCTAATATCAATATATTTGTTTTTAAGTAATTAATACATTTCTTTTTAATACTAAATTTCATATAGAATCTAATATCTATATATTTCTTTTTAAGTAATTGGTAACGGCGCGAAATAGATGCGCAAATTATTCCCGCCAGTAATTATTTGCAGGCAGAAATTTGCATAAAATCCCGGCCGATAGAATTGTTTTATCGCGTGGTATTTATATTGCTGCTACACGTAATGCCTCCAGTAAATGCATCTTTAAGCCTTGCATATCTATCTGCCTCCCGCACAAAAGCCAGGAAACGGGCATGGGGATATATGCGGATTCGGCGGCGAATGGGTTAACAGTTCCAATTCCATGAATATCTGTTAACTATTTCTGATAAAGAGCGGTATTTACCAGTTCATGTGCATTAGCCTTTTTTTCACATGACATGAAATTCATTCACGTTTTATTGAAATATAAATGCAGAATGTGTGTATGGAAATATGTTGCAATTCTACACTATAATTTGCCCGTTTTAAAAGTTTTATTAATAAACAATTGCAAAGTTGTATTTGAAAATTTGATCAAATAGTTTTATTTTCTTACTACCGATATAATTTCCTGCAAATTCATTGTATTTAATATCATACGTAAAAGTATTTTTGAATAGAAGCATATTTTCCTCAAAAAATATTTCTATTTTAGGTTAGGTTACGTCAGGTTAGGTTAATGATGACTAATTAATTGGTCGACACGGGCTTTTTTACTGAATAATAAAAAAAATTATGGCATAAATTTGTTCATATATAATTAATAAAGGTCTCAGCCCTACAAGTGAGATAATCAAAAGTAGGTAAGGTCAGGTTAGGTTAGGATATTTTTCCCTCTCAAGGACCTGTAAGACCTTGCCGTTGGTGAGAGGGCTTGAAGGGCGCAGACCTCGGGCCTAACAGGTTAGGTTAGGTTAGGTTAGGTTAGGTAAGGTCAGGTTAGGTTAGGTTAGGATAGTTTTCCCTCTCAAGGACCTGTAAGACCTTGCCGTTGGTGAGAGGGCTTGAAGGGCGCAGACCTCGGGCCTAACAGGTTAGGTTAGGTTAGGTTAGGTAAGGTCAGGTTAGGTTAGGTTAGGATAGTTTTCCCTCTCAAGGACCTGTAAGACCTTGCCGTTGGTGAGAGGGCTTGAAGGGCGCAGACCTCGGGCCTAACAGGTTAGGTTAGGTTAGGTTAGGTTAGGTAAGTTCAGGTTAGGTTAGGTTAGGATAGTTTTCCCTCTCAAGGACCTGTAAGACCTTGCCGTTGGTGAGAGGGCTTGAAGGGCGCAGACCTCGGGCCGACAATCGGTGCTCCTTAGTCAAGAGGGAGACCTCTTCGTACTGGGCACGAGCCGTAACGCCCGGGATCTGCGCCCTCGACTAAGAACAGGTCACCCTTATGTCGTTGTAGCTGCGACATGAGGTTGTGCACAAGCTGCCCGCGTGTTCTTGCCGTGCGTGGATACCCGTGAGGGGGGATGAGGGGATCCTGGTGGCTGAACTGACCCCTGAGATGCGTCTCTTGGGAAGGTAACACTCCACTTTGGCCCGGATTTCTGCCAAAACGGGGGGTCGAGACTAACCCACCTCGATCAATCGGCTATGTCGTCCGGTCAGACGGCCGATAGGGTGAGCTTCTGGGGGCTGAGGGGTGCGCAATGGACCATTCGTGTACAACTCGCAACCCGGAAGCTATATCATTCCTGCAAGCCCTGGTGATCTGCAAGGACATCCCCAACGTGGGCTCCATGGTGGGTGGGGTACTCGGGAAGATGAAACAGAAGGAACCTCCATGGATAGATATATTTCACAACATGGAATAGTGGGCGCGTCGTTACACGATACCCCACAAACAAAGCAACCGGAAGCGGGTGCGTCCTCGGATGCCCCGCCAAAGGATAAAGGGGCTGAAATCTATACAGAAGTCGCCCCAACCATGCGACAACGTTGCGAGGCAGCAGCCCAACTACGTGCGACGGAGGCTCAGAAGGCCCAACAGCCAAAAAGTGCCCCTAAACCATCCACGTCGGGAACTTCTCGGACGGAGGCTACACACCCTACCCATGTGGTCAAGGGCAAGTGTGCTCCCAAAGAGAACCCGCAAAAAAGGCGTCACCTCTCCCCCGGCCCAAGCCAATCTCCCGCGCAACCCAGGAAGATGGCCAGGTACGGAGAAGCGAGTGGAAACCCTCAAATAACCCCCGGACCTAGGTTGAACTTGGAGGCTGCCTCAAAGCACCTCCGAGTTGCAATCATCGATAACTTCAACCCCTTAGGTAAGTTATCCAAGCAACATCTTGCATACATAGATCGAGTCCTCCAAGCTAGGTTGAAACATATGCTGCTCAGCACAAGAGGACATGAGCAGCCAGCCTTCAGCGAATGGATGCATATTGACGGCCTATTAAGAATTACATGCGTCAACGAGTACTCCCTGAATTGGCTCAAGACCGTCGTATACGGACTACAACCGTTGTCGGAAAGAGTCAAGCTCGAAGTGGTGTCTTGGGCTGCCTTTAGAGAGTGACCAAAGCCCGAATATGAATTCGAAGGTGGAAGCCTTAAGATCGCCTAGAAGCACATAATATGAACCTAACTATTCAAAACTGATGCATATTTCACACCGAGGAGAAGGCGGAGCTCCTAGAGCACACCTTAAGCAGGAACTACAATTTGACGTGAAAATCAGACTATGCGGTCATATTGGCCACCCATATAGTTTTTTTTCACGTATTATTGCAGTTCTTCAAAGCAACACTTGCGGATACAAAAATCCGTATGCGGCTCGGGAGCCGCACCCCCATATTAGGGGTCGGAGATAGTTTTAAACGCTTAGGTCCATATTTTCAACTGCTAGGCGATCCTTGACCAGCGCTCTTGATGTACAGACAGTAAATACCATCAGTACCACGGGTGGTAGGGTGAGCTCCCAAGTTCCCCAAACACCCGATATATCTCGCGAAGAGTCGCATCACATCAGGGGGTGCCAATGGAAGCGGAGGAATCTAACGTACCTAGCACAAACCAGAATAGCGCTAGCTCCGTCCCGCGGAACCATCCTTATGATGTCCCACATTAGCATAAAGCAATGTAACCTCCGCCACCAAGGCTGCCAACCCTGTACCCTCACCTTGACCTGTCGGGGGCCAAAAACAGGTAATCTAAGAACCCTGGTTTGTCAAAACCAGGAGATGTGGATTGGGCAGACGCAATGGAACAATAGTAAACCCAACCATCCTTGTGATGTCCCACATTAGCATAATGGAATGTAACCTCCACACTCAAGGCTGCCAACCCTGTCCAACCCTGTACCCTCACCTTGACATGGCCTGGGCTAAAAACAGGTAATCTAAGAACCCTGAGTTGTCAAAACCAGGAGATGTGGATTGGGCAGACGCAATGGAACAATAGTAAACCCAACCATCATTGTGATGTCCCACATTAGCATAATGTAATGTAACCTCCACACTCAAGGCTGCCAACCCTGCACCCTCACCTTGACATGGCCTGGGCTAAAAACAGGTAATCTAAGAACCCTGAGTTGTCAAAACCAGGAGATGTGGATTGGGCAGACGCAATGGAACAATAGTGAACCCAACCATCCTTGTGATGTCCCACATTAGCATAATGGAATGTAACCTCCACTATCAACCCTGTACCCTCACCTTGACCTGGCGGGGGCCAAAAACAGGTAATCTAGGAACCCTGGTTTGTCAAAACCAGGAGATGTGGATGATTGGGCAGACGCAATGGAACAATAGTAAACCCACAAATAGTAAGTCCAGGATGTGTGTGTACACACCTAGACACATAACAGCACAAACTTTCATTTAGCACTGAAAACTGTGCTGAAAGTAGTGAGTAGTAGAGGAGTGAAAGTAGCTATCGTAGTGGTATGTAAGACAAAACAAAAGACATTATAATCGCATCAGTCTATCCCACAAATGATGCCTCTCTATCAATAAGAGAGATTGGGAACATGCTGGTATACTGGAGGAGGGAGATGATAGAAACAGCACCAAAATGATGTACCTCCATCAATAAAAAAAATATATAGAAAACTTGCTGTCGTACTAGAAAAGGGAGAAGATTAACTTGGCTCTAAAATTATGCCTCTCCACCTACAAAAGAAATGGATAACTTGCAGTCGTACTGGAAGAGCGAGAAGGTAGATGTGGTCACCAAATGATTCCCTCCACCAACAAGAGAGATGGAAAACTTGCTGTTATACTAGAAGAGGGAGAAGATATGTAAGTCCAGTATGTGTGCATACATACCTCCAAACATTACAGCAGAGCTTTTATTTTAGCACAGCTTTCCAGTAGTGACATAACTGCCGGAGAACAAGAGCGATGGAGAACCTGCTGTAGTTCTAGAAGAGGGAGAAGATAGAACTGGTTCCCAAATGATTCCCCTCCACCAACAAGAGAGATGTAAAACTTGCTGTCATACCAGAAGAGGGAGAAGATAAGTTAGTCCAGTATGTGTGCATACACACCTACAAACATTATAGCAGAGCTTTTCTTTTAGCACAGCTTTCCAGTAGTGACATAACTGACGGAGAACAAGAGATATGGAAAACTTGCTGTTGTACTGGAAGAAGAGGAAGATAGATCTGGCCCAAAAATGATTTCCCTCCACCAACAAGAGAGATTGAGATCTTGCTGTCGTACTAGAAGAGGGAGAAGATAGAACTAGCTCCCACATGATTCCCCTCCACCAACAAGAGAGATGGAAAACTTGCTGTCATACTACAAGAGGGAGAAGGTATGTAAGTCCAGTATGTGTGCATACATACCTCCAAACATTACAGCAGAGCTTTTCTTTTAGCACAGCTTTCCAGTAGTGACATAACTACCGGATAACAAGAAAGATGGAGAACTTGCTCTCATCCTAGAAGAGAGAGAATATAGACCTGGCTCCCAAATTATTCCCCTCCACAAACAAGAGAGATGAAAAATTTGCTGTAGTACTGGAAGAGGTCGAAAATAGACCTGGTTCGTACTGGAAGAAGGCCTCCAAAATGAGGCCCTTCCACCGAAAACAGAGATGGAGAACTTGCTGTCGTACCGGAAGAGGGAGAAGATAGACCTGGGTGCCAAATGATGCCCCTCTTGCAACAACAGGGACGGAAAACTTGCTGTCGTACTAGAAGAAGGAGAAGATAGACTTAGTTCCAAAAAGATGCCCCTGCACCAATAAAAGAGATGGAAAACTTGCTATCGTACGGAAAGAGGGAGAAGGCAGACTAGGCTCCCAAATGTCTCCTTCAGCAATAAGAGAGATGGAGAATTTGCTGTCGTATTGGAAGACTGAGAAACTAGACCTGGTTATCAACTCCCACCACATTGCGTGGGAGGACAACAATGATCCAGGTAAGAAACTGCATAGTTTTATCATAAGCACTAACCTAAAGATAATGAACTTAACCTAACCTAACCTAATCTAACCTAATAGAGATAATGAACCGAGATAACCTTTCGTGGAGTTTAAGTGCGTGTGAATGCATCGGACAACCTAAAACGAAGAAATATATTGAAACCTATGTAAATAGTTTATTTTTAATTCATATTATAGATTACTTCTCAAGAATATAAAAGTTAGATTATTATATCTGGCCATATCTAAAATTTAGGTAACCACTGTATAATTAGTCAATCCAATGGAACTGATGAGTATTGACACCTATGTAAATAGTTCATTTTTAATTCATATTATAGATTACTTCTCAAGAATGTAAAAGTTAGATTATTCTATCTGGCCATGTCTTAAATTTAGGCAGCCAATGTGTAATTAGTCAATTCAATGGATGAGGCGCACTAAATTATTTAAGAAAAAAAAGATTCATCTTCTGAAGCTGAAGATGACATAAGTAGATAAAACAACAGGAGTTCCAACTCACCCCCCGCGAAGATTTCGATTGCTTTTGTGCTACAAAATGAATTAAACTTATGTCGGTAGATAAAACAACAAGAGTTCCAACTCACCCCTCGCGAAGATTTCGATTAATTTAATTCGCGGTTTGATTCGCGCAAATAGCTGGCGTAATTGTGGTTTAAGTACCGCGGATAATTGTCGCGAGTATCCCATTAAAACGCGAATCCGCCACTTTAATGATGTAATTACCCGCAAATTCCGCCGATTAACGCGAATCAAACCGCGAATTAAGTTATTCGAAATCTTCGCGGGGGGTGAGTTGGAACTCTCGTTGTTTTATCTACTGACATAAAATTAATTCATTTTGTAGCATAAAAGCAAACTTTGATATGAGGAATTCTCTGAAGTGTAACTAATAATTTCTGTTTGAGCTAGTGTAGCTTGGTTACGTTTTCTCTGGTTATTTTGGTAAGCTGTCTGCCTTCGGCCATTTGTGCGTGGGATAAAATTGCAAATTTATATTGAAATGTTTATAAACACACCACGGAATTCCGTCATCCAGCTTCTTTATAACGGCCATTTCCGGATTTCTGTGGACAATTTATAGCCCTGGGTGTTGGGTGTAGCGGCGTGAATAAATTATCCCCTCTGCTACTGAAGTTATTGGTATTAAATATAAATCCCCTAAATCTATGGAGCCAACAATGGTGCCTTGAATTCTCATAAAAATTCTTCACGTTTAAAAATGCAATAAAGTACAAACCGATTACGTGCGTATCCAATTTTATACTGTAAAACTAACGGCTATGAACGAGGAAACAATTTTGATTTGCTGAGCACTTGAGCCAGGAAAAATGCAGTTTAATGACTGCAACTCGATTAGTCTAGTTGTGATACATTTGCATCCAGCTCTTGTATAATTGAATAATTCCGCAACTCCACAGCAGCAAAATGAATATTATGCACACTGTACGCGCCATAATTTATACGCAGATTATGCACAAAATATGGAATGAATAATATTTTATCACAAATATTTGCCTGACTTATCTCCTGCTATACATTTATAAATAAATTAAAACCAAACAATAATGCGGAATATAATTTTCTATCAAATTAAAATCTGTATCATTAATACCTGTTCATTGAATATTTATATTTATATCTGTTTTTTCATTATTATGTGTATGTGTATTATCTGTATTTCAAGTTTTTCATTGAATAATACTTCCCTGTGTTGTATGTTTTGTTCCGTTTCCACGTTATACGGAATTTTATTATATATTATGTAGTCGTAACACACAGACAGTTAGATTATGTGTGGGCGCTTTGATATTCAGTTCAACATTTGCTTGTATTCCGCAACAAAATATTTGATTGATACTGCCAATATTCTTCGCCATCAAAATAAGTTCCTCATTTGAAAAAAAAAACAGAACACCAACAACTTTGGCGTATTTATCTATGTCTATACTTATGTATGGCGTGCAACAAATGGGAAATTTCATTATAAACAATTTGTTAGAATGTATTTCTCGTTCTTTATCTAAACCAATGCACGAAATGACTTTCAATATTAAGTATATATTTATTGTGAAGTTGTTTTGAAGTGTTTCAATGCACGAAATGACTTTCAATATTAAGTATATATTTATTTTGAAGTTGTTTTCAAGTGTTTTAATGCACGAAATGACTTTCAATATCAAGTATATATTTATTTTGAAGTTGTTTTGAAGTGTTTGTGGCACTACAAAAAAAAATTAACATGCCAAATGAATTCATCACAAAATGATTATTATAAAAGCCTTGTTGGAGTACGAGCATCGAGAACCTGTGTGATCCTCAACTAAATTATTTATTTTTCACTTGACGCTTGTTTAGCCCCCGTCCCGTCAATTCCAATAAATGATTGATTGCTCGGCGATACGTTGAACCCCGATTTGGCATTTATAACAATTTTAAATACGCAATGATACCAGAAGGGAGCATAATTGGCAGTGATATGTGTGGCAATCAGAGATGATGATTAGGTGCGTGTGTGTCGGAATTGAAGCAATCAGATGTGCGGGCGTATGCATATTCATATGGCAATTATGCATGCGTTTGATGGTGGCATTGTACCTTAATTATCATTGCCACCCCCACTTTCTTCCAATAAACGCGAATTACTTGCTACCGATAACTTCGCATCCCCTACCAATCGATGGTGATGGAAAAGTTTAATGAGTTAAACTTCGCCTGGAACTGTATCAATTACCGTTTCAATTATTTGCAGTCTTTTTCGAAGGTGGACAGAATTGTAGAAACAATGAAGCAAAAACCACCTCCGACAGTTATCTAGTTCTGCAATTAATTAAAGTTAGTTAGTTAAACAAGTTTAATACATTACTTTCAATTTGTGTGCAACTAATTTATATACATCATTTATGCCGAGAGATTTTCCAATCATTTCCACGATTTCTCAAGATATTTTATGAGATTTCTACAGACTTCTCAATAATTATCAAGATTTCTAGAGATTTTTTAATAATACCCAAGATTTCTTAATAATTTACGAGATTCATACAAATCTCTCATTAAAGGCGGAAAGACCCCATGGGGTCGATAGCCTAATAAAAATTGTTTATATATATATATCTCATTAATTCTCAAGATTTCGAGAGATTTCTTAATAAATTCCATATGATTTTTGTCATTCTACTTTTTTTTTCTTTATTTATTCTTAAAATATTTTATTTAATATTAAATATTTTAATAATTTTCGAGATTCATACAAATCTCTCATCAATGCTTACGATTTCGAGAGATTTTTTTAAATTTCCATGTCATTGTTTTCATTTTACAAATTTTTCTATGTTCATTCTTTAAGTATCTAAACATTTCAAAGTTTTGTCAAGATTTCGAGGGATTTTCCAATAATTTCCACGATTTCTCCAGATATTTTTTGAGATTTCTACAGATTTCTCAATAATTATCAAGATTTATAGAGATTTTCTAATAATTTCCACGATTTCTCAAGATGTTTTTTGAGATATCTACAGATTTCTCAACAATTATCAAGATATCTAGCGATTTTTTTAATAATACTCAAGATTTCTTAATAATTCTCGAGATTTATACAGATCTCTCAGTAATCCTCAAGATTTCGAGAGATTTCTCCATAATTTCCACGATTTAGAGAGATTTTTCCATAATTTCCACGATCTCTCAAGATGTTTTTTGATATATCTACAGATTTCTCAATAATTATCAAGATATCTAGATATTTTTTTAATAATACTCAAGATTTCTTAATAATTTTCGAGATTTATACAGATCTCTCATTAATTCTCAAGATTTCGAGAGATTTTCCCATAATTTCCACGATTTCTGGAAATATTTTTTGAGATTTCTACAGATTTCTCAATAATTATCAAGATTTATAGAGATTTTTTTAATAATACCCAGGATTTCTTAATAATTTTCGAGATTTATACAGATCTCTTACTAATTCTCACGATTTCGAGAGATATTTTTA
Source organism: Othius punctulatus (assembly GCA_951805005.1). Lineage (NCBI taxonomy): Eukaryota > Metazoa > Arthropoda > Insecta > Coleoptera > Staphylinidae > Othius > Othius punctulatus. Next base: position 37,347,434 of record OX638147.1, on the reverse strand, counting down.
AATTTCCATGTTATTGTTTTCATTCCACAATGTTTTCTATGTTCATTCTTAAAGTATTTAAATAATTCAAAGTTTTATCAAGATTTCGGGAGATTTTCCTATAATTTCCATGATTTCTCGAGATATTTTTTGATATTTCTACAGATTTCTCAATAATTATCAAGATTTCAAGAGATTTTCTAATAATTTCCACGATTTCTGGAAATATTTTTTGAGATTTCTACAGATTTCTCAATAATTATCAAGATTTATAGAGATTTTTTTAATAACACCCAAGATTTCTTAATAATTTTCGAGATTTATACAGATCTCTTACTAATTCTCACGATTTCGAGAGATTTTTTTAAATTTCCATGTTATTGTTTTCATTCCACAATGTTTTCTATGTTCATTCTTAAAGTATCTAAATAATTCAAAGTTTTATCAAGATTTCGGGAGATTTTCCTATAATTTCCAAGATTTCTCGAGATATTTTTTTATATTTCTACAGATTTCTCAATAATTATCAAGATTTCAGGAGATTTTCTACTAATTTACACGATTTATACGATTTACACGATAGTGTACGTGACCTGTGTAAACCATTATGTTCTACCACCAATAAACTATTATTATTATATTTCTCGAGCGGATTTTTGAGATTTTTACAGATTTCTTAATAATTATCCGAAATTTCTCGAGATATTTTTTGAGATTTCTACAGATTTATCAATAATTATCAAGATTTCTAGAGATTTTCTAATAATTTCCACGATTTCTCGAGATATTGTTGAGATTTCTACAGATTTCTCAATTCTTATCAAGATTCCTAGAGTTTTTAGTATAACACCAAAGATTTCTTAATAATTTTCGAGATTCATACAGATCTCTCATTAATCCTCAAGATTTCGAGAGATTTTTAATAATACTCAAGATTTCTTAATAAGAGATTCCTACAGAATTCTCAATAATTATTAAGATTTCTAGAGATTTTCTAATAATTTCCAGCATTTCTCGAGATATTTTTTGAGATTTCTACAGATTTCTCAATAATTATCTAGATTTCTAGAGATTTTTCTCATAATACCCAAGATTTCTTAATAATTTTCGAGATTTATACAGATCTCTCATTAATCCTCAAGATTTCGAGAGATTTTTTTACAATTTCCATATTCCATATTCATATTCCATATTCATATTCTAAATTTTACCACTTTTCTTATATTTTAACTTCCAATACAGTTTTAAACATTTTTAGGCCAAACAATTGAAATTTCCTACATATTCATGACCGGTCAAATATACTCTATGGAAAAGGTCTTCTTCGAACTTGAAACTTGAACTTGAACTTGAAACTTTCGAATTTATGAAGAAGGTGATCTTCGAACTTTCTGCCAAACGAGGTTCAAAAATCGTTAGGCCTATTTCTGCTGATATATACGTACAACTTTACAGCACACGGGATTGCCTGCTTCAGTTCCCCTCCAAAGGAACGGCACTGTGATGTTACAGAATTATAAACGGCTTTTTTTTCAAAAATCGAATAGAATCGAAACTGAATGTGTTTGGAAATTTTGATTTTCCAGCATGATGAGTAATTTTTGTGAACTTGAGACGATAATTGTTAATAGACAAAAATGCATTGCAGATTCATTATTTATGTATTTAATTGCAGTGATAGAATCGAATCTGTCTTTAAACGTGTTTGGAAATTTTGATTTTCCAATTTTTATGAGTAATGTGTAAAAATTTGTAAAATTGTGATATTTGTTATCCAATAAAAATGCATTGCAGATTCATTATGTGTGTATTTAATTGCAGTAGGGTTTTGAGCAATTAACTATAAGTGGGCATCCAATTTCAGCGGAATAGTATTATATTGACTTGATTGACTTGAAAGTTGCTGAAACTGGATGGTATGAATTTTATGGTTATTACATAGGATGCAATCCATTGCTATGGAATCAAATACAGCTTATTAAGTATGTATATGTAATTATGTTCCCAGTGACATATTTATGTGTTTTTAGGAGTCGTAGCAAAACGGCTTTTAGAAAACCGACCTTTGCTACCTAGGTGAAAAAGCGAATTATGGTGCGCTTGAAAAATCTCAGTAACGCAGAAGGCTTTATCGTTTCCAGAAATTAATCACGTCCTAGTTTTTCTGGGTGTATAAATGTTTCGTGTTACATTTTTACAAAAAAAGGGCACCCGAAACGGCCATGACAAATCCTGGTCATCAGCCGCTCATTTTTTTAAAACATTGCTGATGTAATCAGCGTTGGTTGCGTCCAGCTTTTCTAATTACGGCGGCTGCTTTAATAATCCGATTTAGGCGTTGGTCGCGTGAGTAAACAGGCATCGGAAAACAAAAACAAAAGAATTAAAACAAACGGCGGAATATCTGGGATATACTTGCCGAAACCCTCGTCGCCAACTGATTTAGTATGAAAATTTCACACAATACTAATTGTGCCGAGCCTGCGATAACGGCCGGGCGCAATTTCAATGCCCCAATTTCCTGCATAATAAATGCGAAAAAACACTTCACCGAACGCACATGAAATCTTAATCGACTTCTGGGACCCAATTATGTCCGAATTGGAACCAGAGGCGAAAACAATTGCCTAGCTGAAATATACTTATTGCAGCCCCACTATTTGAATAAGTCTGCTTCGAATCCGAATTACATTAAAAATCATTCATTATTCATTGAGTCTCATAACCTCAAAACACATGTTGAAATCAATGAAATGTTTGTTACTAGTTTTTTACACTGTCAAAATTATTATACAATGTGGCATTTTGGCCGACCTTGTATTTGACAATTCATATCTATAATGGATGATCTGTAGATATTTTGATTCACAATTATTGATTTAAAAGGATATTTCATCTGAAGCAATAAATAAATGTAAGTAGAAAGTCATGTGTTGCCCATACAAGACGTTATGATTTGCATTTTCGTGGCAGACACAAATGCTGTTAAGGGCTGGTAATCGATTGTCGTGAATGTATTTACATGAACTTGGAATTTCGGCAAGTAAATGCGGCAGCGATTCATTAATTAAACGTTATTTACGAATGCACACACGGAGTGGAAGTTAAATATGCACATTCATCTACAGCCGCGGGAGTTTAGGCTCGGCTCCAGTGGAGATTTATACGATCGGAAATGGACCAGATACATTATCTCACATAATTTCATCAATTTCTTTCCGCAAGTGGCTCATCAATAATCCGTCAAGTGGAGCGCGATTCTGTTCACTTGGGTCGGGCTCAATTGCGAAATTTCGCGCTCGTCGACTAGATTAAGGATATGAACGCTGTAAATACCCCTGTGCATAAATATTTGCATTTCTGAATGCTCGCAGCGCATACACATACTCTAGTTTAGTGCATTCAGTTGTAATATGGTGCTTGATCTTCCTGAATTCCTCGTGTAATCCATTTTTAAAACAAACAATTAATGCAAACATACAGCATTTCAATTCTCCCACACTGAGATAATAAAATGTTATATATTCATACCACCGGCTGAGCATTTCCATTCCAGAACAGCATAAATTAGCAGGACTACTAATAATAATATTTTTATTTAAACACACTTCATCACTTCATAACTTTAAAAACATCTAAATGAATTATAAATATGAATTCAAATTTTCATGGTTGATGTTGATGAGAATTTGACCGGTCATGAATATGTAGAAGATTTTAATTGTTTGGCACAAAAATGTTTAAAACAGTATTGGAAGTTAAAATATAAGAAAAGTGGTAAAATTTAGAAATATTTAAATATTTTAAGCATAAATCATAGAAAAACTTGTAAAATGAAAAAAATGATATGGAAATTATAAAAAAATCTCTCGAAATCGTGAGGATTAATGAGAGATCTGTATAAATCTCGAAAATTATTAAGAAATCTTGGGTATTACTAGAAAAATCTCTAGAAATCTTGATAATTATTGAGAAATCTGTAGAAATCTCAAAACACATCTCAAGAAATCGTATTGGAAAACTTGAACTTGAAACTTTTGAGTTCAAGTTCAAGTTTCCAGTTCGAATATCACCAGAAGAAGATCTCAGAAGAGTATTTTTTTATGGAAAAGGTGATCTTCGAACTTTCCGCTTTTGTACCTCGTTTGGAAGAAAGTTCGAAGATCACCTTTTTCATAAGTTCGAAAGTTTCAAGTTCAAGTTTCAAGTTCGAAGATGACCTTTCCTCAAGCTTCAAGCTCTTCAAGCTTTCCACTTTGTACCTCGTTTGGCGGAAAGTTCTAAGACCACCTTTTTCACATAGTATGTTTCTATGACAAATATGATCTTGGTACTTTACGCTTTTATACCTCTTTTGGCGGAAAGTTTGAAGATCACCTTTTTCATAAGTTATAATAATAATAATAAAGAATATTTATTAGCAAATAACGCTACATAATATACAAAATTTCAACAAAAAACAACAAAAGAAAACATACAAATAGTTCAAAAGTTTTAAGTTCAAGTTCAAGTTTCAAATTCGAAGATGACCTTTTACATAGAGCATTTTTCTATGAAATAGGTTTACTAATAATTATTTACTAATAATTCACATCCCTGTTTACAGATACTCATTACTCGAGCTCATGCATCATGCTGGAAAACTTAAACTTGAAACTTCCGAGTTCAAGTTCAAGTTTCAAGTTCGAAGATCACCTTTTTCATAGAGTATTTTTTATGGAAAAGATAATCTTGGAACTTTACGCTTTTATACCTCTTTTGGCGGAAAGTTTGAATATCATCTCTTTCATAAGTTCGAAAGTTTCAAGTTCAAGTTCTAGTTTCAAGTTCGAAGATGACCGTTTTCATAGAGTATCTTTCCATGAATAAGGTAATCTTCAAACTTTCCGCTTTGTACCTCGTTTGACAGAAAGTTCTAAGACCACCTTTTTCATAGAGTATGTTTCTATGAAAAAGATGATCTTGGAACTTTTCGTTTTTATACCTTTTTTGGCGGAAAGTTCGAAGATCACCAGTTTCATAAGTTCGAAACTTTTAAGTTCTAGTTTTCAAGTTTCAAGTTCGAAGATCACCTTTTTCATGGAGTATTTTTCTATGAAATAGGTTTACTAATAATTTTTTACTACTGATTCACATCGCTGTTTACAGATACTCATTACTCGAGCTCATGCATCATGTTGGAAAACTTAAACTTGAAACTCCCGAGTTCAAGTTCAAGTTTCAAGTTCGAAGATCACCTTTTTCATAGAGTATTTTTCTATGGAAAAGGTGATATTCGAACTTTCCGCTTTTGTACCTCGTTTGGCGGAAAGTTCGAAGATCACCTTTTTCATAAGTTCGAAAGTTTCAAGTTTAAGTTCAAGTTTAAGTTTAAGTTTCAAGTTCGAAGATGACCTTTTTCATAGAGTATATTTCTATGAAAAAGGTAATCTTCGAACTTTCCGTTTTGTACCTCGTCTGGCGGAAAGTTCTAAGACCACCTTTTTCATAGAGTATGTTTCTATGAAAAAGATGATCTTCGAACTTTCAGGGTTTGCACCTCGTTTGGCGGAAAGTTCGAAGATCGCCTTTTTCATAAGTTCGAAAGTTTCAAGTTCAAGTTCAAGTTTGAAGTTCGAAGATGACCTTTTTCATAGAGTATCTTTCAATGAAAAAGGTAATCTTCGAATTTTCCGCTTTGTACCTCGTTTGGCGGAAAGTTCTAAAACCACCTTTTTCATAGAGTATGTTTCTATGAAAAAGATGATCTTGGAACTTTCCTCTTTTATACCTCTTTTGCCGGAAAGTTCGAAGATCACCATTTTCATAAGTTCGAAAGTTCAAGTTTCAAGTTCAAGTTTCAAGTTCGAAGATCACCTTTTTCATAGAGTATTTTTCTATGAAATAGGTTTACTGATAATTATTTACTAATAATTCACATCCCTGTTCACAGATACTCATTACTCGAGCTCTGAAAATCCTAACTTTGTGACCAATCACCAGTATTCGTTTAATACTAATAGGTATGTGTTCTTTATAATAGAATAATTCAACCTTATGAAAAAAAATTACTTCTAAACTTTTTTTTTATATTTTGCAGAATTGCCATTTGACATTCGAAATTATTTGAGGTATCAGCATCAATGGCATACCTTGTCATAGTTCGAGGTTATTCACCTTCCAGCAACATTTCAAAGATGTTGGAAGCTTTTCTGCTAAAGCAACCTTGTCATAGTTCAAGCTTATTCACCGAATAGCTTCCAGAAACATTTCAAGAATGTTGGAGCTTCATCAACTTCCTGCTGCTGCTTTTGCAGAAAAGCTTTTTCTAATCTGAAAATCCTAACTTTGTGACCAGTCACCAGTATTCGTTTAAGACAAATAGGTATGTGTTCTTTATAATGGAATAATTGGACCTTATGAAATAATTTTGCTTCTAAACTATTTTATTTTAATGTTTTGCAGAATTGCAGACATTCGAAATTATTTGAGGTATCAGCATGAATGGCACACCTTGTTATAGTTCGAGGTTATTCACCTTCCATCAACATTTCAAGGATGTTGGAAGCTTTTCTGCAAAAGCAACATTGTCATAGTTCAAGGTTATTCACCGAATAGCTGCCAGCAACATTTCAATGATGTTGAAAGCTTTTCTGCAAAAGCAACTTGTCATAGTTCAAGGTTATTCACCGAATAGCTTCAAGCAACATTTCAACGATGTTGGAAGCTTTTCTGCAAAAGCAACTTGTCATAGTTCAAGCTTATTCACCGAATAGCTTCCAGCAATATTTAAAGGATGTTGGAAGCTTTTCTGCAAATGCAACCTTATCATAGTTCAAGCTTATTCGCCAAATAGCTTCCAGAAACATTTCAAGGATGTTGCAGCTTCATCAACTTCCTGCTGCTTCTTTTGCAGAAAAGCTTTTTCTGGAAAAGTAGCAGCTACAAAACTAGTCAGGATAAGAAACACAATAATAGACTTTACGTCGAATGTCGAATGTAAAGGTTAATAATGTAAAGTTTAAATAAATAAAATTTACATTTAGGCAACCAGCGCAAAATAGCTGGAAATAAGGTTAATATCTTGCTACAAATTAATTCAGTTGCGACTATTTTCTACCAGAAATTTTTGACTAAGGAAGCTACTCATCTACTAAGGTAAGTCAATACCTTATTTTCCTTGATTGTACATTTTTTTGGCCATTCAACTATTTTACCTGATGCCTGATGATCATCTCTATAACAAATTTTCAACATCAGGACATGCCATTACCAGATTGTCTTGATATTTGTTCTAATTTTTGCGTACATTGGAGTTCATTTTTTTTGCTTTTTCTTAGCGTTCCACGAAAATCTGGGTTACTGTTTTTATGAAATTTTCAACATCAGGACATGGCATTACTAGACTGTCTTGAAATTTGTTCTATTTTTGGCGTGCATTGGAGTTCTTTTTTTGCTTCTTTCTTAGCGTTTCAGGAAAATCTGGGTTACGGTTTTTATGAAATTTTCAACATCAGGACATGGCATTACCAAATTGTCTTGAAATTTGTTTAATCCTTTGCGGGCATTGAAATTTAGCCTGATGCCTGATGATCAACTCTATAACAGATTTTCAACATCAGGACATGGCATTACTAGATGGTCTTGAAATTTGTTCTATTTTCGGCGTGCATTGGAGTTCTATTTTGCTTCTTTCTTAGTGTTTCAGGAAAATCTGGGTTACGGTTTTTATGAAATTTTTAACATCAGGACATGGCATTACCAAATTGTTTTGAAATTTGTTTAATCTTTTGCGTGAATTGAAATTCAGCCTGATGCCTAATAATCAACTCTCCAACAGATTTTCAGCATCAGGACATGGCATTACTAGATGGTTTTGAAATTTGTTCTAATTTTTGTGTGCATTGGAGTTCATTTTTTGCTTTTTTCTTAGAATTCCACGAAAATCTGTGTTACGGTTTTTACGAAATTAGGCAAGCTTTCAATAATTGTACTAAAATGAAGCCTACCTTCAAGGAGCATAACTTTTCCTAAGTTGCTACAACACTTTCTGGACTATCCTGTGCATTTAAGGATGGATACGGGCCAAAATTGAAAGGACAAACCAAATTTTGGTGTACGTAAGTTATAAATCTTTATACCTTCATACATCCTTCAAAGGCAAGTACAAATCCTTTGAAGGATTGGGCCTGAATTTCAAGCGTCCAAGAAATGAAATACTGGTTTCATCAATCACTAAAATGATGATGATAAATGTTATTGGTCATATCAGAGAACCCCAAAATGTTGAAAATGTGTTATTTCCAAATACACATTTTTGCGATTCTACCTTCAAGAAGCATAACTTTTCCTTAGTTTGCTACAACACTTTCTGGCTTATCCTGTGCATCTAAGGATAGATTCGGGCCAAAATCGAAAGGACAAACCAAATTTTGGTGTACGTAAGTTATAAATCTTTATGCCTTCATACATTCTTCAAAGGCATATGCCTTTGAAAGATATAAATCTTTTACCTTCATATATCCTTCAAAGACAAGTACATATGCCTTTGAAGGATTGGGCCTGAATTTCAAGGGTCCACGAAATGAAATACTGGTTTCATCAATTACTGCTGCGTACATAACTTCTTTTTTTTTTATATCATCCATCTCCATTAAATAAGAGATTTTATATACCTGAAAGTGGCAAAAGTATCAATGATTGATTGACTCTTATGTTAAAATGGTATAAAATATTATAAATATTATGTGATAAAATTCACTTGTTCACGAGATAAACCAGTTTCAATACTCTCTACAGATCATCCATTATAGATATGAATAGTCAAAGCGCCGTTGAGTTGGCATTATTGATAAAGTTACTAGGAACGCCAATGGGTACTTTAACTATTTAATTTTGGCAACAATATTAATGTGATTATTCATTGAGGTCTCATAACCTCAAAACACGTTGACATAAATGACATATTTGTTACTAGTTTTTTTACAAGTACACTGTCAAAATGATTGACATTTTGGCCGACCTTGAATTTGACATTTCATATCTATAATGGGTGATATGTAGTAAGTAATTTTCAGACATTTTGGCCGACCTTGAATTTGACATTTCATATCTATAATGGGTGATCTGTAGTAAGTAATGCAAGGCAAGGGTATGTAAAAGACTGTGTGTTATGATTTCTTAATCGAATGCGTTCTTGTACAGGGCGATCGATAAAAAGCGCTCGGGTTGAGCCCGCGTGGGGCTCATTTGACGGAATCGTTTTTAATATTCCGCAATTCCAGCTGAAACACAGCAATAAAAATGCGATTTTAATTCAATTACAAGAGCAAGATGTTTTATTTTTGGGACAGGCCCCATATCCGGATTATTAAATTTTAATTTGATGCGCGCTGCGCTGCTCTTCTCTTCAGCGGCGATCCATAATAATTAATAATAATGAATGCTGCCTAAAAGGAGCGGGCAATGATTTACTCATTAAATTCCGGCGCACACCTAGCTAATTTATTGTCCAGCCCCAACATCAATTCCGTTAATTAATCATGCGGCGCGGTTTGAATTATCAACACATAAAAAATTTAAGCGCGACAATCTTTCATTCAGCCACGCAATTTGTATGCAATGAATGCGTTAATTCGTCATCGTTGCATCAAAACTACCCAGACAGGCAGAATTCAATAGCAGGACCGTAAAAATTTTAGCAGTTCAAAGATACATGTTGAATGAGGACATACTAGCATCTATGATTTTTGCGTAAAATATATGCGTAATAGCGGAATTTGCACGTCCATTGAAGAGCTCACGCCCCCATAATTAATAAAACCTTGCCGCTGCGTTGTGAAATCTCAAAGGGATCGTAAATATTCGAAATATTATTTCCGCAACAATTCATTCTATTTAAAAATAATAAAAATAGCGATCAATGCCTCAAATTTGCGCACAAGTATATATGTATATACAGGGTGGTTTTTTTAACGTAGATTCAAATTTTATAAATGAAAGTACATAAAAAGTTCTAAAGTTTTCCCCCACTACTGAAAATATAAAAAAAGCAGTAAATGACAAAAATGCGTTTAAATATGTCCCCCCAACTTCCTATTACCTACAGGGTGGGTTTTTTAACGTAGATCCAGATTTTATAAACAAAAGTACATAAAAAGTTCTAAAGTTTTCCCCCACCTAAAAATGCCAAAAATGTGTTTAAATATGTCCCCCCAAACTTTTTATTACCTCATGAAATTTTCATGAAAATATTTTAAATCGTTTTCACGTTAAGAAAACTCACCTTGTATATATGCTGGTCGCCGACATTTATTAGTCGCCGCGTGATCTATAAATATACACATGAATGTACACGTGACATGTTTCAATTATAGATCTATATTTGTCTAGCTATCAAATATACACACATGGAGTGTAAGCCGGCTCCTTGCTCAGTTATATTATTTATCTCGGATTTGCTGGATTTTTCAGATACAATGTTTTCCACTCTCTCCTATCAGTCAGTGTCTCGCTGAACTCCGGCTTATACCTCTTCCTTTACAGAACTTTTCACCTTTTATATACATACATTTTTCTCGCCTATTCTTTTGCCCAGACGATCTAGTTTCATAACTCATAACTCTCGCGTTTCCTTTCTTGCAGATCAGCCATCTCAGTTCGCGTGTTACTTCCGCCGCTTTAATGTTTAATTTGCTCATATAAGTCTTCTGCCGTCATCTTGTTTCAGTATATTTTCCTTGCGGAAAAAATTGCAATCATGTTTGTGCCGCTTTGACGTCACTATTAAAGCTAAGATTTCCTCAGGAAATTCATACGTTGCTCGTCAATTTTTTATCCCACTGCACAGAAATGGCCACGTTAAGTTCTGCCAAAGTCGACTCCTTTGGTGCGTGAAAATACATGTTGTTGAAATTGCCAGGCATATTATTTATTTAATAACATATTTCTGCTCAAATCCACGCAAATTGCGAAGAAGCTAAGTCGTGTATTAGAAATTGTTGTTGGATTAATATTTGTTATACCATATGAAATTAGCAGTAGCTTATAGGAAATCAGAAGTTCCATTTCATTCACTGGCTTGCACATGGCCAACAATAAATCTAACGTTTCTATTTGTGGTGTATCGGATTCAATACAAATTTTACAGGTTGCAAACACGGATTCGTATTTTATCACCGAAAACGCCTTGGGGCGAGATCACTTCGGTGCCAGGGTATGATCCTCCAGTTGCCAGGACGAAGAAGGGGGTGCGTTAACTTTACTGCCTACGCCAGCTGTTGCATTTTATGGCCTAGGGATTTTCGTTCGTACTTATCTAATCCCTTCCTCGCAACATTTCTTCATGCGTATAGTTTAAATCGTGTAAGCCCAAAATTGCAAACTGACAACCAGGCAGGCAAAAACTGACAGACAAATCGTGCATTCATTAATGCAGCACACAGTATCGAACGACTGCACCACATCATCCTCACAGCAGCTTGAAGTGGGTTATGCATGTAATCCGTCACTTACAAATGTACTGCATTTAATTACAAGATGGAGCATTCTCCTATTTTTTTTTCAGGGCAATTAAGCGCATTGTACGTGAGGCTTTTATCATTCCAAACTTGATGCGGGTCGCGTTTCCCGTAAAAGATTGTTTTGTAAGCACCTGAATATACAAGCGAATTACACTTTATGGTAATTAATTTTAATTGATAACTAATTGGCGGCTTAGGCAGTATGCAAAGTAGAATTAAAGACTGATTGATGAATAAAGATATGTCGCGGAAATCTCTTAAATTTATTCCGGGGAATGTCTGCTTAATATTTAAAATGCGAATTGAAACGTTAAGTTGGGGATTAAAATCACGCCAAATAGAATTTCAGCAGACGCTATGTTTTCACTAACTTCGTAAAATACTGCTTCTAATTTGCGGTTTTGCGAACAAGACGAGCATTCATTATCATCGATTATATTCACCCCTAATTCAACTTATAATATCTTTCTCAATTAGAAACATTCACTCAATACCAATCAGCAATATGTAAATTCCTCCAAATATAGAAAATTTCCACATAAATTTTCCCGCATTTCTGCTTCAATACCATTTCAAATCAGCAATACGTAAATTCCTTCAAATATAGAAACTTTGTTACCATGATTGCCTTTCCACATTTCTGCTTCAATACCATTTCAGATCAGCAATACGTAAATTCCTCTAAATGTAGAAAATTTGTTACCATGATTCTCTTTCTACATAAATTTTCCCGTAGTTCTGCTTCAATACCATTTAAAATCAGCAATACGTAAATTCCTCCAAATATAGAAAATTTCCACATGAATTTTCCCGCATTTCTGCTTCAATACCATTTCAAATCAGCAATACGTAAATTCCTTCAAATATAGAAACTTTGTTACCATGATTGCCTTTCCACATTTCTGCTTCAATACCATTTCAGATCAGCAATACGTAAATTCCTCCAAATATAGAAAATTTGTTACCATGATTCTCTTTCTACATAAATTTTCCCACATTTCTGTTCAATACCATCTCAAATCAGCAATACGTAAATTCCTCCAAATATAGAAAATTTGTTACCATGATTGCCTTTCCACATTCCTGCTTCAATACCATTTCAAATCAGCAATACGTAAATTCTTCCAAATAGTGAAAATTTGTTACCATGATTCTCTTTCCACATAAATTTTCCTGAATTTCTGCTTCAATACCATTTCAAATCAGCAATACGTAAATTCCTCCAAATATAGAAAATTTCCACATAAATTTTCCCGCATTTCTGCTTCAATACAATTTCAAATCAGCAATACGTAAATTCCTCAAATATAGAAAATTTGTTACCATGATTTTGTTTCCACAAACATTTCCCCGCATCTGCTTTAATACCATTTCAAATCAGCAACACGTAAATTTCTTGAAATATACAAAAATTTGTTACCATGATTCTCTTTCCACATAAATTTTCCCGCATTTCTGCTTCAATACCACTTCAAATCAGCATTACGTAAATTCCTCCAAATATAGAAAATTTCTTACCATGATTTTCGTTCCACGTAAATGAAAACCATTCGTGTGCCTTTGATTATTCCAATGTAAACGTCTTTTTTTTAGTAGTGTTTAGAACGTTATTAATATCACGATAAATCAAGTGACGCCACATATAACCTGTCAACTCGTAAATAAATACGATAAGTTATGTGTTCGTAAACGTTTCACGATAAACGCAAGCCGAAACCACAAGGCTACGTCTCAACTTGCCTTTATAATTTATAGTTCTTAGATAACCAACTCGCATTTTAGTTGTCTGGCAATTAAACGCTATAGACTAAATATTATCCACACAAGATCGTGGTTGACTTTGAGGCAGTCATGTCATTGTTGAATTACATTGCAAGAGAACTGAGTACACAATTTTGACAGTTTCACAATAAATTGTACAGATTTTGCACGGCTGATGCTATTAGTTTGAGAGTGGCAAGAACATGAGACTTGTTACAATTGTAATTTTGACAAAATTTAACACATGGATGTAAAAAATAATAAATTTTGGCAAATGGATGCGAAAATTTGATAAATTTTAACAGTTTCAATTCAAATTGTTACATGTTTGCAGACCTCTGTTGGACAATTTGTCAAAATTCGTACAAAAATTTGTACAATTGGGAGTGTGCTGTTGAAAATTTGATAAATTATTTTCATACGCGTAAATTTTACAAATTTTCACAATTGCAAGTATACATTAGACAAATTTTGATATTTGTACTCAAAATTTTGAAACACCTTTGAGCACACTTCGAGATTTTCACAGTTACACAATAAATGTATAGATTTTGCACAGCTCATGCTAATTGTTTGAAAGTGGCAAGAAGATGTAGCAGATTTCAATTGTTACAATTGCAATTTCCACAAAATTTAACAGATAGAGATGAAAAAATAACAGATTTTGGCAGATGCATGCGAAAATTTGATAAATTTAGCAATTTCAATTGAAAATGTTTCATGTTTGCAGAGTTCTGTTGGAAAATTTGTCAGATTTCGTCCAAAAATTTGTACAATTGATAGTGTACTGTTGAAAATTTGATCAATTACTATCATACGTGTAAATTTGACAAATTTTAACAATTGCAGGTACACATTAAACAAATTTTGATATCTGTACTTAAAATATTTCAAACAGTTTTAAGCACACTTCGAAATTTGGCAGATTTTGGCAGCTACATAATAAATTGTACAGATTTTGAACAGCTGATGCTAATTGTTTGAGAGTGGCAAGAAGATATGACAGATTTAAATTGTTAAAAAATACATACAAAATTAATACATTTTGGCAGATGCATGTGAAAATTTGATAAATTTTAACAATTTCAATTGAAAATGTTACATGTTTGCAAAGTTCTGTTGGAAAATTTGTCAGATTTCGTTCAAAAATTTGTACAATTGGCAGTGTACTGTTGAAAATTTATTACATTATTATCATACGAGTAAACTTGACAAATGTTTACAATTACCGATATATATTGGACAAATTTTGATATTTGTACTCAAAATTTTGAAACAGTTTTGAGCACACTTCGAGATTTTGACAGTTACACAATAAATGTACAGCTTTTGCATAGCACATGCTAATTGTTTGAGAGTTGCAAGAAGATGTGACAGATTTCAATTGTTACAATTGCAATTTCAACAAAATTTAGCAGATGGAAGTAAAAAAATAACAGATTTTAGCAGATGCATGCGAAAATTTGATAAATGTTAACAATTTCAATTCAAAATGTAACATATTTACAAAGTTCGGTTGGAAAATTTGTCAGATTTCGTACATAAATTTGTACAATTGCCAGTGAACTGTTGAAAATTTGATCAATTATTATCATACGCGTAAATTTGACAAATTTTCACAATTGTAGGTACACATTAGACCAATTTTGATATCTGTACTCACACAGTTTTGAGCACACTTAAAAATTTGGCAAATTTTGGCAGTACACAATAAATTGTACAGAGTTTGCAAAGCTGATGCTAATTTTTTGAGAGTGGCAAGAAGATGTGAACGATTTCAATTGTTGCAATTGTAATTTTGACAAAATTTTACAGATGGAGGTAAAACAATAACAGATTTTGGCAGATTTTTTGAGAGTGGCAAAAAGATGTGACAGATTTAAATTGTTACTATAAAAAAATAACAGATTTTGGCAGATGCATGCGAAAGTTTGATAAATTTTAAAAATTTCATTTCAAAATGTAACATTTTTGCAAAGTTCTGTTGGAAAATTTGTCAGATTTTGTAGAGAAATTTGTACAATTGGCAGTGTACTCTTGAAAATTTAATCAGTCATTATCATAGGCGTGAATTTGACAAATTTTCACAATTACAGGTACATATTAGACAAATTTTGATATTTGTACTTAACATTTTTCAAACAGTTTTGGGCACACTTCGAAATTTGGAAAATTTTGGCAGCTACATAATAAATTGTACAGATTTTGAACAGCTGATGCTAATTGTTCAGGAGTGGCAAGAAGATGTGGCAGATTTCAATTGTTGCAATTGTAATTTTGACAAAATATAACAGGTGGAGGTAAAAAAATAACAGATTTTGGCAGCTGTATACGAAAAATTGAAAAATTTTAACAATTTCAATTCAAAATGTTTCACGTTTGCAAAGTTCTGTTCGAAAATTTGTCAGATTTCGTACAAAAAATTGTACAATTGCCAGTCTACTGTTGAAACTTTGATCAATTATCATCATACGGTAAATTTTACAAATTTTCACAACTGCAGGTATATTTGACACACTTTGATATTTGACAGTTATACAATAAATGTACAGATTTTGCACAGCTCATGCTAATTGTTTGAGAGTAGAAAGAAGATGTGGCAGATTTCAATTGTTGCAGTTGTAATTTTGACAAAATATAACAGATGGAGTTAAAATCTTAATAGATTTTGGCAGATTCATGGAAAAAATTGATAAATTTCAACAATTTAAGTTGAAAATGTTACATGGTTGGAGTTCTGTTGGAAAATTTGTCAGATTTCGTACAGAAATTTCTACAATTGCCAATGTACTGTTGAAAATTTGATTAATTATCATCATACGCGTAAATTTTATAAATTTTCACAATTGCATGTACACATTAGACAAATTTTGATATCTGTACTCAAACAGTTTTGAGCACACTTCAAAATTTGGCAAAATTTGGCAGTACACAATAAATTGTACAGATTTTGCACAGCTGATGCTAATTGTTTGGAGTGGCAAGAAGATGTGACAGATTTCAAGTGTTGCAATTGTAATTTCAACAAAATATAACAGATGGAGGTAAAAAATAACAGATATTGGCAAATGCATGCGAAAATTTGATAAATTTTAAAAATTTCAATTCAAAATGTAACATGTTTGCAAAGTTCTGTTCGAATATTTGTCAGATTTCGTACAGAAATTTGTACAATTGGCAATGTTCTGTTGAAAATTTGATCAATGATTATCATACGTGTAAATTTGTCAATTTTTTTAATATTCAGGTACATATTAGACAAATTTTGATATTTATACTTAAAATTTTTGAAACTGTTTTGAGCACACTTCGAAATTTTTCAGATTTTGTCAGCTACATAATAAATTGTACAGATTTTGAACAGCTGATGCTAATTGTATGAGAGAGGCAAAAACACTTAACAGATTTCAATTGTTACAATTTCAATTTTGAAAAATTTAACAGGTAGAGGTAAAAATTAAGAGATTTTGGTAGATTCATGTGAAAATTAGATAAATTTTAACAATTTAAGTTGGAAATGTTACATGTCTGCAGTGTTTTGTTGCAAAATTTGTCAAATTTCGTACAAAAATTTGGGCAATTGGCAGTGTACTGTTGTTGGATTAAACACATGTCTAGACGTCAGTTCTTCTACGAAGTTTTTCCTAGTTTATTTGCTGAATACTTTATTTAGTACTATTTAGCTTAAATTCGAGTTTAATATCTAAATAGTTACATTGAAGCATGCAGAGTTCGATGGTACAAACCTCAGCAACCTATTTTTTTTTAGTTTCTTGTCATTTGTTTTTTTTTTTTAGTCATTTAAGGCATTTATCAATATTTCAACTTTAAAGGCAGAAATCAACTTGAATTTGGAAAAGGAAGGTTCAGTGCAGGATCTCTGTCATATATTATCATTATTTTCGGAACAATCGGAGGAAAACATATTTTTGAATATTTGCTTCAAGTAGAAGACATTCAAAAGACATTTTTTTTGTAATGAAAATTACAGAAATTTTGAATTACGAAGCGGATTTTTGATCTGTAATGGCCATTACTTTCTGACTTTGAGTAGATTTCTGCTAGATCTTCAAGATTGTCAAATTATTTAAAATAAGCAGCAAACAGGCGAGAAATGTACACATATAAATTCATTAATACACTGCACACGTATAACGTACCTACGGTAAAGTAATAAAAGAGTTACTTCACAACGTGAAATATGAAAAAGCTTAAGGCTAGAATCCAAACCATTACACACATAAAGATAAGATTTCGCAGGCGTAATAAATTACTGCAAATTTATATTCCAGCCATGTTCGAAAGAGCAAACGTTCAAATTATAAATAAGATGTATATAAAGTCAAGGTGCATGTAGTCCATTAGTTTCAACAGGTCACAGTGTGCAGGAATACACACATTTTCGTTCCGTAAGACGCAATATATGGGAGAACGTTCAAGTGCAATAAACTCAACACCCGTCAAGTGTTTTATTTAATAGATTTCTTAGTCTAAACAGCTGCTGCGTTGATGTATTGAGTGTGAAACACGGGTACGATGTGAAAATTGACACCTAATACATTTCGTATGCGATGTGTATACGATACACTTTGCTGCGTATCAATAGTAGAACTTTTAGAACGTGTACTTACTGCACCTGCAAGTTTCCATATTTCCAACGTGTGATTGATAAAATATCCTTCATGCAAATCCTTTGATGGATCGAGACTTCTAGAAAATATTGCATTTGTGCCTTGAATCTATTGAACGTGAATTGCACTGGTTGCCTACTGTATTGTATTAGAATTCACTTGTGACTAAGAACATTATTTCGTTATTCATTATTTATTTGATTTTTTAATTTATACAATCACATAGGCCATGCTTATAACATTCGATGCATGATTGCAATTGGACATGGATGTGGGTCGTTATTATTAACAAAAATTCTAAAAAGTCAAAAAAACATAACAAAGAACAAACATGCAAAATGTAGGTGACAATACATTACACACACAAATTACTGTAAGTACAAATTTGTCATACAACACGTACATTTCTACGTTCTGTTCTGCAGTGTGAATTTTTAACTTTAATTTTTTATAAAGGTCTGTGGGAATATATTAGAAAGACTATCGCTTCTGAAGTTGGTGATTATTATTTTTTTCATAACAGTATAAATTTTATGAACGTAGCTTTGGTATTTTCAGAGCGCGATTTTATTTCAACTTTATTTCAGCAAGTTTTCCGCAGTTACTTTGTTCGTGTGGAGCCGTGTTTAAAAATGAATTCTACTGTCTAGAGCAAAAGTTATTTTCATGAATAGCGAAAGCCATATATTGCACGTTGCATCTCTCCGCTTGGCTGTCTAAAATGGACACGGTGCATTTTCCATCGGTTTTCCGGTTAGATAAGCATGCTGATTTCGTTGGAAAGGCGTCATTTCGAGCGGATTCTCCAAATCCATTTGTCAATCACGTTTCTGCGTTATAGAAACGATGACATGCTATTGACTAGATAAACCACCAGGTACGGGCAATCTAATCTCCATCCCTCCAGTGCTTTAAAATAGGGGACTGCGGACAGTTCTATTTTTACCATTAGCAGAGCAACGGCAAATGAACAGCATACGAAAATCCCGCAACTTGAGAGGAAGCTATAAGCAAGTACGGGCCGATTCACAAGAGAATTCGTTGAACCGTAATGGATTATGTATACACACGCTGCTTTTCACTCGCTGAGAAGACATATTTCGAGCGGAATATTCGTGTTCGCTGTAATAACAAAATTCAGGTGACCTCTATCTCCACATACCTGTCTAACTTTGACCCGCTTATATTACATCAGAATTAGGTTCATCGAACGATTTCCCTGTAATGCTTCAAATCATGCATTCAATAATCATTTCACAAATAGTATATTACAATATTACAACGTAAATCTGATATCAAAATTGCATATGTTAAATTTTCAGAAGTTTCAGTAATAGTTAATCCATACTTATCAATGCAGAAAGTTATATAATTGATTTTCTCCCTTATTTGATACTGAACCTTTGTCAATTTCAGAAGAATTAGTTTCAGATGTACTGTACACGAATATAATATCAAATTCGCAAATAATAAGTTTTGAGAAATTTCAGTAATATCTAACCCATACTTGTCAATGCTGAACGTTATATGTTTGATTTTCTCCCTTATTTAATACTGAAACTTTGTCAAATTTTCAGCAGAATTAGTTTCAGGTGTACTGTATGTGAATCTGAAATCAATATTGAGTATGTTAAATTTTCAGAAATTTCAGTAATAGTTAATCTATACTTGTCAATGCAGAAAGTTATATGTTTGATTTTCTCACTTATTTAATACTGAAACTTTGTCATATTTTCAGGCAAATTAGTTTCAGGTGTACTGTATACGAATCTAATATCAAATTTGCAAATAATAAGTTTTCAGAAATTTCAATAATAGCTAACCCATCCTTATCAATGAAGAAAGTTAAGTGTTTGATTTTCTCCCTTATTTAATACTGAAACTCTGTCAAATTTTCAGGAGAATTAGTTTCAGGTGTACTGTACACGAATCTAATATCAAATTTGCATATAATAAATTTTCAGCAATTTCAGTAATAGCTAACCCATACCAATTAATGCTGAAAAATAAGTGTTTTATTTTCGCTCTGATTTAATACTGAAATTTTGTCAAATTTTCAGGAGAATTACTTTCAGGTGTACTGTACACGAATCTAATATCAATTTTGCAAATAATAAATTTTCAGAAATTTCAGTAATAGCTAACCCATACTTGTCAATGCAGAAAGTTAAGTGTTAAATTTTCGCCCTTATTTATTACTGAAACTTTATCAAATTTTCAGCAGAATTAGTTGTAGGTGTACTGTACACAAATCTAATATCAAATTTGCATGTATTGAATTTTCAGAAATTTCAGTAATAGTTAATTCATACTTGTCAACGCAGAAAGTTATATATTTGATTTTCTCCCTTATTTAATACTGAAACTTTGTCAAATTTTCAGGAGAATCAGTTTCAGGTGTACTGTACACGAATCTAATATCAAATTTGCAAATAACAAGTTTTCAGAAATTTCAGTAATAGCTAACTCATACTTATCAATGCAGAAAGTTAAGTGTTTGATTTTCTCCCTTATTTATTACTGAAACTTTCTCAAATTTTCAGGAGAATTAGTTTTAGGGGTACTGTACACGAATCTAATATCAAATTTGCATGTATTGAATTTTTAGAAATTTCAGTAATAGTTAATCCATACTTGCCAATGCAGAAAGGTATATGTTTGATTTTTTCCCGTATTTAATACTGAAACTTTGTCAAATTTTCAGCAGAATTAGTTTCAGGTGTACTGTACATGAATCTAATATCAAAATTTCATATGTTAAATTTTCAGAAATTTCAGTAATAGCTAACCCATACTTATCAATGCAGAAAGTTATGTGTTTATTTTCTCCCATATTTAATACTGAAACTTTGTCAAATTTTCAGCAGAATTAGTTTCAGATATACTGTACGTAAATCTGATATCAAAATTGCATATGTTGAATTTTCAGAAATTTCAGTAATAGCTAACCCATACTTATCAATGCAGAAAGTTAAGTGTTTATTTTCTCCCTTATTTATTACTGAAACTTTGTCAAATTTTCAGCAGAATTAGTTTCAGGTGTACTGTACACGAATCTTATATCAAATTTGCAAATAATAAGTTTTCAGAAATTTCAGTAATAGCTAACTCATACTTATCAATGCAGAAAGTTAAGTGTTTGAATTTCTCCCTTATTTATTACTGAAACTTTGTCAAATTTTCAGCAGAATTAGTTTTAGGTGTACTGTACATGAATCTAATATCAAAATTTCATATGTTAAATTTTCAGAAATTTCAGTAATAGCTAACCCATACTTATCAATGCAGAAAGTTAAGTGTTTGAATTTCTCCCTTATTTAATACTGAAACTTTGTCAAATTTTCAGCAGAATTAGTTTTAGGTGTACTGTACATGAATCTAATATCAAAATTTCATATGTTTAATTTTCAGAAATTTCAGTAATAGCTAACCCATACTTATCAATGCAGAAAGTTAAGTGTTTATTTTCTCCCTTATTTATTACTGAATCTTTGTCAAATTTTCAGCAGAATTAGTTTTAGGTGTACTGTACATGAATCTAATATCAAAATTTCATATGTTAAATTTTCAGAAATTTCAGTAATAGCTAACCCATACTTAACAATGCAGAAAGTTAAGTGTTAATTTTCTCCCTTATTTATTACTGAAACTTTGTCAAATTTTCAGCAGAATTAGTTTTAGGTGTACTGTACACGAATCTTATATCAAATTTACAAATAATAAGTTTTCAGAATTTTCAGTAATAGCTAACCCATACTTATCAATGCAGAAAGTTAAGTGTTTGAATTTCTCCCTTATTTATTACTGAAACTTTGTCAAATTTTCAGCAGAATTAGTTTTAGGTGTACTGTACATGAATCTAATATCAAAATTTCATATGTTAAATTTTCAGAAATTTCAGTAATAGCTAACCCATACTTAACAATGCAGAAAGTTAAGTGTTAATTTTCTCCCTTATTTATTACTGAAACTTTGTCAAATTTTCAGCAGAATTAGTTTTAGGTGTACTGTACACGAATCTTATATCAAATTTGCAAATAATAAGTTTTCAGAATTTTCAGTAATAGCTAACCCATACTTATCAATGCAGAAAGTTAAGTGTTTGAATTTCTCCCTTATTTATTACTGAAACTTTGTCAAATTTTCAGCAGAATTAGTTTTAGGTGTACTGTACATGAATCTAATATCAAAATTTCATATGTTAAATTTTCAGAAATTTCAGTAATAGCTAACCCATACTTATCAATGCAGAAAGTTATGTGTTTATTTTCTCCCATATTTAATACTGAAACTTTGTCAAATTTTCAGCAGAATTAGTTTCAGATATACTGTACGTAAATCTGATATCAAAATTGCATATGTTGAATTTTCAGAAATTTCAGTAATAGCTAACCCATACTTATCAATGCAGAAAGTTAAGTGTTTATTTTCTCCCTTATTTATTACTGAAACTTTGTCAAATTTTCAGCAGAATTAGTTTCAGGTGTACTGTACACGAATCTTATATCAAATTTGCAAATAATAAGTTTTCAGAAATTTCAGTAATAGCTAACCCATACTTATCAATGCAGAAAGTTAAGTGTTGAATTTCTCCCTTATTTATTACTGAAACTTTGTCAAATTTTCAGCAGAATTAGTTTTAGGTGTACTGTACATGAATCTATTATCAAAATTTCATATGTTAAATTTTCAGAAATTTCAGTAATAGCTAACCCATACTTATCAATGCAGAAAGTTATGTGTTTATTTTCTCCCATATTTAATACTGAAACTTTGTCAAATTTTCAGCAGAATTAGTTTCAGATATACTGTACGTAAATCTGATATCAAAATTGCATATGTTGAATTTTCAGAAATTTCAGTAATAGCTAACCCATACTTATCAATGCAGAAAGTTAAGTGTTTATTTTCTCCCTTATTTATTACTGAAACTTTGTCAAATTTTCAGCAGAATTAGTTTCAGGTGTACTGTACACGAATCTTATATCAAATTTGCAAATAATAAGTTTTCAGAAATTTCAGTAATAGCTAACTCATACTTATCAATGCAGAAAGTTAAGTGTTTGAATTTCTCCCTTATTTATTACTGAAACTTTGTCAAATTTTCAGCAGAATTAGTTTTAGGTGTACTGTACATGAATCTAATATCAAAATTTCATATGTTAAATTTTCAGAAATTTCAGTAATAGCTAACCCATACTTATCAATGCAGAAAGTTAAGTGTTTGAATTTCTCCCTTATTTAATACTGAAACTTTGTAAAATTTTCAGCAGAATTAGTTTTAGGTGTACTGTACATGAATCTAATATCAAAATTTCATATGTTTAATTTTCAGAAATTTCAGTAATAGCTAACCCATACTTATCAATGCAGAAAGTTAAGTGTTTATTTTCTCCCTTATTTATTACTGAATCTTTGTCAAATTTTCAGCAGAATTAGTTTTAGGTGTACTGTACATGAATCTAATATCAAAATTTCATATGTTAAATTTTCAGAAATTTCAGTAATAGCTAACCCATACTTAACAATGCAGAAAGTTAAGTGTTAATTTTCTCCCTTATTTATTACTGAAACTTTGTCAAATTTTCAGCAGAATTAGTTTCAGGTGTACTGTACACCAATCTTATATCAAATTTGCAAATAATAAATTTTCAGAAATTTCAGTAATAGCTAACCCATACTTATCAATGCAGAAAGTTAAGTGTTTCAATTTCTCCCTTATTTATTACTGAAACTTTATCAAATTTTCAGCAGAATTAGTTTCAGGTGTACTGTACACGAATCTTATATCAAATTTGAAAATAATAAGTTTTCAGAAATTTCAGTAATAGCTAACCCATACTTATCAATGCAGAAAGTTAAGTGTTTGACTTTCTCCCTTATTTATTACTGAAACTTTGTCAAATTTTCAGGAGAATTAGTTTCAGGTGTACTGTATACGAATCTAATATCAAATTTGCAAATAATAAGTTTTCAGAAATTTCAGTAATAGCTAACCCATACTTATCAATGCAGAAAGTTAAGTGTTTGAATTTCTCCCTTATTTATTACTGAAACTTTGTCAAATTTCCAGCAGAATTAGTTTTAGGTGTACTGTACACGAATCTTATATCAAATTTGCAAATAATAAGTTTTCAGAAATTTCAGTAATAGCTAACCCATACTTATCAATGCAGAAAGTTAAGTGTTTATTTTCTCCCTTATTTATTACTGAAACTTTGTCAAATTTTCAGCAGAATTAGTTTTAGGTGTACTGTACATGAATCTAATATCAAAATTTCATATGTTAAATTTTCAGAAATTTCAGTAATAGCTAACCCATACTTATCAATGCAGAAAGTTAAGTGTTTATTTTTTCCCTTATTTATTACTGAAACTTTGTCAAATTTTCAGCAGAATTAGTTTCAGGTGTACTGTACACGAATCTTATATCAAATTTGCAAATAATAAGTTTTCAGAAATTTCAGTAATAGCTAACCCATACTTATCAATGCACAAAGTTAAGTGTTTGAATTTTTCCCTTATTTATTACTGAAACTTTGTCAAATTTTCAGCAGAATTAGTTTCAGGTGTACTGTACACGAATCTTATATCAAATTTGCAAATAATAAGTTTTCAGAATTTTCAGTAATAGCTAACCCATACTTATCAATGCAGAAAGTTAAGTGTTTGAATTTCTCCCTTATTTATTACTGAAACTTTGTCAAATTTTCAGCAGAATTAGTTTTAGGTGTACTGTACATGAATCTAATATCAAAATTTCATATGTTAAATTTTCAGAAATTTCAGTAATAGCTAACCCATACTTATCAATGCAGAAAGTTAAGTGTTTCAATTTCTCCCTTATTTATTACTGAAACTTTGTCAAATTTTCAGCAGAATTAGTTTTAGGTGTACTGTACATGAATCTAATATCAAATTTTCATATGTTAAATTTTCAGAAATTTCAGTAATAGCTAACCCATACTTATCAATGCAGAAAGTTAAGTGTTTGATTTTCTCCCTTATTTATTACTGAAACTTTCTCAAATTTTCAGCAGAATTAGTTTCAGGTGTACTGTACACGAATCTTATATCAAATTTGCAAATAATAAGTTTCCAGAAATTTCAGTAATAGCTAACCCATACTTATCAATGCAGAAAGTTAAGTGTTTCAATTTCTCCCTTATTTAATATTGAAACTCCGTCAAAATTTCAGGAGAATTAGTTTCAGGTGTACTGTACGTGAATCTGATATCAAATTTGCATGTATTGAATTTTCAGAAATTTCAGTAATAATTAATCCATACTTATCAATGCAGAAAGTTAAGTGTTTGATTTTCTCCCTGATATATTACTGAAACTTTGTCAAATTTTCAGCAGAATTAGTTTCAGGTGTACTGTATACGAATCTAATATATAATATGCATATAATAAGTTTTCAGAAATTTCAGTAAAATCTAACCCATACTTGTCAATGCAGAAAGTTATATGTTTGATTTGCTCCCTTATTTATTACTGAAACTTTGTCAAATTTTCAGGAGAATTAGCTTCAGACTTGACCTGATTTTGATATCATGAAAACATGCTGGGTAGAAGATACAGCTTTAAGTATTATGCTTAATTATCCTGAAAATCAGTATTAAAATAGCATGTATTTTAATTGCTCGCTCATTTTTGTGACTTGATGAATAACACGCTACGGCTGTAACGAAACGTAGGCTTTACTTGATTAAACAGTGAATCATTTAAAAATCCGGTATTTCAATTACTACAAATTTCGCTGATCGATTGGACGAGGCTGGAATATTGAAAATGACTCGGCGTGTCGAAGTATGGTAATTAATCATACTCATAATTACTAAAGCATTAACTTTTAGTATATTGAACTTATCACGGCCGAATTAGTATAATCGCGTAATCGATTATGTTTATCTTTAATAATTAAATTAAATTGATAAATCATCCCACACAATTTTACGTTATTAATCATTAAGACCTAGTAAACTTCTTGAAATAACACACTATTTGTCGCATAATATTGATTGATAATAATAATAATAATAATTCCTACTACTCCTCCATCTATGGCGTAATTGGTTACTGTCATTATTTGACAGGGAATTCTGACCCAGTTACATTTTATTTTAGCATAGGCCCCTGAACTATTACTAGTTATGCGGGCGTTATGAGGAGAGGGGCATTATTATTATTGCCCATCTGCGCCTGCAAGCGACTTATAGATGGTATTATTCTTCAGTATCCCGCTTATTACTCGAAATTTTAATCTACTCACTCCAATAGTAATAAAAATATTAACGAAACTCAGCAGCTATAGACTTATAGATGGTAGAGGCTTATGATATGGTTTATGATTCTATTGACATGTATATCGGGTGGAAAATCAGTAAGAAAATTTTGTTGGTAGCACTCTAATGTTTTTGGAAACGAAACTTTAATCCGATAATTACGATTTCTTGACATGATTCATTAACAACGATTGTTGTTAATAATTGCAATTGCGAAGTTTTGATTAATTGTTTGAGAGAGGTAGCAAAACTCCCCCCACGTAACGGAATTACGGCGATAAGACAAAGAATTCCGAAGGCTTGCATGACTGAAATTGCTCCTACTTAATATAAAAGCGATTACTTAGATAAATAACAAACAAACATTATTATAATGAATTGTTGGCGTAGATTTTTAATAATAAAACGATTAATTTGAAAATACACCCCAAAGCAAATTTATACAAAACAGATTGAATCCATGATGAAACATGCTGAATATTAAATATAGAGTAAACACTTCCGCCCTGTTTGTGTGATATATTTAAAAATTCGGCCAATTGCGTGAACTGCCATTTTAATTAAAAATGTGCCAAATAAATGCTGACATGAATGTCCATGACTTGTGCAGGAGCGATCAGGTATGGAAGTTCGCTCACGCACTTCATACAAATTCGGCTGTTAATGTATAAAACTTGTTTCGTAAGCCCAATGTGACGTGGCTACTAAATAAGACAGTGCTGTAAATGACTTACGAATGCCTGAAATATTACGTTTCGTGACAAGATTCGTGACAAGATTCGCGACTAGAAGAAGATGTAGGAATTGGAAGAAACGGCAATTGTTATTCCGATTGATTCTGCATGCGATGGAAATCAAGGGACGAAGTGCGAGGCTCGATGGGGGAGAGATACGGTAATCTATCTCGCCTGCAAATGCATCGGCCGTGTTTGCAGAATTAGACGAGCTCTCCGGCAAACACGCACATCCGTGGCTATTGCTGAAAAGGGATAACCATCAGAGATGATTGCCAGACCCGTCGTAAAAATCCTGTCGTCAGTTAAAATGGAATCGCTGAATTAGGGCCACAAAAGGACAACTGGTGTAAATCTCAAGACGTTTTAACTTTATCGCGTTGATTTCTGCTCCTCAATATCAAAGGCGGTGAATGTGCAAATAGAGATGGAGGGTTTATTACGGCAAGCCAATGTGGTGGAATCGGCAAGGAATCGGAAGTATCGGCATGGGATTAATTACGAATGAAACTGGAGGCTTGCCATGTATAACGTTATTGTTGCATGAAAAATTACTAACATTTGTAACGATAACATCAATGTACAAATGCCACGACTCTCTTTCACTGCGTAGCATACAGATGTGGAAAATGCCAAATGAGATGTTTGATGAAGGTTTGGAAAGGAAAATCCTCAACTTTATCCCCTCACCATATTAAAATTCTGTGTCTGTGAATGAAACATAAAGGTAACGAATTGAAGTCTTGTCTACTCTGCTCCCTTACAACTAATTTTTGAGTTACTGGGGTGGGGCGCAATTTGAATTATGCACCGCGAGGGGTGGCTTGAAGATGGTCCCTGATTGATGCGGCATTTCGTTTTGGTAAACCATGTTGCCACACTTGGTTCTTACAATCCTTGGGTAATTCCTCTATCTGGCGTTTCTGAGGATTCCTAATGCGGTGCAATAAATAAGTGAAAGGCCTATAAGATGCACGATATAGCTTCGAGAAACGCAGAAATGCAAGGGGGTGGGGGTATATGTCAGCTGCCGAACGACGAATTTCGATGGAAGGGGAATCCCCATCCAAAAACACGCATAAATTAAGCGTATTAACCAGCTTATTACACTGCCAACATGTATGTATCAGCAGGTTCTAGTTTTGTTAGCTTGGTGGTAAGAAATCCTAAGGCCTGTGTGTGGCAGATTAATAAAAACGTTTTAACGCCGCGGCTTTATGGGTTTAGAAAGAGACTGATGGTAATCTGGCACGTACGCTCAGCTGGGAATCTTCTCGCACAAATGGCATAATTGAGACAGGATCTTGTAAAGCACGCCTTTTCGTCCCCGATAATTTGGTGCAAATTAAAAAATTAACCAACGCCTAACGACGCTAATTTGTCCACAACTCTGCACGCAATTAAAACATTCAAACAAACAAACCACGTCTCAATCCGCAACGAAAAATAAGCCGCAATTTACATCTAGCGGCTAGCATACAACCTACGCACTTTACTAGAATCGAAAGTTTTAACGCAAACCCATTACATAATTAACAACAGCTTCTACTTCCAAATAACTAAATTAGTTCCATTCGGAATTGATTTTCAACCCCTCACTGTTGTTCAACTATTGTGAACCGACCATTTAATCGAATAACTAATTTCCCCATTAAACGCACCTATTCGGTACATTCTAACTCATTTAAATAACGCGCTAATTAAGTAATAAAAATTACGGGGCGATATAATAAAACACTCGCCGCAGCTTATCGCATAGGTCGAATAATTAATTTCCTTATTTGACTACCTTAATTACGCTTTTTAGAGTGCATTTTCCGCTACAGAGATCATTCCTGGGTATTAACTGCACGTTTCAGTTTGAAGATGGGGCAAACTCGAATAGATACAGTATTTTAAAGCAGCGCTTTATTTCATTACCTGTGAATTATCGTATTATGCAAGTAATAAAAAAGTTTAAAAGGATGAGGTTCATTTCAGAGTTAATAAAATCTCTTTAGTAGTCTACTTGCCTTTATACCCGTTTCACTTATATCGACCAACTTCACTGAACACCAAGTAACCATCTCTTACAAACAACTGTATTTGTATATATATATATATATATTGTGATGGTATTTGTAGTATTTATTTAGATTAATTAGAATAGATTTATTGTTATTATTATATAAGTTTTAGATAGAATTATAATCTTCAGGGCACAAGCTAACAAAATTTATTGTAAATATTGTAAATGTGAATATGAACAAGTATGCACAAATATACAAAGCAATCCGCGGATGAAGGTTGTTGATTGGTTACCACGGGTGACAGGTGACTTCGTGCATAGACGCTTGGGGAATTGAATAATGGAAAGTCGAAAATAATCAACAAAGAGTTTGACGAGTGGGAGAGACGCGTGTGGATCGCGGGTGGAGATGTTGCGATTCTAATACGAATACATTACAAAATATTAACGGGGTTTCAACGATTGGACATATTGCTGGAAGAAGACAGTCAACCAAGAGAGGAGTTCAACAAGATAGGAGCCGTGACGGAGATATTCAAAAATCAGGACTTCAAGCCGCTCAACTTCGCACACAAAAGTAGCTGTTTACTTTTGTGGGAATCAACAACGGATCAGACGGGAAAGCAGGGACAAGAGGAAGACGTAATCAAGGAACCACAAGAAGATAACTGCAAGTAGAAAGTTTGCGTAAAGTGCAATTGTTGTTGATTTATTTTGTTAATGTTGGCCATAGTTTATTATTTATTTCATAATTTTGTTTTCTATTGTTTTTGATTTGTTTGTTAGTTCAGTTTATATTAGACGTTTTAATATTTTTGGTTATTTTCAATTCATTAAAGTATTGGAACAAAACTCTATTTAGTTATGATTGAACCTACTATTGAACCTGAGATAAGAGAAAGAACAAAAAGTTACAAAACAAGTAAATGCTTAAATATTCAACACTAATAAAATAGGCAGAGTAAATATACAAAACGTAACATTCGGCGCCGAAGTTGCAGGCAATACAAAACGTAACATTTTGGCAGCCAACGTGGGGCAATATACAAAAACCTAACATTTGTAGTCCTAACGTGGGCAATATAGAAAAATGTAACATTTGGCGCCCAACGTGGGGCAATACGAAAATGTTGCGTTTTTTACTAATAAATATTTTGTATTATTATTATAACTACAGTAGTTGGGAGCTGACAGCTGTAAAGCTGCATCTGCATGTACACGCAATGTAGCTATACTTCGCGCAACGACAGTTTGTTGACAAACAATAAAAATTATAAGGCTGGGATTGTTAAACCACTTTAAGTTAGGTATCGTAAAAGTCCAGGTATCCAGTCAAGGCTTTGGCTTGAATGTTGATGCACCAAAGAGTTGCCAGTGACAAAGGGCCGGCCGATACCTGGACTTTTATGATACCTAACTTGAAGCGGTTTAACAATCCCACCCTTATAATTTTTATTGCATGTCAACAAACTATCGTTGCGCCAAGTATAACTACATTGCATGTAGATGCAGATGCAGCTTTACAGCTGTCAGCTCCCAACTACTGTAGTTGTTTGTAAGAGATGGTTACTTGGTGTTCAGTGAGGTTGGTCGATATAAGTGAAATGTTCATAAAGGCAAGTAGGCTACTAAAGATACTTTATAGTAGGTATAGTAGCTTAAGTGGTTTAAAAATCCCACCCTTATAATTTTTATTGCAAGTTGTTTCGGCGCTATTCCACAGCGTCGAACCCCAAATCTGTTTTAAAGTGTATTCTCGGTATTTGGCTTTTATTGCAGCAGACACATTTGTATAAAGATTGAAAAGACGAGTTATTGGAGTGGCTATTAGCTGCCCATTATATTCACCGAGAAGTACTTGACTAAATTACGGTGCGCATAAAAATCAATAGGCACCTTAAGCTGTTTATTGAGCAAGGATTGCCACTTCGGCAAATATAATTAGCGACCGGGAAATCCAAAACATATTTATTGCACCGCATTAGGAATCCTCAGAAATTCCAGATAGAGGAATTACCCAAGGATTGTAAAAACCAAGTGTGGCAACATGGTTTACCAAAACGAAATGCCGCATCAATCTTCAAGCCACCCCTCGCGGTGCATAATTCAAATTGCGCCCCACCCCAGTAACTCAAAAATTAGTTGTAAGAGAGCAGAGTAGACAAGACTTCAATTCGTTACCTTCACCGGTATACATCGTTGTGTATTTATTATTGTTACATATTAATTATAGTCCACGTTATTTCCAAACCTACCTTTTAATTACCTTTTCATTTACATATAAGGGTGATACAACTCGCCTGGTCCTTCGATTACGTAACACAAGTCAATGTCATAAAAACAAACTATCGTTGCGCGATGTATACGTGTAAATACATTGAAATCAAGTCGAGATGTACACAAATTTAATTAATTTTATATTACGCCTTCTGCAAGCGCGATAAACTTTTAATGCAGAGTAGTTGTGGTTCTGGAAAGTAATTTCCATAAAATTCATCAGGGAGTTGAACTTCATTGAATACTTAACATATCTGTGAAATACTTTTGGAGCTGCTGCATCAATTAGTCGTTTTAATCTCGATAATGTGCAGCAATTATATAAATTGCAAGTTACTACGTGCAGTGATTTTACTTCCGTTTATTCGCGAACGTGTGCATAGTCAATTTGCGCCCTCGGTTAAATATATCCGCGGATTCATCCTTGGTTTCGATTTGATTTCGTTTCGCACTGAAACCGTGACATCCCTTCAATTCAAGCTAGCTGCCAATATTCTCCGTGTGACAGCCGGTCTGTCTTCAGGCCCAGAACGCATTGGTTTTCGCTAAGTGCAATATTGGCACATTTACTTGCCTAGTAACATAAACAATTCCGTCCCTGCAAGTTACGAGCGTGCTGGATGCTGGGCAGACGGTTCATGAACACTGCAAAATTTTATCTGCTATTACATCAGAAAACATGTGGGTCCCGTTTGGAAACTGGAATGGTCACGCGGACGTTAAATGTACTCTTGACGACGCTTAATCCTGTAAAGTGTAAAAATAAATAAGCACGTATGTGCACATCTTCGTGATATCAAATTGCGATTAGAAAATAGCTCATACGTGTATATTAGAGATGGAACATGTGCAGGTCATGTATGTTGCACTTGCTCAATATATCAATTAGAAGCTCTAAAAGTTATTAAATTAACTAAAATTAACTTTAAAACAGCTTAAAAAGAAATTACGTAAAACTTAGCCTTCAGTGAAATTGCAAAAAAAAGTTGTAACGTTATATTTTAAGCTACAGCGGTGGTAGGAAGGTTGCCTACGGTAGCACCCTGGCTCGGTAATTAATTCAATCCCCCCCTTCCTTGATATCAAGTTGCGAATGGCGAATCTTAAAAATTGTTCGGTGAGCGCACGTTTGGTGGTCGAGGATTTTGTCTGCGTCAAAATACCGGGATAGTGACCGCCATTAAGCGTACTTCTGTTGTGGCCAATTGTTTCGTTGGCCTAACAACGTCAGTCAAGGACTGGACTAATACGCGATCTACCTGATGTCACTTACCGGCCGTTTTAAAACATTGGGTAAGCCTTAGCCCTCTTCAGTTCACACGTGTTTATACCACGTTTGGTGGTCGAGGGTTTTTGCTGCGACAAAGGCGGCAAAATACTGGGATAGTGACCGCCACTAAGCGTACTTCTGTTGTGGCCAATTGTTTCGTTAGCCTAACAACGTCAGTCAAGGACTGGAGTAATACGCGATCTACTGATATCACCTAACGGCCGTTTTATAACCTTGGGTAAGTCTTAGCCCTCTTTAGTTCACACGTGTTCATATGTATACTTTAGCCTTATCAATTATTTGACATACTTTTTGATGACATTCCTCGCCACTTGAAGGTGACCAAAATAAAAATAAAATAAAAAAACTGCTAAATGCGAGTCACGAAAAAGGTAACAAACCTACAAATTGCTAAATTGAGTATACATAATTAAGTGGTATGTAATACTTTCCTAAATAATATTGGATAAACTATTTTCTTTATACTTATTTTATTAATAACCATTACTATTTTTATTATCATTTTTAATAATCATTTTTATTTTAATCTTTAAATTTACCAGCGAAATGTGAAATATTGTTTATATGACTATACAGTGTAAATTTTATACTTTATATACTATTATATTGTCAGTCAACAGAGTACGTAAGCTATACAACTGCACATTATTTAAATTGAAATCGGCTAGTGAATAGAGCTTACTCTTCAATGGGTGAGCACTTGAAAAGCTGCTCAGAATAAATATTACTTGTATCCGGTCTATCTTTCTGTTCACTCGCATTATACGATGACATATGCATTGTGTGTATTTTATCGTATTTTATTGTGTAATGTAAAAACCTTAGACTTTTTTTTATTACTTTTGCACTCCACTAATGCATTTTTTTTGTTATGTAAATATAAATCAAATGTTTAAGTAGAATCTATATATTACAATGTTCCTTTTGTCATCGTAGATTATTAATCATGCAACAAATTAGTTCTACGTATGTAATTGAATCGTGCCATGGTTATAATGATATAGTTATTACATAACTTCCTAACTAAAACAGCAGTCGCTCTCTAATATTATTCGTCCCGACATAACTGCCTAACAATAACAATAATGCATACCCTCCAGGTCTAAAATGTTGACACAAATAATACTTGATAGTCCCCCCACACACGGCTATAGGTGCCTTGCAATTATTTACATTGTATTATTAATTAGGTTTACAGTGTGTGGTATTGACTTTCCCCTTGGTTGAGGCATTAATTTTACGGGCTTATTATGCTGACGTGAAATTAATTATTAATAATTTTATAAAGCGAATTAATTTCCGCAATAAAATCCGTGCTAAGCGAAACTTCCTTTATTTCCCGAATGGAAGACCAAAAGCTCCTTACAGTAACTGCATTAATCCTTTTAATTTCAGTATTAATAAAGATCCCAATGAAGTAGTGGGCGATTTCGCGCAAATATTCTATGGCTTCCTTTTATTCTGATGCCATCATCTGCCATTAATGCTGGTCTGTTGGAGACGGCGCTTAAGATTTGATTCCGCTGAACTTTTCAGTTCTGCAGCTGGCTGTGCTGCAGACGTACTAATTTGCCATTGGCCCAAACTTTTATACATTATGACGGTTGTCACGAGGAAAATGTATAAGCGCATTGACGAGAGTAGCGAACATCTTGCATTTCCTTCTCCGACTGAACGAAGTTTACTAGCTGTGAAAGTTTTTATTATACATATAGGCCATAACCAGCTTTTCATGTCTTCAAATAATAATAAAACTATCACAGAAATTATTTATAAATAACTTGTGTGTACAAAAAAAAATTACAATCAATATATAATAATATCATATATCTATCAATTCTACATTGAAATTTCAGTAATAGTGAATCTACACTTTTCAATGCAGGAAGTTATATGTTTGATTTTCTCCCTTATTTAATACTGAAACTTTGTCAAGTTTTTAGGAGAATTAGCTTCTGGGATACTGTACACGAATCTAATATCAAATTTGCAAATAATAAGTTTTTAGAAATTTCAGTAATAGCTAACCCATACTTGTCAATGTAGAAAGTTATATGTTTCATTTTCGCCCTTATTTATTACTGAAACTTTCTCAAATTTTCAGGAGAATAAGTTTCAGGTGTGTTATACACGAATCTAATATCAAATTTGCAAATAATACATTTTCAGAAATTTCAGTAATAGCTAACCCATACTTATTAATGCAGAAAGTTATATATTTGATTTTCTCCTTTATTTAGTACTGAAACTTTGTCAAAATTTCAGGAGAATTATTTTCAGGTGTACTATACACGAATCTAATATCAAATTTGCAAATAATAAGTTTTTAGAAATTTCAGTAATACCTAACCCATACTTGTCAATGCAGAAAGATAAGTGTTTGATTTTCGCCCTTATTTAATACTGAAACTTTGTCAAATTTTCAGGAGAATTAGTCTTAGGTGTACTGTACATTAATCTAATATCAAATTAGCGTGTACTAAATTTTCAGAAATTTCAGTAATAGTTAATCTATACTTGTCAATGCAGAAAGTTAAGAGTTTGATTTCTCCTTTATTTATTACTGAAACTTTGTCAAATTTTCAGGAGAATTAGTTTCAGGTGTACTTTACAAGAAACTAATATCAAATTTGCATGTATTTAAATTTCAGAAATTTCAGTAATAGCTAACGCATACTTGTCATTGCAGAAAGTTATATGTTTGATTTTCTCCCTTATTTATTACTGAAACTTTATCAAATTTTCAGGAGAATTAGTTTCTGGTGTACTGTACACGAATCTAGTATAAAATTTGCAAATAATAATTTTTCAGAAATTTCAGTAATAGGTAACCCATACTTAACAATGCAGAAAGTTATATGTTTGATTTTCTCCCCTATATAATACTGAAACTTTATCAAATTTTCAGGAGAATTAGGTTCAGGTGTACTTTACATGAATCTGATATCAAATTTGCATATGTTAAATTTTCAGAAATTTCAGTAATAGTTAATCTATACTTATCAATGCAGAAAGTTATATGTTTGATTTTCTCCCTCATTTATTTTTGAAACTTTGTCAAATTTTCAGCAGAATTAGTTTCAGGTGTACTATACACGAATCTAATATCAAATTTGCAAATAATAAATTTTCAGAAATTTAAGTTATAGCTAACCCATAATTGTCAATGCAGAAAGTTATATGTTTGATTTTTTCCCTTATTTAGTGTTG
The DNA here is from genome assembly GCA_951805005.1 of Othius punctulatus. NCBI lineage: Eukaryota > Metazoa > Arthropoda > Insecta > Coleoptera > Staphylinidae > Othius > Othius punctulatus. Next base: position 37,311,754 of record OX638147.1, on the reverse strand, counting down.
AAACTTTGTCAAGTTTTCAGGAGAATTAGTTTCAGGTGTACTGTACACGAATCTGATATCAAATTTGCAAATAATAAGTTTTCAGAAATTTCAGTAATAGCTAACCCATACTTGTCAATGCAGAAAGTTAAGTGTTTGATTTTCTCCCTTATTTAAAACTGAAACATTGTCAAATTTTCAGGAGAATTAGTTTCAGGTGTACTGTACACGAATTTGATATCAAATTTGCAAATAACAAATTTTCAGAGATTTCAGTAATAGCTTACCAATACTTGTCAATGCAGAAAGTTAAGTGTTTGATTTTCTCCCTTATTTATTCCTGAAACTTTGTCAAATTTTCAGCAGAATTAGTTTCAGGTATATTGTACACAAGTCTAATATTATATTTGCAAATAATAAATTTTTAGAAATTTCAGTAATAACTAACCCATACTTATCAATGCAGAGAGTTATATGTTTGATTTTCTTCCTTATTTATTACTGAAACTTTGTCAAATTTTCAGCAGAATTAGTTTCAGGTGTACTGTACGTAAATCTAGTATCAAATTTGCATACGTTAAATTTTTAGAAATTTCAGTAATAGATAACCCATACTTGTCAATGTAGAAAGTTAAGTGTTTGATTTTCGCCCTTATTTAATACTGAAACTTTGTCAAATTTTCAGCAGAATTGGTTTCAGGTGTACTATATACTAATCTAATATCAAATTTGCAAATAATAAATTTTCAGAAATTTCAGTAACAGCTAACCCATATTTGTCAATGCAGAAAGTTATATGTTTGATTTTCTCCCTTATTTATTACTGAAACTTTGTCAAATTTTCAGGAAAATTAGTTTTAGGTGTACTGTACTTGAATCTGATATCAAATTTGCATATAATAAGTTTTCAGAAATTTCAGTAATAGCTAATCCATACTTATCAGTGCAGGAAGTTATATGTTTGATTTGCTCGCTTATTTAGTACTGAAACTTTGACAAATTTTCAGGAGAATTAGTTTTAGGTGTACTGTATACGAATCTAATATCAAATTTGCAAATAATAACTTTTCAGGAATTTCAGTAATAGCTAACCCATACTTGTCAATGTAGAAAGTTAAGTATTTAATTTTCTGCCTTATTTAATACTGAAACTTTGTCAAATTTTCAGCAAAATTAGTTTCATTTGTACTGTCCGTAAATCTAATATCAAATTTGCATACGTTAAATTTTCAAAAATTTCAGTAATAGCTAACCCATACTTGTCAATGCAGAAAGTTAAGTGTTTGATTTTCTCCCTTATTTACTACTGAAACTTTGTCAAATTTTCAGGAGAATTAGTTTCAGGTGTACTGTACACGAATCTAATATCATATTTTCATATATTAATTTTTCAGAAATTTCAGTAATAGCTAACCCATACTTGTCAATGCAGAAAGTTATATGTTTGATTTTCTCCCTTATTTAATACTGAAACTTTCTCAAATTTTCAGGAGAATTAGTTTCAGGTGTACTGTATAAGAATCTAATATCAAATTTGCAAATAATAAATTTTCAGGAATTTCAGTAATAGCTAACCCATACTTGTCAATGCAGAAAATTAAATGTTTGATTTTCGCCCTTATTTACGTAGTAAACGTCGAAACCATCCTGAGTTTTCCTGATTTGATCTTCTAGGTCAGCTATCTGCACGTCTGTTTTTTTGCCTTTATAGGCACAATCCGCTTCGGCGTTATTTCTTTTCAAAAATTATATATTCTGGCGTGGTGTTCGTAAGCTCTAATGCACTTTTGATGTAGTGGATATGTAGATACCCAACTTGTTTTTATTCATTCCATTACGATACTTCCGCCCCACATGTAGGGATGCTGGAGCACGCTGCGCTTTTACTTCAGGTGCCTTTCATAGCCCGTTCCTTATGTTATCATACAATCTTTTTTCTGGAGCTGCAAGGAGCGGTGTCATATACATTGTTACTACGTGCAATTTCCTAAGCCCGAACCGCATTATATTTCTTATTATCTTTTCATTTATAAGATATTGCTCATTACATTTTTATTAAATAATAATTACTGTACCGTAGAACGTTCGGAACATTAAAAAATAATATAGGTGCCTCTGCATCCGCCACAGTTTTTTTAAACACACGTATATTGGGTGGTATAGCCTTCGGAAATTTCCAGGTGTATCAAGTATTTGTACTTATTTCTGCAATAACTACAAGATTTTTTTTTGTGGAGGCAAGTTATATAACGCTGCTAGTACTGTATATTACATATATCGAGTGTAACCTAACCTCTGCCGGATCCAGGAAACATGAGAGCGGCCGACCGGCCATAACAGTCCATAAACCCGATAAATCGCTTATATTCAGAGTCTTGAATGATAACCTGGCATAATTTTTATACGCTACTGAATGAACAATTATTAATATTTAATTGGAAATACTGGTTCCTATAAATAGGTATGTGTATAAAGCCGATATGAGATACTTTTAGCCCTCGATTGTGCGAAATAGGCAAATAAATTCGATTACAACATTGAATCAGTGAATGAGGGAATCGGGAAGAATAAACGAGGCTATTTAAACCCAAATGTAGAATCTTAAGTGAATTCGAAAGCAATAACGCTAGAACTAATAACATTGATAGGGGAATGTGAGACTATATTTATTATTCAATGTAAAGTATATTTTGTGTTTGTATGGTCATAAATATTTATATAACAAAATACAATTAGAGAAAGTGCAACATAAAGTTGGTATTGATATTCATTTATACAAGTTACCCTACATAAATTGATGCGCTGATATATTTCACCGCAGACTAAGTAAGTGAACGTAATTAGGTTGTAGGTATAACACTTAATACTTGAGTTATTAAGTCCGTAACTACTAACCCACACAGATGAACCGAAGTTGCAGGGAGCTGCCCTAGCCTGTCATATATAATAGTCTGGAAGATTGGCACGTATCATTCAGTAGTAAGCGACGAGGGGGTGGAAAAGAGGGGGATTACGACCACTCACTCGTGAAAGCGAAAACGCCTTCCTGTTGCGTTTTTTCCCGTGTCTGGCAGGTTTAAAATTGTCGCAATTACGGAGCTTCCAAGGCTTGTAATTTGCGATTACGTGACGGACGGTGAAATTATCTATTTTGTGCGAATTGATGTGTGCACAATGTAGGATAATTAATTGCGTGCTATTTTCGGGGGAAAATGGGACGTTTACTATAAATCGAATCGCTTGATGTGCCCAAGGGGTGCGTTTACGGGGTGACAATTGCTTTAAACGTAATATATACATACACTATAGCATAATCATTGAATAAAATCATGAGATGGCAAAAAAACCATCTGATGCCTTGAAGTTTACCATGAGATGGCAAAACACCCCCATCGTGGGGGTGTATTACAATATATGTTTCCATAAAAATATATTTAATTAAAAACAAGCAATTACGTAGCAACAGTATTAATACGTTAGATGGCAGACAATGTGGAACAAATATGCTTAATATAAAGCATGGCTGGCCATTTACGATACTTTTACGATTGTGTTTGTCTTGAGATATTTTGGAACATTTAATCTGTTGATTTTAGTACCGACATGAAAAACTTTTACGTATCGTTAAGGCTGCAGCTATTACTACCAAAATTGCTGAGGTCCGAAATAAACAACTACTTGCTTATTGTATTGTTTACATGCCGTAAAAATAAGGGAACAATTGATTACAAATAAGCCTCTTCACTGAATTAGAATTGAATAATATATAATATAACATACATAGAACCGCCATGTTCCGAAGAGGTACTCATTATATCGTAATAAAGATCTACAATAAACTATCAGTAGTGGGGCTATAGGAGTTCGGCGGCATTTTCCCCATAAGAAATACATGGGCCGATTTTTCGCTACTTACTTCCGGTCGAGCGAGCCGTTGCGTGTATGTTGGGCTGCGTAACATCTGCGCGGTACCCTCAGCCCCTCACGATTTCCTCTTGTGCCCCTCCGCCCCTCAGCCCCTCCACCACTCAGCCCCTCACGATATCCTCTATTAAACACCTCATTTTGCAAACAGTAAACAAGCGTGTTGAGGGGCGGAGGGGCTACCCTCTTGTGCCCCTCCGCCCCTCTCGATATACTGTTTTAAACAGCTTGAAATAGCAAGGTGGTGTTGATGATGCAAAATGAGCTGTTTAAAAGGGGATATCGTGAGTGGCTGGGGGTTGAGGGGCGGAGGGGCTACCCTCTTGTGCCCCTCCGCCCATCAGCCCCTCAGGATATACTGTTTTAAACAGCTTGAAATAGCAAGGTGGTGTTGATGATGCAAAATGAGCTGTTTAAAAGAGGACATCGTGAGTGGCTGGGGGGTTGAGGGGCGGAGGGGCTACCTTCTTGTGCCCCTCCGCCCCTCAGCCCCTCACGATATACTGTTTTAAACAGCTTGAAATAGCAAGGTGGTGTTGATGATGCAAAATGAGCTGTTTAAAAGAGGATATCGTGAGTGGATGGGGGGTTGAGGGGCGGAGGGGCTGCCCTCTTGTGCCCCTCCGCCCCTCCGCCCCTCACGATATACTGTTTTAAATAGCTTGAAATAGCAAGGTGGTGTTGATGATGCAAAATGAGCTGTTTAAAAGTGGATATCGCGAGGGGCCGAGGGGTGGAGGGGCGTAGGGGCACAAGAGGATATCGTGAGGGGCTGAGGGTACCGCGCAGATACTAGGCAGCCCAACATACACGCAACGGCTTGCTTGACCGGAAGTAAGTAGCGAAAAATCGGCCCATGTATTTCTTATGGGGAAACTGCCGCAGAACTGTCATAGTTCCACTACTGGTTAGTTTAGTATTAGTTACAAAATAATGGTTTACATACAATTAAACTATTTATAAAAAAAATTATTCGTAAATGTAACAGTATATTCAGACATGTGAACAAACCTCTATTTCAATAAATAAAAATTGTATGGTTTCATCTCCTTTGAATATAATTGATTTTGGGTACAATTATCAGGAAACTTTGACACGTCAAAAACTGTGTTTCGTTAGATACTGTATCATATTAACTTTAGGTAAATATAAGAATATGTATAAGATAAACATAGTTATTTTGCGATCATTTTAATCAAATTTCCAGTTTTTCGAAGCTTAAATATGGTCACACATATTATCTGGGCACACAAGACGCCAAATGTTTTCTATTCTATAATAAGCGTAGTAATTTTTTTATCGATTTAAAAAAAAAACAAAAATATAAAATGTGCAAAACAACGATATTTGCCAGTTTTTCTATTTTCGGTATTGTCTAATGATACTAGAAAAACCTCAAAATGGTCTACAAATACTACGTACTTTATACAAGAGAGTAGTTATACTATGGGGATTCTAACTCACCCCCCGCGAAGATTTCGAATAATTTAATCCGCGGTTTGATTCGCGGATCGTCAATTAACAAGTACCTGTAATTGCAGTAATGCACCTGCAATTATTCCATTTTTATCTTGCAATTGTGATTAAATTACTCGCAATTTCCACAATCAACCCATTGTTACTGCCCGCGGTAATTGATTAATCCGCGAATCAAACCGCGGATTAAATTAATCGAAATCTTCGCGGGGGGCGAGTTAGAATCCCCATAGTATAACTACTCAAGAGCGTTTTTTAGATACCCACAAAAAAATTGAAAAAAACTGCATTTACTAATCATTATGCACGATTTTTTTATATGTGATTCTGCGATAATGTTAATCCAATTTCCAGTAAACTTTTCAAAGCTGGAATATTGTCAAATATATTGTTTGATACCAATTAATTTCTATTCTACAAGAAGCGCAGTAATTTTTTATCTATTTTTAACGAATTTGTTTTTTCTCACAAGTTTGAGCCAATAGCTCAATAGCTCTATCCTCATTATTATCAGGAATCATTTTTTCTCACAAGTCTGAGCCTATCCTCTATCCTCATCATTATCAGGAATCATTTTTAGTTAAAATATGTATTGTTGCGAGATTCCTAGATTACACTATCTATCTACATTATCTGTAACCGGACAAATAGTTCTAATTTCACAATGAGCTTGTATCTGATAGGACTATGTAAAATTGATTAGATAGGTATACCTTGCATAGATAACACACACGTGATTGCTCATCCTATTACTGCACAGTGACAATTCGATTTGCATGCTAACTTGAGTTAACGTTAAGGGATGTGCACATCATCTCGTATGATTTCATATGCATTAATCGATTTGCATTAGCGCGAACAGCAGATTACATCCTGCGAATGTAAAATTTCTAATATATTCCCGTAAGTGCCAGCAAGTCGGTCCTAACTAGCGCACAATGAAGACTTGAGGGCATATTGCAAGTTTGAAAGGGGTTTCAGAGTAGATAAAAATCAATTATTCCCCAACGGTAATTTTTCAGTCCTCCGTTACACGTAAGAACTTATTACTGCATTACGGCTTGATTAACCATAGACGAATAAATTATGCTTACAAATTCGTTTCGTTGAAAGCTTTTGGCGAGAATACTGCTGAATTTATGCACAGGAAATTTGGTTCGAATTTGCAATGTTTACTGGCTATGAATGAGTTATTGCCTTACTAAAAAAGGCACGACATTATATTTATGATGGTTTTTTTTTTATAAAATGTGATACATCATAACAGCATTAAAAAAATGAAGTAATAAAATTTATTTAATAAATAGAATTTAGCGATTAAATATAATGGGTATAAACTGCTCATAAATTTAGTTTGGCAATTAATTCAAATTTATTATCACGTTCACAGACGATTAATTAATTAAACTAAAAATCAATGTTACACATACACATACATACAGTGAGTCCACCGGTGAGCTTCACCAGCTGTATGGAAAACAAAATATTTGGAGATTTTAGAATATATGTTGCTTCATAAATCACATATATGTAATGTAATATAATATAATATGTAATAGTAGTATAGCTAAGAGAGTTCTGGGCCAAATTCCCATAAGGATTTACACAGGGGTCTAAATTCGTTTTACTTCCGGTCGGTCTAAGTCCCTTATCAGCAATGTGTATGTTGGGTTGCCTGCATGGTATGAAGAGGCTGATATAAACAGGCTGATATAAAGAGGCTGATATAAACAGGCTGATATAAACAGGCTGATATAAACAGGCTGATATAAACAGGCTGATATAAACAGGCTGATATAAAGAGGCTGATATAAACAGGCTGATATAAACAGGCTATAAAGAAGCTGATATAAACAGGCTGATATAAACAGCCTGTTTATATCATGCAGGCAACCCAAGATACACATTGCTGATAAGGGACTTAGCCCGACTGGAAGTAAAACGAATTTAGACCCCTGTGTAAATCCTTATGGGAATTTGGCCCAGAACTCTCTTAGCTATACTACTTGTAATGTAATGTATAATGTGATGTAATGTTAGACAAGGTGGAAAAATTCCGATTCAAGCCGAAAGCCCAATATATATTTGTGTGTGTGTGTTGTTTCAAACCTTTGTATCTAAATTATTGCCCAAATTATTGATATACACTTATAGATATTGAAAATCGAAAATATTGCGGTTGAAGATGACACTGTAATAAAACAGGATAATTCTGAAGAATGAGTACTTTAGTTTAGGTTAGGTTAATAATTCTGAAGAATGAGTAGTTTAGGTTTTGTTAGGTTAGGTTAATAAATCTGAAGAATGAGTACTTTAGGTGAGTATAAGGGATTGTATGGCAATTACAGAAAAAACGTGCTTCAATTATGTTTAATTGTAAGCTTCCTGAAGTCCATTACAGATTTACAGATTGTTTTACATGGATAATACAGTATTCCAATATAACCTCGAAAAGCACTTAATAAATACCAGCTACTGGGTATAATAAATTGGATGCAGAACGGGAAAATATAATCATATATGGAAATCGCAAAGAATGCATTATTTATAAAAATCACAGTGCATCAACATAACTTTGCACTTTTGGATTAGCAGCAGCGCTAAAACAGGCGTCGGCCTTTGCGAGGAATTGCCTTCGATTGCACAAATCGGATTGATCGTATTAATAAAAAATCGGACATTTAATACCCAATCGGTTTATAGAAGCGACGAGCGTAGTTGATTTGATTCTAGTTGATTTCCACAGGAAGATTGCTTGAAGTTGGTTTAAACTCGGAAATTTCCTGAGTGTGCCTGGGCTAGATGGAATGCTTATACGTGCGAAATCTAGATGGAATCAGATTTTGGCAGTTCTTTGATTCCGCAATATCCTGATTCTCGCATAGATTATTAACTTTAGGCAAAATTCGTTTCAAATTGAAAATGTACGCAGCATTTCATATTACTGAAATAAGTAGTAATACTACTAATAAATAACAGTAGTAGTAACAATATTTTATTGGCTATCGACCTGCGGTCTTTCCGCCTATACATTCTAATTATTTGTAAAACAATGTAATTATAATATAAAGTAATGAAAGTTTCGTTGGAAAAAAAAAAAAAGCGTAATATTGTATAAGCGTAATAAATAACAATAATCTATTATTGAATATATATATATATATAAGAGTATATATGTATATATATATATAATGTATGAGTAAATACTTGGTGTAAATTATCTGTGAGTGTTCTAAAAGTAATCCGCAATTAGTAAAAAATTAATGCTATCCATCGGTTTTTAGCTGAGAGTAAAAGAATCTCCTGTTAAATAAACGAAGTTTATAAAATTAAAATTAACCAGCGCAAATGAGACGCAGATAATTATCAGCTGCGCTATAATTATAACTATGCAACGTCATATAACTCGAGACCTAATTTTAACTTAACACGGAATAGCAGCGGGTCTCAGAAATAGTAGTTTTTCTAGGCCAAACTTTAATAATCAGAATGCACCAAATACTTCCCAAGGCCACGACACCACGACTCATTCGAGAGAAGAAATACTTCAATAATCAATTTTCATAATTTCACGGTAATTCACGGTATAATCCTACCTCTTAAACATTAGTCTTTTCGATGTAGATCGAAACAATTTAGAGTTTTTCTCTTTAAAAAAAAAAAATAGTGAAACCATTTTCCAAAGATTGGGATTAAAATGAGTGGTATTTTCAAAATTATTATCGATTTTTGAGAACGCCACGACTAATATTTAAGAATGTAATGGAATTGATAGATGGATTAATGGATGCATTTTCCAAAGATTGGGATTAAAATGAGTAGTATTTTTAAAACCATTATCGATTTTAGAGAACACCACGACTAATATTTAGGAATATAACGAATTGATTGAACTGTACCTGCCTAGTCCTTCGGAATCAATGCATCAATGCGGAATAACAAACCAAGTTTGTTATTCATACTAATTTAAAGATGTTTCACCAAGTATTAACCACCGATTCATACAATCTAAATAAATGTAAATTCAAACATTGCATTAGCAACATTTGTATTGGGTGTCTGAAAAAACCCGTACGCAAATTGTGTTGGTAGCACTCCAAAGTTTCTAATTACAGTTGTCAACACTGACGTTTTGGCAGTTTGGCTGTCAATGTGACAGCTTCCAGCGGCGTGCCGATAGCATTAATACAAATGATCCCAACATTTTTACACTAGAACCAGAAGATGCGTACATCCGAATGGCCCATTTTAGGAGTGCAACTCAAAACCCAAACTGATCTTGGAGTTATTCTCTTCAATCCTGTTTATATTTGATTCATAATATTTGTTGGTTAGGTTATTCGACCCTGCTAAACTTATTCAGCATGCTAATGAACAGTACCAACTGAAGAAATAAAATGCAAGATACCAACATAATTGGCGTGTGGTCTTTAGACACCAACATCTTTTTTGAATATAATGTCAAAATATCGTAAAAATTATCCCAAAATTTTTACGCTAGAACCAGAATATGTGTACATCCGAATGCCTCATTTTAGGAGTGCAACTCAAAACCCAAACTGATCTTGGAGTTATTCTCTTCAATCCTGTTTATATTTGATTCATAATATTTGTTGGTTAGGTTATTCGACCCTGCTAAAATTATCCAGCATGCTAATGAACAGTACCAACTGAAGAAATAAAATGCAAGATACCAACATAATTGGCGTGTGGTCTTTAGACATCGACATCTTTTTTTGAATATAATGTCAAAATATCTTATTTAAATATACTGTTAAAATATCTTATTCGGAGAGGTACGAAACATTTTCAGGAGCCAGAATCGATCTCACGAGTGTTAATTGTGAGGTATGATTTGCTGCGTCACGCGCACTTAAATATTTAAACATCTGTGTCATTAATAACATAGTTATTACTACTGTAGGAATTGGATCCAATGAAATCCATAACATTTAATTATGCTTTTACAATTTTCCAGATAGTTGGAGCGCAAATTTAACAGAAAAGACTCGCAGTATTTGGAACTAGCAACAGGTGCTGATGAGTTCGCTAATAAGGACTGACACATTTGATTAATAAACTGAACTCAATATGCTTTCCAACTATAACAGTTTGATTTGCACTCCTAATTGACTATCGTTTTGAAAATTGATTTTTTCCCTTAGTGCTCATCGGCAGTAATTATAAGCACGCCACGTGTGACAGGAATTTTGCCCGATGCATGAAATGAAATTATGATGATCATTTACTTTATTACCTGTTTTTATAACTCCATCTATGAAATCCGTGTTATGTACTGGGTTTAAATCCTAAGTTTTAAAACTTTAATTATGAATTCGAGTCGTGTACAGGGCAACATTAATTACATTAAGGTTAGGTTAGGTTAGGTTAGATAATTATATACCTCTTTGTGTATAAGTGTTTATATGTGTATAAAATATGTGGTATATGTGATTTGTGAGGATGTTTTTGCAGTAAATTAAAATGAGTCGTGTGATTTATATTATTTCGGATGAAAGATAACGCGATGACTTGATATCAAACAAAAGGAAAGAACAAGTTGTTGAATGTTATATAAAATGCAAATTCTTCACGTATCAGGTTTGTTTCAAATTACACATGTCAAGCCGAGAGTTAGGGAAAGAATATTTTACATTTTTCTTATTGAAGTCATAAAGGTGTGCTAAACGTCCAGAGCCAGTGAAATGTCTGTTCTAATGGAGCATACGTTTCCTTTAGGAAAAAGCTGAGGCGCCGACGTGTTCCCGCCCTGGAAATTACCGCAATCCATTTCCCCACTTACACTTTCTACAATTTTTTGCAGGTTTAAAAATGTACATTTGCATAATGTCAATCTCTATATCTCACAGCAATCCGGGGGAGTGTATGGAAAGTCTTCTTCGCAGCGAGCTGCTTTCTCTTTTTAACGCAATCTGTTAAGTTTAAACGCTGAAACTTTAAATAAATAATTTGGTTTTAACACAGGGTTTGTATGCGCAAATTGCAGCTTTTTTAATTGTTGCAGAGCTGTGCCGGGGATATTTATCGGTGAAACAATTAAAAAAAGCAATTAAGCTTAGGAACAAATTATGGTAGGACTTCCGGCGGTGGTGAAAAATTACGTTGCGAATGGTCACTATGTTTGACATGAAAATAACGCCAAGTATCCTGCATTGCTTTTCGCGCGAATTTATTTATCTCCGGTCATTTTTCAGCTGTGTGCTGGCGAATTCGTTTGAAGGCTGCGCATAAAAATTCACGGGACATATTTCGGCAGGTTTTTCAGTTGTGTCCGGCGTTTACACGTGCTGTAATTTATCTCTTGGGCACAGCGAGCAGACATTAGATATCCATCTGGTTCAAATGCAAGCCCGTCTTTCATTTATCTTGATGCGTCTAGCATTATGGGACCCCTATGAATTACTGCGAGACAATATAATAACCGGACTGGAAGGTGCTGGTTATGCCCATTCAAAAATCCATTACACTGGAGCTAATCCATCTGGCAGGGGAAATGTACAAGGCCAGGGCAAGGACAATAAAGATTATGCCCCATCTGTTGCGAAAACTCGCTGGATGTAATTAAGTGCCTCAGATTAATTCGACATGTTACAATCTGTCTGTTACTGCCTCACGATGGAGCAATTCTTGGGATAGAGGCGCACTTCCGCACCTCAAACAAATTTAATGCGGATTAAGTTGCGTGAATTGCCGGGTTTATTAATTTCTAGTGCTGGCTGTGCACTCCGCAACGTTCTCTATTTCAGCATGTACGTAAAGATGTCTTTACAGGCAAGATACATTCGATATTAGTGGCAGGACAGTTCTGCGGCAATTTCCCATAAGTATTTACGTAGCACTACTCTTTTCCGGTCGTGCGACAGGTGTGAGACATCTGCGAGATATATGTGAGACACCTGTGAGTCATTTTTGCATTGAATATATACACGGGTGTGAGACATGTGTGACACCTTGCGAGACACCTTGGAGGTACCTGTGTGGCACATGTACACTTGTGACACAACTGCGACATATATGTGAGACACCTGTGAGTCATTTTTGCATTGAATATATACACGGGTGTGAGACATGTGTGACACCTTGCGCGACACCTTGGAGGTACCTGTGGGGCACATGTACACTTGTGACACAACTGGGACATATATGTGAGACACCTGTGAGTCATCTTTGCATTGAATATATACAGGGGTGTGACATACATGTCTCACAGGTGTCTTACATATATCTCACAGATGTCTCACAGATGTCTCACAAGGGTCTCACAGGTGCCTCACAAGTGTCTCACACATGTCTTACACCCCTGTATAAATTCAATGCAAAACTGCCTCACAGGTGTCTCACACCTGTCTCACAGTTGTCTCACATGTACTTCATACCCGTCCCACAGATGTATCACACCTGTGGCACGACCGGAAAAAAGTATATAAATCCTTATGGGAACATGCAACAGAAGCAACATAGCCTATCTACTTTCTAAGTAAAATGGGTGTGAGACTTGTGTGAGGCACATGTGAGGTACCTGTGAGACACCTGTGAGTCATCTTGGCATTGAATATATACAGGGGTGTGACATACATGTCTCACAGGTGTCTCACAGATGTCTCACAAGTGTCTCACAGGTGCCTCACAGGTGTCTCACACATGTCTTACACCCCTGTATAAATTCAATGCAAAACTGCCTCACAGGAGTCTCACACCTGTCTCACAGATGTCTCACATGTACTTCATATCCATCCCACAGATGTATCACACCTGTGGCACGACCGGAAAGAAGTAAATTTAGACCCCTATGTAAATCCTCATGGGAACATGCGGCAGAAGCAACATAGCTTATCTACTTTCTAAGTAAAATGGGTGTGATACTTGTGTGAGACACATGTGAGGTACCTGTGAGGCACCTGTGAGCCATTTTTGCAATGAATATATACAGGGGTGTGAGACATGTGGGCGACACCTGCGAGGCACGTGTAAGACACATGTGCACTTTTGAGACATCTGTGAGACATATGTCAGACACCTGTGAGCCATTTTTGCATTTAATATATACAGGGGTGTCATATATGTCATATGTGAGGTACCTGTGCGACACATGTGCACTTGTGAGACATTTGTGAGCCATTTTTGCAATGAATATATACAGGGGTGTGAGACATGTGGGCGACACCTGCGGGGCACGTGTAAGACACATGTGCACTTTTGAGACATCTGTGAGACATATGTCAGACACCTGTGAGCCATTTTTGCATTTAATATATACAGGGGTGTCATATATGTCATATGTGAGGTACCTGTGCGACACATGTGGACTTGTGAGACATCTGTGAGACACCTGTGAGCCATTTTTGCATTGAATATATACAGGGGTGTGAGACATGTGTGGGACACCTGCGAGGCATGTGTGAGACATCTGTGAGACATATGTGAGACAACTGTAAGACATGTGTGTCACACCCTTATATATATTCAATGCAAAACTGCCTCACAGGTGTCTCACACCTGTGAGTCATTTTCGCAGTGAATATATACAGAAGTGTGACACATGTGTGAGACACCTATGAGGCACCTGTGAAACAGCTGTGAGACATCTGTAAGACAGTTGTAAGACACCTGTCGCACGACCAGCAAAAAAATTAGGCCCCTACATAAAGCCTCATGGGAAATAACCGAACTACTTTCGTCGTGGCTATTTTTTTTTTAAATAATAAAATTAATAAATTTTTAAATTCGACTCTTGGCATTACTATTGCTTTATTGTTTTACAAGGCAGTGATTCGAACGCACCGATTGAACGCAAAATTAAGAAATATTACAAAATTACGTTGCTTATATGCAAAATATGTGAAAGGTACTCTTTCAGTATATTATAATAATAATAATAATAATGATAATAATAATTCCTACTACTCCTCCACCTATGGCGTAATTGGTTACTGTCATTATTTGACAGACAACTCTGACCCAATTACATTTTATTTTAGCATAGGCCCCTGAACTATTACTAGTTATGTGGGCGTTAAGAGGAGAGGGGCATTATTATTATTGCCCATCTACGCCTGCAAGCGACTTATAGATGGTATTATTCTTCAGTATCCCGTTTATTACTCGAAATTTTAATCTACTCGCTCCAATAGTAATAAAAATATTAACGAAACTCAGCAGCTAACGAAATGGTATACTATTTATTATACAGGGTGTTAATATTCAGTTGTAATACCCGAAAATGGCAGTTAGAACTCATTGAAACAGACAACTTTTCTTAGTTCAAATTCTTGAATTGGAGCCCAAGTTGATAAAATAGAAAATAGTTGAAGTTAATAATAATAATAATAATAATAATCCGTACTATTCCTCCACCTATGGCGTAATTGGTTACTGTCATTATTTGACAGGGAATTCTGACCCAATTACATTTTATTTTACCATAGGCCCCTGAACTATTACTAGTTATGCGGGCGTTAAGAGGAGAGGGGCATTATTATTATTGCCCATCTACGCCTGCAAGCGACTTATAGATGGTATTATTCTTCAGTATCGCGCTTATTATTCGAAATTTTAATGTACTCACTCCAATATTAGTATAAATATTAACGACACTGAGAAGCTAACCAATCGGTATGATATTTATTATATATTCATGACGTACAAATGCTTCGCTATTAGAGTCCCTGGTCATAATCCATATGAGAGCATGGCATGATATCGTGAAAGGCTCATCGTTAACCGAGCAGTAAATTGAGGTAAATCGACTGGCATGCGTTGTCATCATATTAATTGGAGGCGACTTTTCACCTGTATAACCTCTAATGATCCATAAGACACGCAGCCACAAAAAACCAGATGGAGAGAAAATTATTTTCACGAATCAAATATTAGTCAATTATCTGATATTTCTAAATAGGAGCAAATCATTTGATGCGTTAAACGGAAAGACGGCGGATATTCCATACAGAATAGGTTTATAGACTTTATCACGACAAGCCAACAGGTGAGGGATTGGGCGCAGAAATTTTGCATAAACTTTCCGAACAAGAACTTTAAAAATGTTTACGGTTAAAGTTACGGTAATGCATCAAATATGTCTGTTCGCGAGAGGGGAGTACAAATAGGACTGCCAGAAGAAAACCCAATAGTATAGTGCTCAACGCATAGTATGCTGCCACAGTATGTACACCGTACTGCCACAGTATGTATGCTGCCATAGTATCATTAGACGCGACTGCACTAAATAAGAAATTTCATGTACTCGCGCTATACTATGACCTTTCATCAGCTTTTGATACATAATAAATCTCATGTACTCGCGATAGAGCGAGTATATGAGGTCAACGGGTCTATCTCAACATGAGGTACTCGCGGTCAACTATGACCTTTCATCAGCTTACAGGGCTGGAACTCCCGCATGGCAGCATAGCTCGGAATGTGTGACGTACCTGAAGGGCAATCAGCGCGTTAGGCCGTGGAGCGAGTGGAGGGTCCCTTCGAAGCAGTGACGAGGGCCAGGCTCTCGGTGTCAGAGAGTGGGGGGGTTAAAAAGGCTCCACGTAATTTTAACCTCGTCCCTATTTCGTCGCAAAGGGAGGCTCCACCCTACCTGCGTGGGTGGACGGCAGACAGTCAGCGAAGTTCAGAAATCACGAACTGTCGCAACGGCTGACCATATGGCGCCAACACCACCAGATTTAAATCTCGCAGTGAGAATAGGAACTGAAAACTGAAAAGAATGCCCGATCGAGAAATCGTGGGGGGAACAAAAAATAACAGGTGTGAATTTTGTGTTGTAAAATATCTGCGTTTATTCACACAAAAGACAGGACACCGTGCTACGCTTCCTGAAATAAATTCCTCCGCCCGCGACCTTATCACGCAGGGTTCACCATATTCGGCCGAATATCGCGAACTTATTATCGCGCGATTCAAAGGGCCGTCGGAGCGACTTTTTTCTTACACAAGCGCTAAACACGTACGGCACGAAACACGTAACGCAAATTTTACACAAAAGAAGTAAACGATATATCAAATGGAATTAAATTCAAATGAGAATAAAAAATAAATATAAAGATCTGGCCTGTGTTCCTGGTCTGCGACTTTGCTGGCGGGCTGAGCTCGGCTCCTGGGCGGGCGGCGGCCGATAAGCGTCGGGGACGCCGATCACTTGATTCCAGACCTCAAAGCAGGATGGTCGCTGCCTCTAGCCAAGACCTGGCTTGCTGAGCTACTTAGCCCTTACCCCGTAAAAAAACGCCTGCAAAGCACATGGCCTTAGTAACAATGGCCGGACACGTGGCTTTACGAAAAGAAAAAAAATGTCGGGCTTAATTACTTACTCGGATGTTGTGAGCGTATGGATAGTACCTTGCCTTGTACTCGGTGCCTCAATCCCCTCAAGGGTGGTTAAATGAGTCCCCGTTTATTATCCCGGAAACAGAATGGTGGTATACCAATTAAAACGGGACCTCTGGCACGTCTGCACTATCAGGAAGGCAACTGGTTTCTGTCTTCATGGCGGCGTTTCGCCGGCGATTTTAAAAATCACATACATATAGGAAACACGTCACCACAACAAAAAAAGTGTGAGTACGGTCGCCTACAGTGGAGCTCGGTGCGCCAATTTAATTACTAAAAGGCCGTTTTTGTCGGTGGCAAAACCAGACCGTTACAAATGAAACAACCTAAACTTCTTAAGTATATTTTTGTATCATAAGTTGATATGCCTCAGTCGTATTAACCGCCTAACTGGTAAACTAAGATCAGCTTGATATGTAAATGTATCTAGCCTATACAGGGCTGGAATTTCCGCATGACAGCATAGCGCGGAATGAATGCGTGCGAGAGAAATAGGGACGAAATAGCATTGCTGCGCACTCTTTCTAGTGAAAAGCGAGATATCTCATGTACGAATACCAACTGAATCTCTAGGGTGACTGCGCGAGTTGCCTACAGTTTCTCTCGCCTATTTGTTCTTCTCTTATTAACTGGTGTATTGTCGTAGCTGTCATGCGAAAATTCCAGCCCTGTGTGTTAGCATATTTCACTGTCGTCAGAGCTTTGAAAAACATTTCTTGGCGATACTAGGAGACTGTGAGATTGGATGTAAATCTTAATTACCCACGAAGAGTCAACTTTTTGTAACGAGGAAGTGTGTGGACGAAGGACCGGCAATAATTACACCACTGAGCATCTAAATTGGGGCGGATATGGAGGCGAGAATGTAATATTCAAATTCCGCGTTGAAACTAACTCTGCCATAATCTTTCATCTTAATTGTTTTATAGCGTTTTGCACGGCGTAAAATTGTGCGACGTAAACTGACAAGGCTCGTCCTTGTACCTTGCGTCGACCGCGGAAAAGTTGCACTCAGAACGTACATAAAGCGAGAATCAGTGGAATAATAAAAATATGCTCGGCCCGAGCTATTAATCTTTTTTAATGCCTTATTAAAAGAATCCTGCCACTTTGTAACTAGGTCTTGTTAACTGTTAATAAATAGCTGAAAATACCCCTAGGGCTATTATCCTACCTAATGGTATTTTAAACTTTTTTAATAACAGGCATATGTATGCAAATTTCAAAGTGAATTGTATGCCACACTTCTGTATATGTATTATACAGATATTTCAGGGCGGTCAAAATTTCAAATGTATTAGATTGAGAGGAAGTCATGGGAAACTTTAATTAAAAAAGTTGGTCAGAATCTCAGAAGGGGACCGAACCTAAAACAGTAATAATTTTCAGTAAATGCCGCACGAGGAAGACATCGAATATTTTGTATATATATGCTGCTTATGTCAATCAGGAGAATTTTTTATATTGAACCAATTACAAGTTTTTCTTTGCCTTTGTACACATTATACCACGTGCAGTTTCAATGCCAATTACTGGTCTACTAATTTTTTTTTCTGGGGTCTTGGAGTCCCGCCTTCAAGCCATTGGGCTTAGCTACGAGCTGGCATAACCTGGCCAACCCTGGCTAAATTTACAAATAAACTATATATTGATCATATTGATTTATTTATTAATTGTAACAGTAATAAATTTAATGTTAAATATTATATCATACATGTATTTAACAATGTATGATAACTGTTTAACTTTATATCATTACAAAGTTTCTCTAGATTATACTATATGTTATTGGGAACTGTTATCTATACAGTATTTAATCATCGATTAATTAAACAACCCATGTTCATAAAATTCGCTGTTAGCGAAATTACTAGAGAACTTCCTGTTTAAAAATTTGACCCTAACCAGAGAATTGAATAAAGTTTACACTCCGATAGATGTGGGGTCGCAATGACCCCAATTTAATGTTTGATTTAATTACCTAATCAATAAACCGGGGAAACTGCTGATGGGCTTTATGATCCATGCGAATACATTTAAAGGTTACGTAATGTGATAATAATTGTACTCGCATTGATGAAGGTCTTTAGCGCATTGTGTAATGTATAGAAACGCGCATTACAGTTTCTTTGTACTACATGTCGTGTGGGGAATCATCTGCTTAATATAGAGCAGCGTTTTTTCATATGTATAATGGATACGTTTTGCAATTAAACCATAATGTTGCTTTCTGCATTTCAGAAACTGTTCGAACATACATGATATTATACTCCACTTTTCTCCCTGCTTGCCGAGTGGTAAATGTTCGAGGTTTGCTTAGTGGAGATCACATCAAAAAGTTATATTTACTCTAGTACAATGTAAATATAAAACGTAGTACAATTTATATTTCATTGCGTATTTCATCAAAATATCTATCAGTGCGATTAAACTTTAGCTCTGATTTCGTGCACTCTGAATGTTCAGGCATGCAGTGCCAAATATGGCTACATTTGATCTGCGTGATGTGAAAATGGCTCAGTTGAATATGTGAATATGTGCAATATGTTGCTAAGTACGGTTTAATATAATAATAATAAAATTTTAATTTGGCCCATATAGTTTAAGATATCATTTCTGAACCAGAACCGGCATAATTACACTACTTACCGGTACATTTATTCTGTGCTAAATAAATTTAAGCTGCTAGGAAATTTTGAATAGTATTTTTAATATGTTAGGATCACCGTAAATATTTTTTAAAGCTCTAGATGAAGTACAAGTAACAATTTCAGTGATAGTAATTAAACAAACCCCTGCGATATCTCGAGGGAATGTGTCCATCCTCTCCACGACCTAATTGTGGCAAAGCCAATCAGGCACGTCGCAATGCCCATGTTTTGGCCCATATAGTTTTAGATGTCATTTCTGCTCCATAACCGGCATGTGTACACTACTTACCGGTATATTTATTCTGTGCTAAATAAATTTAAGCTGCTAGGAAATGTTGAAATTATATGCACTGGTAATCTGAAAAAATGTGAAATGAACAGAATATTTTACTTGAAAAAAATTGTTGCTGCTACATCTTCATTTGCTGTTAGCACTCCTTTTCCGTGGGTGAGGTGTGGCATGAGGTAATTCAGCAAGGCAATCATCTGGTTTAACGGCGTTATGAAGAAAAAGCGGATCGACGATTCAGAGCAGTGGAACGGCATCACGGGGTGCAATTTTATTTGTTTCGTCCGTAGCGAAATTTTCGTAGCACTCACTTAGGTCCGCTCGGCAGGTGCTTGGATCCTCGCCGTTACAAAGGTTTCAAGGGCATTATTATATGAACACTATCGCCATAAACTCACCGCTCCTCGCCACATTAATTAAATTGCTTCTCTGCGGATTACAAAAATTGCCCAATGAAAATATATCTGTTCATTCTCCCCCAAGCTTCTCCGGGGCTAAAACTACAGTGGAATTATTATTTAAAAGCGCGCAGTGGAAACCCAACCCAAGTGTAGTCTCTCGATAATCACTAGTACATATTATGTTCAAAATTTTGGAGCCAAATGTGCTGCAATGTGCAAAAAACCTTTTACTAAATGAATACCTTCGCGAGAAAGCCAATTATGATATAATTAGTTCAAAGTTGGGAAATTAAAAAAATAGCATTAAAGGGCTAATAAAATCAAACTTCTGAACGGATGGTCCAATCTCGATGCCGATGTTCTCATTCGATTCAGGACACTCCAACGGTCCATACCAGACCACACTTGATATACTTCAGAAGACGTTTTAATTTTCGAAATTTTCGAAAATGTTGCGTTTTTTGCAATCTCGATGAAATTCCATTTTGAGAACGCCTCAACCGATTCGGACGTAATTTATAGGGGTCATAGAGGGCCCAAATACAAGCACAATGAGCAATAGTGGGGCCCCGTAGGCGTTTGCGTTTGTGCAGGGGGGCCTTGAGAAGAGAGAAATATTTTGAAAAAAAACGTACTTTTTTCATGAAAAACGCTATAACTCGGGGAGTTGTGGGAATACAAGAATCGACGAGTGCTCAAAATATGCGCCCTAGATGGGGCTATGTCCCCATAAAATTATTTGAAAATGTTGCGCTTGGTTGAGCACCCAGTTGGCTAAACGTAAAATCGATGATTTTCCGATCAAATCGACTAAAAGAAAAATCCGAAAAATCACGATTTTTCGAGTTGCTCCAAATGACCTTAGAGGCTCATGGCTAGACCAATTGGACCCTCCCGAATCCAATGAGCACACTTTCAGCCTCCCAGCCCCAGCCGTTCTCGAGATATCCGCCCTCAAAGTTGGGAAATTAAAAAAATAGCATTAAAGGGCTAATAAAATCAAACTTCTGAACGGATGGTCCAATCTCGATGCCGATGGTCTCATTCGATTCAGGACACTCCAACGGTCCATACCAGACCACACTTGATATACTTCAGAAGACGTTTTAATTTTCGAAATTTTCGAAAATGTTGCTTTTTTTGCAATCTCGATGAAATTCCATTTTGAGAACGCCTCAACCGATTCGGACGAAATTTATAGGGGTCATAGAGGGCCCAAATACAAGCACAATGAGCAATAGTGGGGCCCCGTAGGCGTTCGCGTTTGTGCAGGGGGGCCTTGAGAAGAGAGAAATATTTTGAAAAAAAACGTACTTTTTTCATGAAAAACGCTATAACTCGGGGAGTTGTGGGAATATAAGAATCGACGAGCGCTCAAAATATGCGCCTTATATGGGGTTATGTCCCCATAAAATTAT
The DNA here is from genome assembly GCA_951805005.1 of Othius punctulatus. Taxonomy (NCBI): domain Eukaryota; kingdom Metazoa; phylum Arthropoda; class Insecta; order Coleoptera; family Staphylinidae; genus Othius; species Othius punctulatus. Next base: position 37,290,252 of record OX638147.1, on the reverse strand, counting down.
ATGAAAATGTGCCGCTCAGTTGAGCGCCCAGTTGGCAAAACGTAAAATCGATGATTTTCCGATCAAATCGACTAAAAAAAAAATCCGAAAAATCGCCATTTTTCGAGTTGCTCCAATTGACCTTAGAGGCACATGGCTAGACTTATTGGACCCTTACGAATCCAATGAGTACACTTTCAGCCTCCCAGCCCCAGCGGTTCTCGAGATATGCGCTCTCAAAGTTGGGAAATTACAAAAAATAGCAATAAAGGGCTAATAAAATCAAACTTCTGAACGGACGGTCCAATCTTGATGCCGATGGTCTCATTCGATTCAGGAGACTCCAACGGTCCATACCAGACCACACTTGATATACTTCAGAAGACGTTTTAATTTTCGAAATTTTCGAAAATGTTGCGTTTTTTGCAATCTCGATGAAATTCCATTTTGAGAACGCCTCAACCGATTCGGACGAAATTTATAGGGGTCATAGAGGGCCCAAATACAAGTACAATGAGCAATAGTGGGGCCCCGTAGGCGTTCGCGTTTGTGCAGGGGGGCCTTGAGAAGAGAGAAATATTTTGAAAAAAAACGTACTTTTTTCATGAAAAACGCTATAACTCGGGGAGTTGTGGGAATACAAGAATCGACGAGCGCTCAAAATATGCGCCTTATATGGGGTTATGTCCCCATAAAATTATATGAAAATGTGCCGCTCAGTTGAGCGCCCAGTTGGCAAAACGTAAAATCGATGATTTTCCGATCAAATCGACTAAAAAAAAAATCCGAAAAATCGCGATTTTTCGAGTTGCTCCAATTGACCTTAGAGGCACATGGCTAGACCAATTGGACCCTCCCGAATCCAATGAGCACACTTTCAGCTTCCCAGCCCCAGCCGTTCTCGAGATATCCGCCCTCAAAGTTGGGAAATTAAAAAAATAGCATTAAAGGGCTAATAAAATCAAACTTCTGAACGGATGGTCCAATCTCGATGCCGATGGTCTCATTCGATTCAGGACACTCCAACGGTCCATACCAGACCACACTTGATATACTTCAGAAGACGTTTTAATTTTCGAAATTTTCGAAAATGTTGCGTTTTTTGCAATCTCGATGAAATTCCATTTTGAGAACGCCCCAACCGATTCGGACGTAATTTATAGGGGTCATAGAGGGCCCAAATACAAGCACAATGAGCAATAGTGGGGCCCCGTAGGCGTTTGCGTTTGTGCAGGGGGGCCTTGAGAAGAGAGGAATATTTTGAAAAAAAACGTACTTTTTTCATGAAAAACGCTATAACTCGGGGAGTTGTGGGAATACAAGAATCGACGAGCGCTCAAAATATGCGCCTTATATGGGGTTATGTCCCCATAAAATTATATGAAAATGAGCCGCTCAGTTGAGCGCCCAGTTGGCAAAACGTAAAATCGATGATTTTCCGATCAAATCGACTAAAAAAAAAATCCGAAAAATCGCGATTTTTCGAGTTGCTCCAAATGACCTTAGAGGCACATGGCTGGACCAATTGGACCCTCCCGAATCCAATGAGCACACTTTCAGCCTCCCAGCCCCAGCCGTTCTCGAGATATGCGCTCTCAAAGTTGGGAAATTACAAAAAATAGCAATAAAGGGCTAATAAAATCAAACTTCTGAACGGACGGTCCAATCTTGATGCCGATGGTCTCATTCGATTCAGGAGACTCCAACGGTCCATACCAGACCACACTTGATATACTTCAGAAGACGTTTTAATTTTCGAAATTTTCGAAAATGTTGCGTTTTTTGCAATCTCGATGAAATTCCATTTTGAGAACGCCTCAACCGATTCGGACAAAATTTATAGGGGTCATAGAGGGCCCAAATACAAGCACAATGAGCAATAGTGGGGCCCCGTAGGCTTTCGCGTTTGTGCAGGGGGGCCTTGAGAAGAGAGAAATATTTTGAAAAAAAACGTACTTTTTTCATGAAAAACGCTATAACTCGGGGAGTTGTGGGAATACAAGAATCGACGAGCGCTCAAAATATGCGCCTTATATGGGGTTATGTCCCCATAAAATTATATGAAAATGTGCCGCTCAGTTGAGCGCCCAGTTGGCAAAACGTAAAATCGATGATTTTCCGATCAAATCGACTAAAAAAAAAATCCGAAAAATCGCGATTTTTCGAGTTGCTCCAATTGACCTTAGAGGCACATGGCTAGACCAATTGGACCCTCCCGAATCCAATGAGCACACTTTCAGCTTCCCAGCCCCAGCCGTTATCGAGATATCCGCCCTCAAAGTTGGGAAATTAAAAAAATAGCATTAAAGGGCTAATAAAATCAAACTTCTGAACGGATGGTCCAATCTCGATGCCGATGGTCTCATTCGATTCAGGACACTCCAACGGTCCATACCAGACCACACTTGATATACTTCAGAAGACGTTTTAATTTTCGAAATTTTCGAAAATGTTGCGTTTTTTGCAATCTCGATGAAATTCCATTTTGAGAACGCCCCAACCGATTCGGACGTAATTTATAGGGGTCATAGAGGGCCCAAATACAAGCACAATGAGCAATAGTGGGGCCCCGTAGGCGTTTGCGTTTGTGCAGGGGGGCCTTGAGAAGAGAGGAATATTTTGAAAAAAAACGTACTTTTTTCATGAAAAACGCTATAACTCGGGGAGTTGTGGGAATACAAGAATCGACGAGCGCTCAAAATATGCGCCTTATATGGGGTTATGTCCCCATAAAATTATATGAAAATGTGCCGCTCAGTTGAGCGCCCAGTTGGCAAAACGTAAAATCGATGATTTTCCGATCAAATCGACTAAAAAAAAAATCCGAAAAATCGCGATTTTTCGAGTTGCTCCAAATGACCTTAGAGGCACATGGCTAGACCAATTGGACCCTCCCGAATCCAATGAGCACACTTTCAGCCTCCCAGCCCCAGCCGTTCTCGAGATATCCGCCCTCAAAGTTGGGAAATTAAAAAAATAGCATTAAAGGGCTAATAAAATCAAACTTCTGAACGGATGGTCCAATCTCGATGCCGATGGTCTCATTCGATTCAGGACACTCCAACGGTCCATACCAGACCACACTTGATATACTTCAGAAGACGTTTTAATTTTCGAAATTTTCGAAAATGTTGCGTTTTTTGCAATCTCGATGAAATTCCATTTTGAGAACGCCTCAACCGATTCGGACGAAATTTATAGGGGTCATAGAGGGCCCAAATACAAGCACAATGAGCAATAGTGGGGCCCCGTAGGCGTTCGCGTTTGTGCAGGGGGGCCTTGAGAAGAGAGAAATATTTTGAAAAAAAACGTACTTTTTTCATGAAAAACGCTATAACTCGGGGAGTTGTGGGAATACAAGAATCGACGAGCGCTCAAAATATGCGCCTTATATGGGGTTATGTCCCCATAAAATTATATGAAAATGTGCCGCTCAGTTGAGCGCCCAGTTGGCAAAACGTAAAATCGATGATTTTCCGATCAAATCGACTAAAAAAAAAATCCGAAAAATCGCGATTTTTCGAGTTGCTCCAATTGACCTTAGAGGCACATGGCTAGACCAATTGGACCCTCCCGAATCCAATGAGCACACTTTCAGCCTCCCAGCCCCAGCCGTTCTCGAGATATCCGCCCTCAAAGTTGGGAAATTAAAAAAATAGCATTATAGGGCTAATAAAATCAAACTTCTGAACGGATGGTCCAATCTCGATGCCGATGGTCTCATTCGATTCAGGACACTCCAACGGTCCATACCAGACCACACTTGATATACTTCAGAAGACGTTTTAATTTTCGAAATTTTCGAAAATGTTGCGTTTTTTGCAATCTCGATGAAATTCCATTTTGAGAACGCCTCAACCGATTCGGACGAAATTTATAGGGGTCATAGAGGGCCCAAATACAAGCACAATGAGCAATAGTGGGGCCCCGTAGGCGTTCGCGTTTGTGCAGGGGGGCCTTGAGAAGAGAGAAATATTTTGAAAAAAAACGTACTTTTTTCATGAAAAACGCTATAACTCGGGGAGTTGTGGGAATACAAGAATCGACGAGCGCTCAAAATATGCGCCTTATATGGGGTTATGTCCCCATAAAATTATATGAAAATGTGCCGCTCAGTTGAGCGCCCAGTTGGCAAAACGTAAAATCGATGATTTTCCGATCAAATCGACTAAAAAAAAAATCCGAAAAATCGCGATTTTTCGAGTTGCTCCAAATGACCTTAGAGGCACATGGCTAGACCAATTGGACCCTCCCGAATCCAATGAGCACACTTTCAGCTTCCCAGCCCCAGCCGTTCTCGAGATATCCGCCCTCAAAGTTGGGAAATTAAAAAAATAGCATTAAAGGGCTAATAAAATCAAACTTCTGAACGGATGGTCCAATCTCGATGCCGATGGTCTCATTCGATTCAGGACACTCCAACGGTCCATACCAGACCACACTTGATATACTTCAGAAGACGTTTTAATTTTCGAAATTTTCGAAAATGTTGCGTTTTTTGCAATCTCGATGAAATTCCATTTTGAGAACGCCTCAACCGATTCGGACGAAATTTATAGGGGTCATAGAGGGCCCAAATACAAGCACAATGAGCAATAGTGGGGCCCCGTAGGCGTTCGCGTTTGTGCAGGGGGGCCTTGAGAAGAGAGAAATATTTTGAAAAAAAACGTACTTTTTTCATGAAAAACGCTATAACTCGGGGAGTTGTGGGAATACAAGAATCGACGAGCGCTCAAAATATGCGCCTTATATGGGGTTATGTCCCCATAAAATTATATGAAAATGTGCCGCTCAGTTGAGCGCCCAGTTGGCAAAACGTAAAATCGATGATTTTCCGATCAAATCGACTAAAAAAAAAATCCGAAAAATTGCGATTTTCCGAGTTGCTCCAATTGACTTAGAGGCACATGGCTAGACCTATTGGACCCTTACGAATCCAATGAGTACACTTTCAGCCTCCCAGCCCCAGCGGTTCTCGAGATATGCGCTCTCAAAGTTGGGAAATTACAAAAAAATAGCAATAAAGGGCTAATAAAATCAAACTTCTGAACGGACGGTCCAATCTTGATGCCGATGGTCTCATTCGATTCAGGAGACTCCAACGGTCTATACCAGACCACACTTGATATACTTACGAAGACGTTTTAATTTTCGAAATTTAAAGTGAAACCTGATACAACATTCGAGACGACAATTTCATTTCGTTTGGCAACTCATGATGATTGTAACAAATCTCTTCTAGATAAAGAAGGCGCTTAATTGTACCGACAAGTGCAAATCGATGAAATTTCTCACACATTGAAATCTGCTGCAATTTGATAGGTTTATTTACATGCATCGGCATGAATGCAAGAATGGCGTATTAAATTAGGCTAAATGGGGATGCAGCGGCCGAAGTGCATTTGGGGCAATCAATATACATACCCATAATGGATATGACTAAAGTTTCCAATCCCTTAATGACCGTGATTTATGGGGTTTGATTAAAAACTGTGAACGTGTTTTCCGTTAGCTCTGTTGAATTGGTCGTAAATTATAAAGGCCTTTTATTAACCAAAGGTTACCGAAATCACGTCATATAAAATAATTGCAGCGAAGTGAATTATTACAGCTGATGGGATATAAATGCTTTGATCGATGTTTAAATAATGCACACTTCAGATTGTAACTCATGGAAACTGCGAGCCAGGACAGGAATGGGAATACAATTAAGCCTGGAATATTAAGATTATGTGAACTCACAATATCAATAAGCATAAGATAAATACTCTATAAGACGTAATTAGTAAAGATTAGCTGTAGCCGAGTATTCTGGTAATATTCCAGGTGGATAGCATATTCAACCCTTTTCTAATTCTCGTAATAAGCTTTAAAATTATATTTCCCTGCCTTTCACACCGGTATGTATCCCCCCTCCCCCCCCCCCCCCCCCCCCAACCACCTAGAGTCTGACCTAGTAAATAATTATTGTGTACCTACCAGTGTTGCCATCAATTAAATTAACAAATCCGCCAGGCGAGCTTTCATAATCCGCCATAATTCCGCCAGATGGCTGTAATTCTACGTTCCAACACAATCAAAATTTTCACTCCTGTAATGCTGCGCTTAGTTAAAGTGTCCTATCTAACAAAATGTCACTTTTTCTAATAATTATTACACAGAATTCTTACGTAGGGCATAAAATTAAAAAAATATCCTCTACGAGTAGATAGCAGTAGATAAGCTATGTTGCTTCTGCAGCAAATTCCCATAAGGATTTGATAGGGGTCTAAAGTTACTTTTTCCCGGTTGTGCGACAGGTGTCTCGCAACTGTCTCACATATGTCCAGGTACCTCACATGTGTCTCACACATGTCTCACAACCATTTTACTTAGAAAGTAGATACGCTATGTCGCTTCTGCTGCATATTCCCATAAAGATTTGATAGGGGTCTAAAGATACTTTTTCCCGGTTGTGCGACAGGTGTCTCGCAACTGCCTCGCATATATCCAGGTACCTCACATGTATCTCACACATGTCTCACACATATTTTACTTAGAAAGTAGATAAGCTATGTTGCTTCTGCCGCATGTTCCCATAAGGATTTATATAGGGACCTAAATTTACTTTTTTCCGGTCGTGCCGCAGGTATGATACATCTGTGGGACGGGTATGAAGTACATGTGACACATCTGTGAGGCAGGTGTGAGATACCTGTGAGGCAGTTTCGCATTGCATATATACAGGGATATAAGACATGTATGAGACACTTGTGAGGCACCTGTGAGACATATGTGCACTTGTGAGACATCTGTGAGATATATGTGAGACACCTGTGAGACATGTGTGTCACACCCTTATATATATTCAATGCAAAACTGCCTCACAGGTGTCTCACACCTGTCTGACATGTACTTCATACCCGTCCCACAGATGTATCACACCTGTCGCAAATTTAGACCCCTATTAGATCTTTATGGGAATATGCAGCAGAAGCAACATAGCTTATCTACTTTCTAAGTAAAATGAGTGACCCCTGCAAAACTACATCAGATAGAATAAACAACTGATTTAACGAAATGTTCTTAGTACTTTTGCTGACCACGGCAGGATATATGTTCTTATCAATTTCGATTAAATCTTACATATTTTTGTAGCAAATTTTCGTTTGGCTAATAATGAGCTAAATTTGAGGTGAGGTTAAATGTATAGTATAAAAAATGTTTTTGATTGGCTTTGTAATTTCGTAGTTCTGCCCGAAAGTCTTTGTACTGCACTGCTGTAATTTGCAAATTTTTATGTTATCAGAGATATAACGCAAGTTTTCGTTATTATATGAATTAAAAGAGTTATTTTTTGCGCCTGCATGATCGGATTGATAAATCAGATATCCGCTTTTATTGAAAAACTTAACGCAGGAGTTGAAAACATTAATTATCAGGAGATTCATTTTTGCGTTGATTATTTTTTAATTGCGACCTGATTATGCAATCAATTCTCAATTTGGATTTCTCGTTATGCGGGGAGCGTTGATTTATTGCAAGCCGAGTTAATTAATTTTGCTTAATTGATAGATTTTGGTAATGAATATGCAAGGTTTATGCGTATAATTGTTTAAAGGTATTGCATACGTGGCAATTATTTCTGGATTTACTGATAATTACTTACCAGTAACGTACTCGTTTAAAAGTTTCAGCATATACATGTTGTTGCAATTTGCAACTGGAATTATTAATTATTATGCCGAGCATTGCATATGGATTAATTTATGAACGGCAGCCCTTCATATCATTAGTGCTAAAAGGCATACTAAATTTACCTTATAATAGTTTTTGTTAAATTCATTAAATTATGTATTAAAAGACAAACAAACGAACTACAAAACTACATCCAACAAAAACGCTTCGTGGATTACACTTCATTACACTCTCTTATCAAAACAATCACTCATAAATCACATGTATATAATGTAATATAATATAATATGTACTGTAATGTATAATGTAATGTAATGTTAGACAAGGCGGAAAAACCCCATGGAGTCGATAGCCCAATAATGATTGTTTATATATATATACAATAGCAATACAATTTTGTTTGCATATATATATATATATATATATATATATATATATATATATATATATATATATATATATATATATATATGCAAACAAAATTGTATTGCTTGCAATATTTAAAAAAAAGCATGATGCTTGAAATCTGATTTCAACTTATTGTAATTACTTTTGCTGTCCACTAACTGAACACGGATATATTTTATTCAACATCCTTCTTGCTCACCCTTCGCTATTGACTTTACGGACTCGGACTACTTATCAGACTACTGCGGGTGAATATGTGAATATGCGAATATGCTAATATGCGAATGTACGAATATACGAGATATACCATACGCCCGCGGTGTTCTGCGCGCGAGATTTATGGCCATTTATGATTATGAAACATTTTATTTTCATTATTATTATAGTACATATAACAGATTTATTATCGTATAGTTGTTTTTGCAAAGTTGCGTAAGTAGTTAAACTGTGGGAGTTCTAACGCAGCCCCGCAGATGTTTCAATTAAAATAATTCGCGGTTTTAATTGGCGGTTTAAATCGGTGGCCTAATCACCGCGAGCAATAACAACAGGATAATTACTGCAAGCAATTACGGGTATTGTTATTATTAAACGTGAATTAATTTAATCGCAATCTCTGCGGGGGGTGCGTTAGAACCTGCACAGATTAACTACTTACGTAGTACGGAAATTTCTGAAATATTTATGAAATTTGCTGAAGCTGCTGAAATTGTAGTTGTTGTTGTCGTAGTTGTCTTTAGGGAAACGGCACATGCTTTGTGACACTTTCGTTTAATATTATTATTTCATCGTTAACAAATAAGCAATGGGGTTAAATGTATTTCCGCTGCAATCGATAAGGTTTTTATACATTGTTGAAATAAATCATGCTATTAGGCCATCATTAGTAGGGCACACATGAAAGCATCGATTCAGCGGGCGAGGTGATAAACTTAAGACGGTTTTGACACCAGAGCGGTGTATAATGGGGCAAACGATTGATTTATTTACGGCCTTATCGGTTTTTACAGCTATGGGGGCGTTTATCTACGGAATATATCTAAACAGATATTTTGAGAACGATTAAGTGGCATACAATTTTCTTCTGGAGGATTTCTCAAATATAAATTAATCAAAAATATTATAATCCAACACTCTCTTATCAAAACATTCACTCATAAATCACATGTATGTAATGTAATAAAATATAATATGTAATGTAATTTATAATGTAATATAATATTAGACAAGGTTAATCCGAGATAATTACTATCTTTAGCTAATTTGCATAAAAGTATAAGTTAAAAGTTAAATAAAATTGTAGACCGGATTATCTATTAGAAAAGACTTGAGCGATGTTTTTAGATGTAGAATACTCAAATTGGTCCACTGTTCAGGCAATTTATTGTAAAGTCTTATTCCAAGGTTCTGCCTCTGGGACGTGCTGAGGCGGAGAAGTGCCACATCTAGATGATAGCGTGTTCGTACGTTGTGAGAATACATATATTATCTGCGCCTATACATATTAATATTAATATTAATTAATTACATATTAATAATAGTAATATTTTTAATATTACATATTAACAATCATGTTGCATCAATTAGTAAGCAGATGATTCAAATGCCTAATATGAGGTTTAAATATAGCGTTTACTTTATGAATTTTGATGGCTCTGATTCCTCGCTTTTGAATTTTGAATTCACTGGGAATATGTGCCCATCGATCCCAGCTTTGGCTAACGATTGCTGCCCGTTTTCAAATTATATTTGAAGTTATTTTGATAGCATAGATGGCCAAATTTGTGCATAGTTCGATGATATCAGCCTAATTGTGCAGAATCTCAAGCCAATTGATTAATGTTAGTGAAAAAACTCGTTTGCTTAGAAGATTCTCAGCGTTTCAGTTTCGAATTTAGTATGAGCTAAAATACCATAATTACTTCAGTTTTAGATGTACGACAAGGTACGTCTATATACATCATATATCATCTATGTACATCATACAAGGCATTATAACCTTAAAAATATCAAAATCAAATATGAACAACAAAATTCATCTTACAACACGTAATACTTTTCGATGTTTTTATACTTTTTTGGCCCATAAACTGAAAAAGTTTAGAATTTTCTAAGCAAACGAGTTCTTGCCAGTCTTAACCATACTGCCGGCGTAAATAAGTATCAAATTATTTCTCTGAATCAAAAGCCCGTATGTATAGTCTCTACTTGAGCATGAGTTCGACTCAAGTCGTATATTTGCGTATATTTGGTGCAAAAACGTTTATAGATAATACGCAACCAAATATACATGCTCATGCTCATGCTCAAGTACGGACTATAACGCTTGTAATATGCGAAAACTTCATTTATCATTGAGTTGACAAATTTAACGCTTGTAATATGGGAAAGGAAAACTGATTTATCATTGAGTTGACTACAAATTCTCAACATGTTAAACCGAACGTGTTACAATATATAAATATTGACTGTTCTAATTGATAGGATCACTGTGTTCGTGTTTGCATTGCAATACACCGAACAATAAATAACATTTTAATTCGCGGCCGATAGTTGACAACCGCCCACGCAAATGCCGCTGAATAATGATCGGAATAATTTTATATCAATATCGAGACATGTCGATATGCGACAAGGTACGATATCTTGCGTTCACAAGTCATTGTCTCTGTTGCTGAAGTTCGACGGGTATACAGATATGTATCTGCAATTTAAATTCAGAGATAAATTCAAGCAGTTTGTACATTACAAAGGATCCTACGGGAAGCATCCTTCGCTGCCGATACAATTTTCAATGTGTTCAATGAACCAATTAAGTGCCTTTCACTATATATATATATACATACATGTAATACATTACATACATTACATACGTTATATACAATGTGTGCAATTATTGGGAATACATGAAATATATAAATATGTTTTGGGTACATAAAAAAATGCATAAATGAAAACATGAAAACAGATGCATTAGATACATGACATGTATTATATACATATATTACATACATTATATACATACATTACATACATTTATTGAGAATAAATGAAATATGTATAAATATGTTTTGCGTACATAAAAAACTCCATAAATGAAAACATGAAAACTGATGCATTAGATACATTACATGTACTATATACATATATTACATACATTACATACATTATACACATGCATTGCATACATTATACTGCGCCTTTTTTAATCTCTGAAGATAGGCTATATTCAGTGTTAAAACGACAGTATCAATTGCATTGCTAAAATGCAATTGTTATGCAACCAAAATAACATGCGCGTGCAACTCGATCATTTGAAATGACAATTGTGACAAATGACAATGACATTTTTCTTCGGAGTCGGTCCTTACCAGTATTGATTATTTGATTAAAATAACGTCGATAGTCATCAATCATCTGAAATTATTTTATAACTGTTCTATAACATATATTTTTTTACTCAGACGTACTATTGTAATATATAAAATGGTTTGGGTATGAAATGAAACGTGAGCCGTAAATTGGTTGATAAATCATGACAAGGCGTATTAAAGTGCGTCCCCGATAAGTTAGAATTTTTGCGTGAGATCAGAGCTCATGTTTCATGCACGAATTCCCACCGAACTTTCTCAATTTAGCTAAGCCTTTGGCTCCCAATGGACAGTCGTCAAAATAAGCATATCCCACACGAGTATGCGAAATTACAATATTCATCACTTTCATGCAACTTTCGCAGCGTAGGAGCGTGAAGACCTAAAATATTGATAGATATATGCTAATTCCTAATATTACACATATTCTGCCTTCACATACTAATGAATATCACTGAGAATCTAATCAACATAGTTATAATATTTACATGAATAAGTTTTTGTTATTACCATTTATAGTGATAATCTGCAACTATACAACTATATCATTGGACGTATAAACAACAACATCCACAAATATTCCATAATAATATCACGGATACGAATGAATGGGGTATAAAACATATCTCCTTCTGCATTATCTTATGTAAATTAAATAGCATATATAGTATATACGCAGCAACACTGCGTGATTAACACTTGCTCTAGTCACTAAAAACATAACAAATAAGTGTGTTCAAGCAAACCAATACTCGTCAATACTAAACTATTAATTAGTGTGTGATAAAATAGCTCTCCAATTAGTATTGTATCATAATTAAGTATGGATATGTATGTATGGATATGTATGTATGTATATATATTTTCTTATTGTTTGACAGTGTAATTTTGTATACTGTTTTTGTATATTTTAACTGTGTAATGTTCTCTGTGAATATAATTTTTTTTTTAAATTAAAAACCTAAATTTAAAAGAAAAAATTAAAAAACTAATATCGGGTGCTACTATGAGAATTTTAATCTCACAGAACTAAAATTTAATCAATCAGTTGCGTATGCGGTTGTCGACGGTCGGCTGTCGGGATTGGGTTGTGGCAAACTGTGAAGGCCTATAGAAGGAGCTTAGCCGGATAGGCGTATAAAACCAATACCAATGGCATACTAACACCAATGGTGAAAATGTAAATTTAGACACCTATGTAAATTCTTATGGGAAAATGACCCCGAACCAACATACCCTATCTACTCTAAATCCTCGACAATGCAGAGAAATAAAACGTACTGGAGCTATATAAAATTTCGCAAAGTGATTGTCAGGTCTCCATAAATTACAAGAATTGTTACCGCCCGCGGTAATTGATTAATCCGCGAATCAAACCACGGATTAAATTAATCGAAAACTAACCTGACCTGCGTTGGAACCCGTGTTGCCTAACTACTCATGGGATTTGAGAGGTCACCATATACAATATAGAAATCGCAATAGTTATGGGTCATAAATATTAAATCAGGCTCAAAAAAACTATGCAAGTTGTGAAGCATTAGAAATTTAATTTTATTCTGCTTTGTGTCCTTCACTGAATACCTATTTAGTTGCTTGAAATTTAAAAGTGCTGGGGACTGTTATTTATTAATTTTGAGCACTGCAAAGCTTCGGTGTGTTTATATGAAGACCTTTTATGTGAAAGATCAAATGGAATTAAATAATGTCGCATTTTTCATAAGCACCGACGTATTTTTCATTTGCGAGCGATTTTGTGTGCGCGCAGAGTTTACAGTTCGCGCGCTTTAAAAAAAAAACATTTCATTTTGCGAGGAACGGTCATCTGTAAACTCGCTTTTTCGTGCACGTGGAATTTTGTGATCCCGATATGTTTTTTCGTGATCGGGAAAGGCTTATTTAAGTCCGACCACACGTGATTCGATCGTTTCATGGCGAATTTTCGCGGAAATTTGCGCGAGTAAATGCACAGGCCGCTATACGTGTTTCATAATACTCGGCAACATTACAGCAACTAATTACATCGCGTGGAATAAAACCGGCGGCTTAATTTTCGGGCACAATGCTGTAATCCCGCGAATTAATAATTCGGTTTCAGATTTGATTTGGTGTATAATATAAATGTCTTAATTAAGGAGCCGCCGAATTGATATTCACGAGGACGGCAGGATTTGCGCCGGCATATTTTCGCAGCCCAAATAGTAGATAGGATGTGTTGCTTCGGGGTCATTTTCCCATAAGGATTTACATAGGAGTCTAAATTTATATTTTCGCCATTGGTATTGGCATTGGGTGGGTTTCGGGAGGGTATTGGGAGGGTATTCTGAGGGTATAGGGTGGGTATTGGGAGGGTATCGGGAGGGTATTAGGAGGGTATCAGCAGGGTATTGGGAGGGTATCGGGATGGGATGGGATTTACATAGGGGTCTAAATTTATATTTTCACCATTGGTATTAGGATTGGGTGGGTTTCGGGAGGGTATTGGGAGGGTATTCTGAGGGTATCAGGTGGGTATTGGGAGGACATCAGCAGGGTATTGGGAGGGTATCGGGAAAGTATTGGGAGGGTATCGGGATGGTATCGGGATGGTATCGGGAGGGTATTGGGAGTGTATCCGCAGGGTATTGGGAGGGTATCGGGAGGGTATTGAGAGGGTACGAGAGACCATCGATACCGCTAATACAATCACAAGTAGATAGACCAGGACAGTTCTGCGGCAATTTCCCATAAGGATTTACATAGCATTACTCTTTTCCGGTCGTGCGACAGGTGTGAGACATCTGCGAGATATATGTGAGACACCTGTGAGTCATTTTTACATTGAATATATACACGGGTGTGAGACATGTGTGACACCTTGCGAGACACCTTGGAGGTACCTGTGGGGCACATGTACACTTGTGACACAACTGCGAGATATGTGTGAGACACCTGTGAGTCATCTTTGCATTGAATATATACAGGGGTGTGACACACATGTCTTACAGGTGCCTCACATATGTCTCACAGATATCTCACAAGTACACATGTGTCTCACAGGTGCCTCACAGGTGTCTCACACATGTCTCACACCCCTGTATATACGTACACTTGTGACATAACTGCGAGATATATGTGAGACACCTGTGAGTCATCTTTGCATTGAATATATACAGGGGTGTGACACACATGTCTCACAGGTGTCTCACCTATGTCTCACAGATGTCTCACAAGTACACATGTGTCTCACAGATGCCTCACAGGTGTCTCACACATGTCTCACACCCCTGTATGTATTCAATGCAGAACTGCCTCACAGGTGTCTCACACCTGTCTCACACCTGTCTCACAGATGTCTCACATGTACTTCATACCCGTCCCACAGATGAATCACACCTGTGTTACGGCGGGAAAAAAGTAAATTTAGACACCTATGTAAATCCTTATGGGAAAATGACCCCGAACCAACATAGCCTATCTACTCTAAATCCTCGACATTGCAGAGAAATAAAACGTACTGGAGCTATATAAAATTTCGCAAAGTGATTGTCAGGTCTCCATAAATTACAAGAATCCCGAGGCTTGTTGTGAGTTCCATGTCAAACCTACAGAAACTTAATCTGCGATGTTTAACTTCCACGGCTCTTTATTTTTATTCACCCCAACACATCCGCATAAGTGAAATTGAAGTGCGCAAGTTAGACGAAGTGCCGAGAATCAAAGGCGTAGTGTGCAATCATAAACTAGAAATTAACCGTGCACTAATGCTCTCCCTTTCGCCTCACTATATGAGCAGGTTATATAAATGCTTCGGGAGCTTTGTCTCATGCCTGCCTACGATTAAACATAAAAAGGCGAGCCCTCGTGGTAATGGCGCCCGGAGTAAAGCCGCAAATAAAGCTTCCGAATAGGTTCTATTTGCGCTTAGTGTCTGGAAAAATTCAGTGGAATTCACGCGTGGAAAATGACAGGCGTACATTTTAACCCATTTTAGGAATCATGTGTCACCCAATTAACACTTTCGGGGTAAATAGGGCGAATTATTTTTCACAACCTCGCAAAAGGTTGAAAGCTGAATAGATTAATGCAAGCTGAAATTGTCTTTACACAAAAACATTTGCTACATCTATAATTAATGAGGAAAAAACGAGGTGTCAAAATTTGTCAAAATTGCCAAATGTCAAATTTTCATAAAATCTTGGGCAATCGATTTACTCAGCTAACTTGTTACATAGACATACCTTGTATTTTCCCAATTATTGAAAATATAATTAAATCTACAAACCCCAATCGCATACTTTTGCAATTCATCATTGCAACCAACCTACTCTTGTATTATGTTTACGGTTAGTTGCACTGGTGTAAACGTGTTTTAAAATTAATTCATCATATTGATTGACGATGAGGAATATTCGTATGTTCACATTCATGTTATTTGAAATATCAGCGTTAATTCACCATAAATAATCGAAAGATCAGCGATGTGAATATAACACGATACATAATTAATTGCATTTCAATTTTTCTCGCACAAAGAAGATCGCATTTATATATACCTCAATCGCAATGTATAAATTCCTTAAATCCTGAAAAAATACGATTTTTGAAACGCATAGTTTTTTTTGTGTGTGAGCAGTAAACAAATTGAACTTTCATGGTAACAACTACGTAAAATTCCATAAATTTGAAAACTGCGATTTTAAAATAAAAAAAGGGCAACAAAGCCGCAAATTGTTAAAATTCAGGATTGAAGTTGCAAATATTCCGCAGGTTCCGCTTTGTTGGTTTCATCAATTTCACAGAGCTCGATGGATTTTTTGTGTGTGTGTATTAAACATTTCGCGTTGCAGCCGTTAATTGAGAAATAATGGAAATGATGGCGATCAAAACAATAACATGTAAATAGACTCGCCCGTTATGAGGCGGGTGAGCAGTTTTCAGTAGAAAATTACTCACCGATTACCCTGTAATCCGCGCGGCCAATCTATCGGATTTGTTAATTGTTTAGCTATAAACCGCGAAACCCGTCGATGAAATTATACAAAAAAATATGGATTTAGTAACTTCGCAGTCCTCATTCGGTTTTTTTATTATTAAGCTGCAAACGTACAAATTCGATTCAGGTTCTTAGAGGTATTGGATAACAGTAGTTATACTATGGGGTTTCTAACCCACCCCCCGCGAAGATTTCGATTAATTTAATCCGCGTTTTAATCGAACTTTTGATTGTGGTGTGGTCGCCTGGTAATTGCACATCTGGCTTGCCAGACACCCCCCACCAAGATGTATAATCGACTTATGTACACATTTGTCGCCCATAAATCATGCTGCATCCTTTCAGATAGCCGTCTCAAGTAGCTGCGCGACACATGTTTCAAACAAACAATAAAGCGCCGAAACAGTATGGTTTTCGGAAAATTTTAAAACGCTGTAATTTGAAACCACTGTATGTTTTATGAATAAGCCTAAATTGATCGTTACTGCTTCCAAGTTCACGTAGCTAAGTTGTGGTGTTGCTCTTGTAATTGCGCTCCATTTTATATTCAGATGGATCTATTGGTGTATAATTATAATTGACTACAATTAATCATAAATTGAATTTTGCTGTAGTTTACAATTCATCAATTATGGTGCAACCTATTCTAATCAATATTGGGGTACTTGTTCGCAAAATATTTTTGGGAGCCATTAATCATGTTTATCCTCGACCTACAAAAACAGCTCCCCCACACAAACACCTGTTAGCCGCGGAGAAAATGATATGGCAAAATCAGTTTCAAGTTGGCGCGTCATTTACTCGCGGAGGCGAATTAATTCGCGGCGGCGAAATAAAGCGGCGGCGGCGATCATCGCTTTCCGCCAAATCCGCTATAAATTCGCAGGTCTTACGGCCGCAAAATAAAGTGAAATATTCGCACATCGCGGCGGTTTTCTCACGCACGGTTTAGGCGGGAGAGAATCGAACACGTCCCAGGACCCCCCGTCACAGCCCCCCCGCCTAACGCACACATAATAGAATTAAAACTTTCCCCGCTTCATAAAGGGCGACTGGGTGTTTATAAAACAATATAGAAACATTTATAAAAGGGCATGAAGTTGGACCAAACACGAAACTTGCCGCTTACTCATCCCCAATCCATTTTCATCCCATTATTCTCCATCGGTATTATTCACCGGTCCCATTGTTGACACGCAAAAATGTGCTCGGTTTAAATATTATTCTACCATTCAATATCAGCTGTACAGATTAGGTTGGTTTTGTACGTGGATCATGTTTTCAAATTAATTGAAGATCTACATCCAGATAAACAGCTAATTATTTGTCTTGTCTGTGATCTGGCAAATGTAGAAGTGACTCGTATCGTGAGGCTGGGCCACAGCGGGAGGTGAGCGGGTGGGGACGTAAATCCCATAGGCGTGCGCTCGGTGAACAATTGTTTCGTTTGATGGTATTATATCTACGGGGCATAAATTGTGAAGAAATGTCATGTGATTACAGAAATTAAATAGTTACCAATTAACAGTGTTTCACTTTGCGAAATTTTGTCTTCAAAAAGACGATTCGCATAAATTTGGCAAGACCCGGATTTATCTTGCTACCTGCCTCATAAAGACTATACCTATGCTACCGATGACCGACTTCTACACCGACTTCTACAATTTTCAGATTTGGGTATAGTATTTTGGTAGGTTGTAATTTTGGAGTGAACAATCCAAAATGTAAACAACTAAATAAT
This sequence comes from Othius punctulatus, assembly GCA_951805005.1. Classification (NCBI taxonomy): domain Eukaryota; kingdom Metazoa; phylum Arthropoda; class Insecta; order Coleoptera; family Staphylinidae; genus Othius; species Othius punctulatus. The sequence continues at coordinate 37,272,101 of OX638147.1, read as the reverse complement.
TTATACGAAATTGATATCGCCAGAGAATGAATCGAGTCGTCCAGATCTCACACAAGGAAATTTCCCCCCGTAAAGTAATATAAAACCTTGTATATGTAATTTGCTTGCGTGATGTTATGATCGTAGTTTACATAGGCATTTATGAATCGCGCACGTATTGGAACTGCTAGTATTCATTAAACCAACAATAAATACGTAAATTGCTTCCTGCAATAAATAACACGCATGATAATCATCCGACAATTAAGTTGTTGGTTCGCTTGACGCAAAATTATTCAACGCATTTTTGCGCACATAGATGCACAGCATTGATTGCCAGCCGCAATATAGCATGCAAACGCATTTGACTGTTTCCCCGATGACGCAATAAATAGAAATGATAGTCATGCATGTAATTCATAAGCACACGTTCAATTTTCGGTCCGCAGTTTCATATTTTACAATGGTGTGCAGCGCTGCGTTTATACGGGGCGTCAATTCTGACATTTATTCGTTCCGCAAACAACGAACCCGAGCCAGTTGGCTCTATAAAAGAAAACCAGACATAAATACAATTCGACAGAGAAGGGCAGCGGTCAGTTATGCAAGGTGGTAGCGATTTTCCTTCCCATGCATGGAATTCTCTTTCTCTGCAGACATTTCACGTTTTCACGGCAGAGGCATAAATTATATCGCGAGCGACGTTTATGTCTTTTAAAATTAACATGCATATTTCGAGCAGGTGCATGGGGACTTCAAATTGGATCCAGTTTCATACGTACCCGATGGCGGATATTTTTCGCGAAATTTACGGATAGAGGTCAGGTAATAAACCTAAACCGTGGAAATTTCTACCGGATAAGGCGGATTGTTTATGTCTGCACATAATGACCACCAATAAACTGAATAATCGTGAGAATTTTGTAGCGGACACAGAAAGTTCAACAGGAATATGTTCCCAGCTTGTATGCATTATTCAGCCACTCGCAGTGTAACTCTGAAAAATATACACCCCACAGAAACATAATCTGACTTCATATTTAACCTGTCCGATGCTCAGTGGCAGCGTTCACGAGCACCATTTTTATCCAATTTCTACAGCCCGTTGCCTCTGCTGTGATTCAACTGATTAATTTTGAATAATATATTATTTTGATGGTAATATGACGCACAGCATGTAAGGGAATATTTTCATATTACCTCCGTAGCCATTCATGGCTAGGTAGATAATACCTAAATCTACTAGCACACTAGAATACCTAGGAATAGTGTTCAGATTCGTCAAACCGTAAAACCAAACGTCAAACTGTCAAACCAAACGTCAAACCGTCAAACCAAACATCAAACTGTCAAAGCAAACGTCAAACCGTCAAACCTAATGTCAAACCGTCAAACCTAACGTCAAACCGTCAAACCAAACGTTAAACCGTCAAACCTAACGTCAAACCATCATACCAAACGTCAAACCGTCAAACCAAACGTCAAACCAAGTTTTGTTCAGATTCAAAGAGTTCTATTGTCTTGACAGGCCTTTATCTATCAACAAATGAGCAAAATTCAGCTGTAAGATAGAAGCATGATGGAAGAAAATATACCCAAAGATATTAATTTAAGGACGATTAACTTTTATTAACCCATATTAACCCAGATTCGTCACACCGTCAAACCGTCAAACCTAACGTCGAACTGTCAAACCAAACGTCAAACCGTCAAACCTAACGTCAAAGCGTCAAACCAAACGTCAAACCGTCAAACCAAACGTCAAACCAAGTTTTGTTCAGATTCAAAGACTTCTATTGTCTTTGCAGGCCTTCATCTATCATCAAATGAGCAAAATTCAGCTGTAAGATAGAAGCATGATAGAAGGAAATAGACCCAAAGATATTAATTTAAGGATGATTAACTTTAAGCCAAGACATTAGCCATGAATAGCTAGGTAGATAATATCTAGATCTACTAGCACACTAGAATATCTAGGAATGGTGTTTAGATTCGTCAAACCATCAAACCAAACGTCAAACCGTCAAACCTAACATCAAACCGTCAAACCAAACGTCAAACCGTCAAACCTAACGTCAAACCGTCAAACCTAACGTCAAACCGTCAAACCAAACGTTAAACCGTCAAACCTAACGTCAAACCATCATACCAAACGTCAAACCGTCAAACCAAACGTCAAACCAAGTTTTGTTCAGATTCAAAGAGTTCTATTGTCTTGACAGGCCTTTATCTATCAACAAATGGGCAAAATTCAGCTGTAAGATAGAAGCATGATAGAAGGAAATAGACCCAAAGATATTAATTTAAGGATGATTAACTTTAAGCCAAGACTTTAGCCATAATTGGCTAGGTAGATAATATCTATGAATAGTGTTCAGATTCGTCAAACTGTAAAACGGTCAAATCAAACGTCAAACCGTCAAACCTAAGGTCAAACCGTTGAACCAAACGTCAAACCGTCAAACAAAACATCAAACTGTCAAACCAAACGTCAAACCGTCAAACCTAACGTCAAACCATCATACCAAACGTCAAACCGTCAAACCAAACGTCAAACCAAGTTTTGTTCAGATTCAAAGAGTTCTATTGTCTTGACAGGCCTTTATCTATCAACAAATGGGCAAAATTCAGCTGTAAGATAGAAGCATGATAGAAGGAAATAGACCCAAAGATATTAATTTAAGGATGATTAACTTTAAGCCAAGACTTTAGCCATAATTGGCTAGGTAGATAATATCTATGAATAGTGTTCAGATTCGTCAAACTGTAAAACGGTCAAATCAAACGTCAAACCGTCAAACCTAAGGTCAAACCGTCAAACCAAACGTCAAACCGTCAAAGCTAACGTCAAACCGCCAAACCTAAGGTCAAACCGTCAAACCTAACGTCAAACCGTCAAACCTAACTCAAAGCGTCAAACGAAACGTCAAACCGTCAAACCAAACGTCAAACCAAGTTTTGTTCAGATTCAAAGACTTCTATTGTCTTTGCAGGCCTTCATCTATCATCAAATGAGCAAAATTCAGCTGTAAGATAGAAGCATGATGGAAGGAAATATACCCAAGGATATTAATTTAAGGATGATTAACTTTAAGCCAAGACTTTAGCCATGAATGGCTAGGTAGATAATATCTAGATCTACTAGCACACTAGAATATCTAGGAATAGTGTTTAGATTCGTCAAACCATCAAACCAAACGTCAAACCGTCAAACCTAACGTCAAACCGTCAAACCAAACGTCAAACCGTCAAACCAAACGTCAAACTAAGTTTTGTTCAGATTCAAAGAGTTCTATAGTTCTATTATCATGACAGGCCTCTATCTATCAACATATGAGCAAAATTCAGCTGTAAGATAAAAGCATGATAGAAGGAAATAGACCCAAAGATATTAATTTAAGGATGATTAACTTTAAGCCAAGACATTAGCCATGAATAGCTAGGTAGATAATATCTAGATCTACTAGCACACTAGAATATCTAGGAATGGTGTTTAGATTCGTCAAACCATCAAACCAAACGTCAAACCGTCAAACCTAACATCAAACCGTCAAACCAAACGTCAAACCGTCAAACCTAACGCCAAACCGCCAAACCAAACGTCAAACCGTCAAACCAAACGTCAAACTAAGTTTTGTTCAGATTCAAAGAGTTCTATTGTCTTGACATGGTTTTATCTATCAACAAATGAGCAAAATTCAGCTGCAAGATAGAAGCATGATAGAAGAAAATAGACCCAAGGATATTAATTGAAGGATGATTAACATTTATGGGGAAGATCTGCAGACATATTTTACAATTGTTCTAAGCAATTTAGATGGATATTCAATTCAAGACTATTTAAGATGCGGAAGGCTTATTGAAGCAACAACCGACGAACACATCAAGAAAGTTGAGGGATTGGTCTTAGCAGATCGAAGAATAAACGCTTCAATGATTGCCATTGAAGTCGGGATATCATAAATAAGAGTTTCAAAAATTTTGCGTGAAGAATTAGGATTTAGGAATTAGATTTGGGTTTTACGAATTTGGGAAGATTTAGTCAACACGTTGGATTCCAAAATTGCTCATTCCCGCGCAAAATTGTGTAAGCAACAAATTTGTAAGGAAAACTTGAAGGCTGTGGTTTCTTTGTCGACCTTTTTTTAGAAAATTATTACAGCTGAGAGAACTAGGTATATAACTAGAATCTCCTAAAAATTGTTGTTTTGGTATACAGAAGGAATCTTACTGATGGCCGTACTTACCAATGTCCAATACACCAATGGACCAAATGGACTTATTTTCGAAAATTATTACAGATGAGACATAGGTATATAACTGGAATCTCCATCACCAAAAAGATAAAAACACAAATTCCTAAAAACTGCTGTTTTGGTGTACAGAAGGAATCTTACTGATGGCCGTACTTACCAACGTCCAATTCACCAATGGACCAAATGGACTTATTTTCGAAAATTATTACAGATGAGACATGGGTATATAACTGGAATCTCCATCACCAAAAAGGTAAAAACACAAATTCCTAAAAACTGCTGTTTTGGTGTACAGAATCTTACTGATGGCCGTACTTACCAACGTCCAATACAGCATTGGGCCAAATGGACTTATATTCGAAAATTATTACAGATGAGACATAGGTATATAACTGGAATCTCCATCACCAAAAAGGTAAAAACAGAAATTCCTAAAAACTGCTGTTTTGGTGTACAGAAGGAATCTTACTGATGGCCGTACTTACCAACGTCCAATACACCAATGGACCAAATGGACTTATTTTCGAAAATTATTACAGATGAGACATAGGTATATAACTGGAATCTCCATCACCAAAAAGGTAAGAACACAAATTCCTAAAAACTGCCGTTTTGGTGTACAGAAGGAATCTTACTGATGGCCGTACTTACCAACGTCCAATACAGCAATGGACCAAATGGACTTATTTTCGAAAATTATTACAGATGAGACATAGGTATATAACTGGAATCTCCATCACCAAAAAGGTAAGAACACAAATTCCTAAAAACTGCCGTTTTGGTGTACAGAAGGAATCTTACTGATGGCCGTACTTACCAACGTCCAATACACCAATGGACCAAATGGACTTATTTTCGAAAATTATTACAGATGAGACATAGGTATATAACTGGAATCTCCATCACCAAAAAGGTAAGAACACAAATTCCTAAAAACTGCCGTTTTGGTGTACAGAAGGAATCTTACTGATGGCCGTACTTACCAACGTCCAATACAGCAATGGACCAAATGGACTTATTTTCGAAAATTATTACAGATGAGACATGGGTATATAACTGGAATCTCCATCACCAAAAAGGTAAAAACAGAAATTCCTAAAAACTGCTGTTTTGGTGTACAGAAGGAATCTTACTGATGGCAGTACTTACCAACGTCCAGTACAGCAATGGACCAAATGGACTTATTTTCGAAAATTATTACAGCTGAGGCATAGGTATATAACTGGAATCTCCATCACCAAAAAGGTAAAAACAGAAATTCCTAAAAACTGCTGTTTTGGTGTACAGAAGGAATCTTACTGATGGCAGTACTTACCAACGTCCAGTACAGCAATGGACCAAATGGACTTATTTTCGAAAATTATTACAGATGAGACATAGGTATATAACTGGAATCTCCATCACCAAAAAGGTAAAAACAGAAATTCCTAAAAACTGCTGTTTTGGTGTACAGAAGGAATCTTACTGATGGCCGTACTTACCAACGTCCAATACACCAATGGACCAAATGGACTTATTTTCGAAAATTATTACAGATGAGACATAGGTATATAACTGGAATCTCCATCACCAAAAAGGTAAGAACACAAATTCCTAAAAACTGCCGTTTTGGTGTACAGAAGGAATCTTACTGATGGCCGTACTTACCAACGTCCAATACAGCAATGGACCAAATGGACTTATTTTCGAAAATTATTACAGATGAGACATAGGTATATAACTGGAATCTCCATCACCAAAAAGGTAAAAACAGAAATTCCTAAAAACTGCTGTTTTGGTGTACAGAAGGAATCTTACTGATGGCAGTACTTACCAACGTCCAGTACAGCAATGGACCAAATGGACTTATTTTCGAAAATTATTACAGATGAGACATAGGTATATAACTGGAATCTCCATCACCAAAAAGGTAAAAACAGAAATTCCTAAAAACTGCTGTTTTGGTGTACAGAAGGAATCTTACTGATGGCCGTACTTACCAACGTCCAATACACCAATGGACCAAATGGACTTATTTTCGAAAATTATTACAGATGAGACATAGGTATATAACTGAAATCTCCATCACCAAAAAGGTAAGAACACAAATTCCTAAAAACTGCCGTTTTGGTGTACAGAAGGAATCTTACTGATGGCCGTACTTACCAACGTCCAATACAGCAATGGACCAAATGGACTTATTTTCGAAAATTATTACAGATGAGACATAGGTATATAACTGGAATCTCCATCACCAAAAAGGTAAGAACACAAATTCCTAAAAACTGCCGTTTTGGTGTACAGAAGGAATCTTACTGATGGCCGTACTTACCAACGTCCAATACACCAATGGACCAAATGGACTTATTTTCGAAAATTATTACAGATGAGACATAGGTATATAACTGGAATCTCCATCACCAAAAAGGTAAGAACACAAATTCCTAAAAACTGCCGTTTTGGTGTACAGAAGGAATCTTACTGATGGCCGTACTTACCAACGTCCAATACACCAATGGACCAAATGGACTTATTTTCGAAAATTATTACAGATGAGACATAGGTATATAACTGGAATCTCCATCACCAAAAAGGTAAGAACACAAATTCCTAAAAACTGCTGTTTTGGTGTACAGACGAAATCTTACTGATGGCCGTACTTACCAAAGTCCAATACAGCAATGGACCAAATGGACTTATTTTGGTCCATTTCATCTGATCTCGTGATGATTTCGTCTCATCGAAAATTATTACAGATGAGACATAGGTATATCACTGGGATCTCCACCACCAAAAAGGCAACAACACAAAATTCCTCCAGAAAATTGATGATTTGGGATACAGAAGGAATCTTACTGATGGCTGTATTCATCAACGTCCGATACAGCAATGGACCAAATGAACTTTTTTTCGAAAATCGTATCGATCGCAGTCACTTATTTACTTCATAACTTTCATCAAATTTTCAGAGGACATATCTTCAGGCATATTGTATGAAAATCTGGCGATATATTTTCAAAATTTCCATCACACAAATTTTCAGAAATTTCAGTGACAGATATAGAATTCAAAATTTTTAAGAATTAGAGTTACCAACAGCAAAATTTAAATTTGAACCCGGTGTCTAATTTGAGATACTTCATTTATGTTTCTGTGTGTTGTGTTTGTGTTCCTGTGACAATGAATGTATTTACGATTCAGTTAAGCTTCAAAGATTTTAATTGAAATGTACCTTTGAGGAAAACATCCAATTAGAAAAACAACTGCCGAACGTTGCAGGACATTATTATTCATTTAGCCGGTGTTAGTCGCCGAAAAGCATACAAGCGTCAATTTAACGAAAACATTTATTCAAGAAACGATTTGATCGTGGATGTAATAATACGAATTTCCACGTTTACTTTCCCAGCCTACTTTTCGGCGGAAAATGAAATCATGAAAATTCCATTTTCATAGTTTCATGGAATTTGCATTATTGGAAACAGTAAATATCAGAAAGCTAAATTAGATTCAGCTTCTTTGGGAAATGTGTAGTAACATGGAGACAATGTAGCAATAAATAAATATCTCAAAATGTAGGCCACCATATGTTCAAGAATGACATAGACTGGCAAGATATATAGATTATCAAGTGTAACGACTAATTGCCAGATTTAAGTGTACTATTGGTAACAATGCAAAAATAATACTTTGAAGTTGCAGCAGCAGGAGTTAAAGTTGTAATAATTGAAGACTTCCATGCAACAAAGGGATCTAAAGAGAAACGTTTACTTTAAATTGTTTGTTATGCATAACATGGCTCTGTTTGTTATTTTCCCTACTTTGCTGTTGCAAAAATTGCCGGAAGGACATGTAGAATGCAACGCAAAGGAATTCGCATGGTACATATTTCATCAGTAATTCTAAAATGTAGTATGAAGTTAGAAAAATTGCATGCAACAAGACAACAAACCCCCAAGAAAATTAGCTACCAGCGTGGGCTTAGCACGCGATGCATTTTTTCCCATGGTGCGTGTAAAACCGAAGTCTGCACTCCTATTAACATAACTATTCTAATAAATTACTTTCGGTTTTAAGACAGACTATTAATCACGCCTCGGTGTGGATTAATTGAAAAGTATTGTACCGCCGGCCGGACAAAAAAACGCGTTTCCCTGTGCAGGCAAAAAGCGACAAAATTAATTAGCGTGATAATTAACTGAAAAAGTGCCGTTAATGCCGATTTTCTTGCGTACTTAAATCGTTGTGTTCGGTAATTCCCCACTCCAGTCGGCGCGTATCCCGTTTCAGATGAAAGTGAAACACTAATTAGCCCACTTGCCGTTATTGTTGATGGAATCAATAACAGTGTCGAAGTTTCCTATACAAGTTCATGTAATTAAACATTAATACCGGCACTTTATATCTTCGCACCTCGTGAATGGATCACCAAGTTACAAAGTTTCTTTTAAAGTGAAATTTACAAGCGACATTCAGAATGAAAAAACTTTCTGTTATATTTAATCAATCGCAAAATATTTATATTATTATGTTTGTTAGATTAGGTTAGGTTAGGTTAGGTTAGGTTAGATTGGGTTAGGTTAGGTTAGGTTAGGTTAGGTTAGGTTAGGTTGGGTTAGGTTAGGTTAGGTTAGGTTAGGTTAGGTTAGGTTAGGTTAGGTTAGATTGGGTTAGGTTAGGTTAGGTTAGGTTAGGTTGGGTTAGGTTAGGTTAGCATGCACTAGGAGGAGTCCCACACATCCCTGCATAGAAGGGAAGTGCTTAACGCATTCCTTCTCTCAATAAAAAAAAAGTTAGGTTAGGAATATGCTAATCATATGCACGGAAAATGTAATTGCTTCGCAGTAGTTTCAGAAAAACACAATAATGCACTCATTTAGATGTTGGTTCGAGCGTAATCAATTCTCTCCCAGTTCCATTCTCAGCGTATTGTCCTCCTGTGGAGTATTTATGGGCGACCACGATGATCCCGAAAAACCGGCAATGGTAAGATACCAACACTATCGTGTTGGTAATCAATTCTCTCCCAGTTCCATTCTTAGCGTATTGTCCTCCTGTGGAGTATTTAAGGGTGACTACGATGATCCCGAAAACTCGGCTACGGTAAGATACCAACACTATCGTGTCACGCCTTCGCTGTTTACACATCTACAGATGAAAATTGAATGGCAATGGAATACAGGGCAATTTATCGAATAAAATAAATAGGCTACTAGAGCAATGTGGTTATACAAACGTTTAGATAATCTAATGAGAGGAAGTAGAACCGAAGAAGCGTGGAAAATTGCAGTACTAGAATCAACATCGAGCAGGTAATTACCTCAAGAAGATACACAATATAGCCACTTTAATAAATTGGCTTATTAAAAGCTGGAAACGGTAAATACTGTAGGAAACGTTAAATTATATATTACAGTATATATTTCAACGACGTACACTTGAGATTTCCATCTTACTCTGCGGTAAAAATTGCAACGCTTTTCCAGGCAATTTTTCAATCACGGGCACCATTCTGGGCAATGATTCCGTTTCAGTCTTAAATAATCTATTACTATTACTCAAATAAAATACTTGACTGCTTTAAACGATTGAAATGCCTTTTAAATATTGTAAAATATTACCCTTTTTATTACCCAATTATAAATACTTGGCTGCTTTAATCAATTGAAATGCTTGCTTTTTACATATTGTAAAATAGTATCCTTTCTATTACCCAATTATAAATACTTGACTGCTTTAAACGATTGAAATACTTGCTTTTTAAATATTGTAAAATATTACACTTTTTATTAGCCTATTCATACTTCAAAAACATAATAAGTATTCGACATAACATCTTCAAAAATATAAATTATTTGATAACGTATTGGAGAATAATGTGTTGCAGTGTACCGATTGTAACATTTATTTTAATAAATGTATTTAATATCGCTTTATTAATGGAAATAATTTTATTAATTATAACTTGCTCACGGCAGTAATAATGAAGCAAATAATGAAACGTTTAGTATGGCGATAAATTTCTTGAGGCACAGTTTTTGGATAATCCTGAAACAAATTTAATGGCGCTTACAACATGAAAGGATTAATTGCTTAAATGTTTGTGATGAGCGAAGATTCTGTTCAGAGTTTGAACGGCGAGCAGAATTAAAAATCCCCGTTAAATATTTTAAAAGCTCTATCAGATGGTGGTCCTGGGGTTATGCAAACAGTGCTTTACGACACCTATCTGAAATTGGGGAAAAAAGCGTTGTTTTAAGCGAAACCGTGTAAATACGTGCCTTAATAATGGATTCTTCCGGAAGTTTCTTTTTGGGGAAAATAAACGTAGCAATTTTCATAAGGCAGCGCTATTTAATTGAGCCAATTTGCGGGGAATAATACCGCTCTGTTCCTTGTTAATTTTAAATTTCAAAGACGTCAATCAAGACTTTGGCCTGGAGGAGTGAAACGTACAGCGTTAAACGAACCGATTTAAATAGTTCTTAAGAAAACCGATTCCGCCATTATGAAACATTGTCCTCTGCAACGTAACCATTGTTTCATTCATTAATATTTGGATTCGATTTCCGATTTGAAATTAATCAAAGTCAATCCAGATTTCAAGATAATCTCCCTTCATAAATCCGAAAAGCAATCATAATATAATGTAGGCCCGTCTTTCAGTGGATTTGGTAAAGAAATGTTTTGTTCATCGTGTATTCTGAATACAGCTCATATATTAATTTTAAAGGTGGGTTAGAAGTTTGGAGCAGTGTGTGAGGGCGATAGCCGGTTTAATAAAGTTTTGATTACATTGCGAAGTGCTAATAAGTTAGTAAGCGATTAGAGCCACTTACAATGAACGCTTATTTCCAATCAATATGACTTTTAACGCGGACAAGTTTAATATGCAAGAGATGAAACATGCGCACAGGATCCTTCCTGAACAAGAAAAACGCGATGCGCTTGGGAAATAGCTAGAATATTAAACTTCTGCTCTTGATCTTCCTCTTGGATAATTGAATTGAGTACGCTGCAATTTTAAGGACTTTAATTAAACAAGCTTGGGTCCTACAATGGATATACAAATTAATTTTTGTTCGCCAGGCCAGAAAATTATATAATTGCCCCAAAACTATCTTGTATCTAAAGTATGGGTTAGCTATTACAGAAATTTCTGAAAATTTATTAATTGCATATTCAATACTAGATATGTGTTCAGTATACCTAAAGATAATTCTCCTGAAAATTTGACAAACTTTCTGTATTAAATAAGGGAGAAAATCAAATACATAACTTCATGCAGTTAAGAGAAAAGAGAAAATTTATTAATTGCAAATTTGATATTAGATTCGTGTACACTACAACTGAAACTAAATCTCCTGAAAATTTGACAAAGTTTCAGTATTAAATAAGGGAGAACATCAAACACTTAACTTTCTGCATTGACAAGTATGGGTTAGCTATTACTGAAATTTCTGAATATTTATTATTTGCAAATTTAATATTAGATTGGTATGCAGTACACCTGTAAATAATTCTACTGAAAATTTGGCCAAGTTTCAGTACTAAATAAAGGAGAAAATCAAACATATAAGTTTCTGCATTGATAAGTATGGTTTAGCTATTACTGAAATTTCTGAAAATTTATTATTTGCAAATTTGATATTAGATTCGAGTACAGTACATCTGAAACTAATTCTCCTGAAAATTTGAGAAAGTTTCAGTATTAAATAAGGGCGAAAATCAAACACTTAACTTTCTGCATTGACAAGTATGGGTTAGCTATTACTCAAATTCCTGAAAATTTATCAATTGCAGATTTGATATTAAATTCGTGTACAGTACACCTGTAACTAATTCTCCTGAAAATTTGACAAAGTTTCAGTATTAAATAAGAGCGAAAATCAAACACTTAACTTTCTGGACTGACAATTATGCGTTAGATATTACTGAAGTTCCTGAAAATTTATTATTTGCAAATTTTATATTATATTCGTGTACAGTACACCTGAAACTAATTCTCCTGAAAATTTCAGAAAGTTTCAGTATTAAATAAGGGCGAAAATCAAACACCTAACTTTCTGTACTGACAAGTATGGGTTAGATATTACTGAAATTCCTGAAAATTTATTATTTGCAAATTTGATATTAGATTCGTGTACAGTACACCTGAAACTAATTCTCCTGAAAATTTGACAAAGTTTCAGTATTAAATAAGGGCGAAAATCAAACACTTATCTTTCTGCATTGACAGGTATGGGTTGGTTATGACTGAAATTCCTGAAAATTTATTAATTGCATGTTCAATACTAGATTTGTGTTCAGTATACCTGAAAGTAATTCTACTGAAAATTTGACAAAGTTTCAGTAATAAATAACGGTGAAAATCAATTATATGACTTTCTGCATTGACAAGTACTGGATAGCTATTGCTGAAATTCCTGAAAATTTATTAATTGCATATTCAATACTAGATTTGTGTTCAGTATACCTGAAACTAATTCTACTGAAAATTTGACAAAGTTTCAGTAATAAATTACGGTGAAAATCAAAGATATGACTTTCTGCATTGACAAGTACTGGATAGCTATTGCTGAAATTCCTGAAAATTTATTAATTGCATATTCAATACTAGACATGTGTTCAGTATACTTGAAGACAATTCTCCTGAAAATTTGACAAAGTTTCAGTATTAAATAAGCGAGAAAATCAAACATATAACTTTCTGCATTGACAAGTATGGGTTAGCTACTACTCAAATTCCTGAAAATTTATCAATTGCCGATTTGATATTAAATTCGTGTTCGGTATACCTGAAACTAATTCTCCTGAAAATTTGAGAAAGTTTCAGTATTAAATAAGGGAGAAAATCAAACACTTAACTTTCTGCATTGACAAGTATGGCTTAGCTAGTACTGAAATTTCAGAAAATTTATTATTTGCAAATTTGATATTAGATTCGTGTACAGTACACCTGAAACTAATTCTCCTGAAAATTTGACAAAGTTTCAGTATTAAATAAGAGCGAAAATAAACACTTAACTTTCTGGATTGACAATTATGTGTTAGCTATTACTGAAATTTCTGAAAATTTATTATTTGCAAATTTGATATTAGCTTCGTATACAGTACACCTGGCACTAATTCTCCTGAAAATTTGAGAAAGTTTCAGTATTAAATAAGAGCGAAAATCACACACTTAACTTTCTGGACTGACAATTATGAGTTAGATATTACTGAAATTCCTGAAAATTTATTATTTGCAAATTTGATATTAGATTCGTGTACAGTATACCTGAAAATAATTCTCCTGAAAATTTGACAAAGTTTCAGTAATAAATAAGTGAGAAAATCGACAGTATAACTTTCTGCATTGACAAGTATTGGTTAAATATTACTGAAATTCCTGAAAATTTATTAATTGCATATTCAATACTAGATTTGTGTTCAGTACACCTGAAACTAATTCTACTGAAACTTTGACAAAGTTTCAGTATTAAATAAGAGCGAAAATCAAACACTTAACTTTCTGTATTGACAATTATGTGTTAGCTATTACTGAAATTTCTGAAAATTTATTATTTGCAAATTTGATATTAGATTCGTATACAGTACACCTGAAAATAATTCTCCTGAAAATTTGACAAAGTTTCAGCATTAAATAAGTGAGAAAATCGACAGTATAACTTTCTGCATTGACAAGTATGGGTTAGATATTACTGAAATTCCTGAAAATTTATAATTTGCAAATTTGATATTAGATTCGTGTACAGTACACCTGAAACTAATTCTCCTGAAAATTTGACAAAGTTTCAGTAATAAATTACGGTGAAAATCAAAGATATGACTTTCTGCATTGACAAGTACTGGATAGCTATTGCTGAAATTCCTGAAAATTTATTAATTGCATATTCAATACTAGATATGTGTTCAGTATACTTGAAGACAATTCTCCTGAAAATTTGACAAAGTTTCAGTTATAAATAAGCGAGAAAGTCAAACATATAACTTTCTGCATTGACAAGTATGGGTTAGCTACTACTCAAATTCCTGAAAATTTATCAATTGCCGATTTGATAATAAATTCGTGTTCGGTATACCAGAAACTAATTCTCCTGAAAATTTGACAAAGTTTCAGTATTAAATAAGGGCGAAAATCAAACACTTAACTTTCTGCATTGACAAGTATGGGTTAGCTATTACTGAAATTTCTGAAAATTTATTATTTGCAAATTTGATATTAGATTAGTGTACAGTTCACCTGAAACTAATTCTGCTGAAAATTTGACAAAGTTTCAATACTAAATAAGGGCGAAAATCAAACACTTAACTTTCTGCATTGACAAGTATGTGTTAGCTATTACTGAAATTTCTGAAAAATTATTATTTGCTAATTTGATCATAAATTCGTATACAGTACATCAGAAACTAATTATCCTGAAAATTTGAGAAAGTTTCAGTATTAAATAAGGGAGAAAATCAAACGCTTAATTTCTGCATTGATTGGTATGGGTTAGTATTACTGAAATTTCTGAAAATTTATTATTTGCAAATTTGATATTAGATTCGTATACAGTACACCTGACACTAATTTTCCTGAAAATTTGAGAAAGTTTCAGTATTAAATAAGGGCGAATCAAACACCTAACTTTCTGTACTGACAAGTATGGGTTAGATATTACTGAAATTCCTGAAAATTAATTATTTGCAAATTTGATATTAGATTCGTGTACAGTACACCTTAAACTAATTCTCCTGAAAATTTGAAAAACTTTCAGAGTTAAATAAGGAAGAAAATCAAACAGATAACTTTACGCATTGACTAGTATGGGTTTGCTATTACTGAAATTTCTGAAAGTTTATTATTTGCAAATTTAATATTAGATTCGTATGCAGTACACATGTAAATAATTCTACTGAAAATTTGACCTAGTTTCAGTACTAAATAAAGGAGAAAATCAAACATATAAGTTTCTGCATTGATAAGTATGGGTTAGCTATTACTGAAATTCCTGAAAATTTATTAATTGCAAATTTGATATTAGATTCGTGTATAGTACACCTGAAACTAATTCTCCTGAAACTTTGACAAAGTTTCAGTATTAAATAAAAGAGAAAATCAAACACTTAACTTTCTGCATTGACAAGTATGGGTTAGCTATTACTGAAATTCCTGAAAATTTATTATTTGCAAATTTATTATTAGATTCGTGTACAGTACACCTGTAACTAATTCTCCTGAAAATTTGAGAAATTTTCAGTAATAAATAAGTAAGAAAATCAAAGATATAACTTTCTGCATTGACAAGTAAATAACCATAGAAAATGGTTTTCTATGGTTTTCCTATGGTTTTCTTAATTGGTTCTCTTCTGATAAAATGTTGGTCTCATTTCTAGAATCAAATCAATCTTTTTAAATCGTTTTCTGCATTATTTCCTAACATTCCAATACAATAGATAAAACTATAGAAAATGGTTTTCTAACGGTTTTCTTAATTATTTGTGTTCTGATAAAATGTTGAGTCTTATTTCTGGAATCAAATCAATCTTTATAATTCGTTAGCTGCATTATTTCCTAGCATTCCAATATAATAGACGAAACCATAGAAAATGGTTTTCTATGGTTTTCTAGTGGTTTTCTTAATTGGTTCTCTGCTGATAAAATCTTGATCTCATTTCTGGAATCAAAGTATTGGAGCTTGTGCAAATTTTTAAATAAAACATGGCGAAAAACTTACACTGTTTTTTCACAATGAACATTTATTTCACTAAATGTATATTTCGATTGCAAAGCAATCATCATCAGTAGACAGACGAATTGTGAAAAATGTTTTTTCCTTGATTTATTTCTGGACAGAATGGGATAGATATACTAGGAATTACAAATATTGGTAAAATTGGTTCTATATTGGCAAAATTGGTTCTGAAAAAGGTTTTCTCCTTGTTTAATTTCTGGAACACAATGGTATACTAGGAATTACAAATATTGGTAAAATTGATTCTGAAAAAGGTTTTTCTCCTTGTTTAATTTCTGGAACACAATGGTATATAAGGAATTACAACTATTGGTAAAATTGGTTCTGAAAAAGGTTTTTCTCCTTGTTTAATTTCTGGAACACAGTGGTATACTAGTACTTATAAATATTGATAAATTGAACAAATTGTATGGAACAAAACATATTTTGTATCACCAACAATTATCATAACCACACTTTTGGTTGTGGGAAGACACTTGCTTCCTTGTTCGCCTATCTCATCGCTACGAGGCAACGCATGCGTTATCCACACCCAATACAAATTATGCCAATGTAGCGACTCGGAATGGGTCCCTTCCCAGGCATGTGGCCAGGAGCCGGCTCAATGCGCGCCAAGCTTAAGCCAGCTGCACATGCGCCTCAGCAACTATCTTGTCTGCCGCTTCTCCCACTTAACTTATACCTAATTTTATTGGTCGGCGAGTTTCGTCTTCACTTAATTTATGTTCGGTTATATGGGTAGGCACATGCGCACTAACAACTATCTTGTCTGCTGCTTCTCCCACTTACATGTAATTATATTGGTCGGAGAGTTTCGTTTTTGCCTTGTATTTCATTGGCGTTCGCTCGTCTTATCATGTAGAGGCGACGCATGTATTAAAAATACATGCGATATATATATATATATAGAATTTCCCCAATATATACAGGGTGTAACAGAAATACGTGTGTTAATTTTAAACATTGGTAGAACTCGTTATATAAAACATTTTTGCTATATGTTTTTTTTCAAAATTTGCAGGTTTTTTTAATATTTTTTTGCCCCCTAATTTTGACCGAACGAACCGTTCTCAGGTACTGTCACTATAATTGTCAAGTGAAGTTTATTTCGAAATGCCAAATTTTTCTAATCAAGAATTAACAGATATTGTGTTGGTATATGGCCGAGCTTTTGGAAATGCCGCAGAGGCCCGTAGATTTTACAGTGCACAATATCCTAAACGTGTTTTGCCTAAGGGGCAATGATGTACCTTTATGACACCGTTGCCATCACAACAAATGATTTTATCGCTGCACACCTTTAACCATAGGCGGGTATGCATTTTAGTAGATAAATTTGAACATATTTTAAATCAGTTTAACGTTGGTTTTTGAAAAAAAAACATATAGAAAAAATGTTTTATTCAACGAGTTCTACCAATGTTTAAAATTAACACACGTATTTCTGTTACACCCTGTATATAGAATATGTTTATTTTAATAATACAAGGGAATACATATTACTAATACATACTAGATTATAATGGTGTTTTTAATTATTAAAAAGGGCTATAAAGGGTGTTGCGGAAATCCGGTTCGAAGGACCAAAGGGCAAATATATGCGATTAACCTTAAAAACTAGAATTGTTTGCAAGCAATTTTCGTGACATATTTTAACATGTGGAGAGCAAAAAAATGAGTACACGCAGTAGTATAACAACGTTGGCATAGCTATATACAGCTTGCATGAGTATTTCTCTGAAAGGCTCTAATGGGCCTTTTCAGCTACTGTAAATTATAACGCAATTTTCTTCCATATATGAATTTTGCATATGTTTGTTGAAATAAAGTTTGTTTATTATTATTATTATTATTATTATTATAGACTGGTAGACGTTTATACGGTCACAAATTACGTGATAGTTAACTTTAACTTCATTTACTTAATATTCATCAAATATTAATTGAGCAATATTCTACTCCCACATTTTCGCCTGGAATAATTTTCATCGTTCGCAAATATTGTAGCAAAGATAATATACGCCTTATAAGAGCATTACTGCGTCTGCCAAGTATAATTTCCACTTATAAATCAAAATTCTTATCGTAAATATAACGTGTATCATTATTATGAGAGTATACACTAATAATAATAATAATAATAATAATAATCCGTACTACTCCTCCACCTATGGCGTAATTGGTTACTGTCATAATTTTTGACAGAGAATTCTGACCCAACTACATTTTATTTTACACTGAAAGGTTTGCAATATTTTGTGCAAACCTTTTTTTATTAGAATAGTAACATTTGTACATGCGAATATGTAATTTGAAATTTGCCCAAAAAACGCACTAAATTGCATGAAGATAGCTTTTAATGCTATCTTCATGAGTAATGAGTGAAATGTCGCGTGCGTCTTTAAATAATTCTTCATTGTTGTTTTTTCGTGTGTTTGGAAGCCACAAATATTGCTGAAACTAATAATAATTTCGTATTTGAGCAGTCAAACATAACTTTTATTGCCATTTCATGTCTAATGAGTGTAAATGAAGCTGCCTATGTCAAAAATTAGACTATTGGTTACATGGTTGCATATTTTACATGGTTACGTAATTACAAGCATTTAGATACACCTTGTATATAAATATAACGTGCGTTTAATTAAAATTAATATCTCGTAATGTCGAATTGTTATTATAGATGTATGTAGTAGCTCACAAAACGTGTGTTAATGCCGTAATTTAATTATGATAAAATAATATTTGATGGGTAATTATGATAAATTTAATTACATCGTAATACATTTGAATCGTGGCCGCTGAATGATTTAGTGCGTGTAAACTTTATGGAAGTTCGTGGAAGGAATGCGGGATCATAAATAAATTAATAAAGGTCGGTGATTACGAACAATATCTTGTAAAACGATGGGCAATTTGTCAACTTTCAGCGCTGGGCATTAAACATAGATGGTGCTTAAAATATAACGTATGGGAAAATTTGTTTAGTAAGGGCTAATTCTGCGGTTTGTCGTAACGCTAGTTTTATGTTAATGGTGGAGGACGACCACTAGAGTCTACTCGCATTATACGATACTTGCCTTAATGGCAACTGAAGCAAACCGAAATTGCCATCAAGCAACAATGCTTAATATTTAAATATCAAAATAATCACACCGCGGCCAGCAATTGGCCTAGATTGCGTGGAGTAACTGCGTGCTAAGCCTCAGTGATCATCTGGAGCTGATGAACGCACGAAAGGAGAATAACATTAAGCTGGGATTCATTTCTCTGATCATATACAGCATGAAGCACTGTTTCTTTTCACGAAATTTCAATTCGGGCAAAGCTGTGTTGAAACTTCCTCGTTGTTAATTCCCACAGGCTATGGGCATTTACTTAATAGTAGCTAGGGACAGCAGCAGACTTTTTGATGCCACAGGCAAACGCCTAAAAAGTAAACTAAACATACATCAGAGCTGGTAGTAGTTTTAATTTTTTGCCCCAACTTTCGGGCTAGTTATTCCCAAGGAGCTTTTCAAATTATTAGTGCCACTTTATATCACCGGCCATTAGGGATCCCATCTTGATGTTCACCACCAGTTTCAGCAATATTAGCAATATTTCAGCAATATTTGTGGCTTCTAAACACACGAAAAGACAACAATGAAAATTTATTTAAAGACGCAGGAGACATTTCACTCATTACACATGAAGATAGCATTAAAAGCTATCTTCATGCAATTCAAATCTCAATTGTGTCGATATTTCACTACTCAAATACTAAATTATTATTAGTTTCAGAAATTTATGTAAGCATCTTAATATTCCGTAATGATTTATACAGGCACTTATTATAAATTACCCCAGATGGGTATTCAAAATAATCAGCAGGATACATGCAGCTTTTGCAAACATATATTTGAATAAACATTTTGTTCACGCCACGCTCCTTTCAAATGTGAGCGAATTAAGAAAATCAATCACATTACATCTAATCTCGTGACATGATCTAAGGGATTTACGGAGTTTTTCCTTTGGCGCAAAAGAAGTTCGCCTGGCGAACGTGCCGATTCGCAATCTTCCCTTTTATTAAGCGCGCTTTATTTTTGAAGCCTCTCACAATAATTAGTCCACTTCCAATTTAATTATTCACATTTCATTTAACGCGTAATTATATATTATTACCCACAAATCATCGAACTAAATTCGCCGGTCTGCTCCCTATAAATTAATTCACATCAGATATGAAATGAGCGATCACTCGCCTTACGAACTGTTCAAGGGCCACAACTTCTTAAATAATCGCACACAAACTTTAATCATTATTACGTTACCACAATATTTAGCGGTTGTATGTGACATTTTCAATATGTTTCATTTTCAGTAGTAGACTTGCACCAGGAACATAATACGTGTATGTTTAATACAGAACTTTGTTTGTTGTTGTTTATAAATTTATAATCTACAAATTAGTATAATTAGATTAATAGATTATTACATTAGACATATAGGCAACCAAGTATGCACACAGTGATGTATACAGGGTCCCAAAATTTACCAAAATAAAGATATTTATTACTACTGCATATAAAATTTATCTGCATGTAAAGTTTGCAGCGAAAATTTCATAACTTCTAATAATGCTTTTAATTTATAATCAAAAGTTTGTATTTTCCCTTACAAGTTTTGTAATTTATATCATTTTATAGTTATAACATGTTATTGTACATATTATAGTGAAATTTATTTTCAGTTATTAACATAATAAATAGTAACAAATATATGTTGTTATTTATCAAAAGATAATTACGTTGACACAATATTTAATGGTTGTATGTGACATTTTCAATATGTATCATTTTCAGTAGTAGACTTGCACTTGGAAACTAACAGGTGTATGTTAAATACAGAACTTTTTGTTGTTATTTATAAATCTATAATCTATAAATTAGTATATTTACATAAAGAGATTATTACATTAGACGTTCAGGCAACCAAGTATGCACACAGTGATGTATACAGGGTACCAAAATTTACCAAAATAAAGATATTTTGTACTACTGCATATACAATTAGTCTGCATGTAAAGTTTGCAGCGAATATTTCATAATTTCTAATGATGGTTTTAATTTATAATCAAAAGTTTGTATTTTCTCTTACAAGTTTTGTAATTTTATTGTTATAAAATGTTATTGTACATTTTATAGTGAAATATATTTTGAGTTGTTAACATAATAATTAGTAACAATATGTATACATACGATATATGTTGTTATTTAACAAGAGATAACAATAATAACATAAAAGTAATCCAATTTGGTGCAAATAAAGTTGTATAACTACATTAGTCGGTAATGTGGCGAGCATTACCGACCAACGCGTCACTGAGTGTCAAGTGATGACGTGTTCACATATCGCTCCTGAAAATGTTCAAATTTTGTGCTAGAAACGACCGCGCGAAGCCTTAGTGAGTGAAAAACGTAATCTATAGTGAATCAGTGCATAAATTTCGAGTCATTCGGGCCGCTGGGCGAAAATATCAGTGAAAATGGATTTCGATGTTTGGCTGATGCAATACACATGGTTAGCGTGGACGAAGCGGACTTCATTCGGAGATAGTCGACAAGGTTTGTCCCCTATTAATTAATTCGCTCGCTAATTAAGTTTTATCAATGCATTCAATATACATGAACCAATCAAATCGTATTGTCGCAATTTTATGAATAACATTAGTGCAATTAGCACTAGAGGTTATGTCAAAATATTGGGAAACTAAGTACTAAGTAAAAATACAATTATACAAATTACAGTGTAACAGTTACATTTATTTGGTATCTAGATACAAATACAGATACTTTAGAAAAAATGTATTATATATTATATATTTCAGTAGTAGACTTGCACCAGGAACATAATAGGTGTATGTTAAATACAGAACTTTTTGTTGTTATTTATAAATCTATAATCTATAAATTAGTATATTTAGATAAATAGATTATTACATTAGACGTTCAGGCAACCAAGTATACACACAGTGATGTATACAGGGTACCAAAATTTACCAAAATAAAGATATTTATTACTACTGCATATACAATTTGTCTGCATGTAAAGTTTGCAGCGAATATTTCATAATTTCTAATGATGCTTTTAATTTTAATCAAAAGTTTGTATTTTCTCTTACAAGTTTTGTAATTTTATTGTTATAAAATGTTATTGTACATTTTATAGTGAAATGTATTTTCAGTTGTTAACATAATAATTAGTAACAATATGTATATATACGATATATGTTGTTATTTAACAAGAGATAACAATAATAACATAAAAGTAATCCAATTTGGTGCAAATAAAGTTGTATAACTACATTAGTCGGTAATGTGGCGAGCATTACCGACCAACGCGTCACTGAGTGTCAAGTGATGACGTGTTCACATATCGCTCCTGAAAATGTTCAAATTTTGTGCTAGAAACGACCGCGCGAAGCCTTAGTGAGTGAAAAACGTAATCTATAGTGAATCAGTGCATAAATTTCGAGTCATTTGGGCCGTTGGGCGAAAATATCAGTGAAAATGAATTTCGATGTTTGGCTGATGCAATACACATGGTTAGCATGGAGGAAGCGAACTTCATTCGGAGATAGTCGACAAGGTTTGTCCCCTATTAATTAATTCGCTCGCTAATTAAGTTTTATCAATGCATTCAATATACATGAACCAATCAAATCGTATTGTCGCAAGTTTATGAATAACATTAGTGCAATTAGCACTAGAGGTTATGTCAAAATATTGGGAAACTAAGTACTAAGTAAAAATACAATTATACAAATTACAGTGTAACAGTTACATTTATTTGGTATCTAGATACAAATACAGATACTTTAGAAAAAATGTATTATATATTATATATTTCAGTAGTAGACTTGCACCAGGAACATAATAGGTGTATGTTAAATACAGAACTTTTTGTTGTTATTTATAAATCTATAATCTATAAATTAGTATATTAAGATAAATAGATTATTACATTAGACGTTCAGGCAACCAAGTATGCACACAGTGATGTATACAGGGTACCAAAATTTACCAAAATAAAGATATTTATTACTACTGCATATACAATTTGTCTGCATGTAAAGTTTGCAGCGAATATTTCATAATTTCTAATGATGCTTTTAATTTATAATCAAAAGTTTGTATTTTCTCTTACAAGTTTTGTAATTTTATTGTTATAAAATGTTATTGTACATTTTATAGTGAAATATATTTTGAGTTGTTAACATAATAATTAGTAACAATATGCATACATACGATATATGTTGTTGTTTAACAAGAGATAACAATAATAAGATAAAAGTAATCCAATTTGGTGCAAATAGAGTTGTATAACTACATTAGTCGGTAATGTGGCGAGCATTACCGACCAACGCGTCACTGAGTGTCAAGTGATGACGTGTTCACATATCGCTCCTGAAAATGTTCAAATTTTGTGCTAGAAACGACCGCGCGAAGCCTTAGTGAGTGAAAAACGTAATCTATAGTGAATCCGTGCATAAATTTGAGTCGTTTGGGCCGTTTGGCGAAAATATCAGTGAAAATGGATTTCGATGTTTGGCTGATGCAATCCACATGGTTAGCGTGCAAGAAGCGGACTTCATTCGGAGATAGTCGACAAGGTTTGTCCCCTATTAATTAATTCGCTCGCTAATTAAGTTTTATCAATGCATTCAATATACATGAACCAATCAAATCGTATTGTCGCAAGTTTATGAATAACATTAGTGCAATTAGCACTAGAGATTATGTCAAAATATTGGGAAACTAAGTACTAAGTAAAAATACAATTATACAAATTACAGTGTAACAGTTACATTTATTTGGTATCTAGATACAAATACAGATACTTTAGAAAAAATGTATTATATATTATATATTTCAGTAGTAGACTTGCACCAGGAACATAATAGGTGTATGTTAAATACAGAACTTTTTGTTGTTATTTATAAATCTATAATCTATAAATTAGTATAATTAGATAAATAGATTATTACATTTAGACGTTCAGGCAACCAAGTATGCACACAGTGATGTATACAGGGTACCAAAATTTACCAAAATAAAGATATTTAGTACTATTGCATATACAATTTGTCTGCATGTAAAGTTTGCAGCGAATATTTCATAATTTCTAATGATGCTTTTAATTTATAGTCAAAAGTTTGTATTTTCTCTTACAAGTTTTGTAATTTTATTGTTATAAAATGTTATTGTACATTTTATAGTGAAATGTATTTTCAGTTGTTAACATAATAATTAGTAACAATATGTATATATACGATATATGTTGTTATATAACAAGAAATAACAATAATAACATAAAAGTAATCCAATTTGGTGCAAATAAAGTTGTATAACTATATAAGTCGGTAATGTGGCGAGCATTACCGACCAACGCGTCACTGAGTGTCAAGTGATGACGTGTTCACATATCGCTCCTGAAAATGTTCAAATTTTGTGCTAGAAGCGACCGCGCGAAGCCTTAGTGAGTGAAAAACGTAATCTATAGTGAATCCGTGCATAAATATCGAGTCATTCGGGCCGCTGGGCGAAAATATCAGTGAAAATGGATTTCGATGTTTGGCTGATGCAATACACATGGTTAGCGCGGAAGAAGCGGACTTCATTCGGAGATAGTCGACAAGGTTTGTCCCCTATTAATTAATTCGCTCGCTAATTAAGTTTTATCAATGCATTCAATATACATGAACCAATCAAATCGTATTGTCGCAAGTTTATGAATAACATTAGTGCAATTAGCCCTAGAGGTTATGTCAAAATATTGGGAAACTAAGTACTAAGTATAAATACAATTATACAAATAACAGATACATTATTTGGTATCTAGATACAGATACAGATACTTTAGAAATAATGTATCTAGATACAACTTTAGGTACTCAAGTAGGAATGTATCTAGATACATTACAACACTGACTTATTTAATACTGAAACTTTGTCAAATTTTCAGCAGAATTACTTTCAGGTGTACTGTACACTAATCCAATATCAAATTTGCAAATAATAAATTTTCAGAAATTTCAGTAATAGCAAACCCATACTTGTCAATGCAGTAAGTTAAGTGTTTGATTTTAGCCCTTATTTAATACTGAAACTTTGTCAAATTTTCAGCTGAATTACTTTCAGGTGTACTGTACACTAATCTAATATCAAATTTGCAAATAATAAATTTTCAGAAATTTCAGTAATATCTAACCCATACTTGTCAATGCAGAAAGTTATATGTTAGATTTACGCCCTTTTTTAATACTGAAAGTTTGTCAAATGTTCAGAAGAATTAGTTTCAGGTGTGCTGTACACTAATCTAATATCAAAATTGCAAATAATAAGTTTTCAGAAATTTCAGTAATAGCTAACCCATACTTGTCAATGCAAAAAGTTAAGTGTGTGATTTTCGCCCCTATTTAATACTGAAACTTTGCCAAATTTTCAGCAGAATTAGTTTCAGGTGTACTGTACACTAATCTAATATAAAATTTGCAAATAATAAATTTTCAGAAATTTCAGTAATAGCAAACCCATACTTGTCAATGCAGAAAGTTAAGTGTTTGATTTTCGCCCTTATTTAATACTGAAACTATGTCAAATTTTCAGCAGAATTAGTTTCAGGTGTACTGTACACTAATCTAATATCAAATTTGCAAATAATAAATTTTCAGAAATTTCAGTAATAGCTAACCCATACTTGTCAATGCAGAAAGTTAAGTGTTTGATTTTCGCCCTTATTTAATACTGAAACTATGTCAAATTTTCAGCAGAATTAGTTTCAGGTGTACTGTACACTAATCTAATATCAAATTTGCAAATAATAAATTTTCAGAAATTTCAGTAATAGCTAACCCATACTTGTCAATGCAGAAAGTTAAGTGTTTCATTTTCGCCCTTATTTAATACTGAAACTTTGTCAAATTTTCAGCAGAATTACTTTTAGGTGTACTGTACACTAATCTAATATCAAATTTGCAAATAATAAATTTTCAGAAATTTCAGTAATAGCTAACCCATACTTGTAAATGCAGAAAGTTAAGTGTTTGATTTTCGCCCTTATTTAATACTGAAACTTTGTCAAATTTTCAGCAGAATTAGTTTCAGATGTAGTGTACACTAATCTAATATCAAATTTGCAAATAATAAATTTTCAGAAATTTCAGTAATAGCTAACCCATACTTGTCAATGCAGAAAGTTAAGTGTTTGATTTTCGCCCTTATTTAATGCTGAAACTTTGTCAAATTTTCTGCAGAATTACTTTCAGGTGTACTGTACACGAATCTAATATGAAATTTGCAAATAATAAATTTTCAGAAATTTCAGTAATAGCTAACCCATACTTGTCAATGCAGAAAGTTAAGTGTTTGATTTTCGCCCTTATTTAATACTGAAACTTTGTGAAATTTTCAGCAGAATTAGTTTCAGGTGTACTGTACACTAATCTAATGTCAAATTTGCAAATAATAAATTTTCATAAATTTCGGTAATAGCTAACCCATACTTGTCAATGCAGAAAGTTAAGTGTTTGATTTTCGCCCTTATTTAATACTGAAACTTTGTCAAATTTTCAGCAGAATTAGTTTCAGGTGTACTGTACACTAATCTAATATCAAATTTGCAAATAATAAATTTTCAGAAATTTCAGTAATAGCTAAGCCATACTTGTCAATGCAGAAAGTTAAGTGTTTGATATTCGCCCTTATTTAATACTGAAACTTTGTCAAATTTTTAGGCGAATTAGTTTAAGGTCTACTGTACACTAATCTAATATCAAATTTACAAATAATAAATTTTCTGAAATTTCAGTAATAGCTAACCCATACTTGTCACTGCATGAAGTTATGTATTTGATTTTCTCCCTTATTTAATACTGAAACTTTGCCAAATTTTCAGCAGAATTAGTTTCAGGTATACTGTACACTAATCTAATATCAAATTTGCAAATAATAAATTTTCAGAAATTTCAGTAATAGTTAACCCATACTTGTCAATGCAGAAAGTTAAGTGTTTGATTTTCTCCCTTATTTCATACTGAAAGTTTGTCAAATTTTCAGCAGTATTAGTTTCAGGTGTATTGTACACTAATCTAATATCAAATTTGCAAATAATAAATTTTCAGAAATTTCAGTAATAGCTAACCCATACTTGTCAACGCAGAAAGTTAAGTGTTTGATTTTCGCCCTTATTTAGTACTGAAACTTTGTCAAATTTTCAGCAGAATTAGTTTAAGGTATACTGTACACTAATCTAATATCAAATTTGCAAATAATAAATTTTCAGATATTTGAGTAATAGCTAACCCATACTTGTCAAGTCAGAAAGTTAAGTGTTTGATTTTCGCCCTTATTTAGTACTGAAACTTTGTCAAATTTTCAGCAGAATTACTTTAAGGTGTACTGTACACTAATCTAATATCAAATTTGCAATTAATAAATTTTCAGAAATTTCAGAATAGCTAACT
This sequence comes from Othius punctulatus, assembly GCA_951805005.1. Classification (NCBI taxonomy): domain Eukaryota; kingdom Metazoa; phylum Arthropoda; class Insecta; order Coleoptera; family Staphylinidae; genus Othius; species Othius punctulatus. The sequence goes on along the minus strand of OX638147.1, from coordinate 37,244,637 downwards.
CATACTTGTCAATGCAGACAGTTAAGCGTTTGATTTTCGCCCTTATTTAATACTGAAACTTTGTCAAATTTTCAGCAGAATTAGTTTCAGGTGTACTGTACATTAATCTAATATCAAATTTGCAAATAATAAATTTTCTGAAATTTCAGTAATAGCTACCCATACTTGTCACTGCATAAAGTTATATGTTTGATTTTCTCCCTTATTTCATACTGAAAGTTATTATTCAATCTAATAACTGCAGAAATGCACAAATATTTCAAGATACATATCAATGGGAAAAAACCATTATAAAAATATGCAGATATGGCATAATTTAAGACCACATAGCCACATAGTTTAGACGTATGTGTGAACTCGTTTTACCTGCAAAGGTCACATCTTGTAGCACTTATGCACGTATTCGTTCAAGGGCAAAATTTTATCGCAAATAATTTATTGTTTCACTGTAATTACCCCATTTTATAAGGAATAATTACAAATGCCACAGACAGAAAAACGTTGCTTTAAAATATACAGTGGTCAGATTTGCATGGAAAGATTCATCATAGCTTATTATATGTTGCCAAATAGCACTAATTATAATTATGCTGCACGTAAAAAATGCTGCTGTAAAGCAAATGAAACTGATTTCCACTTTAAATTACATACAAAATACCAGCCATTACCAGCAGATCTTATAAATAATAATAATAATAATAATAGTAATAATAGTAATAATAATAATAATAATGTATTGCATACTTTTACATTTGTGTACATTGGAAGATGTTAAACCACTTAGATATTAAATCACTTGGCCGGCAGCAGATGTTATAAATAATAATAATAATAATAATAATAATAATAATAATAATAATAATAGTAATAATAATAATAATGTATTGCATACTTATACATTTGTGTACATTGGAAGATGTTAAACCACTTAGATATTAAATCACTTGGCCGGCAGCAGATGTTATAAATAATAATAATAATAATAATAATAATAATAATAATAATAGTAATAATAATAATAATATATTGCATACTTTTACATTTGTGTACATTGGAAGATGTTAAACCGCTTAGATATTAAATCACTTGGGCGGTAATGATTTTATTTGCAACCACTTAGATATTAAATCACTAGGCCGGTAATGATTTTATTTGCGCTATTGGGTAGTAGTGAGTGAGGCACTGCCTCAATCAGTGGGAGAAACATTTGTTATTTAGTGCCTCATTTGGGCGATATTTCTGGGATCGAGTGTATAATTAATGATTCGGTGGTTCTTTTTTAAACCTGGCAGAACGGATTCGTTAAAATGGAAAACACCGAAACGGGCACAGTAATTTAATATTTAATTAAGGGGCCAACTCCAGAAGAAATTAATTACGCATTGCTATCTAGATTCTGAGACAGATCTTCGCCGTGAAGCGCCCAAAATTGGGTCTACGCCAATTCCGCGACGATTCTATTAACTTACTACTATTTCCTGCCTAAATTAATTATTCACCCAAAATATTGACCCAAATTATTCACCTCAATTGCACTATGACATCAAAATTTTCTTATCTTCGGTTAATATTCTATTCCTAATATCATCACAATATAATAATTTCCAGAATTTTCGCGAATTCTATCAATAATTTCCAAAAATAAGGAATATAAATAAGGAATGATATTCCTAAAAAAATTTACCATCGCTATTTAAGTGGTTCTGCAATACACATTATTGGGTAATTGTTAAGTATATGGCACGTCTTCCTCCGTGTAAGTTGTCTAGTTGTAATTGAAGTTGCCGCTTCTAAGTAGCCGTGATTGATCGTGCCAGTGCCGAGTGCCGATTTCGATCGGAAAAACAGTCAGTCCAACACGAGAAGCGCATCAGACAAGACAATCCTGAAATCCTCGCACATTTACTCCGTCTACTTTACACATATAAAGTTCAATTCATATATTTACGCGTCAAAAAATTAGAAAACGAATAAATTTTGGCGAATACAGAATGTACGCAGACAATAATTCCGTTTGGTAATCGATATAGTTTGTCAAATTTCAAGATAGAGCGCGCGTAAACAACTCACGTGCACAGTAACTTTACAGGGGCGAGTCTACACGCCACGAGTGCAGTAACAAAATCCACTTAGACCAGCTATACTGAAGACTGCGGGGCGACCAATCGTATGCTTGTGTTGACGCGTTTACGTGCGTATCACGCAAGTCAATGTCATAAAAACAAACTATCGTTGCGCGACGTATAAGATTGTTTTCACGCACTCTACGAATCAGTACGTAATGAAATACAAGTATTATTTGCATCAATTCGTAATTAAATGTGTGGAGTTATTACGTCTCGCCAGATATAAATTCGTTAAAATGCTCGGCAATTTATTATATTCCTGTCTGTATGAACACAATGGAATGGAAACTAGGTAAGAAACCTATTCCCCAGCGCAGATCGACGTCCTACTGTTTCCTTACTTTGTTTTGTTTTTGGGATTATAACCTTCAGCGCGTCCGAAAGATAACCCCTGATAATGAATAGGTAATTGGACGGAGGGAATTGTGAGAGGAATCCTCCTGGTGTTGGATGCTCGCAGATTTTTACACGTAACCTTTTACATAATTATGATACTTGTAAAATAATTTTGTGTTACACGACGGGCGGTACCTTGTCGTGATTCAATTTGACTGCACCCTCCTGGAGTTGCGTGTAAACTATTTATACCTCCAATGTGAGGTCATCTCGTCTTATGAGCAACAAATTGAGATCGCGCTCTCAACGTGTCTTGATTCCGATTATATACAATTTATTTCACCGAATCTTAAAACAATTTTTTTAATTCATTTTTGCACGCAATTTATATAATACCCGGTATATTATACTTAGAGACCTAAATCATAATAACATACTCATACATTTAATTTCTACAAGTATTTTGTTTTAATTTTCTATATTCAATATTCAATTTTTAAATCGTGTTTGCTCATTATTTTATATTTTATCTGTTATTTATTTATGTACACAAAATATATATGGACATACATTCCATTCCATCACAAAACAAGAATATTATTATAAATAAATACCATGTAAAATATATTACATTTCATCTACATTGTAAACTCCATAACGACTTGATATTCGAATTGTGGCCATGATATTTTGGATGGTGATCGTCTACTTTACAGATTTAAAATAAATGTAGTACGTAGACTATACCCTACACCATCGCATACACTAGCCAGTGCCCTACACTAACTTGATCAACTCTGGTTTTTGACTCAAACATTTATTGGCAGAACTTTAGAATGCGCAACTTGGAAAATTTTGAATGCAAGTTTCCATTTTTCTGCATTACTCAAGTTTTTTTGTTGTTGCAAATTTACTTTGTCTACTTTGCAGATTAAAAAAAAAGTACGTACAATATACACTACACTATCCCATACACTAGCCTAATCCCATGCACTGACTTGATCAACTCTGGTTTTTGACTCAAACATTTATTGACAGAACTTTAGAATGCGCAACTTGGAAATTTTTGAATTTTTCTGCATTACTTAAGTTTGTTTTTGTAGCAAATTTGCGCTATTTGGTTTTATTTGTTCTTGCTTTTATAATATTTGGCCACAATATATGCGGTACACACAATATGCAACTGAATGTACTTCTTTCCAAGTTAAACCAACTCTATTACTGCGAAAATTTTGAAATTTAAAGTTCTAGCAAATTCATGCAAATTTCAAACAAATGAAGGCATTCGATCAAACTTTTACCTACGTTTGAAATGGTTTTAGGAAAATGATCAATATCCTGAAATAGGTGCTTAGTTTTCCCATATTTTGATTTCAAAAATGCAACAGAATTTTGCAAAATAACCCAAAGCTAACTACTCCAAAACTGCATTTATTTTTAAGAGGCGAAAATCGCTGTACTTTATGGATAAAAACACAGTGAAATATAATTTTTATAATTGTATTTATTTTAATATATTGATTTTAGGAAAAATCAATATCTGGAAATGGGTGATTAGTTTTCCCATATTTTGATTTCGAAAATGTAATAGATTTTTGCAAAATAACCCAAAGCTAAATACTCCAAAAACAGCATTTATTTGTAAGAGGCGAAAATCACTGTACTTTATGGACAAAAACACAGTGAAATATTTATATTAATATAAATATAATGATTTTAGAAAAAAATCAATATCTGGAAATGGGTGCTTAGTTTTCCCATATTTTGATTGAGAAAATGTAACAGATTTTTGAAAAATCACACAAAGCTAAATACTCCAAAACTGCATTTATTTGTAAGAGGCGAAAATCGCTGTACTTTATGTACAAAAACACAGTAAAATATAATTTTTATAATTGTATTTATATTAATATAAATATAACGATTTTAGGAAAAAATCAATATCTGGAAATGGGTGCTTAGTTTTCACATATTTTGATTTCGAAATGTACCAGATTTTTGCAAAATATCCCAAAGCTAAATACTCCAAAACTGCATTTATTTGTAAAAGACGAAAATCACCATACTTTATGGACAAAAACACAGTGAAATATTTATATTAATATAAATATAATGATTTTAGAAAAAAAAACAATATCTGGAAATGTGTGCTTAGTTTTCCCATGTTTTGATTTCGAAAATGTAACAGATTTTTGAAAAATAACCCAAAGCTAAATACTCCAAAACTGCATTTATTTGTTAGAGACGAAAATCACTGTACTTTATGGACAAAAACACAGTGAAATATAATTTGTCAGTGTTGTAATGTATCTAGATACATTTCAAGTATCTAAATACATTCTTGCTTGAGTACCTAAACTTGTATCTAGATACATTTTTGTGCGGTACACGCAATTTGCAACTGAATGTACTCCTTTCCAAGTTTAACCAACTCTATTTTTGCGAAAATTTTGAAATTTAAATTTATAGCAAATTCATGAAAATTTCAAACAAATAAAGGCATTCTATCAAACGTTTACCTACGTTTGAAATCGTTTTAGGAAACGGATCAATATCCTGAAATAAGTGCTTAGTTTTCCTATATTTTGATTTCGAAATGTACCAGATTTTTGCAAAATAACCCAAAGCTAAATACTCCAAAAACAGCATTTATTTGTAAGAGGCGAAAATCACTGTACTTTATGGACAAAAACACAGTGAAATATTTATATTAATATAAATATAATGATTTTAGGAAAAAATCAATATCTGGAAATGGGTGCTTAGTTTTCCCATATTTTGATTGAGAAAATATAACAGATTTTTGCAAAATAACCCAAAGCTAACTACTCCAAAACTGCATTTATTTTTAAGAGGCGAAAATCGCTGTACTTTATGGATAAAAACACAGTGAAATATAATTTTTATAATTGTATTTATATTAATATAACTATAATGATTTTAAGAAAAATCAATATCTGGAAATGGGTTTTCTCATATTTTGATTTCGAAAATGTAACAGATTTCTGCAAAATAACACAAAGCTAAATACTCCAAAACTGCGTTTATTTGCAAGAGACGAAAATCACTGTACTTTATGTACAAAAATACAGTGAAATATAATTTTTATAATTGTATTTATATTACTATAAATATAACGAGTTTAGGAAATAATCAATATCTGGAAATGGGTGCTTAGTTTTCCCATATTTTGATTTCGAAAATGTAACAGATTTTTGAAAAATAACACAAAGCTAAATACTCCAAAACTGCATTTATTTGTAAGAGGCGAAAATCGCTGTACTTTATGTACAAAAACACAGTGAAATATAATTTTTATAATTGTATTTATATTGATATAAATATAACGATTTTAGGAAAAAATCAATATCTGGAAATGGGTGCTTAGTTTTCTCATGTTTTGATTTCGAAAATGTAACAGATTTTTGAAAAATAACCCAAAGCTAAATACTCCAAAACTGCATTTATTTGTAAGAGACGAAAATCACTGTACTTTATGGACAAAAACACAGTGAAATATTTATATTAATATAAATATAATGATTTTAGGAAAAAATCAATATCTGGAAATGGGTGCTTAGTTTTCCCATATTTTGATTTCGAAAATGTAACAGATTTTTGAAAAATAAGCCAAAGCTAAATACTCCAAAACTGCATTTATTTGTAAGAGGCTGAAAATCGCTATACTTTATGTATAAAAACACAGTGAAATATAATTTTTATAATTGTATTTATATTAATATAAATATAACGATTTTAGGAAATAATCAATATCTCGAAATGGGTGCTTAGTTTTCACATATTTTGATTTCGAAATGTACCAAATTTTTGCAAAATATCCCAAAGCTAAATACTCCAAAACTGCATTTATTTGTAAGAGACGAAAATCACCATACTTTATGGACAAAAACACAGTGAAATATTTATATTAATATAAATATAATGATTTTAGAAAAAAATCAATATCTGGAAATGGGTGCTTAGTTTTCCCATATTTTGATTTCGAAAATGTAACAGATTTTTGCAAAATAACCCAAAGCTAAACACTCCAAAACTGCATTTATTTGTAAGAGGCGAAAATCACTGCACTTTATGGACAAAAAAAAACAGTGAAATGCATTTTTTTTATAATTATCTTTATATTGATATAAATCAGATTATTATTTACACATACATAAAAAGCCATATGCTACACTCAGATCAGATTTTATTTGTACGTAAAAATATTTATTTGTGAACATAACTATCGTTACATTATTTCAATGAAATATTTGTATACAAGCTCAACATTAACTGTTTGCTGAGCGAAATATCTCAAACAGTTTCCACGCATATTTTCCATTCTCAAAAGAACATAACATATCTACACAAACGTGCGTCGGTTTCGGAGAGATTACGTTAAGACCAAATTCGGGGGGCTCAAAAGAAACGCAGGAAAATGTTTTCTTGTGCTTTACGCCTCGCCCCTATGGAAGTTGGATAAAAACTGAAGATAAAAATATAATCTTATTTTAATACGTTTGCCACCCAAAGTATTTTTGCAAATTTTATTACTTTATAATGTTCAAACTCATTGTTTAACATCGTTTCGAGCAATTGATGCCTCATTCATTAACAAGCAATTCAATATCGAACAATTGAATGGGGTTTATAGATGTTGAAATACTTCATTCTAAAGGAACCTTATCTTAACATGAAGCGTGGTGCAATTTTCATGCAAAATTAATTTGGTCTGACACAAAAGAAGGGATTCAAATACCAAATAATATTGCTCGATAGTTTATATGTGAAATATTTCACGAACAATTGTATGAGGTTTATAGATGTTGAAAGTCTGAAATAATTCATTCTAAAGGAACATTTACCTTATTTTAAGATGAAGTGTGGTGCAATTTTCATGCAAAATTAATTTGGTCTGATACAAAAAGAATGGATTCAAATGCCAAATAATTGGTAGTCAATATTGCGCGATAGTTTATATGTGAAATATTTTCATTGTTATGTTCAATAGAGTCAGAAGTCAACGTCTGGTGACATGCTTTTGAAATATCTTGTGTATGTTTATAAACTGATTGCGGAGCGACACTGGCTTGGCCATGATATCGGAAGACGTTTCTTGTAGCTATTCAATTTGAAATGTACAATGTTGGGAATCCAGTGAACTGCACGAGAATTGTTGCGATATGCGATTTCTTACTGCTTTGTTCGACAGGAATAATATCCGCAGGATGTTTGTAACAGGAGATGCCATTATTGTGTCGTCATCATTCGCAATGTTATCGGCAAGTGACAACAGGCAATAATCTCTACAGGAACGAACACATTATGGTCGTATGACCTGCAATATTCGCTTCTATTATGTTGTTCTTTCAAGAAGGATTGATTATATTACATCGTGAATAATGAGAATTGCCAAATTACGCCACGTCAAGATTTATACAAAATGAAGTATATTGCGATCCCAATATCTTTTTTTGTGGCATGTAAAATCCCGTTTTTCTACTTTCACTGGAATACGTAAAGTTTTTAATGATCGCGACACAAAACCGTGACGAAGTCCGGTTCGCATAAAAATTTATAATTAATTCTATTATGTAACACGCCGTGTCACAGCTCGGTGGAAATTTTAAAAAGTGCGTAAAGCGCAACTTTTCGAGGTCATACCCAAATATCATAACTCGCAGCAGCCATCCCCCACCTATCGTTCCACGGAGCTCATCAATCGTGCAGAAGTTAATAACAGTGAGCAGTTCATCAGAAGCCCCCAGCAATCACTGTCTTCCGATACAATCTAGGCTCACCGCTGGGTCTAATTAGATCGTTATTTATATTTCAACTAATTCGTGCATGTTCAACATAGTTTTCCAGTTACTGAAAATTCCTGGTACATGTTGCGAAGTCTCGAGCACGCCATATATCATTTGCGCCCGTATTCACTTGTTTGCACTGCAAGAAAATTTGTTGCAGCGCGGTTCTGCTAATGGCGATTTATTTGTCTATTTCTAAAAGCAGCTGTGACCATTTATTACTAGGCTTTTGTGCTACCTTTTGCAGCAGACAATGCAAAAATAACTCCTCCATGGATTTTCCAGTCCACACCGGATGATAAATTCCAGTTATATCAAAATACCTGGACAAGTTTCATAACATCACAAAAATAATTAAAAAAAACATAATATGCTTTCTGTATGATACCGACAACTTTGATTTATCAACAAATCTATATGGCGGTTTGATTCAAGCTATCAATATCCCGATAAAATGTAAATACAATGAAAAATGAAAAATTACGAAGCAAGTTTTACATTGAAAGCAATGGGTTTCAGTATTGTATATAATCTAAATATAATATATGACAAATATGACTGATATAAAAAGAAAGAAATTACAAAAGAAAGAAAAACATCGCAGATAAAATAGTTGTATAATCAAAACTTAAGAGCTATTGTATACACGAAAAGTAAAAGGTCTTACAAATATAACAGGGCAAGCAATTGTATAAATAAAACTTAAAAGGTATTGTATATATAGAAGGTATTGATAAAATGTATATTCACAGTTGTATAATTAAAACTTAAAAGCTATTGTATAAACCACATATAAAAGGTATGACTTGACAACACATTTGCACATTTGACATTTGTATTAATGCAGTAAAAATTTTGTAGGTGTTATGTAATATATAATTGGTAATACATTAGAATACGTCTCTACTGAGGTAAAACGATACCTAATAAATATAACTGAATTTAATGGCAGATACTCGAAATCAGAAATCGTATAGTTTTAATTAAATTAAAGTACATTTATATTCCCTGTGCGGATCCTCTTGAGTAATACTTACTAAAAGTGGACTGATTAAAATCGATCAAGTATTATTTAAGCTGCAGTAGATAAATACGCATTCAGCATACTAAGCCCATATTATCTATTATAGGGATGACTGTAATCCGAATAATCGAATTGATACCGTAAAAACTAATGAATAAATATCGTTATTAACCTATTATTAATCTATTATAATATATTATATTATAACCTTAATACGCATTCAGCGTACTAAGCCCTTATTATCTATTATAGGGATGACTGTAATCCGAATAATCGAATTGATACCGTAAAAACTAATGAATAAATATCGTTATAACCTATTATTAACCTATTAAATCCTTATTAACCTATTAAACTTAACAAATATCGATTAAAATAATGTTTTGGCAACTTAAGTTAACTGCAAACTATTCACCATTTTATTTGTTTATAAATACTGTGGAATTTCTTTGGAGTAATTAAGATTTTTTTTCTAGAACTAGCGCAACGTCATCTATGGGCATTAAATTAAATTAATAATAAAAACGTAATCTGTAAATGTAGATTTGATTTTCGCTTGCTGCAATATTAAAACAAGTAGTTATACTAGGAGAGTTCCAACTCACTCCCAGCAGAGATTTCGATTGATTAAATTCGCGAATTAAAAGCGTCAATTATATCAATCGAAATCTCTGCTGGGGGTGAGTTGGAACTCTCCTAGTATAACTACTAAAACTGTTCAATTTACTGATGGACTTATGATCGAAGCAATCGATGGTCTAAAATAAACAACAACAAAATGTTCGATATAATTGCAATCGATTAAAATAATGTTTTGGCAACTTAAATTAGCTGCTAACTATTCATCATTTTATTTGTTTATGATTACCCTGTAATTTTCTTTGGATTGACTAATGTTTTTTTCTGGGACTAGCGGTATTAAATATGTGAGAAAATCAAAAGTACGTTAGGTTAGGTAGGTTAGCGCAATGCCATCTGTGGGCATTAGCGCTAAAATTAATAATAAAAACCTAATCTGTAAATGTAGATTTGATTTTCACTTGCTGCAATATTAAAACTAGTAGTTATACTAGGAGAGTTCCAACTCACCCCCAGCAGAGATTTCGATTGATTAAATTCGCGAATTAAAAGCGTCAATTATATTATTCGAAATCTCTGCTGGGGGTGAGTTGGAACTCTCCTGGTATAACTACTAAAGCTGTTCAATTTACTGATGGACTTATGATCGAAGCATTCGATGATTTAAAATAAACAAACAAAAATGTAACAGTGTTAATAACAATGTTTAACAATTAATTAACAAATTAACAATTTTAACAGTGTAAAATAATGTTTTGGCAACTTGAGTTAGATGCAAAGTATTCATCATTTTATTTGTTTATGATTACCCTGTAATTTTCTTTGGAATGACTAATGTTTTTTTCTGGGACTAGCGGTATTAAATATGTGAGAAAATCAAAAGTAGGTTAGGTTGGGTAGGTTAGCGCAACGCCATCTATGGGCATTAGCGCTAAAATTAATAATAAAAACCTAATCTGTAAATGTAGATTTGATTTTCGCTCGCTGCAATATTAAAACTAGTAGTTATACTAGAAGAGTTCCAACTCACCCCCAGCAGAGATTTCGATTGATTAAATTCGCGAATTAAAAGCGTCAATTATATTAATTGAAATCTCTGCTGGGGGTGAGTTGGAACTCTCCTTGTATAACTACTAAAACTGTTCAATTTACTGATGGACTTATGATCGAAGCAATCGATGGTCTAAAATAAACAACAACAAAATGTTCGATAAGTTCCCAGAAATGTTCCCAGAAAAAATTATTAGTCACTCCAAAGAAAATTACACGGCAATCATAAACAAATAAAATGATGAGTAGTTAGCAGCTAACTTAAGTTGCCAAAACATTATTTTAATCGATAATTGCAATCGATTAAAATAATGTTTTGGCAACTTAAGTTAGCTGCTAACTATTCATAATTCTATTTGTTTATGATTACCGTGTAATTTTCTTTGGAGTGACTAATGGTTTTTTCTTGGACTAGCGGTATTATTAAATATGTGAGAAAATCAAAAGTAGGTTAGGTTAGGTAGGTTAGCGCAACGCCATCTATGGGCATTAGCGCTAAAAATTAATAATAAAAACCCAATCTGTAAACGTAAGTTCAATTTTCGCTCGCTGCAATATTAAAACTGTTAAATTTACTGATGAACTTATGATCGAAGCAATCGATGCTCTAAAATAAACAAAACAAAAGTAATAATGGGTCGATGTAATTCCAATATTCAATTTACTGATGAACTTATGATCGAAGCAATCGATGCTTCAAAATAAACAAAAAAAAAGTAACAGTGGGTCGATATAATTGCTATATTTATGTATAAATATATTTAATATATGTATATATGTTATGTTATGTTATGTTATATATTCTATATATGTATATATATATATAATTATCCAATTAACTATAGTACTGCTATGTACAAGCAAGTCAAATAAATCGAAGCTAATTAAAAATAAATGGCCTAAATAAAAAGGTTGGTCGGGATTAATAAAATAAGATGCATAGTTCTTGAGCAGTTCCATTCCCAATCAATTCGAAATTGTCAAGCAAATTACAGCCTCAATTATTCATTATTGTTAAATAGTTTAGTGTTTGCATCTAAGTGCGCTTTGGATTCAATAATATTGGGTATTCAATAATTCTAGGTCAAGGACATTACACTCCGTACGTACACTTGACAATAATTGATCAAATATGGAACTACGTCAGGATCTATTTGCAAAATATTTAAATACTCAATCACCCTTAAGATGTAGGACCATCGTCATTATTATTATAATCGTGACTGTTAACACTAAAGACCAATTTCAAGACGAAGCTAATATAAATTTTGAAAATATGCATTGGACAGATTTTCAGAAATTTTGAAAATATGCATTAGACAGATTTTCAGAAATTTCCCAGTGACAACTGGGAAAGTTATATGTACGATTCTCTCACTTACTTACTTCATAACCTTCCCCAAATTTTCAGAGGATTTATCGTCAGGTATACTGTATCCAAATCTGGAATAAAATTTTAAAAATATGCATTAGGCAAATTTTCATAAATTTCAGTGACAGATATAGCGATACCTATCAACTGGGAAAGCTATGTGTTCGATTCTCTCATTTATTTACTTCATAACCTTCGTCAAATTTTCAGAGGACATATGGTCACGCATATCGTCAGGATATATCGTAAACAGAGTTAACAATTGCGGACAGATAACTGTGAACACTCTGTATGAAGTACATACGATATACCATGTAACTTTTAGTAATAACATAGTTAAGAATTATGAACACCCTGTATGCAGTACATACGATATACCATGTAACTTCAGTAATAACAGAGTTAACAATTGTGGACAGATAATTGTGAACACCCTGTATGCAGTACATTCTGTTACAATTGTGGACAGATAACTATGAACACCCTGTATGCAGTACATACGATATACCACGTAACTTTGGTAATAGCATAGTTAACAATTGTGGAGATATAACTGTGAACACCCTGTATGCAGTACATACAATATACCATGTAACTTCAGTAATAACAGTGTTAACAATTGTGAACACCCTGTATGCAGTACGTACAAAATACCGTGTAACTTCAGTAATAACAGAGTTAACAATTGTGGACAGATAATTGTGAACACCCTGTATGTAGTACATACGATATACACAATAACAATTGAATGCCTAAGTACAGAAAGGGAAGTATCATAAAATTAACGTTTTGAGATAATCGATTTAAATGCGCATTTCAACTGAATGATCTCCAAATTATACATTTTATTCAGGATTATTTAAAAATATATTTTATTTATTTGAAAAGGTGAAAACATTTCCTACCATTACAAAAGTTCATAAGGATTTTTATTTAAATATGAAGTACTTCCCTTTTTATACAAAATCATATTTTATTGTTGAATTACAACATTACAATATTTCAACATTTTCAACAGTACTTTCTTTTCTGCACTTAGCCATTCAATTGTGAACACCATATATCCAGTAGATACGATATACCATGTAACTTCGGTAATAGCATAGTTAACAATTGTGGACAGATAACTGTGAACACCCTGTATGCAGTACATACGAAATACACAATAACAATTGTGAACACCCTGTATGCAGTACATACGATATACCATGTAACTTCAGTAATAACAGAGTAAACAATTGTGGACAGATAACTGTGAACACCCTGTATGCAGTACATACGATATACACAATAACAATCGAATGGCTAAGTGCAGAAAGGGAAGTATTATAAAATTAACGTTTTGATATAATCGATTTAAAGTACGTATTTCAACTGAATGATCTCCAAATTATAAATTTTATTCAGGATCATTTAAAAATATATTTTATTTATTTGAAAAGGTGAAAACATTCTCTACCATTACAAAAGTTCATTAGGATTTTTTTTTAAATATTTAATTTTTAGTACAAAATCATATTTTATTGTTGAAAACATTACAAGATTCACACAAAACAAACATGTATTCTTATTAAAAGTGTTATTAGTCAATAATTAACAAAAATAATAATTATGTACATGTTTACTGGTACTCTTGGTCTGCTGTGGTGGGCCAATTCAATATATCAGCATAAAAATGTTGATGCTCTTCTGGTGTCTACTTATTGACTTTACAAATGCCTTCATTTTTTTTTAAATTAATTGGAATCTTTCTATTATATTCATTATTCAAAATAATGTAAGTACTACTGTAGATCTTTCCTTTTTGCACTAAACGGAATTTTGTGATCGCAAGAAACTTATTCATACCTTACGTCATATTTTTCCTTTTTACGCCAAACGTTTGGGCTATGTTAAAACTATAGGAAATCATGCATATTTCAATTTTGATTAAAATGTCAGTAGTTTCTTTTCAGCACTTAATCTTTCAATTGTGAACACCCGGTATGCAGTACATATGGTATACCGTGTAACTTCAGTAATAGCAAAGTTAACAATTGTCGACAGATAACTGTGAACACCCTGTATGCAGTACATACGATATACCATGTAACTTCAGTAATAACAGAGTTAACAATTATGAACACCCTGTATGCATTACATACGATATACCATGTAACTTCAGTAATAACAGTTAACAAGTGTGGACAGATAACTGTGAACACCCTGTATGCAGTACATACGATATACACAATAACAATTGTGAACACCCTGTATGTAGTACACATGATATACCATGTAACTTCAGTAATCGCAAAGTTAACAATTGCGGATAGATAACTGTGAACACCCTGTATGCAGTACATATGATATACCATGTAACTTCAGTAATAATACAGTTAACAATTGGTAACAGATAACTGCGAACACCCTGTATGCAGTACATTCTATTACAATTGTGAACAGATAACTGTGAACACCTTGTATGCAGTACATACGATATACCATATAACTTTAGTAGTAGCAGAGTTAACAATTGTGAACACCCTGTATGCAGTACATACTATATAGCATGAAACTTCAGTAATAACAGAGTTAACAATTGTGAACAGATAACTGTGAACACCCTGTATGCAGTACATTCTGTTACAATTGTGAACTGATAACTGTGAACACCCTGTATGCAGTACATACGATATACCAAGTAACTTCGGTAATAACAGAACTAACAATTGTGGACAGATAACTGTAAACACCCTGTATGCAGTACATACAATATACCATGTAACTTCAGTAATAACAGAGTTAACATTTGTGAACACCCTGTATAGTACATACGATATACCATGTAACTTCAGTAATAACAGTTAACAATTTTGGACAGATAACTGTGAACGCCCTGTATACAGTAGATACGATATATCATGTAACTTCAGTAATAGCAGAGTTAACAATTGTGAACACCCTGTGTGCAGTACATGCGATATATCATGTAACTTCAGTCATAACAGAGTTAACAATTGTGGACGGATAACTGTAAACACCCTGTATGCAGTCATAGAATATACCGTGTTTATTTAACAGTCTTCTGCTAGCTCAATGCGCTTAATTTATCGATGCAGAAACGCTTTTATAAACAGAAATGTCTGTCTATAAATCGATGAATCCAAGACGATGTATTGGCCATTCTTTGGTTTCGGGAGTGAAGAGGGTTTCATGGCCCAAAACGTCGTTCATATTGTGGCTAAAACGTAGCAAAAATTCCCAACAAATTCTCAAAATATTCAGTTCTTATGCTGTGGTGCAGACATTAGCAGCACACAATACGCAAAATCCCAATATTCACTTTAAATTATATGCACTCGTTGGTTTGCATGTGTGTGTGTGTGTTAGTAAGGGCAACAATGCGAACGTTTTTTGTGCATTTGTTATTCGTCTGTACGTGACCTGAATTAATGAGTTTTTTTGTTAGATTTGGTCGAGACTTGTCTGCACTGTGGCCTCCAAATGATGTGTCCATCTTCCTCTTTCGCATGCAGATCGCAACGCGCGTTGGTCTCACTCATCCTGGGGAGGCTGCGCAGATTGAATTTGCCACCTGTAATGGGCGCCTCAGTGCGATTTAGACAAGCAAGATCTACGCATATTTTCTTAATTGTTCCTAATTGCGGAAGTTGAAGAGGTATGTGAAATGTGATTTGTGGTCCAGAATGGACCTTAGCAAGAACCCAGGACGTGGTGCGATTTTCACACCTCTTCTGCTGGGCGCTGTTGGGTATTGGGAGCTGAATGCAGAAGGCGGGCCCGGTGTTACTAAGCGGACTGGAGGACGCGAATTTGCATAGGTACAATACTCATATTTATTGCGTATTTCAATGGATGGGTATTGCCACTTAATAATGTGAGCACATATTACAGGCAAATAAACATCCCGTGATCGGTTAATAACTCTGTATAACAATAATTTTAATACTGTTGGGGAAAGCTGCATACGAAAACCTTACTGAGTAAATGCATACGTATATAGTTTATTCCAAAACTAAGAATTAGAGTATTTGCATGAAATGTATCACTTAAGGCTGATTCATAGATTTCTCACACTACGCTGTGGCAATGCTAAAGCTATGGGCATTTTCAACGCGCATTGAAACGCCCATAACGACAGCATTGCCACAGCGCAACATTGCGTCCCGTAAGAAATCTATGAATCAGCCCTAATGAAATCAGTTTTCAAACTGATTTACACTATTTTTGCGGGCATTATTTAACGATTCCATGTGTTTTTAGAAACGGCTGCAGATCTTCAATACCCCGAGTCTAAGAGGAATACACAATCAGGGTTCGTGCCATTGACTAATCAGGACTCTTCTTTGCATTCATTTGCTATATTTACAGGCGCTGAGAAGACATCAGTGGCTGGACTGCAGCCAGTAATAAGGTTAGTTTCAATTTATAATACCATGTTGAATAAATGCTTACCAATTTTGAAATCCAGCAAATTTGCGTCAAAATTGGTGCATTTAGTACAACCAATTGTGGAAGTTGAATAAGATATGGGGACTACTTTTTAAAATAAATCGAATAATTGCACAAATTACTAACTACATATCACCTCAATCTTATTAATGCTTTCATTATCTCACAGTATCACACAGTATCATACTGTATCTCACAGTATCATACAGTATCACACAGTATCTCACACTTTCACACAGTATCATACAGTATCACATAGTATCTCACAGTATCACACAGTATCACACTGTATCTCAAAGTATCACACAGTATCATGCAGTATCACATAGTATCTCACAGTATCTTACAGTATCACACAGTATCTCACAGTATCACACAGTATCACACAGTATCTTACAGTATCACACAGTTCTCACAGTATCACACAGTATCGCACAGTATCACACAGTATCACACACTATCACATAGTATCTTACAGTATCACACAGTATCTCGCAATCAATTGAATAACATTGGCAGTGTTGTGATGTATCTAACTACATATATCTAGATACAGAATCTAGATACATTTCAAGTATCTAGATACGTATCTAGATACATTCTTGCTTGAGTACCTAAAGTTGTATCTAGATATATTTTTTCTGAAATATCTGTATTGTATCTAGATACAAAAAAAAAAATCTGTTACAACACTGCATTTCACGTTAATTACATACAATTAGCTATTGATTTATTATTGAGAGCATATTGTATCTAGATTCAGTATCTAGATACAGAATCTAAATACGTATCTAGATACAGAATCAAGATACGTATCTAGATACATTCTTGCTTCAGTACCTAAACTTGTATCTAGATATATTTTTTCTGAAATATCTGTACTGTATCTAGATTAAAAAAATGTATATGTTACAACACTGCATTTCACGTTAATTACATACAATTAGCCATTGATTCATTATTGGGAGCATTATTGTATCTGGATACATGTATCTAGAGAGTACATGTATAAACATTTCCGAAAGATGATCTGGTAGACATAAGTAAAATTGGGCCCTAGGCAAGATCTCTCATGTATAAAATAAAAATATAATAACATCAGTTACTTGGGCAGCTTTATTAACATCAACAGCTATTGAAGTTTCAAACATTTCATGTTCGTGGAAGCAATTGAAGTTTCAAACATTTCATGTTTATGGAAGCAATTGAAATTTCAAACATTTTTATGTTCATGGAAGCAATTGAAATCTCAAACATTTCATGTTATGGAAGATATTGTAGTTTCAAAAATTTTATGTTCATGGAAACTTCAGTAATAACAGAGTTAACAATTGTGAACAGATAACTGTGAACACCCTGTATGCAGTACATACGATATACCATGTAACTTCAGTAATAACAGAGTTAACAATTGTGGACAGATAACTGTGAACACCCTGTATGCAGTACATACGATATACACAATAACAATTGAATTTATAAGTGCAGAAAGAGAAGTATTATAAAATTAACGTTTTGAGATAATCAATTTAAAGTACGTATTTCAACTGAATGATCTCCAAATTATAAATTTTATTCAGGATCATTTAAAAATATATTTTATTTATTTGAAAAGGTGAAAACATTCCCTACCATTACAAAAGTTCATTAGGATTTTTTTTTAATATTATGAGGTACATCCCTTTTTGTACAAAATCATATTTTATTGTTGAATTACAACATTACAACATTTTAACATTTTCAACAGTACTTTCTTTTCTACACTTAGCCATTCAATTGTGAACACCGTATATACAGTACATATGATATACCATGTAACTTCAGTAATAACAGTGTTAACAATTGTGAACACCCTGTATGCAGTACGTACAATATACCGTGTAACTTCAGTAATAACAGAGTTAACAATTGTGGACAGATAACTGTGAACACCCTGTATGCAGTACATACGATATACACAATAACAATTGAATGGCTAAGTGCAGACAGGGAAGTATTATAAAATTAACGTTTTGAGATAATCGATTTAAAGTGCGTATTTCAACTGAATGATCTCCAACTTATAAATTTTGTTCAGGATCATTTAAAAATATATTTTATTTATTTGAAAAGGTGAAAACATTCCCTACTTTTACAAAAGTTCATTAGGATTTTTTTTAAATATTATGAAGTACTTCCGTTTTTGTACAAAATCATATTTTATTGTTGAAAACATTACAAGATTCGCACAAAACAAACATGTATTCTTATTAAAAGTGTTATTAGACAATAATTAACAAAAATAATAATTATGTACATGTTTACTGGTACTCTTGGTCTGCTGTGGTGGGAGAATTCAATATATCAGCATAAAAATGTTGATGCTCCTCTGGTGTGTACTTATTGACTTTACGAATGCCTTCATTTTTTTTTTAATTAATTGGTATCTTTCCATCGTATGCATTATTCAAAATGATGTAGGTACTACTGTAAATCTTTCCTTTTTGCACCAAACGGAATTTTGCGATCGCAAGAAACTTATTCATACCTTACGGCATATTTTTCCTTTCTACGCCAAACGTTCGGGCCTTGTCAAAACTATAAGAAATCATGTATATTTCAATTTTGATTAAAATGTCAGTACTTTCTTTTCTGCACTTAACCTTTCAATTGTGAACACCCGGTATGCAGTACATATGGTATACCGTGTAAGTTTAGTAATAGCAAAGTTAACAATTGTCGACAGATAACTGTGAACACCCTGTATGCAGTACATACGATATACCAGGTAACTTCAGTAATAATAGAGTTAACAATTGTGAACACCCTGTATGCATTACATACGATATACCATGTAATTTCAGTAATAACAGTTAACAATTGTGCACAGATAACTGTGAACACCCTGTATGCAGTACATACGATATACACAATAACAATTGTGAACACCCTGTATGTAGTACACATGATATACCATGTAACTTCAGTAATCGCAAAGTTAACAATTGCGGACAGATAACTGTGAACCCCCTGTATGCAGTACATACGAAATACACAATAACAATTGTGAACACCCTGTATGCAGTACATATGATATACCATATAACTTCAGTAATAATACAGTTAACAATTGTTAACAGATAACTGCGAACACCCTGTATGCAGTACATTATGTTACAATTGTGAACAGATAACTGTGAATACCTTGTATGCAGTACATACGATATACCATATAACTTCAGTAATAGCAGAGCTAACAATTGTGAACACCCTGTATCTAGTACATACTATATAGCATGTAACTTCAGTAATAACAGAGTTCACAATTGTGAACCGATAACTGTGAACACCCTGTATGCAGTACATTCTGTTACAATTGTGAACTGATAACTGTGAACACCCTGTATGCAGTACATACGATATACCAAGTAACTTCGGTAATAACAGAGGTTACAATTGTGGACAGATAACTGTAAACACCCTGTATGCAGTACATACGATATACCATGTAGCTTCAGTAATAACAGAGTTAACAATTGTGAACACCCTGTATGCAGTACATACGATATACCATGCAACTTCAGTAGTAACAGTTAACAATTGTAGACAGATAACTGTGAACACCCTGTATGCAGTAGATACGATATACCATGTAAGTTCAGTAATAGCAGAGTTAACAATTGTGAACACCCTGTATGCAGTATATACGATATACCATGTAACTTCAGTAACAACAGAGTTAACAATTGTGGCCTTATAACTGTGAACACCCTGTATGCAGTACATAGGATATACCATGTTCATTTAACAGTCTTCTGCTAGCTCAATGCGCTTAATTTATCGATGCAGAAACGCATATATAAACAGAAATGTCTGTCTATAAATCGATGAATACAAGACGACGTATTGGCCTTTCTTTGGTTTCGGGAGTGAAGAGGGTTTCATGGCCCAAAACGTCGTTCATATTGTGGCTCAAACGTAGCAAAAATTCCCAACAAATTCTCAAAATGTTCAGTTCTTATGCTGTGGTGCAGACATTAGCAGCACACAATTCGCAAAATCCCAATATTCACTTTAAATTATATGCACTCGTTGGTTTGCATGTGTGTGTGTGTGTGTGTGTGTGTGTGTTAGTAAGGGCAACAATGCGAACGTTTTTTGTGCATTTGTTATTCGTCGGTACGTGACCTGAATTAATGAGTTTTTTTTGTTAGATTTGGTCGAGACTTGTCTGCATTGTGGCCTCCAAATGATTTGTCCATCTTCCTCTTTCGCATGCAGATCGCAACGCGCGTTGGTCTCACTCATCCTGGGGAGGCTGCGCAGATTGAATTTGCCACCTGTAATGGGCGCCTCAGTGCGTTTTAGACAAGCAAGATCTACGCATAGTTTCTTAATTATTCATAATTGCGGAAGTTGAAGAGGTATGTGAAATGTGATTTGTGGTCCAGAATGGACCTTATCAAGAACCCAGGACGTGGTGCGATTTTCAGACCTCTTCTGCTGGGCGCTGATGGGTATTGGGAGCTGAATGCAGAAGGCGGGCCCGGTGTTACTAAGCGGACTGGAGGACGCGAATTTGCAAAGGTACAATACTCATATTTATTGCGTATTCCAATGGATGGGTATTGCCACTTAATAATGTGAGCACATATTACAGGCAAATAAACATCCAGTGATCGGTTAATAACTCTGCACAACAATAATTTTAATACTTTTGGGGAAAGCTGCATACGAAAACCTTACCGAGTAAATGTATTCGTATATAGTTTATTCCAAAACTAAGAACTAGAGTATTTGCATGAAATGTACCACTTAAGGCTAATTCATAGATTTCTTACGCCACGCTGTGGTAATGCTAAACCTATGGGCATTTTCAATGCGCATTGAAATGCCCATAACGACAGCATTGCCACAGCCTAACATTGCGTCCCGTAAGAAATCTATGAATCAGCCCTAATGAAATCAATTACTGATTTACACTATTTTTGCGAGCATTATTTAACGATTCCACGTGTTTTTAGAAACGGCTGCAGATCTTCAATACCCCGAGTCTAAGAGGAATACACAATCTGGGTTCGTGCCATTGACTAATCAGGACTCTTCTTTGCATTCATTTGCTATATTTACAGGCGCTGAGAAGACATCAGTGGCTGGACTGCAGCTAATAAGGTTAGTTTCAATTTATAATACCATGTTGCATAAATGCTTACCAATTTTGAAATCCAGCAAATTTGCGTCAAAATTGGTGCATTTAGTACAACCAATTGTGGAAGTTGAATAAGATATGGGGACTACTTTTTAAAATAAATCGAATAATTGCACAAATTACTAACTACATATCACCTCAATCTTATTAATGCTTTCATTATCTCACAGTATCACACAGTATCATACTGTATCTCACAGTATCATACAGTATCACACAGTATCTCACACTATCACACAGTATCATACAGTATCACATAGTATCTCACAGTATCACACAGTATCACACTGTATCTCAAAGTATCACACAGTATCATACAGTATCACATAGTATCTCACAGTATCACACAGTATCACACTGTATCTCAAAGTTTCGCACAGTAACTCACAGTAACTCACAGTATCACACAGTATCACACAGTATCACACAGCATCTCACAGTATCACACAGTATCCCGCAGTATCACACAGTATCTCGCAGTATCTCGCAATCAATTGAATAACATTGGCAGTGTTGTAATGTATGTAGATACATGTATCTAGATACAGTATCTTGATACATTTCAAGTATCCAGATACGTATCTAGATACATTCTTGTTTGAGTACCTAAAGTTGTATCTAGATATATTTTTTCTGAAGTATCTGTATTGTATCTAGATACAAAAAAATGAATCTGTTACAACATTGCATTTCTCGTTAATTACATACAATTAGCTATTTATTCATTATTAAGAGCATTATTGCATCTAGATACATGTATTTAGATACAGTACAACACTGACAAATTATAATTATTATATTTATATAAATGTAAATAAATTATACAAATTACAGTGTTGTAACAGATACATTTTTGTGGTATCTAGATACAGATACAGATAGTTTAGAAAAAATGTATCTAGATACATATCTAGATACAAATTTGAAAATGTATCTAGCTACAGATGCAGATACATTTGGAAAGTATCTCGATACATTTTTGCTTGAGTACCTAAACTTGTATCTAGATACATTTTTTCTAAAGTATCTGTGTCTATACAGGGTGTATCAGCCAAATGGAATAAATTCAATAATAAATAAATGGGGGCGTGTTCGAAAAAACGCTCGGACACGTCGATTGTTATTTTTAGTTGCGCATTGTTTTCAACAAAGACTTTTTATACAGGGTGTGTCATGTGACCGTATATACAAACGTATATACATATATATATATATATATATATATATATATATATATATATATATATATATATATATATGTATACAAGAAAAAAAAGAATCTGTTTACAACACTGAACTTTTGGTATTCATTTACACATTATTGCAATTTCTAACTGTATTTGAACCAATTCAGCAGATATCAACTTAATTTTGCAATGTATTTAAATGTTCACAAATTTTTCAGGGCAACTAGAATTTTCCAAGGTGAATCATGTGAGGTGATCTTATGTTTGTGTTCCTAATTTCCTAATTGAGTCGTTGATTTTGATTCATTTTTTTTGCAAATTGAGAAAACTCCAGAAATATACAAGGGACAACATTCCTTGTGTATTTCATTACTTAACTAAATTTAAAAAAAAACTTTTTTGGTTCAACACTTACAAAATCAACGGCTCAATGCCTAATCCTTTTTTGCCTTTGCCACCACTACTGGGCAAACCTTGGTTTGCTTGAAGTCTGGTGGCAGTATTTCCTACCACGTTCCTTATTTCCTAATTGAGCCGTTGATTTTGAAAGTTGGGTAATTCAATTTTGTTTTAAATTAAGCAAAGTCCAGAAATATACCAAGGACAACCTTCCTTGCGTATTTCAGGACTTGAAAAACTTCAAAGACTTTCAGGGGAAAAAATCATTTTTCACTTTTCACTTTCACCGCTTTGACTACTTTCAAAATCAACGGCTCAATTCCTAACCCTTTTTTTGTCTCTGCCGCCACTTCAGGGCCAACCTTGGTTTGGTTGAAGTCTGGTGGCAGCATTTCGTAATAACTAAAGTGTAATTTCTTCCAGCAAGTGTTAAATTCGCGATTAAATTTTGGGATTACCTTCCCATGCCAAACGTATACTTTTTAGTGTTTGTTTGCAATAAATAATTAGTGCAAGTATCTTGAGTAGTTCAGATTACCTTCTGACGATAAATGTTTGCCCTTGTAGAGTAGAGCCAGTGCGTAGTAGTGTCGAAAGTTCGGGTATGGTGGAGCCTGGGGATTGTTGCGTTTGTTTCGTGCTTTCCCCGCCCGCGACCACACCGTCAAATTCCGAACTCCGATTTGTTTTCCGAGTTCGGGGTTGCAGGGTACTGGATCTTCGCCAATCAACTTTAAAAGTCAATTTCAAGGTAGGTCTTTTTTTGAGAAGAGCTCCAAGACGTCTCAAAGTGAGTACAATTTTTCTGCACTCCCTCCCTTCATTGTTAGGGTCCCTCCTTGCGCCCATGCAACGAACTGCGCCTACAGTACTTGCTTGTTGCCAGTACTACTGTGTATACAGTACTTGTTTGTTGCAAGTACACACTATGTATACAGTACTTGCTTGTTGCCAGTACACACTATGTATACAGTACTTGCTTGTTGCAAGTACACACTATGTATACAGTACTTGCTTGTTGCCAGTACTAGTATGTATACTGTACTTGTTTGTTGCAAGTACACACTATGTATACAGTACTTGTTTGTTGCAAGTACACACTATGTATACAGTACTTGCTTGTTGCCAGTACTACTATGTATACAGTACTTGTTTGTTGCAAGTACACACTATGTATACAGTACTTGCTTGTTGCAAGTACACACTATGTATACAGTACTGGCTTGTTGCCAGTACTACTATGTATACAGTACTGGCTTGTTGCCAGTACACACTATGTATACAGTACTTGCTTGTTGCAAGTACACACTATGTATACAGTACTTGCTTGTTGCCAGTACTACTATGTATACAGTACTTGTTTGTTGCAAGTACACACTATGTATACAGTACTTGCTTGTTGCCAGTACTACTATGTATACAGTACTTGTTTGTTGCAAGTACACACTATGTATACAGTACTTGCTTGTTGCCAGTACTATGTATACAGTACTTGCTTGTTGCAAGTACACACTATGTATACAGTACTTGTTTGTTGCAAGTACATACCATGTATACAGTAATTGCTTGTTGCCAGTACATACTATGTATACAGTACTTGCTTGTTGCCAGTACCTACTATGTATACAGTACTTGCCTGTTGCCAGTACATACTATGTATACAGTACTAGCTTGTTGCCAGTACATACTATGTATACAGTACTAGCTTGTTTCCAGTACCTACTATGTATACAGTACTTGCTTGTTGCCAGTACTTACTATGTATACAATACTTGTTCGTTGCAATTACGCCCACCTACCCTTAGACGATCTTTGATTCCCTTATTTTTAGTATTAGTGAAAGTGCATCGCCTGAGTGAGTAGGGTTTTTCTTTCAGGTGCGATATATATGTATTTGTGTACTGTCGACGCTATTTCTTACTCTGGGAGATGCACTATAAACGATTAGGGTTTGATTTCTCGTTAATGCGCCTTATTGTAGTCGTGGTTATCGCAATTTTTCTCTTAATTCATGCGCAAATACCATTAAAGTGCATACGCTGCACACTTAACCATTGAAAACTGTGGTTTTCGCAAGTTTTCTCTTGATACATGCGCCAATACTATTAAAGTGCATACGCTGCACACTTAACCATTGAACACTATGTACAGAGTACTTGTTGGTTGCAAGTACAATGTACACAGTACTTGTTTGTTGCAAGTACACACTATACAACTATATACAGTACTTGTTTATTACAAGTACGACACTAAATTATTGAACACTATGTACAGAGTACTTGTTTGTTGCAAGTACAATGTACACAGTACTTGTTTGTTGCAAGTACACACAATATCATTATCTACAGTACTTGTTTAATGCAAGTACGACACTAAATCATTCAACGCCATGTACAGCGTACTTGTTTGTTGCAAGTACAATGTACACAGTACTTGTTTGTTGCAAGTACACACAATAAAATTATCTAGAGTACTTGTTTATTGCAAGTACGACACTAAATCATTCAACGCCATGTACAGCGTACTTGTTTGTTGCAAGTACAATGTACACAGTACTTGTTTGTTGCAAGTACACACAATAGAATTATCTACAGTACTTGTTTATTGCAAGTACGACACTAAATCATTCAACACTATGTACAGCGTACTTGTTTGTTGCAAGTACAATGTACACAGTACTTGTTTGTTGCAAGTACACACAATAGAATTATCTACAGTACTTGTTTATTGCAAGTACAACAATAGAATTGTCTCTTCCACATGTCTTGATGACATTATACACAGTACTTGTTTCTTGCAAGTACTAACAATAGAATTATCTCCTCCGCATGTCTTAATGACTTGATACAATGTATACAGTACTTGTTTGTTGCATGTACTATGTACACAGTATTTGTTTGTTGCAAGTACGTATAATATAAATGTATCTTGAAGGTACTTAACAACATGATACTATGCACACAGTATTTGTTTGTTGCAAGTACTATGTACACAGTACTTGTTTGTTGCCAGTACGAACAACAGAATTGTCTTTTCCGCATGTCATAATGACATTATATGGCGTACTTGTTTCTTACAAATACTAACAATAGAATTGTCTCGTCCACATGTCTTAACGACATGATATACAGTACTTGTTTCTTGCAAGTACTAACAATAGAATTATTTCTTCCGCATGTCTTACTGACCTGATACTATGTATACAGTACTTGTTTGTTGCAAGTACTATGTATACAGTATTTGTTTGTTGCAAGTACGATTAATAGAATTGTATCTTGAAGGTACGTAACGACATGATACTATGCACACAGTATTTGTTTGTTGCAAGTACTATGTACACAGTACTTGTTTTTTGCACGTACGAATTGTCTCTTCCACATGTCTTAATGACATTATATGGCGTACTTGTTTCTTGCAAATACTAACAATAGAATTGTCTCGTCCACATGTCTTAACGACATGATATACAGTACTTGTTTCTTGCAAGTACTAACAATAGAATTTTCTCTTCCTGGAGGATGAATTTATATTCCAACAAGTATCGATATATGGATGGAAAAACTTGAATCAGAGTTTACATTTGCGGATATCACTGCAGGACAGCAACCTTTACATTTCCCTTCCCAAGATGTTCCCAAGAAGTAACAATAGACAATAGAATTTTCTCTTCCTGGAAGATGAATTTATGTTCCAACAAGTATCGATATGAGGATGGAAAAATTTGAAGCAGAGTTTAAATTTGCTGATATCACTGCAGGACAACCTTTAAATTTCCCTTCCCAAGATGTTCCCAAGTAAGCATTATTGCTGCCAAATGCTTCAGAATAATACCAGCTCCAATCCCATTAACCCGGAAGCAGTCCAAAATGGTCAGCTGTTCTTGACGAAGAGTGGAGTTTTTTACATTTTATTGACTTATGTATAAATTTATACTTATGTTAATAAACATCTCCGAAAGATGATCTGGTTGAC
The DNA here is from genome assembly GCA_951805005.1 of Othius punctulatus. Classification (NCBI taxonomy): domain Eukaryota; kingdom Metazoa; phylum Arthropoda; class Insecta; order Coleoptera; family Staphylinidae; genus Othius; species Othius punctulatus. The sequence continues at coordinate 37,217,142 of OX638147.1, read as the reverse complement.
ATGAGTAAAATAGGGCCCGAGGCGAGATCTCTCATGTATAAAATAAAAAGATAACGGCATCGGTGACTTGGGCAGCTTTATTTATATCAACAGCAATTGATGTTTCAAACATTTCATGTTCACGGAAGCAATTGAAGTTTCAAACATTTCATGTTTATGTCAGCAATTGAAGTTTCAAGCACTTAATGTTCTTGGAAGCAATTGAAGTCTCGAAATTTTCATCTTATGGAAGCAATTTAAGTTTCATTTCATGTTCATGGAAGCTTGAAGTTTCAAACATTTCATGTTCATGGAAACAATTGGAGTTCCAAACATTTTATTTTCATCGAAGCAATTGCAGTTTCAAACAATTCATGTTCATGGAAGTAATTGAAGTTTCAAACGTTTCATGTTCATGAAAGCAATTGAAGTTTCTAACATTTCATGTTTATGGAAGCAATTGAAGTTTCAAACATTTTGATGTTCATGGAAGCAATTGAAGTTTCAAACACTTATGTTTTTGAAAGTAATTGAAGTCTCAAACATTTCATGTTATGGAAGCAATTGAAGTTTCAAACATTTCATGTTCATAGTAGCAAATGAAGTTTCTAACATTTGATGTTCAAGGAAGCAATTGAAATTTCAAACATTTTATTTTCATGGAAGCAATTGCAGTTTCAAACAATCCATGTTCATGGAAGCAATTGAAGTTTTAAACGTTTCATATTCATGGAAGCAATTGAAGTTTCTAACATTTCATGTCCATGGAAGCAATCGAAGTTTCAAACGTTTCATGTTCATGGGAGCAATTGAAGTTTCAAACATTCATGGAAGCAATTGAAGTCTCAAACATTTCATGTTATGGAAGCAATTGAAGTTTCAAACATTTCATGTTCATAGTAGCAAATGAAGTTTCCAACATTTGATGTTCAAGGAAGCAATTGAAATTTCAAACATTTTATTTTCATCGAAGCAATTGCAGTTTCAAACAATCCATGTTCATGGAAGCAATTGAAGTTTCAAACGTTTCATGTTCATGGAAGCTATTGAAGTTTCAAAAATGTTCATGGAAGCAATTGAAGTATCAAACATTTCATGTTATGGAAGCAATTGAAGTTTCAAGCATTTCACGTTCATGGAAGCAAATGAAGTTTCCAACATTTCATGTTTAAGGAAGCAATTGAAATTTCAAACATTTTATTGTCATCGAAGCAATTGCAGTTTCAAACATTTCATGTTCATGGAAGCATTTTAAGTTTCAAACATTTAATTTTCATGGAAGCATAAGTTTCAAACACTTCATGTTCAAGGAAGCAATTGAAGTTTCAAACATGTTCACGGAAGCAATTTAAGTTGCAAACATTTCATGTTCATGGAAGTATTTTAAGTTTCAAACATTTCATGTTCATGGAAGCAATTGAAGTTTCAAAGATTTCAAGTTCATGGAAGTAATTGAAGTTTCAAACATTTATTCTTCATGAAAGCAATTCAAGTTTCAAACATTTTATGTTCACGGAAGCAATTGAAGTATCAAACATTTTATGTTCATCAATTCAATATATCTATTGTGTTATAAATCAAGCTCCCACGTCACAGACAGTACCTTAAAATTGCAACATTTGCAGAATAAAGTACAGCAATTTTAGGTGATGTTGGAAATCTGTCTGCATATTTTATTGAGTAATTCATAATGTGTACACACATTCTACTACTCATTAAAATATGAATCATCAAAATAATTAGTTTTAATAAGTTTCGATAAAATTTTGATTAATTTTGATTAAAGTTAATATTTAATATATAAGTTTTAATAAATAATCTTAATGTTAATAATTTTAATAATTATAATGTTTTATCCATAAAATATCAGTTACATATTTAAGGTTGTTATATTAATTTATTTATAAAAGTACTTACAATAAAATAATTATTTTTATTTTATTTTATTTCCCCTGACTAGTTTCTGTTTTTTAAAATAAGCATCATCAGAGGCATGATATGTATTTTAATATTTATATATCCTGATCTTATTTTTATGATAAATATTTGTTATTAATATGAATTTTGATATCTGAAAGTTACAGATGTCTGTTTTTTTTTTTCAAAACTAATAATATAACAACCTAAAATTAATAATGTTCGTTGCTATTTCGCCAATCAAAATCATTGTATTCAACCATCACAATATTAATTTTATGTTCTCTCTTTTATGTTATATTATGTTCTCTTGGTAAAAGTGTGAAGGTAATAATAACTTTTTCACTCAACATCATTGGCATGATGTGTATTTTAATATTTATATATCCTGATCTTATTTTTATGATACATATTTGTTATTAATTTGAATTTTGATATCTGAAAGTTTACAGATGTCTGTTATTTTTTTCAAAAATAATAATATAGCAACCTAAAATAATTAATGTTCGTTGATATTTCGTCAATCAAAATTATTGTATTCAACCATCAGAATATTATTTGTTATTATTATTATGTTCTCTTGGTAAAAGTGTGAAGGTAATAATAGCTTTTTCACTCAATATAATTTAAATGACTCAACCATCAGAATACTGATTTTGAGTGGTCTATTATGTTCTATATGTAAAAATGTGAACTTAATTATTTGTGACTATAGTTTCGACTACTAAAGTAACTTGTTTTATTTATAATTTATAAAATGTGTCACGAAGTAAACGCCATCAGAATTCAAAATTCGTTGGTTTAATGTTCCTTGATATTTCACCAATTAAAATCATAGTATTCAAGCATCAGAATACGAATTTTTAGAGCCTATTATGTTCTCTTTGTAAAAATGTGAAGGTAATAATAGCTTTTTTACTCAATATAATTTAAATGACTCAAGCTTTAGAATACTGATTTTGAATGGTCTATTATGTTCTATATGTAAAAATGTGAACTTAATAATTGTATTTATTTATGACTATAGTTTCGACCAACTAAAGTAACTTGTTTTATTTATAATTTATAAAATGTGTCACGAAGTAAACGCCATCAGAATTCAAAATTCATTGGTTTAATGTTCCTTGATATTTCACCAATCAAAATCATAGTATTCAAGCATCAGAATACCATTTTTTAGAGCCTATTATGTTCTCTTTGTAAAAGTGTGAAGGTAATAATAGCTTTTTTACTCAATATAATTTAAATGACTCAAGCTTCAGAATACTGATTTTGAATGGTCTATTATGTTCTATATGTAAAAATGTGAACTTAATAATTGTATTTATTTATGACTATAGTTTCGACCAACTAAAGTAACTTGTTTTATTTATAATTTATAAAATGTGTCACGAAGTAAACGCCATCAGAATTCAAAATTCGTTGGTTTAATGTTCCTTGATATTTCACCAATCAAAATCATAGTATTCAAGCATCAGAATACCATTTTTTAGAGCCTATTATGTTCTCTTTGTAAAAGTCTAAAGGTAATAATAGCTTTTTCACTCAATATAATTTAAATGTCTCAAGCTTCAGAATACTGATTTTGAATGGTCTATTATGTTCTATATGTAAAAATGTAAACTTAATGATTGTATTCTCACTTATTATAAATGAAATAAATTTATGTTTTGATTTGGTTCTTTTGCCTGTTATTATAATATTTACTATCTCTTTTCACAATCTCTGCTAATATACTTTTATGTTGATATGTTGGTTAACCTGTTTGTGATGTTTGTATAAATTGGCAGCCATATTGGGTGTGTATTTTTGATTTGGCAGCCAATTAAAGAAGTTGTGTTTCTGTATATTTAATCAAATTTAATAAATTCATTTATAAATATAAAAATTATCTTAAATTTAAAATTTCACCTAATCAAATTTGCTTGTCTTTGATGTTTGTATCAATTGGCAGCCACATTGGATGTGTATTTATATTTGGCAGACGATTAAAGAAGTTGTGTTTCTGTATATTTAATAAAATTTAATAAATTCATTTATTAATATAAAAAATATCTTAAATTTAAAATTTCACCTAATAAAATTTGCCTGTCTTTGACGTTTGTATCAATTAGCATCTAAATTTGATGTGTATTTTAGATTCGATAGCCAATTAAAAACTTTGCAAAAACAATAAATATTGATAACCATATTTATCATTAAGCGTTAAATTTTCAAATTCATTTAAATCAAAAATGCCTATTTTGACTTGGTATTTTTTCTTGTAAGCCCATGATATCCTAATTACAGTACACTTGTCACTTTTAATCACTTTTAGTGTTCTATAGCCATGAAAATTAGACCAAATCATTGATCATTGCTCTACTCAATTCATATCGAGATGAAGTTGGTAACTCACTTCTATTACTAAAAAGCGCCACTGCGGATATATTCATTCTAGATTTGCATACATTTTTCTGCTCTGTAATGAATTTCGTCGTCGAGGAATATTACCCTGCTGAAGACATACGCTCTTTAAGCATCCTCATTTTATAAAGCCGTTAAGATCGTGTATAGGCGATAAGAACCATTTCCACAAGTGTTTCATTTTCTTAACAACTTTATGCGCAAATTTGCATACATTTTCTTATAGAGCAAATACTTTGAGATCGTTCTCACAGCGGAGCGGTCGGAAAATGTTTCCAAATCCTCATCCACTTAACAGTATCGAGATGGATGTTTGTTTTCGGCTTAACAATTGTTGGGGTCTGATTCTATACAATTTGTTTGAACAGAAAAATGGTATGGTTATAATTTGTATGGCGTAGAACTGAACAGAAATACCTTCGACTTGAGATATTACACGTACGAGGGAAATTGTATGTCGATTTACTGTGTACACAGGTTTACAGGTAAATCTCGCCACCCCTCGGTTGTAGGTGTTTTTTTTTACTGTTCAGCTGACTCTTACTGTTTGCTGGATTCATTGTGCGAAAAGTAAATATTAGAAAGGCAAACAAATCATGAGGGTCGTTTGCGCGTTCTGTTTCAATTTACGTTTATGCATATCGCCTAAAATTTATTTCTAGTTATCTCGGCCCGCATTTGCCAGAGGGTCCGCTGTTTATACATATTTATACATTTAAATATGACTGTTAATAGCTCAAACGACGGCCAACGCGTTTTTCACGCGCAACAAGTACTAAATTGGCAAAATAACCGCGCACATTTCCATACGGATGGCGTTTCGTGCACATTTTGAAAATGATACATACCCAAGTCTGCCGTAAAAAATCGAAAGCGCCGCAGAATACGTAAATCAAATCGTGTACGCCATTTTACACGCCTTATAAGCTCTTTCACCTTTGCGTTGTGTACATCAAAAAACAGCCCCGACGGGGATCTCTCCTACGGCCTCGGCACGATTACTCGAAAAGTTTTAATTTTATCACCTAGGGATTTGTTTAATCATCGTTTAATTGTGCTCGCTTGTGAATGTTTTAATTAAAATATTCATGCTCTTACTTAAGCGCCACATTGTCAAGAATACCTTCTTACTCGGCACGAAGGGCCAATTCCCCGATGAAAGAAATATAATTGCATGTGCATTCCGTGGCTCATGATACACCGGAAATTCGTGCTTCCCATTTCCCTGGTTTGTTCCGCCACTAAATTACGCGAAATTTACACTGACTGACAAGCTTTTTTACACTAACTAAATCTACGGCCGTCATCATTAAAACAACATGAATAACAATGATTTATGGAGTCGACTTAAACAAATTAATATAAATTTGTCAAATTTTCAATGACAACTGTCAAAATCTGCATATTTTCATTCACTCCCCCAAAATATATAAATTTGTATATTTTCGCTATCTCATTGTTAAAATCTTAACATCAATTAGATTTCTAAGGGCAACTGTCCTTATACGTCAAATTTTCAATTAAAACCGTCGAAGTTTCTCAAATTTTCAATAGAAACTGTCAAAATTTGTTAAATTTTCAATGGTAACTGTCAAAATTTGTCAATTGTCGTTATCCCATTGTTAAAATGTAAACATCAATCAGATTTTTAAGGGCAGGTGTCCTCGTACGTCAAATTTTCAATGAAAACCGTCGAAATTTGTCAAATTTCAAATGGCAACTGCCAAAATTTGACATATTTTCAATGGCAACTATCAAAATTTGTCAAATTTTCAATGGCAACTGTCAAAATTTATAAAATTCTAAGCTTCAGCTGTGAAAGTCTGTCAATTTTTCAATTGATGCTGCCAAAATCTGCCAACATTTGTTTAGTTTTGATATAATAGTATTGAACTGTAAAAATCTATAAATGTTGAAGTGCAATTGACAATATGGACGATATCACATTGTTGTGATGGAATTGGTATTGTTTTACTTAATGTCACTATTTACTTCTTAAGATTGAATCACCCTCTATGTCAAATTTACTATCGAAATCTGCCAAATTTTCAATTGTTACTGTCAAAACTGTTAAATTTTTAACAAGTTTCTAAATGAGTAAATTTTCCGTGTGAGGCATTCAAAATCTTATAATTTATAGATTTTGAACTGTCTGGCAACTGTCAAAATTTGTAAAATTCTAGGCTACAGCTGTGAAAACCTGTCAATTTTTCAATAGATACTGCCAAAATCTGTCAAAATTTGTTTAGTTTTGATATCCCAGAATTGAACTGTAAAAATCTGTAAATGTTGAAGTGCAATTGTCCATATGGACGATATTATTTTTGTTATGATAGAACTGTTATTGTTTTACTTAATATCACTAATTACTTCTTAAGTTTGAATCACCCTGTATGTCAAATTTACTATGGAAATCTGCCAAATTTTCAATTGTGATTGTCAAAGCTGTTTATTTTTTTACAAATGGGCAAAATTTCCGACTGAGGCATTCAAAGTCTATAAAATTCTAAGCTTCAACTGTGAAAACCTGTCAATTTTTATGACATACTCTCCGAATATATTAAAATTTGTCAATTTTCGATATTCCATTGTTAAAATGTTAACATCAATCAGAATTTTATAGGCAACTGTCCTTATACATCAAATTTTCGATTAAAATCGTCGTTTTCTTTCAAATTTTCAATAGAAACTGTCAAAATTTGTCAAATTTTCAATGGAAACTGTCAAATTTTGTAAATTTTCGTTTTTCCATTGTTAAAATGTTAACATCAATCAGATTTTTAAAGGCAACTGTCCTTATACATCAAATTTTCTATTAAAATCGTCGAAATTTCTCAAATTTTCAATAGAAACTGTCAAAATTTCTTAAATTTTCAATGGAAACTGTCAAAATTTGTCAATTTTCGTTTTCCCATTGTTAAAATGTTAACATCAATCAGATTTTTAAGGGCAGGTGTCCTCGTACGTAATATTTTCAATGAAAACCGTCGAAATTTGTCAAATTTTCAATTGCAACTGCCAAAATTTGTCAAATTTTCAATGGCAACTGTCAAAATTTGTAATATTCTAAGCTTCAGCTGAGAAAACTTGTCAATTTATCAATAGATACTGCCAAAATCTGCCAACATTTGTCAAGTTTTGATATCCCAGAATTGAGCTGTAAAAATCTATAAATGTTGAAGTGCAATTGTTTATATGGACGATATCACATTTGTTATGATGGAATTGGTATTGTTTTACTTAATGTCACTAATCATCCATCAGATTTTTAACGGTAACAATCCTCATAGTAAAATTTTCAATTAAAACCGTCGAAATTTGTCTAAAATTTTCAATGGAAACTGTCAAAATTTGTCAAATTTTCAATGGCAACTGTCAAAATTTGTCAATTTTAGTTATCCCATTATTAGAATGTTAACATCAATCAGGTTTTTAAAGGCAGGTGTATTTGTACGTAAAATTTTCAATGAAAACCGCCGAAATTTGTCAAATTTTCAATGGCAACTGCCAAAATTTGTAAAATTTTCAATGGCAACTGTCAAAATTTGTCATATTTTTAATGGCAACTGTCAAAATTTGTAAAATTCTAAGGTTCAGCTGTGAAAACCAGTCAATTTTTCAATAGATACTGCCAAAATCTGCCAACATTTCTCAAGTTTTGATATCCCAGTATTGAACTGTAAAAATCTATAAATGGTGAAGTGTCCATATACAAGGTGATTCAACGAATACAGAAAATATTTCACTATTTCGTCGACGAATAAACATCAATTATATGAAAATATTTTCACTATCAGAAGCTAAATCATAAAAATTGTAGTAAATTAGTATCGTATAACTTATACATAAAAATTATGTTGCATGTAATTTGTTGAATTGGTACCATCAATCAATATTGCGTTTCATACCCTAAGCGAATTGACTTTATGTATTTTTTTTAATACAGTCAAATAACATCTTTGAAAATATAATTTAAATTACAAAAACATACCCCTGATGATGGCTGGATGATGGAAATGGCATCAATCATATACAGAGCGTTCAAAAAGTGGTGTCAACTTTTCCCACTAGTTTTCCCACGAAAATTTTATTTATTTGCAACTGTAGTTTTACAGTAGGTCTTTTCATTTTACAAACAATATATGTATAAGAAAAATAATATCCAAGATACCAACATAATTGGCGTGTGGGGTTTTGTAAACACCCGATATAATATCGCATTGATAAAGAAGGGTTTGTAATAATTTATAGATTACATGGATGAAATGTAAACAAACTTCTAGCGATTGTATCGCTCTCTTAAGGGAAAAAGATGCGATTAATTTTAAATCCAAGCACGAATTATCTTCGCTCATATTACTATGGAATAAACAACGTTTCTGTGAATGTCAAAACATTTTATCTAAAATATCCCCCGAGGGTGGACTTAGTGCGCAGAAGATTAATGAATTTATTAATTGAATTAAACGGTGCGAGTTTTGTCGCGATAAGAAAAACAGCGTACGAAAACAATGAGAGGGAGATATCGAAGAAGACTCATTAATTTCACGAACGATCTAGAAAAATAATTCTGCGGAAAAATTTGCTACAAAACACATTGTAAATCATTGCAATTTATCGTGGACAATTATTAATTATGTGTTGAAATTTTGCTAGATTAATATTTCATTACCATAACGAGGACAAAATTCAATTTGTCTACACTATGTAACCATTTGCTTTGATTACTCAGTGCTGCAAAGTAGTGATGTCATTGGGGTGCATTGGTATAGTAGCCCTTTGAGAGCTGACAATGACTCATCGGCTCGTATTGCCGGACATACGTTTCATATTTCTTTTCACTCTATTACATTTACCTTCAGCATGCGAACGTGTATGAAAGGCATCATTTTCAGCTCTCGTCGGGATAACATTTTATATAAACCGTAATATATTGTAATAATAGTAGCAATTTTGATCAAATATTCAACTCAAACAGTAGAATATTATCTTTCAAGAACATCAATTTAATAACACAAATAATCCAGATATACATTGTAACGATTCGGGATTATTGATTTGAAATAATTGGCTTGCACACATAAATTTATTTATATATTGTAAACATAAAAACGAGCGGAGACATAATTTAAACAACACAAACGTGATAATTATTATTTATTACTACTTTACCTAGTACCTAAACCTAAAATTTTACATTTTTTATAGCTCTTACGTTATTTAAATTATTAAGAAACTAATTAATTCATGATGAAATTTAATAAATAAAAACAGGCTTCTGCAAAACTTTTATAAATATTGTTGCCACTGATTTTTAACACAATATAACGATAACGTGCATTTCAATATTCTAAACAATTATATGACAGCATGTAAATGACGACTAATATCAATATCAATCTATTTGGATCGATTTAAGGGAAACCTTCGCAAGCAATAAAGGCGCACAGATATTTAATCTAATACACGGCAGATGTTGCGGTTCGCATCCAAGCGAAAAAACTTTTAATCCTCAAATTAATCTCCTCCTCTCTCGCAGGACGAATGATGCCTTGAAGTGATAAAACACATTTACAGCACCTACGGACATCAGTAAAACAGGTGATCTGATGGATAAAAACATCAAAGAAGTTCTTTTTATGGGTATTGGCCAGGTGTGGCCTTTGCGCGCAGGCAGTTTTGTTTTTTTATTTTCTAATGAAAATTAACGATAACACGGAACACCTTGCCACTGAATTATACACATTTTGCCATATACAAAGTCTTAATAACGCCAGAATTGATCACCTAATCAACACATATGGTTATTTATTTTCAAACCCCAAACTGAACTATGAGTGCTACTAACAAAATTTGTCAAATAATTACTTCCATTTGTGGAACTTCAGAATTTAGCAGATTTTGATAGATGCATTAAAATCAGCCAAATTATGAACTGCGCTCCAAATCGGTTTTCAAAATTTTGAGTGCTACTATCAAAATTTGTCAAATAATTGTGAAAATTTGTCAATTTTATACGTATTTGAAATCGAAGTTGGAAAGGTATAGTTTTTGCCACTGTCAAAATCCGCCAAATTTTCTGGAGTGTTCTCCACATCTCTAACAATAAAAATTTGTGAAATTTATGCCTACAATATTATGAATTCATAAACAGCAACTTTCACATTTTTCATTTGTTACATAATATGTCCCATTGTAAGTGCAATATTAAGTTGTTTATTTTATAGTCAAAATCTATGCTATTACCAACTGTGATTATCATAATCTGTGAAATTTCTAGCAAATCTTTAAAATTTTCAACTTGAACTATAAGAATTTGACCTATTTTCCAGCCGAGCTCTACAAATATGTTAAATTTACTAATTGTTTCGTTTTGCATGTGTATCCCTCATGTGTGGCATGTGCAATATCTTAATACAGAAATGCCCTTTGCAACGCATCTCCGGATGCAATTACATCGCCATGCAGAACAATGTGATAATTACATTAGTTAATTATCGTAAGCCTCTGTAACGAACGCGCTTGGTCCATACAGCTGAGACAATTCATTCTGTTCCCGGCTCGTACATTTATAGGGAAATAATGGGCGGGTTCCGTCTGAGGAAGTCATAAAAGTGACGACATATGGAGCGCGTAAAAAATCCAATAAATCTACATGCCAGAGAAATCGAAGAATGATGTGTGTCCAGCTACCCTTAAATTTCCAGGCGGAAAGCGTCGCAATTCAATTGACCCCCGAGGATTGGACATATTTCGCGACTTCCATACTCGGATAAATGAGATGGAATTATGCCCAATTGGGGAATTGGGAAATAGCGCGTTGTTACAGTTGTTCGGAAATTTGATAGTGCAGACACGGAAGCCTTTTACTGTACATCACGTTAACAATCGACAACACATAAATACAAACTGTGCAGTCGCCTTAAAATCGTGTTCGCCTTTTTGTGCCATTATTTTGCGCTCATATGGGAATAAGGGGGAAACCAGACCTTGTAGTCAGTCTGCCTCGATATGAAAGGTTGTTTTAGTTTATAACCCGTGGAGACACAAATGATTTATGCCCCGGATCTGTTTGAGGTGGAATATTGGAAATGCTAGTAGAGTAATGCAAGTGCAAAATGATTTATAAGCAAGATTTTTTCCAGTCTCCCGCGATGTTCCTGAGGGTGGTTGATTGAAAAAACGGCAGATAATTTGTGGCGTGATGGATTGGGGACCCATCCATTGGTGTATTTCACGCTTCATTTCTAATAAATCCCGAGGGAAACGTATTGCGACTAACATCTTTCGCCTGAAGGATACATTGCCCTCTAAACAAAACCGGGACCCACTTCTGAGCCACAGCTCGTCTAATTTACATTCATATTATTAATTACTATACCAGAGTGGCGGAAATCGTACCCCTCAGCCCCACCCCATTAACATTGTTTGCCTAAATAATAATCAATAGCTCACTAAACGTAATCCTTTCAGTCGTTTAAGTGAGGAACAATCGAGCATCTTATTATTCGGGTACTCTCCCTAATGATAATCCACTTTAGCAGCGATATTTTATGGTACATCTTGATTAATGCACGTCTCACATTACCCCGCGTTTACAAATGACCGTCGAATTAATCTACTTAATTCGCTCTCTCCTATTTCATTTTTAGCTCAGGAAACCGCTTCATCCAATAAATCATAACAATTTGGGAAAATGCCTTCTAAGACAGCCTACTTAAACCCACCCACAGTTCGGACAATATCTATCGATTATACTTACTACCCACATAATACCTACAATTAACAATTCTAAATATAAACCATAAATCCAGATCTCACTACATCACCTCTACTCCTTCATATACAGATAATCTCCACCACAACCAATTAACCTACAAATATTCTATAGCACCATCGAATTTCAATTTATTTTCAAGTTATATGTAGGTACAGTCATGCTCACATAAATCTAGTACAAACATATTGACATTGCCATATATTGTAACCTAGTTTTTGTGTACTTCATTTATGTGACCATGACAGTACATAATCCAATTGTAGTTGCATTTAACAAATACATATTATGTGATATTAACAAAGTTAACGTGAGCATGTATGAAATATATTTTTAAAAACGGCCTTCGTTTCCAAATTATTCAAGTTCAAATAATTTGGAAGACGTAATATTAAAAGTTTGCGGTAACCAAAACATGTTAGTAGAGTGGGGTGGGGGGTAGGTAGGTGGGGGTAGGTAGAGTGGGGGGTAAGCGCATCGCCATCTATGGGCATTAGCACATATCCGTACAAGATTATAATTAGGCCAAATTAAGTATTATTCTTAGTAGCTTTTGTATAACAAACAGGTCTAAGACACGTAAACTCCAGAAAAATCCACAATTTCAATAGCGATTCAAAATTGGCAAAGTTCAGAGTATCGTTTTGAACATATTTCACATAACCTGTTCACGTGCAACTTCCCAGTAAAGTTCGAATTCAAGGTTAAGCCCAAAAACCGAAAATTGGCAAAGTTCAGAGTATCATTTTGAACGTACAAACAGATCTAAGGCACTTAAACTCTGTCCCCAGAAAAATCCAAATTTCAATAGCGATTGAAAATTGGCAATGTTCAGAGTATCGCAAGACACATAAACTCCAGAAAAATCCAAATTTCAACACCAATTGAAAATTGGCAATTTTCATTTTGAACGTACAAACAGGTCTAAGACACTTAAACTATGTCCTCAGAAAAATCCAAAATTTCAATACTGATTGAAAATTTGCAAAGTTTAGAGTATAATTTTGAACGTACAAACAGGTCTAAGACACGTGAACTCCGAAAATTTCAACACCAATTGAAAATTGGCAATTTTCATTTTCAATGTACAAACGGGTCTAAGGCACTTAGACTCTGTCCCCAGAAAAATCAAAAATTTCAATACCGAGTGAAAATTGGCAAAGTTCAGAGTATCATTTTAAACGTACAAATAGGTCTAAGACACTTAAACTCCAGAAAAATCCAAATTTCAACGCCAATTGAAACTTGACAATTTTCATTTTGAACGTACAAACAGGTCTAAGACACTTCAACTCTGTCCCCAGAAAAATCCAAAATTTCAGAAATATCCAAATTTCAACACCAACTGGAAATTGGCAATTTTCACTCTGAACGTACAAACAGGTCAAAGACACTTAAACTCTGTCCCCAGAAAAATCCAAAATTTCAATACCAAATGAAAATTGGCAAATGAAAGTTCAAAGTATCATTTTGAACGTACAAACAGGTCTAAGGCACTTAAACTCTGTCCCCAGAAAAAGTTATTTTTGATTAATGTTGATCATATGTTCCCATTGAATATTTCTCACACACACATACGATTGTGATCAACTGTTATTTATATATATATATTATATATTATATTTATATATTCAATTATATATAGATACGATTAAATAAATATTTAACTAAGTTTTTTGTGTGTTTTTTCATACATAAATACACAACTTTTTTCGTCTATATTTGCGTTTGGCAAAATTTTCTGCTGCAAACATAATAAAACAAAATATAGCTTAATTTACTAAAAGTTGATCGTGAATAGATATTATATTATGATATTATTAATTGCTACCTAAGTTATAAAATTAATTTTCAATTCATAAATTTCTGTTTTATTGCCGTCCTGCTTCAAATATAATAAAAAAATATCACTGTTTACGTTACTAAAGGTTGATCATGAATGGATATTAGATTCTGATATTACTTATATTACTATGTGATTGAGTAAGTGCAATAATGTGTTTTTCATACATAAACATACAATTTTTGTTGTCTATATTTGTCAAACTTTATTTTAACGTTTGATAAAATTTCCTGCTTCAAACTTAATAAAACAAATCATGGCTTACTTTACTAAAAGTTGATCGTGAATGGATATTATATCATGATATTATTAATTACTACCAAAGTAATAACATTGATTTTCAATTAACAATTTTCGGTTTTATTGCCGCCCTGCTTCAAATATAATAAAAAATATCACTGTTTTCTGTACTAAAAGTTGATCATGAATGGATATTAGTTTCTGATATTACTTATATTACTATGTGACTGAGTAAGTGCAATAATGTGTTTTTCATACATAAACATATAACTTTTTCGTCTATATTTGCCAAACTTTGTTTTGACGTTTGGCAAAATTTTCTGCTTCAAACTTAATAAAACAAATCATGGCTTACTACAAATTGATCGTGAATAGATATTATATTATATTATTAATTGCTACCAAAGTAAAAAAAAGAATTTTCAATTAACAATTTTCTGTTTTACTGCCGTCCTGCTTTAAATGTAATAAAAAAAAATCACTGTTTACTTTACTAAAAGTTGATCATGAATGTATATTAGTTTCTGATATTACTTATATTACTATGTGACTGAGTAAGTGCAATAATGTGTTTTTCATACATAAATATACAACTTTGTTTATATTTGTCAAACTTTATTTTAACGTTTGATAAAATTGCCTGCTTCAAACTTAATAAAACAAAATATGGCTTACTTTACTAAAAGTTGATCGTGAATGGATATTATATTATGATATTATTAATTGCTACCAAAGTAATAAAATTAATTTTCAATTCATAATTTTCGGTTTTATTGTCGTCCTGATTCAAATATAATAACAAAAATATCAATGTTTACTTTACTAAAAGTTGATCATGAATGGATATTAGATTCTGATATTACTTATATTACTATGTGACTGAGTAAGTGCAATAATGTGTTTTTCATACATAAATATACAACTTTGTTTATATGTGTCAAACTTTATTTTAAAGTTTGATAAAATTTCCTGCTTCAAACTTAATAAAACAAATCATGGCTTACTTTACTAAAAGTTGATCGTGAATGGATATTATATCATGATATTATTAATTACTACCAAAGTAATAACATTGATTTTCAATTAACAATTTTCGGTTTTATTGCCGCCCTGCTTCAAATATAATAAAAAATATCACTGTTTTCTGTACTAAAAGTTGATCATGAATGGATATTAGTTTCTGATATTACTTATATTACTATGTGACTGAGTAAGTGCAATAATGTGTTTTTCATACATAAATATATAACTTTTTCGTCTATATTTGCCAAACTTTGTTTTGACGTTTGGCAAAATTTTCTGCTTCAAACTTGATAAAACAAATCATGGCTTACTACAAATTGATCGTGAATACATATTATATTATATTATTAATTGCTACCAAAGTAAAAAAAATAATTTTCAATTAACAATTTTCTGTTTTACTGCCGTCCTGCTTTAAATGTAATAAAAAAAAATATTACTGTTTACTTTACTAAAAGTTGATCATGAATGTATATTAGTTTCTGATATTACTTATATTACTATGTGACTGAGTAAGTGCAATAATGTGTTTTTCATACATAAATATACAACTTTGTTTATATTTGTCAAACTTTATTTTAAAGTGTGATAAAATTTCCTGCTTCAAACTTAATAAAACAAATCATGGCTTACTTTACTAAAAGTTGATCGTGAATGGATATTATATCATGATATTATTAATTACTACCAAAGTAATAACATTGATTTTCAATTAACAATTTTCGGTTTTATTGCCGCCCTGCTTCAAATATAATAAAAAATATCACTGTTTTCTGTACTAAAAGTTGATCATGAATGGATATTAGTTTCTGATATTACTTATATTACTATGTGACTGAGTAAGTGCAATAATGTGTTTTTCATACATAAACATATAACTTTTTCGTCTATATTTGCCAAACTTTGTTTTGACGTTTGGCAAAATTTTCTGCTTCAAACTTAATAAAACAAATCATGGCTTACTACAAATTGATCGTGAATAGATATTATATTATATTATTAATTGCTACCAAAGTAAAAAAAATAATTTTCAATTAACAATTTTCTGTTTTACTGCCGTCCTGCTTTAAATGTAATTAAAAAAAATATCACTGTTTACTTTACTAAAAGTTGATCATGAATGTATATTAGTTTCTGATATTACTTATATTACTATGTGACTGAGTAAGTGCAATAATGTGTTTTTCATACATAAATATACAACTTTGTTTATATTTGTCAAACTTTATTTTAAAGTGTGATAAAATTTCCTGCTTCAAACTTAATAAAACAAATCATGGCTTACTTTACTAAAAGTTGATCGTGAATGGATATTATATCATGATATTATTAATTACTACCAAAGTAATAACATTGATTTTCAATTAACAATTTTCGGTTTTATTGCCGCCCTGCTTCAAATATAATAAAAAATATCACTGTTTTCTGTACTAAAAGTTGATCATGAATGGATATTAGTTTCTGATATTACTTATATTACTATGTGACTGAGTAAGTGCAATAATGTGTTTTTCATACATAAACATATAACTTTTTCGTCTATATTTGCCAAACTTTGTTTTGACGTTTGGCAAAATTTTCTGCTTCAAACTTAATAAAACAAATCATGGCTTACTACAAATTGATCGTGAATAGATATTATATTATATTATTAATTGCTACCAAAGTAAAAAAAATAATTTTCAATTAACAATTTTCTGTTTTACTGCCGTCCTGCTTTAAATGTAATTAAAAAAAATATCACTGTTTACTTTACTAAAAGTTGATCATGAATGTATATTAGTTTCTGATATTACTTATATTACTATGTGACTGAGTAAGTGCAATAATGTGTTTTTCATACATAAATATACAACTTTGTTTATATTTGTCAAACTTTATTTTAACGTTTGATAAAATTGCCTGCTTCAAACTTAATAAAACAAAATATGGCTTACTTTACTAAAAGTTGATCGTGAATGGATATTATATTATGATATTATTAATTGCTACCAAAGTAATAAAATTAATTTTCAATTCATAATTTTCTGTTTTATTGTCGTCCTGATTCAAATATAATAAAAAAAATATCAATGTTTACTTTACTAAAAGTTGATCATGAATGGATATTAGATTCTGATATTGCTTATATTACTCTGTGACTGATATATTTTATTTTGTATTTTTGAATATTCTGAGTTTGTATACTGATTTACAATATTTAATAATATTTATTTTTATCAATACCTTTATCAAAGTACCAATATTAATGACAATTAATGTAATATATATCCATTGTTGTAATGACTAAATACCAATATAATATTACTATTATTATTGCTGCGATCATAATAAAATAAATTTTCACTTGAAATGTGCGTTGTAAAATATTTTTTTTTTGGGAAAACGCTAACCTCATCGTTAAATTTTCACTTTATTATCATTTTCGTTTTTTTTTTTAATAAGTGTTTCCTGTTGTAAGCTGCTTTTCTTTATTTCTTTCTGAATTAATTCAGGTTTGTCTCTATAATACTCCTCTTTCTGTGTTCCTGGAAGTTTTGAAACTGACTAGGTTAAAAGGCGTTTTAAATCCGGCATTAACTGAATTCCCCATTAGTTAATGTATTCTTAACGTCGAACTTATGAAATCCGCCCTTGCTGTAAAACAAATTAAGCTTATTTGCGCGATACGTTGCTGTAGTTGGAAACCGCCGATGTATTGCAGTAATGGCATGGGCGGTTCTAGAATGCGAGAAAATGTATTCCCATATGAGTTTATTCCCTGTACACTTTACATTGGCGTGCAGCAGAGCATATTTGTGGTCTCATAAAACGTGTCAAAGCCGGGAAAAAATGACGAGAAATTTCCTATTCACGAGAGTGTAATTATCGCTTTATTATTGATAACCGATGGCGTTCTTATCGCAAGCCAATGTTTTATGTTTAAGGATTGATTGATGTAATTTGCATGCCTGCAAAACCTTTATGAACATTATTTTCAGAAATCTGAAAATAATGAACATTATGCAGTCTTTGGATTTTATAAATAATATCAGTAATAATATTATAATATCATGCAATAAGTGCATATATAGAATTTAAAATTCGAGAAGTATTGCACATTGAAAATATGCAGTGCATGTAATAAACACATACAGAATTAACGTCATTACAGTTACGATATGAGTATTTTAGTGGTAGTAATACTAATTTATTAATCCCGGTATTTACTGTTCCATTATTTTAACGACTTAACACTTCAATACTATTGAAATTAGTGGCCGTCACTGAGGCTTATTCTTGGATATTGCTGGAAGTACACACGTGCATTGTTGATATTGACCGTCACGCATTATTGTATTTTCAGGTACAGCCTATTTTGGGAGCTTGCAATTTATTGATTCGTACGTTCCACAAATTGCGGAAATTTATCCAAAAATAAACTCTGACCCAATCATGCCGACACAAATACGGAAAACTACTTATTGAGAATTATACATAGAAACGCTTTTAAGGGCTCTCAATTATCACTTTATAAAGTTAAATTTATGTTGTTACATAATAATAATTTAATAATCATTTTTCTCTTACAATATTCTTGAGAAATAAAAATAATTTTGCTAATGTAGTATAAGCAAGATAATCGAACGTATAACTTTCCCAGTTGACAGGTATCGCTATATCTGTTACTGAAATTTCTGAAAATTTGCATAATGAAAATTTTAAGCCAGATTTCGATACGGTATGCCTGAAGATATATCCTCTGAAAATTTTATGAAGGTTATGAAGTAAATATGTGAGAGATTCGAACACATAACTTTCCCAGTTAACAGGTATCGCTATATCTGTCACTGAAATTTCTGAAAATTTGTCTAGCGGATATTTTGAAAATTTTATGCTGGATTTGAATACAGTATGCCTGAAGATATATCCTCTGAAAAGTTGATGAAGATTATGAAGTAAATAAGTGAGAGAATCGAACATATAACTTTTCCAGTTGACAGGTATCGCTGTGATAGATATTTGTCACTGAAATTTCTGAAAATTGTCAATGCTTGTATTTTGGATTTTTTGAACTTCTGGGGCTATAAATACAGTAATAGCGTGGTCCTTGGGAAACGCTTCAATTTCCAATGCAAAAATTACATTTGCCAAATGGGCTGCCATTTTCGCTGGGAAATCGGTGGGAAATTAACTCACGTGATCCTTGCACGTGGCGCACGCCCTTAAATCCTGAATGTGCCTCGCAAGTGCGAATTATTGGACCCCATTTGTTTATTATTCACGTTCGCAACAAACAACTGAAGCGAAGAATCACGGGTCGTAATTTCAGCATACGTCTGACCTGGAGCGCCGAGATCCATATTCTAAACGTATATAAGCATTGTGACGTGTGCACAGTTCCAGTCTCACAGCACATACTGTTTTGATGATTATTGCGATTATATAATGCAGAACTTTGTGGCAATATTAGTTTGTGCTTTTGAAGTTTGCACCACACAAGTATGCATACTTTGATTTGCATAATGAACTTGATTTTTAGTTATGTTTGAAGTACATTACGTAATACATGCTTAATTCCTTGGCAAACCATATGCTTTGCTGCCATACAAAAATTGTATGGATAAAAGAATTATATCAAAACTTATTTACGTCATAGTAGTAGGAACGTGTTTTTACAAAAGCCATACAAAAATTGTATGGATAAAAGAATTATATCAAAACTTATTTACGTCATAGTAGTAGGAACGTGTTTTTACAAAAGCCATACAAAAATTGTATGGATAAAAGAATTATATCAAAACTTATTTATGTTATAGTAGTAGTAACGTGTTTTTTTTTTTTTTTTTTTTTTTTTTTTTTTTTTTTTTTTTTAATTTATTTGCTTTATATTTTCGTTTGCTTTATTGATTTTATTGAAAACTTTTGTCCCACGAAAAGCAAAGCATCTAATAAATATACCATGCTACATTTATTTCAATATTATATAAGTAATGCAGCTTTCATGTTATACAAT
The DNA here is from genome assembly GCA_951805005.1 of Othius punctulatus. Taxonomy (NCBI): domain Eukaryota; kingdom Metazoa; phylum Arthropoda; class Insecta; order Coleoptera; family Staphylinidae; genus Othius; species Othius punctulatus. The sequence goes on along the minus strand of OX638147.1, from coordinate 37,196,961 downwards.
ATCTACACAGTTGTCGAGGTTTTTCCATATTCCCAACCTCAACTAGATTACTCCCATAAATCGAACTAACGGCGCATCGATGCTGTACTTTTTTATTATTCAGAATATCACTTTATCCCATTGAATAGTTACATATTACACTGTCCCGTGAAGGCAGCTATTTTTTCACGACTCTCGCCTCTCTCAAGTATTTGTTTCTTTCCTGCTTTATTTCACTCCTCGAGCCTTCCGCCAGTCCATTTATGAAGTGGGGTATTTTTTAATTAAATTCCTCGACTTTGCACTTTTATGCGCTTTTAGTAAGTCATTTGGCTACTAATAATTCCGGTCCAGATTCAACAAGTTTTGTCTGAGTTATTATTTACTCATAGTTTATGAGCAGCTGGTAAACTCATTTTAATAAGCTCTGCGTTGTAAACGTGTAAGCGCGAACTTCGTTTAAATGAAAACTTGCTTTGTGCAAGGCGCACTTCAAAAACACGCGAATCAAATCGTCGGGTCGCGCCGGAGGAAAGCACATCTTCCGCAGTGGAAATTTAATTTCTATGGAAATCTTTGCGAAAAGGTGGAATAACTTCGTCGGCACGAGGTACGCACAATTGTTTTTTTTGTGCTTAAAGTATAACGATGTTTGTAATACTGCTGAATAGAAAAAAAAAGAATGACGGGGCTTCTTTTATTGGCACCTGATGTAGCTCCGGCTCTATATTTTGCCGTTTTATTGGGGAAAAGGTCTGCAGGTGTTTGATGTGTTTCCCATTGCAGAACCCTACATATTTGTAGGAAATCGCGGTGATTTATCAAAGTACATATTTTTGTGCGTAAATTGAAACTTGCTCGATTACGTTTTTCATAATCCACGGTTTTAATTGGCAGTCTAATCACCGCGGGGACAATTACAGGTCGAATTGTAATCCTGTAATTGTAATTCAACGCGCAATTGCAGTAATTATCCTATTGTAATTGCTCGCGATGATTAGACCGCCGATTAAAACCGCCGATTAAAACGCAAATAATTTATTCCTAATCGAAACCCCTACGTGCTTTTTACACTTTTACACTTAAACTGTGCGAAAACTTCAGTTGAGCGGAAATAAGTCTGTAGCTGACTTCTCCCCGAATATTGATGTGATATTTGACGTACGAAACAACCATCCTATCATTACCCTGCAAACAGGACCATTGCGAAAGGTGAGGTGTAAAGAATTCCCGGGGAAATAAATCTTCGTAACGTGCACAAGTCGTGTGGAAATGTAAAAATTTGAAGTCGACGTTGCGGTAGATTTAAAATTACGAGGTGTATTTCTGCGTGAGCGTTTTACTAACACCCGTGTAATACTTATATTTTAATTTCCGCCCAACCGCACGAAATAACACATACGATGCGTGCACTAGTGAAATTTGTACGAGTCGGTGAAAAGGCGTAAATTGTCAGAACATTTCTTAATAAAAAATAACATGGTAATAAGTAACAGAAAGTAGCGTAAAATGGAAAGATTAAATCTGCAGAAGGATTTATAATCAAATTTACTTCATAATATGCGGCATGCGTCTCTAAATGTTGGCGATAAAAATACCCTCGCGCCTTACGTAAGTTATATTCGCGAGAATGTTGACTGTGGAACGGCCAAAGAAAGAGCTAAAAGTAATCAAACTATCATGATAGAAATAATAAAGTTACTGTGTGAACTGTATAAAAATTTCAAAGCGGCCATAAAAACGTGTAATATCGCACCAAATACCTCTCGAACGGTGAATATATTGGAGATATAATTCAGCTCTAGCTTATGCATCCATTACGTATTAGTTTTGTGACAAAATTTATAATATAATATATGCCACGTCAATAATTTGTTATAGGACTACAGTCCGTTTTGAAATTGCAGCGCTGAAACCTACGCTTGTGATTAGATAAAACTGCGCTGGGTTTACACCGTCAAATCCGTGCGATGTTTAATTGTCTGGGGTTGGTCTAGAACTCTCACAGCTTAACTACTAACACGCACGAGAATTCGCTGATTTAATCGATTTTCTAATCACCGCGGGGGTGGGGTGGTCTAGAACTCTCACAGCTTAACTACTAACACGCCCGAGAATTTGCGGATTTAATCGACGTTCTAATCACCGCGGGGGGTGGTCTAGAACTCTCACATCTTAACTACTAACACACCCAAGAAATATGTAGAATAATTCCGGTCTAGAACTCTCACAGCTTAACTACTAACACGCCCGAGAATTTGCGGACTTAATCGACGTTCTAATCACCGCGGGGGGTGATCTAGAACTCCCACATCTTAACTACTAACACACCCAAGAAATATGTAGAATAATTCCGAACGCCGGCAGTTTGCGAATATGCGTGCGGGCCTTCTGGGTTCGCACTGTGGGGTGGAATTGCGCGTTGAGAAGGGAGCAATCGTTCGCTGTCTTAGGCACACCTGGCATTTATGGTCACGTGCGACTCATGGGAAATGGATTTATAAGTGGATTAAAAGCGGCTGGCGCATTTGAAAGCGCGCCGTTTGTTCTGGTGTAAATATAAAGAGTTATTTCCATGAACTAGCGTACAAAGGATGATTAATTCGCCGTTTCATTTTTACTGTGCACGTGTGAAATAGCAAGAAGGAAGTCGCACAAATCCCCAGGAAGCTCCATTAAAGTGATGTTTATATTCCGCAACGAGCGACAGCATATTTTCCATCATTGCTGCAACATTTTTTGTTGCCGAATTTACAGGCTCACTATTAAAATAGCTTTAGAGTCGCCATAAAATTTGCCTATCCGCGATTTTTATACACCTGGCACATAACAGTATTTACGGTGGTGTTAAAATATGTTGCATTTTTCTAACCTAACCTAAAAAAATGTTGCATTTTGCCTAGACTAGGCGTGAACTGCGTCCAGGAAGATTTTTGCATAATTTAATTACTACCGAAGGCGTAAAATACTGTCGAGCTTAATTTAAAAAAAAACGGCCCTACTTATACTTATACCGATATGGCATCAAAACTAGCGCATTACAAATGGCCATTTCATTCGGGCGGTAATTAAAATTTAGTTAATTTGTAAGTCCCTGAAACTTGCCAAAGTTGAAAGAATCCTTTAAACTAAATATAATGAACAGAGCGAAACTACTGATAATATATTATCAGTACAGTATATTAGTATCAGAAATGCTAACAAAATATCCACTACAATAATTAATGTACACGAAACTCCACGCCAGTAACATATTATGCCTTCGACCATACTGGAAAATATAAGGACTATGCTAAAACCATGCTCAACGAAGTATTAAATGTGTGCGTGGTTGAGTGATGAAGCGTGCAACGTCAGTAGTAGTTAAGCTGTGGGAGTTCTAGACCACCCCCCACAGAGATTTTAATTAGGAATAGGCGTTAATTAACGTATGCCTGCGACATACTGGAAAATACAACGAATATGCTAAAGCCATGCGCAACAAAGTATTAAATGTGTGGGTGGTTGAGTGATGAAGCGTGCAACGTCAATAGTAGTTAAGCTGTGGGAGTTCTAGACCACCCCTGACAGAAGTTTTTGAATAGGAATAGATGTTTCTAACTAGCATTTCTAGCGTAAATTGTAGCATACAATTTACCCTAGAAATGCTAACAAAATATCCACTACAATAATTAATGTAAACCAAACTCCACGCCAGTAACATATTATGCCTTCGACTATACTGGAGAATATTAGGACTATGCTAAAACCATGCCCAACGAAGTATTAAATGTGTGCGTGGTTGAGTGATGAAGCGTGCAACGTCAGTAGTAGTTAAGCTGTGGGAGTTCTAGACCACCCCTATAGAGATTTTGATTAGGAAAAGGCGTTAATTAACGTATGCCTTCGACTATACTGAAAAATGCAACGAATATACTAAAACCATGCGCAACAAAGTATTAAATGTGTGGGTGGTTGAGTGATGAAGCGTGCAGCGTCAATAGTAGTTAAGCTGTGGGAGTTCTAGACCACCCCTGACATAAGTTTTTGAATAGGAATAGGCGTTAATTAACTTATGCCTTCGACATACTGGAAAATACAACGAATATGCTAAAACCATGTCCAATGAAGTATTAAATGTGTAAATGTGTGCGTGGTTGAGTGATGAAGGGTGCAACGTCAATAGTAGTTAAGCTGTGGGAGTTCTAGACCATCCCCCACAGAGATTTTGATTAGGAATTGGTCATTAATTAACTTATGCCTTCGACTATACTGGAAAATACAACGAATATGCTAAAACCATGCCCTACGAAGTATTAAATGCGTAGGTGGTTGAGTGATAAAGCGTGCAACGTCAATAGTAGTTAAGCTGTGGGAGTTCTAGACCACCCCCACAGATATTTTGATTAGGAATTGGTCACTAATTAACTTATGCCTTCGACTATACTGGAAAATACAATGAGTATGCTAAAACCATGCCCAACGAAGTATTAAATGCGTAAGTGGTTGAGTGATGAAGTGATTAAGCGTGCAACGTCAATAGTAGTTAAGCTGTGGGAGTTCTAGACCACCCCTGACAGAAGTTTTTGAATAGGAATAGGCGTAAATTAACTTATGCCTTCGGCATACTGGAAAATACAACGAATATGCTAAAACCATGCCCAACAAAGTATTAAATGCGTGGGTGGTTGAGTGATGCAGCGTGCAACGTCAATCGTAGTTAAGCTGTGGGAGTTCTAGACCACCCCAACTGGAAATTTTTAAATTATTTACGAAAATAATTTCACACTTTCAATTGCCTCTCGAAAATAATAATACTATCGTGTAATGTTTGCAATAATTTACATTCATACAACTAATTGCGGACATCGAATATCAGTATATCAGTTTATATTAGCAAAACATTGCATTTATATTGCTAGTTTTTGAGATTACATGATATATGTATGAAAAATTGGAAAGTCTTTGAATATGTTCAAACAAATATCTCAAGAATACCTCATTGGATTTCAATGCAATTACACCAATTAAATATCAGTATATCACGCAATAGTAGGAATAAATTGCATCGATATTGATACGGTGCTTTTTTAAATATCGTTCTATAAATAAAAGCCTATTTGGAGGGACAGTTAAAATAGTTCTAATATTCGATATTTTCAAACAAAAATTGATATAACTCAAGTACTTCTCATTGGATATTTATTAAATTGCAGACTTCGAATATCAGTATATCAGTTTATATTAATAAAACATTTCATGTATATTGATACGCTAGTTTTTGAGATTACATGATTTATGTATAAAAAATTGGAAAGTCTTTATATGTTCAAACAAATATCTCAAGAATACCTCATTGGATTTAAATGCAATTACACCAATTAAATATCAGTATATCACGCAATAGTAGGAATAAATTACATTGATATTGATACGGTGCTTTTTTAAATATCGTTCTATAAATAAAAGCCTATTTGGAGGGACAGTTAAAATAGTTCTAATAATCGATATTTTCAAACAAAAAGTGATATAACTCAAGTACCTCTCATTGGATATTTCTTAAATTGCAGACATCAAATATCAGTATATCAGTTTATATTAGCAAAATATTGCATTTATATTGCTAGTTTTTGAGATTACATGATTTATGTATGAAAAATTGGAAAGTCTTTGAATATGTTCAAACAAATATCTCAAGAACACCTCATTGGATTTAAAAGTAATTACACCAATTAAATATCAGTATATCACGCTATGGTAGCAATAAATTACATTGATATTGATACGGTGTTTTTTTAAATATCGTTATATAAATAAGAGCCTATTTGGAGGGACAGTTAAAATAGTTCTAATATTCGATATTTTCAAACAAAAATTGATATAACTCAAGTACCTCTCATTGGATGTTTATTAAATTGCAGACATCGAATATCAGTATATCAGTTTATATTAGCAAAACATTGCATTTATATTGCTAGTTTTTGAGATTACATGATATATGTATGAAAAATTGGAAAGTCTTTGAATATGTTCAAACAAATATCTCAAGAATACCGCATTGGATTTAAATGCAATTACACCAATTAAATAACAGTATATCACGCAATAGTAGGAATAAATTGCATCGATATTGATACGGTGCTTTTTTAAATATCGTTCTATAAATAAAAGCCTATTTGGAGGGACAGTTAAAATAGTTCTAATAATCGATATTTTCAAACAAAAAGTGATATAACTCAAGTACCTCTCATTGGATGTTTATTAAATTGCAGACATCGAATATCAGTATATCAGTTTATATTAGCAAAACATTGCATTTATATTGCTAGTTTTTGAGATTACATGATATATGTATGAAAAATTGGAAAGTCTTTGAATATGTTCAAACAAATATCTCAAGAATACCTCATTGGATTTAAATGCAATTACACCAATTAAATATCAGTATATCACGCAATAGTAGGAATAAATTGCATCGATATTGATACGGTGCTTTTTTAAATATCGTTCTATAAATAAAAGCCTATTTGGAGGGACAGTTAAAATAGTTCTAATATTCGATATTTTCAAACAAAAATTGATATAACTCAAGTACCTCTCATTGGATGTTTATTAAATTGCAGACATCGAATATCAGTATATCAGTTTATATTAGCAAAACATTGCATTTATATTGCTAGTTTTTGAGATTACATGATTTATGTATGAAAAATTGGAAAGTTTTTTAATATGTTCAAACAAATATCTCAAGAATACCTCATTGAATTTAAATGCAATTACACCAATTAAATATTAGTATATCACGCAATAGTAGGAATAAATTACATTGATATTGATACGGTGGTTTTTGAGATATCGCTATGTAAATAAGAGCCTATTTAGAGACAGTCTTAAAATAGTTCTAATATTCGATATTTTCAAACAAAAATTGATATAACTCAAGTACCTCTCATTGGATATTTATTAAATTGCAGACATTGTATATCAGTATATCAGTTTATATTAACAAAAACTTGCATTTATATTGATACGCTAGTTTTTGAGATTCCATTATTTATGTATGAAAAATTGGAAAGTCTTTGAATATTCGATATGTTCAAACAAATATCTCACGAATGCCTCATTGGATTTAAATGCAATTACACTCATTAAATATCAGTATATCACGCTTTGGTAGCAATAAATTACATTGATATTGATACGGTGTTTTTTTAAATATCGTTATATAAATAAGAGCCTATTTGAAGGGACAGTTAAAATAGTTCTAATGTTCGATATTTTTAAACAAAATTGATATAACTCAAGTACCTCTCATTGGATATTTATTAAATTGCAGACATCGAATATCAGTATATCAGTTTATATTAGCAAAACATTGCATTTATATTGCTAGTTTTTGAGATTACATGATATATGTATGAAAAATTGGAAAGTCTTTGAATATGTTCAAACAAATATCTCAAGAATGCCTCATTGGATTTAAATGCAATTACACCAATTAAATATCAGTATATTACGCTATGGCAGCAATAAATTACATTGATATTGATACGGTGCTTTTGGAGATATCGTTATGTATATAAGAGCCTATTTGGAGGGACAGTTAAAATAGTTCTAATAATCGATATTTTTAAACAAAAATTGATATAACTCAAGTACCTCTCATTGGATATTTATTAAATTGCAGATATCGAATATCAGTATATCAGTTTATGTTAGCAAAACATTGCATTTATATTGCTAGTTTTTGAGATTACATGATTTATGTATGAAACATAGGAAAGTTTTTTAATATGTTCAAACAAACATCTCAAGAATACCTCATTGGATTTAAATGCAATTACACCAATTAAATATCAGTATATTACGCTATGGCAGCAATAAATTACATTGATATTGATACGGTGCTTTTGGAGATATCGTTATGTATATAAGAGCCTATTTGGAGGGACAGTTAGAATAGTTCTAATATTCGATATTTTCAAACAAAAATTGATATAACTTAAGTACCTCACATTGGATGTTTATTAAATTGCAGACATCGAATATCAGTATATCAGTTTATATTAGCAAAACATTGCATTTATATTGCTAGTTTTTGAAATTACATGATTTATGTATGAAAAATTGGAAAGTCTTTGAATATGTTCGAACAAATATCTCAAGAATACCTCATTGAATTTAAATGCAATTACACCAATTAAATATTAGTATATCACGCAATAGTAGGAATAAATTACATTGATATTGATACGGTGGTTTTTGAGATATCGCTATGTAAATAAGAGCCTATTTAGAGACAGTCTTAAAATAGTTCTAATATTCGATATTTTCAAACAAAAATTGATATAACTCAAGTACCTCTCATTGGATATTTATTAAATTGCAGACATTGTATATCAGTATATCAGTTTATATTAACAAAAACTTGCATTTATATTGATACGCTAGTTTTTGAGATTCCATTATTTATGTATGAAAAATTGGAAAGTCTTTGAATATTCGATATGTTCAAACAAATATCTCACGAATGCCTCATTGGATTTAAATGCAATTACAGCAATTAAATATCAGTATATCACGCAATAGTAGGAATAAATTACATTGATATTGATACGGTGCTTTTTGAGATATCGTTATATAAATAAGAGCCTATTTGGGACACTCTTAAAATAGTTCGAATATTCGATATTTTTAAACAAAATTGATATAACTCAAGTACCTCTCATTGGATATTTATTAAATTGCAGATATTGAATATCAGTATATCAGTTTATATTAACAAAACATTGCATTTATATTGATACGCTAGTTTAATGAAGCATTTAATGAAATAGACTGATCTGATTCTAATTTAATGAAGCATTGAATGAAACAGATCAGAATGAATAGAATCTGTTAATTAATTACAAGGTACGTTGAGTAATTATCGAAGTGCAGTTAACGCAAATTTTATTATTGTATTGGAAAAATTGCCCGATTTGAAATGTGTATGCAAAACCTCGACAACAGCATAGAATACACGTTATCGAAAAATGAACAGAGCATTACTAAAGTGAAATAAACTACCGTTACCACTAATTGTTGCGAATCTCCACGGTTTTAGGGGTTTCCATAAAATTTAAGCGAAACAATAACAACGTATCCTCCAGCTGATGAAATTTTTAATTTAAACCCGCTTACGAACATTAATTGAAATGATGCAAATTATCGCCATCGTAATCGCGCTTTTTACGGCCGCTCACTTGATAAATTAACGCGCCAATGAGGGTGCATAATTCACTGAAAATTTCGCTCAAACTACTTAAATTAGTAGTATAAGAAGTGCCCTAATGTAGAGGCTGATATTGTCACTGCACTCTTTCGCCCGCCTAATTAATATTAGATCGGAAAAAGTGCGTCGCGTTTTAATATTTATGATGAATTTTATATTCATAACGGAGACGTGAGGGGCGCAAAATTTGCCACGCTCAAATTAATAAATAAAAAATGCTTCCTTGCGTTACTCTCACGCGCCTCCGAAAATGGAGTCGTGATGCTCCACTTTAATCAGGTGCTTCAAAATTTTAATATTAACATCTTAAATTAAATTAATTAAATACAAAAAAATTCCGCGGCGATGGAATGCCTTCAAATTCCCGAATATTAACTGCAGGTTTTCTGCTTATTTACTGCTACTTATTTTCACTCATACCTTAAGACTAATTTTACAGGTTATTAAATTTTCCCCCAAAACGTTTCCTTGTAAATACCTACTCAAATATAATTATAGAAATGCCTCAATCGAACCTACACTTCACGCTGCTCATTAATCTTGAAACTGGCATACAATTATTTGCAATATACAATTGAATTCCAGCCATATTTTGAATGTCCCATTAATTCAGTCACTGTGACGCCTTAAAACTACATAGTAGTTTTGATTGTCGATTAAAAACGAGTGGCTGAAGACTTCCCTTACGCGTTTATAGCCTTACATACATTACTTTTCATATCCAACATGAAAATTGATTGATTTTATGCATACGATGTTGTTTCACTATATATATATATATAATTGATTCAAGATTTAGGCTTTGATAACTCACCCTGTATAATTAGCAGTCGATGTCCTGCAAATAAAAATATAAAAATAATAGCTGCAAAATAGTGTGTACACATTCATTGTAACATTCATATACGAATTATCGCAGTTTGGTAATTTTAAAAACTGTAATTTAGTTGTAATGTAATGCAAATAATAATTGTTGGTAGTCCACAGCTGTATTTGTTAATTTCTGACGTTCGCATAATATAGTTTGATAATTGTTCCCCACGGACTGTAATGTGTTTATTTCTGCTTCAACACATATTGCATTTATGTATGCGTGATATTTAAATATTCGGTTGCTTACTGTTACATGCAATTCAACAATTATATATTGTACAGTAATAGTATATTGATTTCCCTTTAGAGTTATTTATACGTATTAGAGGTGTCATGCATATTTAAAACAATGCAATATCAAATTAAACTAAAAAAAACAATATATATTTTCTTTTCACAACAGACATAATTTCGTGATCGTGAAAAAAACTACATAGATATTTATATTTTAGATAAAAAACGAAGGGCCATGGGGAGGGGGATGAAATTCTTATGGGGGAAGGACCTCGTAGAATCGTACATTGGGTAATTTTTTTATGAAAATTCGTACGTTAGTTTTTGCAAAAATCCACTTTAAAAATTGAAAATTTCAACTTTATGGTATGTACAATATTGTACGATATTGTACAGTTTAGTGTATTGATTTCTCTTTAGAGTATTTATACCTATTAGAGGTGTTATGTATATTTAAAAAAATGCAAGATAAAATTATGGAAATTGTGGATTTTTCACTTTGAAAATTAAAAATTTTTACTTTATGGTATGTACGATATTGTACAGTATAGTATATTGATTTCTCTTTAGAGTTGTTTATACGTATTAAAGGTGTGATGCATTTTTAAAAATATGCAAGATCAAATTATGGAAATTGTGCATTTTTCATTAAAATTTCAACTTTGTAGTATGTACGATATTGTACAGTTTAGTATATTGAGTTCTCTTTAGAGTTATTTATACGTATTAGAGGTGTCATGCATATTTAAAAAAATGCATGATTGAATTATGGAAATTGCGGATTTTTCACTTTGAAAATTGGAAATATCAACTTTATGGTATGTACGATATTGTACAGTTTAGTATATTGATTTCTCTTTAAGAGTTATTTATACGTAATAAAGGTGTCATGCTTATTTAAAAATAAATCAAGATCAAATGTTGGAACTTGTGGATTTTTCACTTTGAAAATTGAAAATTTCAACTTTATGATATGTACGATATTGTACAGTTTAGTATATTGATTTCTCTTTATAGTTATTTATACCTATTAGAGGTGTCATGCATATTTAAAAAAATGCAAGATCAAATTGTGGAAATTGTGGATTTTTCACTTTGAAAATTGAAAATTTCAACTTTATGGTATGTACGATATTGTACGATATTGTACAGTTTAGTATATTGATTTCTCTTTACAGTTATTTATACGTATTAGAGGTGTCATGCATATTTAAAAGAATGCAAGATTTGAGAAAATTGAAAATTTCAACTTCATGTCTGTACGATATTGTACAGTATAGTATATTGATTTCTCTTTAGAGTATTTATACCTATCAAAGGTGTCATGCATATTTAAAAATATGCAAGATCAATTTATGGAAATTGTGGATTTTTTACTTTGAAAATTGAAAATTTGAACTTTATGCTATGTACGATATTGCACAGTATAGTATATTGATTTCTCTTTAAGAGTTATTTATACGTATTAGTAGTGTCATGCATATTTAAAAAAATGCAAGATCAAATTTTGAAAATTGTGGATTTTCCACTTTGAAAATTGAAAATTGCAACTTGATGGTATGTACGACATTGTCCGAAATTGTACAGTTTAGTATATTGATTTCTCTTAAGAGTTATTTATACGTATTAGAGGTGTCATGCATATTTAAAAAAATGCAAGATCAAATTATGGAAATTGTGGATTTTTCACTTTTAAAATTGAAAATTTCAACTTTATGGTATGTACGATATTGTACGATATTGTACAGTTTCGTATATTGATTTCTCTTTATAGTTATTTATACCTATTAGAGGTGTCATGCATATTTAGAAAAATGCAAGATCAATTTATGGAAATTGTGGATTTTTCACTTTGAAAATTGAAAATTGCAACTTGATGGTATGTACGACATTGTCCGAAATTGTACAGTTTAGTATATTGATTTCTCTTAAGAGTTATTTATACGTATTAGAGGTGTCATGCATATTTAAAAAAATGCAAGATCAAAGTATGGAAATTGTGGATTTTTCACTTTTAAAATTGAAAATTTCAACTTTATGGTATGTACGATATTGTACGATAGTGTACAGTTTAGTATATTGATTTCTCTTTACAGTATTTATACATATTAGAGCTGTCATGCATATTTAAAAAAATGCAAGACGTTTGGGTTAACTTGTACTGGTCAACTCGGAAAGTTAATAACTCAATTTTCTCACTTAATTTTCACATACCCGTTATCAAATTTTTAGAGGATTTTCCTTTAGGCATACTGTATACAGATCTAGCATAAAATTTTCAAAATATCCATTAGATAAATTTTCATAAATTTCAGTGACTTGTACTGGTCAACTCGGAACGTTAATAACTCAATTTTCTCACTTAATTTACACATACCCGTTGTCAAATTTTCAGAGGATTTATCTTTAGGCATACTGTATACAGATCTAGCATAAAATTTTCAAAATATCCATTAGATACATTTTCAGAATTTTCAGTGACTTGTACTGGTCAACTCGGAAAGTTAATAACTCAATTTTCTCACTTAATTTACACACACCCGTTATCAAATTTTCATAGGATTTATCTTTAGGCATACTGTATACAGATCTAGCATACAATTTTCAAAATATCCATTAGATAAGTTTTCAGAAATTTCAGTGACAGATAACTTATACTGGTCAATTCGGAAAGTTAATCACTCGATTTTCTCACTTAATTTACACATACCCGTTCTTATTTGAGCCGTTAATAAAGTTGTTTGAGCTGTTTAAAAAACCCTTTGACCCTTTGAGCAGTTTTGAAAGTCGTTTGAGCTGTTTGTAAACCGTTCGAGCTGTTTGTACGACTGCTTGAGCTGTTTAAAAAGCCTTTTGAGCCGTTTGTAAAGTCGTTTGAGCTGTTCAAGCTGTTTGCAAAGCCGTTTGAGCTGTTTGGGGGAAACGGGGGGGGGGGCAACATACCACACTTACCCCTCATATACAGGCAACCCGTTGTATATATCGCTCCCCCACTCGACGACCGGAAAAAATGAATTTAGAACCCTATATAAATCCTTATGGGAAAATGTTGTAGAACTCTCTTAGCCTAACTACTACTATACATATTTTCATTGTATACTTGGACTTGTCTAAGCCTGTTGGCCGTCATCAGGTACTGATTTGGTACAATTGCTGATGACGGCATTTTAATCTCGTGGCTTTGCTAATCAATTCCATAGTAGTTTACCCTCACCACACTAAACGTGCATTAAAATAATGATTTAAACACTTTGATATATATAGGTAATTATCTTTTGGTTCTTTCTGCACTCTAACATCCATTAAAATGTGCTATTGTATTATATCAGTGTCGTCCTCAATTGATTTTGTAATTACCGTTTTCCATGGTAAAGGCGGCTCAAATAATGAAACTGGTAGATTACGTTAATAAATCTAACACTAGGTTATCGTATGTATACATTTTTCAAATGACAATAATACAATAATAATAATAATAATAATAATGACAATAATAATAACGTTAATAAATCTAACACTAGGTTACCGTATGTATACATGTTTCAAATGACAATAATACAATAATAATAATAATAATAATAATGACAATAATAATAAGTTCAATTTATATAGAGAGTACCCACAGAAATATTCTTAACATATTATGAGAGTTAAGGTTGATGCACAGAATTCTTACACGAATCAACGCTGTGACAATGCTATCTCTATGGGCATTTTCAACAAATATAAGACATTTACTGAAAATAAGCTTATCTAGGCGGTTTAGAACACGTATACGGTAAATTTGTTCGCTACGAGCTAACGTACATCCGGCGCATTGAACGCTATTGAAAATGCCCATAGCGATAACATTGTCACAGCGTACGTAGCATAAGAAATTTATGAATTAGCCTTTAGAGATTTGAGATTTGAGAGAGTCACTACCTATACGGATATAGAAGGCACAGATCTATAGATCATCAAATATTCACTATCCCCCAAGTATTTGAAATGTGTAAGGAGTTAAAAGGTACATCATATTAGAAGATTTCAAGAATCTTCGCGATAGAATTTTAAGAAAAACTACTGTAAAAGTATCAACTTGCCAAAAGTTAACTTCCCAGAGACGAAATTCTTGGAAACATTCAACATATATATATTGAAAGGAATGTATTCATGACAATTTTGAGGCTGATACTACATTCAACTTGCCACTTTTCTAGAATCCGAAAACAAACTAAGTGAACTATCAAAGAGCAGAGACTCTTAAAGAGAACTACTCAAAGATAAGATACTCAAATATTACTACTCAAAGAGAAGAGACTCTCAAGAATAACTACTTAAAGAGAAGAGACTCTCAAGGATAACTACTCAAAGAGAAGAGACTCTCAAATATAACTACTCAAAGAGAAGAGACTCTCAAATATAACTACTCAAAGAGAAGAGACTCTCAAGAATAACTACTTAAAGAGAAGAGACTCTCAAGGATAACTACTCAAAGAGAAGAGACTGACGTGGGACCATCTAAAAATTGTTTGAAAAATCTAGAAAAAGTTTGACTTACCAAACTACTTAGGAACTACTTAGGAACTTTTACGTACCTGCAACAGAAGAAAAACATATCATGTAAATATTTCTATTGATACTCTTCGATCTTTAGAAGCAGGTTAGAAGTAGGAATCAATACAATTGAATCTTTAGAATATTTTAGAATCTTCAGGTTAGAGGTAGGAATTGATTCCTATTATTGGTATTGATACCATTGAATCTTTGGAATCTTTTAGAATCTTTAGGTTAGAGGTAGGAATCAATACCATTAAAAGAGAATCATTTACGAAAAATCAAGTAGATGATTAGATGCATTGTTAAATTAAGGAAAAAATGCGGTTTTCGTTTGTGGCGATTCAAAATTTGTAATCAAATCCTGACTGTTTGGGTTTGTTCCTGAATAATCATAACAAAACAAAAATTGTAACTAAAATCTTGAAGTAAACAAAAAATAGTTTTAGTCATTTTTGTCATTCATGTAATTAGTATTAATTAGAATCTTTAGAATTAATCAGTTTATTAAATATACTAATTAGCCATCGCTTATATTCGTGAATAAATAGTTGTTGTTCAATACATATTATTACTCAATTGTCGCAACTTTAAGTACTATCAGGCATAAATAATGGCCTGTGCAAGTATGCTTTTAATTCCTTAATGCGTACTTGATGTATATTAGATAAGGTAATTAATTATGTATTCTGATAACGATGAAATAATACCCTTGCTTAATTAGGAACGTTTAAATATCAATTCATACGCGACATAATTAATAAACAAATGTATAAAATTATATCGCACCACCTTAGCTTGGTGAGTTATGTGAGAACTACTCCTTCCTACACCAATATCTTAGGATATGCTGCAAAAATTAAATATTCGGAAAATAATTGAATAATTTTAACATCGCCGTTTCGGAAAATGGGACACATGCCTGTTAATTAGTCAGAATGTACTGCAAAAAATTGGAAAATATTTGATTAATTTTCTCCGGAAAATGAAATACATGCCTATTAATGCGTGAGAATATTAATTCATTATCCACACGGGCTTATGATTTATACTATCGTTATTGGTTTAATGATTATGTAAGTCTAAGTAAATAATGAATGCAAACCATTTAATCCTGTTTGGTGCTTTTAAACAAACATCACCCTTCGTATCGTTCTCCTCGTATATTTTAGGAACTTGCCTAACGAAATACATAACCTTCGTTCCAACTAATCGGGAGTAAGGAACGTGGATTTCCTCTTGAAAATTGTTGCAAACATTGTCTGAACCGGAGGACATGATAATGAGACGCTGAATGTAGTGACATAGAACGACATGTTCCCACGCTATGTATCCAATGAAGAACCCTCGAGATCAACTCACAGGCGCCATGGAAACGTGGGAGAAAGGTATTATGGGTACACGATGGAGTAAGTAAGCATCGTTACTTCAAACGCCGCGATGGCAAAAACGCACGAATTACTTTCAGAATTACACAAAATGTAATTTTAGTATATTTGATTTCTAAATATCTATTTCTTGTCATCTAAAGATATTTGAGATTCAGCTTCTTATTTCTCACGTAAATAACGCCAGAAAAAATTACGAGCGAATGTGTTAAACATAAAACACGAGAGAATGAGAGTCAATATTAAAAATTGTGGGTTGGATGCAAAAATTATACAGCTTCTCCGCTAAAACGTAAGCAAGGTGCTTAGATGAAATTCTAGATAATAAATCACCTTATAGGGCAATAAAGCCGAACCGCAAAGAACATATTTTTAAATGAAACGTTCCCCACGATTAATTATTCGCAAACCTAGTGAGTTCCCCTAGTAATAAATACGTCTCGGCAGAAGCAGCATTCCTGCAATACGGAATGTTCACCTGTAAAGGCCTCATTACAACTATCTTCATCCGGTAAATCGATGCCATTGATTCACGCGTCCGGGGAAATTAAATTAAATTCTCCGGATTTAAATCCGCATACCCAATTTCCCTGGATCCGTCCCTTTCAACCGCAATTTACCGCCTGCACGCCTTTTTAAATATCACATCCAATGTTTCACAGGTGCGCTATATAGCTATTTTATTCATTAAAACATTTATCACATCAGCATGGCAAGCAATAATTCAGTTGACAAAAGGTAAAATTGAAAATCCGAAAAATCGCGATTTTTTGAGTTACTCCAATTGACCTTAGAGGCACATGCCTAAACCAATTAGATCTTCCCGATTCCAGTGAGCTCACTTTCATCCTCATAGCTTTAGCGGTTCTCGAGATATCCGCCCTCAAAGTTGGGAAATTTAAAAAAAAGCTGATAAAATTAAACTTCTAACCCGATGGTCCAATCTAGATGGCGATGGTCTCATTCGCCATCTCATCGATGATTCAGGGGGGGGGGACAAAGGTTACGAGACCTTTGAGTAGTAATTGAGACCTAACCTAACCTAACCTATATTTGACTTTCTCACTTATTTAATACTATACCTAACCTTATCAAATATCAACTATCAGCAAATAGTCAAAAATCGTAATCTCATAGTAAAGCCAAAATATTTCAATAACTACACATTGAATTGTAATGAATTTTTATTTATTAGATACCAATTTGATAATATATATCACCAACAAATATCATAAATATTGATACACTGGTTTGTTAATTATCGCCACTTAAATATCAGTAACATGGGACAAACATATCAATATTGCCAACAATTGCAGGGTCGCACTAAAGTTGTAATATCTGAAAAACAAGACATTAAACTGTAATCATTTTTTTGCGTTGAACTTATAATATAATATTATTCATGACTACAAAATATCGTCAATATTGATACGCCAGTTAATTAATTATGACTTATCAAATATCAGCAAAATATACAATAATAGTCAAAAATCGTAAGTTCGCAGTAAAACCAAAATATTTCAATAACTACACATTGAATTATAATCAATTTTTATTTATTAGATACCAATTTGATAATATATATATCACCAACAAATATCATAAATATTGATACGCTAGTTTGTTAATTATCGCCACTTAAATATCAGTAACATGTGACAAACATATCAATATTGCCAACAATTGCAGGGTCGCACTAAAGTTGTAATATCTCAAAAACAAGACATTAAGCTGTAATCATTTTTTTTGGATTGAACTTATAATATAATATTCTTTATGACTACGAAATATCATCAATATTGATACGCCAGATAATTAATTATGACATCAAATATCAGCAAAATTTACAATATTAGTCAAAAATCGTATGCACATAGTAAAGCCAAAATATTTCAATAACTACACATTGAATTGTAATCAATTTTTATTTATTAGATACCAATTTGATAATATATATCACCAACAAATATCATAAATATTGATACGCTAGTTTGTTAATTATCGCCACTTAAATATCAGTAGCATGGGACAAACATATCAATATTGCCAACAATTGCAGTGTCGCACTAAAGTTGTAATATCTCAAAAACAAGACGTGAAACTATAATCATTTTTTTGCGTTGAACTTATAATATAATATTATTCATGACTACAAAATATCATCAATATTGATACGCCAGTTAATTAATTATGACTTATCAAATATCAGCAACATATATAATAATAGTCAAAAATCGTAAGCTCATAGTAAAGCCTACATATTTCAATAACTGCACATTGAATTGTAATAAATTTTTATTTATTAGATACCAATTTGATAATATATATCACCAACAAATATCATAAATATTGATACCCTGGTTTGTTATTTATCGCCATTTAAATATCAGTAACATGGGACAAACATATCAATATTGCCAACAATTGCAGGGTCGCATTAAAGTTGTAATATCTGAAAAACAAGACATTAAACTGTAGTCATTATTTTGCGTCGAACTTATAATATAATTCATGACTAAAAAATATCATCAATATTGATACGCCAGATAATTAATTATGACTTATCAAATATCAGCAAAATATACAATAATAGTCAAAAATCGTAAGCTCGCAGTAAAACCAAAATATTTCAATAACTACACATTGAATTATAATCAATTTTTATTTATTAGATACCAATTTGATAATATATATCACCATCAAATATCATAAATATTGATACGCTAGTTTGTTAATTATCGCCACTTAAATATCAGTAGCATGGGACAAACATATCAATATTGCCAACAATTACAGGGTCGCACTAAAGTTGTAATATCTGAAAAACAAGACATTAAACTGTAGTCATTTTTTTGCGTTGAACTTATAATATAATATTATTCATGACTACAAAATATCGTCAATATTGATACGCAAGTTAATTAATTATTACTTATCAAATATCAGCAAAATTTACAATATTAGTCAAAAATCGTATGCTCGCAGTAAAACCAAAATATTTCAATAACTACACATTGAATTTGAATCAAATTTTATTTATTAGATCCTATCAGAATTTCGATTATTTGGTCAACCATTGAATAAGGACTGTCAAAATTTCAATAATTTTGACTTTTTTTATTTCAAAATCAATATTTTTGTCAAAATTTCATTGTTAACTGCAATTTCTTTATTATTTCCAAGAAAATTTAATCATACTTAACATCATTTTATTTATTACTGCCAAAAATCTGTTCGTCCAAAATTTGAATGATAACTTAATGACAAAATATTAGCAATATTTACAAAAATTTCAATGATGATCAATGATGAGTGTCAGATTTTCAATCTGTTCGCCACGAATTTCAATGATAACTCAAATTTTCAATTATTTTCAACAAAATTTAGTGATATTTTAGTTATTGCAGGCAAAATTTCTCTAATATTTACCAGAATTTCGATTATTTGGACAACCATTGAATAATTACTGTCAAAATTTCAATAATTACTTTAAAATCAGTATTTTTGTCAAAATTTCATTGTTAACTGTAATTTTTTTATTATTTCCAAGAAAATTTAATCATATTTATTATCATTTTATTTATTACTGACAAAATATTAGTAATATTTACCAAAATTTCAATGATTACTGTTAGATTTTCAATCTGTTCGCCCAACATTTCAATGATAACCCAAATTTTCAATTATTTTCAACAAAATTTAATCAAATTTAACAATATTTCAGTTATGGCAGGTAAAATTTCTCTAGTATTTACCAGAATTTCGATTATTTGGTCAACAATTGAATAAGTACTGTCAGATTTTCAATCTTTGTTGCCAAAATTTCAAATATAACTCAAATTTTCTTCTTTTTTTTTTAAGAAAATGTAGTAATATTTAAAAAAATATATTTATTACTGGCAAAATGTTACTACTATTTACCAGAATTGCAATAATTACTATCAGATTTTCAATATTATTTGCAAAAATTTCTATGAACTTAATTTTTCCAACAAAGATCAGTAATATTTAACGTAATTTCATTTGTTACTGCCAAAATTTTAGTAATAATTACTAGGATTTTAAATATACTGTCAAACATTCAATAATTTCTGCCAATCTTTCAATAATTGCTTTATATTTTTTAGTGCTGTCAAAATTTCAATGATAACTGTAAAATTTTAAATTATTTCCAACAAAATTTAGTCATATTTAACAAAATTTCAATGATAACTCAAATTTTCAATTATTTTCAACAAAATTTAGTCATATTTGACAATATTTCAGTTATTGCTTGCAAAATTTCACTAATATTTACCAAAATTGCGATTATTTGGTCAACCAATGAATAATTGCTGCCAAAATTTCTATAATTACTTTAAAATCAGTATTTCTGTAACAGCTGTATTTTTTAAAATTATTTTCAAGAAAATTTAATCATATTTAACATAATTTTATTTACTACTGGCAAAATATTAGCAATATTTACCAACATTTCACTGATTACTGTCAGATTTTCAATCTGTTCCCTCAAAATTTCAATGGTAACTCAAATTTTCAATTATTTTCAACAAAATTTAGTCATATTGAACAAAATTTTAGTTATTCCTGGTAAAATTTCACTAATATTTACCAGAATTTTGATTATTTGGTCAACCATTGAATAATTACTGACAAAATTTCAATAATTACTTTAAAATCAATATTTTTGTCAAAATTTCATTGTTAACTGTAATTTCTTTATTATTTTCTTAGAAAATTTAATCATTTTATTTATTACTGGCAAAATATTAGCAATATTTACCAAAATTTCAATGATTACTGTCAGATTTTCAATCTGTTCGCCCAAAATTTCAATGATAACTCAAATTTTCAATTATTTTCAACAAAATTTAGTCATATTTAACAATATTTCAGTTATTGCTGACAAAATTTCACAAATATTTACCAGAATTTCGATTATTTCATCAACTATTGTATAATAAATGTCAAAATTTCAATAATATTTGCCAAAATTTCAATGATTACTGTCAGATTTTGAATCTGTCCTCCCAAAATTTCAATGATTACGTCTACATAAAAACACAAATTGAAGCGTTAAATCAGTTTAAAATATCTTGTTTCGAAGTTTCCGAAGAATAAGTAAGAAATAATAAACTTGTTCGTGGAATAATTTATCACCACTCTGTATTTCTATGCATTCGCTGCAACTCCACGTGCATTCATTCTCAAACTGGCCGTAAATTCGTATATATGCTTAAGAAACAAAAGAACTTAGCCGTAATGGGTATAAACTACTGCATTTACTGTCTAATGTTTTACGTTTTTTTGCTACTTGGAAGGATTCATTTTAGCTCATAAAGTTTCTGGGGACATTTTTCTTACTTGTTTCGAATATTAAAACGAGTACATTGAGGGTGATAAAACGCAGTCGTCGAGTCGAGTTGACATTTCGTGGTTCATAAAGATGTATTATGTGTGTTATAAACACATTGTCCGCAGTACAATAAAGTGGTTATTTCCAAATAGTACACGACCGTAAAAATCGATTATTCATGACGTTTAGTACACATTTTATTACCGGATTTACGCACACTTTTATTGTTTTACGAGATGTGATAATTAATTTTCTATGTTATATAAAATTCAGATTGATATTATGGACTAACGATTATCTGCGGTAATTCCTCCTGTATATCCTATGCATCCCATGAACTATATAATATAATAATAATAAAGAATATTTATTAGCAAAAAACGCTACATAATTTACAAAAAATTTCATGTATCCCATGTATATCCCATACATCCCATGAACTATATGAACTACATCCCACGTATATCACATACATCCCATACATCCTATGAACTATATCCCATGTAGGTTTAGGTCAGAATTTTGTGTAACTGCTTTTTTTTTAGTAATCGAAAACTTTGGGTTGTGCTAATGACAATGTATTCTCAAATAGACGCAGGCACATTAAAATTGTTGTGGTCGATGTGTTGGCGTCACCTGTTTTGCACTATTGTCTTGCTGGCAAGACCCATTGTACTACGAAACCATTGTAGTATTGTAATCGCGATATTAATTTGGAAACTATTTCGCATCAACAACTGAAGACCAAGATGTACTCGGCATTGTTATTACATAGCAGAGCTGGACGAATGTGGAGTTATTAGGCGAAATAATTCGATCGCATGTCCAGTTTTCTAGAAGAATTGTAAACAGATTGGGTACATTTTACTCTTAAATTCGTTATTTAAATACCACCCAAAGTCGTAAATCTGTTCACAGTACGCTGCAGTCAATAAAATATAACAATTTAAATTACGGTTGAGCGCTTAAGCCGCTGCTTATTAACTTAGAGGTACCTGGATTAAAGCCCTGTCAAATGCCATCGTCTGTTTTCAAATATTAATACAATGTCCCTGACCCTATCAAAAGGGTGGAGGGCACAGTTTTAGGGGGCTCAATATCGGAAATAAAATACATAAATTGTACGCATATAATACATATACAAATCCCAGAATTAAAGCTTTTTGTAGAAATCATTTAATAATACCTGTGAATATAGCAGAAGAACAAATATCATTTAGTGTGCTGAAAATGATAAAACACTTTCTGCGATCGACAATGAACTAAGAAAGATCAAACGGACTTCTTCTACATGTTTCGAAATTATCTTCTTTAGTGGTGTTCTTTTCTCATCTTTTTCCATGATATTTTAAAAACAAATTTTTGAAAATTTAATTTTCACTCATTTAACATTTAACATTCATTGATTCAATGAATAACATTCATTTAACAACCAAAAAACCCCAAAAGATACGGATTTTATTTTTATTTTGCCTGACTAGTTTCAGTTTTTTCAGCAAACCAGAAGCCCCAAAAGATACTAGATTTTATTTTTATTTTTCCTGACTAGTTTCAGTTAGTTCATCAAACCATCATCAGAGGCGTGAAAACTGTAATTTTGCTGTTTATATCTCTTGATTTTATTCCATTATAAATATTTGGATTTATATATAGTTTTTTTAATTTAAATATAATTCCAAATATTTATAATGAAATCAAATCAAGAGATAAAAATAAATAAATAATCAAATTAAATTAAAAAATAATAACTATACTAGTAAGAATAATTCCTTAAATAGTCTTTAATGTTTAATGTATTATTAATGTACTGAATTCAATTGTAATAGAATTCAATAATTGAGTTCAAATTATTCAAATTTAAAGTGGCTGCTTTTATTTTGAGAATGGAAATGTAGTGCCGAGATAAATTATATTTGTGACAAGAAGCCTGTGATTATGTTTTGCTGTGTACAAATACGCGAAAGTCGCCGGATTAAGGTGATTGGAGCAAATTGTTATTTAACTGCGCGCATTTAATTAAGGCCACGGTTGCTATTTTTAAACGAGAAATGCAAATTTCGTTAGTGCTTTGATTTACGGCCGCTGATAATGATTTATGTGCGAACATTGCCATTCCTTTTCCGTGTCTTAAATCTCGAATTGCTTTAGATGTTTTATAGTAAATTTTCAGGAGAATTAGTTTCAGGTGTACTGTACACGAATCTAATATCAAACTTGCAAATAATAAATTTTCAGAAATTTCAGTAATAGCTAACTCATACTTGTCAGTGCAGAAAGTTGTATGTTTGATTTTCTCCCATATTTAATACTGAAACTTTGTCAAATTTTCAGGAGAATTAGTTTCAGATGTACTGTACCTGAATCTAACATCAAATTTGCAAATAATAAATTTTCAGAAATTTCAGTAATAGCTAACCAATACTTGTCAATCCAGAAAGTTAATTCCTTGATTTTTGCTCTTATTTAGTACTAAAACTTTGTAAAATTTTCAGGAGAATTAGTTTTAGGTGTACTGTGCATGGATCTAATATCAAATTTGCAAATAATAAATTTTCAGAAATTTCAGTAATAGCTAACCCATACTTGTCAATGCAGAAAGTTAAGTGTTTGATTTCCGCTCTTATTTAGTACTGAAACTTTGTCAAATTTTCAGGAGAATTAGTTTCAGATGTACTGTACACGAATCTGATATCAAATTTGCAAATAATACATTTTTAGAAATTTCAGTAATAGCTAACCCATACTTGTCAGCGCAGAAAGTTATACGTTTAATTTTCACCCTTATTTAATGCTGAAACTTTGTCAAATTTTCAGGAGAATTAGTTTCAGATGTACTGTACACGAATCTAATATCAAATTTGCAAAAAAATAAATTTTCAGAAATTTCAGTAATAGGTAACCCATACTTGTCAGTACAGAAAGTTATATGTTTGGTTTTCTCCTTTATTTAATGCTGAAACGTTGTCAAATTTTCAGGAGAATTAGTTTCAGGTGTACTGTATACGAATCTAATATCAAATTTGCAAACAATAAATTTTCATAAATTTCAGTAATAGCTAACCCATACTTGTCAATCCAGAAAGTTAAGTGTTTAATTTTCGCTTTTATTTAATAGTGAAACTTTGTCAAATTTTCAGGAGAATTAGTTTCAGGTGTACTGTATACGAATCTAATATCAAATTTGCAAACAATAAATTTTCATAAATTTCAGTAATAGCTAACCCATACTTGTCAATCCAGAAAGTTAAGTGTTTGATTTTCGCTCTTATTTAATACTGAAACTTTGACACATTTTCAGGAGAATTAGTTTCAGGTGTACTGTACACGAATCTAATATCAAATTTGCAAATAATAAATTTTCAGAAATTTCAGTAATAGCTAACCCGTACTTGTCAATCCATAAAGTTAAGTGTTTGATTTTCGCCCTTATTTAATACTGAAACTATGTCAAATTTTCAGCAGAATTAGTTTCAGATGTACTGTACACGAATCTTATATCAAATTTGCAAATAGTAAATTTTCAGAAATTTCAGTAATGGCTAACCCGTACTTGTCAGTACAGAAAGTTAGGTGTTTGATTTTCGCCGTTATTTAGTACTGAAACTTTGTCAAAGTTTCAGGAGAATTAGTTTCAGATGTACTGTACACGAATCTGATATCAAATTTTCAAATAATACATTTTTAGAAATTTCAGTAGTAGCTAACCCATACTTGTCAATCCAGAAAGTTAAGTGTTGATTTTTGCTCTTATTTAATACTGAAACTTTGTCAAATTTTCAGGAGAATTAGTTTCAGGTGTACTGTACACGAATCTAATATCAAATTTGCAAATAATAAATTTTCAGAAATTTCAGTAATAGCTAACCCATACTTGTCAATCTAGAAAGTTAAGTGTTTGATTTTCGCTCTTATTTAGTACTGAAACTTTGTCAAATTTTCAGGAGAATTAGTTTCAGATGTACTGTACACGAATCTGATATCAAATTTGCAAATAATACATTTTTAGAAATTTCAGTAATAGCTAACCCATACTTGTCAATCTAGAAAGTTAAGTGTTTGATTTTCGCTCTTATTTAGTACTTAAACTTTGTCAAATTTTCAGGAGAATTAGTTTTAGGTGTACTGTATAGGAATCTAATATCAAATTTGCAAATAATAAATTTTCAGAAATTTCAGTAGTAGCTAACCCATACTTGTCAGTGCAGAAAGTTATATGTTTGATTTCCTTCCTTATTTAATTCTGAAACTTTGTCAAATTTTCAGGATCATTAGTTTTAGGTGTACTGTATACGAATCTAATATCAAATTTGCAAATAATAAATTTTCACAAAGTTCAGTAATAGCTTACCAATACTTATCAATACAGAAAGTTATATGTTTGATTTTCTCCATTCTTAATGCTGAAACTTTGTGAAATTTTCAGGAGAATTAGTTTCAGGTGTACTGTACACTAATCTAATATCAAATTTGCAAATAATAAATTTTCAGAAATTTCAGTAATAGCTAACCCATACTTGTCAGTGCAGAAAGATAAGTGTTTGATTTTCGCCCTTATTTAATACTGAAACTTGGTCAAATTTTCAGCAGAATTAGTTTCAAGTGTACTGTACACTAATCTAATATCAAATTTGCAAATAATAAATTTTCAGAAATTTCAGTAATAACTAATCGATACTTGTCAGTGCAGAAAGTTATATGTTTGATTTTCTCTCTTAGTTATTGCTGAAACTTTGTCAAATTTTCAGTAGGATTAGTTTCAGGTGTACTGTACACGAATCTAATATCAAATTTGCAAATAATAAATTTTCAGAAATTTCAGTAATAGCTAACCCATACTTGTCAATGCAGAAAGTTATTAGTTTGATTTCCGCTGTTATTTAATACTGAAACTTTGTCAAATTTTCAGGAGAATTAGTTTCAGGTGTACTGTACATGAATCTAATATCAAATTTGCAGAAAATAAATTTTCAGAAATTTCAGTAATAGCTAACCCATACTTGTCAATGCAGAAAGTTAAGTGTTTGATTTTCGCTCTTATTTAGTACTGAAACTTTGTCAAATTTTCAGGAGAATTAGTTTCAGGTGTACTGTACACGAATCTAATATCAAATTTGCAAATAATAAATTTTCAGAAATTTCAGTAATAGCTAACCCATACTTGTCAATGCAGAAAGTTAAGTGTTTGATTTTCGCTCTTATTTAGTACTGAAACTTTGTCAAATTTTCAGGAGAATTAGTTTCAGGTGTACTGTACACGAATCTAATATCAAATTTGCAAATAATAAATTTTCAGAAATTTCAGTAATAGCTAACCCATACTTGTCAATGCAGAAAGTTAAGTGTTTGATTTTCGCTCTTATTTAGTACTGAACCTTTGTCAAATTTTCAGGAGAATTAGTTTCAGATGTACTGTACACTAATCTAATATCAAATTTGCAAATAATAAATTTTCAGAAATTTCAGTAATAACTAATCGATACTTGTCAATGCAGAAAGTTAAGTGTTTGATTTTCGCCCTTATTTAATACAGAAACTTTGTCAAATTTTCAGCACAATTAGTTTCAGGTGTACTGTACACTAATCTAATATCAAATTTGCAAATAATAAATTTTCAGAAATTTCAGTAATAGCTAACCCATACTTGTCAATCCAGAAAGTTAAGTGTTGATTTTTGCTCTTATTTAATACTGAAACTTTGTCAAATTTTCAGGAGAATTAGTTTCAGGTGTATTGTACACGAATCTGATATCAAATTTGCAAATAATACATTTTTAGAAATTTCAGTAATAGCTAACCAATACTTGTCAGTGCAGAAAGTTATATGTTTGATTTTCTCCCTTATTTAATACTGAAACTTTGTCAAATTTTCAGGAGAATTAGTTTCAGGTATACTGTATACGAATCTAATATCAAATTTGCAAATAATAAATTTTCAGAAATTTCAGTAATAGCTAACCCATACTTGTCAATCCAGAAAGTTAAGTGTTGATTTTTGCTCTTATTTAATACTGAAACTTTGTCAAATTTTCAGGAGAATTAGTTTCAGGTGTACTGTACACGAATCTAATATCAAATTTGCAAATAATAAATTTTCAGAAATTTCAGTAATAGCTAACTCATACTTGTCAATCCAGAAAGTTAAGTGTTTGATTTTCGATCTTATTTATTGCTGAAACTTTGTTAAATTTTCAGGAGAATTAGTTTCAGGTGTACTGTACACGAATCTAATATCAAATTTACAAATAATAAATTTTCAGAAATTTCAGTAATAGTTAACCAATACTTCTCAATGCAGAAAGTTATATGTTTGATTTTCTCCCTTAGTTATTGCTGAAACTTTGTCAAATTTTCAGGAGAATTAGTGCAAGGTGTACTGTACACGAATCTAATATCAAATTTGCAAATAATAAATTTTCAGAATTTTCAGTAATAGCTAACCCATACTTGTCAATCCAGAAAGTTATATGTTTGATATTCTACCTTATTTAATACTGAAACATTGTCAAATTTTCAGGAGAATTAGTTTCAGGTGTACTGTACACGAATCTAATATCAAATTTGCAAATAATAAATTTTCAGAAATTTCAGTAATAGCTAACCAATACTTGTCAATCCAGAAAGTTAAGTGTTTGATTTTCGCTCTTATTTAATACTGAAACTTTGTCAAATTTTCAGGAGAATTAGTTTCAGGTGTATTGTACACGAATCTTATATCAAATTTGCTAATAATAAATTTTCAGAAATTTCAGTAATAGCTAACTCATACTTGTCGATGCAGAAAGTTATATGTTTGGTTTTCTCCTTTATTTAATAGTTGACACAATATTGGGTCACCATCGTTATAATCTTGCCGAAGTTTACATAAATTTTCTCGCTACCAATTTTCAACGCAGGCGTTAATTTAAAGCATAACCTCGAAAAGACACACAAAAAGTGACCGCAGATAATTAAATCCCGCTGTAAATAAATTTGCTTTAATTAAATCCTACAAACAAATATTGCGGACGCGGAACGAAAAATTAAATGAAAAAGAATAAATTAATTTAAATTAACCAATTATTATTTGTTGAGCTACGGTTTGTTATAAAAATAAAACGTAATTATTTGCTTACTCCTATTTATGGCTAAATAATTTAGCACCCTTATGGTACTACACTTTATAATCTGAGTATTAGTACTATCATTTTTTTTACTACACTTAATCTGAGTATGAGTACTATCATTTTTTTTACTACACTTTATAATCTGAGTATTAGTACTATCATTTTTTTTACTACACTTAATCTGAGTATGAGTACTATCATTTTTTTATACTACACTTTATAATCTGAGTATTAGTACTATCATTTTTATTTTTAACATTAAGTTTAAATATTTTAGATTTTTTTAAATATCAAAATTATTTGTACTAGTTACAATACCAGATGGATACTATGCAGATGTAATTATTTATTTCTTATTTCAACTTTCATAGTTGTTTCAACCAAACTTAAAACTTGTTTAATAGTTTCAATAGTGAAATTTTTTTATTATGACTTCTGTGGCACGTTTTGAGGAACTTGCGGCTTAATTGCACAAATCAGACAAATTAATGGTAACAATGTTTTTTTTTTGCAGAATGCATTTATTCAGAATGCATAAAGTGTAGTGGTGTAATAGCATCTGCATTTTATTGATCTGAAATTTTGTAATCTTTAAGAATGTGAAACCGATGCAATGGAAATTTGAATAAAATAAAAATGCAACCCGCATATGCGCCGGAATTGCAGGCAGGCTTGGTGGCCTACAAATTTCACAGAGACCGCAGGGAAATCCTGCGATTTAGAAGTGCCACTTTCTGTTTTTGATATGATAAGCATGTCCAGCGAAGCTCGGGATGAGGTCATTAAATATTTAATTTGGACGTGATCTGCATGGGCGCCACTAAATCATGTATTAGGGTCGAATCACACTTCCACTTCCGTACGTGGATCGGACACAAAAATCAACACCAAGAAGATCCGCAGCTTCCTGTTTAGCAGTCCCCTCAGGATTTAAAATTTAATTCAGAACAAACGACCTCCTACGCAATTATTTACACATAGTGGAGCGCGTCCAGATCATATGACCCGCTCCGGAATTATACGGTGCTCGGATCCTGCAGCGCTTAAACGAATTAAATTGTGGCGGTTCGGATCTTGCGAGAATTTGTTTGTGAAGCAGGTACGTTCAAATAAGATGGGAACAAACAAGTTAGTGTATTAGCAGACATGCGGTGCGCTTGTTAAACATGCCTAGTAAACACGCTCTGACCCTCACTGTTTATACTCCTCCTAATCCAAAAAATTACCAACTGCATTATCAACCATCGATTCGAACAACAAACAACTCCAGTATTCAATTACTAGGCACGTTGTCCTTAGTACAACAATCACATTATGTTAGCACTAAATATAGCATTAGTTACTTATATGTATAATCAAGCTTAGCATAACAATAACTCAATTTTCAGTGCGTAGTGCTTGTGCCTTGTGTGTATCACGTGTTTATAAGTTTTCTTGTATAAAGTGCCGAAAGTAAAACCGCAATTCAGTCCAATTTATCTCAATCTTCAGTGCGTTGTGCTTGTGCCTTGTGTGTATTACGTGTTTATAAGTTTTCTTGTATAAAATGCCGAAAGTAAAACCTTCCGTCGATGAATGGATACGTGGACATTCTGAATTAAAGTATGAGAACGGCAAATTATTTTGCAAGGCTTGTATCAAACCGGTGAGTTTTATTTTGTGTTGCTATTGGCCTAGGTACAAGCATGTATTATGTTGTAGATTAACTGCGAGAAAAAATTTAACATAATAATAAAATTCCAATGTTCCAATTCATATTGATTAAGTCAACAACAACAATAAAGCTATTCGTTAAATTAGTGTTTTTACAACAAACAATAAATGTTGCGGATGTTGTGGATGAAAATTATTATCCTGTTGAATCCTGGATAATTATCTATAATATTACAGATGTAACACACCAATTTGTGTTTTTATTCACTTGTTTATTTCATTTATTTATTCAAGGAACAAGTATATCATTAAATATTCAATAGATTTTGCTGATATTTGTTGCAAATACTTTAGTGCTTCGAGAATAATAATAATAAAATTCCAATTCATACGCATTAAGTCAACAACAATAATAAAGTTATTCATCATATTAGTTTTTTTACAACAAACAATAAATGTTCCGGATGTTGTGGATGAACATTATTATCCTGTTGAATCCTGGAAAATTATCTGTATTATTACAGATGTAACACACCAATTTTTCGTTTTTATTTACTTGTTTATTTCATTTATTTATTCAAGGAAAAATTATATCATTAAATATTCAATAGGTGATGCTGATATTTGTTGCAAATACTTTAGAATTTCGAGAACAATAGTAATAAAATTCCAATGTTCCCATTCATATTGATTAAGTCAGCAACAACAATAAAGCTATTCGTTAAATTAGTTTTTCTGCTACAAACAATAAATGTTGCGGATGTTGTGGATGAAAATTAATATCCTGTTGAGTCCTGTATTATCTGTATTATAGTATAAAACGTTTCTGACCATGAAATTGGTGGTCTAATTGCAGAATGTATAAATAAATCGCGCCTAATGAAGCCAACCAATCATACATTACTCCGCAACGAATTACACACAATACGGTGTTAAATGAAGCATGCGCAATTCGCAAGCGCACGTAACTTAAAAAAACAATTCCTCGGCGTTAAATCAGTTCCCACGATTGCACTCCACAGAAAGCAGCACAGAATCTGGGTACGTTAAATCTAATTATTATTTCATTAATAATTAATATTGTGTTATTATTACAGCTATCAACGATTAATTCATTAACTAGCCAAGATTTGCGTCGTGAAGTGAAAGTAAACGTGTTTAAAATCTGCAACTGATAGGAAATTAGTTCATAAAGAAGTTGTGACGCAGTAAATGTTAATTCGAGATGTGCAACAACCAATCGAAAATACTGGAGAAGTAACTGCGATATAGAAATTGTGACCAATAGGAAGCAAGGGAATTGCGACGTGTCAATTTCAGAGCAACCGGAAATGACCTTATAAGGCGACCTACACAAAATAGGAGTGACTTCAAAAACTACTAGCCAAGTTAAGGAATAGACGAGTCAAACAACTGCAACCAACAAATCCAAAATAATAAATATAAACTGCCAAAAAACTAGAGAAAACGTAAGTTGAATATTTTTGAATTTCTTCGCATATCGTGTAGATATGTGATAATTTTGATATTTTGTCAAATTTTATGGATTTCAATTGTAAATGTGGAATGCCTCTTGATTATTATTTTACCTAATTTTGTACTGATAATTAGGTAATACATATATTAATATGAATGCCTATTATAGATATTAAATCATTGGCTTGTATGTACACTTCTGTGCAATAAAATTAATAATAATAAATAATACAGAATATTTATTAGCAGAAAAGTTACATGATATACAAAATTTTAACAAAATAACAAAAGCACAAGTCTATGACTATTTTTCACAAGGAGAAAAACCTTTTTCACAACAAACATTTATTACACTAAATGTACATGTACATATGTTCTTTCAGTATTTGTCTGTCTACTGATGATGATTGCTTTGCAATCGAAATGTACATTTAGTGTAATACATGTTTATTTTGGAAAAGGGTTTTCTCCTTGTTTTATTTAAAAAAAAATCACAAACTCCAATACTTTCATTTGATTGATTGATTTGATTATTTTTCACAATAGTTGAGTTGCATAATTCGGCTCTATTTTCGGATATTATTCGGATTATTCGGATAAAAAAACGGAGGAAAACCTTTTTCACAATAAATTTTTTTACATTTTTTACACTAAATGTACACTTATTTTCATTCAGTACTTGTCTGTCTTCTGATGATGATTTCTTTGCAACCGAAATGTACATTTAGTGTATTAAATGTTCATTGTGAAAAACGTTTTCCTCATTGTTTTATTTTAAAAATTTCTCCAATATTTTGATTTGATTGATTGATTTGATTATTTTTCACAATATTTGAGTTGCATAATTCGGATATATTTTAATTGACTAGCAGCAATGTTAATAAATAATAATTTCGTGGCATTTTGACATTAAGAAAATTGACAAATTTTTGTTGCTGGGAAATTCATCAAATTCGATTTAAAATAGAAAATGTGCTTAATTTAATTGCATAGAAGTGTACATATTAAAACCCGAATTACTTTAATTAGCTATAAATATTTGGCTTTTTCGTACTAAAATATTTTACATTTACATAAAAACAAATTCATGGAAATTGAGTTTTTTTTTTAGAAATGAAATTGAAAATATAACTGCAATATTTGGCTTTTTCGTACTAAAATATTTTACATTTATACAAAAACAATTTCAGAAAAATTGAGATTTTTTGTTATAAATGAAATTGAAAATATAACTGCACACTCAGAATAATACAAATCACGATTTATTAATAGTGATACAGAATTGGAGGCATTATTATTAAAGATAGTGATTATATAGCATAATAGTTATTATATTATATAACAGTTATAACAGTATCAAATTATCAAATATATACATGAAATACAAAATTATCATTTTTTTAAAGGAGTGAAATTAGAAACTTTCAGGCTCATAAACTGTCATATGTTATTTTTTTCCAATTTTGCCACAAAATGTATAATAATGTATAATTTAATTATTATTTATCAAGTTAAAATTATGAAGTTATGAAGTTGTTTATCAAGTTAAAATATATATATAAAATTTTATAAACAATTATGACAATTACTTACAATTATTTTGTTTGAGGACATTTGTCAGATTGCAACAAAAATATTATTTTTGTGTTGCAATTTTGTATTTTGATTTTTAAAATTTTTGTGATGTTTTATATATTTTATTCAGTTTATAAGAAACCAAAAATTAATCTTTATGATGATAGTAATGTGAAAATTAATTATAAATATAAAAAAATAAAAAATATTGGTTTCTTTTAAACTGAATAAAATAGATAAAACATCACAAACATTTTATATATTTTATTCAGTTTATAAGAAACCAAAAATTAATCTTGATCTTGATCTTGAAAACATCACACACATTTTATATATTTTATTCAGTTTATAAGAAACCAAATATTAATCTTGATGATGATAGTTATGTGAAAATTAATATATTGGAAATAAATAGTGATTTATAAGTTTTGAGCTGCAGGCAGAACATCAATATAACATATATTACAGTTATTTATTTTTATTTTTCTTAAAACATGTACACCCTGTACAAACATGTACACATGTACAAACATGTACACATTAGAAACATATACACATGTATAAACATGTACACATTACGAATATGTATAAACATGTACACATATACAAACATAAACATGTACCCATGTACAAACATGTGCACATGTACCCCTATACAAACATGTGCACATGTACAAAGATGTGCAAACATGTACACATGTATAACATATATTACAGTTTTTTTTTTCATTAAACATGTACACCCTGCACAAACATGTACAACCATGTACACATTACAAAGATGTACACATGTACAAACATGTACACATGTACAAACATGTACACATGTACAAACATGTACACATTAGAAAGATGTACACATGTACACATGTATAAACATATACACATTACAAACATGTATAAACATGTACACATATACAAACATGTACCCGTGTACAAACATATGCACATGTACAAACATGTGCACATATACAACGATGTGCAAACATGTACACATGTTTGTACATGTGTGTACAGGTTTGTACATCGGAACATGTTGGTACATGTGTACATGTTTGTACATGTACACGTGTACAAACATGTACCCATGTACAAACCTGTACACATGCACAAACATGTACACATGCATAAATATGTACACATGTACAACCATATACACATGTACAAATATGTACACATGTACAAACATGTACACATGTACACATGCTCAAACACATGTACAAACATGTACACATGTACATTATTTTATTGCGCAATTTAATTAAAACGTCATTATGATGAAAGTCTGTTTAGTTTTTCTTTAAAAAGACTTTCATTTATTTTTTCTTGTGGCTTTTTTTAACATATTTTTCCGTAGGATAGCTTAATGTGCTGAAGAACACAAATTACACAACTTCTCGACATCTATTGGACTTAGGACTTGGACTTAGGACGTGAAAGTTGCCTGAATTGATTACCTAATTAAAGCTGGCTTTAATTATCTGCATTGATTTGGTTGTATGAGATTTCTTAGAAGGTTAATTCGTCGTTGGTTTTGGAAATTATTGTTGTATTTTGTTTTCAGATACATAAAGCAGAATTATGGATTTTGAGCCTTTGAAATTCTTAGTGTACCAATTCATGTTTATTTTGTTACTTGCAATATTTTATTTATGCAATTATTATTTGTTCGTTTTACATTATTGTTGCGTTATGCTCGCCAAGTATGCCCTTACTGGTTTTCTTGATTTCATTCAAAGATAAAAATATTTAAATGTTCTGTACTGTATTGTGTTTTGTTACTAATTTACTTCACACATTAAACAATTGTCATTTAATTTATTAATACACATACATTTTACATACATATATAAACCCATACATACATACATAATGCCTACATATATACAAACATATATACAAGAAGTCATTAGTGGAAACATGCATGCATACACATATGCATACATCCATGTATACGTAGATACATATATGCACGCATACAACATTCGTACTTACATTCGTGTATACATGCACATACAAACATTTATTTACGTTAGTTAATAAAGATCATGGAACTTATAATACTAATACCAATAATAATAGATGGAGCGTTTGCTGGCAATAGCACATTATTACATACAT
Organism: Othius punctulatus; assembly: GCA_951805005.1. NCBI lineage: Eukaryota > Metazoa > Arthropoda > Insecta > Coleoptera > Staphylinidae > Othius > Othius punctulatus. The sequence continues at coordinate 37,161,408 of OX638147.1, read as the reverse complement.
CTATACATAAATCTATACATACATAAATACAAACATGCATATATACACATATACATACATACATATATGCATACATACATACGTGCATGGAGACAACATACGTACATGCATACGTACGTACATACACATACATTCATTTATTTACGTTCGGTAATAAAGATCATGGAACTTGTTATACTATTACCAATAATAATAAATGGAGCGTTTGCTGGCATTATAACATACATGCATGCATACATCTATACATACATAAATACAAACATACATACATCCACATATACCATATTGTTGACTTAAATGGCAATAGCCAATAAAATGGCTTAAGATGACAATAACAATTTAACTTTAAATTGTTATTGCCATCTTCATTCGCATTGATTATTTATGATATTTATGTAACTTTTGTGTATGTTTTACTGTATATTCTCCGATATGTGTAAACATTTTTTGTGCTAACATTTATAAACTATATCTATCAATATATTTATCTATCTATAAGTATTGTTGTGCTTTTGATCCGTCGATGATATTGTTGACATATTTATAAATTTGATGTTTCAATACAATATAAGAAACCAATTGTTAGCAACCAAATGTACATATGTAAATGAGCTTGCATGGGATGAATAAAATATAACTATGACACTATACATAGGCTAACGAAAAATAAAGAGATGTAAAAATGTTACACATAAATTAATTTAATGTTGTATTATGAAGTCATAATATAATGTATAATGTAGTTAATATAATGAGTTATTATAGTTGTATAATGAAGTTATTATACAACCCCTATTGTATTATGAAGTAATAATACAACCCCTGTTGTATTACTGTATGTCACATTACTACAGATTTATGATTTGAATTAAATTGACAAGGGCGCATTATGTTTTATTATGAAGTCATAATACAACCTCTGTTGTAGAATGAGGTCATTATACAACCCCTGTTGTAATACTGTGTGTCACATTACTACAGATTTATGATTTTAATCAAATTAACAAGAGTGCATCATGTTGTATTATGAAGTCATAATAAAACCCCGTTGTGTAATGAAGTCATTATACAACCCCTGTTGTATTATGAAGTAATAATACCATTCCGGTTGTATTACTGCATGTCACATTACTAGAGATTTGCGATTTGAATCAAATTGACACCTTGTAGGGTTGATGTTGGCTGTATCAACTTGGAATTATGAGCTGCGTGTTGCCTACCTGTAGCAATTATTCTGCACAGAACCGGTCTATTGCGATATTGTGTCCACACATGCCGCAAGTTTTCGAGATTTTAGATCAATGCACGTCCAGCCTTATCGAGCGGATTGCCGTTTCACGGTTTGCTCATCAAAAACACGCGCATTTGCATATCTCCCTGCTCTCATATGTGCGGGATTTCGGCATTTCCGAGTGGAGGCTAAATAGGCGTACAGTCGGCCATCAATTAACCGTGCGTCCAAATCCCCGTTGCATCATCACATTATTTTACGTCTCAATGGGCCCAAATTAAGTTTGGACCACCAGTTTGAACTATAAGTTGTACAGTAATCACAGCGTCGTCATCCATCACGTATTTAATTACCAGTATCAACATCATATATGCGACACTCACCACACGATTAGTTAATTTCGCATCGAGGTTCGCCCTACCAATTAACACAAAATGTTTGCTCTATAATTAAGTCAATTAATAGTTACAATTAGTCAATAACATAAATCTCCACATCTGACACATGAGAAACAAGCAATATTTTATTTTTAGTTATGCAGTCGACATCTAAAAATTTTTCAATACTTGATATTTGTAAAAATACCAAAAAATTAATATTTTATCACTTTGAAAACATAACAACTTAAATTCTAATTCGCGTTTTAATGGGATAATCGCGACAATTATCTGCGGTACTTACACCATCAACCCATTGTTACCGCCCGCAGTAATTGATTAATCCGCGAATCAAACCACGGATTAAATTAATCTAAAACTAACCTGACCTGCGTTGGAACTGTCCTTGTTTTATCTACTAATGTACTACCATTGCACTTGATCAATATTGGTACGCTCGTTTTTAAAATATCGTTAATAATGTCATAACTTGATATGAGAATATCATTGAAATTCACACAATCGCAACAAAAATTAAAATATCGCAAAGACCACGCATTGGATATTAAAGAAACTAAACACACTATAGAAAAATATATCATTCAATATCAAGAATAAATTAGATCAAAATTGATACGCTGGTTTTTGAAATATCGTTAATAATGTAATAGCTGGATCACAGAATATCATTAAAAATCACATGATTAAACAAAAATATAAATATCCCAAAAACCACTCATTAGATATTAAAGGAATTAAACACGCGATAGACTAATATGTCATTCAATATGAAGAATTAATTTGATCAATATTGATACGATGGTTTTGGAAATATCGTTAACAATGTGATAGCTGGATCTGAAAATATAATGGAAAATTACATGATAACACCAAAAATATAATTTTCTCAAAACCACGCATTGGATATTAAAGAAATTAAATAGGCTATAAACCAGTATATCACTTAATATCAGGAATAAAATAAATCAATATTGATACGCTCGTTTTTGAAATATCGTTAATAATGTCATAGCTTAATATGAGAATATCAATGAAAATCACACGATCGCAACAAAAATTAAAATATCGCAAAGACCACGCTTCGGATATTAAAGAAACTAAACACGCTACAGACCAATATATCATTCAATATCAAGAATAAATTAGATCAAAATTGATACGCTGGTTTTTGAAATATCGTTAATAATGTAATAGCTGGATCTCAGAATATCTTTAAAAATAACATGATCACAACAAAAATATAAATATCCCAAAAACCACTCATTAGATATTAAAGGAATTAAAGACGCGATATAACAATATGTCATTCAATATGAAGAATTAATTTGATCAATATTGATACGTTGGTTTTGGAAATATCGTTAACAATGTGATAGCAGGATCTGAAAATATAATGAAAAATTACATGATAACACAAAAAAATATAATTTTCTCAAAACCACGCATTGGATATTAAAGAAATTAAATAGGCTATAAACCAGTATATCACTTAATATCAGGAATAAAATAAATCAATATTGATACGCCTGTTTTTGAAATACCGTTAATAATGTCATAGCTTGATATGAGAATATCAATGAAAATCACACGATCGCAACAAAAATTAAAATATCGCAAAGACCACGCTTTGGATATTAAAGAAACTAAAGACACTATAGACCAATATATCATTCAATATCAAGAATAAATTAGATCAAAATTGATAAGCTGGTTTTTGAAATATCGTTAATAATGTAATAGCTGGATCTCAGAATATCATTAAAAATCGCATGATCACAACAAAAATATAAATATCCCAAAAACCACTCATTAGATATTAAAGGAATTAAACACGCGATAAACCAATATGTCATTGAATATGAAGAATTAATTTGATCAATATTGATACGTTGGTTTTGGAAATATCGTTAACAATGTGATAGCTGGATCTGAAAACATAATGGAAAATTACATGATAAAACCAAAAATATATTTTTCTCAAAACCCCGCATTGGATATTAAAGAAATTTAATAGGCTATAAACCAGTATATCACTTAATATGAGGAATAAAATAAATCAATATTGATACGCCCGTTTTTGAAATATCGTTAATAATGTCATAGCTTGATATGAGAATATCAATGAAAATCACACAATCGCAACAAAAATTAAAATATCGCAAAGACCATGCTTTGGATATTAAAGAAACTAAACACACTACAGACCAAAATATCGTTAAATGTTAAGAATAAATTGGATCAAAATTGATAAGCTGGTTTTTGAAATATCGTTAATAATGTAATAGCTGGATCTCAGAATATCATTAAAAATCACATGATCACAACAAAAATATAAATATCCCAAAAACCACTCATTAGATATTAAAGGAATTAAACACGCGATAAACCAATATGTCATTGAATATGAAGAATTAATTTGATCAATATTGATACGTTGGTTTTGGAAATATCGTTAACAATGTGATAGCTGGATCTGAAAACATAATGGAAAATTACATGATAAAACCAAAAATATATTTTTCTCAAAACCCCGCATTGGATATTAAAGAAATTAAATAGGCTATAAACCAGTATATCACTTAATATCAGGAATAAAATAAATAAATATTGATACGCTCGTTTTTGAAATATCGTTAATAATGTCATAGCTTGATCTGAGAATATCATTGAAATTCACACGATCGCAACAAAAATAAAAATATCGCAAAGACCACGCTTTGGATATTAAAGAAACTTAACACGCTACAGACCACTATATCATTCAATATCAAGAATAAATTGGATCAAAATTGATACGCTGTTTTTTGAAATATCGTTAATAATGTAACTGCCGGATCTCAGAATATCATTAAAAATCACATTATCACAACAAAAATATAAATATCCCAAAAACCACTCATTAGATAATAAAGGAATTAAAGACGCGATAGACCAATATGTCATTCAATATGAAGAATTAATTTGATCAATATTGATACGTTGGTTTTGGAAATATCGTTAACAATGTGATAGCTGGATCTGAAAATATAATGGAAAATTACATGATAACACCAAAAATATCATTTTCTCAAAACCACGCATTGGATATTAAAGAAATTTAATAGGCTATAAACCAGTATATCACTTAATATCAGTAATAAAATAAATCAATACTGATACGCTCGTTTTTGAAATATCGTTAATAATGTCATAGCTTGATCTGAGAATATTTGAAATTCACACGATCGCAACAAAAATAAAAATATCGCAAAGACCACGCTTTGGATATTAAAGAAACTAAACACGCTACAGACCAATATATCATTCAATATCAAGAATAAATTGGATCAAAATTGATACGCTGGTTTTTGAAATATTGTTAATAATGTAATAGCTGTATCTCAGAATATCAATAAAAATCACATGATCACCACAAAAATAAAAATATCCCAAAAACCACTCATTAGATATTAAAGGAATTAAAGACACGATAGACCAATATGTCATTCAATTAACAATCATTAACAATGTGATAGCTTGATCTGAAAATATAATGTAAAATTACATGATAACACCAAAAATATAATTTTCTCAAAACCACGCATTGGATATTAAAGAAATTAAATAGGCTATAAACCAGTATATCACTTAATATCAGTAATAAAATAAATCAATATTGATACGCCCGTTTTTGAAATATCGTTAATAATGTCATAGCTTGATCTGAGAATATCATTGAAAATCACATGATCACAACAAAAATATAAATATCGCAAAAACCACGCATTGGATATTAAAGAAACTAAACACACTATAGACCAAAATATCATTCAATATCAAGAATAAATTGGATCAAAATTGATACGCTGGTTTTTGAAATATCGTTAATAATGTAACAGCCGGATCTCAGAATATCATTAAAAATCACATTATCACAACAAAAATATAAATATCCCAAAAACCACTCATTAGATATTAAAGGAATTAAACACGCAATAAACCAATATGTCATTGAATATGAAGCATTAATTTGATCAATATTGATACGTTGGTTTTGGAAATATCGTTAACAATGTGATAGCTGGATCTGAAAATATAATGGAAAATTACATGATAACACCAAACATATAATTTTCTCAAAACCACGCATTGGATATTAAAGAAATTAAATAGGCTATAAACCAGTATATCACTTAATATCAGGAATAAAATAAATCAATATTGATACGCTCGTTTTTGAAATATCGTTAATAATGTCATAGCTTGATATGAGAATATCAATGAAAATCACACGATCGCAACAAAAATTAAAATATCGCAAAGACCACGCATTGGATATTAAAGAAACTAAACACACTATAGACCAATATATCATTCAATATCAAGAATAAATTAGATCAAAATTTATAAGCTGGTTTTTGAAATATCGTTAATAATGTAATAGCTGGATCACAGAATATCATTAAAAATCGCATGATCACAAAAATATATAAATATCCCCAAAACCACTCATTAGATATTAAAGGAATTAAACAAGCAATAGACCAATGTGTCATACAGAATGAAGAATTAATTTGATCAATATTGATACGTTGGTTTTGGAAATATCGTTAACAATGTGATAGCTGGATCTGAAAACATAATGGAAAATTACATGATAAAACCAAAAATATATTTTTCTCAAAACCCCGCATTGGATATTAAAGAAATTAAATAGGCTATAAACCAGTATATCACTTAATATCAGGAATAAAATAAATCAATACTGATACGCTCGTTTTTGAAATATCGTTAATAATGTCATAGCTTGATCTGAGAATATCATTGAAATTCACACGATCGCAACAAAAATAAAAATATCGCAAAGACCACGCTTTGGATATTAAAGAAACTTAACACGCTACAGACCACTATATCATTCAATATCAAGAATAAATTGGATCAAAATTGATACGCTGTTTTTTGAAATATCGTTAATAATGTAATAGCTGGATCACAGAATATCATTAAAAATCGCATGATCACAAAAATATATAAATATCCCCAAAACCACTCATTAGATATTAAAGGAATTAAACACGCTATAGACCAATATGTCATTCAATATGAAGAATTAATTTGATCAATATTGATACGTTGGTTTTGGAAATATCATTAACAATGTGATAGCTGGATCTGAAAATATAATGTAAAATTACATGATAACACCAAAAATATAATTTTCTCAAAACCACGCATTGGATATTAAAGAAATTAAATAGGCTATAAACCAGTATATCACTTAATATCAGTAATAAAATAAATCAATATTGATACGCCCGTTTTTGAAATATCGTTAATAATGTCATAGCTTGATCTGAGAATATCATTGAAAATCACATGATCACAACAAAAATATAAATATCGCAAAAACCACGCATTGGATATTAAAGAAACTAAACACACTATAGACCAATATATTATTCAATATCAAAAATAAATTAGAGCAAAATTGATAAGCCGGTTTTTGAAATATCGTTAATAATGTAACAGCTGGATTTGAGAATATCATGGAAAACCACATTATCACTCAAAAAATATTAATATCTCAAAAACCGCGCATTGGATATTTAATAAATTAAAGGTACTGTACGATGACATATCACTTAATATCAGGAAAAAAATGTATAAATATTGATACGCTGGTTTTTATACGCTGGTTTGCATACATTGCAATATTGATTGATACAACGAGTGAACTAAGTTCGCTCATATTTAAACCTGAAGTATCCTCGTGTTTTTTAATAAAGATCGTTCTTTGATCGTTTTTACACAAAATTTAATTGCCTCGATAAATCGTAATTTTATTTCATATTTAATACGGTGTTTAATTACTTTCTTGAAGAGTTAAGACTGCAAAACAACAGGACTATTGTTCTATGCCAAAAAACTTTCGTTTGTAAAATTGTCGACAAATCATATTTTCCCAAATTGTATATTATTTTTTCACAAATGATATGATATTAATGATAGTTAAAAATGATATGATATTTTATTTATTTATTTAATTATATTTTCCAAAAGTCTATAAACGACCTATAAACTAATTAAAGGATAACTTAGCATAAATTTACAAAAAGTTTCTCGCCTGCGTCACGAATAAATTTGCCGAAAAAGTGCTCTAAGCCGTTGAATGGAGCTTATTTTCGGTAAATTCGTTATAACATAATTGTAATACATATTAATGATAGTTAAAAATGATATGATATTAATGATAGTTAAAAATGATATCAGATTTTATATATTTATTTATTTAATAATATTATCCAAAGGACTATAAACGACCTAGAAACTAATTAAAGGATAACTGAGCATAAATTTACAAAAAGTTTAATTGTAATACATACTAATGACAGTTGGAAATAATATGATATTTATGATAGTTAAAAATGATATGATATTAATGATAGTTAATAAATTCTGTCCAAACGAGCGCTATTTTATTTAGTTATTGAACATTATAATTTTACGTGTTTAATAAATGTACCAGGCTTTTGAATGAACCAAATCACTCACAGTATACTATACTTTGACTTGCTTTCTTTCATATTTCATATATCACTGTTGCCAATAGATGCACGCTTAGAAGCGAAAACCCATGCGATGGCACAACGCTTGAAAAACAATCTGTTGCTTAATCAATCATCTCTACAGTACATAATCCTTGATATTGTGGGAAGTTTTGATGTATTATATATAATATATATATATATATATATATATATATATATATATATATATATATATACAGAAAATCATATATAAAACTACTTTATCGACTTTACAATTTCCAAGTAACTTTATGTAGCTTTATAGGAGTCACGATGTATATTGAAATTAATGCTGTGATACCGTGAAATAGTTCTCTAAATAAGGAATTCCCTCGAGGCCTTACCTCCGTTAGCACCCATAATTACCTTTATGTACGTAATTTATTTGCATATTTCAAAGTTATCAAAGCACGTGCTTGGAATAGTGAAATTGATAGTGAAGCAACACATCATAATTTTCTTTAACATTAACTTATGACCTTGCATACTTAAATCTGTTATTCTAAATAATGCTTTGCAGTTGATAACAGTACAATATATGATGAAATGAACCATAATTTCATTAATTGACAATTATTTTTTTCTTAATATGAGAAAATTTGTTACTAATAATAATTGTTTAATTGTAAATTATTGTGTAATTATTGTGCGTGTTTGTTTTTTATAGGATGAATGTAAACCAGTGTTATCACGGAGTGGTACAATATTCGGGTTCAATGGGCCGCAAAAAGCTACCCACTGTATTATAACATTGTGGGTAAGTGGTGGATCGACAAAGTAAAAAAAGTTATTAAGAACAATAAAACTGCCGATTAAGGTATTAACGTGTAAAGAAAAACAACAACAAAAATAACTTATGCAGATTGTATCAGTGTGTGGTAATAAATTGGGCGGCGAAGTGAAACTGGTACATAAAGTTCCACCACGATTTATTAGTAGACAATTATTTATTCGTCAAGCTTATAAAGCGATTAAAGGCAGTATTTCTAGTTCGTAAGTAATATTGATCTACATCTTTAATTAAATATTCACATTAATTAATTTGCTATTGACTTGGGACCCAAGGGTTAATTAACGTTGGCAGGCCAGTGAGTCGCAAGTCCAAATTTTTGCTAATGTTCGGATGGCCTGTCAAAGTAGACAGTAATTGCAGAAAATATTCGGTATTGTTTTGACGTATAATTTGCGCCAGGTTTTGTGACCGCGCGTTTAAATCAATATTCCTAATTAATATTATAATTATTGCTCGAACGTTACCATTGCGAAAACTCTGCTAAAGATTGACTTTTCTCTCGTGGATTTATCGTATACAGAAACACATACACCCACGACATGATCTGTGTGATGTGGCGAAGAACAAGCAGCGACTGCTCCTCTAAGTCGGGGCGTAATTAATTTTGCGTTGTTGATTCAATCCCCTGGCAAATTGAATTATGTTGAAAATAACAGAGTTATATGTTTTCTTTATACAAATAATCCACCACACTGAACCCGAATTTCCATTGCCCTAGTTCGCGTCGCGGCGAACTTCAAGTCCAATTAATAATTGGAAAAATCGTAAATACGTCCTTGCGGCAATTGTGATGGCGCAGATCGACGCTCCGTTCCACTTCAGCTTTTAATTGGCCCCACATTTATTATGTAAGGCACTATTTTTTACATCACCATTTAAATAAGGTCGTAAAAAGGTCATGATGACGAAGTAATTTCACTTTAAAAGATGGATTTTGAAGTCCAAAATTGGCATGACATAAAGCAATTTCGTTCCAAATATTATCATTGCCTTGTATAAATACATATTTTCTCTAAGTAAATCGCTTTTGCTGTTTTTGGCATCCTTATAAACCGCTTAAAAATTGTCACGGATAATTTGGATTAACGTTTTTCCTGGTTAACTCTACGCATCAGCAAGCTCCGGTGAGGTTGTACATAATAGCTTGCAGATTGCAAGTAATTTCTTTAATGAGCTTAGAGCTGCAAGTAATTGCAATCGAGTTGGTCTTACTTTAATGATTTAGAATCCCGAACAAATGCGAAACCTGCAGACTTTATATATACAGCGTATTCTAATGAGAATGGACAAATTAAATCTGTTATTCTTAAAACTGCTCCCAAACTCCCAAATTCAAAGCATGTGTAATTGAAACAATCAATACTGATCGCCCAATACCAATCACATGGCTCGCTTACTCGCACGGAATAGAATTCTCATTTCAATTTACTTAAAGTTGACAGAAAAGATTTCGCCATATTTATTTTCGGTAAGTCAATGCATTTCCCTCATACGCATTTGAATTTTATACACACAAATCTCTGAAGATTGGTACGGATCCTTTAAATATCGAAGACGTTCGAAATTCAAACCGCAATGATAATTCATATTTCTGTTTTCCCTAAGCGCGAGTTGATCGGCCGGAATTAATACCGAAAAAGAGGAATTGGGCAGATATTTATTGTGCATACGAACCGAAGAATACGTAGAAGAATATAAGTAAATTGTACGATATTACATCCATATATACATGATATAAGTGAGTAAGTTGTACGATTATACATTCATATATACAGGGTGTTAATAAAAAAACTGTACACGTTTTGACAGCAAAGATCAAAACAAGAAACAAATTCTAATAAACACAAACCCAATACTCATTGGTTTCTGAGATATAAAGTTTTACAATTTTAATTTCACCTTTCAATTCTGTCCACGCTTTGACAGATGATAGTAGAGAACAAAAGAAGAAACAAATTCTAATAAACCCAAACTCAATACTCAATGGTTTATGAAATATAAAGTTTTACAATTTTAATATATAAGTTTATACAGGGTGTTAATAAAAAAACTGTACACGGTTTGACAGGTGATAGCAAAGATCAAAACAAGAAACAAATTCTAATAAACACAAACCCAATACTCATTGGTTTCTGAGATATAAAGTTTTACAATTTTAATTTCACCTTTCAATTTTGTCCACGCTTTGACAGATGATAGTAGAGAACAAAAGAATAAACAAATTCTAATAAACCCAAACTCAATACTCAATGGTTTATGAAATATAAAGTTTTACAATTTTAATATATAAGTTTATACAGGGTGTTAATAAAAAAACTGTACACGTTTTGACAGGTGATAGCAAAGGACAAAAGAAGAAACAAATTCTAATAAACCCAAACCCAATACTCAATGGTTTGTGAAATATAATGTTTTACCATTTTAATTTCACCTTTCAATTATGTCCATGATTTGACAAATGATAGTAGATATCAAAACGAGAAACTAATAAACCCAGAACCAACACTAAATGGTTTTCGAAATATAAAGTTTCACAATTTTAATTTCACCTTTCAATTTGAATGAATCTAACAGAATCAATATATGTACCATTAAACATAAGTTGTCCAACATAGAAATCCTTTCTAAGAATCAGTAGAATAAAAGATATTAGTAATTAGTAGTTAGTAGGTATTATTGAACATTGAAATTGTATTATTCAACATTGAAATCCTTTCTAAGAATCAGTAGAATAAAACATATTAGTAATTAGTAGTTAGTAGGTATTATTGAACAATGGAATTGTATTATTCAACATTGAAATCCTTTCTAAGAATCAGTAGAATAAAAGATATTAGTAATTAGTAGTTAGTAGGTATTATTGAACATTGAAGTTGTATTAATCAACATTGAAATCCTTTCTAAGAATCAGTAGAATAAAATATATTAGTAATTAGTAGTTAGTAGGTATTATTGAACATTGAAATTGTATTATTCAACATTGAAATCCTTTCTAAGAATCAGTAGAATAAAATATATTAGTAATTAGTAGTTAGTAGGTATTATTGAACATTGAAATTGTATTATTCAACATTGAAATCCTTTCTAAGAATCAGTAGAATAAAAGATATTAGTAATTAGTAGTTAGTAGGTACTATTGAACATTGAAATTGTATTATTCAACATTGAAATCTTTTCTAAGAATCAGTAGAATAAAATATATTAGTAATTAGTGGTTAGTAGGTATTATTGAACATTGAAATTGTATTATTCAACATTAAAATCCTTTCTAAGAATCAGTAGAATAAAAGATATTAGTAATTAGTAGTTAGTAGGTATTATTGAACATTGAAATTGTATTATTCAACATTGAAATCCTTTCTAAGAATCAGTAGAATAAAAAATATTAGTAATTAGTGGTTAGAAGGTATTATTGAACATTGAAATTGTATTATTCAACATTGAAATCCTTTCTAAGAATCAGTAGAATAAAAGATATTAGTAATTAGTACTTAGTAGGTATTATTGAACATTGAAATTGTATTATTCAACATTGAAATATTTTCTAAGAATCAGTTGAATAAAAGATATTAGTAATTAGTAGGTATTATTGAACATTGAAGTTGTATTAATCAACATTGAAATCCTTTCTAAGAATCAGTAGAATAAAAGATATTAGTAATTAGTAGTTAGTAGGTATTATTGAACATTGAAATTGTATTATTCAACATTGAAATCCTTTCTAAGAATCAGTAGAATAAAAGATATTAGTAATTAGTAGTTAGTAGGTATTATTGAACAATGGAATTGTATTATTCAACATTGAAATCCTTTCTAAGAATCAGTAGAATAAAAAATATTAGTAATTAGTGGTTAGTAGGTATTATTGAACATTGAAATTGTATTATTCAACATTGAAATATTTTCTAAGAATCAGTTGAATAAAAGATATTAGTAATTAGTAGGTATTATTGAACATTGAAGTTGTATTAATCAACATTGAAATCCTTTCTAAGAATCAGTAGAATAAAAGATATTAGTAATTAGTAGTTAGTAGGTATTATTGAACATTGAAATTCTATTATTCAACATTGAAATCCTTTATTAGAATCAGTACAATAAAAGATATTAGTAATTAATAGTTAGTAGGTATTATTGAACATTGAAATTGTATTATTCAACATTGAAATCCTTTCTAACAATCAGTAGAATAAAAGATTAGTAGTTAGTAGGTATTATTATAATACCTACTTGTAGGTTGTATGTGGGTGTGGATGCCTATGTGGGGGTGTTGTGTTTATCTTAGAGCAAGCTTTACTCCCCCGCGTTCAATATATGGGCGTTCATATGCAAGGGAGGTAAAAGAAAATTAAGGGAGTTTACTTTTAAGTTTACTCTTCAACTTTTTGTCATATCTATGGATGTGGGGCGCCTCGAACTTTTGGCAACCAAAACTTTAATAAACGAATACTTCAGACGACACAGGAGACATTTTAATAACATTATAGTAATTTAACACTTTTTGTTTTGTGTCAGGCACGTGATAAAAGGGGATGACATATATAGACTTTTTATATATCCAAGTTATTCATGAAAATATTATGATGCAGGAATTATTTAATCTTAATTTGTGCATTTTATATTTGTCGCAAGATTTTCATGATTAAATTTTCAACATGTTTCATGTTCAATTAAAGTATGTAAAAATACTTTAAATGTATGTAAAAGTGTTTAATCCTGACTTCGTTTTTTTTATTAATATTTTGTCACACACAAAATTATTTTTTAGTTCAATTAAAAGTATGTACAAATACTGTAAATGTGTGTAAAAATATTTAATCCTTACTTGTGCATTTTATAATATTTTGTCACATGGTTTTCAAGATCTAATTTTCCACACAAAATTAGTTCAATTAAATTATGCAAAAATACTTTAAATGCATGTAAAAGTATTTAATCCTGATTTGTGCATTTTATAATATTTTGTCACATGATTTTCAGCATCTTATTTTCCACCCAAAATTATTTTTTTGTTCAATTAAAAGTATGTAAAGATACTGTAAATGTATGTAAAAGTATTAAAATCCTGATTTGTGCATTTTATAATATTTTGTCACATGATTTTCAAGATCGAATTTTCCACACAAAATTAGTTCAATTAAAGTATGTAAAAATACTTCAAATGTATGTAATCCTGACTTGTGCAATTTATAATATTTTGTCATATGATTTTCAAGATCTAATTTTCTACACAAAATTAGTTCAATTAGGTATGTAAAAATACTTTAAATGTATGTAAAAGTATTGAATCCTGACTTCTGCATTTTATAATATTTTGTCACATAATTTTCAAGATCTAATTTTCCACACAAAATTATTTTTTTGTTCAAATAAAATCATGTAAAAATACTGTAAATGTATATAAAACTATTAAATCCTGATTTGTACATTTTATAATATTTTCTCACATGATTTTCAACATCTAATTTTCCACACAATTTTTTTTTGTTCAATTAAAATCATGTAAAAATACTGAAAATGTATGTAAAAGTATTTAATCCTGATTTGTGCATTTTATAATATTTTGTTACATGATTTTCAAGATCTAATTTTCCACACAAAATTAGTTCAATTAAAGTATGTAAAAATACTTTAAATGTATGTAATCCTGACTTGTGCATTTAATAATACTTTGTCACATGATTTTCAACATCTAATTTTCCACACATTTTTTTTTTGTTCAATTAAAATCATGTAAAAATACTGTAAATGTATGTGGAAGTATTTAATCCTGACTTGTGCATTTTGTCACATGATTTTCAAGATTAAATTTTCCACACAAAATTAGTTCAATGAAGTATGTAATAATACTTTAAATGTATGTAAAATTATTTAATCCTGACTTGTGCATTTTATAATATTTTGTCACATGATTTTCAAAATCGAATTTTCCACACAAAAATTAATTAAAAGTATGGCATATTTCGACTGGTGAGTCTAATTAGCCCTGCCTATAAGAAATCAATAACTTGAGAGAACTTTGTTTCAATGGATTTCGCTTGATTAATATCGTGATATAATATATTTTACGTGCAAACGCGATTTATCAGTACACATGATTCTCACGTGCAGTTTCATGTAGATACATTCAATTGCTCAAATATTCTTGAGCATTTCCTTGTTTATTATATGCACCTGCATTGTCGTTTATCTACGTAAGTATTTGAAATATTGCTCAAATTTATGTAGAATGCAAAATATTTCAATGTAATATTGAATCATGCCAAGCAAAAATAAATCTGTATTCAAATTATGGATTGATTAATTCTTTTACGTAACACATTAGGCCTATCTATATACGGGAACGAATATTAGAGGAAATCTATAACTTTCCTGAAATAAACGAATAAGGGGAAGTAATAGGAAAAACATATCAATGTCACGTTGCGTTGTAAAATCGATAAACCTTCGAAAACTTGTAACGTCGAGATTCGACGTGAATCCCCATCATTTTCCTGATCTTATTAACCTGCGACATCCGGTTCGATAAACAACTAACCAAGTCCTTAAGTACTAATGGTTTTCTTTGTTAAGTATTTAATAAATACATCAATCTCTGGAACAGATATGTAGATGATATATTAATTATAATAATATGGATACATAATACTACGAAATAATAAAATAATAAAACTAATAAAACGAAAAAATAATATAACGAATACAATATCTACACTACTATATAAACAATCTACACAAAAATATATAAATGCAATATATAAATCTTAATATGCGAGTTGAAATGTGAAATAAAACGTCATAAATTCACTTAAAACATACTACCGAACTACCTTACCCCCGAAATTTCAACACGTGCTGGAAACTATTTAAAACTAATTTAAGTACCCGCATAAGATTGATGATGGGGATCAAGAATACGACTGTAAAACCATTTGCGGCCTTTAAATATTCAAAAGGCGATTAATAACACGGCAACTTGATTGATTATTAATTGTGCACGCTTCACTTTATAAATAGAGTTATGAAATTCTTGTTGACAGTTCAATAAACACGTTTGCCATCCTATAAATTTACTATCAAAAACAAAACACTTATAAACGTTGCATACTAGTATCAAATATTTTTGATGCTCATAAAATATTATACATCATATAATGCATATAATGCATCATATAATATGTATATAATGCAATATTATGAAAGTTTTAATTATTATGTTCTCTTCCTTATTGAATGACTTGTGTTACATTACTGTTATTGCACCAATAAACTATTACTATTACTACTATTAGTATCATATAATGCATTAAAATATGCATATAATGCATAAAATATTTTAATGAAAATAAAAAATAACAGATACATTTAAATTAATTGAAACATGTGGAACATAATCGCAAATATTGAACTAACAAAATATAATCTAAATCTAAAACTAATGAAAGTTTTAATTATTATGTTCTCTTCCTAGCCCACACCGAAAGGTAAAGGGCCTATTGATAATAATAATAATAATGTTCTCTTCCTTATTGAATGACTTGTGTTACATTACTGTTATTGCACCAATAAACTATTATTATTACTACTATTAGTATTATATAATGCATTAAAATATGCATATAATTCATCAAATATTTTAATGAAAATAAAAAATAACAGATACATTTAAATTAATTAAAACATGTGGAACATAATCGCAAACTACCAAAATCAATTCTGGTGGAATTCATGTTCAGCACTTTGCGGGACTGTCGAGTTGCGTGCTAGCGGCACGAAAATAAATGCTGTACTCGTTGCAGGAAGATTGAATTAACTTCGATTTAAGTTTATATTGTGCTTTATTTTGTCGATCCAGTCGATTCAATCAACTTACATATATTTGATAAGTAGCTTTATTCACACGCCAGTGGAATTCTGAAAATCCCTTGGTAAACAACTAAATTTATCAGTGAATAGGCATCCAACTATTATACGGAACATTCCCCGTTCAAGCATGCCATCTGATATTTAATATCCTGGATGTATTGTGATGTTTGAGTTCCAGTCTGTCGTGATTATTTTTTTTTTATATTATAGACGTTTAGTAAATATTAAATTAGCAGATATTAAATAAATATGAACAGATATAATATTTTTTGCAATGAAAACAAAAATGAAATAATTGTCGATAGCAATGATTGAAACTTCTTTTATTGTACATGTGAGGTCAAGACAATATAAATTAGGAAAACACTACATTTTATGTAGTGTTTTCCATACTCTTGGTTAGTAGAGTTAGTAGTTATAGTAAAGCATTAGCTGTAAAGCATCATTCCGTTATTAATATATTAAAATTAAATAACTTCGTTCACTACCTTATTTTTTGTCAACTGTTGGGTATTTTGCATAAATATCAAAACACTTGGTAATAAATAAGAAGTGCTAATTATATTTTAACGATTCGCAATGTTGTAATTATCACAAAATGCATATTAATCGATAAATATGTAAGAATGTGAAAATTAAGAAAATCGATTTGATTTGTCTTATTTACATATTTAAATGAATGTACGTAGTTGCATGTAAGTAAAACTAACGAATAAGCATTGGCTGCAAATCATTTTCCGTCATTAATATATTAAAAATAAATAATTACGTGCATTTACCCGGCGCATCCACCAGAATGCAAAATAAATAATAAATAAAATATTACCTTAGGTTATTTTAATTTTTAGGTATTTTGGAGAAATATCGAAACATTTGGTCAGAAATAAGAAGTGCTAATTATATTTTAACAATTCGTAATGTTGTAATTATCACAAAATGCATATTAATCGATAAATATGTAAGAATGTGAAACTTTAGAAAATCAATTTTATTTGCCTCAATTATATATTTAAATATAAGTACATAGTCAAATATAAGTATAACTAACGAAGAAGCATTAGCTGTAAGGCATTTTCCGTCATTAATATATTAAAAATAAATAATTACGTGCATTTACCCGGCGCATCCACCAGAATGCAGAATAAATAATAAATGAAATACTACTTTATTTTTTGTTATTTTTTGGGTATTTAGGATAAATATCAAAACACTTGATCAGAAATAAGAAGTACTAATTATATTTTAACGATTCGCAATGTTGTAATTATCACAAAATGCTTATTAATCGATAAATATGTGAGAATGTGAAAACAAAGAAAATCAATTTGATTTGTCTTATTTTCACATTTAAATGAATGTACGTAGTTATATATAAG
Organism: Othius punctulatus; assembly: GCA_951805005.1. Taxonomy (NCBI): domain Eukaryota; kingdom Metazoa; phylum Arthropoda; class Insecta; order Coleoptera; family Staphylinidae; genus Othius; species Othius punctulatus. Next base: position 37,143,175 of record OX638147.1, on the reverse strand, counting down.
TACGACTAACGAATGAGCATTGGCTGTAAATCAGTTTCCGTCATTAATATATTAGAAATAAATAATTTCGTGCATTTACCCGGCGCATCCACCAGAATGCAAAATAAATAATAAATGAAATACTACCTTATGTTTTGTCAACTGTTGGGTATTTTGCATAAATATCAAAACACTTGGTAATAAATAAGAAGTGCTAATTATATTTTAACGATTCGTAATGTTGTAATCATCACAAAATGCATATTAATCGATAAATATGTAATAATGTAAAAATTAAGAAAATCAATTTCATTTGTCTTATTTACATATTGAAATGAATGTACGTAGTTAAATGTAAGTAAAATTAACAAATAAGCATTGGCTGTAAGGCATTTTCCGTCGTTAATATATTAAAAATAAATAATTTCGTGCATTTACCCGGCGCATCCACCAGAATGCAAAATAAATAATAAATGAAATACTACCTTATTTTTTGTCAACTGTTGGGTATTTTGCATAAATATCAAAACACTTGGTAATAAATAAGAAGTGCTAATTATATTTTAATGATTCGCAATGTTGTAATATCACAAAATGCATATTAATCGATAAATATGTAATAATGTAAAAATTAAGAAAATCGATTTTATTTGCCTTATTTACATATTGAAATGAATGTACGTAGTTAAATGTAAGTACAACTAACGAATAAGTATTGGATGTAAATCATTTTCAGTCATTAATATATTCAAAATAAATAATTTCGTGCATTTACCCGGCGCATCCACCAGAATGCAAAATAAATAATAAATTAAATACTACCTTATTTTTGGTTAATTTTCAGGTATTTTGGATAAATATCGAAACATTTGATCACAAATAAGATGTGCCGATTATGTTTTAATGATTCGCAATCTTGTAATCGCCACAAAATGCATATTAATCGATAAATATGCAAGAATGTGAAAATTAAGAAAATCGATTTTATTTGCCTTATTTACATATTTAAATGAATACGTAGTTAAATGTAAGTAAAACTAACGAATAAGCATTGGCTGTAAATCATTTTCCGTCATTAATATATTAAAAATAAATAATTTCGTGCATTTGCCCGGCGCATCCACCAGAATGCAAAATAAATAATAAATGAAATACTACGTTATTTTCGGTTATTTTTGGGTATTTAGGATAACTATCAATACACTTAATCAGAAATAAGAAGTTCTAATTATATTTTAACGATTCGCAATGTTGTAATTATCACAAAATGCATATTAATCGATAAATATGTAAGAAAGTGAAAATTAATAAAATCAATTTGATTTGTCCTATTTACATATTTAAATGAATCTAGGTAGTTAAATGTAAGTACAACTAACGAATAAGCATTGGCTGTAACGCATTTTCCGTCATAAATATATTAAAAATAAATAATATCTTGCGCTTACCCGGCGCATCCACCAGAATGCAAAATAAATAATAAATGAAATACTACCTTATTTTTTGTCATCTGTTGGGTATTTTGCATAAATATCAAAACACTTGGTAATAAATAAGAAGTGCTAATTATATTTTAACGATTCGTAATGTTGTAATCATCACAAAATGCATATTAATCGATAAATATGTAATAATGTAAAAATTAAGAAAATCAATTTGATTTGTCTTATTTACATATTGAAATGAATGTACGTAGTTAAATGTAAGTAAAATTAACGAATAAGCATTGGCTGTAAGGCATTTTCCGTCATTAATATATTAAAAATAAATAATTTCTTGTATTTACCCGGCGCATCCACCAGAATGCAAAATAAATAATAAATGAAATACTACTTTATTTTTTGGGTATTTAGGATAAATATCAAAACACTTGGTAATAAATAAGAAGTACTAATTATATTTTAACAATTCGTAACATTGTAATTATTAAAAATTGCATATTAATGGATAAATATGTAAGAATGTGAAAACTAAGAAAATCAATTTGATATGTCTTATTTACATAATTAAATGAATGTACGTAGTTAAATGTAAGTAAAACTAACGAATAAGCATTGGCTGTAAGGCATTTTCCGTCATTAATATATTAAAAATAAATGATTTCGTGCATTTACCCGGCGCATCCACCAGAATGCAAAATAAATAATAAATGAAATTCTACCTTATTTTTGGTTAACTGTTGGGTATTTAGGATAAATATCAAAACATTTGATCATAAATAAGAAGTGCTAAGTATATTTTAACGATTCGCAATGTTGTAATTATCACCAAATGCATATTAATCGATAAATATGTAAGAATGTGAAAATTAAGAAAATCTATTTGATTTGTCTTATTTAAATATTTAAATGAATGTAGTTGCATGTAAGTAAAACTAACGAATAAGCATTGGCTGCAAATCATTTTCCGTCATTAATATATTAAAAATAAATAATTACGTGCATTTACCCGGCGCATCCACCAGAATGCAAAATAAATAATAAATGAAATACTACCTTATTTTTGGTTAACTTTAGGGTATTTATTATAAATATCAGAACACCTGATCAGAAATAAGAAGTTCTAATTATATTTTAAGGATTCGCAATGTTGTAATCATCACAAAATTCACATCAATCGATAAATATGTAGGATTGTAAAACTTAAGAAAATCAATTTTATTTGTCTTATTTGCATATTTTAATATAAGCACATAGTCAAATATATGTATAACTAATGAATAAGCATTGGATGCAAGGCATTTTCCGTCATTAATATATTAAAAATAAATAATTTCTTGTATTTACCCGGCGCATCCACCAGAATGCAAAATAAATAATAAATGAAATTCTACCTTGTTTTTGGTTTACTGTTGGGTATTTAGGATAAATATCAAAACACTTGATCAGAAATAAGAAGTTCTAATTATATTTTAACGATTCGAAATGTTGTAATTATCACAAAATGCATATTAATCGATAAATATGAAAGAATGTGAAAATTTAAAAAATCAATTTGATTTGTCTTATTTACATATTTAAATGAATGGACGTAGTTAAATGTAAGTACAACTAACGAATAAGCATTGGCTGTAAATCATTTTCCGTCATTAATATATTAAAAAATAAATCATTTCGTGCACTTACCCGGCGCATCCACCAGAATGCAAAATAAATAATAAATGAAATTCTACCTTATTTTTGGTTAACTGTTGGGTATTTAGGATAAATATCAAAACATTTGATCATAAATAAGAAGTGCTAATTATATTTTAACGATTCGCAATGTTGTAATTAACACCAAATGCATATTAATCGATAAATATGTAAGAATGTGAAAATTAAGAAAATCGATTTGATTTGTCTTATTTAAATATTTAAATGAATGTACGTAGTTGCATGTAAGTAAAACTAACGAATAAGCATTGGCTGCAAATCATTTTCCGTCATTAATATATTAAAAATAAATAATTACGTGCAATTACCCGGCGCATCCACCAGAATGCAAAATAAATAATAAATTAAATATTACCTTAATTTTTGTTAACTGTTGAGTATTTAAGATAAATATCAAAACACTTGATCAGAAATAAGAAGTTCTAATTATATTTTAACGATTCGCAATGTTGTAATTATCACAAAATGCATATTAATCGATAAATATGTAAGAATGTAAAAAATAAGAAAATCGATTTTATTTGTCTTATTTACATATTTAAGTGAATGTACGTAGGTAAATGTAAGTAATAAGCTTCGGCTGTAAATCATTTTCTGTCATTAATATATCAAAAATAAATAATTTCGTGCATTTACCCGGCGCATCCACCAGAATGCAAAATAAATAATAAATGAAATACTACTTTATTTTTTGTAAACTTTTCGGTATTTAGGATAAATATCAAAACACTTGATCAGAAATAAGAAGTGCTAATTATATTTTAACGATTTACAATGTTGTAATTATCACAAAATGCATATTAATCGATAAATATGTAAGAATGTAAAAATTAAGAAAATCAATATTATTTGTCTTATTTACATATTTAAATGTATGTACGTAGTTAAATGTAAGTAAAACTAACGAATAAGCTAAGCTTCGGCTGTAAATCATTTTCCGTCATTAATATATTAAAATTAAATTATTTCGTGCATTTACCCGGCGCATCCACCAGAATGCAAAATTAATAATAAATGAAATACTACCTTATTTTTGGTAACTGTTGGGTATTTCGGATAAATATCAAAACACTTGATCAAAAATAAGAAGTGCTAATTATATTTTAACGATTCGCAATGTTGCAATCATCAAAAAATGAATATTAATCGATAAATATGTGAGAATGTAAAAATTAAGAAAATCAATTTTATTTGTCTTATTTACATGCTTCAAATGGGTTTAAAATTAATCAAGGCTTAATTGTAAAATATAAAGTAACTCTTTAAGAAAATATGGTGAATCTTTGACAGACAGACTAGCTTAAATTATTTTACATGTACAATAGAGCTCGAAATACAATTGCTCTTTGCAGTTTCCCTACAATATTATATTCGACTGCAATGCTGTCTTGGCGTGAATTTGCAATCTAGTAATTTAAGCGATTTTTACGATTAGCATCATCAAAGTCTTCATTGAAAAGTTTATTGCGTCAGATGTACAAATGCCGCGAATAATTATCGCAATTCGTTGGGAACTTATTTCAAAAGCGGCAGGCAACCAGAAACGTGGTTATTTAAATCGAACACAATAAGCTGCAAATTTCGGGCGGACCGGCCCTGTAGTAAATTAAAGTTCTTGCAACGCAGGGGCGGGATTAACTAAAAATCGTAACATCATTATCCTCCCCAGGAGCATCAAAGTCGGGCAATTAATAAGCTTCAGCGAGGGGGTTGTTTTATAATTTCATCAGTTAAACGTATTATATGACCAATTTAATATTTCGCTACAACTAAACCGGGAAAGTTGTTAGTTATCACTTTTATGTAGCGGAAATTAAACCCGGAGTTAATAGGAACATAATATTAAAATTAAACCCTATTTTATTACGCGTTATGTGCACTAACCATTTTAAACGTTTTTATAGCGCTGATTAAATATTCGCGGCTTTATCAATTAACTGTACGTTATATAAATAGCGTAATGTAACACTGGAAGTTTAAAATAGGCATGATTGATTACAATGTTAATAATTCCTGTGCCGCTGAATAATTGAGTGGATTATTTTTTCATTCAAGATTCTCGGTTAGTCCCGAACCTCTGGTATTATGTCAGCTAAACGCCAATTCCCAGCAGACTTACCCCGGCTGTGTAAATAACATGCAACGTTTTTAATGCCCTTCGCGAATTACGTAGCTTGCCAAGGCATGATAGTTTTGGAGGACGTTTCGTCGCATCTAATTTGTTGGCCTGGCAGTTTCTAAAATGAAATGCGGCACTTAATTTTGTGCCAGGACCAGGGCCGTATTAACCATAATGCGGCTGGTTTAGGCCGCGCATTTTTAACGAGATGAAATTCCATGATATTTCCAGGCGTAAAAAAAAGTCAGGCCCGATGCCAGTGATCAAGATGCAACATGAATTAGTTGCCCGCAAGTTTGGGACCGGAATTTTTTTCAGTCCGGTGCTGTCCGGGAAGGCATGAATTTGCATGTAATTATTGTAATTAGTGCGAGGGGAAAAACTCCAGGTACGAGAAATTAGAGCCGGAACAGGCCGTGGATTATTGTGCGGGACTAATTTACTAATAACTGTAATTAATTCATTTGTACGAGAGCAGTATCGAAACGCGTTGCAATTACGTGCACCTACTCGTTTTAAATTCCTGGCGACAGAGACGTGTTTAATGGCACCCTTTTAATTCTCTAATTGATGCATTGTGAGGTGTGCATGCACAATTGATCACTACACAAACAGCAACTTAAGGGAACTGTTAATAATTAGTCCCGTTCCTTTCCTCCAGACGCTTTATACTTATTCGATTATACGTTACTAATTTTTAATTAACAGTGTTTACGCGTTAATAATGTTTTTCAATCTTAAAACAACTATACAGCAAGTACAAAAAAATAACATCACCTAAAAAACGTAGCAATAACTGTAAGATTTGAATGAAATATCCTAAACTAATATTGTTTTCAATCTTAAAACAACTACACAGCAAGTACAAAAAAAATTACATATCACTTAGAAAACGTAGCAATAACTGTAAGATTTGTACGGAATGTCGTAAAATAACCTAACCTAACTACATTTTTAGACTATTTTCAATCTTAAAACGACTATACAGCAAGTACAAAAAAATAACATCACTTAAAAAACGTAGCAATAACTGTAAGATTTTTAAACTAACTTAACGTAACTAAATCAAATTTATGGAATAATACTTTATAATTCTTGCTGGCACATAAATTGAGAGGGTTTAAACATGAAATCTAATACCTTGGGGTTGTGGTTAAAACATATTTATATATTATGACCTGTGGAACAGAAATATGTAGCTGGCGGATGATTATGCTAGTAACAGTGCAAACGAAGAGAGATAGAGAGAAACCGCTGGGAGGTCGGTGCGGTACCTGAGGCAATCACCGGTATCACCCACCCTAGCCCATGTAATCGCCCCCTCGTTGGAGCATATTCAATCTACATCAGATGATATCGTAAGACGAACGTCGTGAAAGTGTAATTCCAAGTTTTCACTGCAAAAAGTTGTTTCTCCAGTTTTATAAATCTGAAGGGAATGAAATGCAAAAACAATACACTACACGTGCAGGATGACTAGCACATGGCTTTCTCCATATTCCTACTGTTCGCAGCTTACTTGACTTGTCAGACTGGTTGATTCATACGGAAAATTCTTGTATGAAACTCATCGGAACTAAATTTCGCTGCTTTAAGAAAACTTTGGGTTGAAAATCATTTTCGCCAAATTGATATTAGTCTTGTGGATTATTTGAGGTTAGGTTTTAATAATTAGCTAATACTTACGTTATTAACTAATAACGTATTCATTTTCGCAAAATTAACTTAGCCTACAATCGAGCCTATTTAGCAAATTGAAGTATTTCATTCATTTTTTTAAGGTTTACAAGTAATTCATTGATTGAAAAAAGTTTGTACATCTAAATTTAGTCCTTCACTTTGGGTTTCGTAGCTTCTTTAATTTTCATTCTAGAAGAAAATTCGTCATACTTTTTGCTTTAAATTTGATGCTTTTACAGAAAAAAAATGACAAAGTGGTTTCCATTTAAAAGAAATGTATTTTGTTGCAAAATTTGAAAAATTTATGCCTATCTATCTTAATGGGCGTTAAAATTACTAATAGTTTGCTAATTTTAACAAAGTTGTATCTTTAATAATAACAAAGTTGCTAATGTTGAACACTTAATTTGGATCACCCTGTATATAGCAATTCGTCAGAGAATTAATTGCTTATCCAATTCATTATCCTAGTAACTTTTAATTATATTCACTTTGAGTTTCGTAGCTTCTTTAATTTTGATTCTAGAAGAAAATTCGTCATACTTTTTGCTTTAAATTTGATGTTTTTACAGGAAAAAAAAAATGAAAAAGTGGTTTCCATTTAAAAAAAATGTATTCTGTTGCAAAATTTGAAAAATTAAATGCTTAATGGGTGTTAAAATTACTAATAGTTGCTAATTTTAACAAAGTTGCATCTTTAATAATAACAAAGTTGCCAATGTTGAACACCTAATTTGGATCACCCTGTATATAGCAATTCGTCAAAGAATTAATTGCTTATCCAATTCATTATCCTAGTAACTTTTAATTATATTCACTTTGAGTTTCGTAGCTTCTTTAATTTTGATTCTAGTAGAAAATTTGTCATACTTTTTACTTTAAATTTGATGTTTTTACAGAAAAAATAATGACAAAGTGGTTTCCATTTAAAAGAAATTTATTTTGTTGCAAAATTTGAAAAATTAAATGCTTAATGGGTGTTAAAATTACTAATAGGTGCTAATTTTAACAAAGTTGTATCTTTAATAATAACAAAGTAGCCAATGTTGAACACTTAATTTGGATCACCCTGTATATAGCAATTCGTCAGAGAATTAATTGCTTATCCAATTCATTATCCTAGTAACTTTTAATTATATTCACTCTGAGTTTCGTAGCTTCTTTAATTTTGATTCTAGAAGAAAATTCGTCATACTTTTTGCTTTAAATTTGATGTTTTTACAGAAAAAAAAATGACAAAGTGGTTTCCATTTAAAAGAAATGTATTTTGTTACAAAATTTGAAAAATTGAAGCCTATCTATCTTAATAGGCGTTAAAATTACTAATAGTTTGCTAATTTTAACAAATTGTATCTTTAATAATAACAAAGTTGCCAATGTTGAACACTTAATTTGGATCACCCTGTATATTGCAATTCGTCAGAGAATTAATTGTTTATTCAATTCATTATCCTAGTAACTTTTAATTATATTCACTTTGAGTTTCGTAGCTTCTTTAATTTTGATTCTAGAAGAAAATTCGTCATACTTTTTTGCTTTAAATTTGATGTTTTTACAGAAAAAAAAATGACAAAGTACTTTCCATTTAAAAGAAATGTATTTTGTTGCAAAATTTGAAAAATTGATGCCTATTTATATTAATGGGCGTTAAAAATACTAATACTTTGCTAATTTTAACAAAGTTCTTACAACCAAATAACGTATTCATTTTAGCAAAAAAAAAAAACTAGTAACAAATATGTCATTGATGTCAACATGTTTTTGAGGTTATGAGATCGTAATGAATAATCATACTAATATTGCCGCCAAAATTAAATAGTTAAAATCCCCATTGGCGTTCCTGGTAACTTTGTCAATAATGCCAACGCAATAGCACTTTGACAATTCATATCTGTAAGTAAAATTTACATTTGCTCTTACATCCAAATAACGTATTCATTTTCGCAAAATTGACATTAGTCTCGCTGATTTTAGGTTATGTTCTAATAATTAACTAAGTAAATATAACATTTAGTCTTACAACCAAATAACGTTCGAGTGATGATTAATATATCAAAACTGAGAAGCATTCTAATTCAATTTATATAATTGTTCAAGCCAGTTTCAATTTCAACAAAATAGCACGTGGAAACTAACGTGTAGATTGATGGCACCATTGGATGCAATTACGCAGCTGAAATATTCTGTCGGGCCCAAGTTCCATGTCACGCCTCCATAGCACATAAATTAGGGTATTTAGTGATGCGTTAACGGATATAGTACGGAATCATCAATTAATCGTGACATTTACTGCGTTCTGAACACTATCCTCATATGAACAGAGTCGTGTTTGTTAGGGAATTGAAAAGACACACAGTTTACAAAACTAATAAATAGACCAAATAGACTCTTGGGAGTACAAAACGTTGAAATTTGTAATGAAAATTCTATTACAAATTGACTTCTTTGCTAGTACATAGTTGTAATTTATCAAACTTATTTAAGATTCGAAGAATGTTAGATTTAAGCGCTTACTAGCTCAAACCAGTTTTTAGTAAAAAAAACACACACAGGTTACTTTGTTAGTATCACTTAGATTTTTTTAGTAGTGACTATAGTTTCGACACCTTAACGGGTCATTATCAAACTTATAATGAATTGTAAGTTTGATAATTATCAAACTTACTATGAATTAATTGTAAGCTTGATAATTATCAAACAGTAGTTAGGCTATGACAGTTCTGCGTCATTTTCCCCTTAAGAAATGTATGGGCTGATTTTTCGCTACTTACTTCCGGTCTAGCGACCGTTGTGTGTATGTTGGGCTGCCTAACATCTGCGCGGTACCCTCAGCCCCTCACGATATCCTCTTATGCCCCTCTGCCCCTCCCCCCTCGGCCCTTCACGATATCCACTTTTAAACAGCTCATTTTGCATCATCAACACCACCTTGCTATTTCAAGCTATTTAAAACAGTATATCGTGATGGGCGGAGGGGCACAAGAGGGTAGCCCATCCGCCCCTCAACCCCCCATCCACTCACGATACCCTCTTTTAAACAGCTCATTTTGCATCATCAACACCACCTTGCTATTTCAAGCTGTTTAAAACAGTATATCGTGAGGGGCTGAGGGGCGGAGGGGCACAAGAGGGTAGCCCCTCCGCCCCTCACGATATACTGTTTTAAACAGCTTGAAATAGCAAGGTGGGGCTGAGGGGCGGAGGGGCACAAGAGGGTAGCCCCTCCGCCCCTCAACCCCCCAACCACTCACGATATCCTCTTTTAAACAGCTCATTTTTCATCATCAACACCACCATGTTGGGCTGCCTAACATCTGCGCGGGCCCTCAGCCCCTCACGATATCCTCTAGTGCCCCTCCGCTCCTCTTGTAGCAAAAATTAACGGTTACAGTAAAAATTTTGTTTCAAAAATTTACAATAAATCTAAGAAGGCTTATAATTTATCTAACCAGACTACAGTAAAATTAATAAAACGAAACAAAAATACTAATAAATTATTTTGTAAAATAACCTTTAATAAACATTGGGCAAATTCTTGAAAATTAATTTGCACCAACTTGTAGGTGATTGTTCTTGTATATAGTATATATATAAACAATCTTTATAGGGCTATCGACCCCATGGGATCTTTCCGCCTGTATATAGTAATTGTTAAGATTGTCCCATTTTATAATATATCTAGTTTGTTGATGGTTAAATAGCAATTGAAGTCGCCATAGTTAGGTATGTTTTTGTAAAACACACAGTACACATAATTTGCTAGTGGCCTGATAACGGATAATTTGGTAATGTGCACTATCAATTCCGACAATCCTCAAATCGCCATTTTGATGTTATGATAGTCTCTACGTATTTTTGCATTATTCATCGCTCCATTAAAAATCGTTTCCATTTTTAAGCTTCCGCAGAATTTGCGATGTTAATTATGATAGGCTATCAGATCGAAGCGGGTTATTGTTTTTTTTTTATTACGTTCCAGAATTCGGTATTCAGTCGTTGATATAATCGTTAATAGGCATTATTATTCAAGTATTACATTGAATCAATATCTATTACTAAACAAGTAGACGCAAGTGCTGTTTGGGAAGTTTCATTCATTTGGGTCGCCTCCGATACATCCCACGCAATCGATCGGCGTTCAAAGGGTTGTCGTTATTAACATTTTATCAGTGCGTGTAGTAAAGGGCGACACCGACCCTATTATTTTACATCCAATATGCGAACAATCTGAAAAATTACCCCTACATTAGTTGCCAACGCGCATAGCTTTCATTCATGCACCGATGCTTTCATAGAATTCTCAGTTGGCATTTTATGGAATGCCATTTAATTATTCAAATGAAACGCGTACAATTTATGGAATGTTTCAATTTCGTATTTATATTTTAGGAATTGCAAAAAATATCAAAGCTAAATTTAAAAATCTAACTTATTTTATATATTAGTCGCAATGAGTTCCTTTGGAGGAACATAATCAGCACTACGTTGTATTAATTATGACATCTGTTATAACATAACTTGTTGACTATATTAGTCGGAATGAGTTTTTTTAGAGGAACATAATCAGCACTCGTTGTATTCGGTTGGTTGGCTGGGGGAAAGTGGTCAGCCAGCCAGCCCCTCCTGCCCCTCCTGGGTAAGTAGTCTGATTTGGGTGGGGGCAGGAGGGGCAGAAGCGGCTGGCTGACTGGTTGGCTGGGGGAAAGTGGTCTGATTTGGGTGGGGGCAGGATGGGCAGAAGGGGCTGGCTGACTGGTTGGCTGGGGGAAAGTGGTCAGCCAGCCAGACCACTTTCCCCCAGCCAACCAGTCAGCCAGCCCCTTCTGCCCCTCCTGCCCCCACCCAAATCAGACTACTTACCCAGGAGGGGCAGGAGGGGCTGGCTGGACCCTCCTGCCAGCCAGCCCCTTCTGCCCCGTCCCAAATCAGGTCGGGGTCGGCTACGCACTCGTTGTATTTGGCTGGTTGGCTGGGGGAAAGTAGTCAGTCAGCCAGCCCCTCCTGGGAAAGTAGTCTGATTTGGGAGGGGGCAGGAGGGGCACAAGGGGCTGGCTGGCTGACCACTTTCCCCCAGCCAACCAGTCAGCCAGCCCCTCCTGCCCCCTCTCAAATCAGACTACTTTCCCAGGAGGGGCAGGTTGGCTGACTACTGTCCCCCAGCCAACCAGCCAAATACAACTAGTGCGTACCCGACCCCGACCTGATTTGGGAGGGGGCAGGAGGGGCTGGGTGACTGGTTGGCTGGGGAAAAGTGGTAAGCCAGCCAGCCCCTTCTGCCCCTCCTGCCCACTCCCAAATCAGACTACTTTCCCAGGAGGGGCAGGAGGGGCTGGTTGGCTGACTACTTTCCCCCAGCCAACCAGCCAAATACAACGAGTGCGTACCCGACCCCGACCCCTCCCGAATTAGACCACTTTCCCCCAGCCAACCAGTCAGCCAGCCCCTCCTGCCCCTCTTGCCCCCTCCCAAATCAGACTACTTTCGCAGGAGGGGCAAGAGGGGCTGGCTGGCTGACTACTTTCCCCCAGCCAACCAACCAAATACAACGAGTGCTGATTATGCTCCTCTAAAAAAAAACTCATTACGACTAATATAGTCAACAACTTAGGTTATAACAGATGTCATAATTAATACAACGTAGTGCTGATTATGTTCCTCCAAAGAAAGTTATTGCGACCCTCCTGCCCCTGCCAACCCCTCCCGAATTAGACCACTTTCCCCCTGCCAACCAGCCAGCCAGCCCCTCCTGCCCCTGCCGAATCAGCCTGTTTAAAAAGAGATCTCTTTTTAAACAGGCTGTTTTCTATCAGATCTCTTTTTAAACCGGCTGATTCGGGAGGGCAGGGAGGGGCCCCCTCCCAAATCAAACTACTTTCGCAGGAGGGGCAGGAGGGGCTGGCTGGCTGGCTGACTACTTTCCCCCAGCCAACAAGCCTAATATAACGAGTGCTGATTATGCTCCTCTAAATAAACTCATTGCGACTAATATAGTCAACAAGTTAGGTTATAACAGATGTCATAATTAATACAACGTAGTGCTGATTATGTTCCTCCAAAGAAACTCATTACGACCCTCCTGCCCCTCCCAACCCCGCCCGAATCAGACCACTTTCCCGTAGCCAACCAGCCCCTCCTGCCCCTCCCGAATCAGCCTGTTTAAAAAGAGATCACTTTTTAAACAGGTTGTTTTCTATCAGATCTCTTTTTAAACCGGCTGATTCGGGTGGGTCGGGAGAGGCCCCCTCCCAAATCAGACTACTTTCGCAGGAGGGGCTGGCTGGCTGACTACTTTCCCCCAGCCAACCAGCCAAATATAACGAGTGCTGATTATGCTCCTCTAAAAAAACTCATTGCGACTAATATAGTCAACAAGTTAGGTTATAACAGATGTCATAATTAATACAACATAGTGCTGATTATGTTCCTCCAAAGAAACTCATTGCGACCCTCCATCCCCTCCCAAATCAGACCACTTTCCTCCAGCCAACCAGCCAGTCAGCCCCTCCTGCCCCTCTCGAATCAGCCTGTTTAAAAAGAGATTACTTTTTAAACAGGCTGTTTTCTATCAGATCTCTTTTTAAACCGGCTGATTCGGGAGGGGCCGGGAGGGGCAGGAGGGGCTGGCTGGGGGATAGTGAATCTATAACTATCCAGCAGAAATTTGGTTTAATAAACCATGTCCATTACCCAATGAAACCATACAATTTATCACGGTAACTGCGATTGGTCATGCCCCAGTTGCACAGGGCCTCATTATTAATAATTGATACATTATATTTACACGCAATTAACAATGCATGATGAGGGAAATTAAAATCAAACATGTGTGGTTCATTGAACGACGGTTGCGCTATTTATTCCCACCGGCGAAAAGTCGGCACAAACACTTTTCAATACGTAAATAGCGCATTGCAGAATCAACAAGGTGGGCTTAAGGGCATATCATATTTCTAGTCACGTGCCACTTTATACGGTACTTAGAGAGCGCAAACAAAGGTGCAAATAATCAAATGTTTTACATTTTAGATTCCCTTTCGCCTCAAATTTATGCGAGCGAAATAAAATGAGGCACGATCTATAAATATTTAATTGCGCGGTATGATTGAACCATGAAGGAATATATGAATATCAAATGAAATCAATAAAATTAGAGCAATTATGTGCATGTACACATCGCTGTAAGAAGTACTGCGATATTGTACAAATCATCTAATTAAATTGTTTGATGTGCATGGATGGAAATTGCGCATAATTTTCCCAGTTGTATTCAATAACCTGCAATAAAAGGAAAATTGGTTGCTTTATTATTATTATATTACCAATTAAAATGTATGCGGTGCATAACCTTACATGTAGACGCTGCAAAAATATAATCAATAATACGTCATATTTCCCGCATATTTCCACTCACTTTTTTTTTCTAAGTGGTACTCATAATTGTCTGTCAGTAGACCTTGGGCCACCTGGGTTAACTTTTTAAGTTAGTTAAGTTAGTTAAGTTTTAAGTTAATAAGAGTCGGGGCTGTATTGTCTGTCAGTAGACCTTGGGCCACCTGGGTTAACTTTTTAAGTTAGTTAAGTTAGTAAAATTTTAAGTTAATAAGAGTCGGGGCTGCACGTTCTTAGTTTTAATTAACGATAACAATAACAAAAACTAAATTAATAAATGAGGTAATTACAAAAAGAAACAAAAGAGGAAATGAAATACAATAAGGTGAGGAGTAAGGTGCGGAGTGGATCACGTGTGTGTCGATGTGTGAGTGTCTCGGAAGACGTGGTGACGACTCTTCGCGGTTGTCGCTGGAGCGGTGAGTGAACTGACCCGAGATCGAGAACTGACCCGTACCGCGGTCGAGAACTGACCTGTCTCGAGATCGTGAACAGACTTGTACCGCGATCGAGGACCGACTCGCATCGCGATTGAGACAGACTGTCTGATCGGAGGATGATTTCTCCCCCGCGCGCCTCTAGCTCAGAGCCGCGCATGCGTTGTGTGTGTGTGTGTGTGTGTGTGTGTGTGTGTGTGTGTGTGTGTGTGTGTGTGTGTGTGTGTGTGTGTGTGTGTGTGTGTGTGTGTGTGTGTGTTGCGATGACAGAAGGGGAGGCGGGCTAACATTGTGGATGAGGGCGCATGTCAATGGGAATTAACTTATTTTGGATAATTCAATGAATAGACGCGAGTTTGAATGAGAATCGGATGAATGGGGAGGGCGAAGGAGGGGCTGGCTGGCTATACCAGCCTTTTTAAACAGGCTGATATAAACAGGTCTCTTTTTAAACAGCCTGTTTTCTATCAGATCTCTTTTTAACGCGGCTAATTCGGGAGGGGCTGGAGGGACAGGAAGGACAGGAGGGGCTAGAGTGGCTGGTTGGCTGGCTATATCAGCCTTTTTAAACAGGCTGATATAAACAGGTCTCGTTTTAAACAGCCTGTTTTCTATCAAATCTCTTTTTAAAGCGGCGAATTCGGGAGGGGCTGGAGGGGCAGGAAGGACAGGAGGGGCTAGAGTGGTTGGTTGGCTGGCTAGGTATATCAGCCTTTTTAAACAGGCTGATATAAACAGGTCTCGTTTTCAACAGCCTGGTTTCTATCAAATCTCTTTTTAAAGCGGCTAATTCGGGAGGGGCTGGAGGGGCAGGAAGGACAGGAGGGGCTAGAGTGGCTGGCTGGCTGACTGGCTGGCTGGCTGGCTATATCAGCCTTTTTAAACAGGCTGATATAAACAGCTCAAAATCTTACACTAAAAAAATATATATTGTTTATAGCTTATAATACTGAATCCAAAAAATATAAATTTTCGCTTTAAATATTTTTCTAAATTTCCAATATTTATTTAATTTTGTGCAACGTAAATAAATATAGGTAGTATTTTCCATTTCCGCTCAACAACATAAATATGTTATCATTGTGAAAACTAAAACTTTTGCACTTCATCCTTGTGGTAACGATATATTTATACATAATGATGTAACAAGTTATTTTACTTTTTAAGGGCGTTTACTGTCCATCGGAAATAGCTATTATCACTTGTTTACGTAACTAGATGTAGTTTCTATAGCGGATTATAATTAAGGCGTCCGCCGCTTCCACTAATCGTTTTAGTATAATCCTATTTTCATTTTCGTTTTCGTGTGACATTTTAATTAATTATTCACGGCCCGCTCAATTCTAGGCACCATACATGCAAATTACTTACTAAATTGTTTCATTTTACTATCAGTCTAAGTTTCCCGGCGATTTATTGCGATGAAAATGCATCCATGATTACATCTTACAGTAAATAGGAAATCTGACGTGCATATGACTTTCTTCATATCATCGGTGTAACTTGCAAAAGTGCGCAAACTCCACCCAACCGTATAATACAGGAAAGTGAAAATTAAATGCCACAACTCAAATATTCGCTTTCGAAAGCGACACAAAATTTATTCCGCACATATGAAGTTCCATTTCGCATCAATTTTTTTTTTTTCTAAAAGCAAAGCACTGAAATGTGCTGACCCAAGTACTAACTACGTACTAACTACTAGTGATGTTACATTACATTATACATTACATTACATTATACATTACATTACATGACATATTATATTATATTACATTACATATACATATGTGATTTATGAGTGTTGTTTTGACAAGAGAGTGTCATGATATGATTCATGAAGCGTTTTTGTCGGATGCAATTTTGTGGTTCGTTTCCCTTGTCTTTTAATACATAATTCGAGTATTCTATTTAATATATAAAATAAATGTTTAATTAGTTTGTTTCACTTAAGCTAGCTTTTGCACATAATTGCATTATGTGACAATTATAAGCTAGGTTAAGTTAGGTTAGGTGAGGTTAGGTTATGTTGGGTTAGGTTAGGTGATGTTAGGTTAGGTTAGATTAGGTTAGGTAGCACTACCATTAGGAATCATTTACAAATGCGCAAATCATTAAAATTTTAAAATAAGTGTTCCAATAGTTTGAAATACTTAAAATATGAATTAAATTTCAGTGTGTAAGTATCCCTTGAAGCCTTGTCTGCACTGAAAACTATATTGTTAATGAAGTATGTCAAACTAAGGGCCTGCTCATTTTCGAATGAAGTTATTCGAAACGAGACTTTGGGTTATTGATCCGGATGATGTGATGTTTATCTTACCCAAGTAAGTTAAACATAATTTATATACTGGTTTGGGATGAGCAACTTTTCACGGTCGGTCGATAGATTGTTTTTGGACCGAAAACACCTGGCCAGGGCATGGTTTTGCCGTAGATCGTCTAATGGTAGATAAATTTATTGTTATAGCCTATATACAGCGTCGGTAATTAAAATTGAAGTCATCAATTATCAATTGAAGTCATCAATTATGAAAAAGTATTGTAAAGTATGGAAATAGATTTGGCGGATACTTATTTAAACTCCATTATTATGACTGGGTAAATAACGCACGTTTTGAGTTTAAATAATAATAAGACAATAACTTTTTTTTTAACTCAAAACGTGCGTTATTTACCTAATCATAATATTGTAAAGTATATCTCCTGCTCCATTCGATAAACTCAATAAATTAAAATTTAATTTAACACACGAATCTACGTTAATTAATATTGTAATGTGCAATTGCTATAAAATAATAAATATCTGTTTTATTATTAATGAAAATTGTAATAATATTGCAGTTGTGATTAAATTTCTATTTTATTTAAACCAAACCATAAAAACCCACAGTGAATTGAGGTTCAGATCAATAATAACTGTATTACTGTATTTAATTCTAATGTAACTTTGATACCCATTTCATTGGTTTGTACTTTACAAAATCTAAAATAAAGAATATTATCATTATTATTATTAAAATAATTCGATTAATAACCAGATATATTTTATTTCTCCTGCACATTGTTCGATATTGAGCGTGATTAAATTGAGTAATCGATGGCTTAAATCATACAATAAAATAACAACGAATGTGAAAGTCTTGTAGAAAATAAAAGAATTGTAGAAAAATGTTTTCACAAAAAACATGTATTTACTAAATGCACATTTCGTCCTCAATGCAGCCATCTTCAGTAGCAATACATGTACTGATAATAAGATAACAACATATAAAGTATACTTGAAATATTTACTAGGTTTATCCTTTATACGAAAAGAAATATTACTATGAAAAGTAATACTTTAAACAAAGCGCCACGTTATTATAAAACTTATTTAGTACATATCAAGTTCGTGTGAATTCCTACGTGACATGAAGTTCCATCGACTTTCAAAATCCGCCTTTCTTATTCCAGCACACGATATTTCTTATATCGAAAATTTCTGTTGGTAAAAGCGTTGCTTAAAAATTAATTTGATTACTTTTAGCTAAATATATGAAAATGTAATCAATTATAATCATTTGAATGTAAATATTATCCATTATAATCATCCAAATGTCCGTATCAGTTTACTGAATTAATACCCTAACATTTTTGTTGAATCATCGGCAAAAACGTGTTATTTTATTAGCTAATATTGATGAAGAGCGAAATAATATTATTTTTAGTCTTATTTCCGCCGGATATATTTTCACTAACAACTAATTACGAAAGGGAGAATTAAGCCGCTGCCGAATTTCGATCATATATGTCATGCCTTTTACGGATATTATGAGTGGCAATAATACTGAAAATACAGAAAGTGTTGAAATTCCCGTATCAATGGGATTTACACATACCTCCAGGGTATTTGTTCAATTAATTGTAAACAGTTTAATAACGCGGTATTATATTAATTAACAAATACGGTAATTACTTTGCATTACCTTGAATTGGTTTATCGAATAATATGCTCCATATGCACAGAGGCAGTATGTTTTTTAGGGGTTTATGTGTGATACAAAGACTTTGTTTCAACCGATATCCAGTTTTATTCACAATGTTGTCATGAATATTACAAACCCAGAAATCAGCAGCGACAATTTCTGCTTCTTTACTTGCTACTTGCTGACACACGACAATATCAGTAGACTAAGGATCTGATTATATCTTTATAATAATAATAATATCTATGTATAAGTTGGATTTGTATAAATATGTTTCAATGTAATTTTAATGTTTTTTGTTTAATGTTATGCAAATTATTACTACCACAAAACCACTGTTTAGTTTATTCATATTTACATAAACATAAAACATTCATGTATATAAATATATTACGTTCTCGGTAAAGTTTCTATGGAAAATAACGTACAGAGGGAAAATTAATGTTTTTAATACAGTTCGGAATTATATGTACCCTTTTAAGCTGATTTAATACAGTTTTAACAGAATTAATATTTTATCACCACCCTTGTTTTTTGATGTTCAATGTGCATCAATGATCGAAAACGCAAAACGAAAACGCAAATATATGTTTTTCGCTGATGGGGAGATTCTCACGAAATGCATATTTTTTTTAGTTCTATTTTAAATTTAATCTAAAAATGTAAATAAAATTCGATGTTTCACGTCCACACGAATCACACGAATAAATGAAAATGGCTTTCTGTGGAAATCCTGTTGTGCTTTAAAGTCCACTGTTGCTCATTGTTCAATAATTGCATGCTGATTACGAATATCGACTTGATTTTTATCAAAATTTGAATTTTAATATTCATGGCTGTTTTAATTTCCATTCAGATCGATGATGTACAACGGGAAATGTGAGTAATACAGGCAATAACAACATAGTTACTGTAAATTTCCATTTGCTTATACGTGTGCTTGTATGTGTACATTTACGGAAAGTGATGTATGTGCATAACACGAGTATGTATATCGCGATGCAACCTATTCGCAGAATGTAAACACATGTATCGTGTGAAACCAGGGGTGATTCATTATAGAGAGAATCAATCTTTATTAGGCTATCGGCCATGGGCCTTTCCGCCTTATATAGTATATTACATATTATATTACATTACATTAAATTATACATTACGTTAAATAATTTCATAGTATATTTATTTACAAAATTCTTGTCAGTTGGTGTCGTAAATATATTCGTATAGTGTATCTATCGGATGTTTTATTTTACTCTGTCTTGTGTCTCTTTTCTTGCACATGCTGTCAATGATGTCCCAGTTGATGTCATTGTCTTTGAATTTTAGTCTTAGTTTGTCGTGTCTTTGGGATATTGGTGGAATTTTCGTTAGTTCGTATAGGGAATTGTTGGATATGTTATGTAAGGGGTTGTCGGGATGTCTAAGTTTGGTCACAAGTCTTATGCATTTCCGTTCAGTAATGTCCATTAAGTGTTTCGTTTTGTTCGTACCGTTAGCTGTCAGTATATGTCCATAGTCCAACATGGGGCGGGCAATGCATTTGTATATGTTTGAGGCGGTTTTTAATGATATCCCCCTGTTTTGGAATGTCAAGCATCGGAATTGTTTGGTGCGTTGGATGGCTTGTGATTTAATGTTTTGAAAGTGTTTGGTGAATCTTCCTTTGTTGTCGAATGTTATGCCGAGGTATTTAATGGTCTCTGTTGGTTCAATGTGAAGGCCGTTTATTCTGACAACGGGGGAAGATTGGGTGATTCGATGGTTGGGTATGAGTAGCTGGCATTTGTTGGGGTTGGGTGTTAGCTTCCATTTACAGAACCATTCCATTGTCTTGTCAGTCAGTGCTTGAAGTTTGTCGATGGTTGAAGTCAGTGTTTTGTCGTGGGTGATCAATGCTGTATCGTCTGCGTATTGTAGGATGTATTTAGAGTTATTGAAGTGATTTGGGTCTGTTATGTTATGATTGTATATGTCGTAGCAGTAGATGTTATAAAGCAATGGTGAGATAGGTGACCCTTGTGGGACGCCTTGATGTGCTACAAATGGGTATGAGTAAGTGGTGTTAATTTTGATTCGGATTTGTCGGTCTTTTAAGAAGTTATTTGTCAGTTTCAGTAGGTACGGCGCTATTCCTATAGTGTGCATTTTATAAATGAGGCCTTTATGCCATACCGTATCGAACGCTTTATTAATATCGAGAAATAGCGCCGCTGTCTGTCCGTTTTCAAGATGTGTCGTGATTCATTATATTTTAGCAGGAATTTAACTGTATTATTTTTGTGAAATTAAGTCGCGGCAAAAACCGCGGTGATTATTTTTAAATGCCCAATAGCGTCCACAATCCATGTGGACGCAATAACGACAATCCATTATTTTCACGCATTTGACACGGCGCTTGACCATGCGTTACAGATGTTGAATTCAGGCTGTTTTTTAGCGTTTTTAATGGTTCAGGGTGTACTGTACACGAATCTAATATCAAATTTGCAAATAATAAATTTTCAGGAATTTCAGTAATAGCTAACCCATACTTGTCAGTACAGAAAGTTAGATGCTTGATTTTCTCCCTTATTTAATACTGCAACTTTGACAAATTTTCAGGAGAATTAGTTTCAGGTGTACTGTACACGAATCTAATATCAAATTTGCAAATAATAAATTTTCAGGAATTTCAGTAATAGCTAACCCATACTTGTCAGTACAGAAAGTTAGGTGCTTGATTTTCTCCCTTATTTAATACTGCAACTTTGACAAATTTTCAGGAGAATTAGTTTCAGGTGTACTGTACACGAATCTAATATCAAATTTGCAAATAATAAATTTTCAGGAATTTCAGTAATAGCTAACCCATACTTGTCAGTACAGAAAGTTAGGTGCTTGATTTTCTCCCTTATTTAATACTGCAACTTTGACAAATTTTCAGGAGAATTAGTTTCAGGTGTACTGTACACGAATCTAATATCAAATTTGCAAATAATAAATTTTCAGAAATTTCAGTAATACTAACCCATACCAATCAATGCAGAAAGTTAAGTGTTTGTTTTTCTCCCTTATTTAATACTAAACCTTTGTCAAACTTTCAGGAGAATTAGTTTCAGGTGTACTGTACACGAATCTAATATCACATTTGCAAATAATAAATTTTCAGAAATTTCAGTAATACTAATCAATGCAAAAAGTTAAGCGTTTGATTTTCTCCCATATTTAATACTGAAACTTTGTCAAATTTTCAGGAGAATTAGTTTCAGGTATACTGTACACGAATCTAATATCAAATTTGCAAATAATAAATTTTCAGAAATTTCAGTAATAGCTAACCCATACTTGTCAATGCAGAAAGTTATATGTTTGATTTTCTCCATTATTTACTACTGCAACTTTGTCAAATTTTCAGGAGAAGTAGTTTCAGGTGTACTGTATACGAATCTAATATCAAATTTGCAAATAATAAATTTTCAGAAATTTCAGTAATAGCTAACCCATACTTGTCAATCCAGAAAGTTAAGTGTTTGATTTTCGCTCTTGTTTAATACTGAAACTTTGTCAAATTTTCAGGAGAATTAGTTTCAGGTGTACTGTACACGAATCTAATATCAAATTTGCAAATAATAAATTTTCAGGAATTTCAGTAGTAGCTAACCTGTACTTGTCTATGCAGAAAGTTAAGTGTTTGATTTTCTGCCTTATTTAATACTGCAACTTTGACAAATTTTCAGGAGAATTAGTTTCAGGTGTACTGTACATGAAACTAATATCAAATTTTCAAATAATTAATTTTCAGAAATTTCAGTAATAGCTAACCCATACTTGTCAATCCAGAAAGTTATATGTTTTATTTTCTCCCTTATTTAATACTGAAGCTTTGTCAAATTTTCAGCAAAATTAGTTTCAGATGTATTGTACACGAATCTAATATCAAATTTGCAAATAATAAATTTTCAGGAATTTCAGTAGTAACTAACTTATACTTGTCAATGCAGAAAGTTAAGTGTTTGATTTTCTCCCTTATTTAATACTGAAACTTTGTCAAATTTTCAGGAGAATTAGTTTCAGGTGTACCGTACACGAATCTAATATCAAATTTGCAAATAATAAGTTTTCAGAAATTTCAGTTATAGTTAATCAATACTTGTCAATGCAGAAAGTTAAGTGTTTGATTTTCGCTCTCATTTATTGCTGAAACTTTGTCAAATTTTCAGGAGAATTAGTTTCAGGTGTACTGTACACGAATCTAATATCAAATTTGCAAATAACAAATTTTCAGAAATTTCACTAATATCTAACTCATACTTGTCAATCCAGAAAGTTAAGTGTTTGATTTTCGCTCGTATTTAATACTGAAACTTTGTCAAATTTTCAGGAGAATTAGTTTCAGGTATACTGTACACGAATCTAATATCAAAGTTGCAATAACAATTTTTCAGTAATTTCAGTAATACTAACCCATACCAATAAATGCAGAAAGTTAAGTGTTTGATTTTCGCTCTTATTTAATACTGAAACTTTGTCAAATTTTCAGGAGAAGTAGTTTCAGGTGTACTGTACACGAATCTAATATCAAATTTGCAAATAATAAATTTTCAGGAATTTCAGAAGTAGCTAACCTATACTTGTCAATGCAGAAAGTTAAGTGTTTGATTTTCGCTCTTATTTATTACTAAAACTGTGTCAAATTTTCAGGAGAATTAGTTTCAGGTGTACTGTACACGCGTCTAATATCAAATTTGCAAATAATAAATTTTCAGTAATTTCAGTAATAGCTAACCCATACTTGTCAATCCAGAAAGTTAAGTGTTTGATTTTCTCCCTTATTTAATACTGAAACTTTGTCAAATTTTCAGGAGAATTAGTTTCAGGTGTACTGTATACGAATCTAATATGAAATTTGCAAATAATAAATTTTCAGAAATTTCAGTAATAGCTAACCAATACTTGTCAATGCGGAAAGTTGTATGTTTGATTTTCTCCGTTATTTAATACTGAAACTTTGTCAAATTTTCAGGAGAATTAGTTTCAGGTGTACTGTATACGAATCTAATATCAAATTTGAAAATAATAAATTTTCAGAAATTTCAGTAATGGCTAACCCATACTTGTCAATCCTGAAAGTTAAGCCTTTGATTTTCGCTCTCATTTATTGCTGAAACTTTGTCAAATTTTCAGGAGAATTAGTTTCAGGTGTACTGTGCACGAATCTAATATCAAATTTGCATATAACAAATTTTCAGAAATTTCAGTAATACTAACCCATACCAATCAATGCAGAAAATTAAGCGTTTGATTTTCTCCCTTATTTAATACTGAAACTTTGTCAAATTTTCAGGAGAATTAGTTTCAGGTGTACTGTACACGAATCTAATATCAAATTTGCAAATAATAAATTTTCTGAAATTTCAGTAAAAGCTAACCCATACTTGTCAATCCGGAAAGTTAAGTGTTTGATTTTCGCCCTTATTTAATACTGAAACTTTGTCAAATTTTCAGGAGAATTAGTTTCAGGTGTACTGTACACGAATCTAATATCAAATTTGCAAATACTAAATTTTCAGAAATTTCAGAAATAGCTAACCCATACTTGTCAATCCAGAAAGTTAAGTGTTTGATTTTCGCTCTTATTTAATACTGAAACTTTGTCAAATTTTCAGGATAATTAGTTTCAGGTGTACTGTACAAGAATGTAATATCAAATTTGCAAATAATAAGTTTTTAGAAATTTCAGTATTAGGTAACCCATACTTCTCAGTGCAGAAAGTTAAGTCTTTGATTTTCGCTCTTATTTTATACTGAAACTTTGTCAAAGTTTCAGGAGAATTAGTATCAGGTGTACTGTACACGAATCTAATATCAAATTTGCAAATAACAAATTTTCAGTAATTTCAGTAATAGCTTACCCATACTGGTCAATGCAGAAAGTTAAGTGTTTGATTTTCGCCCTTATTTAATACTGAAACTTTGTCAAATTTTCAGGAGAATTAGTGTCAGGTGTACTGTACACGAATCTAATATCAAATTTGCAAATAATAAATTTTCAGAAATTTCAGTAATAGCTAACCCATACTTGTCAATTTAGAAAGTTAAGTGTTTGATTTTCGCTCTTATTTCATACTGAAACTTTGTCAAATTTTCAGGAATATTAGCTTCTGGTGTACTGTACACGTATCTAATATCAAATTTGCAAATAATAAATTTTCAGAAATTTCAGTAATACTAACCCATACCAATCAATGCAGAAAGTTAAGCGTTTGATTTTCTCCCTTATTTCATACTGAAACTTTGTCAAATTTTCAGGAATATTAGCTTCTGGTGTACTGTACACGTATCTAATATCAAATTTGCAAATAATAAATTTTCAGAAATTTCAGTAATACTAACCCATACCAATCAATGCAGAAAGTTAAGCGTTTGATTTTCTCCCTTATTTCATACTGAAACTTTGTCAAATTTTCAGGAGTATTAGTTTCAGGTATACTGTATACAAATCTAATATCAAATTTGCAAATAATAAATTTTCAGAAATTTCAGTAATACTAACCCATACCAATCAATGCAGAGAGTTAAGTGTTTGATTTTCGCTCTTATTTAATACTGAAACTTTGTCAAATTTTAAGGAGAATTAGTTTCAGGTGTACTGTACACTAATCTAATATCAAATTTGCAAATAATAAATTTTCAGAAATTTCAATAATAGCTAACCCATACCAATCAATGCAGAAAGTTAAGCGTTTGATTTTCTCCCTTATTTACTACTGAAAGTTTGTCAAATTTTCAGGAGAATTAGTTTCAGGTATACTGTACACGAATATAATATCAAATATGCAAATAATAAATTTTCAGAAATTTCAGTAATAGCTAACCCATACTTGTCAATCCGGAAAAATAAGTGTTTGATTTTCGCTCGTATTTATTACTGAAACTTTGTCAAATTTTCAGAAGTATTAGTTTCAGGTGTACTGTACACTAATCTAATATCAAATTTGCAAATAATAAATTTTCAGAAATTTCAGTAATAGCTAACCCATACTTGTAAATGCAGAAAGTTAAGTGTTTGATTTTCGCTCTTATTTAATACTGAAACTTTGTCAAATTTTCAGGAGAATTAGTTTCAGGTGTACTGTACACTAATCTAATATCAAATTTGCAAATAATAAATTTTCAGAAATTTCAGTAATAGCTAACCCATACTTGTCAATCCAGAAAGTTAAGTCTTTGATTTTCGCTCTTATTTAATACTGAAACTTTGTCAAATTTTTAGGAGAATTAGTTTCAGGTGTACTGTACACGAATCTAATATCAAATTTGCAAATAATAAGTTTTCAGAAATTTCAGTATTAGCTAACCCATACTTGTCAGTACAGAAAGTTAAGTGTTTGATTTTCGCTCCTTTTTAATAATGAAACTTTGTCAAATTTTCACGAGAATTAGTTTCAGGTGTACTGTACACGAATTTAAAATCAAATTTGCAAATAATAAATTTTCAAGAATTTCAGTAATACTAATCAATGCAAAAAGTTAAGCGTTTGATTTTCTCCCATATCTAATACTGAAACTTAGTCAAATTTTCAGGAGAATTACTTTTAGGTGTACTGTACACGAATTTAATATCAAATTTGCAAGTAATAAATTTTCAGAAATTTCAGTAATAGTAACCCATACCAATCAATGCAGAAAGTTAAGTGTTTGATTTTCGCTCGTATTTAATACTGAAACTTTGTCAAATTTTCAGGAGAATTAGTTTCAGGTATACTGTACACGAATCTAATATCAAAGTTGCAAATAACAATTTTTCAGTAATTTCAGTAATAGCTATCCCATACTTGTCAATCCAGAGAGTTAAGTGTTTGATTTCGCTCTTATTTAATACTGAAACTTTGTGAAATTTTCAGGAGAATTAGTTTCAGGTGTACGGTAGACGAATCTAATATCAAATTTGCAAATAATAAATTTTCAGAAATTTCAGTAATAGCTAACCCATACTTGTCAATCCAGAAAGTTAAGTGTTTGATTTTCTCCCTTATTTAATACTGAAACTTTGTCAAATTTTCAGAAGAATTAGTTTCAGGTGTACTGTACACGAATCTAATATCAAATTTCCAAATAATAAATTTTCAGAAATTTCAGTAACAGCTAACCCATACTTGTCAATCCAGAAAGTTAAGTGTTTGATTTTCTCCCTTATTTAATACTGAAACTTTGTCAAATTTTCAGAAGAATTAGTTTCAGGTGTACTGTACACGAATCTAATATCAAATTTGCAAATAATAAATTTTCAGAAATTTCAGTAATACGAACCCATACTTGTTAATGCGGAAAGTTATATGTTTGATTTTCTCCCTTATTTAATACTGAAACTTTGTCAAATTTTCAGAAGAATTAGTTTCAGGTATACTGTACACGAATCTAATATCAAATTTGCAAATAATAAATTTTCAGAAATTTCAGTAATAGCCAACCAATACTTGTTAATGCGGAAAGTTATATGTTTGATTTTCTCCCTTATTTCATACTGAAACTTTGTCAAATTTTCAGGAGAATTAGTTTCAGATGTACTCTACACGAATATAATATCAAATTTGCAAATAATAAATTTTCAGAAATTTCAGTAATAGCCAACCAATACTTGTTAATGCGGAAAGTTATATGTTTGATTTTCTCCCTTATTTAATACTGAAACTGTGTCAAATTTTCAGAAGAATTAGTTTCAGGTATACTGTACACGAATCTAATATCAAATTTGCAAATAATAAATTTTCAGAAATTTCAGTAATACTAATCCATACCAATCAATGCAGAAAATTAAGCGTCTGATTTTCTCCCTTATTTAATACTGAAACTTTGTGAAATTTTCAGGAGAATTAGTTTCAGGTGTACGGTAGACGAATCTAATATCAA
Organism: Othius punctulatus; assembly: GCA_951805005.1. Lineage (NCBI taxonomy): Eukaryota > Metazoa > Arthropoda > Insecta > Coleoptera > Staphylinidae > Othius > Othius punctulatus. The sequence goes on along the minus strand of OX638147.1, from coordinate 37,115,559 downwards.
ATTTGCAAATAATAAATTTTCAGAAATATCAGTAATAGCTAACCCATACTTGTCAATCCAGAAAGTTAAGTGTTTGATTTTCGCTCTTATTTAATACTGAAACTTTGTCAAATTTTCAGGAGAATTAGTTTCAGGTGTACTGTACACGAATCTAATTTCAAATTTGCAAATAACAAATTTTCAGAAATTTCAGTAATACTAACCCATACCAATCAATGCAGAAAATTAAGCGTTTGATTTTCTCCCTTATTTAATACTGAAACTTTGTCAAATTTTCAGGAGAATTAGTTTCAGGTGTACTCTACACGAATCTAATATCAAATTTGCATATAATAAATTTTCAGAAACTTCAGTAAATGCTAACCCATACTTGTCAGCGCAGAAAATTATATTGGGTTTAATTATTGGCAACAAATCTGGCGACCGTTCATTTATATGGCATGTAAGACATGATGTTGTTAAGATATTATAAATTGCAAGTATGTAGTGCGTACTTAAATGGTGGTAAAATGTCTGTAAGGTTAGTGTGAAAAGGGCTTCGTTGTCGTGGATCTTGAGAATGGGGCTTGAAGTGGATAGTCGGTACTTGTAAAATCTCTCTTAAAGTATACGAACACGGCTAAGTTTCAAAAGCGTTTGTTCATCAATTAACCCCTAGACATAAATGAGATCGGTGTACGCTGCAAAATAAAATGGGGGAGGCCCTTAATTGAAGCGCGTATTTCCGGAAAGAGTGTGGCTTCGGTCACCTGGGCTCTGTGTGCATATCAAGGCGACCGATTATTTGATGGGGTCGTGGAATTGGTGATTCCGTAAGGGTTTCAACCCAAATTAGCGGTATTAATACCGCGGGCAATTCAACTCGTCTGCACGGTATGTCTTTGTGATGTGCACGGATTTGATAGACCGGATGCAGAAGAGGAACATTTCCGGGATAATCCCAATTGACGCGAGTTCTTAGCCTCAACTGTTGTAAAAGTAGAGATGGAATCGATATCCGTGCATGGCTGTGTGCTGAAGGAGAACTTCTTAAGTAATGAAATTGCATTGAATGCGGTTATGTGTAATCGCCAGTAGCAGATTAATTCTGTGATGGGTGGGAAAACAGTATAACTGCCTTATTCTGTAAACCTGACATATGTAAAAAAAAATGTAAAGTTTTTTCTAACATGCAAATAAATATTATTATTATTATTATTATTATTATTAAGTAAAGAATTAGCATTTTAAGGAAGCGTCGACTTATACCTTTTTTCCCTCCAATAATCGTAGCATTTAAAGTTGTACTAAAACTGCCAACCTAGTTAAAAGCCTTAACTGAATAATGTGACATACTATTTCAAAGACAATGTGCAGCATCACTTTCTGAAATATAATTTGACTTAAGCTCATTTTCACAAATTTTCGACTTATGCTGTTTTTCCCACCCATCACATAATTAACACTTTTGACTTGGACAGCATGTTCATTTCAGTTTTTTTTTTAATATTTTTAAACTGCAAATAGTCAAAAAAAGGCAAACAAACTTACATCCAGAGCTCGAAGATTTTGAGCACAAGTTTTATACGCTGCGTTGAGGAATGTAAGTTGCTATGTAAGTAAAAATGGACATACCTCTGCTGAACTGCTTGTAGTTTCTGATTACGTTCTCTGCATTCTTCCGGGCGATGTAGAACCATTCCGAGGTGTTGCTTAAATATTTGTATTCCACGGCGAGGTCTTTAACTAAAATAGTTCCTTCGGGTAATCTGTAGGCGTAGGGGCAGAAGAGCCAGTAATCTTTGTATTGGTACTGATCGTAGCAGTTTCCGGCCGCGAAAATGTCGTCGTCAAACTCTACCATGGAGAAGACTGATGCGTGCAGCAGGTACTCGGACAGGACGACATTAGGGTCAGCGTATTTCCAAAGCCTGGTCAACATGTTCGCCCTGTTGACCGCGACATCCGCCTCCACTCGAAACCGTTCTTGAGCATAACGGTCGACGACTCCCTCGCCGAGATTCAAATCTGTTCCGGCAGTGCAGTTTTCCCCGAGCAAATGCTGCGATTCCACGATGCGTAAGAAGCGAGTGACGATGTCCACGAGGCCGCTCCGGGCGCTTTCCGTCGACGTTTTCTCGGAGGAGAGTTCGATATCAAGCTGGTCCTCGAAATCGCGATCACTCTCCATGAATGAATCCGGAATCTGTGGTTCGTTTAAGTCGTGCGATCCCAATTCGAAATCTCCACGAGCATCCGGCAGATGGTCTTTTTGCTCCGGATCCTTAGTTACTTTCGCCTTCCTCTTTTTGCTGGATTGGTTCAGTGCCCTATCGCCCATGTACATTACGCTCTTATCGAAGTGCTGCCAGCTGCTGTTGGTGTTAGTGCTGAAATTCGCGTCCACGGTAATCCTCCTGTGACTACTATTAATTCTTTCAATCCCGGAAGGAGTGGTGTCTACAATACTACTTTTCACTACTCCTTCATGTTCACCAACTTTCCCATTGTTCACGTTATCGAGCATCACGTAAGTGTAGTTATAGGTGGTTGCTAGAGGAGCATAAATTGGAGTTGTGACTAGTTCGTGCACTTCATCAATGTGGCGGTTGGCACGAAGTAAACGCGCGCGCGATCTTCCATGCCTGATGTTCTGCTGCACTTCACCGTCACCGTGCGACGCATAAGAGTTAACTACATGTAAAACGGCGATTAATACTAGAACTAACATCATGTTTAAGCAAGTTTAAATTTATTTGCACATATCAAATCACGAAGATCACAGCGATTGCGGGGGAAATTAGGTTTATAGAGCGTTAAATTGTCCTGTCTGCATATTGCCAAGTGCATGCAAGAAATCGCAGATTAACGGTCGAAAGTTCGGCGAGCTGTGGTTGGTACTCGCGAAGCACGGCGATCGTACGTACGCGGCTCGGAGCGACGGTGGTTGCAACCTCCACGCCCGTCGAGTTGTACAGAACTGAGCTTTGAGCTGCTGCGGGGGTGGCTCCGGGATGCAGGGATGCATGAGCGCGCCACCTGGCTACAAGACGTCGTGGCGGCCACAACTGCCACAAGGCGCACGCGTCCGCCACCAAAAACTTATCAAATACTTCTAGCCGGTGGTGACTGTTAAGACTTCCCGCACGCAACAATTCATCTTTAACTAACGACACCTGCGATCATCGCAGCTGACGCCATCAAAATAACCCTTCATTTGTCCGCGCGACGCCTCTCCGACATGTTAAGGGGACCTGTTGCTTCTTTAATACACAGAAAAGGAATCGCGGCGAAGCAACCAAAGACTACTTTTAAATATTCAACTCTATTCAACGAAGCCACATGGCAATACACAATTACATTGGAATACATTAATCAACTAAATTAGCAGTCAGTGTGGGAGCAGTTGGGTCATTGCGTACTGCCATGTCCACTCCCTGGCAGTATCATCATACTTGGTCCTGTCCTTCATATATATGCGCCCAATTTTTGGCTCCATACACACCTGAAAGCAAAATTTCATATTAATCATTTTCGACGATACGACCGGTACGCACAGAACTGTGAGTCAGTGTCTAAGAGACTTCGTTGGTGCCAGTTTCATCATAAAAAATTTTGGTGTCTTGAAGCCTATCATCGGGGGGGGGGGGGGTCTTCGAAGGAGGGCGCGACCTCGCGCTTTGTGACGCGAGGGGTTAATTACCCCCGAGATTGGCCCGGAACATAACTAGCTCAGTTTTTCCGGAGAGCGCACGGTTTACTTATCTGCTAGCGGCTGGGACCTTCTGCAGGAGGAGACGACAATGGGGCCTCCGGGAGCGGCACGGCGCGGGTTGCACTATGTAGCACTTTGGATTGCGAGGGGGGTGGGGGGGAATATAAAGTCGGGGTTGCACGTTCTTAGTTTAATTAAAATCGATAACAACAATAAGAAAGCTAAATTAATAAATGAGTAAATGACAATAACAAACAGAAGAGGAAATGAAGTAAAATAAGATCAGGAGTGAGGTGCGGAACGGATCGCGCATGTGTTGATGTGTGGGTGTGTGTGTGGGTGTCTCGGAAGACGTGGTGACGAACTCTTCGCGGTTGTCGCTGGAGCGGTGAGTGAACTGATGAACTGACTTCTACTGTGATTAAGAACCGACTTGTCCCGCGATCGGGAGTGGACTGTCTGTCTGGAGGGATGATTTCTCCCTCGCGCGCCTCTGGCTTAAAAGACGCGCGTGCGTGTTTTGTGTGTTGGTGTACGATCAAAGAGGGGGAGGCGGATTAATATTTTGGATGAGGACGCCTGTCAATAGGAATTAAACTTATTTTGGATAAATAAATGAATAGACGCGAGTCTAAATGAGATTCGGATTATGTTAATTAAGTAATGGGTAACTATGTGATTAAATGCGGCGAGTGAATGAAACGATGGGTCTTATGAAGTCACAGGCATGAAATACGGTTTTCCCTGATCGTGCTAAATTGTGGGTGCCATTGTCAGCGGTACTTCGCCGACAAAGCGCATTAGGGGGCCGGGTATTCCCAACGTAACAACCGGGATTACGACGAGTGCCGACGATGGGTTTTCCCTGAAATCGGCAGGAAAACCAGTGAAAGGTAATTAGGGTAGGCCATGCCGGTGACAAGCCCAATCGCAGATTTATACTTCTGCCGCCTAGGGGCTACCGGCAACTTGCCCCCTCATACACCCCCCCCCCCCCCCCCGCGCCCCTAAATCCACCACTGATATCACCCTGTTTATTAATAAGATTCGTGACTATAGTCTACGATTACGTTCTGATAATTATCAAACTTAGAGCTTTTTTTTTTGTTTTGAAGAGAGGAAATCTTCTGAAAGACGTATAGGGGTGTGTCGGATTCCCACCGACTAGAACCCCTCCGTGCTCAGGACATCAGAAGGCGTCCATGAATCAATAATGAGGTACCGGTTGTTCACCATGACCTGCCGTATCATATTGATCGTCAGCATTCAGTTATGAGCATCATTTTATTAGCAAAATTAGGGAACACACAAAATATAGGGATACACCCCTATAAGTCTTTCAGAAGATTTCCTCTCCTCAAAAAAAAAATCACTCTTTCAAAAGATTTCCTCTCAAAAAAAAAATATTTAAGTTTGATCCTCAAAAAAAAATTTTTTTTAAGTTTGATAATGATCAGAACGTGATCGAAACTATAGTCACTAATTTTAATAAACAGTGTGTGATAAAACAAATAACAGTGTTTTATTTATTTTATGTATCACGAAGTAGATGCCTCCAACATTGACCAATTATTCAAAAATATAAAATTTATTTAAATTACAATCAATATATCCAGAGATTGAGAGATCGGATCTTCGGAACTATCCCCGTACTTGGCGATGTAATTATTATTTTGATACTTATAGTCTTATCGGATGCTGTGTCAGTCTTAAACCGCTTCAACCCTCCAACGCCGTGACTGGAATGGCGAGCAGAGAGGTCACGTAACACGGGCCTTATAGAACCCCGACAGTTTAAACAATATTCGTAGTTGTCGGACATAAAAGTCTACTACACTTCTGGACAAAATTAAGGGACCACTAGTGAAATTCAAAATAAATTACAACCAGATAACGACATTTAATGAACCGAATAAATATTCGCGCGTTTTTTTTATCTCTGAACATAAGGTATGTTCAGTTTTAAAACGACGGGATCAATCGTATGCTAAAATTCAATGTATATGCAACCAAATTTACTAGCAAGTGTAACTCGATTATTTAAAATAAAAAATGACAAATACGATATACGATCATACGATTGATCCCGTCGTTTTAAAACTGAACATAAGGTATGTTCAGTTTTAAAACGACGGGATCAATCGTATGCTAAAATTCAATGTAAATGCAACCAAATTTACTAGCGAGTGTAACTCGATTATTTAAAAAAAAAAGACAAATACGATATACGATCATACGATTGATCCCGTCGTTTTAAAACTGAACATACCCTATGTTCAGAGATTAAAAAAACGCAAGGTATAAATGCAAGTGTTTCCTAACAAATAATAGTAGTGTTTAGTTTAGTATAAATGCAAGTGTTTCCTAACAAATAATAGTAGTGTTTAATAAACGTCAATTTATGACATGTGAAAAATCTATTGAAAACCACTTATAAATTGGAAAAGTTATTTTAAGTATATTTGGTGGTCCTTTAATTTTGGCCAGTTGTGTGTTTACACAAAAATATCTGTAGCTTACTGAAAGGGGAACCTATTTTCGTAGGACAAATTTATTTTGGAACTTAGCCGTAGCCTCGTAGCAAAAATAAATGAACTGCAATTCCATCCCAGATTTAAAATTTTAAATCTGCACCGGTTTCAGAAAAAAGCTTTTGAAATTGCTAGTAAATTAAAGGTTGTCAACGATTCAGCTGAAAGGCGAATTGCGAATTTCGAAAAGGGCTCATCTCCGAAAATTAAAATTCTTCGGGCATTTCTTCAGGAACAAAAACTGAACTTCAGTTAAACTTATTTGTGCATTTTGGTTTTTCTCTAAAAGTACTCTTTCACCACTATGAAAACCAATTTTAAAAAGGACTCATCTCCGAAAATTGAAATTTTTCAGGAATTTCTCCGAAAATTGAAATTCTTCAGGAACAAAAAACTGAATTTCTGTTATACTCATTTGAGCAGTTTTTTTTTTCTTCTAAAATTACTCTTTCGCCACTATTAAAATCAATTATGAACCAATTTTGCAAACGACTCATCTCCGAAAACTAAAATTTTTCAGGAATTTCAGTTTCAGGAATCATCCGTAAAATTTTAAATCTGCTCCAGTTTCAGAAAAAAAGCTTTTGAAATTGCTAGTAAATTAAAGGTTGTCAACGATTCAGCTGAAAGGCGAATTGCGAATTTCGAAAAGGGCTCATCTCCGAAAATTAAAATTCTTCAGGCATTTCTTCAGGAACAAAAACTGAATTTCAGTTAAACTTATTTGTGCATTTTGGTTTTTCTCTAAAAGTACTCTTTCACCACTATGAAAACCAATTTTAAAAAGGACTCATCTCCGAAAATTGAAATTTTTCAGGAATTTCTCCGAAAATTAAAATTCTTCAGGAACAAAAAACTGAATTTCTGTTATACTCATTTGAGCAGTTCTTTTTTTCTTCTAAAATTACTCTTTCGCCACTATTAAAACCAATTATGAACCAATTTTGCAAAGGACTCGTCTCCGAAAACTAAAATTTTTCAGGAATTTCTTCAGGATGAACTGCGATTCCGTCCCAGATTTAAAATTTTAAATCTGCACCAGTTTCAGAAAAAAGCTTTTGAAATTGCTAGTAAATTAAAGGTTGTCAAAGATTCAGCTGAAAGGCGAATTGCGAATATCGAAAAGGGCTCATCTCCGAAAATTAAAATTCTTCAGGCATTTCTTCAGGAACAAAAACTGAATTTCAGTTAAACTTATTTGTGCATTTTTTTTTTCTCTAAAAGTACTCTTTCACCACTATGAAAACCAATTTTAAAAAGGACTCATCTCCGAAAATTGAAATTTTTCAGGATTTTCTCCGAAAATTAAAATTCTTCAGGAACAAAAAACTGAATTTCTGTTGAACTCATGTGAGCAGTTTTTTTTCTTCAAAAATTACTCTTTCGCCATTGTGAAAACCTTAATTTTATTGCCCTAGAGAGATTTATGTCCAATCAGCTATAAAGGATTAATAATGAAGATAATTACGAGTGCCTCAAATTTAAATTCAAATTTATTTGCAAACAAAAGCCACAAAATAATGTATGAAAATACTTGAATACTTGAAAATATTATGAAAACACAAATTCATTCATTTGTGCCAAACATATAATAATTTAATAACTGGTGATATCGTATCTAATGTATAAATTAAGCTTATTTTAATGCCCTAGAGAGATTTATGTCCAATCAGCTATAAAGGATTAATAATGAAGATAATTACGAGTGCCTCAAATTTAAATTCAAATTTATTTGCAAACAAAAGCCACAAAATAATGTATGAAAATACTTGAATACTTGAAAATATTATGAAAACACAAATTCATTCATTTGTGCCAAACATATAATAATTTAATAACTGGTGATATCGTATCTAATGTATAAATTAAGCTTATTTTAATGCCCTAGAGAGATTTATGTCCAATCAGCTATAAAGGATTAATAATGAAGATAATTACGAGTGCCTCAAATTTAAATTCAAATTTATTTGCAAACAAAGGCCACAAAATAATGTATGAAAATACTTGAATACTTGAAAATATTATGAAAACACAAATTCATTCATTTGTGCCAAACATATAATAATTTAATAACCAGTGATATCGTATCTAATGTATAAATTAAGCTTATTTTAATGCCCTAGAGAGATTTATGTCCAATCTCCATAGTTACATAACTTGCACATGGTATTGTGAATGTTGCCACTACAGGAAATAATAGATAACGCGTTTATGGATGATTAATTTCACGCCTGGGAGTCAATCCAATCAAGTTTGATAAGAGTTTGTTCTAACTTTAACTAATCCCACGATTAATATACCATACATAGCCATACCATACATACATATATACATATACAAATATACTATTTTCATTACATATTTTTATTATTTAGTTTATCGTAAATATGGTAATTTGTTAATAGCGATTAAATGAATATGGTATTTGTTGCTTAACAATATTCGTATTACTTGTTTACATTTCTGTCTTGAAATATTTTATTTAATAATTGTTATAATTGTATAATTGGTATATAATTGCTCATTAAGTACGAATCTTGAATATATATATTTCCCAACGCAAACATGTTTACGTTTTGCGAAATGTTAACAGCACGTATATTCGCAAGCTGTTAATATGGTGTTGTAATTATATTCATCATGATTTTTATTTTATTGAGGGTACTTTGTTATGCCTAGTGTTTATACATCGCAAATCTCGGTTATGTTTATAGAGCTTCTGCCGCTCGATGCTTTATTAAATCACTGTTAGCGTTTTTCCTGCTTAGATAAATGTGTTTAATTTTTGCTAAAATATGGTAAACTTATTCTTGTTATAAGCTTTTTGTTCAAATGGGGTAATAGATTTTTTTGTGTAATGTTATATTCCAGTAATATCTTATCATTTTTAGGCTTAGATATAGTGGCTTTGTTTGCACCTACACCGTGAGAAATTAGTTACTTAATCAGACATTATGTGAGTTTGCTTATCCAGAATATGCAACGGAAATTCCGGAAATAGTGTCACTACTTCTGAAGTTTGCGTTTCAAGTTTTAATGTGCTCCTATCAAACGCCTGGCAATAGAAACTACCCACCCAGGCAAGTTTACTCGTCGTTATCAAATGAGTGACTAATTTAACTGCAAAACCGCATTTAAGGCATTATTGCATAAACCCTTTTTTTGTACAGCACTAAACTTTTGTCGTGCATTCATTACATGCAATATTTAGTGTTCAAGTAATTTATTCAGTTGAAACATATATTTAAAAAATCGATTCAAACTGTAAATAATGGCTGTCACAGTCATGCCCAGATAAACGTAAACGTGCTCATTCAATGAAATTCATACTTATTCTTGTATTTCTATCCTTGTATAATTAATTAGATATTTAAATATTAAATTAAATTAAGATTGAATACTAGCTACTGCTGATTCTAAGAATAGTAAAAGTAACTGGAAATTTAATTTAAAAAAATCATATTGAAGAAAAAAATTAACTTTAAATAATCTATTGATTTTAATGAATAATTTAAAGAATATTTAGAAAAAGAAAATGTTTACTGAAATACTTTTTTATTGTTAGATTGAATGTACTGAAATACCTTTTTATTGTTAGATTGAATCATGCTTAAAGAAAATGTATAGTTGTCCTGAGATGAGTAAATTTGTTATTTCCACTGAGATGATTACCATGGTAAAAGTACAAAAGAAATCTGGCATTGGACATTAACACTGACTCCTATTAACGACAAGGTTTCAGGTTCAATATGATAACTAACGGTGCATTTATTATGAATTAATACAGCGCATTTTAAAGGCAAGAATGTAATTTCGCTTGTATAGCACAACTGAAGTTGAGACTTTTCAAATTTCGCCTGTGCCACTGAACATACATTATTTCCGGAGAGGTTTTGTTACATTTTCAAACAAACGGTAAACATTTAAACTGTGTAGCTATGAAAAAACAAAATGTATACAAATTTACATAGGGAGAATTGAATATAATTGAATAAAACACACGCTAGTGAGTTCAACTGAATTTGCCGTTTAAACGCCGTACCAATATTGATGTGAACGCATGGAATATGATTTTGATAACTCCATGAATAAACGTGAGCTTACAATATTTCAGTTCTTCTGAATACCTCTGTATATATGCACATTTTAACACTGACAAGTTTTTTTTGTACTGAAAGTTTTTGTTTAGCAATTTTTGTGCAAATAATGTGCTTAAAATATCTCAGTTCTTCTGAATAACTCTGTGTATATGGTTTTAACACTGGCAAGTTTTTTTCTGTACTGAAAGTTTTTTTTAGCAATTTTTGGTCAACCAATGTGCTCAAAATTGACAAAATTATTAAACCTACACCTGAACTAGGAAAATGTGTAGGAATACAATTTATGATGTACTGCTATTTTATATCTTTGTTGAAAAGTTAAATTTTCTAACAATTTTTGGTCAACCAATGTGCTCAAAATTCACAAAATTATTAAAAATGCTTCAATATTTATCAAAATATATATATTAGACTATAAACCATTACTATCGTTTCCAGAATTTTCTTTCGCGTTTTGATTTATTCAGTAAACATTGATTGTAAGCCAATACATTCTTGCATTTTCGTACGTGCATTCGTCAATGTATCATAAAATATCAAAATATACCTTTTTGTGTTATAAAATATAGTACTAAATTTAATTCTAAAACAACATGTATTTGTTTAATTTATACATTAGATACGATATCACTGGTTATTAAATTATTATATGTTTGGCACAAATGAATGAATTTGTGTTTTCATAATATTTTCAAGTATTCAAGTATTTTCATACATTATTTTGTGGCCTTTGCTTGCAAATAAATTTGAATTTAAATTTGAGGCACTCTTAATTATCTTCATTATTAATCCTTTATAGCTGATTGGACATAAATCTCTCTAGGGCATTAAAATAAGCTTAATTTATACATTAGATACGATATCACTGGTTATTAAATTATTATATGTTTGGCACAAATGAATGAATTTGTGTTTTCATAATACTTTCAAGTATTCAAATATTTTCATACATTATTTTGTGGCCTTTGTTTGCAAATAAATTTGAATTTAAATTTGAGGCACTCGTAATTATCTTCATTATTAATCCTTTATAGCTGATTGGACATAAATCTCTCTAGGGCATTAAAATAAGCTTAATTTATATATTAGATACGATATCACTGATTATTAAATTATTATATGTTTGGCACAAATGAATGAATTTGTGTTTTCATAATATTTTCAAGTATTCAAGTATTTTCATACATTATTTTGTGGCCTTTGTTTGCAAATAAATTTGAATTTAAATTTGAGGCACTCTTAATCATCTTCATTATTTATCCATTACACATGTTGTTGTAAAATAGTTTAAGTAATTATAAGACCTAATTACTTTTCCAGTAAGTACAAGGAAAGAAACATAATATATTATATACAACTGGTATAATGGATGAAACTATAATAATAATAAAAATAAAAATTAATTATTAATTACCCCCCGCAAAAAATCAAAATGGTAAGATGGCGGCTCAATTAAAATATTCAAAATGGCCGCAGATGTTAGGCAGCCCAACATACCCACAACGCCCGACCGGACGTAAAGTGCGATAAGCCCCCATGAAATCCTTATGGAGATATTGCGGCAGAACTCTCATAGCTTCTCTACTGATATAGGATGCAGAGCTTAAATTGTAATAGTGTATTCCTAGTTTTGTTTTCACCTCCATAACTGAATAAGTAGGATTATGATTATTGGCATTAATAAAAATTAATAACCATTTATACACGACCATTGCAATTTATAATACCATTAAGCCTAAAGTGTAAACAAATTACCATTAAAATCGTATCCAACGTATGTAATACAAACAAAATAGTACAATAAATTATAATCCTTATAGAGATTTTGCGGCAGAACTCTCATAGCTTCTCTACTGATATCGGAGGCAGAACTTGTAATAGTGTATTCCTAGTTTTTTTTTTTCTCACCACAGTGAATAAGTAGGATTATGATTATTGTCATTAATAAAAATTAATAACCATTTATACACGACCATTGCAATTTATAATACCATTAAGCCTAAAGTGTAAACAAATTACCATTAAAATTGTATCCAACGTACGTAATACAAACAAAATAGTACAATAAATTATAAACCTTATGGAGATTTTGCGGCAGAACTCTCATAGCTTCTCTACTGATATCGGAAGCAGAGCTTAAATTGTAATAGTGTATTCCTAGTTTTTTTTTCACCACCATAACTGAATAAGTAGGATTATGATTATTGTCATTAATAAAAATTAATAACCATTTATACACGACCATTGCAATTTATAATACCATTAAGCCTAAAGTGTAAACAAATTACCATTAAAATTGTATCCAACGTATGTAATACAAACAAAATAGTACAATAAATTATAATCTTTATAGAGATTTTGCGGCAGAACTCTCATAGCTTCTCTACTGATATCGGAAGCAGAACTTAAATTGTAATAGTGTATTCCTAGTTATTTTTTTCACCACAGTGAATAAGTAGGATTATGATTATTGTCATTAATAAAAATTAATAACCATTTATACACGACGACCATTGCAATTTATAATACCATTAGGCCTAAAGTGTAAACAAATTACCATTAAAATCGTATCCAACGTATGTAATACAAACAAAATAGTACAATAAATTATCCTTCGCTCGTACATGGCATACATTCGGAACGCATCATGAATAAAAACAATAAAGCAAAAAACCCTTGCCCTGGGGGAATAAATACGCTTCAAGCGTAATGCAAATACAAACGGGTATCCATTCCAAAGAGACTTCTAAAATAGAATTTAAATAATTGTTAAGTTTTACATCTAGCGAGATGAATTATGTTATATAAATAATAATAATAGAAATATAACAACTACCGAGATGAGTTATTTTATAATTTATAATAATAATAGAAATATAATGATATTATTTTGTTATCGGGTGTCCAAATTATATTGGTATCTTGGATTTTATTTTTCTTCAATTGGTACTGTTCAGTGGCGTAATTTTAACGGGGCCGAATAACATAACCAACAAATATTGGGAATCAAATAAAAACAGGATTGATGAGAATAACTCAATGCTCCGTTTGGGTTTTGAGTTGCACTCCTAAAATGGGCCATTAGTACACATCTGTTTTGGTGTAAAGATTTTGTTATAGTTTAGAAGACTGTTTTTAATAATTCTATTGGCACGCCGCTGCAAGCTGTCACATTGACAGCCAAACTGCCAAAACGTCAGTGTTGATAGCTGTACAACTTTGAAGTGTTACCAACATATTTGTGTGTACAAATATTGCACTATATTAGCCTTGGCATTTTCTTATTAATATGAATAATTCAAAATATAAATAAATTACAGAACATTGACCAAAGAATATTCCTCTTTGGTCCTTGCTCTACACCAAGGCTCGAACTCGAGACCTTTTCCAACACAAAATATGTTATTTTGAATTGTGGTGACGTTTACTTCGTGATATATGTTTATCAATTATGAATCAAACAAGTTACTTTGTGAGTATCACATAAATTTATTTATTTGTGGCTATGGTTTGGACTATAGGTAATCATTATCAAACAAAGTTGCAAACAAAAAATATGCATTTTCACAAACAACGAAAATTGTGTAATTTGCAAAAAAATCGTGCAAAATACATGCATTATCAACGTGAGTAGTTATACAACAAGAGTTCTGGACCAACCCCCCGCAAGCATTTCGATTAATTTAATCCGCGGATTGATTAGCGATTATCCCATTAAAACGCCCGAAAAGTAATTGCCCGCGAATTCAGCCGATTAACGCGAATCAAACCGCGGATTAAATTAATCGAAATCCCTGCGGGGGGTTGGTCCAGAACTCTTGTTGTATAACTACTAACGTGTCAGTGATATAAAGGCGGAGAAGCAACAGCAAATAAACTTTGTACAAATTGCCTAAATGTAGGACACTGGTTAGAATAATGCAAGTACATACATTGTCGATTATGCCCAGAAATACGCAACACATTGTACGAAACTATGCCACAGCCTGAAACTTATTCGCATTCACAGGTAGCTGCGCATTGTATTGCTGTCCACTGCTTTAGCAAATGCAACATCCATGACAATTGAAATTCATTTGGCTCCAAGCTTCGAATCGCATACTTGTTAATGGCCACAAAGTTCATTACATTTACAAATATACAATTTCCTGTTTGCAGTTTCTGCTTCAGTCACTAATTTGGAGAAAATTACAGATATTGCTTTGATTCTAAAATCAATATTTAATCACTAAAAGTACCCAAACATGTTAATTTAGATTATAATTCATGCACCTGCAAGAATTTAAGAATCTGGGCCAAATTTTTTCTTCAACAAAAAGAAAAACTCAAGCTCACCAATACAGCTTCTAAAATCTTGTATTAAAATTTTACTGCGTATCAATATCACCTTTTCTAAACAATTAAGGATTCGACCTTTTTTATTACTAGTAGGCATGAGCATAAGATATTACCATTACAAGTCATTATTTCAAATCCACAAAGGCACAACCTGTTTTATAAACACCACGTATTTATCAGAAATACAAGTATAGACATACCATTAGGCTTGAATAAATATTTAGGCAACGCAAAACGGTGTTTATTATACAAGTTGATCGGTCACAAACGAATCGTAAACGAATTAGTCTTAAGTGGCTGCTATAAGATCAGCCACTTATTGAAAGTCTATTAGTCCGGAAAATAAGGTTGTAATGTTGGTGTGTATAACGTTGGTAAATCGCTCCCAGAAATTGATTTTGGCAAGTGTAAAATGGATGTTAGTAAGTTTTTACTCTATTTATATATTTTACTCTATTTTACTCTATATTAAATTTACTATTTATTATTTTCGTGGCACAAATAAACTTGTTCTTCCAACTTCTTCCAAAGCAGGAAGTTTAAATTTTCCGGTTTTTCAAAAATAAAAGGGGTAAATTCGTGTGTAATATTGCATTTTAATTAGTATTTGAGGCCAGTCATGGTGATATTATGGCACAAATAATCACGGTACGGTGAATAAGGGCATTTATCTTGGTATTGGTTTTATTTGTCGTTTTAATGTCCACACCTACACGGTGTAACGCGCAATTACACGAGCAGTGCCATAAATCGTTCTGAATACAAATCCCGTGGCAGAGTAAACGTCGCGATTTTTCTTTTGCGACTGGCAGAAATGTCATCTGCAGCCACTACGGCGGTAGTAATTTTAAAAATAATGTTAGTTCTGATTAGATATCCACATGTAATATTGATTTAGCGCACATAAGACGCCATAAAATACCGATTTCAAATAACCTATACGTCTCGTACAGAAAGCCGCGGATTTAAACTTAAGAGTGAAGAATTAACGGCTTAAAGGATTTAAATCTTAGCGGGTAATGAAAAGCTGATGGGCGTGGATTCGGAATACAAAGCAGTTTCTTTCAAAGAACGGCCCCCCGTATAAACAAAAATGGCAGGCACACAGCCGGATAATTAATGAAATTTTTGACGGACACACGCTTGCTTCCTGCGAAGGCGACGGCCTCCACTTGGGGGCCATTCATTGGGCCTCCGACATCGCCGAAATCCGCAGCTCTTTTTCGGAAATCCTCCCGAAGATTTATGGTTGCGTAAAATTGAGTTAGCAAAATGTCTGTCAGGCAGACCGCCTCGCGAATGCGCATTCTTTAAAAATAACTAAACTGTAATTGCATAACTTCATTCCAAGAAATTCTTCGAAGGCTTTAATACCAGCCAGACCCAAATGAAAATCCGAGCTTTTACTAGATAAACATCTTTATTTCCCTCGAAAGTTTCCAATGACTCTTCGAAATCCTCAACGCCGCGGTTGATGCATGGAGTAATTTAAATAAAAGTGCGCACGACAAGGCGTAAATATCGTGCTTCAACTGCGGGTTTTAAATCTCCGATGGATTGCATGCACAAATCGAGACCTTAATTACTACTAATCCAAATTGAAAATATGATATTGTACATGAGCAATTTAAAAATATAGAATATTTTCATATGAATAATTTTCATAGAAATACATTTGCATAGTACTCGTGTATAGTGTATAAGTGTATAGTAGTATAAGTGTATAGTACTTGTGGGATTAATAGTAATAATCGGGATGACGATTTATTTCTGACCACAGCGCAAAATTCATTCTTGGAGCGTTTGCATGGCGACTCCCTTCTTATTGCTTTCATTACTTTAGACAACGTATTTAATTGCTCACGAATTGCGGTTTCTCCGTAAAGCACAAGCTTGTATCTCGAAATATGTTTAATTATGAATTTAAACGGCGCAAAAGTTCACTCGACAGTAAAATTTAAATAATTGCTGCGACATTCCAAGGCATACTGTATACAGATCAAGCATAAAATTTTCAAAATATCCATTACATAAATTTTCAGAAATTTCAGTAAGTTATACTGGTCAACTCCGAAGTTAGTAACTCGATTTTCTCACTTAATTTACACATACCCGTTGTCAAATTTTTAGAGGATTTATCTTTAGGTATACTGTATATAGATCTAGCATAACATTTTCAAAATATCCATTGGATAAATTTTCAGAAATTTCAGTGAAAGATAACTTATACTCGGAAAGTTAATAACTCGATTTTCTCACTTAATTTACATATACCTGTTATCAAATTTTCAGAGGATTTATCTTTAGGCATACTGTATACAGATCTTGCATAAAATTTTCAAAATATCCATTAGATAAATTTTCAGAAATTTCAGTGACGGATAACTTATATTGGTCAACTCGGAAAGTTAATAACTCGATTTTCTCACTTAATTTACACATCCCTGTTGTCAAATTTTTAGAGGATTTATCTTTAGGCATACTGTGTATACATCTAGCATATTTTTTTTTAAATATCCATTAGATAAATTTTCAGAAATTTCAGTGACAGATAACTTATACCCCGAAAGTTGATAACTCGATTTTCTCACTTAATTTACACATACCTGTTATCAACTTTTCAGAGGAATTATCTTTAGGCATACTGTATACAGATCTAGCATAAAATATCCATTAGATAGGTTTGCAGAAATTTCAGTGACAGATAACTTATACTGGTCAACTCGGAAAGTTAATAAGTCGATTTTCTCACTTAATTTACACATATCCGTTGTCAAATTTTCAGAGGATTTATCTTTAGGCATACTGTATACAGATCTAGCATAAAATTTTCAAAATATCCATTGGATAAATTTTCAGAAATTTCAGTGAAAGATAACTTATACTCGGAAAGTTAATCACACAATTTTCTCACTTAATTTTCACATACCCGTTGTCAAATTTTCAGAGGATTTATCTTTAGGCATACTATATACAGAACTAGCATAAAATATCCATTAGATAAGTTTTCAGAAATTTCAGTAACTGATAACTTATACTGGCCAACTCGGAAAGTTATTAACTCAATTTTCTCACTTAATTTACGTATAACTGTTATCAAATTTTCAGAGGATTTATCTTTAGGCATACTACATACAGATCTAGCATAAAATTTTCAAAATATCCATTAGATAAATTTTTAGAAATTTCAGTGACAGATAACTTATACCCCGAAAGTTGATAACTCGATTTTCTCACTTAATTTACACATACCTGTTATCAACTTTTCAGAGGAATTATCTTTAGGCATACTGTATACAGATCTAGCATAAAATATCCATTAGATAGGTTTGCAGAAATTTCAGTGACAGATAACTTATACTGGTCAACTCGGAAAGTTAATAAGTCGATTTTCTCACTTAATTTACACATACCCGATGTCAAATTTTCAGAGGATTTATCTTTAGGCATGCTGTGTACAGATCTGGCATAAAATTTTCAAAACATCCATCAGATAAATATTCAGAAATTTCAGTGACAGAAGACTTATAGTCGGAAAGTTAATAACTCGATTTTCTCACTTAATTTACACATACCTGTTGTCAAATTTTCAGAGGATGTATCTTTAGGCATACTATATACAGATCTAGCATAAAATATCCAATAGATAAGTTTGCAGAAATTTCAGTGATAGATAACTTATACTGGTTAGCTCGGAAAGTTAATAACTTGATTTTCTCTCTTAATTTACACATACCTGTTATCAAATTTTCAGAGGATTTATCTTTAGGCATACTGTATACAGATCTAGCATAAAATTTTCAAAATGTCCATTAGATACATTTTCAGAAATTTCAGTAACAGATAACTTATACTCAGAAAGTTAATTTACACATACCCGTTGTCAAATTATAGAGGATTTATCTTTATTCATACTGTATACAGATCTAGCATAAAATTTTCAAAATATGCATTAGATAAATTTTCAGAAATTTCAGTGACAGATAACTTATACTCGGAAAGTTAATAACTCGATTTTCTCACTTAATTTACATATCCCTGTTATCAAATTTTCAGAGGATTTATCTTTAGGCATACTGTATATAGATCTAGCATACAATTTTCAAAATATCTATTAGATAAATTTTCAGAAATTTCAGTAACTTATACTGGTCAACTCGGAAAGTTAATAACTCGATTTTCTCACTTAATTTACACGTACCTGATATCAAATTTTCAGAGGATTTATCTTTAGGCATACTGTATCTAAATCTAGCTTAAAATTTTCAAAATATGCACTAGATAAATTTTCAGAAATTTCAGTAACAGATAACTTATACTCAGAAAGTTAATATACACATACCCGTTGTCAAATTTTCAGAGAATTTATCTTTAGGCATACTGTATATAGATCTAACATAAAATTTTCCGTTAGAAAATATCCGTTAGATAAATTTTCAGAAATTTCAATGACAGATAACTTATACTGGTCAACTCTGAAAGTTAATAACTCGATTTCCTCACGTAATTTACACATACCTGTTATCAAATTTTTAGAGGATTTATATTTAGGCATACTGTATACAGATCTGGTATAAAAAAAATTAAAATATCCATTAGATAAATTTTCAGAAATTTCAATGACAGAAGACTTCCACTCGGAAACTTAATAACTCGATTTTCTCACTGAATTTACACATACCCGTTATCAAATTTTCAGAGGATTTATCTTTAGGCATACTGTATATAAATCTATCATAAAATATCCGTTAGATAAGTTTTCAGAAATTTCAGTAACTGATAACTTATACTGGTCAACTCGGAAAGTTAATAACTCGATTTTCTCACTTAATTTACACATACATGTTATCAAATTTGCAGAGGATTTATCTTTAGGCGTACTGTGTACAGATCTGGCATAAAATTTTCATAATATCCATAAGATAAGTTTGCTGAAACTTCAGTGACAGATAACTTATACTCAGAATGTTAATAACTCGATTTGCTCACTTAAATTACACATATCCGTTGTCAAATTTTCAGTGGATTTATCTTTAGGCATACTATATACAGATCTAGCATAGAATATCAATTAGATAAGTTTTCAGAAATTTCAGTGACAGATAACTTATACTGGTCAACTCGGAAAGTTAATAACTCAATGTTCTCACTTAATTTACACATACCTGTTATCAAATTTTCAGAGGATATATCTTAAGGCATACTGTATACAGATCCCGCATAAAATTTTCAAAATATCTATTAGATAAAATTTCAATGACTGATAACTAGAGCTGGGATTATATGCAAAACGCATATCCTATAATATGCATATGCCACTTATATAATTTCGTTTCTACGCGAATTAGGATAAGACAATTGTAAATTTTGCACTTTTATTTTGCATATTTTGCATATTTTCGGGCCATTTTGGCCAAATTGTGTGCATATATATGCGCATATTTCGTACATTTTGTGTGCATATAATTCCGAGCTCTAATTATAACAATAGGAAATGCCATCAGAAGGTAAATTGATTGCTGATATATTTAAAGGCTTACAATTCGTGCTGCTGATAATATGTCTGTCGATAATATTGCACCTCCGCTTAGAACTCGACAATGCCTCGTTAAAACGGTTAATTGCAGAAGTTCAGTTGCATGAAATAAACATAATTGTAGTGGTCATTACATGTAAGATTGCTAGGCATTACAAGTTGGTAATGTGCAGCAATTTCTATGTCTGAACTTCTTAATCAAGTTGATAAACTTTGCGCCTAGATCTTGCCGATTCCTGCTCAAACTGAACCCTCAGACCCTCCGATCGTGTCGAGGTGTAAGGCGCACTCTTGTGTTCCTCGGCATTTGGGTCAAAGAGATCGCAAAAAGCGGGAAATCAAATATCTTAATAGGAAATCTCTAACTGCCGCGACGAGTGCACCTACTTTCATGTGGAACAAAGGGTAAAATTTCTTTTATCCGAATTAGGAGGGTACATCATCACACATGAGTCAAAATAAATCCGAAACTTTCGCCGTTATCGCAATAGGGCGAGGCATCTACTTCATATTAACCAATTCAATCGAACTATGTCCAATGTATCGGTTTTACTGCACATATCCGCGTCATGCATATCGGAGCAGTAATCTTGAATCAGTTCCAACTTTGTCAGATACAGGCTATGAATAATTTAAAATTATCTTAATTTATAAAAGTAGGTACTCGTAAATTGTCTGTGAACGAAATTTTATCTGTAACGTTCTATTATTTCCCCATCACAGAGCTAAGTTTTATGGATGAAAGCTGCTGCGGTAATTTATTGCTTTCGTTCCAATTTAATAAGCACTTGTTAAATGGCAAGCGCATACATGATTCTATCATATTAATAAATTTTACTGCGCTATCACTACCAATGTGCTTGCAGCAGCACAACAATAAACACATTGTATTCGGTTGGGTGGAATTGCTTTGAACAATTAACAATTAACTCCGAATTGATTGATCGATGTGGCTTTTATTTGTTGAAAAATTCATAATTACTAATGTATGAAATAAAGTTACGCACTTTTTTAATCATTTCTTCACCTGAAGAAGCCACAGTGTGGCGAAACAATTGTCGTGAACTATAAAAACAATTTTGAAAATTTTAAAAAAGTGCGTAACTTTATTTCATACATTAGTAACTCCGAATTATTGATGCAAAAGTCAGGATATAACCCCCAGAAAATCGACTGAATTCCAGCCACCCTAGTGAAAATTTTTCATCAACAGTTATTGTGCTGTTATTACATCATTCCGTTCACTTATCGACGGCACATCCAAGAAATCTATTTGCACTAATATATACATAGCTCTTTCCACCCCCGCACAAGGGGATGAAACGGCAGCAGATAATCCCCTGCATGCGACAATGTTTCACATTCGCAGAAATAAGAATGAAATTAATTCAATATATATTTATAAGTTTGTTTCGGATATTCCGATATTTCCTGCCGATCAAAATGTTTTTCCTGGATTACATTTTAGAGCTCTGGGAATAGGTTATGTACGGAATATTAAAATTTTACGTTCCAAATAGAAATAAAAAGAGCTTGGCTTATACAATTTCACACAATACTATCGCAAGAGGCTTTCTATGTGTAAATTAGTATAATGCAATGTTTCTATAATAACGCAATCTAAATGCAACTTACACAGTCTTCCTCCATTTGATCGTTTTACAAAATTTGCCTCCTTTGTATGAACCGACAAATCGCCATACAATTTTTAATGCAAACTGCAACCCTCATATTTATTTATGCTCAAGTAACAATGAAATTAAATAAGTAATAACAATTGAATAGTTATTCGTGAGAGTGTATGGCTCAAGGTCTAGAATATAATCCTGCAAAGTGTCTACGAACGAAATTTTTAATACCTATTAAATACCTATTAAAAAGTATTATTAGATTATAGTCCATATGCTACCATTGAATAGCTCATTAGATGAGCACTCAGAATATGATGCAATATACAGGGTGTTTCATTTGAAAGAAATGAGTTTTAGCCATTTAAAAATAGCAAAATTGTATCGTTGTTTCAGAACACCCTGTATATTCTACGTGACTCAAAATATTGTGTGTGTTTTGGCACATTGCTAGGGTACTTGCATACGCAGATTCTTTCATTGATCTCTTATAATAAGGTTTTGTTGAATTTTTTTTTCCACGTCCATGATTTTTCGTTAAATTTTATGAAAATGTGAATAACTTGGCAACCTTGCTTGTGATTCCTAAAAATAAAAATGATTTGTGAAGCCCACATGAAGCAGATTCCAAAAATTAAAGAATATACACCAAAAATCCGGGACACAACATTTGATCTCATTTTTAAATGGAACACCCTGTATATTCTTTCATTTTTGGAATCTTCTTCATGTGGGCTTCACAAATCATTTTATTTTTAGGGATCAGATGCAACGTCAGATCAGATTTTTTCCTCAATTTTCATTAGTCTAGCAGCAATAGTCCTAGCGAGGATAGGTGGGCCACCCTGTATAATAGAAAGACTAAATGATGCTCGCTTTTAATAATAAAACCTTCAATTATAATTTTAATTAGGTTTTTAAATTAATTCTAATTAACAACGTAACGTAGATGTGTAAGTACAGTGTGTAGCAAAAATTGCCAGAAATTCAAACCATAATTTAAAGAGCGTTCATAAGCTATATAGCAGAATTAATGGCAGGGTACACAAACTAACGGCACACAATTAATAATCTAAACCTAAAGGAGCCATCGTTCTCTCTAATGTGAAAGGATGACGGTATAATATTTAAACAAACAAATATGCATATATTTCTAGGGTCGACAAAACATAATAAATAACACAATCATTAACTGATACAATGCATGACTGACGATTATAATACATTACTGTTTATTTTGTAATTTTGAATTAATATTGTATTGCAATTTTGATTCAAATAATTAAATATTGTGTAAATGTATTCGAATATTTAAACATATTTTATAAAATAATAAATGGTAATAATTATTAAAAGAAAATAAAAGAAATTGTTACGTAATCGAAGGACCAGGCGGGTGTTCGCCAATTTAAATGATAAGGTAATTAAAACTCGTCGTTTTGGAAATAATGTGGACTATAATTTAATGCGTAACAATAATTAATACACAGCGATGTACACCGATGAAGGTAACGAATTGAAGTATCGTCTGCTCTGCATTCTTACAATTAAATCTTTGAGTTATTGGGGTGGGGTGCAATTTGAATTGCGAGGGGTGGCTTGAAGATGATTCCTGATTGGTGCGGCATTTCGTTTCGGTAAGCCATGTTGCCACACTTGGTTATCACAAGCCTTGGGTAATTCCTCTATCTGGCATTTCTGAGGTTGCTAATGCCGTCCAATAAATATATTTGGGATTTCCTGGTCGCTAATTGTATTTGCCGAAGTGGCAATCCTTGCTCAATAAACGGCTTAATGTGCCTATTGATCTTCATGCGCACCGTACTTTACTTAAGCACTTCTCGGTGAACATAATGGCTAAATAATAGCCACCCCAATAAATTGTCTTTACAATCTTAATACTACAAATGTATCGGCTGCAATAAAGGCCGACTAATGCGATTACACTTTAACCGGTTTGGGGTTCGACGCTGTGCAATAGCGCCGAAACAGAAATTAAAAGCAAATATTAAAAGAAAACTGTCGACAAAACATAATAAATGATACAATGCATGACTGACGATTATAATACATTACTGTTTATTTTGTAATTTTGAATTAATATTGTATTGCAATTTTGATTCAGATAATTAAATATTGTAAATATTGTGTAAATGTATTCAAATATTTAAACATATTTTATAAAATAATAAATGATTATGATTAATTTTATGATTAAATCAAAACGTTTTCGTATGACCGACTAGAAAGCTCCCAAAAACGCAGAAAACGTAATTATAACTTGCCAATGGAGCATATGTCGACTGTTCGTATGTTAAATAAACAGTAAAACAGAAAATTAGGCTCCTAAATAAGTGGCATTATATTTTACGACGATAGTTTATATTTTCAGCAAGGCGATCGTCGGGAATTTACGTTTCCTGTATTTGTAATTTCGTCTTAAACGCAATTCTTTACTGCATTTGCGCCATCGATTCCAAGTACATAAATATCAAGCTCATATATTAGACTAGCCCCGAACTTCACGAAAGTTAATGGGAAATGTTATTAAAGTTTTAATTTAGTAGATACCAAAGTTACATTTCATAATATGCAATCGCCAAGATATGTAACATTATAGTATATCACTGTAACATCCATATTGCGGACATTACTGCTCTATATTTAATCATACTTTCTCATACATGGAATTGATTTATAAAATATTTATACATAAATTATGATGAACATACTAAAATTGACTAATCAAATGACTGCAATTAAGATCGTATATGCAGACCAATCATACATACAAAAATTTGAAATCTGAAAACACTTAATATTTCCGAAACAGTTGAAGATAGGTATAGGACATTGTACATGAAATATGTCTAGAATTTTCTGAAGAATCCAAAAATTGAATAATATACCAGGTGTTGCATTTAAAATAAGAAAGTTGGTATTGGCCACGGTCACATGACACACCCTGTATAAAAAGTTTTTGTTTAAATGCGCAACTAAAAATAACAATCGACGTGTCCGAGCGTTTTTTCGAACACGCCCCCATTTATTTATTATTGAATTTATTCCATTTGGCTGATACACCCTGTATATACATACATAATCCATCCCTCTTTTACCCATTGGGTGTCGAGGTATCAGACCAATCATGCGAGGGCTTAATAAAACTGTATTAACTAATTTTGAACTAATGGACGGGAATTTCGCGGAAAAACTCACGCCTAACCTAACCTAACCCATTACGATTTTGTTTTAAATATGACCTGGCATGGTTTGAGAAGGTTATGAGCGGGTCATGATATTTGTTTTTCTGAGAATAGTTCCAGTAACCGGATCAATGGATCTGCCATCTCATTAATTATTTTATATATTGTGCATTTCATCCTATCGTGTCATAAAAGTCTGCGCTACATGTGTACTTGCGGGGGAGTTCAGAAGAGAACAAGTGTCATCCATCGACCATTACCATTAACTTATAATTTTTTTTTACGTCAGAACTCCGACATCTCCACTAATTAAATTTAGAGAATAACGAAGTATAATCACCAAAGGGTGCTTATACTAGGCAATAATTCCTAGGAGAGGCACTAGGGGAACTTATCAATTCCCCGATCAAACTTATCAAGTTCCATATTTCAAAATATCAAACGATATAAAATAAAACCCTACACCCTTACCCTACACCCTTACCCTACACCCTCCACCTTTACCCTACACCCTACATACACCCTTACCCTACACCCCATAGGGGTAGAAGGGCATCTGATTATATATATATATATATATATATACATATATATATATATATATATATATACATATATATATGTATAAAATAAAAAAATACATACCTCACAATCTGGATCAGTTAGTAGTGACTGTATTGAAATCAACACCTTACAGATGGTCAACGCAAGTGACCAATTGTTTAAGATCGAGTCGATGCCAATGTCTCCATGCCTGGATATATTCGGGTGGTATATCTTTGTTATGAAGCGAACAATAGGTGGCATCATTGGGTACGAATAAGGAATATGAATGTAGAGGAAAAATATTCCGCCCTCGTAAGGACTGCCTCCAGGCCCCTTCATGGTCGCTATCCAGTGGCAATACATGGAATCTAGAGGGTTGGCTTTGATTCCGTCGGGTGGGTCAATTTTCAAAGTTCGCAGTTCGGTTCCGAGGCGATGCTGTCTCCAGTTACATTTCTCTTCCGTCGGCAACTTCCTCAGTGCAATTTGTCTCAAGCACTTCGAACAGCAGCTGCTCTTGGCAAGAGAAGAATACACCTATAAATAATCATACATGTGGAATAGTTAGAAAATAGTTTGGTTTCACAATTAAATTGTTGACGAATTAAAATGTTAGTTGACTTATTGTCAACACTGTATCATATCATATCACTATATTATTATTGCTTTTGGTTTCACAATTAAATTGTTGACGAATTAAAATTTTAATTGACTTATTGTCAATACTATATCATATCTTATCACTATATTATTATTGCTTTTGGTTTCACAATTAAATTGTTGACAAATTAAAATCTTAGTTGACTTATTGTCAACACTATATCATATCTTATCACTATATTATTATTGCTTTTGGTTTCACAATTAAATTGTTGACGAATTAAAATGTTAATTGACTGACAATAAGTCAATTAACTTGTTGACTTATTGAATTATTGTCAATACTGTATCATATCATATCACTATATTATTATTGCTTTTGGTTTCACAATTAAATTGTTGACGAATTAAAATGTTAGTCGACTTATTGTCAACACTATATCATATCTTATCACTATATTATTATTGCTTTTGGTTTCACAATCAAATTGTTGACGAATTAAAATGTTAATTGACTGATAATAAGTCAATTAACTTGTTGACTTATTAAATTATTGTCAATACTGTATCATATCATATCACTATATTATTATAGCTTTTGATTTCACAATTAAATTGTTGACAAATTATAATGTTAGTTGACTTATTGTCAACACTATATCATATCTTATCACTATATTATTATTGCTTTTGGTTTCACACTTAAATTATTGACGAATTAAAATGTTAATTGACTGGCAATAAGTCAATTAACTTGTTGACTTATTGAATTATTGTCAATACTGTATCATATCATATCACTATATTATTATTGCTTTTGGTTTCACAATTAAATTGTTGACGAATTAAAATGTTAGTTGACTTATTATCAACACTATATGATATCTTGTCACTATATTATTATTGCTTTTGGTTTCACAATTAAATTGTTGACGAATTAAAATGTTAATTGACTGATAATAAGTCAATTAACTTATTGACTTATTGAATTATTGTCAATACTGTATCATATCATATCACTATATTATTATTGCTTTTGGTTTCACAATTAAATTGTTGACGAATTAAAATGTTAATTGACTGATAATAAGTCAATTAACTTGTTGACTTATTGAATTATTGTCAATACTGTATCATATCATATCACTATATTATTATTGCTTTTGGTTTCACAATTAAATTGTTGACGAATTAAAATGTTAGTTGACTTATTGTCAACACTATATCATATCTTATCACTATATTATTATTGCTTTTGGTTTCACAATTAAATTGTTGACGAATTAAAATATTAATTGACTGGCAATAAGTCAATTAACTTGTTGACTTATTGAATTATTGTCAATACTGTATCATATCATATCACTATATTATTACTGCTTTTGGTTTCACAATTAAATTGTTGACGAATTAAAATGTTAGTTGACTTATTGTCAACACTATATCATATCTTATCACTATATTATTATCGCTTTTGGTTTCACAATTAAATTGTTGACGAATTAAAATGTTAGTTGACTTATTGTCAATACAATATCATATCACTATATTATTATTGTCTTACCTCAAACCAACTATTTACGGGGCCACCCATTTCAAACAATGGCCATCTAATTTTCACGATATTCTTCCAATATTCTTGAGTGGTCACCCTTCGCAGTATTATCTCTCTCCACCGGCGATTCACCTCAGCCGCTGCCCACATAGATAGGTCATCCAGGAATGAAAACGTCAGCATCATCACTAAAAATTAAAACAAATTATTGACATTTCAATGATTTAATGTATGCAACAATATATCCAGAGCTCTTCAACAACTACAAAAACTGCAAAGCTGGTCTGAATCAACACCTTATTTTAGTGCTATTTTAAAGTCATACTCAAGAATATTTGAAAAAATTTAACACTGACAATTTAGATGTCAAGTCAATGGACTTTATGTACTTATTTTTTATTTGAATTTTTTTTTTTTGCCTTTTGTTAATAGTTGCTATAAAAAATGTCAATATTCAGGTAATCTAATAAACCCAGGTTTAGTATATTATTTGAAATTAAATTATGCTGCCTTATTTTTAATAGTTTCTATAAAAAATGTCAATGTTAAGGTAATCTAATATACCCAGGTTTAATATACATCCGGATTATTCAGATAATTAGTAATATGCCATTCGCATACAAGCTTAATTATTTTCTTGGTCATTTTTAATCAAGACTAAATTAATGCATCGCAACAGACCAGCAGTGATTATTTCTCATGCAGATATATAAAATGTTGCGGGAATCAATCACACCTTCAGGCGGAAGCTGCTCAATATCCACAACACGAATCTGCGGATCGGCATTGCTTTTTTGCTGCACATTAACCAACGGCTCATTCCCACCAGGCTCAGGACCTCCCGATCTATCGTTGTCTTCTTCCGGTTCGTCATTACCTGAGTCTTCATCGTCTTTGTCCTGGAAGATTACAAATGTACGTCTGTTTAGGTTTTTGACGATGTAGCTATGTGAAAAGCCAAAATAAAAAGCTGAGGCCCGAATGCAAAGCTGCTCATCCTCAACTTCAGTGGTGCTTGAGAAACTTGGGTCTAAAAATCTTAAATTGTTCCAAAACTCCTCAAGATCTAAGCTGAAATCTCCGCTCAAGTAGAGGATGAGTCAGGGAACATTGAATCCGGGCCTAATTTTAAGACCAGTCTGTATTGTATCAAAGAAAATGGAGGTTTTTTAATGCATAAGACTCAAATTTATTCAAATCTTTTCACACATATTAAATTACTAAAACATTGAAGAACGCTTAACAGTAAATTCAAATATTAAAATCGTTATATATGGTATTAAGCTGGTGGTCAATTAGCTGCCTCCATTTAGACCGGTGAACTAATATATGCTAGCGAATGGGCGGAAGAGTTGAGAGAGAGTTTACCTCTGGCAAACAGGTCTGATACACGTTGTGCGGTGTCATATTCGTTAATAAGAAACTGTGACAGACGGGGCATATTGGATCTTCGTAGCTAGGCCCGTAGAAACCGTTGCAGGTGAAGCATGGTAAATACTGAAATAGATAGAATTTGTAGTGAACAGTTAAGCTTGAATATCGCAAGCCTAAGCACCTCTGTCTCGTTGTCGCAATCTACAAATCTTTCGAACACGTAGGGAACATCGTCTTCAGATATTTCATTAGAGCCCTTTCTTGATTCGGACTCTTCCTCTTCAGTGCCCGTTTTTTTCTGCTCAGAATCGTCGGCATTGCTTTTATTAGGAGAAGGATTCATAATTTTATCACTGTATGTATACGTTGTAGGTTATGTTTAAGTATAAGTCAATGTTGCCAAGTAGCTCCAAAATAGGCACTAATATAGAAGTATTTTAAATTAATCAATACAGCATTTGTTATTTATTTTAGCAATAAATGTACTAGCATTGCTTTATTGTAAAATAAAACTTAAATCATGTTTAAACAATAAATATAATAATAATAAACATTTATGTGGCAACAGTGTTGTGGTTGTCAAAGTCTCCTAAGTTGTTTGGTTAGAAACTTAGAAAATTGATTGATAGTAAATAAGACTGTAACTTGGACGATTCTTTGTACGTACAAAAGATATATTAAACAGTTTTAAGGCATGCAATCTTAGTGCAATGTCGACAAAGCGAAACTCGTTGCCCCCGCCAGTATACCAGCAGAAAGACTGCATGAGTGCAGCGACCAAATGCTACAAATACCTGAGACGAATGTTCAAATTCGATCAAATGGATTTCGAGTTCGCCTTCTGGCAAATGCTGTACTTGTTCATCGCCCCTCAGAAAGTTTACCGCAACTTTCATTATAGAAAACGTAAGTATGTCAATGAATACTTTTCATACGGTGATTAGAGAGGATCCGGTTAATATTTGTAACCCATTTATGAACCACAATTGTGTCTTTAAAGATTTGCTTTAGTTTCGTAACATTACGCGACTTGCAACACGCGTTGGTGCATGTTAATTGTGTCCGACTCTGAAAATGTTACATGAACTATTACGGAATTTAATGAATAAACATTACATTGAGTTCATCAATTTCTGTTGCAGAGACTAAATCGCAGTTTGCTAGGGACGATCCTGCGTTTCTAGTGCTATTCGCTGCATGGCTATGTGGTAAGATTTGTTTGTATGCCCTTGTACATTATGTTGCAAGTTCTAGGCAATAACCGTCAATAACCGTTCCGTCTATTATGTAATATGTTTGATAAAAATTTATTTGCAGTTACCTCTGTGGGATTCGCTATAGTATTACGCTTAGGATTCGTACAATTCATAAATTTTCTTCTGTACGAAGTTTTTGTAGACTGTATTGGCTCAGGAATTCTAGTTGCCACGTTATATTGGTAATCTTATAAATAAACTGGCCTGGCATGTTATAATTTTTGAATTTTCAGGTACGTTTTGAACCGATACTTTCGGTTGAACTCGCACGAGCAGGACGTTGAGTGGGGATATGCATTCGATATACATCTTAATGCATTTTTTCCGCCCCTAATACTACTGCATTTCTTACAACTGTTTTTTTATAATGGTGAGAATTTCGTCTTTAATTCGTATCTTTAGATGAGAGTTTCTAATTGATTATTAATTGTTATATTGTTTTAGGTTTAATTAGTCATGAATGGTTTGTATCAAGATTTCTCGGAAACACTTTCTGGCTGGTAGCCTTCTGCTACTACATATACATTACATTTCTAGGGTACAGCTCATTACATTTTTTGCACAGAACCCATTTCATTTTGTTACCATTGCCATTAGCTTGTATGTGTTATGTAATAAGCCTTGTTTGGGGATTTAACATCACCCAATATGTGATGACTTTCTACAAGGACAGAGTTGTTTAGTTACAAAAGTAACCCATTTTTCATAAATAAGAGTTTATTTAATTTTGTTTGTATATTTATAAAATTACATTGCGTACTGTAACTATTATTATATTTCTTAACGATAAGAGTGTGTAGTTTTTTTTTGTGAAACTGGATGTCCCTCCACGCACACCATGTTGTTTTTGCCTTCGATGGAAATCCTGCACCTGTCTGCAATCACTGCTGCATCCAGGGTTTGTCTTTTCGGCATCAACAATTTTGGGGTACTTGTAAACTGCTGAGGTGGTTCAGTTCGCCCTGCTGCGGTGGATGCATTACTGTTGGAGCTACTGAAACCTACATAATTTATGGAAAACCCAGGTTCATATGATGTCTCATGACTGTTAAGTTGTTCTTCAGGACTGCGTAAAAACCTAAAATTTGAAACACTTAAATTTACGAATGTTTACTTGTAAGTCTCAATCACGTTTTGCGCATTTTTCTTATCTTTCTGGAATTACCAATAACCTGCTTAATCTCTTTTTCATAAGAGGGCTTCTATAAACGTCAAAGTCGACCGGTAAATTGCAAGTAAAAGAAGTTTAAATTGAAGCAGGCAACCCACTTTGTTGAGGGACGTATAGTTTTGTATTCAGTAAAAAAAAACATTTTCATTACTCGGTTGAAATTTATGACAATTTCTTCTCCTCTGTACATTTTCTGCACCATATTCCTATTGAAGGTAAGACCTGGAGCCTTAAATATGAAGATGAAGAGATACAATAATCGTCATAATTATGTTACATTTCTCGCGCAATATACGTTTATATGTGTACATATATTTGAGAGATTACGTTTACTCTATTACAATATGTCCTTACGTTCTTATTTGCGTAGATCAAGCCATAGAAACCCATCAAATTAATAAATGACAAAAACAGCAATCATAACTCACATTTGCATATTTGGTTGCCTACCATACTGTGGGGGGAACCCCCGAAACCCAAATGTGTGCTATTCAAATATAAAAACAATACAATACCGTTCATTGAATTCTTGGTATATCTGAAGTTGTGAATTTTAAAAGCCCTTCTAAATAAAAAAATAAAAAATGATAAAAGCAGACATCATAATTCACATTTGCATACTTGGTTGTCTACCATACTGTTGCTGAAACCGTCGAAACCAAAATGTTTGGTATTCAATTATAAAAACAATATAATATCGTTCATTGAATTATTGGTTTATCGGAAGTTGAACATTTCAAAAGCCCTTAAGCTTCTAAATAAAAAATAAATAAATGATAAAAGCAGACAACATAACTCACATTTGCATACTTGGTTGTCTACCATACTATGGAGGGGAGCCCTAGAAACCAAAATGTTTGCTATTGAATTATAAAAACAATAATATTGTTTTATCATTGTCTGCTTGTCTGCATTTATCAATATATCTACTTTTATCATTTAGTAATTTTTTATTTAGAAGTTTAGAAATGCTTTAAAAATTTGCAACTTCAGATATACCAACAATTCAATTATATTGTTAAACCTACTAGCTTTAAATAAATAAACTGAAAACATTCGTATTTTTTTATTCTGCGATATTCTCTCACACTTTTTAAGTATTTAATGACAAAAAAAACCAGAAACCACAAGTCTACAACAATATTTGTTATGTAGAAGTTAAGAAGTTAGAAGTGCTTCTAAAATTTACAACTTCAGATATACCAAGAATTCAATGAACGATATTATATTATAATATAATATATATAATAATATCGTTCATTGAATTCTTGGTATATCTGTAAGATAGTTGTATATTTTAAAAGCCCTTCTAACTTCTAAACTTCCAGATCTAGTTTAGAAGTTAGAAGGGCTTTTAAAATTCACAACTTCAAATATACCAAGAATTCAATGAACGATATTATATTATAATATTATATCATAATATCGTACATTGAATTCTTGGTATATCTGTAAGATATTTATAAATTTTAAAAGCCCTTCTAACTTCTAAACTTCTACATAAAAAATAATGTTGTAGACTTATTATTACTATTATAGTATAATATCGTTCATTGAATTCTTGGTATATCTGACGTTGTAAATTTTAAAAGCCCTTCTAACTTCTAGACTTCTACATAAAAATTAATGTTGTAGACTTATTATTACTATTATAATATAATATCGTTCATTGAATTGTTGGTATATCTGAAGTTGTAAATTTTAAATGCCCTTCTAACTTCTAAACTTCTAATCGATATTATAATATACCAAAAATTCAATTAACGATATTATAATATAATATCGTTCATTGAATTCTTGGTATATCTGAAGTTGTAAATTTTAAAAGCCCTTCTAACTTCTAAACTTCTACATAAAAATTAATGTTGTAGACTTATTATTGCTATTATAATATAATATCGTTCATTGAATTCTTGGTATTTCTGAAGTTGTAAATTTTAAAAGCCCTTCTAACTTCTAAACTTCTAATCGATATTATAATATACCAAGAATTCAATGAACGATATTATAATATAACATCGTTCATTGAATTCTTGGTATATCTCAAGTTGTAAATTTTAAAAGCCCTTCTAACTTCAAAACTTCTACATAAAAATTAATGTTGCAGACTTATTATTACTATTATAATATAATATCGTTGGTTGATTTCTTGGTATATCTGAAGTTGTAAATTTTAAAAGTCCTTCTAACTTCTAAACTTGTAATCGATATTATAATATACCAAGAATTCAATGAACGATATTATAATATAATATCGTTCATTGAATTCTTGGTATATCTGAAGTTGTAAATTTTAAAAGCCCTTCCAACTTCTAAACTTCTACATAAAAATCAATGTTGTAGACTTATTATTACTATTATAATATAATATCATTCATTGAATTCTTGGTATATCTGAAGTTGTAAATTTTAAAAGCCCTTCTAACTTCTAAACTTCTAATCGATATTATAATATACCAAGAATTCAATGAACAATATTATAATATAATATCGTTCATTGAATTCTTGGTATATCTGTAAGATAGTTGTAAATTTTAAAAGCCCTTCTAACTTCTAAACTTCTAATCGATATTATAATATACCAAGAATTCAATGAACGATATTATAATATAATATCGTTCATTGAATTCTTGGTATATCTGTAAGATTGTTGTAAATTGTAAAAGCCCTTCTAACTTCTAAACTTCTACATAAAAATTAATGTTGTAGACTTATTATTACTATTATAATATAATATCGTTCATTGAATTCTTGGTATATCTGTAGTTGTAAATTTTAAAAGCCCTTCTAACTTCTAAACTTCTAATCGATATTATAATATACCAAGAATTCAATGAACGATATTACAATATAATATCGTTCATTGAATTCTTGTTATATCTCAAGTTGTAAATTTTAAAAGCCCTTCTAACTTCTAGACTTCTACATAAAAAATAATGTTGTAGACTTATTATTATTATTATAATATAATATCGTTCATTGACATCTTGGTATATCTGAAGTTGTACACTTTAAAAGCCCTTCTAACTTTTAAACTTCTACATAAAACTTAATGTTGTAGACTTATTATTACTATTATAATATAATATCGTTCAATGAATTCTTGGTATATCTGAAGTCTAACTTCTAAACTTCCACATAAAAATTAATATTGTAGACTTATTATTACTATTACAATATAATATCGTACATTGAATTCTTGGTATATCTGAAGTTGTAAATTTTAAAAGCCCTTCTAACTTCTAAACTTCTACATAAAAATTAATGTTGTGAGAAAATATCGCAGAATAAAAAAATACGAAAATTTTCAGTTTATTTATTTAAAGCTAGTAGGTTTAACAATATAATTAATTTGTTGGTATATCTGAAGTTGTAAATTTTAAAGGCCTTTCAAACTTCTAAACTTCTAAATAAAAATTAATGTTGTAGGTTTGTGGTTTCTGGATTTTTTGTCATGAAATATTTAAAATGTGTGAGAAAATATCGCAGAATACAAAAATACGAATGTTTTCAGTTTATTAATTTAAAGCTAGTACGTTTAACAATTATTATTATAGTCATAACTCTTCTACCTTTTCGGGTGTAGAATATTGTAGTTTTTCAATTTTTTGTATTTTCTATTACTAGTAGGTTCCAAATCTTCTTGTTTCCTGTGCTTTTCTTCTTTTGGGCGTTAGATATTCCTCTTCTTTCCATAATATTCTCGACATATTTGTCCCACTTCTTTTTTGGTCATCACACTTTTCTTTTTCAGGTTATTTCTGTTTGCCATATGATTTTTGTTTGATTTGTGTCTTTTCTTCTATATAGGTGTACCAACCATTACAGTTGTCTGTCTTCTATTATTTTGTTTAGTTCTGTTATTTCTGGTTCTCTTCTTATGTCTACGTATCTGATTCTGTCTTTTCTGGTTACTCCGTATACTTTCCTAAGATACTTCATTTCTAGTGTTTGTATCTTAGGTTTAACAATATAATTGAATTGTTGGTATATCTGAAGTTGTAAATTTTAAAATCCCTTCTAAACTTCTAAATACAAAATTAATAAATGATAGAAGCAGACATGATAATTCACATTTGCATACTTGGTTGCCTACCTCACTGTGGGGGAACCCCCGAATCCAAAATGTTTGATATTCAATTAAAAAAGCAATATAATATTGTTCATTGAATTCTTGGTATATTTGAAGCTGTAAATTTTAAAAGCCCTTTTAACTTCTATATAAAAATTTGGCTCATTATTAGGTTTATGCCTAGGAATTCAACTTATCTCTCTGGTTTTACAATATAATTGAATTGTTGGTATATCTGAAGTTGTAAATTTTAAAAGCCCTTCTAAACTTCTAAATAAAAAATTACTAAATGATAAAAGCAGACATTATAATTCACATTTGCAAACTTGGCTGCCTACCTCACTGTGAGGGGAACCGCCGAAACCAAAATGTTTGATATTCAATTAAAAAAGCAATATAATATTGTTCATTGAATTCTTGGTATATTTGAAGCTGTAAATTTTAAAAGCCCTTCTAACTTCTATATAAAAATTTGGCTCATTATTAGGTTTATGCCTAGGAATTCAACTTATCTCTCTGGTTTTACAATATAATTGAATTGTTGGTATATCTGAAGTTGTAAATTTTAAAAGCCCTTCTAAACTTCTAAATAAAAAATTAATGAAAGATAAAACCAGACATTATAATTCACATTTGCAAACTTGGCTGCCTACCATACTGTGAGGGGAACCCCCGAAACCAAAATGTTTGATATTCAATTAAAAAAGCAATATAATATTGTTCATTGAATTCTTGCTATATTTGAAATTGTAAATTTTAAAAGCCCTTCTAACTTCTAAACTTCTACAAACAAATTTGGCTCATTGTTAGGTATATGCCTAGGAATTCAACTTATCTCTGGATTATTCTTAGCTGTACATTGAAAAACGAAAACCATTTGAGTGTGGATTTGATCCTAAAAGTTCAGTCCGTTTACCTTTCACGCAGAAACAAAGAGAAAATATCGCAGAATAAAAAAATACTAATGTTATCAGTTTATTTATTTAAAGCTAGTAGGTTCTACATAATAATGATAAGATTGATTTTCACTTCTTGCAGCGCTCTCTGTCGGCATTTTCGGGCCAGTCGCAGATGTGACTTGTGGATTGGAAAATTAGTCCTGGCTTGCATTCGAACGCCGTTGGTTTTCCATGCACGCAACGGTAATACTAAAAATTACGTTAAGATATGTACATTATTACAAAAAAAAATATTATTACCTTTGAGCAGTCTTTGTGAGATACGTAGTCTTTGCCATCGCATTCAATATCGTTTTCGGAAACATCAGGTTCTGGTTTTTCTTCGGGATTTATTACTCCTGTTACTTCAACGTTTGGCTTCCTGGTTGTTGTGGTGGAAGCAGTCGTTGATGGTGGGGTCCATGTGGCTGTGGTAGTTGTCGATGGGGGTGCGGCTCCTCCAGCACTGGATGGTGTGCTTGGAGGACGTGCCCATTCAGGCTGTACAAAACAAATGTTACTCATTGCTAGCATGCATTTAGGCATGTATCTATAGTCCGTACTTGAGCATGAGTTCGACTTAAGTCGTATATTTGGTTGCGTATTTTCTATATATGTTTATGCATCAAATGCAACCAAATATACGACTTGAGTCATAATGGTTTTTAAGTTTCCTTTAAGCCGAAAAGGCGCCTTTAAGTACTGTAACGTTTCCATAATTGATTTTAAACGTCACTTTACGAAAAAGTGTCTTCTATCATATGGAACAGAGACAGACTTTAAAGTCGACTTTTCTATTAAGTAAGCTTTACATAAAGGATACTTTTCTGTGATATTATGGAGCCGGCCCTTAGGCATGAATTTATAGTCCGTTCTTGAGCAAGAGTTTGACTCAAGTCGTATATTTGGTTGCGTATTTTCCGTATATGTTTATACACCAAGTGGTTTAACAATCCCACCCTTATAATTTTTATTGCAAGTCAATGTCATAAAAACAAACTATCGTTGCGCGAAGTATACACGCAAATATACGACTTGAGTCGAACTCATGCTCAAGTACTAACTATAGATACGGGCCGTACTTACTCTAGGTGTGGTGGCGAGTGTTGGTTCTGGGACGTCATACGATTTCATATTTTTGTGCAAAATTTCCATAAGGACGTTTTTGGGACCGCAAACGCCATGGAAATCATCCATATCAATAGCCCAAGTCATAGCACCTCCGTAGCCCATACTTTTGATGTAATCCATCTTTATTTGCACACTCTCTGGATTTTCGTAACCAACCCATTGGGTACCTAATAACATTAATGATTAATATAAGGAAACGTATTGGCGCAAAAATTACCTTTGTAGGTAAATGGTACTTTTCCAAGCTCGTCCCAACGCTTAGTCCATCCTTTGCTCTCATCCAATACTTCTGTGCAAATCTACAAATATATGTATGTAAGGCGGAAAGACCCCATATGGGGTCGATAGCCCAATAAAGATCGATTATATATATATATATATATATATATATATATATATATATATATATATATGTATATAGTTTGAACATTAATGGTATTTGTGCTTACCTCGTAGTATGCTAAAAATCCTGTTGCATTAGTATATGGTCCAGGATCACCTCCTCCAGCCTCTTTGTTGATGTAGGTACCCAATTCGTAATTGTTATTTCCTTGGCTGAGCGTAAAGGTTCTGCCGTAAAATGGGATGCCAACGACAAGCTTTTTAGGGGAGCATCCATAGTTGACCCAAAGCAACAAACCGTCATGCTGCGAAATGGCAATTAATAAAAATTGGGGTGGTTATTGTCATGTACTTACGACATTTAACTTCTCGTATGCCCATTGATCGTGCTTTCTCTTATATAATGCGCTATGAGAATCGGCAAATCCGGCCCAGTTACCACGCAAATCGTAACTCATCACATGTACAGCATCTAATAATCTAAAAAAAAAAAAAAAAAAAAAAAAAAAAAATTGTTTCATTTGATATTTGGAGATGTTTTTTGTACTTACTGGCATAGTTCAGGAACATGATAACCTTCATCTAATCTGAATTTGGCTACTGGTACAGCTATAGTAATTTCCCAGCCTTTTCCTTCCTTATCAAAGGCCCTCCTCAGCTCTTCAACGAAATAGAAGAATCTATCCTTATCTGCAAAGGTACCGCCTCGATCCGTGGCAGAAGGATACTCCCAATCCAAGTCAAACCCATCAAACCCATACTGATGCATGAAACTTACAGCGCTTCTGATGAAGGTATCTCTTGTGGATTTTTGCGATACCATTGCAGAATATTTTTCACCACCTTCACCCCAACCACCAACAGCCACTTGGAATTTTACTTCTGGATGCTTCTCTCGCAAGCCAACGAATTTTTTAAATCCGCCTTTCTCCACATCAATCTAAAAACATATTAATTTTTAAATTTCAAGTAATACTATATTTAAAACTTACTTCAGGATCGAGGACTAGTACTTCCCACGTCGCATTATTCACACCGATGAATGAGTAGATCAAATGTGTACACAAGTTCACAGGGATGTCGTCTAGTCCATATTTCCCCAAACCTGGCCTGTATATAGCCCAATTGCTGAAGTAACACACTATTCTTGACGGCGATGCTGTTGATGTAATCGGTGTTAGAACCTTGTTGCAAATAATAATTTTATTCGTTTTACCCAAAGTCTGGCAGCCAAAAAACAGCAAAGCCCCGACGAGATGTAGCCAATGCATTTTCAAAACGCAGCGCACCTTGCAAGTGAATCGTCTCGTTAGGCTCGAGAAATGACACTCTTGGCGGCACGTTTTACAGTTTTATAACCGCTTCCATATGTTTTTTTTATCTCTCCAACCAATAACAGTGCATCGTTCGTCGCTTAAAAACAATCCTCGTCTTTGCTGCATCTTTCTTCCTTATTCCCCATACATTGTTATTAAACGCGGAGGATGTTCGATGGTCATGCGAGTAATAAATATTCAGCCCTCGAATTCGTTTCTTCTTTGAATAATAATTTAACATGTAGCATTGCACACATTATCCTTTTTAGAAGAACCAATTGTCCGATTAGATATCCAAATATGCTTTGTTCAACTCGACACGAAGCCACTCAGCCTTTCTTAATAACCTGCATAATCAAACTTTTTAAAAAAATTGTTTTATATACTGAATTTTTAATTTTTTAGACTATATAATATTAGTGCTTTTTGAAAGTTGAACGTTTTGCAACACAGGCATTTAAGTAACATAAACGGACGCATATCACACATTACAATCATTTAACTGAAAGTTGAAACACGACATCAGCAAATTTTGGAAAATTGAATTTCGTTTTGCAAATAACAGAACTAAAGAGATTTCAATCCCTCATGTGCATATCAAGTTAAATAATTCATGTAATTGCGGACCAACGTCATTCAAATAAAAAAAAACGATTATTTTCCTACAGTTTTTGCAAACCGAATGAAATACTCGATAAATTTTGGAAAATTTTATTTAGTTTTGCAAATACAGAACTAAAGAGATTTCAATCCCTCATGTGCATATTCAAGTTAAATAATTCATGTAATTGCTGACCAACGTCATTCAAATAAAAAAAACCGATTATTTTCCTGCGGTGTTTGATAACCGAATAAATGAAATACTCGATAAATTTTGGAAAATTCAATTTAGTTTTGCAAATACAGAATTAAAGAGATTTCAATCACTCCTGTGCATATTCAAAATAATTCATGTAATTGATGACAAACTTCATTCAAATAAAAAAAAAACGATTATTTTCCTATGGTTTTTGAAAACCGAATAAATGAAATACTCGATAACTTTTGGAAAATTGAATTTCGTTTTGCAAATACGGAACTAAAGAGATTTCAATCCCTCATCTGTATGTTCAAATAAAATAATTCATGCAATTGCTGACCAACGTCATTCAAATAAAAAAAAACGATTATTTTCCTACGGTTTTTGAAAACCCAATAAATGAAATACTCGATAAATTTTGGAAAATTGAATTTCGTTTTGCAAATACAGAACTAAAGAGATTTCAATCTCTCATCTATATATTCAAATAAAATAATTCATGCAATTGATGACCAACTTCATTCAATTAAAATAAAACGATTATTTTCCTACGGTTTTTGATAATGCAATAAATGAAATACTCGATTATTTTTAATCGAATAGAATTGAAAGACCAGAAACTTATTATTATTGCTTGTACATACGAATAAAATATTTAATTTTATAGTGATTGCAATTCTTTGTGCTATATTGCAACTATACGCTTCTCGTTGGTAATAATAATAATAATACGTTTATTTAAATAGCTACAGTGTTACAGATATGAAGTGACAGGGTAAAAGAGTACATAAAACATTAAAAAAATTAACAGGCTTCTCTTTTACATGTATAATAAATTTTATTAAAAATATTCATTATTTTTTTCGATGACCCTAGGAATGATATATTTTGCAGCTACAAATTTTGACAATTAGTCATTAAAAATGTTTTTAATTTGGTTCCAGATTATGTTTTTTCCCATATGCATGTGCATGTGGTTTAAGTATAATTTGGACTAAGTCGAAAAGTTTTTTTCTCGGTCAGTGGCGTTTCAAATGCATGTATTGATCCAGGTGTGTTCCAGCAAACCACTGAAGCGGTCAACAAGATTTTATCGCGCATTCGGAATGTTACTAGTTAGTATAAAAGGAAGCAAGTCGTAGTAACGGTGATTCCCCTCCAGATGATAAGTCGGGCTCCCACGCAAAGACGCGATACTATTATTTGAAAGCTGCATGAAAAAATGTGATTTAATTTTGACTGACTTTCCAGCAGCTGAAATTGCTCCGGCATTTATAACAGTTATCCGATGGAACTTAGTGTGGAAGATTGAATTCAATACCAGATTAATTCCATTTATATTTTTAAACCTGTTCTTGCGGTCACTGATCCGCACATCTCCAAAATACGTTATACAGCTAACTGTAAGAAGTATCTTGAATCAAAATATTCAAGCCATACGAAAGGATTAAACGAGCTCATAAAGATATAACCTGTCCAGGTAACGACCCAATAAAATATATTGAATTACTACCAAGTCTCCCAAGAACCATCACTGAAACTCTATCCACGTGTGATATTACACACTCACACTTCTATATCAAATATTAATTGCATGAATTAGGGCGGCAATCCGATTAATTCGATTCAAGTTGCACTTTTGTTTGTTATAAGCTGAGGCCATTCATCCAACAAAACGTGCCAACTGATTTCACGTAAATACAAAGAATTTACAATGACAGTGAAAACACACCTCATTATTCAAATGTGACGGTCTCCATTATATATTTCAGACCTATTGTATGTTCAAGAAGCGACTCATTCCGGAGAAATGTTTGTGCTGAAATTCGCGTAAATATTTTCAAACTATTTTCTCATTATACAGTGTGTGTCACTTGAAATGGCAACACCTAGTAACTTATTTATTTTGCGGTGGATTTTAAAATACTAATTTGTGAATCAAGTGAAGCTTAGGATATATCTTCAGGTATACTGTATCCAAATCTGGCATAATATTTTCAAAATATCCTATAGATAAATTTTCAGGAATTTCAGTATAACATAAACTGATACCTGTCAACTCAGAAAGTTAAAGTTTCAATTTTCTCACTTATTTCCTACATAATGTTCATCAAATTTGCAGAGGATATATCTTCAGGTATACTGTATCCAAATCTGGCATAATATTTTCAAAATATCCTATAGATAAATTTTCAGGAATTTCAGTATAACATAAACTGATACCTGTCAACTCAGAAAGTTAAAGTTTCAATTTTCTCACTTATTTCCTACATAATGTTCATCAAATTTGCAGAGGATATATCTTCAGGTATACTGTATCCAAATCTGGCATAATATTTTCAAAATATCCTATAGATAAATTTTCAGGAATTTCAGTATAACATAAACTGATACCTGTCAACTCAGAAAGTTAAAGTTTCAATTTTCTCACTTATTTCCTACATAATGTTCATCAAATTTGCAGAGGATATATCTTCAGGTATACTGTATCCAAATCTGGCATAATATTTTCAAAATATCCTATAGATAAATTTTCAGGAATTTCAGTATAACATAAACTGATACCTGTCAACTCAGAAAGTTAAAGTTTCAATTTTCTCACTTATTTCCTACATAATGTTCATCAAATTTGCAGAGGATATATCTTCAGGTATACTGTATCCAAATCTGGCATAATATTTTCAAAATATCCTATAGATAAATTTTCAGGAATTTCAGTATAACATAAACTGATACCTGTCAACTCAGAAAGTTAAAGTTTCAATTTTCTCACTTATTTCCTACATAATGTTCATCAAATTTGCAGAGGATATATCTTCAGGTATACTGTATCCAAATCTGGCATAATATTTTCAAAATATCCTATAGATAAATTTTCAGGAATTTCAGTATAACATAAACTGATACCTGTCAACTCAGAAAGTTAAAGTTTCAATTTTCTCACTTATTTCCTACATAATGTTCATCAAATTTGCAGAGGATATATCTTCAGGTATACTGTATCCAAATCTGGCATAATATTTTCAAAATATCCTATAGATAAATTTTCAGGAATTTCAGTATAACATAAACTGATACCTGTCAACTCAGAAAGTTAAAGTTTCAATTTTCTCACTTATTTCCTACATAATGTTCATCAAATTTGCAGAGGATATATCTTCAGGTATACTGTATCCAAATCTGGCATAATATTTTCAAAATATCCTATAGATAAATTTTCAGGAATTTCAGTATAACATAAACTGATACCTGTCAACTCAGAAAGTTAAAGTTTCAATTTTCTCACTTATTTCCTACATAATGTTCATCAAATTTGCAGAGGATATATCTTCAGGTATACTGTATCCAAATCTGGCATAATATTTTCAAAATATCCTATAGATAAATTTTCAGGAATTTCAGTATAACATAAACTGATACCTGTCAACTCAGAAAGTTAAAGTTTCAATTTTCTCACTTATTTCCTACATAATGTTCATCAAATTTGCAGAGGATATATCTTCAGGTATACTGTATCCAAATCTGGCATAATATTTTCAAAATATCCTATAGATACATTTTCAGGAATTTCAGTATAACATAAACTGATACCTGTCAACTCAGAAAGTTAAAGTTTCAATTTTCTCACTTATTTCCTACATAATGTTCATCAAATTTGCAGAGGATATATCTTCAGGTATACTGTATCCAAATCTGGCATAATATTTTCAAAATATCCTATAGATAAATTTTCAGGAATTTCAGTATAACATAAACTGATACCTGTCAACTCAGAAAGTTAAAGTTTCAATTTTCTCACTTATTTCCTACATAATGTTCATCAAATTTGCAGAGGATATATCTTCAGGTATACTGTATCCAAATCTGGCATAATATTTTCAAAATATCCTATAGATAAATTTTCAGGAATTTCAGTATAACATAAACTGATACCTGTCAACTCAGAAAGTTAAAGTTTCAGTTTTCTCACTTATTTCCTACATAATGTTCATCAAATTTGCAGAGGATATATCTTCAGGCATACTGTATACAAATCTTGCATAATATTTTCAAAATATCTTTAGATACATTTTCAGGATTTTCAGTATAAGATAAACTGATACCTGTCAACTCAGAAAGTTAAAGTTTCAATTTTCTCACTTATTTCCTACATAATGTTCATCAAATTTGCAGAGGATATATCTTCAGGTATACTGTATCCAAATCTGGCATAATATTTTCAAAATATCCTATAGATAAATTTTCAGGAATTTAGTATAACATAAACTGATACCTGTCAACTCGGAAAGTTAAAGTTTCAATTTTCTCACTTATTTCCTACATAATGTTCATCAAATTTGCAGAGGATATATCTTCAGGCATACTGTATCCAAATCTCGCGTAATATTTTCATAATATCCTATAGATAAATTTTCAGGAATTTCAGTATAACATAAACTGATACCTGTCAACTCAGAAAGTTAAAGTTTCAATTTTCTCACTTATTTCCTACATAATGTTCATCAAATTTGCAGAGGATATATCTTCAGGCATACTGTATCCAAATCTCGCGTAATATTTTCATAATATCCTATAGATAAATTTTCAGGAATTTCAGTATAACTGATACCTGTCAACTCAGAAAGTTAAAGTTTCAATTTTCTCACTTATTTCCTACATAATGTTCATCAAATTTGCAGACGATATATCTTCAGG
This sequence comes from Othius punctulatus, assembly GCA_951805005.1. NCBI lineage: Eukaryota > Metazoa > Arthropoda > Insecta > Coleoptera > Staphylinidae > Othius > Othius punctulatus. The sequence continues at coordinate 37,070,731 of OX638147.1, read as the reverse complement.
CATACTGTATCCAAATCTCGCGTAATATTTTCATAATATCCTATAGATAAATTTTCAGGAATTTCAGTATAACATAAACTGATAACTGTCAACTCAGAAAGTTAAAGTTTCAACTTTCTCACTTATTTCCTACATAATGTTCATCAAATTTGCAGAGGATATATCTTCAGGCATACTGTATACAAATCTGGCATAATATTTTCAAAATATCTTTAGATACATTTTCAGGATTTTCAGTATAAGATAAACTGATACCTGTCAACTCGGAAAGTTAAAGTTTCTTCTGTGATTTTTCTTGCGATGAATTTTCTTGTCTTCAATTATGTTTCAATGAATTTGGTTTCGATGAATTTTCTTGCATTAAATTATTTTTCAATGAATTTTCTCGAATAGATCGACGCACGGTTAGTTGCTGCATTACGCGCTTTAAAGATAGATGGAGTTTTTCTCGTCTGTGCTGTGTTACTATTGTATTGTGGATTTATATGTTACGTAAAAATTACCGATAAAGTATCTCTTCTCGGCTTACGGCTAAGAAATGACTAAATCAAAACTGAATTTTATATGGAATATATTTAATAACAGTTTTGAAAATTAAAAAGTGCAGAACCACTAGAATCTCTGTAGTCTTGAGAATGGTCGTGAGGTCGAAACGATTGTAGAGGTTCGCCCGGGTTGGGAAATTCCCAACCCACAAATACTAATCTAAACATAAACTTCAGTGTTCTATTTAAATATTGTAATAAAATTCTATTGTTGATTTTTATAACTCGCCAATGGTCAACAACAGAATTTATCGAAATCATTTAATGAGTTGGAATTCTAATTTGTATCAATGGATTCTAATATGTAATTACCCAATTAAAGAAAAATAACAAATTATCGTTTTTCACAACGACATTTATTTATCTAAATGTACATTTCAACCACTATGTTGAAATGTACATTTAGAGAAATAAATGTTGTGAAAAAGGATAATTTGTTATTTTTCTTTAAGTGTTAATATTTCACAAGCTCTAATCGATTAATTAATCGGTAATTAACGTAAATTTGTATAAGGTTAATTTTATGATTATTAAGGGGAGATTAATAGTTAAATTATTAGGAAAAATAACGCAAATATTGGGTAATTACCCAATATTTGCGTTTTATCAAAATTAAGCGAAATATTGTCCCAATTAAACGAAGCAATTTACTAATTTGAATTGTGGTGGCGTTTACTCCGTGAAAACTTTATAAATGGGCAAGATAATTAATTGTAGCTCTGAATATTGCGTTATCCCTACGCGAATGGCACTGACCATAAGTTAAGCTATATACTGCTACGACGCAGTCCAAAGAGATATGCACCGATAAATACAATGCCACATTAATTTCAAATTTACGTAAAGTGCGCCTTTAATATGTAAATTTGGTTGCCTAGCTCATCATAGCTAGTATTATTAGCCATACGTATAAAGTGCAGCACTTTCGGCGCTGCAGTCGCCTTCCCCTTGAGTGTGTAGGCAACCAAGTATGCACAAGTGAAAGGTTTCTGATGTCTAAATTTATTAATTTAAAGTATATTTATATGTAATATGATTGACACATAATCTTTGTGTTTTAAGTATAATATGATGAATACTGTAGTAGATACAATACATATAATGGTGATCTCGCCTTCCTTATTGGCTGTGAGTATTTCCAAGGATAACTAGGGCTGAAATATAAATTATCATTTGGTATATATGATTTTTATTGGGCATCTTCTAAGGACATCTGCCCATTGGTGATTAATTTTAGATCATTGTTCGGATTGTCGAATTGTTAGTCGAAAAAATTAGGAATTTGCAAATATTTCAAATTTCCCGCCAGAAGGGTGGGTAGTTGTTTAAAAACCTGCATTGCATGTAGGTTACGCAAGTATTGCTGTGCATGTATGTATATACATTGGTCTTCGCGCGGAGTTTTCGCTGTAAAACACTGTTTATTGATTATGGGATGATTTTATCTACATTTATACACGGTTATAATTGCGTGCCAAATTATTTACTCATTGTGTAATGCATGATTAGTCTAACGTCAGCTCAGTCGTGTCTATTTTCCATCAGTCTGAAGGCGATGACAGCTTGCAGAAGTCAGTGCAGTGCAATCGTACTATACTGCAGACTGCAGCTGACGTAGTCCATAGTCATGCTCATGTGTTGCAATTAAATGCAGTGATATTGTTTAAACTATGCGCGCAAAAAGTAAATTGTGCCTCAAAGATGACTTTGACATGATCAATGGTGGAAAAGTTGCATTTACCGTAAGAGCTTTTCCATATTATGACTTGAGAAAATTGTATTTTGTAATTGTAATTGATTTGCATTCGCACACAGTAAATAATGGCTTCACAGCAACCAAACCAAAATATTTCCGATGTCACCCCACAGCCAAAGAATGTCAAATCCGAAGAGAAGAAATCGAAAACTCACCTCAGTGTTTTGCCGAAATTACCATCCAACGATTCACTGAGTAACAGTCCTGGCCCGTCATCACCGGGTGAGAATACTTGATTGATATTCATAGATATTTGTTCTAATATTATAGCCTTTGCGTTATTTTTTGCCATACATTTGTAAATAATTTAAGATAAAAATGAGACATAATTGGATGCAAATAAAAACACTTATTGGTATTTATATATTTAAACGACAATATAATTACTACATGCCAATATAGATAAATTTAAATATACTACAACGCAGTTATTATCAATTGTTAATCTCGTCTTTAGTTATTTGTTGTTTCCTGTTAATCTTTTAGTCATATTCACTTAATTATTAATAATTTTTTCCTTGCACATCACAAATATCCCCTATGTACTGTCAAAGTCGTGACTGCAGTGTCTGCAGGTAATTATTATTACGATCCATATTTTATGAAAACGACTGCACATGTTTCTGAATAATTTAAACAGAAAATCGGATAGATTGTGCAGTGCAAGTGTAATTACTTTGAATTACGGCAATTAGTAGTGACTCATATTTTATGAGGCCGTTCAATTATATACAATGATTCTGTTGTACATGTTGTATAACATATAAATTTCAGGAATCGCTGGCATGGACAAAATTATGGACTATACATCAACAGACAAGGTGATATTCGCTTGATTATTAAATGCGAAATATTATAAGCCTTTCACGTTTTAGTTAGCGGAACCACAATCAAAATTAACACGGAAGGAATCGTATAAAGCACAGAGAAAGAACTATCGGAAAGAAAAGAAGCGTGTAACAAATGAGCTATTAAATTCGTTAAAAGATCCTTCTGTTGTTGTCCTGGCGGATTGGCTCAAAGTTCGGGGGACTTTAAAATCGTGGACGAAGTTGTGGTGCGTTTTAAAACCGGGAATGTTATTAATCTACAAAAGTCCAAAATGCAAGGTAATTGCATCGCTGGTTTGCAGTTTTGCACAAGCTTGAATCTAATAGGAACTCATACCTAATTACATTCACGGCTTGTGAGAAACCACCACTGGGGCAAAGAGTAATGTACATCTTCTGTTCCAGAGTAACCATTGGGTTGGGACGATATTATTAAATTCGTGTAAAGTGATAGAAAGACCAAGCAAGAAGGATGGATTCTGTTTTAAGTTATATAATCCTTTAGATCAATCGATATGGGCTCCCCGCGGCCCAGAAAATGAAACCATAGGTAGTCCAGGTTCTACACGTGTGTAAATATGTTGTACATATCAAATTATAGGTGCTGTGGTACAACCTCTTCCAAATTCACATACAATATTCCGAGCTTCGTCCCAAGCTTCAGGAATGTGTTGGTTAGACGCTTTAGAGATTTCGATTAGAAATGACTCCGCATTAGTTAGATCAGTTAGCAATAAGTCACATAGTGGTAGCACCAATCACGAGACTCAATGGTCAGAAGCTGATTATGAAAAACACTTTGATCATGGTACACTGTTTATAAATGTGTTGGTTAATGTGCAAACTAACACTAATCTCTTTAGATCTAGATGACATTAGCCAATTAGACAATGGAGCTCAATTAAGCGCTGGTGATGGTGAGATCACGGAATCCGATTCTGATATTTCTTGTAAGGAAGAAGATGTTGACGAGGATCCGCAAGAAACTCCATACATTCCAAACAACGAAGAAGAGTTCGGTGATGTACGTAGCTGTACTACTAGCAAATATTTTCTCTAAACGCATCTTTTCTGTAGGCTGGTGCGCAAGTTGAAGAATTAGCTGATGAACATAAATCTTTAATTTGGTACCTAGTGAAACAAGTACGGCCGGGAATGGACTTAAGCAAAGTAGTTTTACCAACCTTTATCTTAGAGCCCCGTTCGTTTTTGGACAAATTGACTGATTCTTACTATCATGTAGATATACTATCTAAGTGAGTCAACTATGATTTCGATAATTTCGTTGATCATACTTGGTCACTTTGACCATATTTTAGGGCGGTTCTAGAAGATGATGCGTTCACAAGAATGAAAAGTGTAGTTAAATGGTACCTGTCCGGATTGTACAAGAAACCCAAAGGCTTAAAGAAACCTTACAACCCAATTTTGGGCGAAATGTATCGTTGCTACTGGTTACACCAAAATGGTTCCAAAACATTTTATATCGCCGAACAAGTTTCACATCATCCTCCGGTTAACCGTACCCAAATTCTATTAAAATAGTTTTACTAACTAAAAATGTTTCAGGTATCGGCATTTTACGTTACAAATAGGCAAGAAGGATTTTCAATAACGGCATCGATTTTAGCCAAGTCAAAATTTTATGGAAATTCTACTTCAGCTATATTAGATGGAATAGCCATTTTAAGCCTCTTGCCACGCGGAGAAAACTATACACTTACCGTCCCTTATGCTCATTGTAAGGGAATTCTTATGGGTACGCTTAGCATGGAACTGGGTGGTAAAGTTTCTATAGAATGTGAGAAAACTGGTTATAACACCGAATTAGAATTCAAATTGAAGGTAAGCTATTTAAAAGCGCAATTCAGACTGTAAACAGGTGTGTTTTCAGCCTTTTCTTGGTGGAGCCGAACAAACAAACTGCGTCACAGGTCGTTTAAAATTAGGTAAAGAAACTCTGGCAACAATTGAAGGCTATTGGGACGGTGTAATTACAATTAAAGATCGCAGAACAAGCGTATGTTCTCACTTTTTCTGTTGTATATACATATATGTGTGCATTTGATATATTTACTTAACAGGAACAAAAGACATTTTGGCACCCCACTCCATCCGTAAAAAAGAATCGGCTGAACCGGTACACTGTTCCGCTTGATCAGCAAGAAGAACATGAATCGGAGCGTCTCTGGCAGCACGTTTCTGCGGCTATATTAAGAGATGATATGACAGCTGCGACTGAAGAGAAAACGTCACTTGAAGAAGTACAAAGAGGTAAATGTTAATCAAGATATATCAAAAATTTAACGCATCATTTAATGTAACTACAAGGAGTTTTCTGGGTTGCATAACATTTTGATATCGATTAAAAATATTTGATATAAAATTTATATGTAGATAATGACATTGCTTAAAACTTTTTTAGTCTCCCGAATCGTTTCATTACAGTAAAATAATTGATATTCCAGCGGTTTTTACGTGTCTAACTCTGTGGGAATTGCATAAAATGAATCAATATCGTTTACTCAGAGCAAGGTTGTGCCATTGAGAACACCTGCCCAATTCCCATCAATGATTGTGTAGATCCAACACGTGGGATTATTCTTTTGATTCCAAATGTTTACTAGTCGCATGCTACAAATTGATGCCTCAATAATAATGTGACATCGCATCGGTAGCTTTAATTACAATGTAATCGAGTTGGTAATTAGATTTTGTAATGGATTCTGAAGTAGGATATTACTGGGAATTGTTTTGATCCAATTGAAACTTTAAACAGAATTAAATTGAAATCCTAATCAAATATGGAGGGAAGTGGTAAATGAAGATGTTATTTTATGGATTTGAACCTCCGACACTCGGTTTAATTTTTACAAATGCAATGTTTTTGCTTGCGAAAAATATTCAACGGGGAAAGCGACTATTATATGAGAAGTCTTAATACTGTGGAAGTTTTAACATCGAAACTCCAATATTTGGTCTTGAATATTGATGATTAAAAATTTACAATCGGTTCAATTCCAAAGTTTTCAATTACTAACGCAATACTTTCTTCAATATTAAAAAAAAATCTTCGTTCTAAGATGAAATAAACCGGCAATACCTACCTTCCTTGTTCAATACGGTTTACAACCTTGGGAGAGGAATATGTGGAGATTGCTTGCCAGACATACGTTAACGAAATGTGCGGTGGCCGACAATGACAGAGCTTATCGGATAAGAAAGATCCTTCTTGTCGATACTGACAAAAGATTTTGTGATTACTGTACATTATTCAGAATATTAACTGAATATTTCATTTGGAACACTTGGTACAAGGATTCAATTGTAAAAATTTTCAGCTCTCTCTAAAGAAAGGAAAGCCAAATGCGAGGATTGGATCCCCACACACTTTCAGCAAGATTTGAAATCCGGTCAGTGGGTGTACAAACACTCCGATTTGCGTCCTTGGGATTCACGAAACGACTTGTATCAGTACGAGCACAATTACGTGATTTCTACCCGAACGAAACACGCAACACCTATGATTCGCACGGCTAGTATTGTAAGTGTGGAACATCCTACAGTAAGCTGGTAAAATGCACGTGATGCAGTCGTTATAATAATGTTGATGTCGTTTTAGAGCGAAGGGCGTTCGATAAGCACTAAAATTACAAAGCGTAAAGTGGCAACAAAGCAAGTTTCGTCCGACATGGATGCAAACGAATCAGGCACTGAATCCGATGAGTACCATTCAGATTCTACGCAATCCGCTCATAAATCCTCGGCTGACAATAATTCGTGGTAAGACATGTATGTCGTAATCAACTGTTTGAGAGTTAACATGTGTGTTTTCAGTTTTGTTTCGGCTGTGGAAAATTTCGAAAAATCTCTTAGGGATCATAACGAAAAGATTGAAACAATACATGACGATTTGCAACAATTATTACATGCCAACAATAGACAGAGATTGAGGGGCGGCAATATAATCGCAGAACAGTTTACATTCTTTTGTATATTATTTGCCCTTCAAGCTCTCATAATTTACTACATCGTGCATACAAAATAATATCTAAAAGCCATCACATGTATTTTTGTGATAATTCAATATTAGTTAAATGTGATTTAAACTTTATTATGTGATTATTGCATTTTGCCAAATTATAAATATATTAAAATTAAATCTCCTATTCCGGCTCATATGTAGGATGCCCATATTATTTAAGTTTAAATCACATGCAATATATGACGTGACATATATTAATAAAATGCCTTTCATTGCACAATGATACATAGAAGATATTTATTCATATCGTTCACAACAGTTTTATGTTCTACATAATGTTATCTTCCATCACATGTTTGTTATTTCCTCCTTTATCGGATGTCAAGTAACCAAGTTACCATTTAATTGATCCAAAGTTCAGTTTATGCAATTATTTTTTGTTCCAGCAAAAGTTTGTATTAAGAATGAATTCTAAATTTGTTGTGTTATATGTATAGTTGTTTCTTATTAAATATCTTTATTTATTCATATTTTAAATTTATTCTTGTTTGATATATTTTCCAATATGTGTATGTATAAATGTTGTCACAGTATATTTAATAGTTAAGTATTTTTCACATTTTTACCAGAGACTAAGTGAAATGTTCGGATTATAATATTCATAATCACGTCGTAGTACAGTGAGTACTGTATTTCAAATTGTTACTTATGGAAATTCCTTCAAAATATATTAAATATATTTAAAATTCCACAAATTTCTCATTTTCGCCTCTACACGTATCGTGTTTTATGTCCATTTTATATTTTGAACCAATCATCATAGTTAAAGCGCCACCATAGTAGATAAATGCATTATATAACATCAACATTACGGAACAAAAAGTTATTGTAATTGAAAAATAATACTAAGTATTTTTCAATTAACTCTCCTGATTAATTAAAACTAATTCTAGTCAATTCTTGTTCACAGCAATAATTACACTAAATTGAAAAGCACAAGTGTCATCGTATGTGTATATTACTTATAGTTTTATAATAAAATATAATTATATGGTTGTACGAACAGAATAAAAAATAAAAAATAAATCAATTAAATTATTACTAAATTCGCTACGATTCTTATTTAAATAAAGAAGGACATCTTCAAATAAATTAATCATTGTATTTAAACAGCCTATCAACATCTCATTTTATTTTACTATCAACTGTACAACAAAATATTAAGTATAACGAAGGATATTAAGCAATTACTTAATTGCAGGCATTTGAACGCACTACAAATGCTTAATACTATTGAGCCACTACAACCTTGCTTTCTCCCACATCGTTCAATCACAGCAACATATAAGTGTAGTTAAACACTTCCGTTAAATAAATAAATATACTAGTAAAACTAAAATTATAATCACTTTTTCAATATACAAAATATTTGGGAAGTGCATACACATTCATATTTAAGAGAAGGCTCAGAGTTAAGTTGCCATGAATGTGAACACATTATAATTTAACATTGCCATTATTGATTACAAAAGCGTGAAGCGTCTATTACTCTTGTCACGTAAGTAGAGATTCATTTTACTAAATTTATCAATCGCCAATGCAGAGCACATGAAATAAAACGCTCTATGCCCAACAGCTAATATGACTAATTCAATCGGAGTCTAGCTATGAAGGTTATTCATTTATTACTAAATACCATTTAATGGTTTATTATTATATAATATGTAAAAATATTCAAAGTGTATATAAATAATACAGTTCATACAGGAAAATATCCATAGTCTTTCAAAAGTGGTGAGCCGTGCCTGTGGTGTACATAAGAAATAACATTTGATTGGCAAGTATTGCAGAAGTGTGGTAGCGTGAATTGTAAGATAGAATTTATGCCTGCAGGAGTTTTCTTATTTGTAGTCATGCATATTTTGAATGTTTAAATATTTTTCAATCACGTTATTGATGTTTGGGATACGGATTCCGGGCAAAAGTACGAAATGTATGTAAATCTATATGTTATAGAATGTCAGATAATGGCAATTGTTGGATCAAATTATTTTTACAGTATTGCTTATGAAATAATTTGATCATTTAGAACGGCATGGGAGAAACGAGATGATGGCATTTGGTGGCAAACTATCGAACGATTGAATTGATACAGGCTGCATTAAAATGCAGCATGTGAAGAAAATTCAACTATTTAAAAGTACTATAAAAAACAATTCGGCTATACAGATATGATCAGTTATCGATACTAAAATCAGAAATTATATATTTCTCATTGCTCGTGGAACAGCCCACATAAAATGATTATATAATTGAAACCCTAGGAAAATATTTAATTATTAGTAAATTTTTCATATATTAGCATGACTAGACATATATTGGGGGTGACGTGTAACAAGTAAGGAGCGCAACCCTTGTAAAATCCACGCATACCCTCATACTTCCAAGTTTTCGTAATACAGTCCCATGTGCCAAGGTAGCTATGATGCTGATCCTGCAGCCTAGCTCTGATCACTTGATATGGGTAGGTCGCTGCCGCCGCCACCAACTTTGATATCGCAGCAAAACATAAATATTCCGTCGTGGTCTGAAAAAGAAAAACATACAGATAACAAAGCAATAAAATACGTAATTTACACAACAACTGTTGCATTTCGTACTTCATATCAACTTCGGTTCGACGCAAATCTTGCACAGGTCAACAGGCTAGACTTTCTAAAATACGTCAAAAATTGTATTCCCCATATTTGTGTCCGCCGAATGGTATACAATTTAATTAAACAAAAAAGAGGGTCAGGTTCAGAAGTTGGCATGGAATGACGAGTTCCGCAATATCATTGCATGATTACGGTAACAAACAGTCCATGTGAAGATTTGTATAAAAACCGTCCTTATCAACCAATTATTATTGAGAAATTTCTAACCATATCAATGCTATTACAAAACATTGTGTTTCGTCAGCCGGAGGTCAATAAAACTCCCCGCCCGAATTTATAAATTTCCCAGCTAATAATTAAGCCAATTAGTCTAGCCAAAGATAAATTATAAGTGGCACATCCGAGTATGTAGGCCGCTCTACTAAGCCCGAATCACCACAGAACCGGTGAACTAGTTGCGATAATAAATAAGTCTATTGTATTAGCTTGATGAAGACATTTGTGTAGAAAATAAACGAATTCGTTATTTAAAATATGACTAGTTAATGTAACGAGTTCATATAAATTCTGGACTTGCTGGCATCGTTTGCAGCGGTTTATAAAAAATTGGACGGAATAGAACTTGGAAGTAACTTAACCTAAATTTATATTACGGACATTTTTGCTGCGTACAATGCCAAGGCAGTTTAAACGATTTTGGCCGAATGCCAAATTGGGTTTTTTACGAATATTTTCCATATTATAGTTTAATACAAGGCATAATCTGTTTCGTCATAATCCAATGCCAAGGCACACATGCTGCCAGAAATTTATGAATGATTTAAGAAATCCACACTTTTGTTACAGCCAAAAACAACGATATTTCTGTAAAAGGCGGGAGTTTTTTTTATTAAACGCTGCCATGGAGGCAGGTCATAATTAAATATAAAAAGCTGCACGTAAAATAACCTTGTTGATTATATTCAGTAGCAATGTATATTTTATGGTTTCACTGTTGATAAGGTTTTCCATAGATAAAGACGAATATGCATAATTTAATTGATTGGTAATTATTTTGCTGATAATTTAATTGTTTAGAAATATTGAACTTGAACTTTGGTTTTTTGAACATGAAATTAATAGTCATCAACCATTATCATTTGATAAAGCTTATTTGAATGTATTATTCATTTTGCACTTTACTCTCTGATAATCATTATATCCTGCTGGCATATGTATTGACTTTTTAATTCCTGCTTAATTAAAACTGTACTTACCAATTTACTATCAAACGCTCTGTGCCTATATTGATTGTAAAACGTCTTCATTTCTTCGTAAGTCATAAACTGCAGAGCTCCATGTGTAACTCCAAACATGCCGGGTATAAAGCCCTGGAAACGAAGGTTTTACAAATGATGTAATAACAACATTTTATACGTACTCTATATAATCCTCGTACACCCTCCGTCTTATATATTTTCATTAATGCATCAGTCATTCCCTTGTAATATTGACTACTAACGATGTTGGGTTCGGTGCCGTATTGGAGGCACAGTCGAGTTTTCACCACCCATATCGGATTCGTTATAAGTAAAGTAAGGACTCCTGCCTCGGCCGCTGCCAGCATATGCAAAGAAGCCCCCAAAGGTTGTTCCGAATCGCCGGCCTGGATCCAGTTCTTAATCGAGTTATAACTAAACGGAAATAAGGATTACGTTCAAGATGCTGTGGTTAAGTTAATACTACTTACAAAAGAAAATAGCAGCCCCATGCACTCCCTGAACCCCATACATTTGGTGCGACCCCTCTGTATAGGCCCTTTACACCTTCTTGTTTAATAATAGTATAGAAGGCGCTCGTTAAACTGCTGTATTGTGGAACTGCACTGCGGCCATCACTAACTACAAGAAAACATGCAGATTTAAAACATATTTCAAGTCGTCCGTTGAAATATAAAACGTACCTGCAAATCTAATTTTCATCAAGTCCAAGGGATGCAGTATAAGCGTAGATATCGCACCACCTGAGATACCTGCCAGCAAGTGCTCATATTTGATGTGGTTGAAAAGGCTTAACCCATTATTGATATTGTTTTTACTGCTATGATTTTTCATTATTGCTTATTATCTGTACATGACAACTATTAACATTGTGTTTAACCTGGAAATAATTACATTGCATTAATTTTGCGGGATAAAGGAGACAACGCAAATTGTGCAAAATGATGCAATAGTTATATTAATTGTATATAAGAAATATTAGAACAAATCAATAGGCCTGTTCTTATCATCAAACACTAGTGATTAATAGGAAATGATTATTTGATCAACTGTCCCGGAAACGGAGGCAAACAAGCAAAATTGGGCCCCGAGTTCCACAGAGCACATTGGGCAAACGTTGTATATAGTTTTTGGGCAAAAATTTACTTGGACATCTCCAAATTCTATTAATACACTTCATTACTCTAGGTCATGTGGTTTTCATGTCCACTTTTTAATAATAGAATAAAGAGGATGTTTTTTCCTATAAAACATTGTCAATGACAACCCCTAGGGGTTATGTAATTTCCCCATGTCTTTTGATGCTGCATTGGCATTGCAATTCAAACACACTCACCAAAAATTTGAGATTTTCGTTCCATGTTACTTTTATTTGTCAGTTAACGAGACACTAGTTTTACGCACACATTTCCTTTCCAAACATATTTTCACAAGACCAACGTGAATTTAGGTGCAATGCATTTAAATACCTTTTGGTTGGCAGTAAAGGGGCCCATACATTACCTTTCCATAAATTTCGAGCAATATATCATTTTATTTGGGTTATTTATTCAATTTAAATCACTTTTTACATTGCTGGAATATGAAAAGTGGTCATTTGCATTCTTAATGTATCTGTAAATAAAACCCTTTGTGGATTATTTGCTCAGATTTCTTGTTTATACATTGGCAACAGAATAAAAAAAAAATAGAGTTGGCAATCCTGAATAATTAACCGTCAAGGTGGAGGTTGATGTAAAGTGAAGGTTATCATCACATTAGTTGTCTTCATACCGTTCCAACGTGAATTTCAAATTATCTGCAAAGCTATTTACACGTTAAACTAATGGAGTACTTGAAGAATCTGTTGGGTTTAGAGAAGGAGGAAAAGCCCGGCATAAAAGCCGTCCTCCTCGGCCCTCCAGGGTCTGGAAAAGGCACACAGGTAACCTATGACATAATACCCTAGTCAAGTAATTTTATCACAGAAAATTTGCATACCAAGTACAAAGTACTGTATACATGTCATCATGTTAATTCATATACACAGATGGATCATGTTATTTAGTTATACACGCATTTCTTCAGGCCCCTCTACTCAAAGAGAAATATTGTGTATGCCATCTATCCACTGGCGATATGCTACGAGCTGAAATCGCATCTGGCTCGGACTTGGGGGCTAAGTTAAAGAAAATAATGGACGAGGGGAAACTCGTCAGCGATGAATTGGTAGTCAACATGATAGACACCAATCTAGAGAAGCCGGCATGCAAGAATGGATTCCTGCTAGATGGCTTTCCACGTACAGTAGTGCAAGCAGAAAAGGTACTTCTTGTATTAAAATTGAAAACTTGATAATGAAAATATGTTTGCAGCTCGACGATTTGTTGGAGAAGCGCAAGACCAACCTAGATGCCGTTATAGAATTCGGAATAGATGACGGCCTGCTGGTTCGTCGCATTACCGGGCGCATGATCCATTCTGCGAGTGGCCGGTCATATCATGACGAGTTCCATCCACCAAAGGTAGACATGGTAGATGATGTTACAGGAGAGCCACTTATACGCCGTTCGGATGACAATGTTGAAGCTCTCAAGAAAAGGCTCCAGTCTTATCATAATCAAACTAAACCGTTAGTAGACTACTATCAGAAACGGGAAATTCATTCCAGGATCGATGCTTCTAAAGCATCTCGCGATGTTTTCAGTAACATCGACGCTATTTTCATTAAGGCTCAAGGTAAAGCTGTTGCAATTTAATGACACTTTTGTATTCCATTGTATTGTATCATTGTCATATCGTGATGTTAGTTGGTTTTTAATTACATGTCTTTACCTCTGTTACTGGTTTAGGAAGTTTATTGTAATAGAATGTTTAATGAAAGTATTTTTCCACTTGTGTACAAAGTTGAAGTAATAAATTAACATTTTCTATTACCTTATCTTTATTTAATATTGGAAAATATTCGGGTCATATTTTTGTCTTATTAAGGAAGGAATATGAAACTAATTAATAAAATTATCTTCAATTAATATTTCACTTAGCAATTTATACATTATCCTTGAGGTGTTGATGTGACATAAATATGTTTCAAGGTGCATAACTATTAGATGAAAATCAATAAAAATAAATTGTTGAAGCAACAGGTTTTACATTACTAAAGTCGAGTTTCCACAATCAGGTAGAAACTATTAGTGTTTCTATCTCTGCCTGATAATCTTTCCCAACTTAATCAGCTTTTCAGGTTGTAAAAAGCTGATTAAGCTTTTAGCGAACGCCAAAAGGGCCCAACCGAGAGTGCCCCCTTTCAGCTTTATTTCTACTTAATTTCGTCCCCTATTATGGCACTTATCGTCTCGTGTGATCAGCTTCTGCATTTTATCTTCACAGAAAGAGGCATCAGACTTGAAGGGGCTAAAAAATCAGAGAAACAATTAGAGCTATATTTAATCATAGAATTTATTTGTTACACCACAGTTTCATTTTAAGGTGTTTTAATTAATAAATAAATTGAATAATTAATAATATTAATTTTAATTTTAACATTCCTGGGTGATTGTGAAGACGCCTTAAGTGTGCATGAAATTTTATTTTTTTTAATTGCAATTTTTTAAATTTAAATATCGACGAAATCGAAAAATTATTGAATTTATTATTAATTACAAATTTCCCTCCCACTTCCAAGACAGTTAATACAGAAACAAATGAGAAACAATTGAAAAGTTTGGGTTATGTACTGTACAGAACTCAACTTACAATACAAGTAATTCTTGCTCCTACTCAAAGTTCATCGATAAACTAAGATGTAAGTAACTATTATTGCATATTTTGTAAATAATTATTATTGGTTTGCACATAGCTTTCGGAATAAATCTTGACTCATCTAATAAGTATGAGCGAATATAGGGAAGAGGATATTTGGTCTGTTTAAAATTTGAAATATTTCATTCGTTTCTTGTTACTCGGTCACCTGAGCCTTAATTTTGTGGGTTCTTTTAATTTTTCGGTGTTCGGATTAGCGAGGTGTGAATTATCGACGCTCTACTATATGTGCAAATTGCGGAAAGATGATTTTGGCGTGCATGAAATTTGAATTTTTTATAGTATTATTTAAATTAAAAACCGACAAAATCTTAGCGGGATTTATTCGAAAAATATAATCTCCCTATTATTGTATTTAATATTAATTACAAAGTTTCTCCCCCACATTCAAGATGGTTGATACAGAAACAAATGAGAAACAATTGAAAACTTTGTGTTTGGGTTATGTAGGTATCAGACCTTACAGAAAGAGAGCTAATTCTTGATATTAAATTAAATACTGCAGTTAATTATTGATAAAAAATTTACTCCAAAAAAATAATCTCCATATTATTAAATTTAATATTAATTATAAAGTTTACCCCCCCCCTCCAAGACAGTTGATATAGGAACAAATGAAAAACAATTGCAAACTTGGTGTTTGGGTTATGTAGTTGTTATAACTTACAGAAAGACAGGTATTTTTTGATATTAAATCAAATTCTGCAAAAAATATTGAATGTAAGTAATTATTATTGCATATTTTGAAAATAATTCTTATTGGTTTGCATGTAGTTTTTGGAATAAATCTTGAGTCGAAGCATGAGTGAATGTAGGAAGGAGGATATATGGTTTGCATAATATTTTAATAGTTTTCATCCGTTTCTTGTTAATGTCATGCAATTTTTGCTCGGAATGTCTTACAAAATAATCCATTGCCAATGTTCTGAATTGACATCACTCCTTTGTGTTACTTTAGCATACGTGCATACATGAATACTGTGCATAAAATCTAACCTAACCTAACGTAGATTAAAGGCGGCTTCATAATTGCCCAGCAACAGGAAGGGTACAGATACGAGAAAGTTAAAATATATCAATCACTTGTAACCACGCACAACAAATTCACCAGAAACGGAATGGGAACGAACATTTGTTGTGCGTGGTTATAAGTGAATGAAATATTTTAACTTTCCTGTTCCAGTTCTGTTCCCATTTCTGGGGATTGTGATGCCGTCTTAAGTTAGGTTTTGATATTTTTTGGTCCGGCAGGTAAAAGGGTATAAGTGCTTTTTTGAAACGGGTATAAGTTGCTTTATAAATTACCTAGCATTTTAATAATAATAATAATATTAATAATATTTATTTGCATTGAAAAATAATCGTGGTACCTTTTCTTCACTATATTTATTTGTGACTGAATTCAGTGAATTCTGATTTGTGAATTTGTACATTTCGGTCACAACGTGACCATAATCATTAGTATACAGTGAGTATACTAATGATTATGGTCACGTTGTGACCAAAATGTTCATTTAGTCACAAATAAATATAGTGAAGAAAAGGTACCACAATTATTTTTCATTAACAATTTCCTTCACGTGCTCAAGAAACATATATTATTTATTTGCATGTTAGAAAAAAACTTTACATTTTTTTAAACATATGTCAGGTTTACAGAATAAGGCAGTTTTGCTACATGTATAATAATAGTCAGTATTGTTACACTATGATAGTTTTGCGGCACAGAATTCATCGGTTGAGTAGAGACACAGTAGAGACACAGAATCATAACAGATACACAATTTTTGTTTTTACTTTGCGGATTGTGTGGAATTCAATGTCGCACCCTTTCTGTTTTTGCACACATATTCCAATTATCCTTCTGGAAAATTATCCAGAAAATCATAAAAATATGCATTAGATATTAAATGTGAATTTAATTTAAAATTTAAATTGTGCCCTGAAGACTTAAACACTTTTACAATCGTCATCCAATTTCAGCTTGTTTTGCAGTTAGCTATCTTTCGATGAAATTGTGTACTGTGTTTTCTTAATATAGGTGTCCCCAATTTTTCCCCTTTTACCTTAGAAATGTTCCCAATTTTCTTTGTAGGATTTGTATTTTTTCCTTTAATAAGCCCTTGTACTCGTGCCTTCACCTCCACTATCACTTCGAGATGTACATTTTGTCTGGGATTTACCAATTTACCTAAGAAATTAAGTTAAAAAAACGTGCGTTTGTTTACCAGAGAATACAGAAATCCGTTCGATTTAGTGAATAGTGAATTCTCGTAGATGGCGCCACAGTTCAATTGAAACCTGACAAATGTATGACTGGGTGGGAATCCCCAAGTAAGAATCCTCGGCTTTTGCCAGGTCTTGAAATTTTCCCCCAGTTTCAGGAAAATACCAGCAATAAATTTACATGGGGGCGATGGTCAAAGCGAGAGGAATTTCCATTATGCGAGTTTTATTCCGATGTTCAAGCACTATCGTTTGTATAATTTTAACGCGCGGAACCCAATTTACATGTACATTGGGCTGCCAATATTTGAGTTTCACATTTTCGAAAACCTTAAGTTGACTAAAAAAATAACTCGAATATCGGAATCAGCATACGTGTTATAGTGCATCTACATGTGTTACTTGATGATATGCTCACTAAAATGTTCAATTCCAGGAGATTTGCGTTGCCGAACCTGTGAATTTAATTGTTTTCAGATTCAACTTCATAACATATCTATTATTTTATATCATATTTCTATCTGTTAAGTATCGAGTCTTATGGCGTCGTGTGTGCTTAAATTGAATCTGAAATCTTTTGTCTTTTCGAAATCTAAATCTTCGAATCTTTTGTTTTTTGAAAATGGAAAACTTTACCAAAAAAATAATTTCAAATTCTTTTTTTGAATACCAAATATTCCAATCTCCAACCAATCTCCTGGAATTGAACATTTTAGTGAGCATATCATCAAGTAACACATGTAGAAGCACTATAACACGTATACTGATTCCGATATTCGAGTTATTTTTTTAGTCAACTTAAGGTTTTCGAAAATGTGAAACTCAAATATTGGCAGCCCAATGTACATGTAAATGGTGTTTCGCGCGTTAAAATTATACAAACGATAGTGCTTGCACATCGGAATAAAACTCGCATAATGGAAATTCCTCTCGCTTTGACAATCGCCCCCATGTAAATTTATTGCTGGTATTTTCCTGAAACTGGGGAAATTACTGCAAAATTAATGGTTTTAGAAAATATGAACTGTTCAACTTTTTGGCGAATAGTATTTATAATACATGTTTGGTATTAAAAAAAAGAATTTGAAATTATTTTTTTGGTAAAGTTTTCCATTTTCGAAAAACAAAAGATTCGAAGATGCGATTTCGAAAAGACAAAAGATTTCAGATTCGATTTAAGCACACACGACGCCACCAACTCGATACTTAACAGATAGAAAATATTATTGATCAATTTTGTATCGTGTGTCTTTAGAAAATGGGAAATCAAAACCCATATTTAATTTTCTTCATTTGTGCGTATCGTAGATGGCTACGCAATAAATACAAGTATGTGGCCGAGCAATTTCCACTAAGGGGCCATTTGTCACAGCACGTTTGCGTTTATTTGGGCATTTAGTGCCCAAATTGGGCACTAAACACCAATTGTGTTGTATTCTCATTGTATGTACAACATTCCATGTAATTACACATGTATAACTTATATTGCAATTATTACAGGTACAGACGGTCAGGTTACGTTATGTTACGTTATTTATAGTCCATACTTGAGCATTAGTTTGACTCAAGAACGTATATTTGGATACGTATTTTCTATAAACGTTTATAGTAAATGCGCAACCAAATATACTTCTTGATTCAAATTCATGCTCATGTATGGACTACAAATACAGGCATAGGTAACGTATGTAAAGATCTTATCTATAATATGCCATATATTATCTACGCGACAAACTTAATTAACTAAATTACTTAATTAAACTGAATTAACTTCATTATAGAAAATTATCTCGGTTTTAGATGGCTCAACAATGGTACTCGCTTGCCGTTCGTCGCCCTTACTACAAAGCCCCTTACCGTTTTATTGACATGCCGACAATAGACGATGTCCTCCTAAAATATTGTTGGGAGAAAGACTGCCGAGTAGAAATACCCCACGTGGGCTTAGTACCGTGCAGAAACTGTGGCCTCTACCATTGCCTGGAGCATATCGAACCCCATACACACGGATGCGTCGTTCATTATGTACGTCATCCTAGTCTTCAAGACTTGAAGGCTGCCCGGGACTTTGCCCGAGCAATTGATTTGTGTAGAAATCCCCATAGGGAGGTTACGCGTGATGAAATGATACTACAGTTAAATGTAAGAATTGCCATAAACTTGTACGCATTGTGTGAACATGATGTGAATTGCTGTTGTAGATGGCGCGCTACCGAGCATCAAAGCTACGTATCATGGAAGAGTAGATGCCCATGTTCTCTGGATGCCCATGTTCTCTGGATGCCCAGAAGCCCAGATGCCAAGATTCCGATATTGTTGTACTAGTTTCATAATTTTTGTTCGTTTTTTTTGTATCGGTTAATCTATTATATTTTGTTTCCCAAAGTTGAGTATACAGGGACTCGACTGTTGGCTGTTATGTGTAATATTTTCCTGCAGTGCATTGTTGAGGCCTCTACTGCACCTGTACCAGGGACTGTACTATTGGCCCAAAAAGTTTTTGAGATGTTTTGAATTTAATATAGCAATAGTATATTTTTCCTAAACCTACATTGTTATAATATTGTGCGGTGCAGAAGTGATGGCCACGATTAGTATGAATCGTATAAATTGAACAAATGTTATTCCAGATTCGTAAGATACGAATTACCAAACTAAGATTTTTCATTACAATAATACTTATTCTAAAATTTCGTTAATATTTACAATAAACATTGTTATACCGTATTCCAGTGCCTTAATATTTCAAACAAGCAGATGATTACTTTTTGTTTTATAGGTGTAAGTAGTATTCAAATTGATTTCGCGAAGAATAACTATTAAATATATCACATGTTAAATAAACATACTAATCGCATGGCTAACTATAGCCATGCTATATATATATATATATATATATATATATATATATATATACACTACTCAAAACAATTATCGCATAATCCAAAAAAACATGACTTTTTAATTTATTTTTTATATTTTTCAATTTATTATGTTAGTGGTTCAAAGAATAACAAAATTTTAAGATAATGTTGATAAAATTTAAAGAAAATTAGGAACAGATATTTGAAGTTAACAAAAAATACTCAAAATATTATAAAACATTTTTTTCAAAATTACTGGTATCTGTTTAGAATTATAGTTTTAATACTCGGTGTTCCCTCCTCTGGCTCTTATTACTGCCCTACAACGCCTTTCCATGCTGAGAATTAAATTTTCCACTAGCTGCTGAGGAATGTTATTCCATTCTTCCACAAGTGCTTCAGATAACTCGTTTAGAGTTTGTGGTACATTTAGCCTACTTCTTAGTCGTCTGCCAACATTGTCCCACATGTACTCCACAGGATTTAAGTCGGGTGATCTTGCTGGCCAGTCTATTGCTTCGATATTAACCCTCTGGAGATACTGTTGCACTATTTGTGCGGTGTGTGGGCGGGCATTGTCATGCATTAACAGAAAATCATGGCCAATGAATGGAGCAAAAGGCATGACATATTGTTCTAAAACATCTCGGATATACCTGTCTGCATTTAATGTTCCGTTATGAAACACATGTAACTCTGTACGTGCTTGTGAGTTGATTGCTCCCCAAACCATGATTCCGCCCCCACCAAAGGCATCCAATTGGCGGATATTGCATTGGGAAAATCGAGTCCCCGGAGTTCTCCACACTCTGTGTCGTTGATCGTTGGATGAAAAAGTGAATCTCGACTCATCCGAGAACAAAATATTCGCCCATTGCTGGTGAGTCCAAACCACATGTTCTCTTGCAAAAGCAAGTCGCCGTACTCGATGTTCCCTGGTTAAACGAGGGCCCGTTGCTGGACATCTAGCATTTAAATGGATTTCATGTAGTCGGTTTCTAACTGTTTAATCTGAAATTCTTGTATTGTGCACTCGGTGTAATGAGTCTTGTAAGAATCTAGCGGTAACTGTTCTATTTCTGCGAGCAGAAAGTGTTATGAAACGGTCTTCTATTGGATTTGTGGCCCTTAGTCGTCCTTGTCCTCGGCGTCTGGAATATCCATGAGTTTCTCGGAAACGTTGGTACACCCTACTAATGGAGGATTGGGCCACATTTAAAATTTGAGTCACTCTCACTTGTGTCAGCCCTTCCCGGAGAAGAAGAACTGCAGATTGAGCTTCACCATCTGTTAAATGTCTTGTATTGCGTCTATTATTGTTTTCCATTATTTAAACGTAGTTTTAGAACACAGAACCGACGAAATTTCGAATTTAAAGTAGAACCGCATAGTTTGTTATTTGGACATTTAGAAGAAATTATTTTTCTAAACACTATCAAATTAAATATTTTGATTATTAGTGCAACAATATTCTTAGACAGATAAATGCACAAACTTTGTTTTGTTTTTCTTTCAATCTAAGCTTACTTAAATCCATTTCTATCAATATGCGTTAATTGTTTTGAGTAGTGTATATATATATAGGGTGTTTCATTTAAAAATGAGATCAAATGTTGTGTCCCGTATTTATGGTACACCCTGTATATTCTTTAATTTTTTTAATCTGCTCCATGTGGGCTTCACAAATCATTTTTATTTTATTTCATTTAAAAATGAGATCAAATGTTGTGTCCCGTATTTATGGTACACCCTGTATATTCTTGAATTTATTTAATCTGCTCCATGTGGGCTTCACAAATCATTTTTATTTTTAGGGATCAGATGCAACGATTCCAAGTTATTCACATTTTCATCAAATTTAACAAAAAATCATGGACAAAATTCAACAAAACCTTATTATAAGAGATAAATGAAAGAATCTGGATATGAAAGTACCCAAGCAATGTACCAAAACATACACAATATTTGGGTTGAATACACAGGGTGTTCTGAAAAAACGATCGATTTTTGCTATTTTTAAATGGCTAAAACTTATTGAGAATGATCATTATTTCAAAAAAAATTTTTTTAATAAAGTATTATTAGATTATAGTCCATATGCTTCCATTGAATAGCTCATTAGATGAGCACTCAGAATATCGAGCTATATACTGGGTGTTCCATTTGAAAAAAAATAGTATTAGCAATTTAAAAATAGCAAAATTGTATCGTTGTTTCAGAACACCCTGTATATTCCACTTGACTCAAAATATTGTGTATGTTTGGCACATTGCTTGGGTACTTGCATACGCAGATTCTTTGATTAATCTCTTATAATAAGGTTTTGTTGAATATTTTTCCACGTCCATGATTTTTCGTTAAATTTGATGAAAATGTGAATAACTTGGAATCGCTGCTTCTGATCGCTAAAAATAAAAATGATGTGTGAAGCCCACATGAAGCAGATTCAAAAAATTAAAGAATATACAGGGTGTGCCATAAATTAAACAACGATACAATTTGGATATTTACCAGATTACAACAGTTGAAATCATTATACATGAAAGCCTGTAGTTGGTGGTTATAATATTTCTGTACTTACAAATGATGTATTTGAATCTTGTTCGGAAATAACTAAAACATAAAGGTTCGTTTAATGTTAATGATGTTTATAGGTAAGTATATTTGATTTATAATTTCCTGAACTTTCAAATGTATGTATGAATGGTGGTTTCCTGCAAAACAAGAATAATTTTTAATAAATCACGTGTAAAGTGTAGAAGATATTAGGTAATAATTATAATAATTAATATACCAGCGCCTAGGTCTACTCATTATCAAACTAAGTACTGATATAAGTACTAAGTACTTTGTTATTTTCACCCACACTTGTATTTTTGAAAAATATTTAGTGACTGCAGTTTCGACTAAGGTTTAGTCATTATCAAACTAAGTACTAAGTACTTTGTTATTTCCACTCACACTTTTATTTTTGAAAACTATTTAGTGACTGCAGTTTCGACTAAGGTCTAGTCATTATCAAACTAAGTACTGATACAAGTACTAAGTACTTTGTTATTGCCACGTCCACTTTTATTTTTGAAAACTATTTAGTGACTAAGGTCTAGTCATTATCAAACTAAGTACTGATACAAGTACTAAGTACTTTGTTATTTCCACTCACACTTTTATTTTTGAAAACTATTTACTGACTGCAGTTAGGACTAAGGTCTAGTCATTATCAAACTAAGTACTGATACAAGTACTAAGTACTTTGTTATTTCCACTCACACTTTTATTTTTGAAAACTATTTAGTGACTGCAGTTTCGACTAAGGTCTAGTCATTATTAAACCAAGTACTGATATAAGTACTTTGTTATTTCCACTCACACTTTTATTTTTGAAAACTATTTAGTGACTGCAGTTTCGATTAAGGTCTAGTCATTATCAAATTAAGTACTGATACAAGTACTAAGTACTTTGTTATTTCCACTCACACTTTTATTTTTGAAAACTATTTAGTGACTGCAGTTTTGACTAAGGTTTAGTCATTATCAAACTAAGTACTAAGTACTTTGTTATTTCCACTCACACTTTTATTTTTGAAAACTATTTAGTGACTGCAGTTTCGATTAAGGTCTAGTCATTATCAAATTAAGTACTGATACAAGTACTAAGTACTTTGTTATTTCCACTCACACTTTTATTTTTGAAAACTATTTAGTGACTGCAGTTTTGACTAAGGTTTAGTCATTATCAAACTAAGTACTAAGTACTTTGTTATTTCCACTCACACTTTTATTTTTGAAAACTATTTAGTGACTGCAGTTTTGACTAAGGTTTAGTCATTATCAAACTAAGTACTTTGTTATTTCCACTCACACTTTTATTTTTGAAAACTATTTAGTGACTGCAGTTTTGACTAAGGTTTAGTCATTATCAAACTAAGTACTAAGTACTTTGTTATTTCCACTCACACTTATATTTTTGAAAACTATTTAGTGACTGCAGTTTTGAGTAAGGTCTAGTCATTATCAAACTAAGTACTGATACAAATACTAAGTACTTTGTTATTTCCACTCACACTTTTATTTTTGAAAACTATTTAGTGACTGCAGTTTCGACTAAGGTTTAGTCATTATCAAACTAAGTACTAAGTACTTTGTTATTTCCACTCACACTTTTATTTTTGAAAACTATTTAGTGACTGCAGTTTCGACTAAGGTCTAGTCATTATCAAACTAAGTACTGATACAAGTACTAAGTACTTTGTTATTTCCACTCACACTTTTATTTTTGAAAACTATTTAGTGACTGCAGTTTCGACTAAGGTCTAGTCATTATCAAACTAAGTACAGATACAAGTACTAAGTACTTTGTTATTTCCACTCGCACTTTTATTTTTGAAAACTATTTAGTGACTGCAGTTTCGAGTAAGGTCTAGTCATTATCAAACTAAGTACTGGTACAAGTACTAAGTACTTTGTTATTTCCACTCACACTTTTATTTTTGAAAACTATTTAGTGACTGCAATTTCGAGTAAGGTCTAGTCATTATCAAACTAAGTACTGATACAAGTACTAAGTACTTTGTTATTTCCACTCACACTTTTATTTTTGAAAACTATTTAGTGACTGCAGTTTTGAGTAAGGTCTAGTCATTATCAAACTAAGTACTGATACAAGTACTAAGTACTTTGTTATTTCCACTCACACTTTTATTTTTGAAAACTATTTAGTGACTGCAGTTTCGACTAAGGTCTAGTCATTATCAAACTAAGTACTGATACAAATACTAAGTACTTTGTTATTTCCACTCACACTTTTATTTTTGAAAACTATTTAGTGACTGCAGCTTCGACTAAGGTCTAGTCATTATCAAACTAAGTACTGATACAAGTACTAAGTACTTTGTTATTTCCACTCACACTTTTATTTTTGAAAACTATTTAGTGATTGCAGTTTCGACTAAGGTCTAGTCATTATCAAACTAAGTACTGATACAAGTACTAAGTACTTTGTTATTTCCACTCACACTTTTATTTTTGAAAACTATTTAGTGACTGCAGTTTCGACTAAGGTCTAGTCATTATCAAACTAAGTACTGATACAAGTACTAAGTACTTTGTTATTTCCACTCACACTTTTATTTTTGAAAACTATTTAGTGACTGCAGTTTCGACTAAGGTCTAGTCATTATTAAACCAAGTACTGATATAAGTACTTTGTTATTTCCACTCACACTTTCATTTTTGAAAAATATTTAGTGACTGCAGTTTCGACTAAGATGTAGTCATTATCAAACTAAGTACCGATACAAGTACTAAGTACTTTGTTATTTCCACTCACACTTTTATTTTTGAAAACTATTTAGTGATTGCAGTTTCGACTAAGGTCTAGTCATTATCAAACTAAGTACTGATACAAGTACTAAGTACTTTGTTATTTCCACTCACACTTTTATTTTTGAAAACTATTTAGTGACTGCAGTTTCGACTGCAGTCACTGGAAATGAGTGGAAATAACAAAGTTGTTTAATTTAATTTACTTATTTACTTAGTTAAACTTACTTGTACTTTGTATAATAGTAATTCTTATTATTATACTCAATGATACAATAGCAAAACAGTCTGCTGGAATAAATTAAAATCAGAACTGCGCATCGCGTAATCCTTTAAATAATTAATTCGATTAATTTTAGATATTAATGAGGCGAGTAGAATGTACGACATTTTATAATACAATAGCCGATTATAATTTTAAATATATTAGGAATACACAACGATTTACACCATCATATTGTAGTCTTCGAACATTGGGAAAGTGTAGTCCAATCGTGTTTACTTTGATAAGCAGCTTCAATACACCCTTGATTTTGAGAATGGTTGAATAAATATTAAGAATGATAACGGTTGTGTATTTCTGCAGTGTGATGTAAATGTGCGCGCTCTCAGGTCACGAAGGAATTGTTCGAAAATGCTTCTATATAATAAAATACTTGTTGTAGTGTGCCTATCAAACGCTTTAACGGCGATATCAGGTGAGATTTTTGGACATTTAATGAAAACAACTCAGTAAGCGTTTATGGCACGGAGTGTGTTTTAATTTATGAATATGGCGCAGGTTAAAGGCTAAGGCTGAAATATACATAGCTACGTGTACAAGTTGCACCTAGATAGTACTAACATACGAAATTCTGCAGGGTTTCGCCTGGAAGTTTTGAAGCATTGTTGCGATTTAGGAAGAAATTACTCGAAAAATGACACAAAATGCTCTTCATTCCAAATGCCTATAGCTGGCGTACAAAAAGATGAAGAACTGTACTGCTTAAATTCCATGACTGCTTGTTGCAAGACACAGGCAAAAGCAAGCGAATGCAAAACTGGACTAGATGATGCAAAAACGGGAAGCTGTAGTGCACAAGCAGGAACTGAACGAAAAGTAATAATTTTAAACGAGTAGCAAAATATAAAATTAATTGATTGATTTAAGTCATGCTGCGACGCCTGTAATTTGGGGATAATAAGTGGTACTTCCGGCCAACCATGTGATGGAATTGGACTTCCCAATGATGAATACTTTATATCTTGCTGTAAGGAAGCATCTATCAAAACGACACAAACAACTCCTGCCGTTAAGTCTACACCAGCAGCTAAAGTAACAACAGTTTCAAAAAATGATCCGTTACCTTGTAAGTTTTAATGAAAACCAATATGTACATATATAACTCAAACGGCCTTGATTACAGCAATAGAAAATTTGTGCGATATTGGAGACTTGTGTGCACAAATTTGTTTGCCAATGGCAGATTCATACAAATGCGATTGCCACCCAGGATATGCTCTAATGGCTGATGGCATCTCTTGTAAAGAGATTAAGCAAAAACCGACAACATTAAGAAGAAACAATAAGTATAACCAATGCTATTAACAGGAAATATCAGCTAATACCTATAATTTCAGGTGTGAAGTCAGTAATCCGTGTGAACATAACTGTGTAGACACAGGAGTTTCCATTCAATGTTCTTGCAAGGAAGGCTATCAATTAGCCAAAGATAAAAGAAGCTGCAAAGGTAGATTTCATTAATTAACTGTACTGCACCAATCAAATCAATTATAAATTTTAGATATCGATGAATGCGCTTTGGGCATACACTCTTGTTTAGGTAATGAAATATGTATAAATGGCGATGGGTATTATGACTGCGAAACGATTGACGATGATGAAGACCTTGATGACGAAATTGCTGATTACGATAAGTCTTGTCCTGTGGGTTATAAATTTAACGGCGAACTTCGACTTTGCGATGGTAATAATACAAAACTAATAATGTGTAGGTAGTAATTGTGTTAATATTGGTTTTAGATATAAATGAATGCCAAATACCATTGGTGTGTACTCAAGGTAAAACATGCACAAACACAATTGGTTCATTTGAATGCCACGGAGGTGATTTGATTTGCCCACCTGGTTTTCACTACAAAGACTCAACACAGGATTGTGAAGACATTGATGAGTGCATAACAGGACAAAATGATTGTAATCGTGAATCTCAAGTGTGCTTGAATACCAAAGGAAATTTTACTTGCATTGACAAAGCTTCAAAAACTAACTGCCCTCCAGGTTTCAAAATGAATCCTGTCACACAAAGTTGCGAAGGTAATTTCATTAAACCTAAACTTATGTACGCTACAATACATATTTTGTCACACAAAGTTGCTAATTTCATTAAACCTAAACTTATGTACGCTACATATTTTTATAGATATAGACGAATGCTTGGAAAATCCGTACATGTGCTCTCCTGATGAGGAATGTATTAATGAGCCTGGTGGTCATAATTGCCGCTCTAAGCTTCCACACTCCAGATATCCTCCTCCAACGAAAGCTGTACAACTTTATCCTCCAACACAAAGTTCTACAAAACCAACAACGTATTCTACTGTTACCACTCCAAGTACTACAGTTACTACGCAGAAAGTAACAACACATCCAACAACCACCACAACAAGGAGGACCACAACCATATCTACAACACCATCAACAACTCCAACAACCACTGCACAAACCACACCAAGAACAACAACAGTTGTAACTCGTTACTACCCAACGTTTGATCCAGCTAACCCAGAACCACCTAAAGTGTATGATCCTAATGCGTATACTACATCGCCAAGAATACCATTCCTATTAACACGGCCACCAACGAAACCCATCCCGGAATATGTAAAACCAAAGAGCTCAACTGTGTGCTCAAAAGGTTTTAAATATTCACAACAGACGCAACAGTGCATAGGTAACTATAAAACGTCTGAAATAACAGTTGCTCAAATATGATTTTCAGACATTGATGAATGCGTTGAAGACCCTCAAGCATGCGATAGTAATCAAGACTGCTACAACACACTTGGAAGTTACGTTTGTAATTGCAAAAATGGTTTCACAATGGATCGCACTATAAGGGCTTGTGTAGATGTAAATGAATGCCAGGTGGGCTCCAATGATTGTGGCGATGGGCAGAGATGTGACAATACAATAGGATCCTACTTATGTTCGAGGGTAGCTGGATGTGGCACTGGTTATACCTTAAATTATGCCAGTGGCAATTGCGAGGATGATGATGAATGTTTGTTGGGCACTCATTCGTGTGATAAGCTAGGGACTAATTTGATATGCCGAAACACCCATGGTTCTTACAGGTGCGAAAGAATTCACAGGTACCAGCCACACCTGGTGATAATAAACCAAACAAGGTACAGCGGGCAAACTAAAAAGTGCTTACCTGGGTACTATATGGATTCCGCTGGAAACTGCCAAGATATCGACGAATGTGAAAGCAATCCTTGCACACGAGCCCAGAGGTGTCTGAATTTGCGAGGACGCTACGATTGTATATCGAAATTTGAGTGCAAAGGTGGTTT
Source organism: Othius punctulatus (assembly GCA_951805005.1). Lineage (NCBI taxonomy): Eukaryota > Metazoa > Arthropoda > Insecta > Coleoptera > Staphylinidae > Othius > Othius punctulatus. The sequence continues at coordinate 37,041,907 of OX638147.1, read as the reverse complement.
TGAGTTAAACGAAGCCGGCGATAATTGCATTGGTAAGTTTGAAACACATATATACAAATATACAAACATTTTATTTTTTAGATATAAACGAGTGTTTGAAAGGCACACATTCCTGCAGCTCTAGCCAAATTTGCAAGAACCACATTGGCTTCCACGTTTGCACTTGTCCTCATGGTCATAAATTGGTTAATAACGAATGCGTTGATATTAACGAGTGTGAATTTTACAAGGACAGAGTAAGTTCAATGAGATTTCTGGGCACTATTTTCCAAGAGCTTTCTAGCTTTTTTTAATTTTCTATCTGAAATAAATTTTTTCAACTTCATTTCCGGGCACTGTTTTCCAAGAGCTTTCTAGCTTTTTTTAATTTTCTATTTGAAATAAAAAAAAACAAATTTATTTCCGGGCAGTGTTTTCCAAGAGCTTTCTAGCTTTTTTTAATTTTCTAACTGAAATAAAAAATTTCAACTTTATTTCCGGGCACTGTTTTCCAAGAGCTTTCTATTTTTTTTAAATTTTCTATCCGAATTTTTTTTTTTCAACTTTTACACTATCAAAAGCAGAGAAACAACTATGCTATGTTTTTACCACATTTTGCAAAAACATAGCAAGTTGTTTCTGTTTTTTTAATATGGACTACGTAGTAAAGGTCGAAACCATCCTGATGATTTACTATCCTTGCAGATTTGTTCATCAAATTCTTATTGTTTGAACACAATAGGGTCCTACAAGTGCAAATGCAAGGAAGGTTTTCGGGAATATGGAAATAAATGTGTCGACGTTGACGAGTGTATGGAAAATTCAGAACTGTGCCATCAGAAGTGCGTTAATATTTGGGGTGGGTACAGATGTTCTTGCGAACGTGGATATACATTGGATAACGACAATCGGTACGATTAATTGGCTTTGTAAAAACCTGTTATATGCACGTATAACTTTACAGGACTTGCTCGGATATTGACGAGTGTGAAAAATTTAAAGATAAGCTGCTGTGCATTGGGAAGTGTGAAAATACCCCAGGCAGCTATGTTTGCAGATGTCCTGCAGGGTACAAACTAGGTTCCGATGGACGAACATGTTTAGGTATGGCTAAGTACATAGCAAAAATCGGTTTCATTAACATATAACCCTTTAGATATTGATGAATGTTCAGTGGAACAACCATGTGTTGGTAGAGATACGATTTGCTTCAATACGCGAGGTGGATATGAATGCCCATCAATAAACTGCCCCCAAAACTACATCAGAGATCCTGATCACAAGAGGCAAGTAATAACAAATTAAGAAGCTTAAATATTACCCGCATTTTTTTAGCCGCTGTAAACGAGATCCTCACAAATGCACATACTCTGGAAGCTGTTCAGATATTCCAGAACAATACACGTACCATTTCTTTACTTTAATATCAAACTTACCAATGCTTCAAGGCCCTATTAAGTTCTTCCAAATGAAAGGACCGATTTGGGACACATCAACAGCCAAATTTAATTTGAAATTGGAAAATGTGAAATGCCCACATCACGTGAGAAAAGTTGATCAAAGCTATTTTAGAGTTAACAAGGAGCACAGAAAGGCAGATATTTCGTTTATTCAGCCAATTGAAGGTCCCCAACAAATCGAGCTGTCATTTGAAATGCAGCTGTTCACCAACAAACTATACACAGGACGGGTTATTGCAAAAATATTTATATTTGTTTCAGAATATAACTTCTAAAACAACTCTAATTTAATTAGTTGTACGATTTTGTTCTCAATCATCAATTTTTTATTTAAGTTTTAGCTTCTATAAGTATGTACTTAAGCAGGTGGTGGAATGTACTCTATCCATAGATAAAATGATTTATTTTTATTCGTGCTCTTTTACATAAATGTTTTCCAAACTTTATATTTTCGTACCTAAAATGATCAGATAAATCATTCAAGTACAGAAAATGTGAATAGTTTCCTATAATACAATTTGCAACCTACAGTTTGGAAATTAGTACATACATGAAACTATTAAAGTATACTTAGCAAAGAATTGATGGCTTAAAAATGTGTTTTGCTGATAAATCTATGATAGTTTCGATTGGTTATCGATAGAGTGAAAATATGAAAACAGGATAATATTTGAAATAAAACAAGACATTATTTATTCAGGTGTACATGCCACTAGAAAGCTCATTTGCAAGAGATTTGTTTCGCCCAATATGAACGCACATGTAACTTCTTCAGGACCTTTTCAGGAATTTAAATTACCAGATAAACGTCTTTGCTTAATAAGTCAACAGGTAAATTTATCGATATAATTTCCATTGAAAGTAGATATTGCTTTTATTTTTCATTGTTTTTAGGATATTTTCAAAGCAGGCGGTATACATGCTCTATTCGTGCTCTTTTACATAAATGTTGCCCAAACTTTATATTTTCGTACCTAAAGTGATCAGATAAATCATTCAAGTATAGAAAATGTGAATAGTTTCCTATAATACAATTTGCAACCCTCAGTTTGGAAATTAGTACATTTTGATACATGAAAGTATTAAAGAAGTATACTTAGCAAAGAAATGATGGCTTATAAATGTGTTTTGCTGATAAATCTATTATAGTTTCAATTGGTTATCAATAGAGTGAAAATATGAAAACAGGATAATATTTGAAATAAAGCAAGATATTATTTATTCAGGTGTACATGCCACTAGAAAGCTCATTTGCAAGAGATTTGTTTCGCCCACTATGAACGCACATGTAAGTTCTTCAGGACCTTTTCAGGAATTTAAATTACCAGATAAACGTCTTGGCTTAATAAGTCAACAGGTAAATTAATCGATATAATTCCACTGAAAGTAGATATTGCTTTCATTTTTCATTGTTTTTAGGATATTTTCAAAGCAGGCTGTATACATGCTCTATTCGTGCTCTTTTACATAAATGTGGCCCAAACTTTATATTTTCGTACCTAAAATGATCAGATAAATCATTCAAGTGGAATGAATAGAAAATGTGAATAGTTTATTATAATACAGTTTGCAACCCACAGTTAGGAAATTACTGCATTTAGATACATGAAAGTATTAAAAAAGTATACTTAGAAAATAATTGATGGCTTAAAAGTGTGTTTTGCTGATAAATCTATTATAGTTTCGATTGGTTATCGATAGAGTGAAAATATGAAAACAGGATAATATTTGAAATAAAACAAGACATAATTCATGCAGGTGTACATGCCACTAGAAAGATCATTTGCAAGAGATTTGTTTCGCCCAATATGAACGCACATGTAACATCTTCAGGACAATTTCAGGAATTTAAATTACCAGATACTCTTACTTCTTATATTTTCTATATATGTTTCTGCATTAAATGCAACCAAATATAGCAAATATACGTCTTGAGTCGAACTCATGCTCAAGTACGGACTATAAAAACAGGCCTTAGGCATGTAGTCATAGTCTGTACTTGAGCATGAGTTCGACTCAAGTCGTAGTTTTCTGTGTATTTGGTTACGTTTGGTGCATAAACATATATAGAAAATACTCAACCAAATATGCGACTTGAGTCGAACTCATGCTCAAGTACAGACTATAAATACATGCCTAAGGTCCGTTTTTATAGTCCGTACTTGAGCATGAGTTAGGCTCAAGTCGTATATTTGCTATATTTGGTTGCATTTGATGCATAAACATATATAGAAAATACGCAACCAAATATGCGACTTGAGTGGAACTCATGCTCAAGTACAGACTATGAATACATGCCCAAGGCCCGTATTTATAGTCCGTACTTGAGCATGAGTTCGACTCAAGTCGTGTATTTGCTATATTTGGTTGCATTTGATGCATAAACATATATAGCAAATACGCAAAAAAATATGCGACTTAAGTCGAACTCATGCTCAAGTACAGACTATAAATACATGCCTAATGCCCGTATTTATAGTCCGTACTTGAGCATGAGTTCGGCTCAAGTCGTATATTTGCTATATTTGGTTGCATTTGATGCATAAACATATATAGAAAATACGCAACCAAATATACGACTTGAACCTAACTCATGCTCAAGTACGGACTACACATACGAACCTAAGTCAAGGTGTTAAACGTCTAGAAATCGCACTAACGTCGTAAATTTATCGATATAATTCCACTGAAAGTAGATATTGCGAGGGAAAAAAATTAAAATTATCAAATTTTCAGTTTTTTCAGTCATTTCAGACGGCCCTGCACCAGAGGGAAATTTTTTTCCCAAGGAACCGATGCAAAATTCGAAATCTACGTGCAATACTTGACCTCTATTGTTATTTTTGGCCAAATCCGAGCTGTCGAATTTTTTCGTAAATATTCCCATACCCTGGAGATTTTAAATTTTTAGATAAAATATTTTATATTTTGAAAACCACGCGTTGCAGAGAAAAACGTTTTACTTCAAAACTATAGGGCTTCGGGCGGTCCATCGTTTGTCGTTTGTTTTTAAAAAATAACTTTAGCCGTTTTCGAGAAAAATCGAATTATATATTTTTTTGGGTGCAGCTGGTAATTTTTTTTTTTTATGGTTACAAACGTCACAACTCAATGAAATTCACTAAAAGCCTTTTCAGATGTTGCCCCCAAATCGTCTAAAAATATAAAGTCGATAGCTCTTCAAACAAAAATTTTACATCACTTTATATGACGAACTAAATTTATCAGGTCGTTTTTTCCTCGAAAATGGCGGATAACATTAAAATAACAAATTGATTTTCATAAAATAATTAATTACTCTGAAACGATTGATCTGAGCCAAAATTCACAAGTATGCAAATTTGTACAAATCTAATCGATACGTACAATAAAAAGTTTCGTGACTCTACGTCTTCAGGTTTTGAAGATATTAGATTGGGTAAATACATAATTTGTGCAAAATTGTAACAATTCCGTGGACAATTCTTTCAATTTTCAATGAATTATGAAAATTGAAAGAATTTCACGGAAACTTTCACCTCTGTATTAAAAATATATGGAAACTTGCAACAAATTTCCTTGAACGTTACATAATTCATGGGAAATTGTGTTACTGTAGATAATTCATGAAAACTTGCAGAATTCATGGCAAATTTTTAAATATCCATTTCCTTGAACTTTACATAATTCATGGGAAATTGTGTTACTGTAGATAATTCATAAAAACTTGCAGAATTCATGGCAAATTTTTAAATATCCATTTCCTTGAACTTTACATAATTCATGGGAAATTGTGTTACTGTAGATAATTCATGAAAACTTGCAGAATTCATGGCAAGTTTTTAAATATCCATTGCATCTTGTATAAATTTCATGCAATACCGAGAAAATTCCAAGGGAACATGTGTGAATTTCAGTGTAAATTGGCAAAAATTTATGGAAAATTTTATAATTTCGAGAAAAAATGTCATAATACGTAAAAAAATTATATCAATTTTATGGAAACTGTCATAATTTATGGGAAATTGTATACACGTTTAATGAGAAATTACAGAAATCACAGCAAATGATAACATTTTCATTGAAGCTTATATAAATTTCATAGAAAACTGTGACAATTTCATGTAAATATGTATACATTTCAATGGTAATTGGTAAAACTATTATGAAAATTTGTACAAATGCATGAACAATTTCACAATTCGTGGAAAATTGTTAGATTTTAATGGAAAGCTGTATAATTTTTGAACTAAATTATATCATAATTCCTACAAAATGGTATCAATTGCATGGAAACATATAATTTTTGACTATGTATAAATTTTAATGCAAATTGGTTACAATTTTATGAAATATTCTATAATTACACGAACAATTTCATAATTCGTGGAAAATTGTCTTCAGGTTTTGAGGATTTTTTTTTTACGGAATTAATTTTTCAATTAAAAATAAATCGACCCAAAATAACAAATTTGTTGGCAGAAAATAATCAATAACTCTGAAACCGTTAATCTGAGCAAAAATTGTCAGGTATACAAATTTGTTCAAGCAACTATGGCCCATCGAACTGCGCATGTTTTGACCCTCTACATCATCAGGTTTCCGAGATAATACAAAAAAAGTTTTGTCATACTACGTCTTCAGGTTTTGAAGATATTTATTTTTTGCGGAATTTATTTTTCAATTATACATAAATCGACCCAAAATAAAAATAATTGTTGACAGAAAATAATTAATAACTCTGAAACCGTTAATCTGAGCAAAAATTGCCAGGTATGCAAATTTGTGCAAGCAACTATGGCCCATCCAACTGCGCATGTTTCGACCCTCTACATCATCAGATTTCCGTGATAACACAATTAAAAAAAATGTCGTACTACGTCTTCAGGTTTTGAAGATATTATTTTTTTTACGGAATTAATTTTTCAATTATACATAAATCGACCCAAAATAACAAATTTCCTGACAGAAAATAATTAATAACTCTGAAACCGTTAATCTGAGCTAAAATTGTCAGGTATGCAAATTTGTGCAGGCAACTATGGCCCATCCAACTGCGCATGTTTCAACCCTCTACATCATCAGGTTTCCGTGATAACACAATATAAAAGTTTCGTCACTTTACGTCTTCAGGTTTTGAAGATATTAATTTTTCAATTATAAATAAATCGACCCAAAACTTCAAATTTCTTGACAGAAAATAATAAATAACTCTGAAACCGTTAATCTGAGCAAAAATTGTCAGGTATGCAAATTTGTGCAAGCAACTATGGCCCATTCAACTACGAATGTTTCGACCCTCTACATCATCAGGTTTTCGAAATAATACAATATAAAAGTTTCGGCAGTTTTTTGAGATAATACACACAAAAAAAAACGATTAACTACAAAGTATTTGAAAATTATTCAAATTAATGTATTATATTGTTCCGCTTTATAGAAATTGTAACGAGTTGTAATGATTCTGTCGATAAATTTATTTGTAGGTTTGTTTATAATGAGTTGCGTTTTTGTAGAGGCACTACAATGATATATAAATTATAGAAGATGTATAAAAAAATAATAACTGTTAACGTAGTTTTCTGGGGTGCAACAGCCGAAGGAACCGTAGAAATTATTCCCTTGGGAGAGCGGCAATGATTTAATCGAATAAAAATGTAATTTGCAGAAATTTATTGCAATGCGGTGCCAGTGCACAAATCTAAAAAGTGTATAACAAGGGTTTTGTAATAGGGGGAGGACTTTGATTGTGACGTTGCGAGTTCAGTTGCTTTGCTGACCCTTGTTTGTACAGCAAGTCCGTAGCCACTAATCTAATTACGTCCAATCAGCAGGAGAACAGCTAGTAATTGTTACTGACAGCCTAAGTTTGATTCAATATCATCTCAAACCAAAAATATAGAAGAACTGTCACGTCGGATTACCAATTACATACGTTTGTCGCCAAATGCGGAATGGCCGTGTAATTAATGAACGAGGCCAACGCAGAAGTAGAAAAAAGATGCGCTGCTAGAAGAGGTTATAAATAAAGTTTTATTTAGTTTTTACAGTATCCATAGATTTATTTACAGTGTTATTTTATTTAATTTTCCTTTCAGAAATATAAATATATTAACATTAATACATTAAATGCCTCGCAAATTGCTTTTATACAAGAAATGCCCTGAAACTGATTTTCCACGCTTTCAGCCAATAGAATATTGATTATCCGTTCACAAATAAAGTCAATCTCGACTGGTGTGTGTTCGGAGAGTCGATGTTCTCTCGGGTGCTCATGATTCCACATCAATAACTGTATTTCCACAAGCATAATAATTCCTAGTAATTTGCTTATAATTATAAGCTATTGTATTATTGCAAACTTAAGTTTTATGCCCACTGGCAACGACTTATAATTGTAAGCAAAATGTATTTAATACACGATAAATAAATAGGACCTGAAAGGAACCGTAGCATAATATCACTATATTATTTTAAATTATCGATTGGTTTTATTTCCACCTCCGCTCAATGTCTTCTTTAAAAATAATTATGTTGTCTTCTCTCGTGGGGCCAAGCCTAAGGCTTCCGCATGCTTCCTGGCTTTAAGTCGTAAATCTGCGATGCTGGAATTTTTGTGGGCAGCCGCCAGGGCTGCGAACCCAAGAGGATATTGGGGGTGGCACAGGATGCTTGCCGCAGAACCTCCGCCCACCGAAACAGCCGCCGCCGCGTACTAAAAAGGACAACACAACAAATTAGGAACAGGACGATTTTCGAAGGTACTGGCGCTTACTTGATGTGCCGCCGAGATGAACGCCGAGTCGAATGCCGAGAAGGGTGTGCCAGGCTGGGGGAAAGGTCCGAGGGTTAAACGGTCATAAGCCGACAATGCCACGGCACCCGTAGGCAGTGATAAGCCTCGCAAGGCTGGCACACTCATGTAAGGTACCACTCTGCAAGGCTCTAGAGGGGTACTCGCTGGAGGACTGTGATTGTTCAGCATCATACCTGAAAAATTAGAATATATTACTTACAACACTATATTTTGTACGTATACGAAAGCTATCATTTTTAGCACATAATAGTTGATTCGTTGTTGCTACATTTCTTGATTTGGATTGAACAGGATCCGTCAAAATCATTACAAGGATTAGGACCTAGAAATCTCCTCCACAATATGGTAAATGACCAATATTGCACGACATAAAGAACTACGACAAAAGTTTAGCCAAAATCCAAGGAATATTGCACTCCCTTCATTCTTGCTACAGACCAAAACCATTACCTTTTGTAAGTATACGAAAGCTATAATTTTTAGTACATATTAATTGATTCGCTGTTGCTACATTTTTTGATTTGAATTGAACAGGATCCGTCAAAATCATTACAATGATAAGGACTTAGAAATCTCCTCCACAATATGGTAAATGACCAATATTGCACGACATAAAGAACTACGACAAAAGTTTAGCCAAAATCCAAGGAATATTGCATTCACTCCCTTCATTTTTGCTACAGACCTGTACTACTAGCAATGGAAAGCGGTTGGATTTATTGGCTCCTGAAACTCAAATTTATCAAAAAGGTGGGTTTAATTGTTTCTAAATTAGAGGATATTGAGGGTTTCCTACTGAAATCATTTAATACTTTTCTTTTCAAATTTCATACTTGAAACTGAAATACTGAAAAGTTTTTACTGATTTTTGCGATTTTTGAGCAATCAATTTTGTTGAATTTTTCTAATACATACTTTCCTACCCTTAATAGTTTCCTACCCCTAACTGAAATTGTGTCAAACGTAGTTTTGTCGTAAAATAATTTATGGTGTTATGTCATAAATTTGTGTTGTTTCAATTGAAATAATTTGTTTGGTTGTGCTGTTTGTGTGGCGGTTGTGAATTAATTGTAAATTTTGGTGGGTGTGTAATTTTAAGCTGCGAAATTTAGCATCTACGGCACACAGAGGAGTGTGTGGGTGTTTTCAGTACACGTCCGTTGATGATATAATAATTTAATGGGGTGCTATATATTTAAATGGTGCACGTTGGGTTTGTAGTGTTAACCCCTGTTTTGCAAATGTAATTTGGTCAAAAGGAGTGTGGATGCGGACAGACAGGGCGGGAGGGTGCAGTGTTGATGTGAGTGTACGGCACTAAGTGTAATTTAGTGCCCCCAGGAGCCCGCATGGACTTGGACCAGTCATCTTGTACTCCGTATATTTGAATGACTGAGCCCCGTAAAATTGCTCTCGTGGGGAATTATTTGATTTGATTGAAAACTTTTTTCCGTAACCAGTATTTTTTTAGCGCACTCTTGTATATAAACTCGATTATTCACCGCAGATTTGCTGGAGGGGGACACGGCCCATGATATATTCATAGCAGTTAAAATTATGAGGGTCGAGTCGAGGTTTAAAGATCATTTCTGTAACAAATTACTTGCTCTTCTAAATAGTTTAATGCCGTAACTTGGATTTATGATTCTACAATTTCACTTGCGCCAGCGCTTAATGCCTTGGGTATTCAGATCCGGACGTTTCCCACATTTCCACTCCGCGGATCTAATTCTGCAACGCAACTCCATATTTATACCGCCTATTTAGCATCATATTTTGAGGGCCCCATTTTCTTATTACGCATGAAAAATTCAGCACGGATATGCGCTTGTGGGGCTTTGCCGCAGTACAACTCTAATGTCTTCCTTACCTTTTTGCAATTGGCTCTCGTGCTTCCTACATTTGGCTCTGCGGTTTTGAAACCAAACCTGAAACAACATATGCGATAAACTAATGACAGCGATAAGACTAAAACTATTCTAATTATCAATTCATATGTGAAATGAATACACACAATTTTGGGAAAACTTGTGCAATACAATAATTAGATTTTTTAGGATTTGTACTATTTATTATAATAATTCCAATATGTGTAAAACAACATTTAACATAACTTAACCAACATTAATTTAACTAACCTATCTACACATCCTATAAATAATACTCTTCAAGTTCAAGAAATAGAAAGAACAGATGTCACACCCATTCAAAGGCAGAGCTGCTAACCAAATTATGTATATCTATTTGGCAGTTAACAATTCTCAACCACAAAGAAACCGAATCTTATAGTACGATATATTTGGCCAATTAAGTTTCCACGTTTCAATGTCTTTTCTTTCATCCCATTAATATGTTTGTACCCATGAAGGTTTTATACAAGGTGGGAAAAAAGTAATGTCACAAAGTAAATTGGCTGCCATTTTGTTAGAGATGAAAAAATGGGCTCTGTTTTCACGGAACGTTTATTTGAAGGTGTACAATTGATGAACATTTGTACACCTGTACACACCTGTACACCTGTACACACCTGTACACCTATACACACCTGTACACACATATACACTTGTACACCTGTACACCACAGGTGTACACCTGTACACCTGTACACACCTGTACACCTTGTACACACCTGTACACCTTGTACACACCTGTACACCTTGTACACACCTGTACACCTGTACACACCTGTACACCTTGTACACACAATGTACAATTGAAGTTGGAAAGATGATATCGGTCAAATGACCACCTCCTGAGTTGATGCACATTTGTGCTAGTTTTACGGCATTTTGAATTGTTGCTCGCAAAACATCTGGCTCCAAATTGGTGATTGCTTCTTCCATTTTGGCTTTCAAGACTTGCGAGGTTTGTGGTTTGTTGTTGTAAACACAAGATTTCAAAAAGCCCCGAAGGATCTGAGGCCAAATCACCAAAACAGGAGATCACACGACCCGGAAATTGGTGTATCAAAATCTCCATCGTTGCTTGAGCTGTAAGGGAACATGTTCAGGTCTTTCACCAAAATTCGAAGCAACGAACGTCTGCTGATGCCAAATTGAGCTGTGTGAGCGGTTGCTTCGTCCTGCTGGAAGCTCGAGACCCAATTCAGCAACTTGCGGCAAAAGATGTCTTCTTCCATGTTGGCTTTCAAGACTTTAAGAAGAAGAAGGTTTTTGGTTTGTTGTGGTAAACACAGATTTCAAAAAGCCCTGAAGGATCTGGCGCCAAATCGCCAAAACAGGTGATCACACGGCCCGGAAATTGCTGTCTCAAATGCTCCATCGCCTACTTGAGCTGTAAGGGTACATCTTCAGGTCTTTCACCAAAATTCGAAGCAATCAACGTTTGCTGATGCCAAATTGAGCTGTCTGAGCGGTTGCTGCTGGAACCAACAATGCTCGTGACCCAATTCAGCAACTTGCGGCAAAACATGTCTTTTTCCATGTTGGCTTTCAAGACTTCCAGAAGAAGAAGGTTTGTGGTTTGTTGTTGTAAACACGAGATTCCAAAAAGCCCCAGAGGAAGATGTCTGGCGCCAAATCGCCAAAACGGGAGATTACACGGCCCGGAAATTGGTGTCTCAAAATCTCCATCATTGCTTGAGCTGTAAGGGAACATCTCAGGTCTTTCACCAAAATTCGAAGCAAAGAACGTCTGCTGATGCCAAATTAAGCTGTGTGAGCGGTTGCTGCATCCTGCTGGAAGCTCGAGACCCAATTCCGGAACTTGCGGCAAAAAATCTATTCTTCCATGTTGACTTTCAAGACTTCAAGAAGAGGAAGGTTTGTGGTTTGTTGTTAACACGAGATTTCAAAAAGCCCCAGAGGAAGAAGTCTGGCGCCAAATCGCCAAAACGGGAGATTACACGGCCCGGAAATTGGTGCCCCAAAAGCTCGAGACCCAATTCAGCAACGGTCAGTAGGCAGCAATTGGTGAACGGTTTGCACTTTGTGGGGGAACATCTTCAGGTCTTTCACCAAAATTCGAATCAACGAACGTCTGCTGATGCCAAATTATGTGCAACGTTGTTTCGTCGATGTTTGTGGATTATCTCGAGCATGGGAGTGAGTTAACCTCATTTGACGGTCAGCAGGCAGCAATTGGTGAATCGTTTCAATGGAACATCTTCAGATCTTTCACCAAAATATGAAGCAACGAATGTCTGCTGATGTCAAATGGTCTGCATGTTGTCTCGTCTATATTTGTGGATCTTCTCGAGCATGAGATTAAGTTAACCTCACTTGACGGTCAGCAGGCAGCAATTAGTGAATGGTTTCAATGGAAAATCTTCAGATCTTTACCAAAATTCGAAGCAACGAACGTCTGCTGATGCCATATTATGTGCATCGTTGTTTCGTCGATGTTTATGGATTATCTCGAGCATGGGAGTGAGTTAACCTCATTTGACGGTCAGCAGGCAGCAATTGGTGAACCGTTGCAAAGGGACATCTTCAGGTCTTTCGCCAAAATTTGAAGCACCGAACGTCTGCTGATGCCAAATTATGTGCATCGTTGTTTCTTCGATGTTTGTGGATTCTCTCAAGCATGGGAGTAAGTTGGCCTCATTTGACGGTCAGCAGGCAACAATTAGTGAACAATTTCAAGAGGACATCTTCAGGTCTTTCACCAAAATTCGAAGCAACGAACGTCTGCTGATGCCAAATTGTCTGCAACGTTATCTCGTCGATATTTGTGGATTCTCTCGAGCATGGGAGTAGGTTGACCTCACTTAACGGTCGCCAGGCAGCAATTGGTGAACGGTTTCAAGAGGACATCTTCAGGTCTTTCACCAAAATTCGAAGCAACTAACGTCTGCTGATGCCAAATTATGTGCATCGTTGTTTCGTCGATGTTTGTGGATTCTCTCGAGCATGGGAGTAAGTTGACCTCATTAGACGGTCAGCAGGCAGCAATTGGTGAACCGTTTCAATGGAACATCTTCAGATCGTTCACCAAAATTTGTAGCAACGAATGTCTGCTGATGTCAAATGGTCCGCATCGTTGTCTCGTCGATATTTGTGGATTCTCTCGAGCATGGGAGTAAGTTGACCTCATTTGACGGTCAGCAGGCAACAATTAGTGAACTATTTCAAGAGGACATCTTCAGGTCTTTCACCAAAATTTGAAGCAACGAATGTCTGCTGATGTCAAATGGTCTGCATCGTTGTCTCGTCGATATTTGTGGATTCTCTCGAGTATGGGAGTAAGTTGGCCTCATTAGACGGTCAGCAGGCAGCAATTGGTGGACCGTTTCAATAGAACATCTTCAGATCTTTCACAAAAATTTGAAGCAACGAATGTCTGCTGATGTCAAATGGTCTGCATCGTTGTATCGTCGATATTTGTGGATTCTATCGAGCATGGGAGTAAGTTGACCTCACTTGACGGTCAGCAGACAGCAATTGGTGAACCGTTTGCACTTTGTAAAGGAACACCTTTCACCAAAATTCGAAGCAACGAATAAACTTAATTAAAACAAAGAACAACTTGCTCCATTGCCAACTAATTATCTATCTGTCTAAAACATAAATGTACAATGACATTTGATGCCATTTGCAAAAATTATGGCACATCACATTATGACATTACTTTTGGGCCACCCTGTATAATAATGAGTACCCAAAATGGTTTACTAAACAATTAATAAACTACATTAAAACAAAGAAAATCTTGCATCGAATATATGGGAAATCAAACAATTTCTGTAACTAACTAGAATTTTACAAGGTCCCAATGTAAAGAATGGAATGATACCCATACTACTACTACATACTACATAATTGAAACATACTACTACTACTACCCTACACAAAAATTATCTAGATGAGGTTGAAAGTATTAGCCGAAATCAAGCCACAACGTACCAATAATTGATTGATACCCATATTAGTACTACATACTACATACTTGAAACAGACTACTGCTACTACTAACCTATACGAAAATTATCTAGATAAGGTAGAAAATATTAGCCGAAATAGTATATCATTTTGAAACTTTGTTGATGGTTAATGGTCCCAGTGTAACGAATTGAATGGTACCCATACTACTACTACATACTACATACTTGAAATATACTACTACCCTATACAAAAATTGTCTAGATAAGGTAGAAAGTATTAGCCGAAATAATCATTTTGAAACTTTGTTAATGGTTAATAGTCCCAATGTAAAGAATTGAATGATACCCATACTACTACTACATACTACATACTTGAAACATACTACTACTATCCTATACAAAAATTATCTAGATAAGGTAGAAAGTATTAGCCGAAATAGTAAATCATAAACTTTGTTAATGGTTCAAAAAATGTAAGAGGTTTTACGGATCAAGGTCTGGAATTTTAGTGCCTAAAGCCTTGTTTACATTTGGAAAGTTTACTGGCAGAAAGTACTTGCCGCCAGTAAACTTACAATGTGTAAACAAGAAAAACGTCTTACTTTCTTGTTTAGTTAGTAAACAAGAAAAATGTCTTACAAGAAAGAAACTAAACAAGAAAACGTCTTATTTTCTTGTTTAATTTCTTTCTTGACAGATGTTTTTCTAGTTTACACATCGTAAGTTTACTGGCGACAAGTACTTTCCGCCAGTAAACTTACCAAATGTTAACGAGGCTTTAAAGTGTCATCGCGGTAAAGTGTAAATCTCTTGATAATCATATTGATGGCGTGAACTAGCATTTTTACAATGCCCCAAAGAGGCAGTCGTAAACTTTACCGAAGACGATTTAAGAAGTTCCCCCATCTTTTATTATATGGTTTATTTTTATAGGATATGTTTATCGTAAGATTTTTGTTTTGTAATAATTTACTGATATATAATTTAGATTTAAGTAGGCTATGCTATACGTATTCGGAGCCTCATGTATCGGATAATTGACAATCCAAATAATGCATACAATATGTATTTGTTATAATGATACAAAATGAAACACGTTACTACGTTTTTTATCACAGTTTTGACAACAATTAGATCATTCTCTACTATTTGTTTCTATTGTTTCTACATTGCTCATACTATTTGTTATAAAGTAATAGTCATGTTTTGGTGCAATCATTTCTAGTTACGATTTTAAATCTCTTGATTCTAGAAGTATAATTCCCATATTTCAGTTAATCGGTCGAGAGATAGCGGTTTCGACATCAATTAGGTCATTTTCTACTATTTGTTTCTATTGTCTCTACATTTCTCATACTATTTGTTATAAAGTAATAGTCATGTTTTCGTGCAATCATTTCTGGATACGATTTTAAATCTCTTGATTCAAGAAGTATAATTCCCATATTTCAGTTAATCGATTGAGAGTTAGAAGTATAAGTCCCATATTTCAGTTAATCAATCAGTTAATGGTTTTATTTTTCCTTTAATCGATCCTTTAATGAATATCGGATATTTGAATATTTAGATTCTGAAATTGCGTTGCTGAAGTTTTCAGATACATATGCAGACCTAAATTTAACCCAGGATACATGTATGTAAATTGAACTAGGATGTACATTGGCCACTATAGTAGTGATTGAGAGCCTTTTCGCGATTTGATAACAATTATTGGTAATTATTTATAATTACTGCCACTAACAGTTACAATTTGAATTGTGCTTTACTTATGCAGTATTAATTCATATTTGTAATTTAGTGGCTACCAATCAACGTTGTGCATATTAATTGCATTTAATTTGCATTTCCATTGCATACTCGTGTACATTCATAATGATATAGATTATAGATGAGTATATTTGATGTGGAATGAAGCAGCTTGAAGTCGATAGTCTTAATATTAGTACATACTGCGTGGATGATGCATTGATGTATAGATGGTTGTGAAAATTTTACTTGACGGTTTGTATTCGCGAGTGATACATTAAATCGAGTGAAATTGCGGCGGAAGAAAGGGGGTATAAAAGTTTAACGTAAATAGGTACTTATTTTATTAGTTAAGTAAGTGGATGGTCAGAATAAATGTTCTCCTAGTTTCTAAGTTACGACCCAAGCAATCGATCAGTCGAAATGGAGAAGCCAGGGCATTAATCTGGTATTTAATTGATGCGACTTCCATTCCCTGCACATCATACGTATTCATTAGGAAATTATCTGCTAATAGCGGCAATAGCCTGAGTAAATCGTGTGGAACCGATGTCGCAAGAAAAACACTACAAATGGGGGACGGATAGACAATGGATGCATTACTAATCACTGCGATGCCGCAGTTTACATCTCAAGTGCTGCGTTTTCACACATCGAGTTGATCGTAAAATATATCACCATGATTATAACAGCCACCCCATAAAAACCGCTGCTGAATTTGCATACGTGAATAATTGTGTGAGTATTGTCCTTGCAAAGTGCCGATGCGAAAAAGTTTTGCCGTAAAAAAGTGAATATCAATTGCTTGAACCTAAAATGGAAAAAAAACTCCACGATTCCATTTCGTGCATCGATCAGGCAATCGGTCCCGATGCATCACTTTTTTGCCGGCCTAATGCGATAATTGAATTTTATGTTAGGGTCTAATGGTCATTCACATATTTCTCCTCGGCCTTTATGCGTTTGTTTTATTATGATTTGCACATTTAAGCATTATGAAATATGCGCCATAAAAAGGCAGGAGTGAAGGGAATCCGCCGGACGCTTTTTTTTTATTGTCATCGTCCCCGAAATTTATGTAATGGTGGCGCAGTTTTTTTTTTGCTCCAGCATCCAGTTAAGAGTCCCTCGAATATGATTAAAATAAATTCGGCCATAAAGGAGGCCGGTTGCACTACCTACATCATCGCTGCAGTGTCCAGGATTCGATTAATATTTCATTACCGGAAAAGAAAAACTGGGCGCCCCTGAAAATATCAAAAAACCCTACCTCAATCGAAATTCTTGAACGAAACGCGCTTGTATTAACTGAAATTGAACACACGTTTTGCTTATATTGCTTATAATTAATTTGTATCGTAATTATACATACAATTCGATTGTATGAATCGGTGGTTAATACTTGGTGAAACATCTTTAAATTAAAGTAAATCAAACACTTGGTTGAAGTTTCACTATATTACCTTCAACCCACTTCCCACTTCTACCCACTTCAACCAAGTGTTTGATTTACCTTAATTATCATGTTTCACCAAGTGGTATCCACACATACTTTCATATTAATCTTTAAATTAGTATAAATAAAGCACTTAAGCAGGTTAAGTTTCACAAATTTAAAATTTGAAAATTTGTGAATAAATAAAGCACTTGTATTTATACTAATTATACATACGAATTGAAATTTTGCGGATTGTCATCTAAAAACAAAAACAGGCTATGCATACTAAAAAAAATAGTCAGTTACAACCTGCATATTAAACCGGATAGTTGATGGAGAATAACGATCTTAATTCAATATTACCACTGAGCCACTATTTACCGATATAGGATTATACTCTGTTTACATGTTTGACACACTATCTACATCAGTGGGGAATCCATTAGGCTTACTAGACACAAACTTAGGGTTCAATAGCCTTGTGCTCACGAGAAGGCCGTGGGCAGTATGTCAGTTAATATACTCTAATAATAATAATAATCATCCCTACTTTACCTATAGCGTAATTGGTTACTGTTATCATTTGAAATATAACTTATTTATAGTATATATTCATTTGTAATTGCTATTTTTTTATGACAAAAATAAATTTGCAATATACGACTTGAGTCGAACTCAAGCTCAAGTACAGACTATAGATACGAGCCTTAGGAATTAAATATGATTGATTGAGTTAAACGTATTAGCTGTAATAAAATAAGTGATACTCGTGATTTTATTAGATTTATACACGTTAAATGCTATTCCGATGTAACCAAATTAGGTTTAATTGCATTTTCACATTCCCACTGACTTGCCGGGATCCGGGGAAAATTTAGGACGACGCAGTGGTATTAGGGGAGTGAACTTTATAATTCCGCCGCTTGCCATTTCCATGTAATGGAAATGTTTGTATAGTTATTGTAATCAAGGTGTTGAAATATTGTAGATTTCTATTAAATTAAATGGATCTTGATTAAATTAATTCAGTCGGAATGACTCACCTGCACCCTAGCCTCGCTGAGACCGAGCCTCTGGCTCAGTTCCTCTCTCATGAACGCGTCTGGGTAGTGAGTCTCGTCGAATAATCTTTCGAGTTCATTAAGCTGTTCCAGGGTGAAATTTGTTCGTGAGCGCCTCTGTTTCGTGGTCGATTTCACGGAAATATTTAACGACGACGAGCCGTGCCTCAATTGATTGTCTTCGATTGTCCTATCCTGTTCCTCGTTCAATATGACTAAAACAGAATGGAAACTTTTAAACATTACAGCGGAAAATTACACAGAAATGTTGAGTAATCAGAGTAATTGCTGTTTTTTTTGTGTCTCGGGCCTTTTAATACATTTCCAAGACAGTGTCGAGGTTTATGGATGTAAATCCTGGGCTATTGGTGTTAATTAATTATCCAGGATGTATTGCCGACGCGGATGCTGGGATTACAGTTGCATATCGATGCGGCAGGGGGAATCCCTGCAAAACGCAAGCCATATGCGAGTATGTATTCAATTTGTAGCCAGTCGGGGCATTTAAATTATTCTCCCCTTATATTTAAATCAAATTTGCGCTCAGACATTTGCATTTGATTAGTGCGAATTAGAGAGCTCGGTCACATTAATCTGATTAAAAATATGTACACATCTCGGTTTGGGCACGACGTCGCTTTTTGGGGTGGCGATCTGTATTTGTTTTAATTCCGGCTGGTTGGGTCGGACATCAGGATGGAAAGTGAGCAAGAGCAAGGAGCAAGGAAGTCTGCCCTGCCCAGGAGAAAAACATAAATATAATTAGTCGGCATCATGAAGAGACACGAATTGTTGTACGTCGCCATAACAGGATTGCCAGTGTTATTTGTTTTATTTGCAGTTCGTTTGAGTTGATGTGTGTTTGTAGAGTACGCAGCTCCGTAAAAATCGCGCGCAGCCAAGGGGCGGCGGGGGGCGGAAACGCGATGTTTTGCGGAAAATCAGGAGGACCCTCCTTTCGCTGAATGATTTAAATTGCTAAAATGGGCGTTTTATATTTTTATTGAATTCAATTTGACTCGGCGGACAGGGGAATCCAATTTGCATTTTGTTTTCTATTTTGTTAGAATAACTTTTATTTTATTACGACGCAAATAAAAGATAAAAGAGGGGACAATTTAATCCGTCACAGGGCTCCCGAACTCACCCATGGTTAACGCCATTATTGCATTAACATCGATTCCTGCCACATCGATTTCGCCGCTGCGATTGCATAACACTTCGCTCTTTGCCGATTAACACTTCGGTGCGCGCAAACTGCGAATTTCAGGGTGCTTTTACCACACAAATACAATTTTCACAATAATAAATAATATCGTTTCACATCTCTAATGAAACACTTCACAACACGCACATAATAAAATCTAAAATTACATCTAATAAAATATCACCGACAATACATTACAAAACATAAAACATATCCAATCCAGTCAATCAAATCGACTAAAAAAAAAAATCCGGAAAAACTCGATTTTTCGAGTTGCTCCAATTGACCTTAGAGGCACATGCCTAGACCAATTGGACCCTCCCGAATCCAATGAGCACACTTTCAGCCTCCCAGCCCCAGCCCTTCTCGAGATATCCGCCCTCAAAGTTGGGAAATTAAAAAAAATAGCATTAAAGGGCTAATAAAATCAAACTTCTGAACGGATGGTACAATCTCGATGCCGATGGTCTCATTCGATTCAGGACACTCCAACGGTCCATACCAGACCACACTTGATATACTTCAGAAGACGTTTTAATTTTCGAAATATTCGAAAATGTTGCGTTTTTTGCAATCTCGATGAAATTCCATTTTGAGAACGCCTCAACCGATTCGGACGAAATTTATAGGGGTCATAGAGGGCCCAAATACAAGCACAATGAGCAATAGTGGGGCCCCGTAGGCGTTCGCGTTTGTGCAGGGGGGCCTTGAGAAGAGAGAAATATTTTGAAAAAAAACGTACTTGTTTCATGAAAAACGCTATAACTCGGGGAGTTGTGGGAATACAAGAATCGACGAGCGCTCAAAATATGCGCCTTATATGGGGTTATGTCCCCATAAAATTATATCAAAATGTGCCGCTCAGTTGAGCGCCCAGTTGTCAAAACGTAAAATCGATGATTTTCCGATCAAATCGACTAAAAAAAAAATCCGAAAAATCGCGATTTTTCGAGTTGCTCCAATTGACCTTAGAGGCACATGCCTGGACCAATTGGACCCTCCCGAATCCAATGAGCACGCTTTCAGCCTCCCAGCCCCAGCCGTTCTCGAGATATCCGCCCTCAAAGTTGGGAAATTAAAAAAAATAGCATTAAAGGGCTAATAAAATCAAACTTCTGAACGGATGGTCCAATCTCGATGCCGATGGTCTCATTCGATTCAGGACACTCCAACGGTCCATACCAGACCACACTTGATATACTTCAGAAGACGTTTTAATTTTCGAAATATTCGAAAATGTTGCGTTTTTTGCAATCTCGATGAAATTCCATTTTGAGAACGCCTCAACCGATTCGGACGAAATTTATAGGGGTCATGGAGGGCCCTAATACAAGCACAATGAGCAATAGTGGGGCCCCGTAGGCGTTCGCGTTTGTGCAGGGGGGCCTTGAGAAGAGAGAAATACTTTGAAAAAAAACGTACTTTTTTCATGAAAAACGCTATAACTCGGGGAGTTGTGGGAATACAAGAATCGACGAGGGCTCAAAATATGCGCCTTATATGGGGTTATGTCCCCATAAAATTATATGAAAATGTGCCGCTCAGTTGAGCGCCCAGTTGGCAAAACATAAAATCGATGATTTTCCGATCAAATCGACTAAAAAAAAAATCCGAAAAATCGCGATTTTTCGAGTTGCTCCAATTGACCTTAGAGGCTCATGCCTAGACCAATTGGACCCTCCCGAATCCAATGAGCACACTTTCAGCCTCCCAGCCCCAGCCGTTCTCGAGATATCCGCCCTCAAAGTTGGGAAATTAAAAAAAATAGCATTAAAGGGCTAATAAAATCAAACTTCTGAACGGATGGTCCAATCTCGATGCCGATGGTCTCATTCGATTCAGGACACTCCAACGGTCCATACCAGACCACACTTGATATACTTCAGAAGACGTTTTAATTTTCGAAATATTCGAAAATGTTGCGTTTTTTGCAATCTCGATGAAATTCCATTTTGAGAACGCCTCAACCGATTCGGACGAAATTTATAGGGGTCATAGAGGGCCCAAATACAAGCACAATGAGCAATAGTGGGGCCCCGTAGGCGTTCGCGTTTGTGCAGGGGGCCCTTGAGAAGAGAGAAATATTCTGAAAAAAAACGCACTTTTTTCATGAAAAACGCTATAACTCGGGGAGTTGTGGGAATACAAGAATCGACGAGGGCTCAAAATATGCGCCTTATATGGGGTTATGTCCCCATAAAATTATATGAAAATGTGCCGCTCAGTTGAGGGCCCAGTTGGCAAAACGTAAAATCGATGATTTCCCGATCAAATCGACTGAAAAAAAAATCCGAAAAATCGCGATTTTTCGAGTTGCTCCAATTGACCTTAGAGGCACATGCCTAGACCAATTGGACCCTCCCGAATCCAATGAGCACACTTTCAGCCTCCCAGCCCCAGCCGTTCTCGAGATAACCGCCCTCAAAGTTGGGAAATTAAAAAAAATAGCATTAAAGGGCTAATAAAATCAAACTTCTGAACGGATGGTCCAATCTCGATGCCGATGGTCTCATTCGATTCAGGACACTCCAACGGTCCATACCAGACCACACTTGATATACTTCAGAAGACGTTTTAATTTTCGAAATATTCGAAAATGTTGCGTTTTTTGCTATCTCGATGAAATTCCATTTTGAGAACGCCTCAACCGATTCGGACGAAATTTATAGGGGTCATAGAGGGCCCAAATACAAGCACAATGAGCAATAGTGGGGCCCCGTAGGCGTTCGCGTTTGTGCAGGGGGGCCTTGAGAAGAGAGAAATATTCTGAAAAAAAACGTACTTTTTTCATGAAAAACGCTATAACTCGGGGAGTTGTGGGAATACAAGAATCGACGAGGGCTCAAAATATGCGCCTTATATGGGGTTATGTCCCCATAAAATTATATGAAAATGTGCCGCTCAGTTGAGGGCCCAGTTGGCAAAACGTAAAATCGATGATTTCCCGATCAAATCGACTGAAAAAAAAATCCGAAAAATCGCGATTTTTCGAGTTGCTCCAATTGACCTTAGAGGCACATGCCTAGACCAATTGGACCCTCCCGAATCCAATGAGCACACTTTCAGCCTCCCAGCCCCAGCCGTTCTCGAGATATCCGCCCTCAAAGTTGGGAAATTAAAAAAAATAGCATTAAAGGGCTAATAAAATCAAACTTCTGAACGGATGGTCCAATCTCGATGCCGATGGTCTCATTCGATTCAGGACACTCCAACGGTCCATACCAGACCACACTTGATATACTTCAGAAGACGTTTTAATTTTCGAAATATTCGAAAATGTTGCGTTTTTTGCAATCTCGATGAAATTCCATTTTGAGAACGCCTCAACCGATTCGGACGAAATTTATAGGGGTCATAGAGGGCCCAAATACAAGCACAATGAGCAATAGTGGGGCCCCGTAGGCGTTCGCGTTTGTGCAGGGGGGGCTTGAGAAGAGAGAAATATTCTGAAAAAAAACGTACTTTTTTCATGAAAAACGCTATAACTCGGGGAGTTGTGGGAATACAAGAATCGACGAGCGCTCAAAATATGCGCCTTATATGGGGTTATGTCCCCATAAAATTATATGAAAATGTGCCGCTCAGTTGAGCGCCCAGTTGGCAAAACGTAAAATCGATGATTTTCCGATCAAATCGACTAAAAAAAAAACCCGAAAAATCGCGATTTTTCGAGTTGCTCCAATTGACCTTAGAGGCACATGCCTAGACCAATTGGACCCTCCCGAATCCAATGAGCACACTTTCAGCCTCCCAGCCCCAGCCGTTCTCGAGATATCCGCCCTCAAAGTTGGGAAATTAAAAAAAATAGCATTAAAGGGCTAATAAAATCAAACTTCTGAACGGATGGTCCAATCTCGATGCCGATGGTCTCATTCGATTCAGGACACTCCAACGGTCCATACCAGACCACACTTGATATACTTCAGCAGACGTTTTAATTTTCGAAATATTCGAAAATGTTGCGTTTTTTGCTATCTCGATGAAATTCCATTTTGAGAACGCCTCAACCGATTCGGACGAAATTTATAGGGGTCATAGAGGGCCCAAATACAAGCACAATGAGCAATAGTGGGGCCCCGTAGGCGTTCGCGTTTGTGCAGGGGGGCCTTGAGAAGAGAGAAATACTTTGAAAAAAAACGTACTTTTTTCATGAAAAACGCTATAACTCGGGGAGTTGTGGGAATACAAGAATCGACGAGGGCTCAAAATATGCGCCTTATATGGGGTTATGTCCCCATAAAATTATATGAAAATGTGCCGCTCAGTTGAGGGCCCAGTTGGCAAAACGTAAAATCGATGATTTCCCGATCAAATCGACTAAAAAAAAAAATCCGAAAAATCGCGATTTTTCGACTTGCTCCAATTGACCTTAGAGGCACATGCCTAGACCAATTGGACCCTCCCGAATCCAATGAGCACACTTTCAGCCTCCCAGCCCCAGCCGTTCTCGAGATAACCGCCCTCAAAGTTGGGAAATTAAAAAAAATAGCATTAAAGGGCTAATAAAATCAAACTTCTGAACGGATGGTCCAATCTCGATGCCGATGGTCTCATTCGATTCAGGACACTCCAACGGTCCATACCAGACCACACTTGATATACTTCAGCAGACGTTTTAATTTTCGAAATATTCGAAAATGTTGCGTTTTTTGCTATCTCGATGAAATTCCATTTTGAGAACGCCTCAACCGATTCGGACGAAATTTATAGGGGTCATAGAGGGCCCAAATACAAGCACAATGAGCAATAGTGGGGCCCCGTAGGCGTTCGCGTTTGTGCAGGGGGGCCTTGAGAAGAGAGAAATACTTTGAAAAAAAACGTACTTTTTTCATGAAAAACGCTATAACTCGGGGAGTTGTGGGAATACAAGAATCGACGAGGGCTCAAAATATGCGCCTTATATGGGGTTAAGTCCCCATAAAATTATATGAAAATGTGCCGCTCAGTTGAGGGCCCAGTTGGCAAAACGTAAAATCGATGATTTCCCGATCAAATCGACTAAAAAAAAAATCCGAAAAATCGCGATTTTTCGAGTTGCTCCAATTGACCTTAGAGGCACATGCCTAGACCAATTGGACCCTCCCGAATCCAATGAGCACACTTTCAGCCTCCCAGCCCCAGCCGTTCTCGAGATATCCGCCCTCAAAGTTGGGAAATTAAAAAAAATAGCATTAAAGGGCTAATAAAATCAAACTTCTGAACGGATGGTCCAATCTCGATGCCGATGGTCTCATTCGATTCAGGACACTCCAACGGTCCATACCAGACCACACTTGATATACTTCAGAAGACGTTTTAATTTTCGAAATATTCGAAAATGTTGCGTTTTTTGCAATCTCGATGAAATTCCATTTTGAGAACGCCTCAACCGATTCGGACGAAATTTATAGGGGTCATAGAGGGCCCAAATACAAGCACAATGAGCAATAGTGGGGCCCCGTAGGCGTTCGCGTTTGTGCAGGGGGGCCTTGAGAAGAGAGAAATACTTTGAAAAAAACGTACTTTTTTCATGAAAAACGCTATAACTCGGGGAGTTGTGGGAATACAAGAATCGACGAGGGCTCAAAATATGCGCCTTATATGGGGTTATGTCCCCATAAAATTATATGAAAATGTGCCGCTCAGTTGAGCGCCCAGTTGGCAAAACATAAAATCGATGATTTTCCGATCAAATCGACTAAAAAAAAAATCCGAAAAATCGCGATTTTTCGAGTTGCTCCAATTGACCTTAGAGGCTCATGCCTAGACCAATTGGACCCTCCCGAATCCAATGAGCACACTTTCAGCCTCCCAGCCCCAGCCGTTCTCGAGATATCCACCCTCAAAGTTGGGAAATTAAAAAAAATAGCATTAAAGGGCTAATAAAATCAAACTTCTGAACGGATGGTCCAATCTCGATGCCGATGGTCTCATTCGATTCAGGACACTCCAACGGTCCATACCAGACCACACTTGATATACTTCAGAAGACGTTTTAATTTTCGAAATATTCGAAAATGTTGCGTTTTTTGCAATCTCGATGAAATTCCATTTTGAGAACGCCTCAACCGATTCGGACGAAATTTATAGGGGTCATAGAGGGCCCAAATACAAGCACAATGAGCAATAGTGGGGCCCCGTAGGCGTTCGCGTTTGTGCAGGGGGCCCTTGAGAAGAGAGAAATATTCTGAAAAAAAAACGTACTTTTTTCATGAAAAACGCTATAACTCGGGGAGTTGTGGGAATACAAGAATCGACGAGGGCTCAAAATATGCGCCTTATATGGGGTTATGTCCCCATAAAATTATATGAAAATGTGCCGCTCAGTTGAGGGCCCAGTTGGCAAAACGTAAAATCGATGATTTCCCGATCAAATCGACTGAAAAAAAAATCCGAAAAATCGCGATTTTTCGAGTTGCTCCAATTGACCTTAGAGGCACATGCCTAGACCAATTGGACCCTCCCGAATCCAATGAGCACACTTTCAGCCTCCCAGCCCCAGCCGTTCTCGAGATATCCGCCCTCAAAGTTGGGAAATTAAAAAAAATAGCATTAAAGGGCTAATAAAATCAAACTTCTGAACGGATGGTCCAATCTCGATGCCGATGGTCTCATTCGATTCAGGACACTCCAACGGTCCATACCAGACCACACTTGATATACTTCAGAAGACGTTTTAATTTTCGAAATATTCGAAAATGTTGCGTTTTTTGCAATCTCGATGAAATTCCATTTTGAGAACGCCTCAACCGATTCGGACGAAATTTATAGGGGTCATAGAGGGCCCAAATACAAGCACAAAGAGCAATAGTGGGGCCCCGTAGGCGTTCGCGTTTGTGCAGGGGGGCCTTGAGAAGAGAGAAATATTCTGAAAAAAAACGTACTTTTTTCATGAAAAACGCTATAACTCGGGGAGTTGTGGGAATACAAGAATCGACGAGCGCTCAAAATATGCGCCTTATATGGGGTTATGTCCCCATAAAATTATATGAAAATGTGCCGCTCAGTTGAGCGCCCAGTTGGCAAAACGTAAAATCGATGATTTTCCGATCAAATCGACTAAAAAAAAAACCCGAAAAATCGCGATTTTTCGAGTTGCTCCAATTGACCTTAGAGGCACATGCCTAGACCAATTGGACCCTCCCGAATCCAATGAGCACACTTTCAGCCTCCCAGCCCCAGCCGTTCTCGAGATATCCGCCCTCAAAGTTGGGAAATTAAAAAAAATAGCATTAAAGGGCTAATAAAATCAAACTTCTGAACGGATGGTCCAATCTCGATGCCGATGGTCTCATTCGATTCAGGACACTCCAACGGTCCATACCAGACCACACTTGATATACTTCAGCAGACGTTTTAATTTTCGAAATATTCGAAAATGTTGCGTTTTTTGCTATCTCGATGAAATTCCATTTTGAGAACGCCTCAACCGATTCGGACGAAATTTATAGGGGTCATAGAGGGCCCAAATACAAGCACAATGAGCAATAGTGGGGCCCCGTAGGCGTTCGCGTTTGTGCAGGGGGCCCTTGAGAAGAGAGAAATATTCTGAAAAAAAACGTACTTTTTTCATGAAAAACGCTATAACTCGGGGAGTTGTGGGAATACAAGAATCGACGAGGGCTCAAAATATGCGCCTTATATGGGGTTATGTCCCCATAAAATTATATGAAAATGTGCCGCTCAGTTGAGGGCCCAGTTGGCAAAACGTAAAATCGATGATTTCCCGATCAAATCGACTGAAAAAAAAATCCGAAAAATCGCGATTTTTCGAGTTGCTCCAATTGACCTTAGAGGCACATGCCTAGACCAATTGGACCCTCCCGAATCCAATGAGCACACTTTCAGCCTCCCAGCCCCAGCCTTTTTAGAGATATCCGCCCTCAAAGTTGGGAAATTAAAAAAAATAGCATTAAAGGGCTAATAAAATCAAACTTCTGAACGGATGGTCCAATCTCGATGCCGATGGTCTCATTCGATTCAGGACACTCCAACGGTCCATACCAGACCACACTTGATATACTTCAGAAGACGTTTTAATTTTCGAAATATTCGAAAATGTTGCGTTTTTTGCAATCTCGATGAAATTCCATTTTGAGAACGCCTCAACCGATTCGGACGAAATTTATAGGGGTCATAGAGGGCCCAAATACAAGCACAATGAGCAATAGTGGGGCCCCGTAGGCGTTCGCGTTTGTGCAGGGGGGCCTTGAGAAGAGAGAAATACTTTGAAAAAAAACGTACTTTTTTCATGAAAAACGCTATAACTCGGGGAGTTGTGGGAATACAAGAATCGACGAGGGCTCAAAATATGCGCCTTATATGGGGTTATGTCCCCATAAAATTATATGAAAATGTGCCGCTCAGTTGAGCGCCCAGTTGGCAAAACATAAAATCGAAGATTTTCCGATCAAATCGACTAAAAAAAAAATCCGAAAAATCGCGATTTTTCGAGTTGCTCCAATTGACCTTAGAGGCTCATGCCTAGACCAATTGGACCCTCCCGAATCCAATGAGCACACTTTCAGCCTCCCAGCCCCAGCCGTTCTCGAGATATCCGCCCTCAAAGTTGGGAAATTAAAAAAAATAGCATTAAAGGGCTAATAAAATCAAACTTCTGAACGGATGGTCCAATCTCGATGCCGATGGTCTCATTCGATTCAGGACACTCCAACGGTCCATACCAGACCACACTTGATATACTTCAGAAGACGTTTTAATTTTCGAAATATTCGAAAATGTTGCGTTTTTTGCAATCTCGATGAAATTCCATTTTGAGAACGCCTCAACCGATTCGGACGAAATTTATAGGGGTCATAGAGGGCCCAAATACAAGCACAATGAGCAATAGTGGGGCCCCGTAGGCGTTCGCGTTTGTGCAGGGGGGGCTTGAGAAGAGAGAAATATTCTGAAAAAAAACGTACTTTTTTCATGAAAAACGCTATAACTCGGGGAGTTGTGGGAATACAAGAATCGACGAGCGCTCAAAATATGCGCCTTATATGGGGTTATGTCCCCATAAAATTATATGAAAATGTGCCGCTCAGTTGAGCGCCCAGTTGGCAAAACGTAAAATCGATGATTTTCCGATCAAATCGACTAAAAAAAAAACCCGAAAAATCGCGATTTTTCGAGTTGCTCCAATTGACCTTAGAGGCACATGCCTAGACCAATTGGACCCTCCCGAATCCAATGAGCACACTTTCAGCCTCCCAGCCCCAGCCGTTCTCGAGATATCCGCCCTCAAAGTTGGGAAATTAAAAAAAATAGCATTAAAGGGCTAATAAAATCAAACTTCTGAACGGATGGTCCAATCTCGATGCCGATGGTCTCATTCGATTCAGGACACTCCAACGGTCCATACCAGACCACACTTGATATACTTCAGAAGACGTTTTAATTTTCGAAATATTCGAAAATGTTGCGTTTTTTGCAATCTCGATGAAATTCCATTTTGAGAACGCCTCAACCGATTCGGACGAAATTTATAGGGGTCATAGAGGGCCCAAATACAAGCACAATGAGCAATAGTGGGGCCCCGTAGGCGTTCGCGTTTGTGCAGGGGGGGCATGAGAAGAGAGAAATATTTTGAAAAAAAACGTACTTTTTTCATGAAAAACGCTATAACTCGGGGAGTTGTGGGAATACAAGAATCGACGAGCGCTCAACATATGCGCCTTATATGGGGTTATGTCCCCATAAAATTATATGAAAATGTGCCACTCAGTTGAGCGCCCAGTTGGCAAAACGTAAAATCGATGATTTTCCGATCAAATCGACTAAAAAAAAAATCCGAAAAATCGCGATTTTTCGAGTTGCTCCAATTGACCTTAGAGGCACATGCCTAGACCAATTGGACCATCCCGAATCCAATGAGCACACTTTCAGCCTCCCAGCCCCAGCCGTTCTCGAGATATGCGCCCGCAAAGTTGGGAAATTAAAAAAAATAGCATTAAAGGGCTAATAAAATCAAACTTCTGAACGGATGGTCCAATCTCGATGCCGATGGTCTCATTCGATTCAGGACACTCCAACGGTCCATACCAGACCACACTTGACATACTTCAGAAGACGTTTTAATTTTCGAAATATTCGAAAATGTTGCGTTTTTTGCAATCTCGATGAAATTCCATTTTGAGAACGCCTCAATCGATTCGGACGAAATTTATAGGGGTCATAGAGGGCCCAAATACAAGCACAATGAGCAATAGTGGGGCCCCGTAGGCGTTCGCGTTTGTGCAGGGGGGCCTTGAGAAGAGAGAACTATTTTGAAAAAAAACGTACTTTTTTCATGAAAAACGCTATAACTCTGGGAGTTGTGGGAATACAAGAATCGACGAGCGCTCAAAATATGCGCCTTATATGGGGTTATGTCCCCATAAAATTATATGAAAATGTGCCGCTCAGTTGAGCGCCCAGTTGGCAAAACGTAAAATCGATGATTTTCCGATCAAATCGACTAAAAAAAAAATCCGAAAAATCGCGATTTTTCGAGTTGCTCCAATTGACCTTAGGGACACATGCCTAGACCAATTGGACTCTCCCGAATCCAATGAGCACACTTTCAGCCTCCCAGCCCCAGTCGTTCTCGAGATATCGACTAAAAATAAAATCAAAAAGTTTTGAATCATAATTGCTACAAAAATGGTTTTAGGCAAAAATTCACAGACATTTTCCACAATTGTATTAATGGACAGGAAAAAACGACTAGAACAAAAATATGTATAATTTATATTTTGATAACAGTATTTGACTGACATAGTGTGCATATGCAAGAAAGTTGTTATTCGATACAGTAATTGCGTTAAAATGTTAATTTTAGTAAATTAAGTGTTTAGCGGTAATTAATTCCATCAATTAAATCTAAGTGGATAATCGTAATATACACACACACAAAATAGATTTATCCAGAAGCGTCAGTTAAATGGTAATTGAGTAGGATAATAAATTAAAGGAAACAAATTCAAGTTGTGGGGTATAAAAGTTGAGTGCATTCGCACTACCAATCAGTGCAAAACGTTTTATCGATTGAAGCAATTACTCGCGCCCACAGTTAAAACGCTATCGGCGCAGAGTCGACACTGCTGCTCAACTAGTAGTATCCCCATGCTGCTCCTATCCATTCAGCCATGCCAACTATCCCGATCACTCCCATTCAAAAGCTCCATAGGGTTGGATAAAAGCTCAGCCTCCGCTTCGTCCAAGGTATTGCGCCGGCCTATTTTGTATCCTCATTAAAGTAATGGAATTAAATTAATCTAAGCGCTATTCTCCTGTATCTTTATTACCCCAAGGGGTGGGACTACTATTAAATACGATGTTGTCTACGCTAATTCATCCCCCGGGAACGTTCAATCTCCCATCCTGCTCTCTCTATCGTTTACTTTAACTCTTTTAACAGCTCCCCGCCATCACATTATCAAATTAACATTTTTACCCTCGTCTCTCTGCTCTCACAAACGCCCTAACAATTTCAGGACTCGCTGGATTTATAAAAACACTTTCGCATTATTAATAATCCAATTATACCATAAAAATGTTGCAAATTTCTCATTTCCGAAATTTAAAAGTAATTATAACTTTTTAATACATCAGAATTAGTACTCGTGCAAAAAACAAAAGCGGTGTTTGCAATTTCAAGGAATTTACGATACACCAACAAAAAAGATGTTTGTAGCCCAATAAATTATTAATAATCCTTTTATTTATATTTAAATTGGTAATAACATTACAAATTTAATAACATTTATTTCTTTACTTGCTTTAGTTGTTTTCGCACACGCAACCAAATATATACAAATATACGACTTGAGTCGAACTCACGCTCAAGTACGGACTATAGATACGGGCCTTAGTATTGTAAACTTTTTTGCGCAGTCTGTTCCTTAGCAGTTTTTGACTTATCTTGTCGACAATACAGTTATTATGCACACAGGCACATCCAGCCATACAACACACATTCTACAGTTGAAATCTTCAGATTGCCCGAAAACAAAAGTATGAACTTTTAAACAGAATATGATTCATGAATGTAAGTACTAAACATTTAATTGAATAGCTTTTAATTGTTTTACATACCAGCATTGTGTGTAAGTTACTATAATTTTAAAAAATGTCAATTAAGTAATTGCATCCTCCTTTCAACTTTGTACTAAATACCCTAGCTCTATAACCGCAGAAACTTCACCCCTAGTACTTAGTTTCGACGGATTTTAATATCCTAGCCTGAAGACTTTTAATTAACCTCTGAATCCATTATTCATCGGCGTTTACTTAGACGGAATTACAAGGTGGTAATATATTGAAGAAAGGGCTTAACTGCGACTTGCTTGAACTCCATTTACACCAGCGAGATTATCACATATAATTTAAGTAGGTATTGATCACATTTATAGTTCTCTGGAGTTAGATGTTGTACTGATTCTTATTCAAATGCGCTATAATAAAATTATAAATATGAAGTAGAATTAGAATGATGTTGCGAATAGTTATCCATCAAGATTGGAGACTCATTGGCCATATGGTTTCTAACCCTTTAGAGGTAATGTACCCTCGATTTTGGATTAAGGTCAACGTAATTGAGACGGTACGCAACACCTCAAAACTTGTGCATATGCTGTGATAAAGTTGTGCTCAGTTTTGAATGATGTTTCTAAAGTGAATCGTGTTATTGAATATTCATAATTCGCACTTTTTTAATTAATGTAGGTTAATATGAAATGAGTAGATACGTATGAGTTACAGGCAATAAAATGTGAGCGTACAAATATAAAGTAAGATTAATCTGAAAAACTGGTAGAAAACATATCGGAGTTTTTTTTTAATCAGCACCCAGGCACGTAACAAAAAAATATTGTGCCCTGGGGGCGCTGTGCGGGGGCGGGGCACCAATTAACTTAATTGTTTCGCTAATTGCGGCGCGCGGGGGGCGGGAAACATCCGAAATTAAGAAACTCCATGTAAGGAAATGTAATTAATTAGCGAGCGCCGGATAAAAACTCTTTTAAGTAATTACAAAGGCGTAAAAATATTTAGCGGGGGCGCGCTGGAAGGGGCGGGAAAATCGCGAGGGGGCCGCGGGCCGCGGGGGCGGCCGGGATTTCGCAGTAACGGATTCTGTTATTTTTATGGGGCACTCAGTGCCGCCGTTTTATCGCCGTGCTCTCTAATTCTTCCTGGGCCCATCCCAGGCCTAACAAGCCCGTCCCTGGCCTATTAACATTTGCAATAATTCATTTGTATTATCGCAATCCGCACTGCATACAATTTAATTGATTAATTTTATTTTTAATTGCGTTTCAGTGCCAAATAACGTACATAATAACGGGTCATTTAAAATTTAAATTAAACTATAATTAAAATGCCATTAAAAATTCTGCAATTACAAATACTGATAATCACCACATTAAAAATGCACAAATTTAAACAGTAACAAATTTTGAACTAATGCATACATTCAATTTGTGAAATAATTGTATGTAACTCATAGCATTCTATTATATTGCAAGAACGTCCTTCATGTAAATCTTTTAATAATCATATTATATGCTAATCCAAGAACAATAATCCTACATGACTGCTTCCATATTCCAAAATATGGAGTTTTAGATTATCTTTAATTTTTGGTCAACTTTTTTTAAATGTGTCATATTTTTAATTAGTGTTAAATGTATTCGCAAACGCATACTTATTAACATGTTTTTTTTTTTTGTTTAAAAACGTAATAGATATATATTTATCACGTATGCATTAATTTGAAAATACATATGTGTTACACATTTCCACATATTTTCAGTGAGCTTTCTCGCAATGCTCAATTTCAGCACAAATCTTCTCCTCTGGGCCTAAGTGAATGTAGTCACTAAAAATCATATTATTTTTATATTTATGGCAATGGTTTGAGGGCGGCTGTCGTAATTTTACGCTTGTAAAGGGCGAGATCAGAGGCCTGAGCCACCCTATTTCCACATCCCCCGTTTAATGCCGAGTAATTTAAGGTTTATTTTCGGCAGTTTTGGGAAAATTAACACTGATATACAGCACACATTTAGATACCAAAAAAAAGCAAAGTTAAGAAGACACACAAACAAGAATCACTTATTTACTTTTTTGCATTTAGCTATTATTGCTTTAATTTCTCATTTATTCAATTATATATTACCATTTGCAATTAATTACCGCATGTCTTATTATATAATCTAAATAATTAATGTAATGAAACATACATATAGGGTGTTAAAAATAAGGTTGGCGAATAGTTTACCCAATTTGGTACTGATTTAAAAAAACATAAAATCTTAGAGAACATGGGTCTGCAACTCAATTGTTTCTGAAAGTATGATGAGTATGATAAATATGCTATTATACTCATCATGAGTATGATGAGTACTGATGCTATACTAGTACTATACTAGTACTGATGGAAAAAACAAAAAACATCTTATTCATCATGGGTCTGCAACTCAATTGTTTCTGAAAGTATGATGAGTATGATGAGTATGCTATCATACTCATTATGAGTATGATGAATACTGATGCTGTACTAGTACAATACTAGTACTGATGGAAAAAACAAAAAAAAATCTTATTGAACATGGGTCTGCAACGCAACTGTTTCTGAGAGCACGACGAGTATGCTGAGTATGATATCATACTCATCATACTTCTGATGATTATCCTCAGTATGATGACTACTGAGCTATACTAGTACTATACTAGTACTGATGAAAAAAACAAAAAATCTTATTAACATGGGTCTGCAACTTTACTGTTTCTGAAAGTACGATGAATATGATGAGTATGATATCATACACATCATGAGTATGATGAGTATGATATTATACTCATCATGAGTATGATGAGTACTGATGCTATACTAGTACTATACTAGTACTGATGGAAAACACAAAAAATCTTATTGAGCATGTGTCTGCAACTCAGTTGCTTCTAAGAGTATGATGAGTATGATGAGTATGCTGTCATACTCATTATGAGTATGATGAATACTGATGCTATACTAGTACTATACTAGTACTGATGTAAAAAACAAAAAAAAATCTTATTGAACATGGGTCTGCAACGCAACTCTTTCTGAGAGTACGACGAGTATGCTGAGTATGATATCATACTCATCATACTGATGATGATTATCCTCAGTATGATGACTACTGAGCTGTACTAGTACTATACTAGTACTGATGGAAAAAACCATAAATCTTATTGAACATGGGTCTGCAACTCAACTGTTTCTGAAAGTACGATGAATATGATGAGTATGATATCATACTCATAATGAGTATAATGAGTATGATATTATACTCATCATGAGTATGATGAGTACTGATGCTATACTAGTACTATACTAGTACTGATGGAAAACACAAAAAATCTTATTGAGCATGTGTCTGCAACTCAATTGCTTCTGAGAGTATGATGAGTCTGATTACATACTCATCATGAGTATGATGTGGTGAGTGTTCTGAGTATATAGGGTGATTGATTTTTCATGATATTCTACATATTAAAAGTTGGAAATTAAGTTTATGGAACTGAAATTTTTGTGGAATTCCCGCATATATTTATCTTAACTTATCTTATCTTATCTTCAATTTTTCTCTGTCCAGCTTATACCTGCGAAACTGTTAAGATACGAAAAAAAGTTTCATAAGAAACTAGTCATATGCAATCTGGTCTACAAAATGGAGCTTTCTATATGAATATTGCTATAAGACATAAGAACATAAAGATTTCGTTTGGTTATTAAACCTACTAGAGTTCTGATACCTACTCCAAATTATCATACTAGGTACTGATTTCCTATATATTTATGTAATTACTATCACCAAAAACCGATTACTATGAGTAATTTTCGCCGTTTAAAATTCGCTTCATTCCTATTACTTTATTTTACAAGCACGTGGAATTTTTAATAGTTTTATTCGTCTAAATAGTAAATTGAATAGGTGGAATAATGAATATCATATTTCAATATACTACTGTAATACGTTATTGATCATATAATGCCTGAAATCTGTAGCTTCAAGTATTTTTAGATGATGCTAGTGAACTGTGAGCGATTCCGAACAGAAATGCTCACACAAACGCAAACCGTATCCACTTCGATCAGCTTTTATCCGACGGCAAAGCTCCCCACGTTGAATTATATATTACTCGCCCCTGTAACACATCGTGGAACTTGACCAAATATCATATCAAGTTCATGCGAGGGTTATTTTTTATAGAATCTTTAGCAACTCAATTCAATAATAATTGCGCTTGTCTAATACATGATTATAATGGGTACAGATAGATTCTGGAGATTAATATTTCCATCTTAAGGTATAAATATTCCCCAGAGTATGAATAATGTTGCCAAACGACGCTTTTGCCAAGAAGGCTAGAATCAATAGCTCCTTTGATTTACTACTGTCGCCGTAGTAGCATTTTATGCGACGTTTATATTATCTATGTATTATGTCCAGAACGAACTCTACAAGAATCAAGTTCTATTCTCAAAAGTTTATTGAAAATATTGATGTTATTGATATAATTATTGGACGTTGAAGACAAAATGATATAATAATTCATAATGTAGTTCATCTGTACTATATTTTTATTGTTATTATCACTTTTATCATAATTATTATTGATAATATTATTATTTGCGTATATTTGGTTGCGTTTAGTTCATAGAAAAAACGCAACCAAATATACGACTCGACCGATGCTTAAGTACGGACTATAAATACGGGCCATGGTGATGTTTGCTTCTACGGATTTTACTACCCCATATAGTTATTTAACGTGCATTTAGTTCTTATTCGAAGGAATTGTACTTTATATTTGCTACTTAAATACAGATAAAGTTGCAAATAGTTAACTGACGGTTGTATTTTCGAGATGGTGTACATGATACAATTAAATGTTATGCCATTTACGTGTTGTACACATTAACATGAGCTCCATATATACAACTACCACAGAGTTATTTAGGGCTCCGGTCAACAAAGTAATGATAACTAGGATGGTCGACCATATACGGATCGGTTAGAAGCCACAAGAAGAAGATAAATTACCGAGAGCAATCATATCTTTGAAATTTGATGGTGATTTGCAAACATAAAAAACATACTTATCCATATATACGTATACATTGATATTCCTTCAATTCAACACTCTGAAATGTATCATAATATTTAATTGAGAAAGCTATAGCATCCACAACGAGTTGCAACCATTGTGATAACCATTATATTGATTTATACAATTATGATGTGAGTATCGCGTCTGGGACATGCCAAATGAAAACGGCATGACATTGTGGAAACGGCGAATATTAAACGAATATGGGGATGAAGTGATAAATATATTAATTCATTCAATGAGCGAATGTTCCTCATATTTTATGTATTTCTGAAATTATTCATATACTTATGTAAATTATTTTTCTATATCAAAATAATCTAATACAATTAAACAAATTTTATAAATCACTTTATAGACTTGCAACTCAGACTGAAAACTATTTACAGCAATGTGACTACAAAATTAATCTTCTTAAAAACGCTTGAAAAATCTGTTGTTTATAATGCATGTAAATTGATTGTCTTTAATCAACTAAAGTTTGCTGAAGACTTGTAAGATTTACAAGTCTTATACGACTTATAAGTCTTACAGGTCTTGTATGTCTTATTTTATTACTTATGAAAGTCTTGCAAGTCTTATAAGTCTTATAAGTATGGCAGAATTTGTGAAGTGATTATTTATACAAGCTCATACAATATGTTTGTGAAAATATCACGACAGTAAAGACATGATACAACTGAATAATTATACCAAAGATTGTAGATATGAAGCAGACGAATCTTATAAATGAAGATATATACTCTAAAATAAACTACAGATAAATGTTTGAATATACAATAATAAAAGTATGATCAATTGATTATGCCTTACAAAAATCATCGCACGAAACATTTGGTATGAATACTTATACCAAAGATTGTAGATATGAAGCAAGCGAATCTTATAAATGTAGCTATATACTCTAAAATAAACTACAGATACATTTTTGAAGATACAATAATACAAGTATGATTGTGCTTTGCAAAAATCATCGCACGAAACATATCATAATTGCAAACTTTAGGGTAAGTTGGTTTAGGTATGCACCTGTGGGTGAAAAAACAATTACAATTTCCACTTTTTCGTTTATAGTAAGCCTTTCTGCGGTCACAATCAATTAAAATCAACAATATTTTAGGAGTTTATTAGGACAAATCAGCAATGTTTCATGTGACAGATCTCATGGTGTTGTAATAAAAAGGTATTGTTAATAAATCATGGCAATCTTGTGGGAATGAAATCCCACTATTTCACTATTACTCAAAATCAGTCAAAATAGCGGTCACTATTAATTAAAATCAACAATATTTTAGTAGTTTATTCGGACAAATCAGCAATGTTTCATGTGACAGATCTCATGATGTTGTAATTATTAGGTATTGTGAATAAATCATGGCAATCTTGTGGGAATGAAATCCCACTATTTCACAATTACTCAAAATCAGTCAAAATAGCGGTCACTATTAATTAAAATCACCAATATTTAAGAAGTTTATTAGGACAAATCAGCAATGTTTCATGTGACAGATCACATGGTGTTGTAATAAATAGGTATTGTTAATAAATCATAGCAATCTTGTGGAAATGAAATTGAAATTAGACTTACATATTTTTTAAAGTATGTGTGGATTCTACTTGGTGAAACATGATAATTAAGGTAAATCAAACACTTGGTTGAAGTTTCACTATATTAATAGAATTTACTCTACAATCGTTTCGGTCTCACGACTATTGTCAAGAGTAACAGATATGCTCTGTAACAGAGATACTCTGTATCTCTGTAGTATCGAATTTACTCTACAATCGTTTCGGTCTCACGACCATTGTCAAGAGTAACAGAGATACCTAAGAGATGCAGAGTATCTCTGTTACAGAGTAACAGAGATACTACAGAGATACAGAGTATCTCTGTTACAGAGTATATCTGTTACTCTTGACAATAGTCGTGAAACCGAAACGATTGTAGAGTAAATTCTATTAATATAGTGAAACTTCAACCAAGTGTTTGATTTACCTTACATATTTTTGTTTGATTTTTTTGTTGTTTTCAACCAAACTTCGGATTTGGCGTTTTAAGGTACCTCCGAGCAACTTCTTTCATAGATGAGTAACGCTTGGTAGCTCTACTTTGTGATACATTGTGAAATAAGTAAAACAGCTTTTTACCAACTTCTCTCTTTATAAACTTTTTTGAAAACATGTTTTTTTTCAATTTTTTGTGTTAATTTTTCATCACAGTAGGCTTGATATTTACTAAGGCTGAAATGTAGTTTATCCATTCAACAAAGCTTTACACATTAAAAAAAAGTTTCTTTAAATCTACCGAAAAATAAAAAAGTTGTTAAAAGTTAAAACTGAGGTGTTACCATTTCAAGTGAAAACTATAGATGTATAGATTAAATTAATTTGTAAAACACATAAAATTGAGGATCAGTATTTCAAATGTAGTATAAATTGAATCTATGTGTTGAAATTTTGTAAATTAGTACCTTAAAGACATTCTTCTTTTGCACTATTTGTGTTTATAACAATTCCTCATTATGGTGGATGCGCCGGGTACAATAAAACTATATGTGCCATTATTTATATTTAAAGTAATACATATAAACAACTGCATATAATTTTGATGTCTGCACTTACTAAGATGAGTAATAATCAGTTTTATCATTGGAAAAGTGTTGTGTAATTGCATCTTTGAAAATAATCCTAACTGGGAAATCGGATATATTTAAAGATGGATGTAAAGCGCAGTATTTATAATGTTTTAATATAATGTATACAGTATTAATCTGTAAATTTTGACTACATAAAATTAAGGACCAGTATTTCTAATGTAGTATCAAATGTATGTGTTGAAATTTTGTAAATTAGTACCTTAAAGACGTTATTGTTTTGCACTATTAAATTTTTATAACAATTTCTCATTATGGTGGATGCGCCGGGTACAATAAAACTATAAATATTATTATTTATATTTAAAGTAATACATGTGAACAACTGCTTATAATTTTGTTGTCTGCACTTACTAAGATGTGTAAAAATCAGTTTTATGGTTGGAAAATTGTTGTGTAATTGCATCATTGAAAATAATCGTAACTGGTAAGTCGGATATATTTAAAGAGAATATGGATGTAAAGCGCAGTATTTATAATGTTTTAATATAATATTAATCTGTAAATTTTGAGCACATAAAATTAAGGATTAGTACTTCAGATGCCTTGAAATCTATGTCTTGAAATTTTGTAAATTAGTGCCTTAAAGACATTATTGTTTTGCACTATTAAATTATTATAACAATTCGTCGTTATGGTGGATGCGCCGGGAACAATAAAACTATATGTACTGCTATTTACATTTATAGTAATACATATACACAACTGCTTATAATTTTGATGTCTGTACTTACTAAGATGAGTAAAAATCAGTTTTATGGTTGGAACATTGTTGTGTAATTGCATCAATAAAATTAATCGTAACTGGAAAATCGGATATATTTAAAGAGAACATGGATGTAAAGCGCAGTATTTGTAATGTTTTAATATTATAGTTTGTTAAATGTGTTAATGCCATTTGCGCAGGTTAATGATTGTTTGTTTTTATTCGAACTTTGTTTATAGTAACTGTATTATTACGCTATTCGTCATATAGTGCTTAAAATATTATTTATGTTTTATTTATTGAGGCTCTCAATATGTGATGAAAATTGACTCGTACTGGTTTTGAATACAACCGTCGCAAATGCTTGCTATGTTTTTGTTATATATTAAGGAATTGTAGTTTGGTTTAATTGAAACTTACACATTTTTTTCTCACTGTCAACATTCAAACCGTTTTCTTTTTGCGACTGTTGGTTTTTGATGAAAGCCTGCTCGTCGGCGTGTTTCTCGGTTTCAGGGCATGACTTGGAGTCCTCCAGGTCTATCGGCGAGGAGGACGTCGATCTGTAACTGTTTTTCGGCGACGGCGTTTTCACATCACTGATATCAAACCACTTAACTTTAGACCCGTTGGTGAGTTTGTCGGGCTTCTGTATGCTCTCGAAAGCGCGCGTTTGGTTGAGGATGAGGCTGGAGCTGTAGATCACGTTGCTCTGGTGGTTGAGGCTGAGGTCGATGCCATACGTGGTGGACGCCGTCTTCGGCGTGTCCGAGATGAGCCAGTTCTTCGCGACGGGCTTCAGCTTCTCCTCTTCGACGGGCGGCTTCGCATCCGTCTGGGAGTCGTCCTCGCTTTTGATGTTATTCTCCAGCAGCGCGCCTTCGGACATGTTCTGGTCACTCACTAAACTGTTATTATTCTCGAACGATTTAGACACAAACTGTGTTAATTTTTCCATGTTAATTAAGGAATCTGGTCCGTATACTGAGGGAGTTTATCCCAAAACTGCAATCACTATATAAAATGTTTAGATGCCATACCAATCTGTATAACTGTATAAGAGTAACTATGGCGACGCCGCCGTCGTTTACCACCATTGGATCGGCGCCGGTGGAAACCTCCCCCGGAAAACACCGACGCCGACATCTTATTGGTCCATTTCAACTTACAGGGTGGGCATTTACCATTACTAAGGGATGCATACGTTGTGAAACATTTTATTTATAGCTACGAGATAATTCAACAGCTTACTCGTAAGTGGCTAACATTTTTTACCACTTGTTTTTTTTGTGCTGTGTCGTAATTATGCAGATTTACGGTAATGTTATGCGGTCATATAAAATACCATCCGTAAATTATAAAGTTATGATGAATATAACGCCGCCTTCTCCTAACTTGTAACTTACAAATGATCATGATTTGCATCTTCTCTCTATAAACACAACATTTCTATTCCTACTGCGAGCGCTTATGTCTTTGTTTTCATTCCGAGCCCGCTCTTTGCCCCATTATTAAATCATTATACCATCCACTAGCACCCATCATTATAAATTTCACCTGACACACTTCCCTTCATCCCCCTATTTTATCTTTAACTATTCATTTGCTCCCTTATATTTATTGCAATCAAAAACATATTTCCTCCGCTCACTGTTACCTTTCCGTCGCAATAAATCTACACCAAATACTATTTATTAATACAAATAATACGTTTCATTAAACATTTATCTTTGGATTCATACAAATACCTCCATTTATAACAAATTTCACCAAATTAATAATCTCAACTCTTTATTATGTTATCTTACACCTGTGTTCATTATATTAAAATTATTCATTGTTATG
This sequence comes from Othius punctulatus, assembly GCA_951805005.1. Lineage (NCBI taxonomy): Eukaryota > Metazoa > Arthropoda > Insecta > Coleoptera > Staphylinidae > Othius > Othius punctulatus. The sequence goes on along the minus strand of OX638147.1, from coordinate 37,000,052 downwards.
GTGGATGCGCCGGGATTTATAATAGTCATACTTTGGTATATAGCTCAACTGACAGAAATTAAATTCGTTACAAGCAGCATTATTGCACATAATTATTAAAGCTCTATTCCTCTTTTGGAGTAATAAATAAATAACCTAAACAATCATCATGTACACAACATTTGTTCATCTATGCAATATGTTTATTGTTACTGTCAAAAATGTTCCCATTTGTTTTAGTGTTGGATATTTTCTAGTGTTAGGTAATTTTACAACATTTTTAGCATTAAAAATTACTGCAAGCAATAAGCATTAACATTTCAAATAGATGATTGTGTTACAATCATGAAGTGTTACAATAGATGATTGGTTGATGATTGTTTATAAAATTTGGATCTACGTAAAAAACAAGTATGTGTACAAACTTTTTTTTTATTTGCTCTTCCGTTGCTCTTCCGTGGTTAACTAAATTTTGTTTGAATTTCAAAAATAAATTCACGTATTTGAGAATCATTTGTTTCCATGGAAATGCATTATTTCTACTTGAGTCAGTGCAGAAATCAAGTTCACTTATTTAAGAATTATTACTTATTTCCATTGAATTGTTATTTTAATATGTTATTTTGATATATTTTCACTGAAATTAGTTGAGAATTTAGACGTTTTAACAATTATTTCTCAGTTTATTGCTCAATTAAACATGGAAGAGAATTTTAATAATAAAACCTCTCCTCCCACACTAATGCAGCTTCTCTGTGGTTTCTTCTGCCCTTCTCAAAATTAACAATATATCAGCTTGCACAATAAAATTCACTTCCATGTTCATTTGAGCAATAAACTGAGAAATAATTAAATGCTGTATACTTTTTAGAACATTGTAAATGAGCAAGATAAATAAAACTTTGTTATTTCCACGTACACTTTAATTTTTGAAATGAATTTAGGCCCGTATCTATAGTCCGTACTTGAGCATGAGTTCGACTCGAGTCGTATATTTGGTTGCGTATTCTCTATGAACCACACGCAACCAAATATACACAAATATACGACTTGAGTCGAATTCATGCTCAAATACGGACTATAGATACGGGCCTAAATATATTTCCTAATGTTATTTTGATGTGATAATGTTATGTTCACTGAAATCAGTTGCGAATTTTGACGTTTTAACAATTATTTCTCAGTAAATTAATATAAACAACTTTGTTATTTCCAGTCACACTTTTATTTTTGAAATATATTTACGCCTGTATCTATAGTCTGTACTTAAGCATGAGTTCGACTGGAATCGTATATTTGGTTGCTTATTCTCTATGAACCACACGCAACCAAATATACACAAATTTACGAATTGAGTCGAATTCATGCCCAAATACGGACTATAGATACGGGCTTAAATATATTTCCTAATGTTATTTTGATGTGATAATGTTATGTTCACTGAAATCAGTTGCGAATTTTGACGTTTTAACAATTATTTCTCAGTAAATTAATATAAACAACTTTGTTATTTCCACTCACACTTTTATTCTTGAAATATATTTAGGCCCGTATCTATAGTACTTGAGCATGAGTTCGACTCGAGTCGTATATTTGGTTGCGTATTCTCTATGAACCACACGCAACCAAATATACACAAATATACGACTTGAGTCGAATTCATGCTCAAATACGGACTATAAATACATACCTTAGTGACTGCAGTTTCGACTAAGGTCTAGTCATTATCTATGACTATACTAGATAATTACTAGATCTTAGATGGACTGCACCTTAGTCGAAACTGCAGTCACTAATGTACGTATATATAGTCCGTATTTGAGTATGAATTCGACCCAAGTCGTATATTTGTGTATATTTGGTTGCGTGTGGTTCATAGAGAATACGCAACCAAATATACGACTCGAGTCGAACTCATGCTCAAGTGCAGACTATAGATACGGGTCTAATTATATTTAAAAAATGAAAGTGTGAGTGGAAATAACAAAGTTGTTTAATTTAATTTACTGAGAAATAATTTTTAAAACGTCAACATTCTGAACTGATTTCAGTGAAAATAACATTATCACATCAAAATAACATATTAAAATAACAATTCAATGAGTAATAATTCTCAAATAAGTGGACTTGATTTGTCGATAAAATGTATATTTTAAAATCAATCAAAATTTAGTTAATTATAATAGTTATATAACCGAAAGTGCAAATTATTTTTTTTGTACATATATGTAGTTTTTTAAGTAGATTCAAATATTATAAATAAATGTACTATGCGCGACAAAAAAAAACTGGGACAACTCTTAATGGAGATGATTTTATTAGACTGAACGAGGCTTTAAACAATTTTGACTGATAGATGAGACTTTCAAATTAATTATTATGATATCCATAGTAATATCAGACACATTCACATATTTACATATTAACTGTCCCAGTTTTTTATTGTGCATAGTACATCGTGCTATTCAAAATTTCACAACCACCCCTCAAGGTAGAAAATGCAAAAAATATGCTTAAGATACACTTGTATCACTACAAAAGCTCTGTATAACACAATATTTTTTTTATCAAAATATTTGTAAAAATACAAAAGAATATATCTAATATTATAAAGTATAATGTTATAAAGTATTATTATTATATATAAGGCACATAACTTTGTAAGGTCAATAAGAAATTGTATTTCAACGACACGGTTTTGAGCTATTTTGTATAGCAACAAAATGTTTTAAGTCACAATATTACCTAAAATATACCTATTCATCTTAGAGTCGAACAAATATTTCGAACAAAACATTGGTTTCTCCTTAATACAAATTGCAATCATAATAATACCTTTGTGACGAACCAGTTGAGAGGACATAATTACTTATTTCAATTAATTTGTAGAAAGATTGTGTGAGGCAACGACCTGAAAGATTTAAAATAAATTAAATAAGGTCTCCGAAGAAACAAACACTTGGCGCGTGAAGTAATCAGTAACGATACGAAAATATACTGGATACGTCTTGTTCACCTCTTCGTTCTGCGGAATAACATGATTTAATTAGCTAAGTGTGGAGTGAGCGTTCGCACTCGTAATTAATAAAGATTTAATTATAATAATGGTCGCGCAAACATCTCAGGAGTACGCAAAGCGAGATTAGCATAATTTTTGGACGTTTGAGTCTTTCAAGTTCGGTAATTTATCCGGCGTTCGTTCGTTAAGTTAACCCCCTTCATCAAATCTGTTGCTAAGCAGCAACCCTTTCAAATGAAAATTACTTAACTGCCTCTCCTAGTTAATATTTCAAGTGAAATGTTTACATAAGATCTTTAATCAAAACCGTTACTTATAATTACACACCGACGAACTCACCGATTTATGGCACTAAACGGCCAAATTTATCGCCGGTGTTAACAACATTTTATTGTTTAATTTGCACGTCCTGGTTACGGAGCGAGTGCTCAACCACATGCGATTTAACTTTAATTGAAATCGTTAACGTCCATCATTTTATTCCAATTTCACCTAAATAACCAATGCAATAATTAGATTTCAAAAACCTCTTCTAACTATTTATTTAGGAATCTAAACAACATACAAATTATTTAGAATAATCATTTTGAATACTGCAATTTAAAGTTAAATCTTCTATAAAATGATGGCGGATTGGTGATAAATATCAATTAAGTATATTTTACCTTTCAGTATCAAACTTACGTAAGTGTTACCTACCAGATATTTCATATTCAATATTTTATTTACTGATGAATTTTGTATTATATTTAAATTTTTGCATTTGAAAATATGTTTATGACATAACGTTTCCTTGGAAGCTTTATATTTACAATTTCATAATCATATTTAAAGGAAGGAGTTGACATTTATATTATAAGTTACATGGAGAATTTCTTATCATATGCTCATAAAATTTTATGTTTAATTAATTTTTTTTCTGTTAACATTATAAACAAATAAGACCCCGGATATACCCAAATGGGTGTAGGGGTGAACAAATGAATATATATATATATATATATATATATATATATATATATATACAAAAATATAATTATATAACCAGAACAATTAAGTGTCATGGTCGAAGTAATAGCTTGACGCTTAATGACTCTGGCTGAGCTAGAAACAGGCAGGCAACTTAATTCTGTTGCGATTAATATCCCTAAATAAGCACTATTGTTAGGCTTATTAGGGCACCTCAGTTGTTTTAAATTTTGGTTTTTTTGTGCGATTGTGCATAATGTTAAAATTTAAAACGTGTTTCTTGCTTAATTATCAATATTAGTGCTAAGAGCTGTCCGTAGATGATCATTTGATTTTCTATACGAAATTCTCATGGTAAAGCTGCGCTGACGAGTCCTATAAGGACGAAACAGCTCTTGTCGATCCAGTTTCATGGAACCAATCCTGCAAAAATCCAGAGAGAATGTTCAAGGCATCGAAGTTCTTCCAGTTATCGCCTCTGCACATTGGGTGAGTCAATTTGACATATTAATTATTACTTATCTATAATATTAATATGACAGTCTTTATACAGTGTTTATTTAATTTTTTCTCTATAATAGAGTATTGAATAGAATAGGGCATTAACTATTCTATCGTTTTAACAGGTTTTTTTTCAACATCTAAGCATCGTACAGTAATGCGATTAGCAGTTTTGAATTCAGCGTAAATAACTCCATCATACTGTGCACTCAGTTAAAATCAAATTTTTCCAAGAACATTTTTAGTAATTTTCAGATCTTGTACCAGGAACACAGAAGTTGCAGGAGATCGTTTATTGGTTTTTAATTTTTATCTCGGTAACTAAGCATCGCACAGAAATGCGGTTTGCAGTTTTGTATTCAGCATTTGCCTCTCTATCGTGCTGTGCACTCAGTTTGAATCGAAACATTTCAACGATTTCGTGAAAAGTTCCAAGGGGTACAAACTTACAGGAATGCAGTTAATTTTTATTTTGGAAACGATAGACTTGTGAATGCTGAATCCAAAAATGCAAACCGCATTGCTGTGCGATGCTTAGTTACCGAGATAAAAATTAAAAACCAATAAACGATCTCATGCAACTTCTGTGTTCCTGGTACGAAGTCCGAAAATTTCAAATTATAGTTCGAAAATTTCTAATTACACTGAGTGGGCTCGGTGAGTGGGCAGTATGATAGAGAAGTGAATACTGAATCCAAATATGCAAACCGCATTGCTGTGAAGTCCGTAGTTATCGAGAAAAAAAATAAAAACCGTATGAAATGTTACACACAGACTAACAACAAATCAGTCATTTTATCTTTTGGACACGATAGACTAGTGAATTCTGAATCTAAAAATGCAAACCGCATTGCTGTGCGATCTCTAGTTATTGAGATAAAAATTATAAAAGATATGAAATATGGCATATTAAATTGCCTCCCACGCAAAAACCAGAAGGATATGCTTGGAACTGTTTTGGGAAAAGTCTTACATAATCACCCTCTATCGATTACCATAGCAAATTTTCAAATCCATTTTTTTCACGAGAATTCCATAAGGTTAACCCCTTGGAACTTTTCACGAAATCGTTGAAATTTTTTAATTCAAACTGAGTGCACAGCATGATAGAGGGTTGAATGCTGAATCCAAAAATGCAAACCGCATTGATGTGCGATGCTTAGTTACCGAGATAAAAATTAAAAACCAATAAACGATCTCATGCAACTTCTGTGTTCCTGGTACGAAGTCCGAAAATTTCAAATTATAGTTCGAAAATTTCTAATTACACTGAGTGGGCTCGGTGAGTGGGCAGTATGATAGAGAAGTGAATACTGAATCCAAATATGCAAACCGCATTGCCGTGAAGTCCGTAGTTATCGAGAAAAAAAATAAAAACCGTACGAAATGTTACACACAAACTAACAGAAAATCAGTCAATTTATCTTTTGGAAACGATAGACTAGTGAATTCTGAATCCAAATATGCAAATCGCATTGCTGTGCGATCTCTAGTTATTGAGATAAAAATTATAAAAGATATGAAATATGGCATATTCATTTGCCTCCCACGCAAAAACCAGAAGGATATGCATGGAACTGTTTTGGGAAAAGTCTTACATTATCACCCTCTATCGATTACCATAGCAAATTTTCAAATCCATTTTTTTCACGAGAATTCCATAAGGTTAACCCCTTGGAACTTTTCACGAAATCGTTGAAAAATTTGGATTCAAACTGAGTGCACAGCACGATAGAGGGTTGAATGCTGAATCCAAAAATGCAAACCGCATTGCTGTGCGATTCTTAGTTCCCGAGATAAAAATTAAACACCAATAAACGATCTCCTGCGACTTCTGTGATCCTGGTACGAAGCCCGAAAATTACAAGTCAAAGTTTGAAAATTTTTATTTACACTGAGCGCACTCAGTGTGAGGGTAGTATGATAGAGATGTGATTGGTGAATCCTAAAATGCAAAACTCATTGCTGTGAGGTCATTAGTTATCGAGAAATAAAATAAAAACCGTGTTAAAATTTACACACAAACTAACAGAAAAACAGTAAATTTATTTTTTGGAGACGATGGACTGGTGACTGCTGGATCCAAAAATGCAAACCGCATTGCTGTGAGGTCCTTAGTTATCGAGATAAAAAATAAAAACCGTGCGAAAACTTACACACAAACTAACAAAAAATCAGTCAATTTTTATATTGGAAACGATAGAACAGTGAATGCTGAATCCAAATATGCAAATCGCATTGCTGTGCGATCTCTAGTTATTGAGATAAAAATTATAAAAGATATGAAATATGGCATATTAAATTGCCTCCCACGCAAAAACCAAAAGGATATGCATGGAACTGTTTTGGGAAAAGTCTTACATAATCACCCTCTATCGATTACCATAGCAAATTTTCAAATCCATTTTTTTAACGAGAATTCCATAAGGTTAACCCCTTGGAACTTTTCACGAAATCGTTGAAAAATTTGGATTCAAACTGAGTGCACAGCACGATAGAGGGTTGAATGCTGAATCCAAAAATGCAAACCGCATTGCTGTGAAGTCCGTAGTTATCGAGAAAAAAAATAAAAACCGTATGAAATGTTACACACAAACTAACAGAAAATCAGTCAATTTATCTTTTGGAAACGATAGACTAGTGAATTCTGAATCCAAATATGCAAATCGCATTGCTGTGCGATCTCTAGTTATTGAGATAAAAATTATAAAAGATATGAAATATGGCATATTAAATTGCCTCCCACGCAAAAACCAGAAGGATATGCATGGAACTGTTTTGGGAAAAGTCTTACATAATCACCCTCTATCGATTACCATAGCAAATTTTCAAATCCATTTTTTTCACGAGAATTCCATAAGGTTAACCCCTTGGAACTTTTCACGAAATCGTTGAAAAATTTGGATTCAAACTGAGTGCACAGCACGATAGAGGGTTGAATGCTGAATCCAAAAATGCAAACCGCATTGCTGTGCGATGCTTAGTTACCGAGATAAAAATTAAAAACCAATGAACTATCTCATGCAACTTCTGTGTTCCTGGTACGAAATCCGAAAATTTCAAAATATAGTTCGAAAATTTCTATTTACACTGAGTGGGCTCGGTGAGTGGGCAGTATGATAGAGAAGTGAATAGTGAATCCAAAAATGCAAACCGCATTGCCGTGAAGTCCGTAGTTATCGAGAAAAAAAATAAAAACCGTATGAAATGTTACACACAAACTAACAGAAAATCAGTCAATTTATCTTTTGGAAACGATAGACTAGTGAATTCTGAATCCAAATATGCAAATCGCATTGCTGTGCGATCTCTAGTTATTGAGATAAAAATTATAAAAGATATGAAATATGGCATATTCATTTGCCTCCCACGCAAAAACCAGAAGGATATGCTTGGAACTGTTTTGGGAAAAGTCTTACATTATCACCCTCTATCGATTACCATAGCAAATTTTCAAATCCATTTTTTTCACGAGAATTCCATAAGGTTAACCCCTTGGAACTTTTCACGAAATCGTTGAAATTTTTTAATTCAAACTGAGTGCACAGCACGATAGAGGGTTGAATGCTGAATCCAAAAATGCAAACCGCATTGATGTGCGATGCTTAGTTACCGAGATAAAAATTAAAAACCAATAAACTATCTCATGCAACTTCTGTGTTCCTGGTACGAAATCCGAAAATTTCAAAATATAGTTCGAAAATTTCTATTTACACTGAGTGGGCTCGGTGAGTGGGCAGTATGATAGAGAAGTGAATAGTGAATCCAAAAATGCAAACCGCATTGCCGTGAAGTCCGTAGTTATCGAGAAAAAAAATAAAAACCGTACGAAATGTTACACACAAACTAACAGAAAATCAGTCAATTTATCTTTTGGAAACGATAGACTAGTGAATTCTGAATCCAAAAACGCAAACCACATTGCTGTGAGGTCCTTAGTTATCGAGAAATAAAATAAAAACCGCATGAAAACTTACACACAAACTTTCAGGAATGTAGTCAATTTTTATAATGGGAACGATAGACTGGTGAATGCTGAATCCAAATATGCAAATCGCATTGCTGTGCGATCTCTAGTTATTGAGATAAAAATTATAAAAGATATGAAATGTGACATATTAAATTGCCTCCCACGCAAAAACCAGAAGGCTATGCTTGGAACTGTTTCGGGAAAAGTCTTACATTATCACCCTCTATCGATTACCATAGCAAATTTTCAAATCCATTTTTTTCACGAGAATTCCATAAGGTTAACCCCTTGGAACTTTTCACGAAATCGTTGAAAAATTTGGATTCAAACTGAGTGCACAGCACGATAGAGGGTTGAATGCTGAATCCAAAAATGCAAACCGCATTGCTGTGCGATGCTTAGTTCCCGAGATAAAAATTAAAAACCAATAAACGATCTCCTGCGACTTCTGTGATCCTGGTACGAAGCCCGAAAATTACAAGTCAAAGTTTGAAAATTCTTATTTACACTGAGCGGACTCAGTGTGAGGGTAGTATGATAGAGATGTGATTGGTGAATCCTAAAATGCAAAACTCATTGCTGTGAGGTCATTAGTTATCGAGAAATAAAATAAAAACCGTGTTAAAATTTACACACAAACTAACAGAAAAACAGTAAATTTATCTTTTGGAGACGATGGACTGGTGACTGCTGAATCCAAAAATGCAAGCCGCATTGCTGTGAGGTCCTTAGTTATCGAGATAAAAAATAAAAACCGTGCGAAAACTTACACACAAACTAACAAAAAATCAGTCAATTTTTATATTGGAAACGATAGAACAGTGAATTCTGAATCCAAATATGCAAATCGCATTGCTGTGCGATCTCTAGTTATTGAGATAAAAATTATAAAAGATATGAAATATGGCATATTCATTTGCCTCCCACGCAAAAACCAGAAGGATATGCTTGGAACTGTTTTGGGAAAAGTCTTACATTATCACCCTCTATCGATTACCATAGCAAATTTTCAAATCCATTTTTTTCACGAGAATTCCATAAGGTTAACACCTTGGAACTTTTCACGAAAACGTTGAAAAATTTGGATTTACACTGAGTGCACAGCACGATAGAGGGTTGAATGCTGAATCCAAAAATGCAAACCGCATTGCTGTGCGATGCTTAGTTCCCGAGATAAAAATTAAAAACCAATAAACTATCTCATGCAACTTCTGTGTTCCTGGTACGAAATCCGAAAATTTCAAAATATAGTTCGAAAATTTCTATTTACACTGAGTGGGCCCGGCGAGTGGGAAGTATGATAGAGAAGTGAATACTGAATCCAAATATGGAAACCGCATTGCTGTGAAGTCCGTCGTTATCGAGAAAAAAAATAAAAACCGTATGAAATGTTACACACAAACTAACAGAAAATCAATCATTTTATCTTTTGGAAACGATAGACTAGTGAATTCTGAATCCAAATATGCAAATCGCATTGCTGTGCGATCTCTAGTTATTGAGATAAAAATTATAAAAGATATGAAATATGGCATATTAAATTGCCTCCCACGCAAAAACCAGAAGGATATGCATGGAACTGTTTTGGGAAAAGTCTTACATAATCACCCTCTATCGATTACCATAGCAAATTTTCAAATACATTTTTTTCACGAGAATTCCATAAGGTTAACCCCTTGGAACTTTTCACGAAATCGTTGAAAAATTTGGATTCAAACTGAGTGCACAGCACGGTAGAGGGTTGAATGCTGAATCCAAAAATGCAAACCGCATTGCTGTGCGATGCTTAGTTACCGAGATAAAAATTAAAAACCAATAAACGATCTCATGCAACTTCTGTGTTCCTGGTACGAAGTCCGAAAATTTCAAAATATAGTTCGAAAATTTCTATTTACACTGAGTGGGCTCGGTGAGTGGGCAGTATAATAGAGAAGTGAATACTGAATCCAAAAATGCATACCGCATTGCTGTGAAGTCCGTAGTTATCGAGAAAAAAAATAAAAACCGTACGAAATGTTACACACAAAGTAACAAAAAATCAGTCATTTTATCTTTTGGAAACGATAGACTAGTGAATTCTGAATCCAAATATGCAAATCGCATTGCTGTGCGATCTCTAGTTATTGAGATAAAAATTATAAAAGATATGAAATATGGCATATTAAATTGCCTCCCACGCAAAAACCAGTAGGATATGCATGGAACTGTTTTGGGAAAAGTCTTACATAATCACCCTCTATCGATTACCATAGCAAATTTTCAAATCCATTTTTTTCACGAGAATTCCATAAGGTTAACCCCTTGGAACTTTTCACGAAATCGTTGAAAAATTAGGATTCAAACTGAGTGCACAGCACGATAGAGGGTTGAATGCTGAATCCAAAAATGCAAACCGCATTGCTGTGCGATGCTTAGTTACCGAGATAAAAATTAAAAACCACTAAACGTTCTCTTTCAACTTCTGTGTTCCTGGTACGAAATCCGAAAATTACAAAATATGTAGTTTTAAAATTTCCATTTAAACTGAGTGCGATGTATGATGGAGTGGTAGGTAAATGCTTGATCCAAAAATGTAAACCGTATTGCTATGCGAAGCTTACTTATCAAGAAAATAATTAAAAACGAATAAACGATCTGTTGCAACTCAAGCTACGGCTTTGGTTTTTGAAAATCCGCCTCATATTGCTTATGTTTGACGAAAAACCGCAAAATTACTTCACACAGCGATTAATTTATAATTTACGTACATCTTTTTTAGTCGTCTAGCAAAATACGTCTATCTACTTTATTAATGCGCAATCAGATTGTAAAAATATTAAGTTTCTGCCAAGTTATTCAGGTTTTTACAAACAGTCTTAATAGTCTTTTCCGAACGCCCTGTATATAGCGACAATGGCGCCCTCTTGACCGTGGCGGCGGAATTTTGGCGGAAGCTCTAGTACAGAAAACGCTCACGGGACGTCTTGGCGCTGTAAACCCTATGTACAGGGCACGTCGAAAACGCAACTTAAAAACGTTAATTACGGCATAACCGGACGCTTCGCGGATATATAATTGCTGAGGGGGCAAACTGCAGCTATCGAGTCGGTTCCTGCAACAGCACGAGCCTTATATAACTTCCGTAAACGTTTTATAAAGGTAATGAAATCCGAGGACATTCAATTGGTTACACTGGGCTGTCACCACAGTTATAATGGTTCTATTGAAGTCAAACAGGTGAGTACCCAGTTATTGTTCGTTAAATGATCACTTTTACTACCAATTCTTGTATTAGTAGTTATTTGCCGTCCACTCCTTGAACGAAAGATGTACATCAGTTAAAACGAATAAATATATTCATTATAGGTTCATGTATAATGCCGTGTACCCTCCAGAATGAAACGCTGTTGTTCGATGAAGGAGGTGTGCAAATAACTCAGGTCTAATGTAACTATATGTATTGATACCGTTTATATTACATCCATTAGCATCTTTCATTGTAGGTACATAATTATTGTGTTACGATGAATGTGTTTATAATCATCGTATGAAGGCTTACATTGTAGATATCCTTGCAATGAACCTGTTCAATCCGATTTCAAGTAAACAACATAGATTTTGCGAATTTGGAAGTTACTCCATAAAGTTGCTCCGTACCTTGCTTAATATAGTGTATGTTTTTAGCACCACTCCCTAGAACAAAGACCTGACGTAAGGATTGCATTGGTCAGCCAGAGACGGCTGCAAGACACTATTCCTAAGGGTCGAAGAGCGCTTTCATATCATTGTCAGCGTTTTCACTAGCCCAGAAACAGCCATTAACTCATTAGGAACATATTATAGACCTGTATGCTTTTGCATGGATGCTCCTTAATTATTACGATCAGTGATAATTTACCACAGATCAGAGTCTGGGGTAAGTTCTACCGCCCTTCAATACTCTGCAGCAGACGAGCAAGCTCTATAAATCTACCTATATGTTAATCAATCAATGGAAGATCATTTTTTAAGAGTAGAGATAATTTATTATTATTACGGGTGAAATTTATTACACATAAATTACGCTTTTAATCTTAATTTTGTAATTCGTTACTACAGCTAATCTTGCTTTTACTTTTAGGACGCTAATGTTTGGTCATGAAAAAACTGGATGCTCCGAGTTCTGAAATGATTATGGATTGCAAATGCGGTGTTATATCACGGAAACTGCACGATTGTGGAAGATGTTACTCTTTATACTATATAGAATAGATACGTTTATTCTGCTTATGTGAAAGCCGTTGCTAAGTTGATTTAAATTTTGGCTTCTGCGCAAATTCATGTAATTTAAAATTTAATTTGTTGCTTAACAGTTAATGTCATCGCTGCTGTCTTTGTATACATATAGAGCTGATGAAGGGTAGTTATTGGAAATGCAAACCATTTATTGATTGCTCCCATGGTTTTCGAACCACAGCAGTTTTAAAATTGGAATTTTGAACAATATCTTGTAATTTAAAAATCAATTTGTTGCTTAACCATAAATGCAATCGCTGCTTTCTTTGTAACATGTAGAGCTGATGTAGGATAGTTATTGGAAATGCAAACCATGTATTGATTGCTCCCATGGTTTTCGAACCACAGCTGTTTTAAAATTGGAATTTTGAACAATATCTTGTAATTTAAAAATCAATTTGTTGCTTAACCATAAATGCAATCGCTGCTTTTTTTGTATACATGTAGAGCTGATGAAGGGTAGTTATTGAAAATGCAAACCATTTATTGATTACCCTTATGGTTTTCGAACCAC